>JAWRVZ010000097.1:1005000-2410000 GCA_037043235.1 Rhodeus uyekii | reverse complement strand
GGCTGATTTGCATCTCTCTTATGGCTGGACTGAACACAGCTATCAAAAGGGAACGTCTCTGGTTACTATTGTAACCTCTTTTTTTAGATCGCTCAAGACTAGTTGGGCAGCGTTCAGTCATAATCTTGATTTTGCAATCGCTGTATTTGTGCTATTTAAACTGTGTGTCAGCCAGAGCTGCATTGAGAGACAATTGGCCAGTTGTCAACTGGCGTTATCCTATAAGATTTCAGAAATGATGTGAAGGGGAGGAGTTTGGATCTGTCCTGAGAATCGCCTCTACAAAACTAACTCCAGACTTTGTTGCACTTGCAAAAAAGGAGATCAACAACACTGTTCCCACTGAAACTGAATAGAAGTTATCTATTGTGTTATTAAATTAATACATTTGGAAAAAAATTTTCAATGATCCCTGAGGTTTTGGTGCCTGTTAAAGGCCAAATCTTTTTATGTAGTGGTTTTTACATTTCATTTATATTCACACAAACACACCATCCTTCTATTCTGGCCGGCCCCTCTGTCAAACTTTAGAAACAAATGTGGCCTGCTAGACAAAGTTTGCCCACCCCTGGTCTAAAGTCATAAGCTATGGTGTGGATAAGACCGTTAATAAAGCATATATGTGTGTCTTCTTTTAGGTAAAGGTCGGTATGGAGAGGTCTGGAGGGGTCAGTGGCAGGGAGAAAGTGTGGCTGTGAAAATATTCTCATCTCGAGATGAGAAATCCTGGTTCAGAGAGACAGAAATCTACAACACTGTCCTGCTGCGACACGAGAATATTCTAGGTAAATCGTTCATGCCCTTCTTAAAGCCCTAGAAATTACATTTACTTTCATTAAGATATCAGAGTTAAGTAAAAGAGACCAATGATAAAATGTATTAATTTCACTTAACCATAACTTAGTTATTTATAAAGCTCTTTAAATGTTTATTTGTATTTTTTAGGCTTCATTGCATCAGACATGACGTCGCGCAACTCCAGCACCCAGTTGTGGTTAATCACACATTTTCATGAACTGGGATCTCTGTACGATTACCTACAGCTCAACATGCTGGATGCCTCTGTCTGTCTGCGGATGGCTCTGTCCATCGCCAGCGGCCTGGCCCATCTTCACGTGGAAATCTTTGGCACGCAGGGCAAACCGGCTATCGCTCACAGAGACCTTAAAAGCAAAAACATTTTAGTCAACAAAAATGGCCAGTGCTGCATCGCAGATCTTGGTAAGAATCTTTTCTTTTTTTTTCTTATGCATGCTGTTGATTCATATGGCTTTATATTAAAATATTTAAAATATAACCATGATGTGTGTTTGGACAATGTCAATAAAAATTCAAAAACACCATGCGATCTATGATTACATATGGAAGTAATTGAAGTAACTAACAACAGAACATTTATTTTCAGTTGTGCAGTAAATTGTCAATAATCAGTGCAGTTATAATCAAAATAGATATATAATAGATTATAGCACATTGTCACTATAATTATGGTCTGGACCACAGTTTTTGATTATACCACGGTTACTGGATGTTTATCTCAGATTTATCTCTTCATCAAACATGTATAACATGTATTTTTAATAATGATGATAATAATAATAACACATATTGTTAATATATAACATGTATTGTTAAGGCCATAATCATGGTAGTGAATCAGACAAGATATTGGATTTTAAATCTGTAAATATTTTGTTGCCTACTTCCGTCCATCAATCACTTGTTGTTCTGTGTCTAATAGTGGAAATCACTTGTTTGTTCCCTCAGTATTTACCTATCGAACATGTTGCTCTTTATACATTTATAAGTAGAAAGCAGAAGCTCATGAAAAAGATGGACACTTTAATTTATGTCTTTATTAAATTCACTCTAGAGCTCAGGGCTCATTTGTGCAACACTAGGCTGTGTTATTAGACGTAATCAGTTCTTTCCCCCTAAAACTCTAACAAAAACCCATTAGGTACCTTTTAGCCAACACATATCTTGAACTCTTCCATAGACAGGAAGTGGAACACAAGATTAGTTTTTGTAGAGCCCTTGAAACTATATTCAGCACATTAAGAGAATTGAACATGTTCTTCTGAGTCATGGGATTTGAAAACACGTCAGAATGTGGCTAGGACTTTTCACTTAGGACTATCCATCGCTACCAGCAACCCATGTTAAAAAAGTTTTTTCAAGAACTTTGGACAATAGTTGTGAAATATTTTCTTGCGCTTGAAATTTAATTCTTATGTATCTCCATTAGAGGGTGCTATACATAAAAATAGAGGGGGCATTTCCTATCAAGCTGTGCAGATATCCTATGCATCTCAGCATCTTAGATGATGCAAATATTTGTCCAATTAAGTGCTGAATTACTGTACCCTTTTCTCTAAATTATAAATACAATGTAGAAATGATTATATAATAAAGTGTCTTTAAAATGTTTAGCTAGAGCTGTCCTTCAATATGTCCGTAGTTCAACTTCCTGTTTCAACAAAATACATCATCACAGGTAAGAAAACTGTACTGCAGTGGTATTCAATTGCTGGATTTGGTTCAGTCTGAACTACGGGACATGCTTTAAGAGCTGCAGATGATGCTATTATTTTAACAACAGTTGCAGAAACACAATGAGTTGCAAAATAAACTGCTGGCAAGGAAATAATACCTCTTAAAACTTAATTGAATACCTATACTGAACTCAAACCATTTCATAGAGAATGCACACAAGCAAATACACAGAGACATGTAATTAATCCGTGTTTTATGCAAAGCTACTGATAGTGACGCTACTCATGTGTTATGTAATGCTACATTTGGTCACTTGTTTGTGTTCTTCAGGTCTCGCCGTGATGCACTTTCAGGATACAAATGAGCTGAATGTAGGGAGTAATCCCAAAGTTGGAACAAAACGCTACATGGCCCCTGAGGTTTTGGATGACTCCATTCAAGCAGATTGCTTTGAGTCTTACAAACGAGTCGATATCTGGGCCTTTGGACTTGTGCTGTGGGAAATTGCAAGAAGAACAGTTAGCATTGGTATGTATATCTTTACATCACTTTCACACCTGTAATTTTTTTTAAGTGAATAAAAAAATTTGTGTTTTGTTCCAATACACACAAACGGAATAAACGTGAATTGCAAAACATGTTAATGCAATACTTTTCAACAATTTCAAAAATTTCAACATTTCTTGCCATGACTGTTGATGGTTCAGAATGTTTCTAAAAAGTGCATCTAGTACCACAGTTGTGGGTCATTTGCAGTATAAAGATGAGTAATTTGTAAACATGTGATTGATTCAGCAATACAAATCTCCAGCCAGAAATATAAAGTTCGCTGTTTTAGTTGCTAAGAAGAGTCCTGTGGTGTGTAAGAGTTTAATTCACAACTTTAATCATATAATCTATGAATTGAATATTGATTGGTCAGACTTGATAATGGAATGTGGAATTAGAGTTTGGGAGCAGTTGTGTGAATGACCTCCTCTCAGGCCTTGAGTGAGTCATGGACTATCAAATTTTGGTTAAGACATTTACTTATAATGATTCAAGGTTTCTCCTGGGTCGGCGGACTAACAAGGTTGAGCTGCAGATGATGCTCTTTCATCCATGCTGAGATGTCTGCTAGGCAGTTTATGATTTGCGCAGGTACTGTGGGATTATCTAGTTGAAACAATAGGTAGAGCTATCGGCGTAACAGTGATAGGAGGAACCGTGTGCCTGTATGATGGGACCCATTGAAGTGGTGTACATGGAGAAGAGAACCTCCATTTATTCATGAAAGAAAAAAAGAACAACTTTCAGGACAGATTAGGTGTAAAATGTCCCTTGAGTGACTTTGAGAAATTGGTAATACAATTGTAAGAAAAATTGGCAGACCTTTTATCTTGCATTTACAGTCCAAGACAAAATGCTCATTGACAAAGTATCAGATTTTTTTTGTTCCATCTATTGCTATATTTATCACTGTCATTTGGATTCAGTTGTGCATTGAAATTCGCTTGCCAATCCAGAAACTTTGTATTTCACAGTATGAAAAACATATACGCATAAACTGAGCAAAGATCGCTGTCATTATAATCAATAAAGATATCAATATGCTTTTGCCAAACTGTCTACTTTGTGCAATGAAACTCTTAGTGACATTTGTGTTTATACTTTGTTGGTTATTATGCAAGGATTTGTGAGTGTGCAGAACTCGCACTGAACAAAATTTCCACCGTTTTGAGTAGATTTTGAAATGTAAACATCTGATTGGTCATTATGTTCTCACATTCCTAGGTCTGTGATTGGCAACAAAGCTCAATGCTTCAGAAACATGCTGTAGATAGAAGTTCCTGGACAAAAAGCACTTTTTATATTTCTTAACTGATTTCAGTGATTTGTGATGTGTGTGAAACTTCTGTCTCCAAATTACTCTCGCCTGTTAAAACTTGCAAATGATTTTTGCTCATTGGTCATAAGGAGTTCTGGTTTAGTTTATTTGAGGTTTGGTTTATTTTTCTTGTTTAATAATTGTGGAGATTTCCCTAATGCAGTGTTTTTCAACCTTTTTTGAGCCAAGGTACATATTTTAATTGAAAAAAAAATCACAAGGCACACCACCAACCGAAGATGTTAAAAAAATAACACGATGCTTGTTGACGGGGGGAGTGATACACGGTTGTTGACGGGGGGAGGGTGTTTAATTTAATACAAATTAAACAGTACGTTTTATAGCAATACAATGATACAGATATAGCCCATAAAATAGAAAGATAATAAAATGGAGAAACATTAATTACAGTGATAGAAAATCTATAGTATTCTATAGAAGACTACTACAGTGGAGTTGGGTTATGTCGACGGCCTCTGGGGTTGCAAAAAAGCGTCGAGATAACCGATGATCGAGATAACCAACAGCCAATATGGCAATTTATTTGATGAAGCGATCGGCATGCTATAAAAATGTTTGCTAACAACAAAAGGCATATGTGCACCAACTAACAGCAGAGATTTACCAGTATACAATAAAAACACCTTAGATTCTCGATACAAACCTTTAATTATATTCTCCAACATTGCAAACACATTTTCGCTCACAGCGTAAACAGTCACAACATATTCGTGAGGTCATCACGCTGTACTAGATTGCATACTTTCTTGCGTTCTGTCTGTCTAATGTGCTTTCTCAACAAATTCGGCTTCATCCCGTCTTTTAATAACCAGGTTCTTCAATCTGCAGCGGTGCCGAGCAGAGCGCACATCAGAACAGAAGCAGGGTGTGTGTGTGTTCATCTAAGCCTCATACTCATTGGTCGATAACTGCTTGTTACCGACCAATGTCAGAATATTTGAGAAAACCAATCAAATCAGAGAAGGCAGGCTTTGTGCACACAGAAGCGGATGAGGCTTTGGGATGAGGGTGGGTCCCACGGCAGCACTCGCTGCTCGTTGAGAAGCGTAAGAACCATATGTGCTGTAACTTCAGAAAGTGCTTGTACTTGTATTAGGGATTCCTAAGTAAAAAGAAGAGTCACTGACAGAGCGACCACATGGACCTAGGTACCATTATTAGTCACGAGATAACCATGTGAAGTGGTGAATTTGTCCCTCTTTTGTGCTCGAGATATTAGGGTTTGGCGACATAAAAGAATCAACATAACCGATAAGAAAATACTAAGACAAATAAGGATTTTGGCGGTTCCACTTCAAAAACGTCACATAATAGGGTTGGCAAGTTAACAGTATCCACTGTACTATTATTATTATTATTATTAGTAATATACTCTATTTTTATTTGTAAGTTTGTTTTTTATTCCGGTTTGTTTGTAGTACTTATTAACCAGTAGAGTTCTGGTAAACGTGGGGTTTGTTCAGAATTTTTTTTAACCGTCTGCTGGCTCTAACCAGTTTTTTGACTTCACGCCCTCACTTTCTTGCCATAAAAGATAAAGGAATGCAGATCTTAAAAACAGTGTCGGACTATTTGATTCGTAGAACACACAAGTTATGTTTAGATGACTCTTGTTCATTACATTTTCCTTCATAATTGCAACCCCATGTTTTGTATTCATTGTTTCAAAACTTGTTCTGTATATAGTTTATCGTGATCAAAACCATTGATCTGAAGCTCAATGCTGATGCTGTCATGTAAATAGTTTTCTAATCAGCGATAAATATAACAATTTCTTAATCACTTGCATGATTAAAAATAACATACTAGTTAAAGCCCGCCCATTTCACGACAGCCCAACCACTTCCTGGTTAAATTCCGCCTACTTCCAGATTAGGCCCTTCCCAATCCGAGTACAAATACACATAATTCATATGGTTAACAGATAAAGATAGTGCTGTACTCGCTCATCCCTAGTAGTAATATAGCTAATGATGAGAGTATATAGTATGTAGTATAAATTGTAGAGTAATATAGTCAATAAATTAATATCGTGAGTAGTAAAATAATACAACAGTATAAGTGGTATAGTGATATAAGAGACTGTTGTGTTTTTGTGTTTACGGAAACATGGCTCAACAATAGCGTTCCGGACTCCGCCATTCAGCTCGATCGGCTCACATGCCATCGCGCGGACAGAGTGCTCGTCGAGGGAGGTAAGACCCGCGGCGGCGGACTCTGCGTTTACACCAATGATGCGTGGTGCCGCGATGCTGTTGTAGTCTGCAAACACTGCTCACCCCTGGTGGAGTTAATGATTATTAAGTGTCGGCCTTTTTATCTACCGCGGGAATATACAGCTATTATACTTGTTGCTGTATATATCCCCCCCAGCTCCAACAACAACAACAGGAGTGAGGCACTTAATAATCTTTATAAACACATCAGTGATCAGCAGACAGCCCACCCAGATGCTTTTCTCATCTTGGCTGGGGATTTCAATCATGCTGACTTTAAGAGTGTGTTTCCAAAAATTCATCAGCATATTGACTTCCCGACACGTGGAAATAATACTCTGGACTTAGTGTACACTACTCAGAGAGGAGCTTACAAAGCCCTTCCCCTCCCCCACCTTGGTGCTTCAGATCACATCACTGTATTGTTATTGCCAGCATACAGACCACTCGTGAAAGTCACCAAACCAGTCCAGAAGCAGATTCAAGTCTGGCCTGAAGGGTCATCAGTGGCTCTTCAAGACTGCTTCGACACCACGGACTGGGACATGTTCAAACAGGCTGCAACCTACCATAACACCGTAGACCTCCAGGAGTACTCTGAGACTGTTACTTCTTACATCAACAACTGCATTGAGGATGTAACAGTCACAAAGACCATCACCATCTGGCCCAACCAAAAACCGTGGCTGACAGGGAATGTCTACAGTCTTCTGAAGACGCGTAACGCTGCCTTCAGAGCTGGAGATGAGGTGGGCCTGAGGACAGCAAGGGCCAACCTGTCACGCGGCATCAGGAAGGCTAAGAGACAGTACTCCAGGAGGATAGCCCACTGTTTCAGTAACAGCAGAGACTCAAGGAGTCTGTGGCAGGGGATTCAGACCCTCACGGACTACAAACCCCCTGCACGGACGTGTGACAGCACCACCCCCCTACTGAATGAGCTGAACACCTTCTTCGCTCGCTTTGAGGCACACAACAGCACCACTGCACAGAAGTCACCACCTCCTCCCGATGACCAGATGTTGACACTGCCCAGGGACAGCGTGAGTAAATCCCTCAGCAGGGTCAACGCACGCAAAGCTCCGGGTCCTGACAACATTCCTGGTCGTGTATTGAGAGACTGTGCAGAGGAACTCGCTGATGTCTTCACAGACATCTTCAACATCTCACTACAGCTGTCAAGCTGTTGTCCCCACATGCTTCAAAGCAACCACCATCATTCCTGTCCCTAAAAAATCATCTCCATCCTGCTTCAATGACTACCGCCCAGTCGCACTTACCCCCATCCTTATGAAGTGCTTTGAGCGGCTAGTCATGCACCACATTAAATCTGTCCTCCCCCCCTCCCTGGACCCCCACCAATTTGCATACCGGTCAAAACGCTCGACCGATGACGCCATTGCCACTGCTGTCCATTCAGCACTCACACATCTGGACAAAAAAGACACGTATGTCAGAATGCTGTTCATTGATTTTAGTTCAGCTTTCAATACAATCATCCCTCAACAGCTCACCCAAAAACTGTCTCAGCTGGGACTCAGCACATCGCTGTGCAACTGGCTGCTGGACTTCCTGACGGGAAGACCTCAGGCAGTACGGGTCGGCAGTAACACATCCAGCTCCATCATTATGAACACTGGAGCCCCTCAGGGTTGTGTGTTGAGCTCCCTCCTCTTCACTCTGCTGACCCATGACTGCACACCCATACACAACAGCAATCTCTTCATCAAGTTTGCGGATGACACGACTGTAGTTGGTCTCATGACCAACGGCGATGAGACAAACTTCAGGAGTGAGGTGAGCCACCTGGTCAGGTGGTGCGGCGACAACAATCTCTCTCTGAACGTGGAGAAGACGAAGGAGATTGTTGTTGACTTCAGGAGAATGCACACCCAGCACCCTCCTCTGACTATCAACGGTGCGACCGTGGAAAGAGTGAGGAGCACCAAATTTCTGGGTGTGCATATCACAGAAGACCTCTCCTGGACCACCAACACCACAGCACTGACCAAGAAAGCACAGCAGCGACTCTACTTTCTCCGCAGGCTGAGAAGAGCCGGAGTCCCAGCCCCCATCATGCACACCTTCTACAGAGGCACCATCGAGAGCATTCTGACCAGCTGCATCACTGTGTGGTATGGCGCATGCAACACATCCTGCCGTAAAGCACTTCAGCGCATAGTGAGAGCAGCTGAGAAGATCGTTGGTGTCTCTCTCCCACCCCTCCAGGATATTTATAACTCCCGCCTCTCCCGCAAAGCCCTCATCATTGCGAGTGACCCCTCCCACCCATCCCAGAGCCTCTTCAGTCTGCTGCCATCAGGGAGGAGACTACGCAGTCTCCAGGCAAGGACCAGCCGACTGAAGAACAGCTTCATTCCCCAAGCTGTCAGGGCATTGAACTCCCTCCCGTCTCTGCCCCTTTTCCTCTCTTTTGCCCCATGCACCTGACCCCCCCCCCCCCCCCCTACTATTGTTTGCGCTGTCTTTACCATCGCGACTTTATCTCTTTATTTCCTTAATCTATTTTATTTTATCTATTATTACTTATTTATTTATATATATATATATATATATATATATATATATATATATATATATATATATATATATATATATATATATATATATATATATATATATATATATATATATATATATATATATATATATTTATTGTTGTTACTGTTAATGTAACCTGGTTGCACCTTGGGTCTGAGAGTTACAGAATTTCAATTCTCTGTATGTATGTGCTGTATATATTGCAGAATTGACAATAAAGCTGACTTTGACTTTGACTGATAAATGACAGAAGAGGTTTCTTCCTTGAGGTTTGTGTTGCCCCGTTTACCACTGGCTAAAATGGACCTTTCCTGTCAAAGTCTTCTGATCACTCCAATGCACAGAAGACTCATAATGTAATCTATAATATAAGGTCAGACTTCATAAGAATCATGTACAGTAATACCTTGTGTAAATGAGTGAATTTATTATAATAGTGCAGAAAACAAACGAAGTGATAATCCAGAGGTGTATCACACACGGGTGCCGCGGCCGCGAACGAAGGACTCGACAAGACAAGAGTGGAGAGAAGTGAACTAAATAGGCAGTTGATATGAGAATCAGGTGTGTCAGTGCTCTCTCACACACACACACACACACACACACACACACACACACACACACACAGGCAGAACTAGGAGACAATGAAATCAACCGTGACAGTTACTGCTTAGAGGTACTGTACGTGCATATTTCACTACTTGAACAATAGCGATCACAATTAATGTTAACAACAGGAGGGACATTTTTTCTCATACACATACAGGAATGCTACTGTAATGGAAATCACAACATGGGTTCAGGAATACATCTAGAAAACGTTGTTTGTGAACACAATCCACCGTAACATTCGCTGTTGCTGGCTAAAACTCTTAAAGAAGCCATATCCAGAAGCACAGGCGTTTTCTCTGGGCCAAGGCTCATATAAAATGGAATGTGGAAAAGTGTGGAACAGTTTCAGTTGCCAATTTAGCGGCTCTGTCCTGCTCCCGCTCTGCAAGCCCCGATAGGACGACCGCTCCGCACAGCACCGCCACCAACCCCCCCCTGTCAACAGGACGAATGCTCCGCTCCACACAAGTCACCAAAACGTGCGTGCAGATCGTAGTTCATGACGTCATTTTGGAGTATATTGGATTTGTTCAGTGGATCATGGAACATGGCTGCTACTGGTGAATAGATTTGCGAAAATGGAGACGTTGTATTTTGATTTTTGTTACGTTCGTTCAGGATAATTAATCAATAAATATACTTTCACTTGTAAGGGATAGGGGCAAAAGGCATTTCTGAAAAAGGGCACGGCAATGTTGTCGTCGATTTCATAAAAATATTAGGGGCAGTTCGGGAAACATGAAAGGCATGACGGCATTTGCCGTCGTGAATTTCAAGGCCTGTGTCTTCAAAGACTCGACTGATGCTCTCCTCTGTAATGGAGCTCTATTGCTGCCTTTTGTCGAATGGGTTTAGTACTCTATATATAGTCTGCAGGATATTCCTGATGAAGCTGAATTTTTCATCGACAGACACATTATGGTTGGCATAGTGCTCAGTGATTATCTGCGTAATTTGATAACCAGTGCAATACTGTTGAGATTATAAGATCTGATAATAATGGCTGATCATCACTTCTGGGGGATTTCCTAATGTTTTTTTGTCTTCACTGACTGTCCAGGTATTGTTGAAGATTACAAGCCCCCATTTCATGATGTAGTACCAAGCGACCCAAGCTTTGAGGACATGAAGAAGGTGATCTGTACAGACCAACAAAGACCGAACATCCCAAACAGATGGTTTTCAGATGCAGTGAGTACTGTGCATATACCTTTACAAGTCAACTTAATCATACTGTTTAAACACTTACAGAAAATTACAATAAATGTCCATATACCGTAATTTCCGGACTATTGCACCGGAATATAAACCGCACCCACTGAATTTTTACAAAAATATTATTTTGAACATAAATAAGCAGCACATATGTATAAGCTGCAATACTCATAAGTACTGGCAAAACAATATATTTATAGTTTGAACAATACACACTGATGTATATAAAAGAGGAAATGGCAATCTGTTCAGTTATAAATTGACAAGATGTTTTATTCATATCAGATACACATTGCATAGGTAACTATAAAGTTAAGCTAAACTATAAAGACACTTACTGTCATGTATTTCGAGAGAAGTGACTGAATTGACATGCTGTATATCCGTTAGATCAGATTCTCTGAATTGCAGCTCAAACTAACATGGTGGCGCCCATCGCACTTCATAGACCAGCTAATATTATCATTATAAAGGCTTTTAATTGCAAAACTCATTCACTTCTACATATTTGAGAATTGGAATGAACAAGTTGATGAATATTTTGAATAAAAAAGAAAAAACTAAATAATTGTGGTGCATCTGTCATAGCAGTGTTTTTTGTGTCACGTGACAAGAATGATGCGTCACCATGGAAACAATACAGGGTAACGTTCTGAAATAGGAAAGTTGGGGGATGTGAAATGTTTACTTCTTCCTAGGGGGAGTAACAGAAAATAACTGAGAAGCACTGGTCTAATAAAAACTTCATGCCGCCAAAAAACCGAGCACGGCACAGAATTTTTTTTTCTTGTTTGTTTGTTTTTGTTTGAATGCAGGAAAAATCCATATATTAGCTGCATCATTGTATAAGCTGCGAGGTTCAAAGCATAGAAAATAAGTTGCGGCTTTGGGCATCTGGTATAACCCGCGGGATATATGCGGGAAAATATGGTGTGTGTGTGTATATATGTATGTGTGTGTATGTATGTGTGTGTGTGTGTGTGTGTGTGTGTGTGTATATGTATGTATGTATGTATGTATGTATGTATGTATGTATATATATATATATATATGAGTAATATAGCACTTATCTCGAGTCACGGTTAACTCGCCAATACAATTATGTTGACGTTTTTGAAGTGGAACCGCCAAACTCCCTATTTGTCTTAGTATTTTCTTGTGGATTACGTCATTTTTGTTATGTTGCCGAATCCTAGTATCTCGAGCAAAAACGAGGGACATATACGCCACTTCACATGGATATCTAGATCTTCACTCCTCCACTTGCAAATGAATCGCGCATGTCCGGCAAGCCACCGCTGGCTGATTACACAATAGCAGTACGGGATGTCAAATGTTCTTTGTCTAAAAAATAATTAAATCACTGCACAAATATAAATCGCTGCATTTGTTTGACTCTCACAGCCTCAGTCACGTACTCTCGTCCACTGTGTGTGTGCACCTGTCTGTGACAAAAGCTAACTAGCTGACTTGCTTATGTCTCAGTCAAAACTGTACACCCAAAAAATACTGGAATGAGTGGGAATCAAACCCTGAATTCCAAGGCTGGTTAAAGCCGTTTATTGGTGATAATATGCGGGCATACTTGTTAGACAGACAGAATGCAAGAAAGTATGCAATTTAGTACAGCCACACAACGTGCATGCACACACACAAACACATCCCTGATTCTGATGTGCGCTCTGCTCAGCGCTGCTGCGAATTGAAGATCCAGGTTGTTAAAAGACGGGACAAAGCCGAATTTGTTGAGAAAGCACATGAGGCAGAACGCAAGAAAGTATGCAATCTAGTACAGCGCGGTGACCTCACAAATATGTTATGACTGTTTACACTGTGAGCGAAATTGTGTTTGCAATGTTGGAGAATATAATTAAAGGTTTGTATGGAGAATGAAAGGTGTTTTTTATTGTATACTGGTAAATCTCTTTTGGTAGTTTGTGCACATATGCCTTTTGTTGTTAGCAAACATATACAGTGTATGTACATTTTTATAGCATGCCGATCGCTTCATCAAACAAATCGCCATATTGGGTGTTTATCTCGTTAAAAGGTTATCTCAACGCTTTTTTACAACCCCAGAGGCCTCGACATAACCGAACTCCACAGTATGTATGTATGTTTATATATATGTATGTGTGTGTGTGTGTGGTTGTATGTATGTATGTATGTATGTGTATATATAAACTAATATACAGACTTGTTTTCCCTGTTAAGTCTGTTAACAGGGTCTGTTAAGTGACCATGTTGAGTGGTATGAATGAGTTCTGTTTTACTCTGTTTCTATTCTCCTGGCTTGTTTTGTATTCTGTTTAAGAGTTTTAGTTTTAAGAGTTTATTTACTTAAAACTTATGGAATTCATTGCAAGCAGAAGATGGTTGTGAAAATGATAAGCAAAAAGTGAGGTTCCAAAATCATTTCAGAATTGATGCTGCAATTCTTAAGCTTTCATTCAGATTTGCAGAAGTTGCATACGAGTTGTTTTTGTTCCTCCCATCACTAGGCAGAATCAATCACAGTGATATTATGTCCCAGGAAGTGTTTATATACATGTACTGTAATACCTCAGTTTACAAGTTTAATTCGTTCCAAGAGCGAGCTCGTAAACCAAAATGCTCGTACACCAAAACAAATTTCCCCTTAAGAATGCACTAAAAGCAAGGATTCAAGTGCAAATGAGTGAATTTATTATAATAGTGCAGAAAACAAAAGAAGTGATAATCCAGAGTGAAAGTCGTGGAACATGGGAGCCGCGAACGAACGAACTCACGGGAGCCGCGAACGAACGAACTCACGGGAGCCGCGAACGAACAAACTCACGGGAGCCGCGAACGAACAAACTCACGGGAGCCGCAAACAAACGAACTCACGGGAGCCGCAAATGAACACTGATATGAGAATCGGGTGTTCCGTGACCACACACATACACACTCAGGCAGAACTAGGAGACAATGAATTCATGAACCGTGACAGTTACTGCCTAGAGGTACTGTACGTGTATATTTCACTACGTGAACAATAGCGATCACACATTAATGTTAAAAATACGAGGTAAAAACCTCTGTAAATCACTTATAAAAGTATGCCCTGTGGTGAATGATGCAGCCAAACCAAGCAATGCTGAGAGAATGAATGAGTTAACGGGTGATAAAGGGGTTGGAACCATGTGACTGTTTTATGAGAGGCTGTCATTAGGATATTTCCTGTAAAAAAGCGTGCAACGACGATCAGCGTTAGGACTTTTTCACACAAAACATGGCGTGGGTGAGGGAAAAATGTGCTCGTACACCAATACAATGCTCGTACACTGATTGCTCATATACCAAGTCGCTCGTAAACCGAGGTATTACTGTATATGTATACAAGTAAATTATTTTGGAAATGCAATTATTATATAAAATGCTTTTGTATTTAATAACAATGTATTAACAAGGCTTATTTTTTAATAAACAATTGAGTGAAATATTTTCCATAAATATTAAATAAAAGGGCACTTAATTACATCTTTGAAATGAAATTCCCCACACAAAAACCAAAAGAGAATATTGTTCATCGTATCAAATGTATCATAAACAAGTTTGATAAGAAATTAATATGTAAGGTAAAGCTAAAATTATTGAGCATTGGTGCTTTCAGTGCTAAGGGTATGGGTTCAATTACTAGGCAAATCAAGAACTGATTAGAATGTCAATATGTACCTTGAATGCAATTTAAGTTGCTCTAGATAGTTATCTGCCAAATGCATAAATGTAAAATGAGTGAAAGGCGTGCATCCATTGAACTGGCCAGTTAGATCCCCATCTGTTTAAAGCCATTGGTTTTTAGATCCACTCTCAAAAGAAAAACATGAAACAAAAAAAGTTATATTAAAAGATAAAATCTACACGTTATTGATATGTACTATGTATAGAGGAATAGACGAGCCCAGGATATGAACACAGTGCGCTAAATGGATGAGCGTTCTCTTTATAATCGTTTTCTATGGAAAATGAAAGACCCAAATCAATATTCACCTTGTTAATGATCAATACTGTTATTACAGTGTTACTACATTATTACTCTGTACAAACCTGGTAAAAATGACTGGTTGGTGACAGACAGAGAAAAGCCTTCCAGGTGGCCATTCTTATGAGGTCGTGATGGCAAATGAAAAAAAATTACATTTATTTCTTATATTAAATTCTGATTGGATCTCATGGCACATTTTGTAGCTCTTGTTTGTAAATAACTTGTATAAGGAAGGATATATATACCGCAGTTCTGATTTCTTTCTGTTGACTATTCCTACCTCCATTTTCACCCTCACATTGCTTGACTTGGTCTCCTTTTTGTTTTTATTTTTCAGACTTTAACATCAATCGTTAAACTCATGAAGGAATGTTGGTACCAGAACCCATCAGCCAGACTTACAGCGTTACGCATCAAAAAGACACTGACAAAAATTGATAATTCTCTGGACAAAGTAAAAGTGGACATATGAAGCGCTTCCTTATGGAAGACCCTAAAGCCCAGCAGACGTGTCATCTGGAGAACAAACCGGAAACAGAGATTATCCTGACTTGGTGCTCTTATAGAGGCACATCCTATTTATTGTTGAGTTTACAGCGGGTTATTTTTTTCTTCCAAAGATGTTGTAGTGGGCATTTAAAAGAATCTGTATTGGACCGTTTTGCACATGGTATTTCTCTCTTTTTTCTTTTTTTAGCACATAAGACCTGGTCACTTTACAGCAGCTGGGCATTTACAGACATTGCTTTAGTGGTGTAGTTTTCGTTTAAAAACATTTTTTGTAATCCATACTAGTGCTACTATTTAAAGAATTGTTAATCAGATCTAGATCCTAATACAGCTACAACTCTACGGTGCTTTATTTGTGCTGGCTCTTTATCATTGCCATTTATAGTAGACGGAGTGTAAACAGCACTCCATCAATCTTTCATCAATGAACAGTGAGTTTAAGCTTGTACCTCTGTCACTCTCTTGATACTCCTCCAGTTGAGTAATGTGTTCATTCGGAGATGTTTTATCCATCACTGCAGATTTAGCATTATGCTTTTGTCTTTTGTTTGTGAATACTGAAGCTAAAAGAGTAAAAACAAATCACATAAAAAAATAGATCAAATGTTTTTGTTTATCAGATAATTCATTAGCTATTTAACTGATGGGAATGTGGTCTCAAATGCAAACTTAAACTACCTATATTTAGATTTAGAATCTATATTTATAGAGAGATAGTTGAACTGAAAGGAGAGTTAATTTTTTGCTGTGTTTGTTATTTTTAAGTTATGCTAGTTTTTACATGTGATCCATCCCTGAGGAACTCTCTGCTCACCCACATTTACAATGTGTATCCATGCTATTTTCATAATTAAACAATTGAATAACAATTACATTCGTAATCTTTTAAAAACAAAAGTTGAATACTTTAAAAATAACCTGTTAAATTCATCCATATGATGAGTATTTGTTGAAATAATGAGCATTACATTTTTTTTGTATTGCTTTGTCATAAACTCATCCGAGTAGTCAAATCCTGAAACCTCTATGATTCCAGTAATCATTCTTATGTATGATATATATTCTACACTTCCTTCACTGAGGTTATTGGAGTTTCCCAGTCATGCGGTTGAGGTTTGCTCGTGCACCCATCGCCCTGCCATCTCTGTCTTTCTCTTTTTGTAATCCTCTTACATTGAGCCACAGGAGGAGGAGCAAGTCTCTCTCTGCGTGTTCAGTCGCTCTGGGATTTATTCAGAGTGGTGAAATGCTAGCAGTTACTGTGGAAATGCAGCAGATTAGAGTCATGCTGGTTCTGTCCACAAAGTTGGATGTGTTGATGTACAGAGAGTGACAGATGTCATGTCTTATCTCAGATGCTCAGAAGCGGCGCTTTTTCTCTTAATTTTTGTGGAACTCACTGCAGGTACAGTTTCTTCCCTGTCAGTTCATTCTCTTCTCTATTAAACATGTTTTGAGAGAAAATGGAATTATATTTGCAACCGCAACATATGTAAGTAAAGTTAAGTTCATAGTCGTGACATGGCGTGTAATCTTCTTACTGTATTTAGATGTCCTTACATTCTGCTGTGGTTATGCTGAACTTACTGTTTTAGACGGACTGAGCATTATGTAATGAACTGGTTAAAGAAACATTAGTGCCTGGAGGTGTACACGTGTGTCTAATTCACATGAACATCGACAGGTGTTTACTCATTAATCATATCTTTAAAGGCTAATTCACTACCAGTGCCGTTAGTTTCTGCAGACTGAAGATAAATCATTTGCATTTGTGTGTGAGAAATGATGTTCTGTAATCTGTTGATTGTCTGCATTGGTTAGTGTCGTTGCAGTGCGGGTTAGCTTTAAAAAGGGATTTACTTGTCATGAGTAAATGGCCAAACACAGTATGATATTTTATTTAAATGCAGTTGGAATAAGAAGCAGCAGAAATAAATTAAGAGTTGTTTGACCTTTGTTAGTGAGTATTTAGATGGGTTTTTTTTTTATGGCAATTTATATTGAAACAAGATTAAGATGGCTGTAATGGTGATAATTTCTTCTATTTTCTGGAATCTGGAACTGATCTTTAGAATTGTGCTGTTACAGAGTGGAGTTTAAAACAAATCTTGTGTGAGTGATGAATCTTTTACAAGTTTAGCTCATGTAGAAATTGTCCTCTCTCATTTTAAAAATACGTGTAATTATTAATATCAATAATAATAAATATAGTTGCAAAAAGGAATTTCAGGGGACAAGCATTAAATATCAGATACAGTTAATAGTACGTTAATATTTCTCTCAAAAAAAGTCTCTGCTACTGCTGTAAACGTACAGGGAGGCCCGAAAGCTTGTAGTATTATTATTATTATTATTATTATTATTATTAAAAGTTACATTTATAACGCCAATTAATATTGGGTCATGCGGTTTTTAACATAATATTTTAATGATATGAGTAACATTTTTATAAATGTAATATGCATATGCATATGTTTAACAAAATACTAGTTATTTTTTCTAGTTAACATGAGTCAATAAATAGCTTTCCTGAGATAAAAATAACGTAACATGACATTGTTCTCTAGCTGTTTTATTGACCTTTCAGTTGAAAAACTCATTGATCAATTACATGAGACATTTCATTAAGTCTGTTTCTACATACCTTCTAATGTTCATGAATGTTATATGAATTTGCTATTAACCAGGAGTAAAGAGGAAGAGCGGATTAAATCACATGCTCTTTGAAGTGAGGCGCTATAGTGATCATGTCATATTTAAGAGTGACAAAATTTAATTTATTTTTTACATTTCGTAATTAACACAATCTGAAAGCAGAGAAATTTTCATATCAATAGTTTTTGTCTGTCATGTAAGTGTCCTCTTTCATTTGCAATGTTTCACTGCATGAGTGTGTTGAGAACTGTCAGTTGTTGAGAGTTGGCAGCCCTGCATACGTTTTTGTATAAAAATGCAACGCAGGACTCAGAACCTCTTGCAGTTGAGATTAAGCCACCTGGGAGTCGAACACACACCTGTGTCCCTGTGCTGTAGAAGGCATGTGTGCAGCAACGCCAAGGAGAGTTTTCTTTGTGTGAGAATGAGCACACAAAAGCATTACTTGGCATGCTATGCTAATGTAGTGTATGGTTGGCTTGAGAGTGAAGAACAGTAAAAAGAATGGCAAATGTTTAGCATCTTAATTGATTAGCATGTTAAGCTAACATAGGTTGAAGAACACTGGAACATCCATTTTAGTAAGGGTTTCTCAGACACGGTAATGCATATAAAAATGGATGAATTTCCATGTAGCTCGATCGAAAGATCACCTGGACACATTTTTTTTATTTTATTTTTAGGTGGGGTTTCAAAAAACAATTCTTCATAAACCTAAAAATGGTGGATGATTAATGTTGGAAAAATCGCCAAGGAATCCATAGACACTGACTAAAGTTTTTATTTTTTTATTTTTGACAGTCTAGAATCAGTTTGAAAAAGTATTTTGTTTGGAAAATAAAAATGTGTTTCTCTTTGGTTAATGTTGAGATAGAAACCAGTGTGACAAATTTCATAACTCTCCCTTTTTTTTTTAAAGTGGTTTTATGAGCTACCAAAAGCGGTGGAAGAATAAGAAAACTAAAAGAAGTGTTTAGCCTTAGAAAAAAAAATGTATAACTGAATGAATCCTTCATGACTAGTTTCATTGTAATAGGAAAAAAAGTATATAAATGCCATTACAGGGAGTGCAGAATTATTAGGCAAATTAGTATTTTGACCACATCATCCTCGTTATGCATGTTGTCTTACTCCAAGCTGTATAGGCTGGAAAGCCTACTACCAATTAAGCATATTAGGTGATGTGCATCTCTGTAATGAGAAGGGGTGTGGTCTAATGACATCAACACCCTATATCAGGTGTGCATAATTATTAGGCAACTTCCTTTCCTTTGGCAAAATGGGTCAAAAGAAGGACTTGACAGGCTCAGAAAAGTCAAAAATAGTGAGATATATTGCAGAGGGATGCAGCAGTCTTAAAATAGCCAAGCTTCTGAAGCGTGATCATCGAACAATCAAGCGTTTCATTCAAAATAGTCAACAGGGTCGCAAAAAGCGTGCGGAAAAACCAAGGCGCAAAATAACTGCCCGTGAACTGAGAAAAGTCAAGCGTGCAGCTGCCAAGATGCCACTTGCCACCAGTTTGGCCATATTTCAGAGCTGCAACATCACTGGAGTGCCCAAAAGCACAAGGTGTGCAATACTCAGAGACATGGCCAAGGTAAGAGAGGCAGAAAGTCGACCACCACTGAACAAGACACACAAGCTGAAACGTCAAGACTGGGCCAAGAAATATCTCAAAACTGATTTTTCTAAGGTTTTATGGACTGATGAAATGAGAGTGAGTCTTGATGGGCCAGATGGATGGGCCCGTGGCTGGATTGGTAAAGGGCAGAGAGCTCCAGTCCGACTCAGACGCCAGCAAGGTGGAGGTGGAGTACTGGTTTGGGCTGGTATCATCAAAGATGAGCTTGTGGGGCCTTTTCGGGTTGAGGATGGAGTCAAGCTCAACTCCCAGTCCTACTGCCAGTTTCTGGAAGACACCTTCTTCAAGCAGTGGTACAGGAAGAAGTCTGCATCCTTCAAGAAAAACATGATTTTCATGCAGGACAATGCTCCATCACACGCGTCCAAGTACTCCACAGCGTGGCTGGCAAGAAAGGGTATAAAAGAAGAAAATCTAATGATATGGCCTCCTTGTTCACCTGATCTGAACCCCATTGAGAACCTGTGGTCCATCATCAAATGTGCGATTTACAAGGAGGGAAAACAGTACACCTCTCTGAACAGTGTCTGGGAGGCTGTGGTTGCTGCACGCAATGTTGATGGTGAACAGATCAAAACACTGACAGAATCCATGGATGGCAGGCTTTTGAGTGTCCTTGCAAAGAAAGGTGGCTATATTGGTCACTGATTTGTTTTTGTTTGGTTTTTGAATGTCAGAAATGTATATTTGTGAATGTTGAGATGTTATATTGGTTTCACTGGTAAAAATAAATAATTGAAATGGGTATAAATTTGTTTTTTGTTAAGTTGCCTAATAATTATGCACAGTAATAGTCACCTGCACACACAGATATCCCCCTAAAATAGCTAAAACTAAAAACTACTTAAAATATTGATACAAAAATATTCAGCTTTGATATTAATGAGTTTTTTGTGTTCAGTGAGAACATGGTTGTTGTTCAATAATAAAATTAATCCTCAAAAATACAACTTGCCTAATAATTCTGCACTCCCTGTAGAATTTGAACCTTTTTGTGCACCTTTAAAGCATCATGCCAAAGAGACATGCTGAGTTCTGTAAGGATATGGGTTTGTTTGTAAAATGTAGAATTCTTACATTTAAAATAGTGAAACAACAGTTGACCTTATGGTTGATATTTTTTTAGCATAAACATGTGCTATTTTTGTCAGTTGGTGACACAAGAGCGATTGAGTTAAAGACTCAAACTTTGCTGTGGTTAATGTTCAGGCTATCTTCTATCCAAAAACAAAAATGTGCCAAATTTCATATCTTTGTTGCAAGCAGTTCAATGGGATGCTGTTGATTTGAGAGTGGAGTAAGAAGTTGTTTCATCAGGGTCCCATCACCAAGGGCCCGTGTAGAGGATTAATGATCCAGCTGAAATATATCTTGGTTTTTAAAGCAAAGTCCATCTTCAATCTTCACTGAAAGTAAAGGGTTTAATGAGGTTTGTACACAGGTGTTAAAAAAGCAACTGTCTTTTAAAAGAAATCACTCTCTCATACTGTTAGATTAAAAGAGAAGTATTAAAATGTTTACTGTCATTTGGTATTTGATGGACTGAATTTCATGGAAATTTCATTAAAAATTTCATGTTTATCATGTTTTTCTTTAAAATGTGTAGACTTCTGTCTTTGAAAGTTCACATCTGAAGAAGTGCATCCTTCTGTAGAGGTCACATCTCTCAAATATGGTTTGGCCAACGAGATGGGTTCCTTTGTTTGGTAGCTGGCGCATTTGTATGATTGGAGTGGGCTTGCAGTTTGTCTCCCTTCGTACTCTCAATATACTTATGAGATGTACACTTGTGTGTAAGATACTAATATTATAGTAATGAATATATTATACTAGTTATATTAACTAGTAGTCCGATAGTGAATATAAGGCATGCATACAACAGTATTCCAAAATGTACTGGGGAGATTCATTGAATGGTTTGTCTATGAATGAAATGGAGAGAAGGGCATTATGTTCAATGGGAAAATGAGTGAGTGTTAACTCTCCCTAAATTACTTCGGGAGACATAAAACCTTTGCTGCTGGCTCTGCCTGGGTGTTAGATGCAAGTCGGAGGTTTCACTCCGTGAAGTGTGGGGTATTTTAGATTATTTGTTCATTATAACTAATAATTGCATGTCTGAACTGTCTCAGTTATAATGAAAAAAGTGTATTAAGAGAAAAAGTGTCCCGCTTTACCTGAATTCACCCTAATGGCTATGACTCAATGACAAATGCTGGACTAAGACATTCTGCTCTTTAAATTAGTTAAATTTATTAGTTTTTATATAGTGCTTCCTGAGTAAATAAAACGTTGCACCACACAAGTGTTCTTTATTAACGGCTGGTTCTTTAAAATGAGCAAAACAGTCTTTTCTCTGTTTCCCCTTTTCAAATGTTTTGCAATCCAGTCATTTACATCTGAGGATCCAGTGAAGTTACAAGGTTTAGTCACAAGCTCTTACTTTTCATTGGTTAAATATTTGCAAAACCCATAGACGGATGTAAAGGGTGATCAATAGACATGATTTGAGAAAAAATAAATAAGAATGATGAAATATGGAGATACAAGGCTTCCCACCTGACAGCGATAATATATTTTCTTGAAAAAGACAGTGACTCATTTTAAATGGACAGCAATATTTTTAACTGACTTACAAATTGAATTTGTTTTTTTTATTTGGGTCTATTAAAGTTAAATAAACATTTAGCAATCCTACACATTTCTCAGAATTATGTGTACTCTAATGAAATAAAACTATGCTGTCAGTACACCATAGTTATACAACTAGATGAATGCATTTATTTCCATTCAAAAGGATGGAAACCTGTAGAAAAAGATTACAATTAATCACTTTTTACCCTGCGGTTCTTTATAGTGGACAACATTAAATCGGCAATTTTGACTTTTTGCATACAAGATTTCATCAAAACCAGACAAATATACTAAATTGTGTCAGCTAGAAGTTTAGTAGCCTAGATCAATTCCTCAGATAATTCTTGCTAGCATTGTTGACCGCCAGCAGTTGATTTTGATATTTTAGGTATTATCAACTGTCCAGAATTTTGAGATCGCAATAGACGTGAAGGGATCGCTTAAGAGATCGCTTAAGTACCGGGGAGCTAAACCATTTAATGCTTTGTAAATAATTTGCAAGATTTTAAAATGTATTCTGTGTTTAATAGGGAGCCAATGCAGTGTTGACCGAACCGGGCTAATATGCTCATACTTTCTGGTTCTAGTAAGAACTCTAGCTTGTGCATTTTTGACTAGTTTATTTAGCCTGCAGGGCAACCACCCAGTAAAGCATTACAATAATCTAGCCTTGAGCTCATAAACGCATGAACTAACTTTTCCGCATTTGTTATTGAGAGCAAATGTCGTAACTTAGATATATTTTTTAGGTGGAAGAATGAGCTTTTACAGATGCTAGAAATGTGGCTTTCAAATGAAAGATTGGCATCAAAGAGCACACCCAGGTTTCGAACTGATGGCGAAGACTTGACAGAGCAGTCATCATTAATAGTCTAGGTTATTACTTGCAGAACCTTTTAGTCCAATAATTAGAATCTTTTTTTTTTTTTTTTTTTTTCAGAATTGAGTTGTTGGAAATTACTAGTTATCCAATTTTTTTTTAATCAGTTATGCATTCTGTTAATTTAGTGGTAATTAATTGGTCCGTTTCATCAGGATGAGAAGAAATGTAGAGCTGAGTATCAGCAGTGTAACAGTGAAAGCTAATGACATGCTCCCTAATAATTGTATCCAAAGAGAGATACAACCACGATCGGATGATAAGAGCAAATCATTTGTAACTCTGAGAGCAGTCTCAGTACTATGAAATGGTCTAAACCCTGACTGGAAATCCTCATAGATGCTGTTTCTTTAAAAAAAAAAAAAAAAGAACATAGTTGTGAAAGATATTTCTTTTTCTAGAGTCTTTGACAGAAAAGGTAGGTTAAATAGGCCTGTAATTAGCAAATTCTGTTGGATCAAGTTGTGGTTTTGTTTTTTAAATATGCGGTTTAATTATGGCCAGCTTAAAGGTTTTTGGTATGTATCCTAGAGACAAAGATGAATTAATGAGATTAATAAGAGGATCTATGATCTCTGGAAACATATCTTTCAGTAGTTTAGCTGGTATCAGGTCTAGCATACATGTTGATTTTGATGATTTAATGATTATAGAAAGTTTTTCCTCCCCGATAGCAAGTCAAGTCACCTATATTTATATAGTGCTTTTTACAATACAGATTGATTCAAAGCAGCTTTACAGTGGTCACAGGAAAACATTATAAACAAAGTTTTTTTTGGCTGAACAGCAGCCTTAAAAGAGCAGACAAATCAATACAATTGATGAATATTACGGGTTAAGTTTCCCCAACTGAGCAAGCCATAGGCGACAGCGGCAAGGAACCAAAACTCCAGCAGGTGACGGAATGAATGAACAATAGAATGGAGAAAAAAAACTTGGGAGAAACTAGGCTCAGTCGGGGGACCAGTTCTCCTCTGGCCAACAGCCAAACAGTACATGATTATTATATTGACAACAATTAAAGTCCAATATTAAGTCCAATTTGGTCCGGTTGGAGATGGGTTCATGATCGTCACAGGAGAGGGTTTTGTAGAATCACGGTCTCTGCAGACACTTCAGGGCAGTGCTGTGCTCGTGTCCAGGTGCAGGTCCCCCATCCGATCCAGACATGGCCTGGATCTGGCTGACCATGGTAACCTCGGAAATAAACCACGTTGATGCCATTCTTTTTCTGATGTATCTTGTACATCAGATGTTATGGGAATGTTCCCAGGTCTGGCTGACCTAATAGATCGCAATAGACGTGAAGGACTGTAATGTGTTAAGAGATCACTCAAGTACTGTGGAGCTAAACCATTTAATGCTTTGTAAGTAGTTAGCAAGATTTTAAAATGTATTCGGTGATTAATAGGAAGCCAGTGCAGGTTTGACAGAACTGGGTTAATATGCTTATACTTCCTGGTTCTAGTAAGAACTCAATGAATTTGTTTATTAAGCGTGCAGGGCAACCACCCATTACAGCGTTACGATAATCTAGCCTTGAACGCATGAACTTTTCCGCATTTGTCTTTGAGAGCGTATGTCGCAATTTAGATATATTTTTAAGATGGAAGAATGCGGTTTAACAGATGCTAGAAACGTGGCTTTCAAATGAAAGCGTGGTATCAAAGAGCACACCCAGGTTTTGAGTGTTAGGCAGTACTCTAGATTATTACGTGCTGAACTTTTTGGTCTAATGATTAGAATCTATTTTTTTCAGAATTAAGCAGTAGAAAGTTATTAGTCATCCAATTTTTTTATATCAGTTATACATTCAGGAAATGTATCCTGGAAGAGAAGAAATCACATCAGGAAGAGAAGAAATATAGAGCTGAGTATCATCAGCGTAACAGTGAAAACTAATACCATGCTTCCTATTAATTGCACCCAAAGGAAGCATGTACTGGGTGAAAAGCAACGGTCCTAGGACTGAACTCCATACTGAACCCGTGATCAATATGACATCATCTCATTTACTGCTACAAACTGATAACGGTCAGATAAGTATGATTTGAACCATGCCAGTGCAATTCCACTAATGTCAACACAATTTTCACAATTTCCACTCTTTTCAATGCCAGCAATGAAAAAGTGGAATTATTCTTCAGGGACACTACAGTTTACTCTATTCAAGTAGACTATTGCATGGTTATAATTTTCTCTAAAATTATGAATTTCTCAAGTAAAGAAGTTCAAAAAGTCATTACTGCTGTGCTGTTCTAAAGCATCTCGGGTTGAGGCTTTATTTCTCGTTAATTTAGTCACTATATCAAATAAATTCCTAGGGTTGTATTTGTTTTCTTCTAAGAGGGAGGTAATAAGCAGGGGCCTCAATTATAAAACTTTTCTTAGGATGAATTTCTTAGGCGCACGAACATCCTACGCGGGTTTCCCTTTGTAAATCACAGTCAATTCTGAATGTAGCGCAGCTTTTGCGGCTTCATGTCACGACCATAGTTGCCCATAAATAGTCAGTGAAACGCCCACAAATTAATATTCATGGCAAACTTCACTTCACTCAATGTGAAGTAGAAGTTATCATTGGCGAAGTGGAAAAGAGGAGAAAAATTTTGTTTGGAGGGCACAGTGAAATCAAAATTATGACATACTAAATCATAATTATGAGATTTGAAAAGTCTTAATCGTAGTTGTACTTATGATAAAATAACTTCTGACCTCTGGCCAATGTCATGGTTATAGATGGGAGGAACAAAAAAATGATATTGTAACGGATAGGGAAACGGTGTCGAAATCGAACTCGAGTGCTGTTGCAGCTTTTAGATGTGAAGGGGTTGATTTGAGACTGAGGCGTGTGTATCATAGTCATAAGTCCTAACTTTGTGGATCCATCTATAACTATGACATTGGCCAGAGGTTTAAAGTTGTTGGTCAATGAAAGCTGCCACCGCAGCAACGTCCGTTTCGTTCTTTCTGCGCCAAAACGTTTCAAGACATTTGCTCAGCGCTATTCCATGTCGTTCCACGAATAATGCGAGAATTTCATCATTGGTAAAATCACGATTAAAGTATTCCTTAATATGTTCACAGTTCACCCTGTGTCGTTTGGTTCAATGTGCTCGCAAGACAGAAAGTCATAATTTCGATTTAAGTAACTTCCATATGATTCCGTAGCTGATGAACACATTTTTACTATGAAAACAACTTTCCCCAGTGGACAATTAATACATATATCTATCTTTTTATCTATCTATCTATATATCTCCCTAATTATCTAATTGCATCAATATCTGCTCCGCCAGACGGACACATTGACATTAACATATTTCGTATCTCTTTGCAAATATGTGTTAATTTGCATTTCTGTTGAAATTTTTGTTTGAATTAGTTTGTTTTACACTGCAGATCGATCAAACGGGTATTCGTGTAGGCTGTTAATTGTAAGACTTGCTTTGTGAAGTCTTCATGTTATTAATGAGAGGCAGTGTTGCCATTCATTTTACACAACAGTCTACAACACTGTTTTTGAACACTGTGCCGTGTTCCACTAGTGTGGAAAATGATTCAATTTCAACTAATTGGTCTAAACTTTTTTTTTAAACTAATTAATCCTAAAATACTTTATATTCTTTCTGTTTATTTGATTCCCATTCAATACACTTTGATAAGAATGACCATATACTGTATTGTTAATATAGGCTACAGAGTTTCATTTTTTTTTTTACCATATTGATCCCATGCGACAATATTAGATTAAAGTATGATTACAACAATGAATGGCTCCTGACACATTTTGTGTAACGCCAATAGAGTTTAAAATGTCTCTAAATACCAATCCCAAAGCGTCTTTTTCATTATCTACGTGAATATTAAAATCACCAACAATTATGACTTTATCTGCAGGCATTACTTATTCTGATAGAAAAATCAGCAAATTCTTTGATAAAGTGTATGTGGCCTGTATAGAGTAGCCAGCACAAAAGTCAAACAGGAATTATTACTTACGCCAAGTAGTTTTACATTTAGCACCATCACTTCAAGAGAATTATATTTTAAACTAGACCTTTAAGTATTACTTAAAGTATGACTATAAATTACAGCAACACCCTCTCCTTTACCTTTCAGACGAGGCTCATGTTTATAACGGTAATCTTGAGGGGTGGACTCATTACATGTGTCATTATGGTGCCAAAACGATATGTATGTTTCTATATGACAGGTATTTGTGAATAAAAGATATTTAAACATTGCTTTCAGGCCATGTGTTGTTTTAACTCTTTTCTTTAGATTTTTGAGTTGTGGAGAAAAGCAAATCTATGAAAGGTTACGTATGATGTTGTCACATACCGAATAGTAACTACAACAGGTAAATGTATGTTTTTCTCTGGACATATCCTCCCCTTTTGGTTTGGGCAGCTTGTTCCAAAATAGAGTCAGATTTATGAGCTTGTTTTCAGGAATACATCTGAGTTCGTTGGAGAGATAGCATCCAGATGCAGTCTGTTATGTTTGCACTGTACATGTCCATGATTAATGTGTTGCTTCACATGTGTTTGGGTTGAAACAATATTGAAACTGAAGTTCTGTATAAAATGAATTTGTTTTCATTCTGAAAACTACATGGAAGTGACCATTTTTTCATGATGCAGTTTAAATGTCTTTTATACTGCAGCGATCCACATTACATTTAGAAATAGTTGAAGAATTTAAGATTTTTTTAAAACTTTAAATTGCATTTGCTTATGCACCCCCTTCATTATTTTTGTAGTGCTCATTTGAAAGGAAAGGTGTGTTTGGAGCAGCAGAGAGATGCAGTCAGTTCATATACAGCCATGCAGGTGTGTTTCAGACAGCCTTAGATTATACTAAGCTGCATTACAGAGCTTTCACTGCAGTGTGAGAGTAAGAACCTGCTTACATAACCTCAAAACCTCCCATCACATGGCACAAATAGCAACGGGCCGTGGCTTCTATAAATATAGGTTAACAAGATTACTGATGTATTCCAATGGTTTGGCTAAGGTTATTTGTTGTTAGGCAATGGATTGCTCCAGGGATGATGTAAATTTGCAGTCTAACCCAAGGCAACTAATTCCTACGAAAAACAAACAAACAATAGAATGGATTGGTGCAAAAAACAAGCTCTGTGATCTTTGTCAAGACACGTAGCAACATTGACAAAAAAATGATGAGTGGGGTAATACTGGTATATATTCTGTTCTAGAATACAACGTAAAATTGTCTTGATCTGATGTTTGTGACAGACCTTATTTCAGCCATTTAACCAGTAACCCATTCAAAAAACCCATTGATTTTGGGATGATGCGGCTGAAAGTGCTAAAATGCTGACTCTGGGTTTTGGCCTACAAAAATGTGTTATCCCTGAATTGTCCCTGCGTTATACCTCTTTATCAAGACAGAGGACAATAATGACAGACAAGAGTCACTTTGTACTCATTGATCGTTGTGTTGGGGTTCACCTTTACCTTTTTCACTTAAATGTCAAATGATTCAAAATTGCATGCGCTTTCATTATCTAATTGAACTGTGGAGTTACTCTTGTATGAGTTAGGTATGATAGATGACATTTTTTCATCTATCATACTGGAATGGTTTTCTTCTTCCAAGCTTCTGTAAGTCATCTTGTCTGACAGTATTTTTTATGCATCCACAGCAGACCCTTATGAAAAAATAACTGTACTTTAAGTTAATTTTATTATGTATACTTAAAGTACACTTCAACTTCATTTATGTTGAGGAACATTTGAAATTGTTCTCACTTTCTTTCAATACTACATGGGATTAAATTGGCCCACTTTTTAGTGTATAAAAGTATACTGTAATTGTAGTAAACTTTTTATCAACTTTTTTTATCACTAAAAATGGGTAAGTTTCATATAAAAGCAACATTTAAAACAAAAAGATGAAAAAAATTATATTTTTGTCAAAGACTATGTCCGGATTCAGAATGATGATCATAACACAGATGAAGTCGATCGAGTCCATCAATACCCCAAAGCTTCACAGTTGTTTCCTTTTCATCTTCATAAAAGTATTTAATAGGCTCCTCAATCAAAAGAGTAAACACAACTACAAGCTAAGTATACTCAGAATACTTAAAAGATTAGTGACAAGTACAGGCAAAATAAACTTATGACTTACACTGACTTTTCTGTCAGTATAAGTCAAATATACTTAAGTGCAATTTAAGTGCAACGTATTTTTCTAAGAAGTACATACAAAGTAGACTGAAAGTATTCTTTCTCATTTTTAGTTAAAAAGAAGTTCACCAACAGCATACTGTCACAATTAGAGAACGTGTGCGATGCGGAGAGGAAGGACGAGGAGAACAGGTTCCCAATAGAACTCTTGTTTATTTAACAAACGCAAAAACAAAACCACTTTAAATATGAACAGAAAACGGCACTTTAGTGCAAAACCTGGAAACATGGAACACTAGGAGAAACCACAGAGAATGCATCCACACACAAAAGACTCTCAACGGCAGAACCACGGAACAATGTCAATGTTAACTGACACAAACTAGAAAACCCAAGTGGGTATAAATAGACAGAGACATGGGACACACCTGGAGAAACCGAGATAATGAACACAAGACAGGTGTGGAAGGATCTAGAAAGGCCCGGAAGTGAACAGGAAGTGATATCACGATAGACAAGGAGTGATAACAGGAAGTGACCCCATGACCTCAGTGACAGGGAAGTGACAAAGGCACAGAAAGACAGGACCAAGGGTGACACATGCGTTTGAAACTTTTTTGTGAGGGAAAACAGTCTGGCAAATGTGTTCTCAACTACCTCTGGAAGTCGTCAAAAATGCTCAGGCTCAAATTTTTTAAGACCCAATTACACCGGTATTTAGCACTGTTTATTAGGCCAATTCATCTCTGCATGTTTTAAGTTACAGTTACCTTTAGGTTGTTTTTTTTATCATAACAATGCATTTATACATTGTTCTAATGTTTAACTACCCCTAAGGAATGATTTAATACAGGGGTGTCAAACTCATTTTGGTCTTTACTGCTTAATCTGATGTCAAGGGGGCCAGACCAGTAAACTCATAGCAAAATTGCATAGAACTAACAGTAAGTCCGCTTTTTGTATTAGTGCATTATATGATATTATAAATTATATAAAACTATAAAAATCTTTAAATGAATTGTCCTTTTACAAAATATATTATGAATATCCTAAGTAGTATGTGCAATTTCAAAAACACCATTACTCAGTTTTACATTTATTTAAGTGCATTAAGCATAAAAAATTGTCAGTTATTTTACAATGATGCAAAGTCACAGTCACAGATTTAGTCACAGTTTTATGGAACTTAAACACTGTCCTGCATGTTAACATAAAGCATTTAAAATTCATTTTCCAACTATGAGAAGCAATTCTGAACACAATTGACTTCACACACTTAAAATCTTAAGTGGCAGCTGTTTTAAAAATATTTTTTTGTAAAATTTGCAAGTTTATACAAAACCCCACACATACTTATGTAAACAAATTAACTTTATCAATTTGCGAAAACTGCCATTTGCAATTAGCGTTCTCTAAAGACCTGAAATCGTTTCTCAAACTTATTTTTCATAGTAATTTATTTCATTATTTTGTATCTTAATTTACAAGTATACATTTCATAATGCCAGCCATTCTGAGCATTTTTGCAAACCGTCCCTTTACCTTAATTACACAAACTTGTGTAATTCACATGTGAATAGGTTGAATTTGACTATAATAAGTGATAGATGTATGCTCATTTTTTTCAACTTATACTGTTTCTTGAAGAAAGGTAATGGTTCTTTGAGGGAAAAAAATTTGTTTTAAGTTAAAGCTTCAAATATAACAGTCACGCAGCTAAGGAAATGATTTGCTCCAACATTTTGTTTGATAAAACATTTATTTCCTGATTTGTAGAATATATTTTGCTAATCTTACTTTCTACAGAATTTCTACAGCTCTATACTGTCAAGACAACAAACGCCGCTATTGCATACAGCACAAAATGGCTTAATTAAACAATGATGTCAATAATCAATTTAACAATAATAATAATATTAAATTCAATTTATTGAGCACATTAGTGCATTCTGGGAAATTATGTCTTCTTCCAACATGCATACTGAAAATGAACAATTAATAAAGTGTCAATAAAATTGATGAATCTCATCTGTTGTTTTAGCACATGAAATAAGTCATGTTGTGAAATAATTTATTTACTAATAAACACATTAAATCCATTTAACTGCTGTTGGTTTTATTTTGTTGCCTTATCACTTTAAATTGAGGAATTGAAATGGATATTTTACACAACGTGATGTTTATGATTTATAGTTTCATATAAGTACATATGATTTATAATTTCATATAAGTATTTATAGTACATATAATGACAACACATTAATTGTATTCAATAATTGTTAATTTGTGCCTAAATAAAAATAAAACAAATTAGAAATAGTTTCATCCTAATAAAAAGTGTGACAGGGATTTTCCCCTGCCAAATATCAATCTATAAATCTTTTTTCTTCAGCCTTAAAGTGTGTATGCCACTTGTGTGTGAACCACACATGTGAGACGGAGGCAGAAGGAGCATGCTGGAACTCAGTGATGCTCATCCATGGAAAGGAGGAGCCGGTGAAGTCCTGCGTGTCCCCATCAGAACTCAAGGGTCAGGTGTTCTGCCACAGCTCCAGAAACGTCTACAAACGCAACTGCTGTTTCACAGACTTCTGCAACAATGAGACACTGCACTTCAATCCAGGTACGACAGGCCCTTTTCACCTCCCATACTGTGCTCTAATTCTGAAACTGTCTGGTTCTGAAGCGTGCTAGAATGAAACGTGTAAGTGTGTGCTTTTGTGCATAGAAGAACATATTTTTATTTGCTCAGTGAGATGTAAACTGGGGAATGAGATGTGATGAGACTTCTACAGTGTTGATCCTCTTCTTCTACACGTATGACATAAGACTGGCTAGGTTACTAGCAGGCAACCCAAGGGTTATTAATACTGCGTGTTTCCTAGCAGGGCAGTTAAAATCTTCTGAGTGCCTGTCTAACAGGTCGACAGGACTGTTTGCTTGAGACTGCCCTTTGTTTCTGACCATTTAAAAAAACAAAACGTAAAGACATAGCCACATATCACTATAACTAGCTAGATTTGAGGATTCCAATATTTAGATTAGTAGTCAACAAAATGTGGCTTTCAGTGGCCAAACTGTTCAGTTTGGACGCTGATGATGTCACTTCCACAAATATGTCAGAGATTAAACATTATATTTAAAGGGAAAATAATAAAGATTAAAAGTGTTTGAACAAGTGAGGAGAGAGTTGCTGAGACAGTGTGACAGTATCTCCAGTTCATGAGAGTTAGTTGTGTAAAGTAGTTGTTACTTATAGTTAGCAGAATAGTGGAATATTGAAATAAAGTCTAACCCTTTAAAGTCCTTTTATGAATCTAAAAGTTTTGTTTTATATGCTGAATATGTGCTAATGTGCTCCAAAACAAGGCCAAAGTCATATGCATCTTTACACTCTCTCTCAATTGGGATCAACAATTGTCATGCATCATTCTGCACATCAGATTCCCCTCTCCAGATTTTCTCTCTAGAATCTTTGGAAGCCTGTTTTGTTTTTATAAGAATCTAAAGAGTCTGAGTCGCTCAAGACTGCACAGAGCAGATAAACCCGGTTCATCCCTTCACCATTGTCCGGCTGATGCACATGCAGCTGCTGTTGAGCTAACGTTCAGTGTTTTCTGATATCACACTGGGCAGTGTGGAGAAAAACAAATTGTAGTATCAGTAAAAGAATTTGGGTAGAAGAACATCACATCATATTGACAATTTTCACTTTAGTTGTTTGTTTAAATAAAAACTAAACTAAAGTTCCTTTCTAGCTTTGGGGAAAAGCTATAAGTGGCTCATGTAGATTCATCTTTCTCTTTTCCCTCGGTTTTTATAGGGATTGTCAGTATATTTACAAAATTAGGTACAAAATTGTGTATTGGTATGAATGTTATAGAATTAACATATTAATTTCATTTCATTTTCATAGTGAACTAAATGAAATATATGTTGTGTTGGTTTTTATGTTTAGATTTACTCTGTAAAAGTTTAATTTGTAAAATGTAAAATATTTGTACCATATTCTTACTCTTGCTTTTGAGGTAAAGTGTATGTTGTCAGGGTGTGTGGAAGGGGATGGGTAGAGAAGAAGAGAAGAAGGATGAATGTTGTCTGCACGTCTCAACGGATAGAACGTGTTATCAGAATGTTTTGGGTATTCTTTCTTTTGATAGTTGGAGCCTGAGCCGAGTTCAGCCTTGGAGAAGCTGTGTATGTGTGTGTGTTAATATGGTCTGTATTGGTGAGGTGATTAGCTGGCACCATAAAACTTGTTGTTCTCGACAAGCTACGTCACGATCCCGTCAACCATGTGATCAACGGAGATATGCTTCAGACTGTCTGCTCTTGTGTGGAAAATTACTAGTTTTGTTTATCTTTCTTTCTTTCTTTCTTTCTTTCTTAGCCAATCATTTAAACGTCATTGACTGGGTTAGCACCCTCTGTTAGAGTATAATTGCTGTAACAATGTTATTGTAAGTGGGGTGGCCTACGAACTCCTTGTGAGACCTGAAGTTGGCATCTGCTGATGAAACTGCAAACTAAACTTCACAAAAATGTCTTCTATTGACTGCACTTCTGACTCCTGGTCTTCATTCAACATATCTGGTCCTCGGGTCTTAACTGTAAATTCCCCTACAACCCTGACATATGTATTTGTAGACAGTTTCATCCATAATGTTCAAGAAAAAACTCTTGAGAAATCCTAAACCAGTGGGTGACACCCTAATGGCGGTTGAGGAGATTCCCCCGTCCATGTAAGCGCTTTGAGAGACTTTGATAAAGCGCTATATAAATGTAATGAATTATTATTATTGTTAATGTTGATTAACAGGCTAGGTGTACATAACATAAAGTAAAAACTAGCGGGTTAAACTTTTTGTTAATTTTTCTATCACAGATCTGATCTGGTGTCTGCCTCTTCTAGGATGATCGTTACGTGGCCTTCCTGTCAAATTGTTGGATTGATTCAGTTTTTATAGAGGTCTATGTTTTCAAGTTTTCATTAATATTTGGTGGGGCACTGCCTGCATGAGCCACAGATGCTGAACAGTCAATCCAACAATAAGGGGATACAATAGACCCTTTTCACAATGACGTCAGAAAGCTTCCACCTTTCCTCAAAGCAGGGTCTCTTCACTTCCGTTTAGCAGTACACGCGTTCGGAGAATGCCGGAACTGGCTAACTAACAACACGAAAGGTAAAGGTTATAGTAATAATAATAATGTTTACGTATTTACAGGTTTCTGTATTTTAGTTCGTTTGATAATGTTAATGATTATTTCTAGTTTACAATTCTTTAGCATGTGTGTGAACTGGATCGTTAAGTAGGCTAGTTTGTTGCAACAGGAAAAATATGCATCGCTCTTACCCTTTGTTGCCTGAAGTTTACTAATAAGTTTTAACATTTCATATTATGTATTCCAGCACAGTTGTTTAGAATTACCCCCTCTTAATCCAATCTAACGGTCAAACCATTTTCATATTCTGATGTGATTCATTATTCCTCTTTACCTGTGTCCATCTTTCCCATCAAGCATGGTACAGTCTTCTTGTCGATGCTATTGTAGTGTTCCTTGTTGTTCAATAAATAAATTTAAAAAAATGTATGTGCCACTAAATTACTTTTATAATCATAGGCCTTCATGACCTTATGGTAATGCTCCATATTGGAATGTTTATAATGTATTTGATCTGCACAATGTTATGTTTTCAGTGTTTACACCGAACCCAAATATGTTCAGTCAATGACTATATTGTGTTCAATAAACATTACAAATTTGTGATAATCTGTTGCCCTAAATAATTTAATGTAATGTTGAATTGCATTTCCTGTTTCCATGTTTCCTGTTGTCAAAATTGTACAAAAAATGACAACGTCAAAGAAGTTTGTTTGAAACCTGTAACAACGTCTTTGTTCAGGCAGTAAGGAGGCGGGAACCAGCAGACCTTCAACAGACTTTAATATCAAATAAAACATAAATACAAAATAAACATAATGGCGGCAGTCCCTCACGGACGACTGCCACCCACACAGACACAAAACTCAACATAAAGTCCAGGCCTGGTCCTCTCTCGTCGTCGCTCCTCCTTTTATGCATCCGCTCCTCCATGAGACGAGAGACCGATGGCTCGCAGGTGACACTCATTTTCAATCACGCCACCGGCTCTCGTGACGCTCTCACGGTCCCTCGACCCCGCCCTGCTCGCCACAAAACCTTTGCCAATTTATTAATAAAACAACTCACATGTACAAAAGTATTCACAGCCTCTGCCATGATACTCAGCTGAATACTGAAAAGTCACTTTTACTGCCATATGCATTGTACAGTGTACATTTCACAACGGTATGGGCACGACTCTTGGACTTCATTGGTACTGGTTTGTATCCTTTATCGAGTTTAGAACGTGTTGTAAGCGAAAAAGTGTGTGAAAGTCGCTGTACATCATAGACGCATGTCTGGCAGATGTAGAAAGAACTGTGTAAACTTTATCGCGTTCACTATGCCGGCTGGTGGAAGTAACTTTACCCTGCTTTGAGTTAAAACGGAAATTGAGTGACGTCATGTGAAAAGGATCTATAAGGGCAGCTATTGTTTGTATGTCCTTTCTGAGTTATTGAACATCAGTTAAAGTGGGTATGGTACTGAAATTGAAATGATCTTTTCTTTCTTATTGTGAAGTACATTCATTGGCCACTTTATTTGGTACAGCTGTTCAACTGCTGGTTAATGCAGACAGTTGTCAATCATAAGGCAGCTACTCAATGCATTTAGACAAGATGAACTGTTGAAATTAAAACTGAGCAAAAGAATGGGAAAGAGAGGTGCTATAAATGACTTTGAATGTGTTAGAGGTTGTTGGTGCCAGACGGGCTGGTCTGAGTATTTCAGAAAATGTTGATCTTCTGGGAATTTTATGCGCAACTATCTCTGGGGTTTACAGAGAATGATCTGAAAAAGAAAATATCCAGTGAACGTTCTGTGGGGGAAAATGGTTAGTTGATGCCAGAGGTCAGAGGAGAATTGCCAGATTGGTTCAAGCTGATAGAAAGGCAACAGTAACTTGCTAACTAAAAACGAAGTCTGCAGGAGAGCATCTCTGAACGCACAACTTGTTGACCTTTGTAGCAGAAGGGCTACAGCAGCAGAAGACTGAACCTACTATACGCACAGGCTCACCAAAATTGGACAAAAAAAGATTGGAAAAAACATTGACTGGTCAACTGAGTCTGGATTTCTGCTGTGATATTCAGATGGTGGGGTCAGAATTTGGGATAAAAAACATTAATGCATTGAATCATCCTGCCTTGTATCATCAATTCAGGCAGTTGGTGGCATAATTGTGTGGGGAATATTTGCTTGTCACGCTTCGGGCCTCTTAGTTCCAATTGAATATCATTTATACAACACAGCCAACTCGATTATTGTTGCTGACCATGTCCATCTCTTTATAACCACAGTTACTTCCAGCAGGAAGTAACTGTGTTCCATTTCACAAAGCTCAAATCATCTCAAACTGGTTTCTTAAACACCTTCAGGATGTGGTGGAACAGGAGATTCGTATCATGGATGTGCAGCTGAAAAATCTGCAGCAAATGAACCAAAATCTCAGAGGGATGTTTCCAGCACCTTGTTGAATCTATGCTACAATGAATTAAGGCAGTTCATTGAAGGCAAAAGGAGGTCCAATATGGCACTTGCAAGGTGTACCTAATTTACTTTTACATTTATACATTTAGCAGATGGTTTTATCCAAAGCAACTTACAATTTGAGGGATACAGAAAGCGATTCATCCCGAAGATGCAAAAGTACACAAGAGTGCTTACAATACAAAGTTTCAAAAAATACACATACAAGTAGTACAAGCCTGGAGAATAGAGGATTTTTTTGTTGTTGTTGAGGTGAAATGTTCCTTGAATGCAATGTAAGTTGCTTTGGATAAAAGTGTCTGCCAAATGAAAAAATGCAAGGAATGGTGAACGAAAATTTTCTTGAGAGTGATTTTTTTGCCTCTCTGTGAAGGTACCACAAGTCGTCGCTCGTTGATCAACTGAAGGTTTCTGTCTAATAAAGTGCACGACGAGTGTATATCTGAGCAAAACGAATTTGTCGATCAGAAATTGTTTGGATCATTGTCGTTTTTTAATTGCTGTGATCTTTTGTTTAAAGATTAAAAATAAAGGGCATTCTTTAAAAATAATGATGTGAAAATTTACTGTGTGATTTCTTTTTTTCTTTCTATCCACAGTTTCCAAGTCCTTAACAGTTTTAACAAAGCACATTAACTTGCAAATTAACAGACAAAATCCAAAAAGTAAACAAACATACCGTATGGGCCTTCTAATTAGAAATCCAGGAGATACTAATATACATTTGGAAGCATTTTACAGTTAAATTCTTGATCAGAAACCCGTGGTTCTGCTATTCAAACAGCTAGCTAAATCACATGACAGGTTATTACACTACATATTGTTCACCTGAAAGTGTTGCTTTTACCAACTTACTGAGATAACTAAATACAATTTCCAAATGAACATCATCATTTTACATAACATTTTTGTAATAAACAAAATACCTTTTCACAAATAGCTAAAATATTTAGAAAGAAAATACACTTTATCTTGCGATACCTACACCTTTCATCCATTGACTTACAAATGCATCAGATTGTAAACACAAGCCAAAACCACTTAAAAGCAAGCCTGCAACCTTAGCCTAAAAAAAGTGTAACCACTGCAAACACTGCAGAAAGCAAGGTAGGAGATTAGAGAAATTTGTTTCAATGGATGTCAATGGAAGAAAGGCTTCACAATGCTGAAAATCTGCTTTTGTGAGGAAATAGTTCATCATTTAATTGAATCGACTATCACATCTTCAACATGTTTACTCTTAAATTCAAATTTATTCATTTCATTTTGATCTATCGATAGTTAACACCAAAAATATTTTATAAGAAAGCTTTCCTGTAGCTCAAACAGCAGAGTGTGCTGCTTGCAACGCCAAGGTCATGGGTTCGATTCCCAGGGAAAGCAAGAACTGATTAGAATGTGCTTCTTGAATGCAATACAAGTCACTTTGGATAAAAGCGTCTGCCAAATGTGTAAAAATGTAAAATAATAAAAGGTCACAGACAAGTGCACAACAGTTATGATTCAGTTTACAACACTTCTCATTAATTTTTATGGTATCCACAAACAGTGATTAACTGTTGCACAACTCAAAATCCAATGATGCCAAGGCCGTCAATGTGATCGGCTATCAAGGCACAACAAAATTAAACATTGTGCTTTGTCCAATGGTGGAGCCACTGACCCTTGTGTCTCCCAATAATAAGTGAATAAGTGTTTTATAAAGCGTTTATATTTTTAAGCGAATTATATTTTCAGTAACAAGTATTGTTTTGTGTCCTAAATATGTTTTGTATAGAGAAATAATAGGCTAAAGCTCAAACTCAGAACAAAAAGAAAAAGCATCTCTCTTGCTGTGTAGCAGCACGTCCATTAATAAGTGATTCTACAGCTGTTGATCATCGGATGAGATGAGAAGAGCCCGCCCTCATGCAGCACAGCCAATCACGTCTTCTTGCATGATTGACAGGTCAGACAGCCTATCAGTGCCACCTGTCAGAGTGATAGTACAAGGGCAAGTATCACAACCCTCGCAAGAGAGAAAAACAGAAAGAAAATACTGCAAAAAAAAAAAAAAACGTGCATCCTATAACAAATATATTTAAATATTATTACGTGTAAACAATTTGTGATATAGCCCGCACCCTTATATAACCTGAACCCCCCCTGCAGGGTTAGTAAACTCTGGTATAACCCATGGGTTATATGCGGGAAAATACGGTAATTGACTGTCATAAAGCTGAAAGCAATACAATGATTCTGAATTATGTTTAATAATATTTTAGAAGCATCACCATTTTTCACTGTAAAGTTGCTTTGAAACAATCTGTATTATATGAAGTGTTAAATAAAGGTGACTTGACTTTCGAAGACAATTCCCAATAATTCTGACTGTTTTGAATAGTCGTAGATTATGGTCCAAATGAATTCTATATACATTTCTTATTACATTTATTTATTTTTTATTGAAGCTCTCTGAACTATAAAGTTACATAATCTGTTTGTCTATGAGACATTGCTTGTTTTTCTTTCCAAACAAAGAACTGGCTTGCTAATTTTTCACAGAAATTATTCTATTCTTAGCCAGCGGACAGTGTGTGTTCTGTCTCTCTTGATGTTGTGCAAATCCATTTTCACAGTTATTGGTGCTTAAGTTCATTAGGCTGTAAGTCAAGTGTTGTGAAACTTAAGGCCTTGTTGAAAAAAATATTACACAGCATGTGTGTCAACACAGGGCATGGAACTACAATTACTGTTACCATGGTGAATGGAACTACAATTACTGTTACCGTGGTGAATGGAACTATAATTACTGTTACCATGTTTAGGGCTTGTTTGAGACCTGAAAGATTACAAACTAATAAATCTGAGAAAAAACATTTTAATAAAGGTTGTTTTTTCAATCTTTCTTAAAGGAATGAAAAAACAAAACACAAACAAAAACAAACTGAAAAAACAAACAAACAGCCAGATGGCCATTTTTTTAGGATGCTTTTTAATAAAAATCTTTACTGTGATATCTAGAGGAACTTTTCCCATTAATAGACTATTGCAAGAGGTTGTAAGAGGTTGCAACGTAACTTTAATCAATTTAAATAGTCAGGTTCTTCATATTTTAAGCTGTAATACAAATAAATGTTGGATTAATACGTTTATTTATTTAACAAGTAATCTATTAATGTAGTGTGATCAGTGACGGAATAAATTTTTTTCTATTTTAGGTACTTTTCTCCATCTTAAAACTTAACATACTATATAATGGAAAAAATGTATAACAAAAATGTAAGAAAATCTGCTGCATATTTTTAGAGATGGGCCTCAAATCAACTGAGTTTATCTGTAATATTATCATGCATATTCAATTTATAAAAGCAAAGCTAATTGTTCTCTGTTTTCTAATAGCAGTGTCTTTGCAAAGTTTGTGTAGTTATGATTGTTTCATGATTTAAAAACAAGCATCTAATACTATAAAAGCAACACTGGACAGTCGGATACATTGATATTATTTGTCACTTATACAGGAGTCACGGTCTACAGCAGTCATTGATTTAACTTTACAAATTACATAAATTAACACGGGAGCAATGAATTCACATAAAGATAAACACAGACAACTTAAAATTGACTTGACAAAGGAAAGGATGAACAGAAAAAGAGGAAATTAAGTTATTAATTGTAACAGAAACAGATGTGTACTGTTACGTCCAGAGAAGTGGTGTGTATTGTTATGGTCATCAGAAGAGCTGTGTGTTCTTTAATATGTCTGTGTTTTTAGCTTCTCCCTCTGTTTTCTCTGTGGCTCTTCCTCCTTGAACTGTCTGTCCGGTACCTGCTTACTGTCATGATGTTTGCAGTCTTGTCTTTGAACATGATAACAGCTTAACTCTCTACTTGGTGGTATTGCATTACTAATATTATTTAGTTTTTTTGTGAGTGTCTTCCTCATTTATCCTTGCAGTTTATGTGTCACGGTTATATTTACCTTTATTAGTTTTTCTTTGATTCCTTAATTGTTTACTTATTTTTACCAGTTAAATAAAGCTTATTAGTTATGGAGGGGGTGACTCTTTTTCTTTGCTAAACTTTGTTTTCTCCTGTTTTGAAACAAAGGAGGGGGCTAGAGCACAATTGTTATTTCTTTTCTTTTTGGTTAATAGTTTAGTTAGAGGTTTAAATTCCCCAGTTAGATATATTTTTGTTTGTTATTTTGGCCTTGCCTTCTCCTGAAGCCCATGCTTCCCTATTTTTGTTTTATTCTTGTTCTTATTACGAAAAAATATAAATACATATAAAAATACAATCTTCATTTGTTTTGTGGTTTTGTGGCAGGGCTCAGACCAGTGCTCTTTATTTTGTTGTGTAGATCCTAGACTAACACAGGACGTTACATTACAAATCAGGAACTATGGAAACACCGTCTCTGTGCTAGTGACAGGTTGCTCATGAACGGTTCGGTCATTGCGTTGGTCATAATGTTTCTTTGGCTGCATTATAATCAAGTGCCTAGCAACCACTTATATTGCATGTTTTAAAACTGTTTGAGCGAATGCACATAGAGGGATGAGTCATTCATGGTCATTACTACTTGCCGCAGCCTCTTCATTACCTCTGGGAAGTTGGCACCCCATAAATCAAAATAATCCACCAAACTATGGCAATCGTTTGTGCTTGATTTGTGCCGCAAAAATGTATGTTTGTTCTGGTGTGGGTTTAGTGATATTGAAAATATTTTTTTTTGTCTGTCCACCCCATTTCGTCTACATTCATACGAAACCAGTATCATTAATTTCTGCTTGATTTGGCATTTGGACATTTAGAAATAGTTACAGAACTCTCTCTCTCTCTCTCTCTCTCTCTCTCTCTCTCTCTCTCTCTCTATAAATATATATATATATATATATATAGAGAGAGAGAGAGAGAGAGAGAGAGACCAAATTAGACCAAAAGCGGTGAGGAGTTTTGTAACTATTTATAAATGTCTAAATTCCAAATCGAACAGGAATGCCAAATGCTGATATAGAGGCATAAATTATATATATATATACCGGTGTGTGTGTGTGTGTATATATATATATATAATATACAGTGGAGTTCACTTATCTCGAGTCACGGTTAACTCACGATTCCTATTATGTCGACGTTGTTGAAGTGGAACCGCCCAATGTCCTATTTGTCTCAGTATTTTCTTGTGGGTTATGTTGATTCTGTTATGCTGCCGAATCCTAGTATCTCGAGCAAAAACGAGGGACATATATGCCACTTCACGTGGTTATCTCGTGACTGAGAGTTCGTTGCGCATGCGCTGAGTTCGCGTTGCACATAGATCGCGGTCAGTGTTGCCAGCTTGGCGCCTTTGTCGCTGTATTTAGCGAGTTATCAGACCTCTCTAGCACATTTTCAAAAAAGCGACTAGCGACAAATCTAACTACTTTATCTGGAGTTATTAGATAGTTTTGGAGACTCTCTGAAGTGAAAGCACATATTGTTCTTACTCTTCTCAAGGAGCAGCGAGTGCTGCTGCATCCCCATCCCAAAGCACTCAGAGGTGACCCGGTCCTCCCTGATGCAGGCAGAGCAGATCTTCACTCCTCCACGTGCAAATGAATCGCGCATGTCCGGCAAGTAATCCGCCACTGGCTGATTACACAATGCCAGTACGGGATGTCAAATGTTCTTTGTCTAAAAAAATTATTAAATCACTGCACAAATATAAATCGCTGCATTTGTTTGACTCACACAGCCTCAGTCACGTACTCTCGTCCACTGCGTGTGTGCGCCTGTCTGTGACAAAAGCTAACTAGCTGAGTTGCTTATCATGTCTCAGTCAAAACTGTACACCCAAAAATACAGCAAGGAGTGGGAATCAAACCCTGAATTCCAAGGCTGGTTAAAGCTGTTTATTATACGCAGGCATACTTGTTAGACAGACAGAACGCAAGAAAGTATGCAATCTAGTACAGCCACACAACGCGCACACACAAACACATACCTGTTTCTGGTTCTGATGTGAGCTCTGCTCAGTGCTGCTGCGGATTGAAGAACGGATTGAAGGCTATTAAAAGACGGGACAAAGCCGAATTTGTTGAGAAAGCACATTAGACAGGCAGAACGCAAGAAAGTGTGCAATCTAGTACAGCGTGATGACCTCACGAATATGATTGTTTACGCTGTGAGCGATAATAGTAATAGTAATAGTAATAGTACCTCGGTTTACGAGATTAATTCGTTCCACGAGTTTAACATTCGTTCCTGGTAACCCAAAATTCTCGTACACCAAAACAATTTTCCCCATAAGATGCACTAAAAATCAATCGATTCGTTCCACACGACCATAAATGACTATTTTAAATATTTTTGGGGTTTTACCCTATTAATTACAGTTAAAATTATAACTATTAAGATCTCATATAAATACTATATAATAATTGACATTTAAACTATAATGCGCACTTTAGCTTTCAGTAAATTGTGAAGGAGAAGCGCTGCTGGTGTGAAGGAGACGAGAGGAGGGAGGAGGGGGAGCGGGGCAGGGTGTTACTGCTTAGGAGGATTGGGAGAGGGTGTTACTGCTTAGAGGGTGAATTTCCTACCTTCATTCTATATGCTGTACTGTACATATATATTTCACTACGTGAACAATAGCGATCACAATTAATGTTAACAACACGAGGTAAAACCGCTGTAAAATAAGTATAAAAGAATGCACTGTGGTGAATGATGCAGCCAAACCAAGCGACGCTGAGAGAATGAACGAGTTAAGGGGTGATAAAGGGGTTGGAACCGCATGATTTAAGAGCTTGTGGTCTTGTGGTCGCTAATGAGTTTGAACTTCTATCCATACACATATTTATGGAACATCCTGAACTCATAAATGATAGCCAAATCTTTCCGTTCTATTTGAGCATAAAAGCACTGTTTGAGCACTAAAGGATGCTTTTCTCCATTGTCCATAATGAGCGAAATCACAGTGCCCATCTCACTGCATGAAGCACACGCATTCATTATTATGAATTTTCAAGAAGATAAAATTGAATTTTCAACTAGTTAATATAGAAGATTAGTCACTTAATATGTATTGATCTGCAAGTAAGAAAATTATTTTATTATTTTATTACCAAAATATATCATAAATAAATGAAAATAACAAAATATACCATATATATACATATAAATGAGGTAAATGTGTGTTCACATATAAAAGCAGACATCACATATAGGGCAAAATGTTGTGACAATTTTGGGATGAACCTGCACAACTTTTAATTAAAACGCATAAATGCATGGGGGTTGACTAATCAGGAGAAAGATTTTTCTTTCCTATTTCGTGCCCTTACCAAAAAACAAGTATTCATCAAGTTTCTTCATTTTATTAAGTATACTTTAAGTGTAACAAAAGTAAACTGATTACACAAAGTTTATAATTAAGTTTTTAATTTGTACAGCAACCACACAAGTGAACTTATATTGACAATTTGCTTGTCAAATACTTGTTAGGCATTGTTATGTTTATAAAAACACACTTTGAAATATACTCAACTAATTTAGTAGTTTTATACTGCAAGTACACTTGTAAGTTTTCTTTAAGATAACACCATCATTGCGCTTTGTGTGTCTATGATAAAGTGCTATATAAATGTAATGAATTATTGTTTATTATTATTATTATTATTATTATCGTACTTATAGATTACCATTTATATATTACTTTTGCACTTTAAGTAAACTATTATGTTCCTATTAGTTAAAAAAAACTAAAATATACCTTTAATTGTACTTTAACTCTTTACATTTTTTAAAACATTTTATCCTAGCTTCATACATCCTTTTTTGTCAACGCTTGAATGTGGGTAAGTTTCATTAAAATAAGCATAATTTTCAACAAAAAGCTGAGGAAATCGCTTTTTTGTGAAAGAATAAATTATTATTATTGCCATTTATTAATAATAATCAGTTCATTTACATTTATGCATTTGGCAGACGCTTTTATCCAAAGTGATTTACATTACATTCAAGGAACACATTGACATTTTAATCAGTCCTTGCTTTCCCTGGGAAAGTTAATGTTATAGCAAACCTGCAGTCGGATGCGGCATTAAATGGTCCAACTGTATCCACTGCCTTTTTCTGCCAGGATCCATTTGGCAGCGGCACTTGTTGGAGAGCAGCAGGGTATGGTGTAACAGTTTTGCTATTGAGCTGATACACAGTATGACTAGCGAAGAACAGCGTGCTGGTTTAGTGTTCTTGGTGTTGGATGCGACACTTATTGAGCTGCAAGTCAGCTCAAGTCATGACAGCTTGAAGTGCTTTGTCATGTATAATGATAATGTTGTCCATGGTAATTTTCAACCCTTGACAAGCCAGCCAGGATGACGGTCAATCTCCTCTGAAGTGATGAAGCCAATCTGTAAAAAGCATGAAAAAAACGAGAAATTTAGCCCTTGAGGTCATGACTTGTGGAAAAACAGAAGAACCTTTAAGAGCAGATAGTAGTTCATCCATTTGTGGCAATGGAAAAAAATTGATCACTGTTTTTTTTTTGTGTGGCTTTTTTAATATTCCTGATTTTTATTTGCATAAAAGCAACAATTGATGAGACCCATGGGGCATTGATGGGTCACACACCCCAGCTGCTCTGTCACAACACTACAAACAGAGAGAGTTTTCGACACACGGGAGATGGTTTTATCCATCCATTCATGTTGTTTACTGTTTTAGAACATCCTAACTCTGTCGACTCAGCACTGAATGACAGGCTTTGGAGAAGCAGTGACATTAGCATAATGTCCAATCTTTTCATTCCAGAATTTGATTCAGCAGACCAGCAGCCTGAACGAAACATCAGCTTCTTAGTTCTAACACATCTTTGTGAAAAGGGGTAGTTGATACTTATCAAATAATAAGACAAAGTTTAATTCTGCCTGTTCAAATGAGAGTGCTAATGCAGTTTTTTTAGGCTCCAGCTGATATAATACTCCAGTTACAAGTATTATTATTGTGAGGCCCTAATTTTTCACGTGCAACTCCTCCTCGAGCTACAAACACAAAACATGGCACAAACATTCAGGCTGGTGTTACAGTCATGGCCAAAGTTGTTGTCACCCCTGAAAGTATTCCAGAAAATCAAGTATTGCTCACAGAAAAGTATTGCATAAACACGTTTTGCTATTCACATGTTTATTCCCTGCATGTGTATTGGAATAAAATGGAAAAGAAAAGAAAAAAAGGAAATTTCACATAATTTCACACAACACTCCAAAAATGGGCTGGACAAAATTATTGGCACCCTTTCAAAATTGTGGATAAATAAGATTGTTTCAACACCTGAAAACAGATAAAAAAGAGAGAAGTTGACTTAGTCTTTGCATTGTGTGTCTGTGTGTGCCTCACTAAGCATGGACAACAGAAAGAGGAGAAGAGAACTGACTGAGGACTTGAGAACCAAAATTGTGGAAATATATCAATAATCTCAAGGTTACAAGTCCATCTCTAGAAATCTAGATGTTCCTTTGTCCACAGTACGCAACATTATCAAGAAATTTGCAACCCATGGCACTGTAGCTAATCTCCCTAGCCATGGACGAAAGAGAAAATTTGATGAAAGGCTGCAAAGCAGGATAGTCCCCCAGGATATATGGTGAATTAGCAGCCCTAATCAAGTTCCAAAAAAATTCAGGCTGTCCTGCAGGCTCAGGGTGCATCAGTGTCAGCGCAAACTATCCGTCGACATTTGAATGAAATGAAATGCTATGGCAGGAAACCCAGGAGGACCCACTGCTGACTCAGAAACATAAAAAAGCAAGACTACAGTTTGCCAAAATGGACTGGAGTGAGCCAAAATCTTTCTGGGAAAACGTCTTGTGCACAGATGAGACCAAGATAGAGCTTTTTGGTAAAGAACATCATTGTACTGTTTACCCGAAAACGGATTGAGGCCTACAAAGAAAAGAACATAGTCAAATACGGTGGAGGTTCAAAGATGATTTTCTGGTTGTTTTGCTGCCTCGGGCACTGGGTGCCCTTACTGTTTGCAAGGCATCATGAAATCTGAAGATTACCATTTTGGGTCGCAATGTAGGTCCCAGTGTCAGAAATCTGGGTTTGCGTCCGAGATCGTTGGTTTTCCAGCAGGACAATGACCCCAAGCATAATTCAAAAAACACCCAGATATGGATGGCAACAAAGCACTGGAGAGTTCTGAAGTGGCCAGCAATGAGTCAAGATCTAAATTCCATTGAACACCTGTGGATAGATCTTAAAATTGCTGTTGGGAAAAGGTGCCCTTCCAATATGAGATACCTGGAGCAGTTTGAAAAGGAAGAGTAGTCCAAAATTCTGGGTGAGAGATGTAAGAAGCTTATTGATGGCTATAGAATGCAATTTTTTTCCAAAGGGTGTGCATCCAAATATGAGGTTAAGATATTAAGCCAATAATTCTGTCCTTGAGTTTTGTGTGAATTTTGTGTGAAATCATTTTCCTTATTTCTGTTTTGTTCCAATGTACTTACAGAGAATACATGTGTATAGCTAAACACTTGTTAATCCAATACGTTTCTGTGAGCAATACTTGATTTTCTGGAAAATTTCAGGGGTGCCAACAATTGTGGCCATGACTGTATGTCTTTTCAAACTAAACTGTCGCAAACTACAGAATTAGGCTCAAAATCCCATGTGAAAACCTTTTCTGCTAAAGACTGGGATGGATGGATGGATGGATAGATAGATACTGGTGTGTGCCAAATCTGCACCATCTGAAGTTGGATTTACTAAAATGTTTTTCTACTTCTAATGTACATCTACTGCACTCAGCGTTTGAGTTTAACAAGTATCATCACCATATAAAATAATGTTGAATGAGATGTCCTCTTTCACATTCTGAAACCAATGTGTGTGTGTGTGTGTGTGTGTGTGTGTGTGTTGGTGCAGAGCCGCCACCTGAGGGGTCTGGTTGGAATCAGCTGGAACTAGCAGCAGTAATTCTTGTGCCATCGTGCCTGGTGTGTGTGGGTGTCGTTCTGGGAATGTGTGCCATACAAAACCTGCGGTGCACACACATTAAAGCCCACAAACAGGATCCAGAGGACCCCTTGGATGAGCAGACTCTGGTGTCACCTGACAAATGCCTGAAAGAGCTCATCTATGACATGAGCACCTCTGGCTCTGGTTCAGGTGAGAGCTGGCTGTGCACAAAAAAAAGCTACTACTCAAATGTTAGTTAACATGTTTTTCTTAATAACATAAATATGAAAAATAACAGAATAGTTCACTCAAAAACTAAAATTAAATTTTTTACCCACCTTTATGTGATTGGAAACTTGTTGAATTTATTCTTTACAGATACAGTGGAATATGGTTATCTCGATAGCCTTGGGGGTTGCAAAAAAGCGTCAAGATAACCGATGATCGAGATAACCAACAGCCAATATGGCGATTTGTTTGATGAAGCGATCGACATGCTATAAAAATGTACATACACTGTATATGTTTGCTAACAATAAAAGGCATATGTGCACCAACTAACAACAGAGATTTACCAGTATACAGTAAAAAACACCTTCGATTCTCCATACAAACCTTTAATTATATTCTCCACCATTGCAAACACAATGATCGCTCACAGCGTAAACAGTCATAACACATTCGTGAGGTCATCACGCTGTACTAGATTGCATACATTCTTGCGTTCTGCCTGTCGAATGTGCTTTCTTAACAAATTCGGCTTCGTCCTGTCTTTTAACAAACAGGTTCTTCAATCTGCAGTGGCGCTGAACACAAGCAGATGTGTGTGTGTGTGTGTTTATCTAAGCCTCATACTCTTTGGTCGTTACCGACCAATGAGTATGAGGCTTAGATAAACACAATTTCGTTACCTTACCGACCAATGAGTATGAGGAATCTGCTCAGCGCATAAGAACGATATGTGCTTTCACTTCAGAGAGTGTGACTGACAGATCGACGTGCCGACCAATGAGAGAGAAGCGTCACTGACAGAGCGACGTGCAACGCAAACTCCGCGCATGCGCAGTGAACTCAGTCATGAGATAACGATGTGAAGTGGCGAATTTGTCCCTCTTTTGTGCTCGAGATATTAGGGTTCAGCGACATAAAAGAATTGATATTACCAAAAAGAAAATGCTAAGACAAATAGGGAGTTTGGCGGTTCCACTTCAAAAAAGTTTGACATAATATGATTGGCGAGTTAACCGTGAGACGAGATAAGTGAACTCCACTGTATTTTGAAATATTCACAATTTCCTAAAGAATTTTGAACGAGCAAACATTTGTTGTTGAGTTCCAAAATTTGCAAAAATCACCTTAAACGTGTTATGAAAGTTTAGTGAAATTGGTGTGTACAACTTCTAGTGAGATTGTGACTTTATATGCAACAAATAACAAATAAAATTCATGTTATTTACTCTGCCCTGACTCTCAAATCTTATTTGTGATTTGTTTGTAATATTATGTTGATATTCAGATCTTTTTTTTTTTTACAAGAACATTTTACCAATTCCAAACTACATCAGTCTTAAAAGCTATATTTATTTTGTATATAATTGTTATCGAAGCCACAAAGTGAAAAATGCCATATAACTGGATGTGCATAAATATTATGCAGGATTTTCTTTACAGATAAAATGACATTTAATAATTGCACATAAGGATGCAATACTTTAGAAATTGTTAAATTGAAGTATGACCACACACTCACACAAACAAACTGGCTGGGAAGAGAATAGCAAAAGATAATGATAATTACAAGCTGTTTTTTTAAAACACATTAAGTGCAAATCATTTTTTAAAGCCTTTATCAACAAATATATTGAGAGTGCTCTTAAAAGACCAGACTTCCTCTTGTACCACTGTATGAAGAATGTATCTTTCAGAATTTGGCAATAAGTTTTGGGAGTTCCACAAGTCCATTTCCTGCCCTGAAATGTCTGTCTTGCTCATTGTTTGTAGGAGCACACCATGGCTCCTTCGCCACGTTATTGTGGTCTGACAAGAGTCACACTCTTATGTGTCATACTCAACCTATCTCTCCATACATTTTTGTAAAAATCAGTGTTAATCTATTTCATGACACTTCAGCTTCCACTTCATATTGGGTCAAGTCAGGTCAAGTCATATACCGCTTTTAAGGAAACAGATTGTTTCAAAGGATCTTTACAGAAATAACAGGGAAGTAATGCAACAACGGTTTTTTTGGTTTTACAGCAGCTCTAGAATAAAATCAGCTGTCCAGTTTAAGTAGGGTTTTGTATTCAAAGTAGTCATTTTCGTTGTAAAAAACGTTTGTTGTGTTGATGAGGCCTTCACCGGGGATAGACTAGTTGACGCAGTCACTGCTGATACTTCAGGGCTGTGTTGTGGTCATGTCCAGGTGCAGGTCCTTCATCTGATCTGGATTTAAAAAATGTATTATGTGTTATGCATATGCCAGATTGAAGAGATTTAAACTGTAAGAGTGTGTCTGCTTCCCGAACAATTCTAGGAAGACTGTTCCAGATTTTAGGTGCTAAATTGGAAAAGGATCAACCACCTGTTATTGATTTTGATATTTTAGAAATTATAAACTGGTCAGAATTTTGGGATCGCAATAGATGTGAAGGATTATAATGTGTTAAGAGATCACTCAAGTACTGTGGAGCTAAACCATTTAATACTTTGTAAGTAATTAGCAGGATTGAGTGTGTGTCATGTTTCAGGATTCCTTGCCTTAGCTAAGTCTCTGAGAAACTAAAACCTTACACGTCTGAAGACTTCATGCTCCTCCTGTGTGTCCCTCCCGTAGCCACCCATGTTATCAGTGCCATCTGTGTCTTGTTATCCCTGCCTACTTATTCCGTCATGTTTCCCATTGTCTTTGTCTATCGTTGACATTATGTGGATGTTTCAAGTGTGTGGATGTTATCTTCCCGTGTTTGCATTACGAGTGCCGCTTTGCTTTCTGTTGTAATTAAAGAGTTTTCAGTTTGAATATTCGAGTTCTCCATGTTTCTCTGCATCGCACGCCATCCTATCCGTGACAGAACGATAGACCAGGTTGGTCGCCTATAAAGACTTTTTCCTAAAGTGTGTATTACGAGCAAGAACTTTGGAATATCGGCCAAAAAGGATACTGGCACTTCAGCCAGTTTGTGGTTGAATTTTCTCTGGTCGCTAGCCATGCTCCATTGCCAGACGACACCATCAATGCGCTGTTCTGGGTCGGGGTGACTCACCATCTCTCCGGGAACTGACAGTGTTTATCCCCGATCCAGACAGCAGAAGCACTCCCGAGCTTCGCGTCAGAGCCAGCGCTCCCGAGTTTCGCGTCCACCCCCAGCAGTGAACTGTGTCCCCCCTGGCCGAAGCCGCCAGATTCCCCACCCAGCCTCCCTCTCCCACCACCTCTACCCAGTCTGCACCCTGCCCCATCTCCACCTTCGTCCCGCACACCCACTCTAGCTCCCCTCAACACCTGGGAGCTGCCATGCGTCGGCAGCACACCGGCATCGCGGGGCATTGAGGTTCCACCTCTGACCTCGGTGCCCCTCATTCCACCTCGGCCCGTCGGCGCATTGGCGTCACCTTCACTCCTCGCTCCCTCAGTCCCACCGACATGCCTCTGCCTTGCCTCTCCAGGCTCCCTCGTCCCTCCGGTCTCACCTTGGTTGGTCGTTGCCTGGCCTCCACCTGCGGCTCTGGCTGGCTCCTCCTTCCCCCCCGGTTCCTCCTGCATCCTCTGTCCCTCCGCCTCTGAGTCAGTCCTCGGACCTGCCGCTGGTCCTTCGAAGGCTCATCGTTCCAGCTCCTCCTCGGCCTCCGGAGCCAGCGGCATCACTCAGGTTCCTCGGCCCATTGGCTCCACCTTGGACTGACTCGGGTACCTGACCCCTGTTCCCACCTGCACCTCCCTGGACTTTGTAATTATTATGGACTCTTGTTTATTGTTCCTTGTCCTGTCCTCCCCCTGGTCCCCCTCCCTCCCTCCGCTGATGGCCAGTTTAGGCGCAAAGTCGCGCCTTCCGGGAGGGGGAGCTACTGTTACAGTCATGTCATGCTCTTCCTGTGTGTCCCTCCTGTGTTCCCGTAGCCACCCATGTTATCAATGCCAGCTGTGTCTTGTTATCCCTGCCTACTTATTCCGTCATGTTTCCCATTGTCTTTGTCTCTTGTTGACGTTATATGGATGTTCCAAGTGTGTGGATGTTATCTTCCCATGTTTGCACTACGAGTGCCGCTTTGCTTTCTGTTGTAATTAAAGAGTTTTCAGTTTGAATATCCGAGTTCTCCGTGTTTCTCCGCATCGCACGCCATCCTATCCGTGACATCAGGTAGTTTGCAGTTCTGGAAAATGTTGGCACTAGAGACTAAAAATGAAGCCAAAGAATTGTGAAACCAATAGAAACTCTTTAAAGTCTTTTGCAGTTAACATGTGTCTTGTTTTTCTCAACCTCTTATATTGTGACCCTGTTGACACAATGAGTATTTTGAGTATTTTCACAGTTAACAGCTATACATCACTTATAATAAATTATATACAAACTTAATAGTAGTGAAGATTGATGTGGTTTGGAGTTGGTAAAATGTACTTGGACATTATATATATATATATATATATATATAATTTTAAATTTTATTTATTTTTTGTTACATGAGTATATTTGATTACACTATGTTCCAAATTATTATGCAAGTGACATCGGTAGAGTTTCAGTAAAATAAACATTCAGATTTTAGTTCTTCAAAGAAAGTGTTTGTTTGTATTATTTATCATATATTTTTAGATAACCGGTATTAAGTTCTGTTCCACATTTTAAGTAAGTCACAGTTCTCTTTCTGTCTGTCACTTTCAACATTGTGACTGTCCCAAACACCTCTGATGTATTCAGAAAAGGCAAATTAATCTGGCCATGCCCCCCAGATATAAAGGACATACGGATTTATATACGAGGCTTCGGCGGTGAGTGCTGAAGGTGATCTGAGCTTTTCTATGGGAGAGTTTCATCCAGGTGAATCCTGGTGGGCCTCCCGTTCCCTGGCATGATTAAGTGCCCCAGTCAAGTTTTTGGATGAGTTAACTGGAATGCCCATCTCAAACTTATATCACGCACTCTGTGCGAGCGTGCGATTCGGAGAAACGAGGGAGAGACTCAGAGATTGAAAACTGAAAACACTTTAATCATAAGAATCAATAGAAATAGCACGCATGTGCAAAAACTCGGAGACTAGGTACATCCACACGACACCACATGAAACGTCAATAACTGACAAAGACCAAGACAGACAAGAGGGCTTATAAAGAAAAGGATATGAGACACACCTGTGGACACTGACGAGTGATTCAAGACAGGTGTGGAAAGATCTAGAAGGGCCCGGAAGTGAACAGGAAGTGACCCCATGACCTCCGTGACAGGGAAGTGACAAATACACAGAAAGACAGGACCAAGGGTGACAACTTAGCGCTCGGGGTTGCACAGCATTATAATTTTTTTGTATATATCTATTACAGGGGTCGGCAACCCGCGGCTCTTTCACCCCTGTGCTGCGGCTCTTTCATCCCCTGCACATAACTTGTAGCAGCGCTCCCGCTATCCGCGCTCGGTCCGCTATCGCTCCGCCCACGGAAAAAAGGAGTGTCGCGCCGCATGAGTGTACAATAGGCGTTTTTTTTTTTTTAATACGGCCTTTTCAACATTAAAGGTTGCCGACCCCTAGCCTATTATATTTAAAATTATATACAATTCCAGTCAAATGATTGGACACATTTTTACATTTTACTATATTTTAATGTTTTTGAAAGAACATGATCATCAAGCCTAGATTTATTTGATAAAAAATTATGGTTTTCTATTTTAATATACTTTACAATATACTGTAATTTATTCCTCTGATCAAAGCTGAATTTTCAGCATCATTACAGTCTTCAGTATCACACGATCCTTCACAAATCTGTTACGTCCCCAGTGGGGGAAATGAGGAGTAAGAAATGAAGACCAGACTCATTTATTTTGGTGCGTTCTTCATTCAGATCAGATGTGCCAAAATAATAATCAAAAACAAATTGACTGGCTCTTTAAAAAATACAATTTCTTACCCCCCAAAAAAGAAGACACATTGCACTTCCTTAACTCCCGGTTTAGTTCAAAACCAGGAGAAAAATATGTTCTAAACAAAAACAGGCATGAAGCTCCTAAAAAGAAAATTGAAATTCCTCTGATAACAGATTACCTTTTAATACCGAACAAAAGTAAATGAGGACAATAAGAAAAACAATAATGAACCTGAGCGGGTAGTGGTGTGTCTGTAGATACAGATTACCTTTTAATACCGAACAAAAAGGACAGCACGAAAAACTATAATGAACTTGAGCAGGGTAATGGCGTTTCTGTGGTTATAGAATACCTTTTAATACCGAGACAGCTACATCAACAAGTACCAATTAGTATAGCAGGTAGACACTGCTATTCCACTGCTTGGCAACTCAGGGGTTTGGAAAGATGCTGTTATAACACACACAACCGGCCACTTTCCCCCTCCCACCACTACTCTGCACAGACTCCCGTTTTAAAGGATGTGCATCCAAAAGAGGAGCCAATCCGCATTCATCTGTAATTAGAACTAGAACATAGTATTGGAGGAGAGAGAGAAACAAAAAGGAAACCTGCCCACATTTTCAGTTTAACCAAAATCTGTTGATAATATGATGATTTATTATTTATTTACTAATGTTAGAAAGAGTTGACTTAATGATTTTTTAAATATCCTACAACACTTTTTTCAGGATTCTTATGAAAAAGTAATGGCTGATAAACTATATTTTACAATATATTAAAATAGAAAACCACAATTTCAGAATTGAATCAAATTTTACAATACTACTCTGAGTAGTATTTAGAGAATTCAAAAACATTAATTGAAATAGTAACTTCTTTTTACTGTTTTTAGCATCTGAGTAGAAAATTGCAAGGAAAAGCTTCACTGATATCTAAAACAGTCCAAAGAAAGGCATTCATATTATTGTCTTGTTAAGACATTCATGTTATGTCAATGACATTTTACCTATCGTATTTGTAATTATAGAACATGTAAGTGTTCATTTCTGATTTTGAGTTCTGATTTTCTGAGTCCTTGAGGGTTTGATGTTGCTAAAAGATCTTATTTCAGTATTTATTATATATTTCTGTTGAAATATATAATACATTTTAATATTTATTTATAATATATATATATATTTAATAAATATAATATTTCTCTTTCACTCATCTTAGTATGGCAGAATGGTTTGGGAAAAGCCATTGTTTACTAATGTAAGTATAAGTAGTAAATTAAACACATCTGCATTATTTATTCACACAAATAACACTTTAACATGCAGGATTCATATTTAAACAGTCTTTTTGTAGTTGAAGAAAAGTAGAGACTGTGGACCTGTTTGACCCAACTGGGGTGATCCTCACCTCCATCAGTGGGGTGGACATGGTCAATGAAAGAGCAATTTCCCTTTTCTGTGTGTCACACACACTTGGCCCGTTTTGCATTGGAACATTTTGCCTCCCCATGTTCTGTTGCAATGGGTCTACACAGAGAAGGTAAGTGTGATGAGACTCAGCCCCGAGAGAAGAGACTCAGCCCCGTCAAACATCACCAATAACCTCCACAGCAGGCCCCTGGAGAATAGTAGGTGTTTTGACACACCGTTCGCCATGAGTAAAAAGCGATGAAAAGCAAACTCTTCTCTTCATTTAAGATGACCACTTGTAATCTGGCTAATGCTCCATATGTAGTTCCCTAATGGTGACCCCATACACTTCTGTATCTATTTTTACAATCTGTATTGTAAAAAGCGCTATATAAGTAAATGTGACTTGACTTGACTTCCATTGTTCGGTTTCCCTATCAGTGAACCTAGTGTCTTCCCCTGGTTGGGCATAGCTTAAGTCACCAGTTGGTCTGGCTGGTAGTCTCCCCCTCAACAGGGACTCTTCCCTATGTAGAGTCATAAGGAAGGAGAACGTTTCCCAATGTTAACAACCAGGTTTACTCAGCAGTTAAAAACTTTGTTGAACAGCCTCTTTTCAGAAATGAAGGAGTCTCCCTGATATTGGGAGACCTGAGGTCAGTTACCCTGACTGTTAGAGGGTTGCAAGTAGCATAGCTACATTGGCTTTTGAATGCAGGAGCCTGCCTGCATCTGTATTCAATAGTTATGGTATTTAGTACATTGACCACTAGCGTCTGTAAATTTGACAATGTTGAAAGTGACCAACAGAAAGGGAACATCTCGGTTACTAGTATACCCCACGTTGTTCACATCCGGGTCCCTTCTATCTTCCAGGTCCCTCTGTGTCTTATCACAACCTAAGTCTTGTCAGCTGGTTCCCATCCCGTGTTTGTTATAAATGCCCTCTCGTATTCCCTTGTCTTTGTTGATTGTTAGATGTTAACGTTATCATCGTGTACGCATGTGTCGATGTTTTCTCCGTGTTCCGTGTCTTTGATTATTTCTTGCGTATTGCACAAGTGTGCCATTTTGTTTATATTTAAAGTATTTTGCTTTTGTTATCAATAAAGCCTGTTTTCGTTGGAACCTGTTCTCCTCGTCTCCCTGCTCTGCATCGCACACGCACCCAGTTGCATGACACAAATACCATACATAACTTTCTGAATGTTTATCATTCTGAAATCCTATTGATATGTCACTTGCATAATAATTTGGAATGTATATTTGAATCACACTGAAATGCAAATGATGACAGAATTTTTGTAGAGCTAGATATGATTAAGTGGTTTTAATGAATAATCAAACAGATGTATACTTTTCTTTTGCAGTTAATGAGATTTGAACAGGTAGCAACATCTGTTTTAACCCTTTAGCTGACAGTTTATGTGATATTCTCTCAGGATTGCCCCTATTGGTCCAGAGAACGATTGCTCGAACCATTGTCCTCCAGGAAAGCATTGGGAAGGGGCGCTTCGGGGAAGTGTGGAGGGGCAAATGGAGAGGGGAGGATGTTGCTGTGAAGATCTTCTCCTCGAGAGATGAGCGCTCCTGGTTTCGTGAGGCTGAGATTTATCAGACCATAATGTTACGCCATGAGAATATTTTGGGGTTTATCGCCGCTGATAACAAAGGTACACACATATAGTGATTTTGGTGTTTGAATGCATGTTGTTTCTTTTTTTCCTCCAGTTGCAAGCTGATCAGATCAATTACAACATATTTATTGCATAACAATATTTGTTTTAGATTTCATGAAGGAGTTTAATTTTATAGGTTCAGTTGATGCTGCGTCAGTAGCTAATGCTATGGAAACACTCTCCAGGTGTGATGATTGTCTGAGGCCACATCAGTTTACTGGCTGATGCCACTTGCAGCACCCACTGAGACATGTCACCATTGGATTTGCTTGCGCCATCACTCAGATTGCTTTTTTTCATGAAGCAATTTGTCTGACCCTTGTAGTGTGTCATTTCTTTCCATTTCATTGGACTCATAATTTTGAGTTAATTATTCGTTTCTAAGTGAACATGATAACATTTTGTAAGTGTGAGGCTCTGCTTATACAATGACTTCATGATTGTAAAAATTGCAAGACTGAAAAAGTTAGTAAGTTAGTTAGTTTATCCTTTATTATCTCCCTTAGGAAAAATTTGTCTTGGGCTGTCAAGAGACCTTGTCAACATACATCATATACAGTTACAATTATCATTACAATAATATTACTCAAGTCCTACACATAAAACTTGACAGAATACCCAACACATTACTCATTTTCCCTCACACACACACACAACTAAATGGTTAGGAATCTACTGACAAGTTAGAAGCTATTGGTGGATGGAGCAGATGATTTATTCTCATTCACACTCTCTCTTTCTGGATTGCATACTAAAAGCCTCTCCAGTTGAGTTTGCACATGAAGATTTGTGTCCAGACCCAAAAGCTTGCAGTGTGATCTCTTTATGATGTTTGGAGGAGCATGATGATCTGTCCACAGGGGCCTCAGAATCTAAGGAGTTTGAAGGTAGTCAGACTGATTCTCTCTTTTCTAGCGGCCAGTATGTAAACTTGAATCCCTGAGTGGGGCCATACTGCTCAGTCTTGCCGATGGCTTCCTTTGTTGAGAAAAAATGGTGGCGTGAGCACATCATTTTTGAGGCACTGGTGATGCATGCCTTATTGGGCGTTGTTCAAGACTAATTGTGTTACCATAGGCACTGTTTATATCAGGTTTTAAGATGTGTCTTGGTTGTTAGGATCACAAGTAGATGAGGGAAATACATACCCATTTACACTTCAGTCTATTTTGTCCACTTTCGTCCACTTCTGTCCTGATTACTTTGAAGGGCGGGGTTTACATTTTAGTAAATGTATGTGCTTTAATTTAATGGACAAAATAAGCCAGCCCAATTTACAGGTGACAGGTAAACATACAGAGACCCTCAGATTTAATTTCTGTTCTGTTCATGGCCGCAAGACCATGTTGAACAGGATGATAGTATATTAGAAATCAGGAATTGTTAACAGAACATTGTGCTTGGTACGTTTTTTCAACTTAGATTTTCAATCTTCAGCTGATAAATTTTAAATTTTAATCTGGATAGCATGTTTCCCATAATGTTTAAGCATTAGGTCAGTATGACAGGGGTGCTGTCTTTTGTGGTCGAATTCAGTTTCAACTGCCTCTGGAAATGGTTGAAAGTGGACAAGCACAAAATGTTTTAGATCTTTCTTACACCTACATTTAGTGTTGTCCACTTGTAATCAGATTAATGTAAATGATTCTTAAAACCATGTGTAAACAGAACCATAGTGTCAGCTACTGACACAATGTCTTGTTCCTTACTCAAAAAAGAGGTAAGTTTACACACTAAACAGAGATGTTTTGTAAGTGAAAAGAGTGGGATACTCCTTATCCCACGTGCCTTTGTTCAGTGTTTTCCAACCCTGGACCTGGAGTACCCCTAACATTGCACATTCTTAATTTCTCTCTTATCTGACATCCCTCTAAGGTCTTGGAGCAGCTGAATTGATTCAGGTGTGTTTGATTAGGGAGACATCTGAAATATGTGTAGTGCTGGGGTTACTCCAGGACCAGGGTTGAGAAGCACTGTGTTAGATGAGGGAGACGGTATGTGCAAGTGCTGAAGGTCCTCTAGAACAGGTTTGAGAAGCACCTGATAACCAATGCAAGCTCACCCCAAAATGAAAATTCTGTCATTATTTACTCCCCATCAAATTGTCCCAAACATTTTCTTGGTGTCACATAAAAGAAGATATTTTGAGTAGAGTACATTTAATAGGTTTAGATGTAAAACAAGCACTGACAGCCTGACCATTATTAAAGGATCAATGATATGATTTAAATTATATCTTCTTTGAATTATAAATGCATAGACCTGGACCAAAAAACAAACAGATGCAAATCATTTTTGGAAATCTTGGTAAAGAAAATTATTTAAAAACATTTTCGAAAGAAATCATTAAGATTTTCCATGAAAACATTGTTTTCCCATGATAGTTATATCACTATTTTGAGTCATTAAATTAAAACTTGCATTTTGAAATATATTTTCAAATCACTTGTTGTTGGATGTTTTTGGATGTGCTGTAGTGTAATCTGTCTATTTTGTCTTTCCTCAGATAATGGCTCATGGACCCAGCTGTGGCTTGTGTCTGAGTATCATGAGCATGGCTCTCTCTTTGATTACCTGAACAGATACACAGTATCAGTTGAGGGAGTGATAGTTCTTGCACTGTCCATCTCCAGCGGCATCGCCCACCTGCACATGGAGATTATTGGCACTCAAGGTGTTGATCAGTTGATTTTTAGGGGCCAAGCACCGAAGGTGCGGAGGCACCTATTGTTTTTGTTCCGGTTCTTATTATTATTATTATTATTATTATTCTTTTTCTTCTGCCATTGAAGTCTATGACAGCCCATAGAACCGTAAGCGGGAAAATGAAACAAAGTTGGTACACTCATAAAGGACAGTCCAATCATTGACCATAGCAAAATTGAAGTCTCTAACTCAATCTCTATTGCGCCACCAACTGTCCAAAGTTGCACTCACGTTTACGTAAATAACTTTTGAACCGTATGTCCTAGAAACAAAATTCTTTTGTCCACTGATTCCTTGGCTCAAGACGATTCGATTGCACCCTATGACGTCATTTTCCGTCATGAAAATTTTCCCGCCATTTTGAATTTTTTGAAAAACCTACTCTTTCGAACTCCTCCTAGGCCGTTCGTCCGATTTTCACGAAAATTGAACCACATCATCTCCAGACAATGTGGACAAAACGATATATAAAGAAAGTTGATTCGTCAAACCGTTTACGAATAACTCGCGAAAGAATCTGAGGTAAAAGTCGCCAAAATGAAATTGAGGCTTTATCTCCGCAACGCATTAGCCTTTTCTGACCAAACTAGGTGTGTGTTATGTCAATCATGGTCTGAGGCTACCTGAAGAGTTTTGGCGCTGTGCCCCCTAGTGGTCAGGAGATATTAAAAAACTGACTTTTTTGATTATAACTCCTGAACGCTTTGTCTAAAAATCATGAAACTGCTGTCTTTAGATCCAGTGGGTCATGCCGAGTCCTGTGATACCAAATTTTCCCATATCGGCCATTTTGAGCGTCTGCCATTTCAATTTTTCTTATAAGATGCTATGTTTAACAAACACATGACTTTAGTGCTCTGTCAGCAATGGTTTACCCAATTGAAAGCAAACTTTGCATGTGTCAATGTCACCATACTCTCAATGTACCACACGAATTTACACTACAATTTGGTTACAGCGCTGCCTGTTGATTGAATGTGATAAACCATTAAATCGAAATACTAAAGACCGTATTGTTGATTTTTCAGCCATTTAGACAAGTCATATTGAAATGTCTTTAGATTCTTACTGCCGTTGGTCTGATGATGCCAGCCATGTCGGCATGACATTTAATGCCCTCCTTGCGCTTGGCCCCGTGATGGCTGCTAGCAGCTATATTTTGGTTTTGTTTCTATTTTCTCTGCAGGACAAAACGGCAGAAAAAAATATGTAGTTAATGTGGAAGACTATTCAGGTAATACTAGTTATTTTTACAATGAACTAATCTTGGTATCATTTTCTGTGAATCCTTTATTTATAATGCATTATAAATAACTTTATAATATGTTGTATCACCTGACAAATAATCAGAACAGCAGTTACAATACATTATAATACTTACCTATTACATCATATAACACCAGATGAAATGTGTTGTATCATCTCATGAATAATTGTAACAGTTACTTATTTGTGGTTATAACTATTACTTTTAACTATTACATTATATGATGATTTCTTACACAATGAACATAATTTTATCCACGATCTGCATAGTATCATACTACATCTAATGAATGGTCTTTTTTATTGTAACAATAGTTGAGTCTTCTTTTAATGATATCATCTTCTTTTGATATCATTAAGTGGTTATAAGTTGCAAAAACACATAGATTTAACAGGTAGCTTAATATTTCTATAAAAATAATCAGAAGGTCACTCTCATTTTATTTTTTTATTTTTTTTCAAATGATAATTAGAAGTGTTATAAGACGTGTATGTGCCGCTAACTGGTTTATGTCCAACTTTTTTTCTTTCTTTTTTTCTTGTCCAAATGATAAGCAGATACATTTAAATACACAACATAAACAGTTTGAGGTGTGTAAAATGCACCAAAATATGTTGTTTTACAATCTGGTCATTCTTAAAAAATCCACATTCACAAGCTGTATTTTCTAATGTCATGTATAAGGGGCCAATGTGTGGGGGCTTGGTTCCTGGGAAACCAGTATTCCCATTCAATGAATATTGCATCTAATGTTGTGTCTTATATAGGCATTATGCATGCATTATAATGCATTAAGAATACCCTTATGATGAATTATAAATGAAGGCTTCACCTGATGCTATAATGCACTGTACTCTTAAAAGTTATAACCACAAATAGGTAAGTATAATAATGTATTGTAACAGTTGTTATGATTATTTTTCTGTTGATACAACATATTATGAGGTTGTATAAATACAGGTTTCATAAAAAGGGACTCCACCAAATAAATAAACAAAAAATAAATCCATTCAGTAACATTCAGATTCAGTCCCATTATTTGCCACATTCAATCACGCCTAAAAAAGCAAACAAAGTGGTATTATAGGCCTATAATTGAAATTAGATGTGATATCCTTTCAGCGCTCGGAATAAAACATTGAATAATGTTAAAAACATTGTATGACTATTATTAATGATTATTAATTGCCTGCATAATAGCAAAGCTAATTCAGTGTCCACATTAGGCATGTTTTGGTTAAGAAATAATTGGTCTGTTCACACTGGAGGTGAAGCTGCTGTAACACAATCATCAGAACATATTTGATGTTACAGTATCACAGAAACAGCTACATGTCTACAAAATGACAGGTTGAAGCCACAGCTAGTTAGAAAGTAAATATTATAAATAAGTAGCCGGGATTTATTTTCAGGACTTTCTTACTGTCAACTGTGTGACCCGCTGTTTGTTTATATTAAATATGACTACTTTTCTGCATAGGTATACATATGTTGTGTGCTGTTATTAATCTAAGATATTACTCACGGGACAGGAAAGCCCGCCATTGCTCACAGAGACATAAAGTCAAAGAACATCCTGGTTAAGAAGAATGGAACCGCTGTGATTGCTGATCTTGGTCTGGCTGTCAAACACGACTCTAACACCAACACCATTGACATCCCCATTAACCACAGAGTGGGCACCAGAAGGTTAGATCATCTTTTTTCTTGCTGTTATTGTAATTTGAGACATAAACTGAATTATTTCTTATTATCTATAGTTTTGTTGTTTGTGCTGTAGTCTTATTTAAGTATTGTGAATGAACTCTTATGTGGAAGAGCTAGTCACTGGATAAAAGATTGTGTGGTTGACAGCTTTGAATATTTAAAAGATACGTATTTTTTTCAGAGACAGTTAGCAAAAATATTCTTTTGTACACCTGAATATTTTACATTTACTTACTTACACTTAGTTTAGATTTACAATGTTATGCAAAATCATTGTTTATTGTTTTATATGCCAACCAGATGGTCTCTTTCTGTCTCAGTAAGCAGTTTTTGAACCAGGCTTTATGCTGATGGTTACTTATGGATCTTTGAGTGCACAGTATGTAGCTAACTGTCTTTCTGTAAATACAGAAAAGGAAAAGTGCATTGGTTGAATGTGCAGCCAGATGTTATAATGGTTAAATAATGATTTCTGCCGTTTACTATCATTTGCTTTTAGGCTTTGGATTTGTGTACTCAAGACATCTTCAGTGATAGAGAATCTGTATTCTTGCCCTGTATGCGTGTCTGTGTTTGACTATATATTAGTTTTAGTATATGTGCACATGTTCTCTGTTCCTCTCTGTAAACTCTGTAAGCACTTTCTGTCTCTGTATAAGACATGTCATCGTTTGCTTTTAGGTGTATGAAGACATCTTGATGCGTTCATGTAGTGTGAATAAATTACTCTAATTAGAGTATGTTTGTTTCTGCAGGTACATGGCTCCTGAGATCCTGGATGATTCCATAAACATGAGCAGCTTTGAGTCATTTAAACGGGCTGATATCTACTCACTTGGCCTGGTGTTCTGGGAACTTGCTCGCAGATGTTCTGTCCAAGGTGCCTTACTAGTATATTAAAGTCAATTAAAAAACATGATCAGATCCCAACAAATGCACACCAGCACTGGACTGATTTAAGAGGTTCTTAATTATTAAATTGATTTCTTATTCATTGACACATTGTGTAAAGAAGGGTTCCTTCTATACTGAAATGGCTTGCTTCATAAAGACCTAATCTCCTAAAACAATAAAAATAGAGTCTCTCTAACACTTCAGAGTCCTGAACATGTTGATTGTTTATTTTGCAAAAAGAAAAAAGAAAGACAAACTTACTAAACATTATCTCACTTATTTCATGGGTACATAATAATAAATAAAAGAAAGAAAAAAGAAAGACAAACTCACTAAACATTATCTCACTTATTTCATGGGTACATAATAATAAATAAATGTACATAAACATTAAATATCTATATTGTATTACCTATTTCATTAGTATTGAATAAAATACCTCACAGTCAAAATGGTATTCTAGAGAGTTATGCAAAAAGTTTAAATTACACACTGGTATCCCTTAAAAGGAAAGTTCACCCATTGACTTATCCTCATGTCATTCCAAAAGTGCTGAACTTTTGTGATAAGAATTTTTTTGTGTGCATATTCAGCCTAACAAATATTTCACTCTTGCTGTGGAATAGACCAGTTGTAAACAATTTATTTTCCCTTTACTTTTGATGCCTATTCTGTAACAAACTAGCAGGCGTGCGATGCGGAGAGGAATTAGCGGGAACACGGAGATGAAACAGAAACACTTTAATTATAGAAACAAGAAGCACACGGGGGTGCAAAACACGGGAGTAAAACATCCACACGTAGACACTTGAAACGTCAACAATTGACAATGGCATGGTAACACATGAGGGTTAAATACATTAGGATAAATACAGATCAGCTGGCAACATAACAAGGGGGAGTGGAGAAGGATAATCTACGGAAACACATAGGAGGAGCGAGACATGACTGTTACATATTCATTAGAGAAAGAGCAAATTATTTGAAACTGTTGCATGGCTATATTTTTCTCTAATATTATGAATCTTGCAAGTAAAGAAGTTCATGAAATCATTGTTCCTGTGCTGTTTGGAAGCATCTGGAGTTGAAGATTTATTTCTTATTTATTTATTGATTGTATCAAATAAATATCTAGGGTTGTATTTGCTTTCTTCTAAAAGGGTGGGAAAATGAACAGATCCAGGCCTTTCTGCTGTCTTTTTTGCTGTCTTTCCATGAAATGCGAAAACACTATATCTGTCACAGTCTGGTCTTGATCCTCCTGTTTTGTCCCTCATGTGTTGCCGTAGCTGTCTTGTTAGTCTGATTACCCATTTAGTTTCGCCACCTGTTTGTATTTTCCTAGTGTATTTAAACCCTCATGTGCTCCATTGTCATTGTCAGTCTTTGTATGAATGTTAGTGGTTTTTTCTCCTAGTTCTCCTTTGTCTTTGCGTTTGTGCACCCTCGCGTGCTTTTTCTGTTCTACGTTTTCTGAATAAAGTTTTTTGAGTTTGCACCATTATCATCTCGCTCGGTGTGTCTCCGTGATTTACACACTTCAGCCTCGGATGGTAACAATATCTTTGTTTTCTTCCAGCTGCGCTCCATTTTTCTGGCTGCTCTCTTGAGCGCCTGAGTGCTCGTTGTCCCACGGTGTTGGAATATTTTCTTTAAACATCTTTTAGCGCAAATGAGCAACTGTGTCTAAAGTACAGGAACATAGTGTCAATGAACATTTTTAACTAACACTAAATTAACAAATATTTTTAGGGTTAGGGTCTTCAGGAAGAAAATAAAATACAGTAACAACTCGGTTTACGAGCGACTTGGTATACGAGCAAATCGGTGTACGAGCATTTTACCTCGTATTCTAAACATTAATTAATTGTGATCGCTATTGTTCACGTAGTGAAATATACCCGGTTTTAGCCAAATAATAAACAAAGTAATAGGGTTAGACAAACCATATTTTTATACAAACAACATATAAGCCTCTCCTACAAATGAGCACTGTTTTCATGTTCGTCGGACCTGCCGTTTCTCTGCGGTATCGGCAAAAGCGAGTAAAATGTGACTTCTTACCCCATGAGCGGGGCTCGTTTTAACAGACATCGGGTTAGTTGTAACACCATGTTATCCAATGCAAGTTCATTCACGTATTTTTATTTGTTTAAAAAAAGTTGCGTCTTGATCATAAGCATAACTTATGAATTAAATATATTTTTTTCCTTTATTTTTTACATTTGTTGTGTTTTGAACATGTTATAAAAACGTTTTAATAGGTTAATGCAATGCAAAATATATGATTATTGATGCAACTTGTTCAATGCGGCTTAGTGTTACAACTAACCCCGCGCTGTCTTGTTTACTTCAGGACCAGATAGCAGCCACTATGTGTTTTTCACGTCTTTCAAAATGGTACCATCTTTTAGCCAAGAAAATGGTAATCATAACAATATAATATTAGACTAACAATCTTTCAAACATTCTTTGAAAATCGAAAAACAACTACTATAACAAAAAATATTTACATGCTGCCAAAAGAGTTTTTCCTGTGGTTCTCATCCAAACTTCGATGAAATTTCTCGAAAAATGCCCAGAAGACGTGTGCAAACAGTGTGATGAAAAGCCCTTTAGCACGTCACATTTATGCAACTATCTAAAAAATCGCTGTTACTATTTACCCCGCCTTACTTTGTGCCCCGCGCTCCCCTAGTTCTCTCGTGGCTCCCTTGAATTCGTTCGTTCAAGGCTCCCGCGATTTCGTTATCTCGCTGCTCCCGCGAATTTGTTCTCTCGCGGCTCCCGCGAATTCGTTCTCTCCCGGCTCCCGCGAATTCGAATTCCCGTAAATTCACTCATTTGCTTTCATCCTTGCTTTCCCAGCTCCCCCCTCCTCCCTCCTCTCTCTCCTCCAAGCAGACTGCTCAAACCTGAAGTGCATTACAGTAAATTGTCAAGTATTTTTAGAGTTTAATTGTCAATTATTAATTAGTATTTATATGAGATCTTAATGGTTACAATTTTAACTGCAATTAATAGGGTATAACCAAAAAAATATTTAAAATGGGCATTTGTGGTCATGTGGAACGAATTAAAATTTTTTTAGTGCATTCTTATAGGGAAATTTGTTTTGTTGTACGAGCATTTTGGTTTACGAGCTCGCTCTTGGAACGAATTAAACTCGTAAACCGAGGTATTACTGTATATGTTGTTTAACATCCACATCCAAACTTTTAGAATAATTGACATTTTTCATCAGCACTTATTGTGAATAATTAATCAAGAATGCTTTGTGCTCTGCAGGGATTCATGAAGATTTCCAGTTGCCTTATTATGACCAGGTGCAATCAGACCCATCAGTGGATGATATGAGGAAGGTGGTATGTGAACAAAAATTCCGACCTAACATTCCCAACCAGTGGCAAAGTTGTGAGGTTTGTGTGATAAACTCTACCCTTCATGTGACATTTCATTTGACAATATGTAGTATTCTCTCATTTGAGGAAGCAGTTAACATGGGTTTAGCTAGGTAAGGTCCCCCTCAATAGAAATTGCTTTGGACCAAATTACTGTTAAGGCAGGGTTACGTGCCTAAAGTGATTTCCACTCTGTTTAGAGCACAGGTCATACCTCTTCCCAACTCAGTGGATGAGCAGTTTTACATTTGCTATGCACAGTTCAGTATATTGCGAGCTCGAGGTCCTCCAATCTCTTTTTTTTTCTGTCACATTTCATGTCCAATACCACACAAAGTGGAGCCACTAAAACAAGAACTTTGTGTCTGAACAGGCAGAAATGAGCAACACCAGGGCTGGGTAATAATATTGATTTGTTAATTTCAATCATTTCTCATTTGAATGAACTGAAATAAATTCTGATTCTGATATAGATCCAAAGGATTGGTCTTTTTCTCAATGCTGTTATTAGTTCATGAAAGGATCATTGTGAGAAATATATGCACCATATACACATTCATTATACTTTTTTTTTTTTTACTGTTCTTTAATATTTAATTTATGTTTGAATAAATCCTTCAAGTTTTTATGTCAGCAATCATTTGAATGTTTATATAAAAAATTTAATTTGAGTAGAATCCTATTTATGTAATGACAAGAATGCGTTTCTCATGCTGAGTGAACCATTTATCGAAAGGAAGCTTTTTGTTATTAATGTAATATTTTCTGACAAAGGACGGAAACAAGACATTGCATTTGCTTGCCATATTATTATGTTTGCACTGATAGTGGTCGTTTGCCTATGTTCCTCAGTCGAAATATTATGACGGCATTGTGTGTGTGTGTGTGTGTGTGTGTGTGTGTGTGTGTGTGTATGGATGGTTCTGTCAATGGTCTCCTTCCGTGTTTAGAGTTTGCACCATCGTGTGCCTTTTCTGTTCTCTTTTAAGTGTTTTGTTTCAGTTAATAAAGTACGAGTGTTTCTGCAGTGCTGCCGCCTCGTCTGTCTCCGCCTCACACACTAGTGCCGTTTATAAGTAGTTGCTTATAGCATATTTACACTGACACAATTCAGTCAGGCTTCAGAATTCTGAAATGGCTTTCTTTCTGAGAAATAGACTGTCCCCATAGTGTCAGTTACTGGCTCCAATTATATCAGAATTAAGGTTAAATTTGCTCCTGCAAGGATCTCTGTCAGCTGATACATTATTATTAAAGGTTAGAATTAACAACCGATTTGTATACAACTGCAGGAGGACATTTGTATAAAATTATATTTTAATACATTTTTAAATGATATAAAAGTAAAAATACAATATCTAGAGTAAAAACACTTGTTTTTCTGAGGTAAATTACGAGACAATGTTTACAAGCTCTTTCCACAACTGAAACTCTGATTACCTGAGACATGATACATTTTATTAAATGGTTAATTAAATTGCTATAATTAAATACTCAGCCTGTGAGTTCCAAACCCGTGAGACCTTCATTCATCTTCATTCATCTTTGATGAATCAGACAGATTTCTGTCCCCCACATAGACAGCAACTCCATTACCACTTTCAAAGTCCAGAAAGGTATTAAAGACATGGTTAAAAAAATTGTCTGTGTTCAACCTTAATGTTATGAAGTGACGAGAACACTTTTTGTGCACAAAAAAAAAATAATATAACAATTTTATTCAAAAAAATTTTCTCTTCTGTGTCAGTTGTAAACACAGTGCGACTCTTCCTGGTTCTCCGTCAGAACTCCAGCTCAGTAGGCCGGCTCCTGTGTCGGCTCTACACGTAATGCTCACATGAACAGTGTTCATGTGAACACTGACACGGAAGAAAGGAAACTGTTGAATAAAGTAATTGTTTATATATTTTCAGTTAAATTTCTTTCAAAATATATCTTCCGATGTTCAGTTTATTTCATGTTAGTGAAGAGGAAGGGATGATTAACTCACATGCATATCCAATATCCAAATCAGTGAAGTTACTATTACCATATTGCAAACTCGCGCTGCGTCAAAATGCTATGGGAATGCCTTGGCTTGTGGTCTTGTGAAGCACTGTGAAATCGAATGATTGTGGAATGATCGTCGCGGGTCGGTGACGTCATGATCCGGGATCATAAATTCCCATGCACCCATCTCAGAACAGAGGTTCCGGCTGTACAGCCATCTCTTCTTCATTAAAAGTAAAGTGGATGGGGGTTTGCATCCCAGTGAGATCTGCATCTTCTCAATCGCTCAGTAATGCATTCAATTTTGAATGCGAATACTGAAACAGATTGTGTCTCAAATAATAAGATCCGAGGACTGGTTTGTCACCTGCTCATTCCCACATTTCCATCCAGGGAGCTCCTCAGATTCGCCTCCGGGGGGAAGGCTTACCTGTACCAGGGACTTCCTCTTTGGCCTAGCTCTGTCACCCCGCACTTTCACCAAATGCTCGGCCACAGCGCTATCCCCACTGCATTCTCGATCTGAGAACCATCCTCCTTGCAAAGAAGGCTGCGAGCAAGCCAAGTGCGCCAGGCTTCAAATAGACGATCTTCCCCAGCTGCCGTCCCGAGTCAGGTTTCTCTGGGGGAGTCGATCCCCTCCGAGGAGGGTCTTAAAGCATTCACTTCAGGCGTACCCCAAGAAACTGGGATGAGTTTGCCTCCCTGAGACACCTGAGGCCAGCCATGAGAGGTTGTTTCATTTGGAGAGTTTCAGATGTCTAGATATCTCTCAAGAGGTCCTGTGGTCCCAGGGAGACTGCTCCTTCCCCGAATACCTCTCATCCCGGACCCCAGAATGTGGTAGTAGGCATCCTGTCAAGGCAGAAGCATCCTCTTAGGCTGGATACTATTTTCTGGACATGAAAATAGTAGGCTATGTCCGTACCTTTCCCCGATCGCCCTGCTGGAGAGAATTCCTGTTGGCCAAACATCGATCTCCTAATAGGGTCCGTACCCACTCCACTAGGAGCGGAAAGTTTCTTGCAGGGGTCTCCTTTGCTGATGTTTGTGTTGCGGGGACGAGGGTGCTCTCGTTGTTAGCTGTGACACACCTGCGGCCGGCATTGGCACATAATTCCACATAATTTCAACGCAGCATGACTTCACTTGAAAGGGAACGTCTCAGGTTACGTATGTAATCATAGTTCCCTTAGAGCATAGGTGTCAAACTCAAGGCCCGCGGGCCACATCCGGCCCGGCGTGTAATTATGTCCGGCCCGCGAGAGCATTTTATTAATGGCCCGCGAGATGTCCCGCGCTCCAGCTGACTCGCCGAACACTTCCTGTATTAAACAGGAAGTGGCTAATGATGCTTCGCGCTCGCGCTAGTACCGCGCGATTGTTATTGTCAATTATCCATAACTGTTCAGGCTCGGTACACAGTGCTTGTGCGCGAAATGCAGGTGTTGATCATCGGATGAGAAGAGCCCGCCCTCATGGCAGAACGTCTTCTTGCATGATTGACAGGTCAGACAGCATATCAGCGCCAGCTGTCAGAGTGATAGTACAAGCGCCAGAAAGAAAATACAGCGCAAAAAAACCCCAAAAAAACATTACATCCTTAGGGACGTAACAAATATATTGAAATATTATTACGTGTAAAAAAAATTGTGATATAGTTTGTAAAATCTGCTATAACCCATGGGTTATATGCGGGAAAATACGGTATATGTTTACTGACATACTGCCGGTATACCCGTGTGTCTCATTTGCGGAGCTAATGTGGCAGTAATTAAATAATTGAATAAGACGGCACTATAAGACAAATGACATAAGAGCAAATTCAACTGAATGAATTGATTTGTTATTGCTGAAAAGCAAAAATTGTATTTAGATTTCCAGGTTTTGTTATGCAGCATGTCCATGTTTTGAATTTGTATAATTTTGACAGGATATATTTTTATGGAGAGCAAAATCTTTTATATATAAATCTTTTTAAGTTTTATATAAAATGACATAAGAGTAAAGAAATTTGAATGTTTGTTCTTTTAACTTTTACTTACTTTTACTTTACTTACTTGTTTACTTTATTTCTAACTTGTATAATTTAGACAGGATATATTTAAAAAAAAAAAAAAGTATTTTAAAAATATTTTTATATTTTTAAGTTATTTAAGGTATAAGTTGATTTATTCCAGAATAATATTTCTGTCTGTTTTTATTCACATCTAATTTAAAAAAGGTAAGTTTTAAAAGTTTAGTTTTAGTGTTTTCAATAAATGTTTATCCTGTTCGGCCCGCGGCCTAAAGTTTTTGGGGATTTTGGCCCCCTGTGCAATTGAGTTTGACACCCCTGCCTTAGAGGGAAGGCGACGCCGCGTCTTTATCTAACCCACGATGATCATTCCACAATCGTTCAATCAATTTCACAGTGCTTTACGAGACTACGTGCCAACGCATTCCCCTAGTGTTTCGAAGCACTGTCTCGTTACCTCTCAGGGAACAGGGTTACAGGGTTACATATACGTAAACTAAGATGTTTTGACAGTTTTGACAACATATTTTCGGTCATGCAAAATGCTTTAGCATTAATAAAGAGCAAGTGCACAATTAAAAAAAATGTTTTCTCTAATTTCTATCTGGATATAATATGGAGAAATCATATGAAATATATGATAATTATGGCACTGGTGTTATATGAATCCATTCAAATTTATATGTGTATAATGTTTTCTACTTTTATTTACGCTCATTTTTTGTGTTTATTAACATTTTCAGTAGCTTGTCATGTTACAGAACTATCCTATTTTTACTTAATATTTTGAGGGATTTATGTGTCTCAGTTTCAATGAGGTCCATTGAAAAATGTGTGCTATTTGCCAACATTGTGCTGCACTTGTTTTAAGCACAGACATCAAGTCAGTAATTGTACTGATAGCCAGAATTACATCACAACAGTTTGTTCTGTAATTTCTCTTGAAGTATATCAGGGCCTTATGACTGTATAGAGTTTTACAGCATGTTGCAAAATCTAATTGTTAAAGGGACTTTATTGTAATAATAGAACAGCAACAGTCTTGGGTAAAGATTGGGTATCTTGGGTAGTCTATGGAACATACCATAATTAATATAAACAAACACACACACATTCACACATACATACACACACAGAAAGTGAAAGTGGATGAGATATGAGAAAGAAACGTCTTTGTTACATACATAACACTGGTTCCCTGAAAAATGGAATGAAGTCTTGAGATAAATAGTTTCACATAGATGAAACATTTAACGTTTTATCTTCAAGATTTCAAGCAGTCAAAAGTAAAGAATCCCCCATGTATGTTTATTTTTGTTTCAGGCACTGAGGGTTATGGGTAAGATCATGCGGGAGTGCTGGCATGCCAATCCAGCAGCTCGGCTCACAGCACTGCGTGTCAAGAAAACCTTATCTCAGGTGAACGTGGTCAAGGACGCTAAAGAGTGACCCAGCAGCTGCTACCCCTCTTATCTCTGTCTGTCAGTGTTATTGAGACATTTCAAATGCTCAGTTGAGATGCCAAAGATTGCAGGAATTTAAGAGGGAAAGACTGTCTTGTGATGACATCTGAGCTTTGAAAAACTGAAGGAAAGTGTTGTCTGATTTGTAGTCAATAGATGGTGATAGAGTGCTGATGTACTGCTACCTCAACTGATTATACAAGTGCCAAATGTGTTGAGTTGCACATTATGCTTTGTGCCATAAATGTTTTGTTTGGTGTAATTTACAAAGTCACACTTAAAATGTCTGTATATCTGTTTTCATAAACTTAGCAAAAAGAAAGAAAGAAACGTCCTCTCATTTTCAACTACTGTTATTAACAGCAAATTTCTTATTGGACAAATATGAGCGTAAAAGCTTTCACCAACTTAGGTCTCACAGATATTTAACAAATATAAATGGAATAATGAGTGAACAAAGGGGAAGGGGGGATGCAAACTGTCAGTGTTTTAAGGACTGTTCCACAGGTGCATGTGCAAAAAATATTTTTGGTTTATTGAACAAGCATAAAAAACAGTTTAAAACATTTCCATCTATTAATTAAAGATTATTTGTCTTGTACAAAATTATCTTTACAATATAGTATCATGGAAAAGTGACATTTCTTTTTTTTGCTGAGTTTATATGCAGAGGACCAAAAATAAAGAACATGATTTTTGATTTCTCTTCTTTTAAGACCATGTGTTGTCGTCAGACAGCATAATGTGGTCTGCAACAGGAAGCTGGTGTTTTTTTAGATCAGCTTTGTGCAGGTTGTGATTTCCTGGCACTATTTCTTTCTGCTGTTTTAAACAGATCCAATCCATTTTTATTTTACTGTGTTCCTGCAGAAAAGCTGAATTTCTGTAAGACTTTGAATGTAAAGGAAATAGGTTAGATTTTTGCTCATGTGCATATGTCTGAATCAGACCTTGGTGTCTAACAAAACTATGTAACTAATTATCCAAAGCAATTTGACAAGACACTTCTTGTAGAGCAGGGGTCTCCAACCTTTTACGATTACTAACTGATAATCCAAAACCTTGAGCAGGGTCTTCAACTGGTTGAGTTTTGAAGATATTTTCAGAGCAAATTATTTGTTTTCTAATTATTTTCTTCTCTCTCTCTCTCTCTCTCTCTCTCACACACACACACACACACAGCTCTTCAATGTCATCAATCCTCAGTGTGAAAGTGGTGGCTTTCAGTAGTTGCCCTGCTTGAGTAATTAACTCTTTCTCTACCAGTGTTTACTAAAATTACCAGCCAGCGACAGCGTTTAAAAAAACAAAAACAACTCCCAGTACAATACATACCCCCAGTAATTTTTTTTGCATAAATATATAAAAAAGCCAACTGTCTGGTTTCACAAACAAGTTTTAAGCCTACAGTCCCAGAGTAAAATGCATGTTTACGCTGTCTTGACTGAACATAACCTTCACTGACATTCTATCTTAAAATATGTCAGTGCCATTATTTTGTCTCAAGACACAAACCAGTATTTTTTTTTTTTTGGCACATTTCTAAAAGCTACATAATTATCAGATCAACTTTGCCTGATTCAGAAAAATGTATAAGTCTTTAAATATATAAAGTATAAGTCTTTGTTGGTTCTATATTTTTTTGGTAATGTTGGGCAGTTTTAATTTACATCAAGTTCAAGTTCAGTTTATTTATAAAGCACATTTAAAAATGGCCAAAGGCCAACCAAAGTGCTGTACAACAGGTTGAAAGAAAACCGTACACAAAGCACAAAAGAAAACAATAAAATAAGAAATAAAAAACAAATAGAAAACAAAACAAAATAGAAACACCCAAAAACAAAAACTGAGAGGCAGAAGCAAAGAGACAAGAAAGAAACCGTACACACATCCACATAAACACATATGTACGGTATATACATATATATACATGCATAAACAACTGCATATACACAAAAACCACAAATAATTACAAATAATTACATATTAAACATCAACAAATGCGAGAGAGAAAAGATGAGTTTTAAGGCACGATTTAAACTCAGATAAACTGGAAGCCATTCAAAACAGGGTCAGGAAGATTGTTCCATAGTGTGGGGCCAGCCACTTCAAAAGCTCGATTTCCCCTTGACTTTAGGCGGGTTCTGGGGATCTTTAAGAGAAGTTTATCCTCCGATCTCAGTTCTCTCACGGGAGTGTAAGGGTGGAGAAGATCGGTCAGGTAGGAGGGAGCCAGATTATTTAGAGATTTGTAGACAAGTAGTAGAATTTTGTATTCAATTCTAGACTGGGTAGACAACCAGTGAAGAGATCTCAGGAGGGGCGTAATGTGATCGAATTTATTACGCCTCTTAGAAATCTAGCTGCAGCATTTTGAACTATTTGTAACCTAGAAATTTGTGCCTTAGAGATCCCGTAATAAAGGGGATCCAAGGGAAAGGGAAAAGTCCAGTCGCGATGTAATGAAGGCATGGATAGCAGTCTCTAAAGAGCCCTCGGAAAGGAAGGATTTAATTTTAGAGAGAGAGCGAAGATGAAAGAAACTAGAACCAACAACAGTGCTAATTTGCTTGTCGAATTTTAAACAGTTGTCTTGTCATGTTTAACGAATTTTAAACATGCTTTTGAATGTTTGGTGATCATGTTAGGTTACTTGTTGAGCTAATGTGCCTGTAAGCATAGACTGCATCTGAAACCGCAGGCAATGGCTTTGTAGGCAGAATTTGCACACAAAACTGATTTTTGAGTCAGTGTAACGGTTTAATGCTCTACATCAAAACAGAGGTGATAACGCAAATATTGTGTTACTTATTTAATTTAATAACAATGGTAATTTCTCACTAGAAATTACATCAGAAATGGAAAATGTTGGTCAAAAACATACATTTACACACAAACTGACCACCGCCCTCATCTTTATTTTTTTACTACTACCACAGAAAGGAATGCATTGGATTGTGGGATAGATGAAGGCGATAGAAAGTGAAGCTAACATTGGATTTTAACATGCCTTGATGCCTTCCTACCTTGGAATGCATCTTCGGATGCAGCCAACTTCCCTCTGCTCCATCTGACTTACGCAGATCTTCTTCACTAGTTTTTGTATAGAGAAATGCTATGCTATGTCTAAAGATCTGTAACCGCACCCTCTACCATATAACAGTGAAACCATGTATTACTGGAAAATCTTGTCAATGGTAGGGATAGAGGGGGATTTGGCTCTCAGGTCTGGGTGCTTAGAAGCAATTTTCAGACTTTCATTGATCCATTATTGAGCTTATTTCTCTCTGCATTGTGAACACATGACATATGAACAGCCACAGCCACAAAGCCATGCTTCAGATACAATTAATCGTATTTATAGTTCAATGCAGATATCTCTTCTCTTGTTTTCTTGTCAGTAGTTGCATTTACAGCCAACTGTCTGACTTTCCTATCTCCTGCACTAAAGAAACATTGACCGACCTTTTCACAAGAGTGAAACGGATGTTTTCTGAATGCACCCATTATGGAAATTTGAACTCTTAAAAGCCACAATGCAAAACATAAATATATATTAATATACTGTGGAAATTTCGGGGAAAATTGCTACCAGGGTTACAAGACTATAACCTTGACTATAATAACTATATTATACAAGACTATAGTCTTGTATAATATAGTCTTGTCTTGTCAGGGTTATAGTCTGTAACCCTGGTAACAACTTTCCCTGAAATTTCCACAGTATATTAGTCGCAACATGAATTAGGGTTGGGGACCTCTGATTTAGATTACATACAAATGCCAAAGTGTACATTTTATAATGTAGAATTTTTAGTCTATTGCACTGTTTAAAGGCTCCAAGCAGCTGAAGAATAATAATCAGCACTCTACAGAATTAAAAAGACAGAAACGGAAGAGCCCAGTATATCTGAAACCAAACATAAAATGACCTATGTATAAATAAACATGAGTGTATAGTGGAGCATTGTCATTTCTTAAAATGTATAACTGCAGAACTTGTATGTTATATATTCTGCTTTAAGTCTGTATTTCTTTGTGGCGTTTCACTGAGATATGAGGCTGCTCTGTAGAGATTTCTCTCTCTCTCTCTCTCTCTCTGTGTTTGATAATTATGCCTATTGAGGTTCTTGTGCATATAGAGTTCTATTCTTTTTATACAACTGGACTCTGGAACTTGTCTGTATATTATATCACTTCAAATGTTTGATTTGTGTTAAAATGGCCTCTGTCAATGTGACACTAACAATTCTTGTTTCTATGGTGTTTTTCCAAACTCAATGAAGTATAATGCATATGATGCACTTTGTACACTACTGGGCCAAAAAAGGTTGCTGTTTGGATTTAAATGGACAAATGCTTAAGAATCTCAGATTTTATCATTATTGATGATTATGACATGTTAACAATTCTTCTAACCCATACAAACCAGGTGTGGTGTGTAAGACGACAATGAAAAATGCAAGTTTTGGTGTCAATATGTTACATAACCTAACACTGACAACAACTAACCAGGACTGAATGAAACACAGGGTTGATATACACAAGGGCTGATGAGGGAAAAAGGAGACAGGCCCTTTTTTATCCTGCTTTAATCTTTTGCCGAAGCATAGAATCCTTAAATGAGGACTAGACAAGATGTCTGGGTTAGCCAAATCCTTAAAACTTAGGGAAAACTGCACCATTACTCGCCATTACTCATGGCAGAAATACAATCTCAGATTCATTTTGGCATCAAGCTTAAATTTGTTTCTGTGGTATATGTAAACAGTTTGTCTATCGACACAAAATCCATAACTTTTTGTCTGCACAGTCTGAAAACGATACGATTTTATTTTGGTGAAAATCGGACAAATGGTCTAGGAGGAGTATAAACAGATAGGCTTTGAAAGAAAATCAAAATGCCAGTTATAATCAGCCTATTCATTATAGTAGGCCAGAGGTCAGCAACGGAGCAATCGTTCTGTCGTCCGGGGGGTAGCGGACCCGGGGTTGGGGACCGCTGCTATAAGTTACGTGAAGGGGATGAAAGAGCCGCAGCACAGGGATGAAAGAGCCGCGGGTTGCCGACCCCTGTAGTAGGCTAATTTAATCAAAAGTTATTAAAAATTTTGGGCACAGGGCACAGAGTTTCTTAACAATTTGTCAATGCATTGGTAAAATACTGTATAACATTTTACAACAAAATTCTAAGTGGCCGATCTTAGAGACTCCAAATTTCCTATCTTTACCTAATATTTCCTATCTTTACCAAATAAAAACCATTCTGTTTAAACATATAGGAAGACATATCTTGGTCATATTCTAGGATGACAATGTAAAATGTTACAAAGTTGGTGCGGTGTGCTATGCGGAGCGAGACATGGAAAAAGCATGATACAACTCAGACTTGCTTTATTCAAAACATGAGAAACAAAAGACTATAAGTATACATTTGCTTTGGGCAGCGCTCAGCATGCTCGGGCTCTGGGCAGAGTTCTACAGGCTCGGGAAAGAGTTCTACAGGCTTGGGGAAGAGTTCAACAGGCTTGGGGAAGAGTTCACCACGTTGTAGGCCCTGCGGGGTGAGGAGCGCTGGGAAGGCCTCCGGGCCTAGGGGAATGGTCGATCTCCTTTTCTTCCTCGTCCGTTTACAGGGCCTCCGATTCAACTTTGAAGTCGAATTAGGGCTTTGGAATGGCCTCCTGGCTGGCAGCGGGCTCTGGGAGAGTGACGAGTCTTAATTCGGTCTGCCTAGATGAGTCCATGGCACAGCGAACATCTTTTCTGGCAACGAACCAGGTCAGTTGTTCTGTTACAAAGCTGGTGCGGTGTGTGATGCGGAGAGAGACACGGAAACAGCAGGATCCAACTCAGACTTGCTTTATTCAAAACATGAGAAACAAAAGACTTTAAATATAAACAGAAAACGGTACTTGTTGTGCTAAACCTGGAGATACTTGAAAATTCTCTGAAACAAGGAGACCACCCAGACTGATGGCATGACAACATCATCAACTGACAAGGAAGCAGGAACCAGGAAACACAAGAGGGTATTTATAGATGAGAACATGAAAGACCTAGAAGGGCACGGAAGTGAACAGGAAGTGCACCACTGACCTTACTGATAGGAAGTGTTCAAGATGACACAGACGACTAAGGGTGACATTACCCTGTAGGGTAGGATGGCTTTCCTGTAGCTCAATCATTGGTGCTTGCAGTCATGGGTTCGATCCCAGGGAAAGCAAGAACTGATTCAATGTGTTCCTTGAATGCAATGTAAGTCGCTTTGGATAAAGGATACATTTGGATACATTTCTGCCAATTGCAGAAATGTAAATGAAATGTACCCCCTCCTCCTGGAAGGCGTGGCCTAGCACCTAAAAAGGGAAAGCTGCGGAGGGTGAGCGGAGGACCTGGAGAGTGACAGAACAGGACTTGGGACATGGACCCTAGAAAGAAGACTACATGAAACAAGGAACAACATAGAACATATAATAACATGGAAAATGGACTACATGAACATGCAACAGCAGGGAATATGGATCATAAAACCTTCCGACCTTCCACGGTGGTGCTGGCGGCGTTGGCATCCAGGGGGGTGCTGAAAATTCTGGGGGCCATGACAAAGATAGTAGTGTATAGTGGGGTAGTGTATAGTGTACTCGGACTCTGGACTGGGAGCGGTGTGCTCAAGTACCAAAGACCTTACTGACAGGAAGTGACCAAGATGGCACAGACGACAGGACAAAGATTGACATAAAGATTCAGCAAATGGTGAAAAAATTGAAAAAAATAGCTGCATGTCCTGATGGAAATAAAAGTTGTGATGTTATTTCCATCAAGAGGAGCTTTTTCATTTTTTCAACAGTTTTTGCTGAAGATCTTGTGTTGTCAATGCAAGAATCCAGATCATCCCAAACACTTTCAGTGAATTTAAGCTTTGGAGAAAATGATTATTCATGCTCAACCTTTCTTTCACAGTTTTATCCAGATGAATCTACATATTATCATCCTGGAATGTGTCTATGATGTGTCATACATGATTGTTGAATTGAAAAGCCACACGCTCCACAAATCAGGATTAACCAAACATATCCAGATATCCACATATTCAGTCATTGACTCTTAAGCATTTTCCTATTTAAATCCAAACAGCGACTTAATGTTGTTGTTGTTGTTGTTGTTTTTTTTTTGGTTGGTCAGTTGTTTATTTAACCTCTACCAAAGCGAAAGTGTTTAATTTTGCCTGTTTTATCCTGCTTCTTTTGCCGAAACATAGAATCCTTAAATGAGGACAAGACAAGATGTCTGGGATAGCCGAATCCTTAAAACTTAAGGAAAACTGCACCGTTACTCGCCTGATGCTGTTAAGAAATTGAATTCATGATTTGTCATTTGGGTATTCAATTTGAGATCCAAACAGATGTCAACACTTCAGACTTTATAAACAAAAGCCTGTATTGTCTGTGAAGGTGCTGTCAGATGTTTTGTCCCCTGACGTGTCTTTTTGTGAGTAGCGTTGCGTATTTTCTGTATTAAAGCATTTAATTTTGCTGAAATGTAAACCATAGAAAAATCAAAAATTGTCATCTTAGTTTGTGATTTATTTTATTTGGTGTTTAAAATTATATATATTTATGAAATATTTTGGTTGCTTGGTTCCTTTTTTATTTTTGTTACTATACTTAGTGTCTACAATGGTTACTATATTTAGTGTCAAATTTGTTTAGGAAAACAATGCAGTAATGAACATTGATATTAAATGAGTAATTAATTTGTTAATCTTTGATAACATTGGCTATTTATTGTTAGTTCCTGTTAGCTCAGGTTTATTAAATAATATTAACAGATACAACTTTTGATTTTGATAATATTATGATTTTAATAGTAAATGTTGAAATTAACATATTAAGGTTAATAAATGCTTTGTTAAAATTAGTATATCAATTAATGTTAACAAATGGAACCACTGTGCGGACGGATGAGGAAGGCACGGAGACAGAAGATATCCGAAATGCACTTTAATAATGGAACTCAAAACAAAAACTTTAAATATAAACAAAAAGGCACTACTTGTGCAAAACTTGAAAGAAATACAAGGTGACCGTGAACGAGGAGAAACACAACCTAACACTGACAACAACTAACCAGGACTGAATGAAACACAGGGTTGATATACACAAGGGCTGATGAGGGAAAAAGGAGACAGGCCCTTTTTTATCCTGCTTTAATCTTTTGCCGAAGCATAGAATCCTTAAATGAGGACTAGACAAGATGTCTGGGTTAGCCAAATCTTTAAAACTTAGGGAAAACTGCACCATTACTCGCCTGATGCTGTTAAGAAATGTAATTCATGATTTGTCATTTAGGTATTCAATCTGAGATCCAAACAGATGTCAACAAGACTTAGGAGGTGATTGATGATGAGACAGTTGAGTGGAGAAAGACGGGGAGATCACGGGAGGAACCAGGATGTAAACAGAGACAAGACAGACATTTGACAACCGTAGTGCAAAGAGTTACTGCATTTTTATTTTATACTGTAAATTGAAAATAGCATAATCTAAATTACGATGGAGGACACCATGAGTGAAAACCTACTTTTAAAGGCTGCCCTCTTTGAGCTCCACCCAAAAGATCAAGCTAGCATCTCAAAATTGTAGGTCACCGTAAAGTGATCATGTTATTTCAGAATAATTTGACAAGACAGAATTTTTTTCTTCGCTGCTATTACACAATTCATGAAACAATTGATTATTCTACAATAAACACAATCTGATTTCTGCATGTTACTCACAATGGGTGCGGTGTGCAATGCGGAGGAGACTTAGATTCACTGCTGGTGAACAAAATTTATTTACAAAACACAAACAAAACACTTTACAAAACAAAAACGGCTCTCCATCAGAGCAAAACCCAGAGAGACATGGGGATGGCATGCACACACATGCACCGTCAATGATAGATAAAGACATGGGAATGAAGGAAGGCATAAATAGACAAACATGGGATTATGAACACCTGACGAGACTTGGGCCGTGATTAGACAGAGACGGGAGCGTGCAGGACCTGGGAGATGCATAAGGAACCCGGATGTGACTGGTGTGACGAGACAAGACTATAATTTCAAAATCAAATATTTTCATCAAAAGCATATTTTCTTTTGTCAGAATTAAAATTTGGCTTCAGATGACAAAAAAACTACACAGACTACTTTCCTGCCCAATGAACACTAGTGAGATTAATTAATCAATCTAACACTGTAAAAAAAACAAATGATTCAGGAATAAATATAGATGCTCATCAAAGATATTCATCCTGATAAATAACTGTACACAAGTGTTTTCAACATTGATCTTTTCATTTATCAAGTGAGTGTACTCAAGTCAAGGGAAGCTCTTTACTGGTGTTGGTGTGACGGCACTTCAGCAGTGGTTACAATATTACTTTCTGTTTCAACTAAAAGAGCATTTCTGCACACTGCAGGCAGAGTCCTGTAAGATGTTTCCCTTATGCGCTTCAGCTCTTGAAAAAGAGCATTTCCCTGTAAGAGAAAACACTGCATCATTTTTGCACTGCAAACATTGTATGTTTCTGGATGTGGTCATTACCTGGCCCTGTCTGACAGTCACGTGTCTAGGCTTATGAGTCATAAGTCTTAGAAGATGACAGTCTCTGTGCTACGGTTGAAACTCAATATTCCAATGTGGTGGAGTCCCCTGTTCTGCTCCCAGATTTAGTTCCTCTGCTCAGCAAAGGGGTTACTTTGGTGATTAGCCAAGATCAAAGATCAAAGTGGGGGAATCCTGCCAAGTCAATCTCTGTGGGCCCTTCACTCCATAATGCACATTGCTATCCGTGGAGTTTTTGGATAAGAATGCTGGGACTCAGCGTTTCATTTAGGGCTATAGAAGAGGATCAGATGTCAATCGCTGTAACGGAGTGATGACTCGAATCCTCTGGGGATAAAGCCTCAGCTGCATTGCTCTCTTCGAGGATGGCAGCTTGGTTTGAGTCTTATCCAGAGCTGATTGCCATACTTTTTCCAAAGTGCCTGACTTGAATGGAGGCCTTCACCGTGTCCCAAATTGCTCAAAGCTAAACAACCTGCCCCAGTGCCTTTCTTTCCAGAAGTGCACAAGAAGGTTATCAGTTCACCTTTTTCTGCCTCAATCTCCCCATACTACGCTCGATGGTGGGGTGGCCAAGGGGTAAATGGAAGCACTGCCACTAACAGGGTAATCCACATCTCATGTCCATGTTCTCATCCGTCCTTACAGCCAAGACATAAAGAACCGCTGGACTGGCCGCCTCCACCTTAAACACCATGGCCAACCTGCAAGGCCCTTACAATATGTTTCTTGAAGATAAGCAATATGGGGTCTAAGATGTTGAAGATGGTGTAATTTCTAGTTACATTTAACCGGTTTGTTCACTCCATTACAGTTCCAACTAACAAATGTGAAACTCCTCCAAGATAGATGTTGTATCACTCTAGGATGTCACATACAATGTGAATCAAATTTTGAATAAATTAATACAAAAAGGCCCTTTTTCCCCACCCATCTTAACGGAAGCTTCTCCTCAAACGTGATACATGCAAATTCCCTTTTATGCAATCTCTGTGATCGGATGCTGAATGGTCTAGTTCTTAGATAGTGTCAGCGTCGGTGTCAGCGTCGGTGTCCACTTTCCCTGTTGCACAGGGTCTAGGGTCTTTAAGTCTTGAAAAGAAGTCCATTTTTTTTGCTCCAACATGTCCTGAAGAAGAGTTTGTACAGTTTGTCAATCGCTCAGGATGATGACATATAATAAAAGATCTGTAATCTAGATCTCTAGAATTGTAATCTAGATAATCTAGAATTGTAATCTAGATCTCTCTTTTTTTTGAGCTTGTGTTGGGAAGTCAGTCTAAACTGATTTCAGTAATGCAATAAATGTCTGAACTGATACCTATATTATCTTGAGAACTTTATAACTCATCTTTATATTTTTTTCCAATGCACACTAAAAGAAGCCCGGCATCTAAAACTAAAAAAAAACAAGACATACACAAAAAATACACACACAACTGTTTAACAGTTGGACTGAAACTGTCACATCTGCAGGTTAAATGAAGCAAAACTACACAGTTTAGTCATCAGTCAGGATGTTTTAGGGTTAACAGCAAAAGGTTATGTTGGGTCAGAGCACACATACAAAATGAGAGGGAAATTCACATCTGTTAAAAGTGTTGTGTTATTTTTTAGATGTTAATATATTTCCTCCTTTCAAAGCTTTAAAATAAAGAGTCAAATACAACCCCCTCATAAGTTATTTACCTGAAAAGTTGTCCTACATTATCTGTTTGTTTAAAAAAATAATTAAAATATTTTGAAGTATTTGCCATTCCAAATGTGAAAACTGGAAATGTTTTTTTTTTCAATACTTTACAACAAATATGCAGTAATATAGATTATATAAGAGGAGCTCCAGAGAATAAGAGTTTCATACTAAACCCATTCGTCTTCACAAAACATTAACAGAGCCTTCCACACAGAGGGAATTAATTGCAAAAACCACTGGCCTGAGTACAGCTCATGGAATACAGATTCACTTAAAACATCAGACAACACAATGAGCCACTTTCACTGAGATGGCAACTGACATCAAACATCAACTCATTTTTTCCCCATTGCAATTTAATTAGTTGGCAGACATCGTAAACTACTTCCAACTTACATTTTCCTCCCCTAATGTTATGAGAGAAAGTAGTTTGAGGATCTGCTATTTTGCTTAGCAGTGGAAAAAATGTCACCATGTAATTCACCCACTGCATGATCACCCACTAAGACGTTTCATGCAGAAAAAAACAAGGAGAATACATGTGATATCTAGACACTTCTGGAGTGTTATACTGTATCATACCATACCTCAAGATATCACTGGTTCAGGCATTTTTGCAGTGGTGTCCATATGTGATAAAAAGTGGATAATGAGGTCAAGAGGAATAGTCACTCTAATAACTGAATGACAGTCTTGAGGGAGGGACACTTATTGCTAATCCATGACATCAGTAGATTTTTTCTGGCAGCAAAATTAAACGTATTCTGTGTCGAATCCTAAGATGAATGGTTCTTGCCCTGTTACAAACTGAGAGCCTATTGGCCTCGGACCAGACCGTCTCCCACTCGCTTCCAAAATTTCCTCCCAAAGCTCTCCTTCCCAAATCAATCTGAGGAGTGAGGTATTAACTTTACCATAAGAGCTTAGAGCTTCATAGAAAAGGCAAATAAACTTGTGTGGAGAAGGGTTCAGAAAGATATTCTCAATAACTTAAAATTAAGGTCAAATATTTTTTGTCAAGAGCCGACCTTGAAAAAGCAATTCATGCCTTCATCAGTTTGAGGATCGACTTCTGTAATGCCCTCTACACTGGACTAAATACATCACTCATCAGTCGCCTTCAACTGGTGCAAAACGCTGCCACACGTCTTCTCTCTAACACATCGAAAAGGTCACACATCAACCCTGTCCTCCACTCGCTTCACTGGCTCCCAGTGCAGTTTAGGGTGGAGTATAAAGTCCTGTTGTTTGTTCAAGGCCATTCATGGTTTGGCCCCAGTATACCTCACTGACTTAGTAAAAGTCTATCAGCCAGCCAGAACACTCCGCTCCTTTGATCACATTTCTCTGGTGACTCCAACATACAGATATAAAAAGTTTGGATGCCGGTCATTTAGTGTTCAGGGACCAAAGTTGTGGAATGCACTCCCTGTGCACCTCCGAAGCATCACGGTGCTGAGTGTTTTCAAAGCACACCTGAAAACCCACTTTTTTAATCGAGTTTTTAACACATAGCATTGGACTTGATTCTGATTTCATTTCTTTAATTTGTTTTCTTTATGTTGTCGTTTGATGTTTGTTTTTGTTCTTTTGGAAAGCGCCTTGTGCACCTTTTGGCTGTTTGTAAGGCGCTATATAAATAAATTTGATTGATTGATTGATTAATATATTGAGGTGAGTGAAGTAATTTTGAAAATATAGTCTCTAATTTGCAAAAACCAGAGGAAATGTAGTGTAGATAAATTGTATTTTGAGATTATGTTATCAAAGGCCAGTAGAGAACCCTCCTCAAAACAATTAACTTTATCCTACAAATACTATGGGTATGCCGTAATTTAAAACCAGGCTGGAACTCTGGCTTATTCAAAATCGGCAGAAGACGAAAGCTTGTGTCGATCCTGCCTTTCAGCCTTTGGATAGCACACCTGACCTTGAGTATGTTACATACTAAAGGACTGTTACATATAGATCTGCTCAACTTTCACTTATGAACAAATAAAAGGTTTTGTAGAGAATGTTTGGACTGTAAAGATTTGAGATCGAGTCAGATTGACAATATATTTTTGTTGGCAAGCCAATTGATTCACTAGCATGAACCCCCATTTCAATCTGCCAGCCATTCAGCTCTTTTATGAACTTATTATACAGTAAAACAGGAATCATTTGCATTGGGTACAATAAACTGTGCAGTACATTCATTTTGATCAACTCACCCCCATAGACAGATGGAGAGTCATTGACCTGTTTAAATTATCACAGATTCTTTCAAGAACTGGTGCAAAATTAGCTTTGTACAACTGCCAGAAAGTAGAGGTCATATTAATACCTAGATAGACAATGCATTTGAAAGGAAAGGAGGGAGAACTTTGTTGGCTCCTTATTCCCTAAAAGGAAGGAAACTGATTTAGAAAAATGTATCTTGGACCCAGAACATTGCCTTAAATGAGGTTTACAACCCTTGGCTCTGACACCTCAGGATTTTAAAGTAAGAGCAGCATATCGTCTGCATATAAGGAGATTTTGTAAATTAAGGAATAAAATAAATAAGACCGCTCCACAGAGTCAAAAGCTTTTTTCTGCATCAAGGTACAAAATGAGATAACAAGAGCTAAAATTATGGGAAAGCTAAACACTTAAAATCCACCTAACATTGTGTGTGGAGCTTCTACCTTTAACAAACCCTGACTGGTCTTCCTATCTAAGTTTTAAATCTGAATTTAACAATGCAAGAATCTGCAATTTTCTGGGTCCTTGCCTTTTTTAAGGATGAGTATTTGTCTCGCAAAGTGAGAGGAGTAAATTATCACTCAAGAATGATCACAGCTTCCTCTCTTGATTTAGCATTAAGAAATTCCATCGGTTCTTATAATAAATATAACAATAAATAACAGGAAGAGTCAGGCGATCAATGTTACAATGCTGAAAGGGTTCAGTCTAATATTTAACTCTGACTCTAGGTATTCTAATCGTTTCCTTTTTTTTGGTAGTGACATGAAGATTAAGAGTGTGCCAAACATCAGTTTGCCTCCTGCCTGTCAGGTATGTGCAGCAGGGAGATCAGGTACTCTAGCCATTTTTGTAGCCACTGTCTCAATTTTTTTAGAAGTGCTTCTAATAGTCACTCATAGCTTGGCCAGAAACAGCATCAAGTTAGTGCTACCCTTCTCTCAATACTGTGTTGAATGCTTTGTCACTGAAGCAGAAAAATCCAGGCAGAATGATACTTTGCTGTCCTTGTACCACAAATCGCCATCCCTCGATAGCCTCCTTCGATAGCCTCCTTCTGGAATTTTCCAGTAGTTTTGGAACCAGACAATTAATAACTGGCCACGGCCTGTCCTTAGCATCCGATTTTGGAGCCAGCAAACGATGCACCCTTTCAATCTTGATGCGACCACCCTTAGTATGAAGATTAAGAAATCCCTTCACTGTCATGATTCTCCGCTCTGCCTCGTCCAACCTATTATTCAAGCTATCCAATTGCTGGGTGTGATTATGCACTGTTTCTGCCAGCGGGCTAAGTTTCTCATCTATTGTATGTAAAATTTTCTCTGTCATAATTTGAAGTGCTTTTGCAAGCGCCGGGCTGAGTTCAGCATCCCTTAAACTCTGCTCAGGCTCTTCGGCCAATTCATCCACAGTTGAATACTTGTCCCTGTTTTCTTAGCAGGTTCATCTTCATCTGCATATTCAGCAAAGATTGTATCAAAAACACATAGTGACATACTACAGAAGATTTATTACCAAAATCAATATCTTGTGTCCTTCATTTAACGAATGAGAGGAAAAATGAGCAGGTGACGCAGGAGCTTCTGAAAACCTCCCCCGTCACGATCATCCCTGCAAATTATAAGTTTATAACCAATAATTGTTGATAATGTTATGCCCCCGGTCTAGGGGAAACGAGGAGTAACACAGATTAGAACGCAGTCCAATCTTGGTGAACTTAAATCCTTTATTCAGGAGCGTTCTTTGTACCGATAACTTAAAATGCACCAAAATAAGAAACAAAAAGAAAATTTAAATTCTACAATTTCCAAACCAAAGCAAATTAACAAAAGAAAAACACATACTACTTCCCTGGCTCCCTGTCTAAAGCAAAAGCCAGGAGAAAAGTGCAATAAACAAAAATGGGCACACAGCTCCTATAACAATTAGTAGTCCACTATAACAGAAAAAGTAAAAGTGAGGACAATAAGAAAATAACTAAGAGTGGAGTAATGGTGTTCTCCTTACAGTGTACCTTCTAGTACCAACAATGAATCTGTTGAATCTGACGTATCTGTTTACAGGTTAACTTTTAATTCCACAACAACAAATAACCAGTAACATTTAGCGTATCAGGAAGCCACTGCTGTTAACCTGCTATTTTTCACTACTCGGAAGGACATTGCGAACTCTATGTCCTGCCAGCACAACTCACATACATCAAGTCAAATGCAGGTGCAGACTGCCGAGGAGTGGGCACTGACGCAGACCGACGAGCTAAAGGTATTGGTACAGACTGACGAGTGGAGTATGCAGGTTTAGACTGATGTGAGTGGGACACTGGTGTAGCCTGATGAATGGCGGGCAGAGAGAGATGCAGACTGTCGAGCAGAGAGCACTGGACCAGATGGCTGGGGAGCGAGTGTCAGTGTAGGCTCATGAGCGTTGCACACTGGAGAGGTGGAAGGAGGAGATCGGACGGGCTGGGTAAGCTGTGGAAATAGAATCAGCAGACCCCTAAAAACGTCTTTCCGACAGCTCGTTCCGGTGGTGTCTGGGAGGTCCATCAGATGGTAATAGTTTGCCCTAGTTCGATCCAGAACAGCGACTTTATTTTCTTATCGTTGTAAGGAGTGGTGACGGCGAGACGGAAAAAGTCCAAAACATAGTCCTGAAACTCCGAGCGCTATCAGGCGATGGTGATAAAATGTTAGGTGTGATCCCTCTCTCAGCATTAGTAGTCCTCTTTTGCAGCAACAAAGCAGGTCTGTGTGTGTAATTATTTCTTTAGACAAGGACAGAAGATCAGACTGGTTTCTTTTAAAATACCAACGGGCAGTATCATGCTTTATCTTGCTTAGCTGTGGGAAGCAGAACATGTTAACTGGTGGGACTGATATTTTTATGTACTTGTATAATGTAGTAGAGGGTTTAGAAGTTTTTGTCTTTGATGCATGTTTTATGTAACAATGTTCATATGTTCTTTAATTAATAATACAAATACATTAATAAAAATAGAGGGTTTGCTTTGGGTACATGCAGAAGGCTTAGACAAAGTGTTCATGAAATGGTAGGGTTTATATTCAGAAAAATTATTTTCTCCAGTCTTTGGTGAAAGGCGATTAGTTTTTTTCTTTTTTACTATTTCGCTAGCTTTAGAGAACATTCTCTCGCATGGAACAGATGCAGGTGTACACAAAAACAGTTTAGAAAGCTGTTATAAATGAGGATATATTGCTTTGAATATACAACACTGAAATAAACTCAGTCCACTCTCTTCAACAATAACGCAAATGTAAATACCGTCTACTACAACCCACGGTTTGGTTTCACTTTTATAAGAAATTCAACCGCCAGGTTTCAAACCCGTCAACACTGAATCGAGCTGTCAGAGCAGTCAGGTGGTTCACTGCCGGAGTGAAGCAGTGTGTTTGCTTCAAACGTCATTTTCACGTGACTAGTGATGTAATGATTAAAGCTCCGAAGCAGTGGTTCATTGCAAAGCCTGTTCGAGTTTGAAGCAAGCTTCGGAACGTCGGTGTCAGACGTAACATCACTACAGACGCACACCATTGATGCTTGCAGTCGCTCAAAATGTGTTTTTTTAGAAAAATTTGGTGAAATTGAATAATTTTCCGCGGCACACTTGGCGATCTTTGCCGCGGAACACTGGTTGAAAAACACTGGTCTATCTGACTTCTGTGGCATGGCACAGCTAGCAGAGGGTCGGTTTATCCAATCTGTGTACTTCCTGGCCCTAGTTATTCATGGTTCAGAATATGTGGCATATTGCTAGAGAGAAGAGTGGCACCACCCCAGGAGATGACCTGAAGAACAATCTTAGAGTATTTATGATTAGTATCAGTCAACACCTTAAAATTTGCTTTGATGTCAGGTGCTCTGGCTCCCGACAAAATGTGACTGTTTACGTTCCGTGTAATAGACTTGGGCACTTTCAACAGGTTTATTGACACTGAGTGGGGAGAATCTGTTTGATGTTGTAATAGGAAAGGAACAGCTGTGTTTTATATAGTGACTATGCCGTCTCATAGTCACCCAGTTGCCCTGCTGCACGGGCTCTACAACTGGAACCGAAAAATGTACAGGGTTTGCTAAGCTAGTCACATCCAAAGTAGTATCTAAAGCCCTTACATTTTTACTATCCTTGATTAAAGTTTGGATGCATGCCTCTAATTCTGAAATCTTCTCTGTCATCTTGACTATCTCCCTGCATTTAACACCTGTGAAACAGTGTTAGAAACAGTTGTTTTGAAGAACTCATAAAATGCCAGATTTACATTTATGCATTTGGCAGACGCTTTATCCAAAGCGACTACATTGCATTCAAGGAACACATTGACATTGTATTCAGTTCAGATTAATGTGACACAATATTAGATATGTGTCACGTATCTAATATAATAATATAATTATTGTGATGATTATGTTAAATTATGCAATTTAAACAGCAATGGAAGATAGAGAATAGGGATAAAAACAAAGTAATTGTTACATTCCCATGCGCTTCCACTGTGCAAGTGTGTGATGCGGAAGAACCCGGAGACGAGGAGTAGAAACAAAAGCACTTTATTGGAAAAACCACAACAGAAAATGCACGCGAGGGTGCAAAAACTCAGGAATAGCAGGGAACTCAGAGCAATACATCCACACACGTGGAACGAGGTACATTCAAAGACTGACAACGACATGGGAGAACGTGAGGGTTTAAATACACAAGGAAATCACAAACAGCTGGCATGATTAACCGGGTAATCACAAACAAGACAGGCGTGGGAAGGAATAGGGAGACACGGGGAAACCGGAAGTGACTGTGACTATGACTCCGCGACAAGACTGTGACAGCAATCCACCCAGGTCAGGGTTCGGCAACCTTTAATGTTGAAAGAGCCATATTTAACAAAACAAAATGTTTGTCCGGAGCCGCAATCTAAGGCAGTGCTTCTCAATTATTTTCTGTCACGCCCCCCTAGGAAGAGGTACAAATTTCATCGCCCCCCTCCCCCATTTTGGAACTTTCGCCTCATTGTTTCTATGGCAACGCGTCATACTTGTCACGTGACATACCGCAGCCACAAAAAGCGCTGTATAATAGATCACATTTACTTTGTTTTTTCTTTTTTATACAAAATAGTCACCAACGTGTTGAAACCTAAAGAAACCTTATGTGGTTCAAAACGCGGAGCGATACTCATGCGGCGCGCAGCGCGACACTCCTTTCTTCCGTGGGCGGAGCGATAGCGGACCGAGCGCGGATAGCGGGACCGCTGCTACAAGTTACGTGCAGGGGATTAAAGAGCCGCGGGTTGCCGACCCCTGAGTAGACGGAAAACAGCTTTTCAACAGTGAATACCGTTGTACAGTATCAGTGCATCTTTGTTGATGTGTGTAGTGAGTGGATTTTACGTTTCGCCTTATTCTCTTGAGTTCTTCCCCATTTTTAGATGGATGATGCTGAGTGTATCATTAAAAGACATAATAATTGTTTATGTCATTCCTTTCATGCTCCTTCATCACATCAAAGCCGTGACACTATGTGTATGGCGGTTTTCACTATGGTACTGAAAATTATACTTATTGATATTTTTCAATGTATCGTATAATTTCAGTATGATGAGCACTAATTCATATACTTTGGCAACAAGGTAAAATTGTGTTTTGTTAAAAGTAGCTATTGTCTACAAAAATCTATGATTTGTTTAGTAATTCCTTAAATATTGCAGGCCAAAACGTAAATTGAACCAGTTTTTGAAAATAGTACTTTGTACTTTTAGACACCAGTTATTTTACTTGTAATTTAGCATTACTTGAATTAAAAGAGTACTTAATAAATTTAAGTACTCTTTTAAAAATTTATTTAAAAGTAAAAATTTTCTATACTTTTTTCACCAATGGCAAAAAGTTTAAATAGAAAACAACAATATTCAGATGCACCATTTGAAGCCTCTGCACTATGAAGATGAAAAAAGTGAAAGAATAGGGGAAAAAAGGAAGCACAAAAGATGGTCATCACACCCCCACACTGACTCTCGATGTCTTTAGTTCCTGGTGCTCATATGACGTGGGTATATCCGCTGTGTATACTACACACAGGTCACAGTGAAGCATGCAGTTGTGTGCTGTGGTTGTATGAATAAAGAAGCATGATGACCTCCAATAAGAACTTTAAAGCACCTTTGAAACAGCTGAGCAGCCTCGACAGCTACATAATCGACAGTTCTCAAAAGAAGAAAAGTATACTGTGGCGAAGACGCTCTTTCAACAATGCCAAAAGTTTGAACACTGAAGACATCAAAGGCAGGACATTTTCTTGTAGTCAGGTGGGACAATGAAGATAAAATCATGGAATCTTAATATCTGTTTTTATGACAATATGACTGTTGAATATTTATAATTATGCATGTAGCTAACAAAATCAACTCCTACTCCATTTTTTCAAAATCTCATAAAAGTTTGTTTTATTTTATTTTATTTACAGGTTAAATATTTTATTATTTTATTTAAATTATTTTATTTATCAGAAAGCTGTTCTAGATTAACTATTCAGGATCAAAATAGATTTATTTAACATGTATTCATGAAAAATTCTTGTAGTTTCACATAATTTTAATCTGATTAAGCACATTAAATTAAACAGAGAATTATTCTATTGCAGCTGTGCAGAACACATTCAACATCCTTGGTGGATTACACCGATCCTCAGAGGTAAGAATGAGTTACTGATTTGCTATTAATGTCTGATGTCTCTCATGCAAATATTTGGTGCACATTTTTCCTGTTTTGCACAGAACAGTGGTTATGTTGGAGAAACAAGACAATGAAGCCTTTGGATTTGAAGTCCAGGTAGGTTTTTATACTCATTAGTATGCTTCACATTATTATTACCATTACAAGCAGTTTTATGACTTGGATGTTGTAAATGATACTTCCTATGATACTTTGCTTTGTTGTATCTAAATTCAGAATTTTGTTTTGTGTGATCTAATTGCCCAGCTACATTCTTTAATGACATTTTCAGTAACGGTCTTTTGGTATATGGTTCTCTCTGTGCAGACATATGGTCTTAAGGTGAAGAACAGCAGTATGGTGGAGATGTGCACATTTGTGTGCAGTGTGCAGGAGGGCAGTGCAGCCGAAACTGCAGGTTTGACTGCTGGTGAGCAGGTTTTCCGTTTCCTCTTCTCACCCCACCCATTTCACCTGACCTTGTTTACATAGCATTTTCTCACCAGCCTAAACCACATCTACTTTTAACAGCTGATGTTTTGCTCTCTTTGGTCTTTATGACCTGTTATTTTATGTTTTCACAAGCATGAAATAAGTTTTTTCTTTCAATGTCAAGCATCATAATCAGCCTGTCACTTTCAAGTCAATGGATTACACTTTTTTTGTTTCATGAGGTACATGATAGTATTTACATAAAAAAACTTCCAGAATTTGGAAAAGTTCTGTGACCCTCTGATTTAAACAGCCTGTTTAAGGTTCTCCTTTAAGACTTAAGACTGAATGGCCAATGTTGTGGCTGGGTAAGATCTTTGCATATAAAATAAAAGTAAAGAGAACATTTACATGGCTTGATTTTATGATCACAGAGTTTTAACTAATCACAAAACCAACCAAACTAAAATAAAATAACAATGTAGAGTAAACTGAGAAAGTAAATTTAACTAGAATACATAGTCAAGTAACATTATTTAAAAAGTTAGTTCACCTAAAAATGAAATTACTGTAATTAATTACTCTCACCCTCATGTCATTCCAAACCTGTAAGACCTTCGTTCATCTTCTGAAAACAAATTATGATATTTTTGATTAACTTTCTGTCCCCTATAGAACTCCACTCTACCACTTTCAAGGCCCAGAAAAGTTTTAAAGACATCTTTCAAATAGTCCATGTGACTACAGGGATTCAACGTTTTGTGCAAAAAAAACACCCCAAAACCAACAAAAGTAATACGTTTATTCAACAATTTCTCAGAGGCTGTTCCTGTTGTTAACACAGAGTGGTTCTTCCTGATTTCCATCAGAACACGCATGTGTTGTGAACAGACACGGAAGAGAAGAAATTGTTGAATTAAGTTGTTATTTATTATTTTTATTTATTTATTTTTTTTCTACTGAAAGATTCGATTCAGACAGCTGTGACAGAAGCTGGTGATGCTGAAACAGCAACAATACTAAAATCAAACTCATTTCACCTCTAAACATGCAATTAAGAAGGTTATATTAAAGATGAAAAAATGTGTGTAAGTGTGTGTTTGGTATGATTGCCAGCTCTGTGTAAGGAGTATTAGTATAAGTTTCTTTGAAATCTCTCTCTTTGATAGGTGATATCATATTGTCAGTTAACGGCGTCAGTATTGAGGGTTCTACCCACCAGCGTATTATTGAGCTGATTCGAGAATCCACTAACTTGCTGAAGTGAGTATAACTGTCAGAATCAAGATGTTTGTACTATACGGTCATGAATGATAGTCTACCACACATAATGCAGTGTGCTGATAAGATGTGTTTGCAACCATCTTTAGAATATTGTGTTTGAACTTAATTATTAGTATATAATACTATTATATACTTTTATATAGTTAGCTTGATCTAGAGACCAGAATATCACAGACTTGACAAGGACTCTTTTGGCTTTGAGCAATGTGTAACCACCTAGCAATCACCCAGAACTTTACGACTTGCTAGCAAAAAACACCCTAATAACCAATATTTGAAACTATATGTGTATATCACATAATTATCAAACAAAAGATTATACATTATGTATTCATTTGAACCACTGTCTTTCTCTCCTGTCTGTGTGTGAAGGTTGGAGACGGTCAGTGGCAGTGTTGTTAAGAGAATTGAACTAGAGAAAAAGATGCGCTACCTTAAGGTGTGTATTCATGTATGTTAATGTGTTTTTTTGTGTGTTTGCCACATGTACAGAGAGTTGAAACCTCACTCAGAAAGATATACTGAGAACTCAGGCTGCCTGAATTGTATATAATGTAGAGTGTTACCATGAATGCTGAGGCATCTGAATGAATGCTGATTAACACACCATACATACACGTTTATCAGAATGACTCATAGATGTTGATCTTGTTCTGTGTTTTCCCCCCGACACAGCAAACCCTTCGTGAGAAATGGGTGGAACTGCAATCTCTCACACTTCAGGAAAAGCGTCTTACTCAAGGTGAGAAAAAAAACTACTCAAATTAGTTTAATCTCTAACTGCTCCAAGGGCCATGAGAGAGTTTGAATTGTATTTGAGGTATTCAGCTTGCAATAAGGTTTCTGAAGTACATTTTCATTCAAGATAGTTTTGTTTCCCTGGGCAAAGTAAAAACTGCTGCTTCTCACTGCTTATATATCACTCAGAAGACAATTTCTGCACCAGAATTCTTAGAGATTACTACTGATTTGAAGCTTCAAAATGTTCATAAAGAGATTGTGCATCAGTTTATTGCTAATTTTCTGAAGAGACACGATCACTTTATACCATGAACAGATTTAATTTAGGCCTATTTTCACATATGAACATTACTAACACACACACACACATCAGTTATGGTAGACAGAAGCTCAAGCATGAACGCTCGAAGTGCGAAAACGAATGAGGTTCATTTTTGAGTGTTACGCAGCATATTTAAGGATCCACAAGAACCGGTTTATATTTTGTATTATATCAGTTTATATTTGCTGATCAATGTTCGCTTATGACACACTGATGATGATGTATGCTGTGTTATTGTATAACTCCCTGCTTTATTTTAAACTGTCAAGGTGTTTTTAACAAAGTTTTTAGTAAACCCTCATTTTGTCCCTTGTCTGATACTCTGTTACTCAACCGGCTGATGTTTTTGAGGATCTTGAATGATTACAGGTTTCTGTGTCTGTGTTCCAGGTAATCTGAATGAGAGTGCTCAGCATCTGTCTCTTGACTCTATGATGTCTCTTTCATCTCCAATGGGCCTTTCTGGGCAGCGTTTCTACAGTGACAGCAGTTGCCCCAGTATAATTACGGATGATAGTGAGGATGGTGCCTTCATGTTACCGGTATTTGATGACTCAAGTCCATTTAGCCCCACTGGGCCAAATGGTGGCTTCTTCCAGCTAGAGGGGGGGGCGTTGCAACCCCTGACAAGAACACGCAGCATTAGCCTGACCAGTAGTAACAGTTCACTCTCCCCGAGCTGGGAAAATTCTTCTGCATCTGTGTTTGGGACCATGCCAAGGAGAGGCAGAAGAGGTAGCGTCCGCAAGCACCTTCTGAAGTTCATACCTGGATTGAATCACTCCGTAGAAGAAGAGGAGGGCAGCTGAAACCTCATTCATACCACCATTGACTGTTGACCTGATGAGTCCTTTGTAAGGACCTCAGGCAGTGGAAAGTTCATTCAATTATGTTCTCAAGATGTTCTAGAATTCATGCCTCATGGGCATTCATGACTTTCCTGCTTTAAGTATTGATAAAAATAGGAGTTGAGTCTCACATGAGCATTACTGCATGATGGCAATTTCTGTATAATTTTTTGTCAATTACGACAGTGCTTTATCAGGTATTATGACTTCCCAAAGATTCAGCGCTGAAATAAACAACTGGCAATAACCAAAGTAGGAAAGTGCATGCTGAAAAGCAACTGCATTGATTAGAATTGTGCACACTGCTTCCACTGCTATAATTCACTGGTTTACACTTCAGTCCTAAGTCCTATTTCCCACTTGATCTCTAACTAATCAAGATTTCAAAGTCTGCTGTAGCATGCAATTGAGGTGTGGTTGCTCAATGGTTAGGGGCAAAGTATGCCAAAGTATATAGGGCCAAACTTGATACGTTCCAAAATGGGTCAGTGTTAACACATTGCAAGTTATATTTTTAGCAATTTTGCAAGGGATGCAATAGCGCCTTCTTCTAAAGTCAGTTTTCTCATTTACATTTTGGTAAAGCAAGAAGCTGAAAAGAATTTAAACTACCTGAATAACAACATTTCTTGTTTTCAGTCACCTATATTGCAGTTCTAAAGTCATAAAATGCTCTGAACCCATTAATTTAAATTGCCCCATTGATGATCCATCCATTCTCTAGAACTGCTCTTCCTCTGTAGTCCTGGGGGTTATTGGTGCCTAACCCAGTGCCTTAAGACACAGATGGTGAATCACACAAAGAACAATATTCCAGTCAATGAAGGTTTAGGGTTAGGACTGAGGTTAAAACTTCAACTGCATTCTTATCAATCTTATTTCTGTATTTGTAGGTCCATTATTCCATTCCATTGTCCATTGTTCAGTTCTCTATATAATTTGACTGGACCGATATTTAGTGACAGATTTTGACCAGAAAAACATCTTAAGCCTGAAAAAACAATCAAACAATTGTGACCTTAAAGTTGAACTAGTTAGAAGAGAACTTTAAATCTTTAAAGCATAAATGGGATTGATCTGAAGTATATGAAATGAAAGTTAACTGCTGACTTGAAAAGACTGAGATGACGTGAGTAACAGAGCTCCAAACCACAGAGGTATAGAAACATTCATAACAGGATGTGGCCTGTTAGAGGTGCTACTTTAACAACTCTTTTTTTCTTACTTTTTTGAGTTATCTCTGTAATTTGACAGTTTTACTTAAATATACATATACATTCAACACCTGTGCTTGCCGTTTCATTCACCTTTTCATCCACATAAATATAATGTGTATGTGTGTGTGGGTGAGGGTTATTCTTAGAAAAAAAAGTCTTGGAGTTGCTGCTTGTCGTCACCTGCATACAGTACAGGAAGTATATGTGCTTGACAGAAAGAAAAAAAAACTCTGCAACATGGTTTTCTCTTCCCTCTTTTGTTTCCTTTTACTATTTTGCTTGGACTTGAACAGTATGTTATCTATTAATGCTGTCATATAACAGTTTAACAACAACAAACATATAAAGCCTGTACAAATACTAGAAATCGTAAAATAATAGAAATAATTGGGAATATTGTCGTCATGCCATGCACATCAAGTTTTTGTGTGGAGTCAATATATACATTATATATTGATGTATTTTTTTCTATCATATCATTTATCATATATTATCTGCATGTACACTTTTTTAAAAGTTTCTGAGATAAGAGCAAGCCAAGAGTGTGTGTATATTGTGGCAAGACGAATGAGGACAAATAGGCAGCTCGTAGTGCATACGTTCCCAAAGGGTGTTTATTAAACAAAAGAGTGATAACTCAACAAAGGAATACTGCGTTTCTGGATTTGTGCCGTGCAGACGTGGTAGGTCTGTGGCTTCTAGGGGAGCAGAGAAAAGAGTAAGCACGGTTAACATCCAGCAGCTCAGAACTCACTCACTCACTCACTCACTCACTCACTCACTCACTCACTCACTCACTCACTCACTCACTCACTCACTCACTCACTCACTCACTCACTCACTCACCCTTCCTTCCTCCTCTTCTGCTTAAATCCTTTCTCCTTAACGCGATCCAGGTGTGGCCCATTAGTGCCTACTCCTGGCTGCTGATTGCCTGGTGGGAAGCAATTACAGGGCAACACTGCAGCTTTACTCTGGATACTGAGTCCCTTCCCAGCAGTACCGGGACCGGGAGATCCTTCACGACTCCTACCTCCAGTGGCCAGGACTTCGAGCCAGTGGAAATTGTAACCATTTGGGCGGGCACGTAACGCATATCGATCCCCATCACCTGTGTCCATGGGGATGACTTGCCGCCTGGACAGGGTTTGACGACCTGGGGTTGGACTAGGCTTACCGCTCTGCCAGAGTCCAGAATTGCTTTCACAAGTTTCCCCCCTACCCACACTTGCCGTTCGGGTGCTCCCCATGGTATAGCTTGATGTACAATGCAACTTGCCAGCCACACTTTGGCTTCAGATGGGTGTGAATCAGTGGGCATGGGCTCATCCCATGGCGTGGAGGCTGCAGGCTTGTTAAATGGTTTCCAGGTTTCTTCCGTTGTTCGTCGCGGTGGGGCCAACCTTCGAGGAAACACGGTTGTTCTCTCTCCAGCATCTCGGCCTTGGGCTGCCTCCGCCAGCTCCATCGCCTCTACGAGGGCTGCAAGGGTGGTGGGATTCCTCATACCGACCGCTTTCCGATGAACCCGGGGTAACGCACGTAGCAGGCGGTCTACTACCCTTTCGGCTACCTGACCAGCCGTAGGATTGCCAGACAGCAGCCAAAGTTGGGCCAAACGTGACAGCCGGGCCACTTGAACTCGTGCGGGAACCTTTGGGTCATACATCCATTCATGGAAGTATTGGGCAGCACACACTGGAGAAAGGCCCACTCGTGCCAAAATTTCCTGTTTTAAATTGGCATATGACTCATGGACCGGGGTCGGGAGAGAATAATAGGCTCGTTGTGCTTCCCCTGAGAGGAGAGGGGCTAATATGCGGGCCCACTCATTTCCCTCCCATTCTTCACAAGCAGCGATGACTTCAAACATATGCAAGTATGCTTCCACATCATCTTGATTCGTTAATTTTTTAAGCAGTTGCTGGGCTTGGACACAGAGATCGGAAAGGGGTACGTGTCTGGCAGCCCCTAACCTCGCATGCTCCATACGTTCTTGTTGGCCCGCGAGTTGTTCCACAAACTACTGTTGGCGGATGCTGACTTCGGTAAGTCGCTGGATTACCTCCTCCATCTGTCGCCTACTCCTGGCTGCTGATTGCCTGGTGGGAAGGAATTACAGGGCGACGCTGTAGCTTTACTCTGGATACTTGCCACAATATATATATATATATATATTTAAATCATCCAATCTTGGCTTGCTCGTATCTCGGAATACTGCTCGAATCTCAAGGTATTACTGTATATGTGGAGATATATGTGCATATTTGTAATTGCACATTACAAATATGCACATTAAAAATCCTGCTGTTTGTACATCTTAAAAGAGTTAAATGGCACACTGCAGGTTGTTATAGTTCCTCCAAGCTGTGCCATGACCATTTCCCCTGTGCGCTTCAGTACAAAAAAGAAAAGAAAAAAAGAGCTTATTTCCATAAAAGAAAATGATGTGATGTGAATGTGATGTGGTCTTTTTAAAGAAGTCATTCCATCCATGTGTTGCTAGATGTGGTCATTACTTGGCCCCGTCTGACATGTCTGGGCTTAAAGCACGCTGAGATAGCGTTTGTTGAAGAGTCATGTACCCGTGCAGGAGATGACAGATGTTTGCCGCTCTCAACATGTCTCATTGCCAGTTGTGTTACTCCCTGATATGATCACTCCCACCTTAGGGGAGTCAAGTCAAGACACCTTTTTTTATATGGCGCTTAGCACAATAGAGATTGTTTCAAAGCAGCTTTACAGTGGTTACAGGAAAATAATAAAAAACAAAAGTTTGTTTTGGCTGAACAGCATCTCTAGAAGAGCAGACCAATCACTATGCAAAGTAGATTGTAAATTTGTGGGTAAGCACAGCTTGAGCACTGGAAGGGGCAGCAATAGTGGCGCTCAGGTAAGGATCCCAATTCATCAGCTCCATTCTGATGTAATCAGCACGTGACTGACAAATGTTTAGATTTGAGAGCTTTGAATTACCATTTAGATTAGATGATCAAAAATATGAAGATACAGTATTATATGAATAACTTTCCCACCAAATTTCAGGATCAAGATTTAATTAGAACTAAACTTCACTTAGACTGTAGAAAATCTACTGTCACACCATTGGATACGGTCGTTCGGCTAGAGCAGAGGCGCCCAAACTAGGGCCCTTTGATTTGGCCCGCCGAACCGTCCGAGGAGAGAGAGAGAGGGAGGGAGAGGGAGGGAAGGAGAGAGAGAGAGAGAGAGAGGGAGGGAGAGGGAGGGAAGGAGAGAGGGAGGGAGAGGGAGGGAAGGAGAGAGAGAGAGAGAGAGAGAGAGAGAGAGAGAGAGAGAGAGAGAGAGAGAGAGAGAGAGAGAGAGATTTTTAGATTTTCAAAACACCTTTATTTCAAAAAACTCCTAACTTGATACAGTGCCAGTCTACCTAAGAAAAGTACAATGCAAACATGTTTAGTTCAATAACAGGAGTAAAAAAAAAAATAAAATAATAATAATAAAAATAAATAAATAAATAAAAACAAACAACACACCTCATCTTAAAACAAAGCAAACTGTAAACTTTGGTTGTTAATTTCACACAACGCCCCCTTATAGCACCATATTAATTCAAAGGACGTTAAGTCACCCATTGCCTCATAATATCTAAAATCAATTAAGACTCTGGCTTTCACTTGGTTAAAAAACACAGTTTGTAAGTTACTGCTTGAGTTACGTTCGATTTTCACTTTTCTGGTGTCATAAATTGCTTTCTTAGCTTGGCCCAAGAGGAAATTCAGCAACTGACAACAAACTTTGCGTCTCTGAGAGTACTTAAAACCACAAATAAACTTTACAGGAGAAAATGTCTCACCAAAACGATCAAACAAACTTTTTAAAACCTGAAACAAAAGTGCAAGCCTGTCACAGTACAGAAAAGCATGAAATACATTTTCCTTCTGAAAACAAAAAGGACAACCATCAGAATTCACCGGATTTATTACAGACACGAGTGCATTAACTGCAATGGCACCATGAAGGATTCGCCATTGCAAATCTCCCACTTTTTTAGGCAGAGGCGACTTATACAGTGCTCTCCACTCCGGTTTAAAGCTCTCCCCCAGGTGGAGGACAGATCGCCAAGGAGTATCAACTCTCTTATTTAAAAGGGTCTTATTTAAAACTTTGACGCAGTTTTTATACAGGACTTTTCCAGACACTGGATTAGGACCCATGAACATTAATGTGCTAGTCTGTAAATAAACACCTTCACACTCTTCAAAGTCCGTCAACAGGAAGAGATCAGGAAAAGGGTCATTACAATCAGAAGTAGTTGATCCTCCAGCATACTCTTCCAGCAGTAAAACTTCTTCCGACAAGAGCGCTGATTTCCATTTGTCCAGCAATTTGGCCACAATGCGGTTAGATTTTATCCCCAACCGTCCAGCAACTGCGTTAACATTCGCAAAAGTCACTCCAGCCAGCCTGACTAGATGACCAAGGGTTAAAACGCCAGCATTAAGAAGAATGTCACATAATGTAGGGAGTGTCTTTTCACTTGATATGTCCAGTCGTGCTCCGTAGACCAAGGGTTCCTGCAGCAACCAATGCAGAGAGGTCACATTATCAACTCTCTGCACCTTAAACAGAGACCAGACTTTAAACAAGTTCCGGTAAAAAATGGGCAGCTTAGTCCAATCAGTCTTTTTGGGGTTCATCCAAAATAAAGTTTTCTCTAAGTCCAGACCTCTGAACTCACGCAGGATTGCACAAGCAGTACATTTCCAGCTTGAGTCCACTGGTCCAGCCAGCAGTCTCTGAACAAACTGGAGTCTGAAGGCCGCTGTTCTGCTCTGTAGGTGTATAAGACCATGTCCTCCTTCCTCCTTGGGTAGATACAACACAGATTTCAATGCATTTTATCCCAAAAAAAGTCAACTAAAATCGATTGCAGTTTTGGTAGGAGATCACGAGGAGGATCCACACAAATTAAACGATGCCAAAGAGCAGATGCAGTTAAATTGTTGATAATCAACACACGACCCTTATAAGACAATTTGGGAAGCAGAAATTTCCATTTGTTGAGGCGACCTTTAAACCTTTCAACAATTCCATCAAAATTTTTTTGTGTAAACAAGTCATCCCCCAAAAATACTCCTAGATATTTAAAACCATCCTTGGTCCAAACTAAGCTTTCTGGGAGCTTAGGCTCCGTATTGGCCCAACTACCAATCAGTATAGCTTCACTCTTGGACCAATTGACCTTAGTGGCCGAAATTTGTTTAAAATCATTCAAGACCTTCATTAACACATTTACATCTCTCTGTCCATTAATTAAAGCAACCACATCATCAGCATAAGCTGATAACTTAAAAAAACTTTTGCATTTTGGGACATGTAAACCGTACAATTTAGACCTTAACTTATTTAAAAGTGGTTCTATGGCCAAGGAATAAAGCATTCCAGACATGGCACAGCCTTGTCTGATACCTCTAAAAACTTTAAAAGGGGCACACAGATTCCTATTAATTTTTAAAACACTTTCAACATCTTTGTACAACACTTTTATAAAAGAAATAAAAACATCATTAAAACCAAAAGCTGCTAATGTGTTCCATAAATACATGTGCTCCACTCTATCGAAGGCTTTCTCTTGGTCAATTGAGATGAGGCCAAAATTCAGTTTTTGACTTTTACCAATGCTTAAAATATCCCTAATAAAAGAAATATTGTCATGAATTCGTCTCCCTGGAACACAGTAAGTCTGATCGGTATGAATGATTGAACTTATGATTTTACTCAGTCTGTTTGCCAGAACTTTGGAGAATAGCTTGTAATCAGTGCATAACAGGCTCACAGGCCTCCAGTTTCGGATCTCATTTAGGTCACCTTTCTTTGGGAGTAGTGTGAGGACCGCTCTTCTACAACTAAGGGGTAGTCGTCCATTAACAAAACTCTCATTTAAAACTAATAAAAAATCAGGGCCAACCTCAGGACAAAATGTTTTATAAAACTCAACCGATAACCCATCAATTCCAGGTACCTTGCCACCTTCCATACTTTGAAGGGCCTTTTCTAGTTCTTCCAAAGTGACAGCTTTACTCAGTTCAGCATTATCATCTTCAGAGACTTGAGGCAAATTATCAAAAAAACCGCTCGCATTCATATCCTCAACTGTTAGTTCACTCTTATACAAGTTTTCATAGAAATTAACTGCCTTCATTCTGATTTCTGAGGGGTCAGTCAGTAATACTCCAGCCTCGGAACGTAAACTGTGTATAAATCTTTTTTGCCCATTCTTTTTCTCTAAGTTAAAGAAGAACTTAGAGGGCGAATCCATCAACTCTATGTTCTGAAATCTTGACCTGACTAGAGTTCCTTGTATAACTGTATCTAACAAATCATTTAAAAACAGCTTTTTCTCTTTAAAACTCTTCATAATACTCAAATCTCCAGTGGCATCAGCACGTTCTTGCATATCATTTAGTTCTTTTTCAAGTGTTTCAATTGCTCTTTCTCTTTCTTTCGTAGCGTTTGTGGTATAAAGTTGGCAGAGCTGTCTAACTTGCATCTTAGCAAAATCCCACCACTGCTGTGCCGATTGAAACGAAGACCTTTTGGATCTAAAATCAACCCAGAACTCTTTAAAAAGCTCTTGAAAAGAAAGATCACATAACAGGTTATTATTTAGGTGCCAGTAAGCACTTCTTGGTTTGACAGACCCAACTGTCACGTCACACTTTACTAGACTATGGTCAGAAAACCCTACTGGGACAATGGAACAACTCCTAAAAAGATTAAGCTGGTGCCTGTGACCATAAAATCTATCTAGCCTAGCAAGAGATAGCAGGTTATCTTGAGTATGTGCCCAAGTGTACTGCCTGTGAGTCAGATGAAAATTTCTCCACACATCAACGATCTCATTTGCATTGATCAACTCTACTAGCCTCCTTCGTGACGGCATATGGGGCTCCATATGATTCCTGTCTAAAACGTGCTCAGTGCAATTAAAATCCCCCCCCAAAATTAAAATATCCTCTGGATCACAATTAGCTAAAACATTACTTAAAATATCTAAGAAACACATTCTCTCAATAGTTCTGGTGGGAGCATACACAGAAATAAAAATAAAGACACGGTTCTCATACTGGGCTCTGATTTTTAAAAGTCTCCCCTTTACTACCTCGTCTACATCATACGAACATGGAATAAAAGTTTTAGAAAACAAAACAGCAACTCCTCCACTCGTGGAGCTCAAATGGCTTAAAATTGACAGTCCGTCAAACTCTCTTGCCCAATCACTCGAATTTGTCTCATCACTGTGGGTCTCTTGAGCAAATAAAACGTCGACTTTCTTTTGTTTACACGTTTCAAACAGTTGAACCCGCTTTCTCCCCTCTCTTGCCCCATTCACATTCAGAGAAGCAATGCATATTTCTGCCATAAATGAGGAAAGCCAAGAACAGATAAGACTTAAAAAGAGACCCGCATTATTAAACCTATCACTTTTCATTGCTAGTATTAAGCTCAGGTTGGGCATTAAGTTTAGCAAGTATCTTCTTTAGACGGTACACTTCTTGATTGCTAAAGCAACCTTCACTTCTATACAATTTAACTTTATCAATGAATTGTGTCACATCAGGAAAAAATTCCTCAATACGAACTCTTCTGACATTCTTAGTCGTTTTCAGAAAGGATTTGATGTCATCAGCACTATAGTTCTTAGTTGAGAAACCACTTAGCGGCAAACTGCACGCTACGCTCAACTCTGAGAGATCGCTTTCACTTTCTGTGTCCGTTTGACTTAAGTCACAACTAAAGCCTCTTTTAGCTTGCTCATCTGAAGAACTCCGATCAAGTCTTCGTTTCTGCGGAGTTTTAAAAACACACTCATCTAGTTCAGTCATCATCACTTCCTCAATGCGAACAGGTTCATCCACCGCATCTACTACGCTGTCTACAGACTCCCCTTCATTTCCCTCACCTACAACCATCATTTCTTCATCCTCTACCACCTTTCCTCTGGACTCAGCTACTGTCTGCATAGAGCTTGGTCCAGCAACCACCATTTCTCCACCTTCCACCTCCACTGTTTCTCTTCTGGACTTATCTACTGTTTGCACAGAGCTTGGTCCAGCACCCACCATTCCTCCACCTTCCACCTCCACTGTTTCTCTTCTGGACTTATCTACTGTTTGCACAGAGCTTGGTCCAGCACCCACCATCCCTACATCCTCTACCTCCACTGTCTTTCCTCTATCCTCAGTCACTATCTGAGCCCCGCTCGGTCCAGCGATCTCACCATCCGCCACCATCGCAGCATCCTGCTGAATCCCGCTAGCGTTACTACCGTTCTCGACTCCCTCATTCGGCTTGTCCAGTCTACGAGGACACACCCGGATCACATGACCCACTTCACCACAGTTAAAACATTTCAAGTTGTTTGTGGTGGCAAAAATAACATAATTAAACTCCTCATGCCGAAAATTCAGAGATAAATCTAGTTCGTCAATATTATCCTGCAGTATCATGTAAACGTAACGCCTAAAAGATACAACATGTTTCAGCAGAGGAGATTTTGTGCCGATTGGGATCATTTTTATTGGGGTAACTGTTTTTCCATAACGGGCTAACAATCTGACCAACACTTCATTTGGGATAAATGGTGGAACATTAGAAAGAGTCACTTTTTTCGAAGGTGCCGACAAGGTGTAACGCGTTTGTTCTTTAGGAGAGGCCGGATAGCTCGCCTAAATGTAAAGTGAAGCACGACACGACTGATGTTCCACAGGAGGGGGGTCCTTTATTATCAGGAACGGTCCACAGCAGTTTGTAAACTATGCTTCACGCACAATCGCGTTACTAAAACACAAGAAAACAATATAGAGCAACAGAAAAAGAAAACAGTGTGAAAACTCACTCCGCATACATGCGATGCCTTCTCCTCTCGCGCTCTCTTCGACCGACCTAATTACTGTACTTGAAAGAGTGAAAGAGCGCTCCGCCTTAAAGGAGCCTTACCCAAAATAACTCGTTACAGATTCCCCCCCGTTAAACAAAGGCTGACCCCAGCCGTACACAACCAAGGGACAGTACCGTTTCACTCAACAACCATACATACATGCCACAGTTGTAAAGCTGTTACAGGGCGAGAAAACAAAAAAACAATGGACAATCTGTACAGTCCTATTAGTCCATACATTGTACCCAAGTTCAAGAAAACAAAATGACTGTGTGCAACCCCCACATATGGAATACAATTTTTTTTTTCTTTTGTAAAAACATCCAACCTTTAACATGTCAATAAACAACCAGTGACAATTAACACCCCATTATTCTCTCCCCCCTTACACAACATCAAACTTATGTGTATGATATGGGTTAGTCCACCTGTTAACTGACCAGTCAGACGTAATTCTGGGTTTCTGTCTTGGTCTCAAGTTATAACGTTCAGTACCCTGGAATAGGTCACTACTGTCACAGTCAGGTCTCACGTCAGAACACTCAGTGTCGGCAAACATAGCACCATCAAGTGTCTGTTCAGGTAGGAATTCTGGGAAAAAGTCTTTGGGTTGGTCGGTCAGCCAATCACCAGCAACACTCAAGTCCACATCGTCAGATTCCCCTGTACTGTTTTCAATAGGGACAACTTCGTCCAATAACTGTCCATCTTCGCAATTATGAGACTGAGTCCGATTGGGCAAAGCAGTACTCCATGAGTGAAAGGGCTGAAGGTTCACAACGTGAAACACACCAACATCCTCTCTCGTATCAACCTTTTCCAGTCTGTAGTTAACATCAGACAGCACTTTTGAGACCCTGTATGGACCAGAGTACACCGGGGCCAGTTTGGCTGTAAAGTTTGCCATCGCTTCAGACTTTGGGTGTGTCCTCACTCTAACCAGATCATCAACAACATAAGATACTGAACGCCGTTTCAGGTCATAGTATCGTTTTCTACGTTTATGTCCTTCTTCCAGAGCCACTCTGGCATGATCATGTGCATCTCATAAGGAAGCTCTCAAGTTCTCCGGATAGATCACTTCTGGGTCATCCATTCCATCAACATTTGGTTGAGTGACTAAATCAAGTGGAGTCTCAAGTTCACGTCCATATAACATCATTGAGGGTGACAGGCCTGTACTCTCATGCGATGCAGTACGAAGAGCAAAACATATTTGAGGAATGTACTTGTCCCATGAGGTGTGTTTGTCCCCCACATATGCACGTATGGCTGTTTTCAAGGTACGGTTCACCCTTTCCGTAGCGTTAGTCTGTGGGTGATATGCTGTAGTTAACCTGTGCTCTGTTCCCAGGGCAGCCACCACATACTCAAAGAGGTTACTCACAAATGGCGTGCCACGGTCTGAAATCAGGTAAGTTGGTGTACCAACTTGTGCTGTCGCTGTCCTGACTGCATTTATTTCAACCCACTTTGAGAAGTAGTCATCCCAAGGCTTTTGTGGTTTGATTGGGACCATCAGACCCGCTGGTTTCTTTTGACTTGGCTTCGTCAACTGACATATGGTACACGAGGTAACGTATCTTTTCACGTCCTCTGACATTTTTGGCCAGAAAAACCTAATCTTTAGCCTTGCCAATGTTTTGGTAATTCCGAGGTGGCCAGCAGTAGGGTGGTCATGATAGTATTTTAACAATGTACCTCTGATGGAAGTAGGCACATAAAATTTGAGCTGTTTCATTGGATGTAGTCCACAAGTCACTTTGGGATCTCTGACATAGAGCAAACCGTCCTGAATGACATTTTTCCTCCACATCCCCTGTACCAGCGCTCTCAAGGTCACATAAAAGACCACTGACCACAGGGTCATTCTCTTGCAATTGCCTTAACTGTGCTTTGTCTGCCAGTACGACTGAGGACAGACTACGGAGATCCATCCCCCCAATGATTGCGTAATCTGGCAAAATGTCTATTGGGGTAGCATTGCTTTGAATTGGATTCCGGGACAGAGCGTCTGGGACCTTGTTTTGAACACCTGGCTTATGTACAATGCTGAAATCAAAATCCTGCAAACGTAAGGACCATCTCGCCAGACGTCCAGAAAGGTTTGGGCGGTTCATCAGCCACCTCAGGCTACTATTGTCTGTGAAGATCGTCACATGGAGGCCCTCAACATAGGGTCTAAAATACTCCAGGGCCCAAATCACTCCCAAACATTCCTTCTCAGGCGTCGAGTAGGGTTTCTCAGCCTTGTGTAGCACTCTGCTTGCAAACGCTACAACAACATCTCGTCCCATATCATCCTTTTGCATTAAAGCCGCTCCGAGCCCCAAGTCACAAGCGTCTGTGTGTATGAAGAATGGCCGTGTGAAGTTTGGAAAACACAAGATTGGAGCTGATGTGAGACACTCTGTCAAGAAATCCATTGCAGCCTGGCAATTTTCATCCCAGCAGAATGGTGTTTCCTTCCTGATTAAACAGAAAAGAGGTGCCGCTTTACTTGCGTAACCAGGAATGAAGCGTCGATAATAGCCTGTGAGGCCAAGGAACCCTCTGACATCCTTAGTGTCTTTTGGCGTTTTGAACTCTGTCACTGCCTTTACTTTTGCCGGGTCTGGAGATATACCCTCTGGCGTGACACGGTAACCAAGGAATATGAGCTCGCTTAGACAGAACTGACATTTACTCAGCTTAAGTGAAAGACCCGCTGTCTGAAGTCTCATCAGAACCTCCCCAAGGTCCTCAAGATGTTGTTCAAAGGTTGGTGAAGCAATTACTATGTCATCCAAGTACACTGCACAGCATTTATAAATCAGGCCAGCGAGGACAGTGTTCATGACCCTTTGGAAGGTAGCAGGGGCGTTGCAGAGCCCAAAGGGAAGGACTTTAAACTGGAACAGGCCACAGTGGGATATAAAAGCGGTCTTTGCTCTAGACTTTTCCTCAACAGACACTTGCCAATACCCCCGAGACAGATCCAGAGTGGTAATGAATTTTCCTCTGGACAGAAAGTCCAATGATTCATCCACACGGGGTAGGGGATATGAATCTTTTAGCGTCAGCTGATTTAGACCCCTGTAGTCAACACAGAATCTGGGTTCTCCACAAGGTTTCTTAACTATCACAACTGGAGCAGCCCATGGGCTTGACGATGGTTCAATAATTCCTTCCTCCAGCATTTGCTTTATTTGGCCCTCAATGATCTGTTTCTTTTCGGGGGAAGTTCGGTAAGGTGGTAAGTTTACAGGTTTTGCGCCACCAGTGTCAATCACGTGCTCTGCCATAGTTGTATGGCCTAAATGACCATCAAACATGCACCAAAAATCTTCCACAAGGGCTAGAAACTTGGATTTTTGTTCCTGTCCTAAGCATGCCTGTTCAACCTTTCCCCGCAAGTCAGATTTTTGGACATCCAAGAACATCATGCGCCCTACTCCTGTCGTCTCCAGCCATTCACTTGATAGCTCACAAGGCTCTGGCCCAATATCGTCACATAAAGTTACAGTCCTGGATGGAATATGAATGTTGACTGCAGCTCTTAACATGAAATCCATCCCTAGGATAAGCGGTGACGCAAGATCAGGAATAACAACAAATCTATGGTAAAAACGTTTCCCTTGGAAACCAATATTCAGCCAAATGAGGCCAGTTGGGGTGCACGTTGCTCTGTTGGCTAACTGAATCGGTGGGGACAGCCAGGGGTGCACTTTTTCAGAGCTTCCAGGAGTGCCAGAAATAATGTCTGTCCGAACTGCGGAGAGGGAGGCGCCTGTATCTAGAGCTGCATCAACTGCTTTGTTGAACAGGTTTACCTTGACAATAAACGGGGTGTTCCAGAATGAAGATGACGACAGGTCCTCCACATGACCCAGGACAAGCGGTTCCAGCGTAGACACTGGTGAATTTTGGGGCACATTTATCTTCTGGAGGGAGGATTGCCCCTGTGAAATGTCCTCCCTCCCCTGAAGTTTCCCTTCCGCTGGTAAAATTTAGTTTCATGTCCATCCCTGTCGTTACCGCTTTGGTTCTCCCCACTCTGACTATGATCTGTTGTTCCATGTTCAGTTTGAAAATTCTGCTCTGCACCTGCAGGGAATATACTTCCTTGTGGCACAAAGTTGCAGTCTGGACAATTTCGGGATGTAAAACCAGGTTTGGAGCATTTGAAGCAGTAAATTTCCCGTGTTTGTTCCTTCATTGACAGCGGGGGCTCATTACGGCTGTTTGGGCCAAGAACAGAATGTAGTTCATGCGCCCGCATTACAAGGTCAATGACTGACGTGATCTTTGTACCATAAATTGCGACCCTGTATCGTTCTAATGCATGTTTGCAAATCAGTTCAATTTGATCTTGTTCTGTTGGTGGAGACTTTAACCTTTTAAATTCGCTCAATAAATGTGCCACAAATGTTGGAAACGGCTCATCCGGTGCCTGCACACGGTCAAGGATACCTCTCAAGATGCGTTCCTGATTGTCTGATGGAAGGAACACACTCTTAAAAAGGGTGCAGAATTGTGTCCAGGCCGTGATGTGTCCACTCAATACTGAAAACCATTTTCTAGGTTCTTTGGCAAGGAAACGAGGCAATTCGAGGAGAACCTGGGCATCGCTTAGCCCCAACGATGTTCTATATACATCCACAAGCTGAAGCCAATCCTCTGGTTGAACTTTTCCATCACCCCTGAACACAGGGGGCTCCAGTTTAGATTGATTCAAGACCGAGGCCAATGCCCTAGTAGTGCTATTAAGCAGTAAAGTTGTTTGAGAAATCTCAGCTGATTTTTCAGGAGCTCCGTCGCAATCGATGGCTGTCGCTGAAAGTTTTGGCATGTAAACAGGTTGGGCCCGGGCATATGGAGTGGAAGAGGTAATTGGATCATTGTGTGTAGGTAAGGGATTTGAAGCAGTTGCATACAAATTTTGAGTGTAATCATCAATAATACCTCTTTGCAGGTCAAGGGACTCCTTCAAACATTTACGCAACACTGCAACTTCTGTTCTTAGCGACTCCACTTGTGTCTCCATGCAGACAGTCGGCTTTGGTGCTCTCCTTCTAGGCTCAGACTCAAAAGGTGAAGTTGGGTCAGTCACATCTGTCAACCCATGCACATATTTGGCCATTGTATTAAATAACAGTAAAACAGTTAATGCAGTAAATGTAGTAATTTATGCAAATTTAAGCAAATTATGCAATTTTCACCACAAAGTTAACAATTACCACTGCTTGTACGTTATTATAACAATGACAGAAGCAACATTATCTGTACTCACATCAACCTCATCAAAAACCATCAGTAGGAACAACAAACCATTCTGAAGGATGAGCCTAAATGATCATTAACAATACAACAATTTTTTTTTTTTACATGTGGATTTGCAGGGCAAACCTGTTGAACAGTTCCGATGCTGCTTTGAATACGGAGTTTCAGTTCGAATCCAGCATAGATTCGGACGAATCAGTGATTCAGTCACAGGGTGAACTGCGAAACAAGATATCCAGAAAGAATTCAACAGTCAGTGTTCAAACCTGAACGAATCTTTGTCCGTTGAAACCCTCGAACAGTCTTGTTGAATCGACGGTGAACCAATGAATCTAAAGTGAATCACACGTGTCCGAGCACGAATTATTCGAGTTCCTCTCCCAAGTCCAACGTGTGCAAAAATGTCCATAAATCCAAAACGAAAGATAATCCTCACACGAGTCGATCTGAGGTCAGAGACAAAATGTTCGGGCGCCACAAAGAACGCGTTTGTTCTTTAGGAGAGGCCGGATAGCTCGCCTAAATGTAAAGTGAAGCACGACACGACTGATGTTCCACAGGAGGGGGGTCCTTTATTATCAGGAACGGTCCACAGCAGTTTGTAAACTATGCTTCACGCACAATCGCGTTACTAAAACACAAGAAAACAATATAGAGCAACAGAAAAAGAAAACAGTGTGAAAACTCACTCCGCATACATGCGATGCCTTCTCCTCTCGCGCTCTCTTCGACCGACCTAATTACTGTACTTGAAAGAGTGAAAGAGCGCTCCGCCTTAAAGGAGCCTTACCCAAAATAACTCGTTACAAAGGGAAGCACTTGGGTGAAAACGCCATCAATCACTATACCACTTTGAACAAGCTGGTTTGCTAAATCAACAGTTTTTACAAACACGACAACTGCACTGCTCATACGGGACGCCGACACGATGTTTTCGCACCCGATCACTTCCCCCACCGCTAAACTGCATCCCTCCACACCTGCGGTGGAGTCTATTTTTACGCCATGACGCCTAGAAAGAAAATTAAAGCTCCCGCTACCTGGGGTAGCCATGCTCCCGACGCGCGGAGCCAACGCTCCGCCAACCACCGAACACCCCTCCCTACCTCACTAACTTAAAGCTATACAAAAAGAAAACAAAAAAACTAAACAGAGACAAAGATAGGAAAGAGAAAAATAAGAAATATAGACCACTCGTACCTCGCACAGTAGCCACACGCTCTCACACGCGCTCGCTCAGCTCACGCACTTCCGCTCAGAGAGAGAGAGAGAGAGAGAGAGAGAGAGAGAGAGAGAGAGAGAGAGAGAGAGAGAGAGAGAGAGAGAGAGAGAGAGATACCTTCGACACAGATTGTCATTTCTAATTTGACATAACAATTTTGTTTGTTTTATAGTTGAACTACAACAAAGTAAACTGAAATTAAATGTAAATTTATTGTAAATGCGCAATTCAAGGCGCAGCACTGCGTGCTTTGCGACACATGACGTCAATAAACGTCAACAAATTAAACGCAATAATGGAGAAATCAAGGCAGTGGCACACAGACAAGAGATATTTTTTTTAAAAGCTGGGGGAAATGATTTTTATTCACAGAAGTCAAAACAAAGGCAATATGTCTAGTTTGCAAACAGTCTGTTGCTGTTTTAAAAGAGTATAATATACGTCGTCATTATGAAACAAAACATTGTGCAGCTTTCTCAAAGTACAGCGGCGAGATGCGAAACAGCAGGCTCACGAGCTGCTTGCTGCAGCGCGCTGCAACGTCCTTCATTATCAGTGATACTGTCTCTGTTTGCCAGTACTGTCAGTGAATCCCTCGTTTATTGCAGTTAATGTGGACCGGAACTATTGCGATAGGTGAAAATCAGCCAATCAGCTCACGGGATACATCCACTCGTGCTCTCATTGGTCAAGCTCACGCTGGGAATCAATCACGTGTCTTGTCTGAGTGCCGTGGGCGTGTTCAAATCCTCTGAGATAGTTTCTCTCTTTGTCTGGCATCTCTGTGAAACCGTTTCTCTTGCGCGTCACGAGGAAACAACTTTCAGCTGTACGGCTGTACATGGGGATATTTTTTAACTTTTATTTTTTGATGAATATTTTTGAAAAATCCGCGATGCGCTGAGGCCGCGAAGTGGCGAGGGATTACTGTACCTACCTCTGCGAGCAGACTTTCAGTCTGATAAACTTGAACAAGAGTAAACTAAGAAGCCAAATAACTGACTCTCACCTACATAATATCTTGTCTTTGTCTGTAAGTCAGCTACAGACTAATCTTCTGAACAATAAGCACCAGCTTCATATCTCTCATTAGGTCACTGATGTTGCAACCATATGGTTTATTATTGATTGTGTATTTGGCACTGAACTGTATTGTACATTGAGCACTTAGGGATTGTTGCCCATTTAAATTGTTCATTAAAATGCAAAGCTTTACAAGTAAAACTGCATTAGTGAATCAGATTAAAGTTGTTTTATATTTATTTTAAATATTATGACATAAATAAACCCATAGCAACTTTAATGTAATACAATTTGATTTATGATGCAAAATTTACTTTTGGCCCGCGGCTCTCAATCAAGTTTGATTTTTGGCCCTTCATAGGAAAAAGTTTGGGCACCCCTGGGCTAGAGGTACTTAAAGGTGTGAAACACTCACTTTTCACAATCCAATCTACATTTCTGTTCTAGTTTGATAAAATGTTTCACTTGAAAATACACAATCATAAAAGTAAAAGATGTAGAAACAACTAGAACTTTGTGAAAAAAAATCCTCCAAAGGGTATTTAAAATGTTTATTTCTTTGTGCAAATCTCATGTGTATCATTTGCTATAAATATCCAAAAGTATTTCTCACAAAAACCTTAATAATCTGAATGGGCCAAAAGAGAGACCTGAATCCTTAATGAATCCCACAATTATGAGTAAGAATGTAAAAAAAGAAAGCAAAAACAACAACAAATGCACATCTGCATGACACAAATGGACAGTCATTAGATGGACCACAACCGTTTCATCAAACCACACATATTTTTAAACAAACAAATCATTAAAAAATAAAATAATAATAGACAAAAATCAATGGAAATAGTGATATTCTGGAGCACTTCACTGAGCATAATAGTGTGTGAACTGCCATTTCTGAAAAGTATTGATAGGATCACAGTTCTTAAGATAGATGCCAGCTTCAACTCCAGCTTCTAGACAGATGGGTTGGGAATGACCCTCTATCATCACATGCTCCATCTAGAAATAGACATAGAAGACTTTGGTCAGAGCAGTGATTACTCATTTGAACTAAGCACACTTAAATCTTACGTTAGGTACCTAAGAAATCATACAACTAAGGGATGCCCTGACCTGATACTCAGTGTCCTAGGGACCTTTTTACATTAAATTTCTTTATTTGAAGAGCATTCTGTATATTGTGTTGTTAAATTAAAGTTCATGGAAACATGGAAGCTTTGCAGCAGCTGACAAATATAATTTTCCATTCAACATCTTCAAACAGTGTTGCGTACAACTCTCTCCAAGATGATACAATGTAACAATTATTATCCATAATCTAAACATTAAGGTCAGGGCTTTTGTTTAAAATGACTGTATTTTGAATGATGAATGATGTGGTACTCACTATCAGATGAAAGGACTAAATAAAACTTGTCATTCACACAGTAATTGGAATAAAAAGCTCAATGCATAAGGTTCAGTAAACGGTTGGACAGATACTTAATATTACAGACACGTGGAACTGTTGCTTTAAGCACATTATCATATCAATTTGTATTGGAGCCTTTCATACTATGATAGTTTTGCAAAATAAAAGTTAATTATATAGGCTATTTATTTGTTCTAGGTTTTTTTTTTTGTTGCATTTTAGGATCTATTCATTTATTTATTACAAAATTTAAGATTAATAACCATTTTTCCTGTTTTTGTATAATACACTTAAATTTAATTATCAAATATACCTTTAATAATGTTGTTGCAGTTGATGTATAATGTCGATAACATTGAATAAATAATTGTCAGGTTTACTGATTAATAATCATTCAAACATCTTAACGTTATTAACTGGTATGTTTGTAGTTCCTGCTAGATATTCCACAGTGGTTTACCATTTTGCACCAAATACAGTAATACCTTACCCAAAAAGAGCGTCCAGACATACGAGTATTCCGAGATAAGCAAATTTTTATTTGAGCAAATTTTTGCTTTGAAATACGAGTAAAGATTTGAGATTCGAGCACGCTTAGAGCCACGGAATAGGTGGTCGAGAACTCAGAGGCCACAAGCCTCACTCGTTCACTTCACGTTTTCGTCCTATGCATCTCCCGCGAGTCTTCCTGTGATGTGTGTTATACTTTATGGGGTAATTGCATATGATCTCCACTAGACGGCAACCTTGGTTTTACAGCAGGGGTTAACGGGGCCAATGAGTGATTCACGAGTATTAAGCTGGGAGCAGCATGAGTTATGTGTGTTCAATAATAATAAATATGAGGCATACATTATTGTGCGTGTAGACTATCCAATTCACTACAAGGGAAGAACAACTACACTTGTTCGTCTACATAAGCCCTCCCTCCTCCTCCTCTGCACATGCCGCTATTGTCTTGTTTTCTTAAGAACTCATAATTAAAACCACATTTTATTTATGTGTGTTTGTATGTCTCTATTAAATTAAAAACATGTCTTGTCAATTGTTACTAGCACTAATAAGGACGCTTTTTAGAGGGCAGAAACAGATCATTTTCCCGCTGTTATTTCTTATGGGGAAAAATGATTTGAGATATGAGCAATTTGAGTTACAAGCTCAGTCCTGGAACGGATTATGCTTGTATCTCAAGGAATTACTGTATTAGAGAATAGCAGCACCTTAATCACAAGGTAAACACTGCTGATTCCATAGATGAGTTCCACAGGCATTAATATCAGCACATAAACTGTGTGGCAGTAGCTTCATGGAATGGGTTTCCATGGCTGAATTGCTGCATCTAAGCCTCATATCTCCAAGTACAATTACGATTCTCTGTTTGGCAGTCCAAACATTTTAAACTAAATTGATTTTTTTTTCAAACATTTAGTTACATTTTTGTTGACTACCCTAACGTTTAGCCGACTATTAGAGAGGAGCCCTAGTATCTATATAATCCATAAATCCTAACTCCCTATTTGTTTTAGCATTTTCTTTTCGATTATGTTGATTTTTTTGTCGCCAAATCCTAATATCTCCAGCACAAAAGAGGGACAAATTCGCCACTTCACAGGGTTATCTCGTGACTCATGAGCGTAACGAGTTCACTGCGCATGCGCTGAGTTTGCGCTGCACGTGGATCGTGGACCATATGGTCGCTGAAGCGTCACTGAAAGAGCAGCCGCAGAAGAACTTGCGGGAGGGGTGGAAAAATCAAGCCTTGCAGATGCTATCTTGGAAGAGGAAGTGCAGAAGTTAGCATCACTGTCCAGGAATTCCCAGATTACTCTGACATCGACAAAGACGTCGTTACTGATAGAAGCATTTGTTTTCAAGCAGACCATTAAAGGCAAAAGCAACAAAGCATTTTAACCATAGAAACCATAGTAACCGCATGTGCAATACTATTCAGAACTGTGTCATAGCAAAATTACTGTTATGAGCGAAATTGTGTTTGAATAGAGAATAGAATAAATTATGTTGGAGAACATAATTAAAGGTTTGTATGAAGAATCAAAGGTGTTTTTTATTGTATACTGGTAAATATTGGCTGTTGGTTATCTTGATGCTTTTTTGCAACCCCCAAGGCGGTCGACATAATTGGATTCCACTGTACTACAGTGCAACAAATGTTTCTTTACATTTTAGACAAGTTGCTGAACAGGACCACATGGGCATGCCAAAAATAAACAACAACCCTAAAACGCCAACCATTTGTTTTATTCTGTGGCGGAAACAAGTTCCATAGATGAGCACTAGTGGTTAAGGGGACAGTCAATGCTTGAGCACATGGCTCTATCTTTGTCCGTGTTTGCCATGTGGTCATTCTTATATTATGCTCCTTTCCCTCATGTCCTTGCTGGTTTGTTTTGTGTAATGGTCTTGTTCTGTTACCAGAATCTACACTTTATCGTTGTGTTTGCTCTAGCTGTGACTATTACTCAGGTTCTAGTGTTTCCTCTAAGTTCTCTTGTAGAACCATGAAAATATAGTTATACGTCATTTGGGGTATATACTGGATATATATATTAACGGGAAAGTCTTATTACTCTATTACTTGTTGCAGAGCAAATGAATTTGGCTGAGGGTAAAGTTTTGTTTCGTAACTTTATAATTTTATTTAACTTATATCACGTACTATAACTAGCACTGCTTTTGTACTTTTGACTGAACTGTTTGCCTGCATTTAATTCCTATTGTAGAGATATTTTATAATGGCCTTATTGTTCATTTAAATATTATTCACTCAAAAAAGAATATTTATTTTATATCATTTTATACAAATATGTTGAATTTGGTACTATGAAAGTGTCTTTTACTGACTTCGGCAAAAGGTACCATTATTACTCCATTAGATGGCAAAGACTGTCTTTATCAGTGAATCAGTAGCAAAGTCTTTTAAAAGTACCGTATTTTTCGCCGCATAAGACACATTTTTTCTTCCCCAAAACTGGGGGGGAAAAGTTGGTGCGTCCTATCCGACGAATATAAAGAATCCGGAGCCGTGGTGATGACGAGTGGTGATGACGTTCGGCGCTCACGCTTCACTCTATGGGAGTCACGCCTCTTTCTCTTGGTTTAGTTTCACTTCTCTCAGTTGCACTTGTGAGCCGCGTTCTCTACTTCTGTGGTGACTCGTGTCTCGCCAGGTGTTGTACAGAAATCTGACTCCCGGACAAATCTCACTCCCCTATGTGCGCGCATCGAGGTGAACGCACTTCCTTGAGCATATTCGCCTACAAACCGACTTGTACGCTTACATAAATAAGCAGAAAATGAAATTATATTAAAGTTATAATGAATTATAGTAGGCCTATGGGTTTACCAGGGGGAGTCAAATTTTCACAGCAGAAAAATACACCTGTGAAAATCTCACTCCCGTCCCTAAATGATGTTTGATTAACAAAGTTCGGGAGGAGCACGTTCAAGGATGAAAGCAATCAACTCATCATCAGCAATTATACCTCATCCTATCAGCATGAGAGGAAGCGTGTATATATAGCCATGTTTGACTCACCGACATCCCTCGACAGTTTACAGAAGCTGGACACTTTACAACAGCTGGACAGTTTACGGCATACGGCTCCACCTTCCGGTCGTGAGACAGCTGGAATCGAGCTCCACACGTTAGATGGATTTTCTACAAAAATCTGGAGCGATTCTCATCCGCCTAACTGAGTATATTATATCACCCTTGGCATTTCATCACGGGTGCCAGACCAAACAAACGGATCCCAAGCAACAAACAACCAAACGCACAGTGAGACGCGATCCTGTTCTCGCCACCGCAAGCGAAACATCCGCATTCATAAAGCTCGTTGTCAAGCTTGAGTCACAAGCAATGCCGCCCTCTTCCCGCAAGGAACGGGCTTTCCACCAGCGCCAGGCTGCCGCCGCCGCGGGGCCTCGGCAAACCGCGCTGCAGTTTCAGCTCACACTCTCTCTCTCCGTCAGCTCACACAAACAAGAGCAGCTGTAATCCTCCCACCGTTTTGATTTCAGCAAATGCTAAATCACGAGCAGTTTGTGCCATCTCGATGCTACTGTTTCGGGGAATCCACGTCTGAAATGTGACTGTTTTACATTGCTGCGCACCAAAGTAAGATCGCGTGCAGTACAGCCCGATCGCGCGCGCTGCTTCCAGATCACGCGCTCAGCCGCCCACACAAGAATCAAGAACACAAGAATCAAGAACTCATTGTCAACACTGCCTGGATGATTCAACTTAATCACCTATTAAGTGGACTCTCTGGAAAAGAAACCAAATGCACTTCTTATTTCGAAGTAATTCACTGTCTTCAATTCTTAAGTCTATGATAAGCCTTATAAGTCTATGATATTTGAATGATCTATTTATATCTATTTAAAGCCAATAAGTTTGTGAACTTCATCAATTTAGATTTTCTGAATTCCAACAGGTAAGTGTGTTTAGTCAAATATCCAACATGCACTTGATATAAATTAAACTCCCTGTCAATTTTATAATTGAAAGGTTATATACTTTATGGAAATCAGCGTATTTTACAAACCATAGTGGAGTTTTGTTATTACTTGCGTATATATTTAGATGTCTGTAAATAATCTTCAAGTGTTGAGAGCTTTCTCTGGCTCAGCGCCAGCCAACGTGTTGGAATTTAGCAGGCGATCATGTGATGCCCCGCCTTTCCGCCACAATGTCCAAGATTGAGATGTACCTGTTTGATGATGAAAACTTCCTCTCTCAAGTTCCTTCGCTGTATCCCACTGATGAAAGGAGCTCCCAAGCTCAACAAAACACTGCAACCGAGCTTCCAACACCACCACGCGGCCATCGCACCCTATGACGCCGAGGCTTACACTCACCTCCACCATCAAGACATCCGCCATCTTCTTACTCAACTTCCTACGACACCTCAGCACTTGCATCAATAGTGAAAGGAGAACGACCAAAGCAAAAACTAACTAGAATACAGGTCTCGCTCCAGTCAACTGCACCATCTCCAAATTCACTCTACCTTCAAAATACCTCAAACCTTCGCTCCCTAAGTCTTTATCTCTCTCCCTCGCAAGACCAGATCCTCAAGTGTTAAGTCGCAGCAGCAGCACACTGCAGGTTTCCAGCACTGCACCTCACATACCAGCCTTTAGTGAGACACGCCGCCCCCCAAGCGTGAGCTTGCCTCCGCCAGACTCAGCACGGAAGCACGTACCTAACCTTTCCCTTATGTTTGGCCTGCAGCCCTACAATCCGGTTCTAGCGTGAGGCTGCCTCCGCTAGCGGTGCAGGCCCAGACACTCTGCTTTATCTTCCCTTTCTACCCCTTCTGTCTCTCTCCAAGCTCCAGGCGTCAACCCAAGCGTGAGGTTGCCTCCGCAAGTGGCTTCGGCCCTGGCCTTTTTCCCCCCTAATTCTCTCCACCATGCTAAATCTCCTTTCATCCTGTTCTCTGCAATGCTCATGCCATTCCACAAACACTCCTGCTCGGAACCACCCCTGTTGCCAACAACAGTAGAACACAAATCTTCACTGAAGTTAAGGCTGCTGCCAACAGAGGTGGACCCATTCCCAGCCAGTATATCAATATTCAGAGTTGATATTTCTCAACGCCTCTAAATTTCCATTCTTCAAGCCTTTTTCTCTTCAAACCACTCATTTTGGAAGATTACATGTGGAGTGGAAGAGTTCAAGACTTTCCACTCCACATATAGTCCACTTCACATTGTCTCTATCCACCACCACCGATTCATATTGCATTTCAACAACACTAAGAACCCCCAATCCAGCTTCACCATGGGTTAACTAGGTGAAATCTACTTCCCTCTGCTGAAATCTAATCCTCTGCTCATCAGAGGTATCTCAAGAACCCAACCACCCAGCTCAGACTCCAGACAACCAATTACGTTGGAAATCCGTATCCCCACTCTCCGCTAAGGATTCCACCCAAATGTTGTCCGACCACTCAACGCCATGATCGAGCCATGTTGATTCAGTTTCCTCAGATTCTATCACATCCAACCTTAATCCAAATCCATCCATATTCTGACTCGTCAGCGCTGCATGATGAAAGTAAGGTAGACCAAACCATAAAGGCCTTTATCTTCCACGAACAATCCTTCGTAGCCTACCTTAAGAGATCAGGCCAAACTCCCATCCGACCCACTCTTCACAGACGACTTCAATCACCCCATCACATGTTTCGTTCTAAAACTAGCAGACCCAAGCACTGGGCCGCAGGTCATCGGAAGCCAAGAGTTACATTCGATCAAATCAGTCTCTCCAGAAATGGTCTTTACTGCCACAGAGACAACAGACGATGAGGAAAGAGACAATCTCCATCATCCAACACGTGATAAGTTTCCAGAGGAAGTTCTCCACTACCGCAGCAGCAATTCACCTCCACACTCCTGCATGAGATCAGTTCAAATGGAAACTATTCCACTGCCACCTCCATTACCGCAGCAATGATGTTCCCCGACACTCCCGCAGGAGTTAGCCCAGGGGAAATTATCCCACTGCTGCAGCAGTGAAGCTATCTTCATACTGGCTTTTCGGTTTCCTCAGATGCTCATAACTCACCATTACATCCAACAATTTCCGACTTGTCAGTACTGGACGACGAAACCATTTCTTACTTCATCAAACGAAGAAAGGCCATCTCACCTACATCTCTAATCTTCCATCACCAATCAGACCATATCAAATCCTCCTAGCCTACCTCTATTTCAGAAACGCGCAGGCTAAACTCCCATCCGACCCACTCTCCATAGACGATTCCAACCCCATTACACGTTTGGTTCCAAACTTCTTAAAGCTATGCTACTTCAAACCGGATTCCCAACAGACCATTTATCCAGCCATTCATTTCGCATAAGCACAGCAACCACGGCGGCACAAAAGGCCTTTCCCAGCAGCTAATACAAGCATTGCGCCGCCGGTCTTCAGAAGCTTTCAAGAACCACATCAGATCAAACAGATCGCACATCAAACAAGTTCTTCAAACTCTCATCAGTCAAGCATCAGCTCCTCCCCACTTACAACTTCATGGCCACTGCTTTCCATTGCCGCTCCCGCAGGAGCCAGGTCTCAATTATCCACGGCCGCAGCAGTGACGCTCCCGCAGGAGCTCAGTTCCGAACTTGCTTCCATTGCCGCAGCAATGATGTTCCCTCACACTACCGCAGGAGTCAGCCTAAAGGGAAATTACTCCACTGCCACAGCAGTGAGGCTCCCGCAGGAGCTCAGTTCCGAATTTGCCATTGCCACAGCAATGACGTTCCCCCACAGGAGTCAGCTTAAGGGGAAAACCGCTCAACTACCGCAGGAGCCAGTTCTCTCAAATTCTCCACCGCCGCAGCAGCTAATATAATATTATCCTGCAGGAGCCCAGTCCCGAAATCTTGCTACAAGTCAAACAACAAGCACATCTCCAACGCAAAGCAAACCATCTCCTCTGTGCCTCAAGCCAATTGGTCTACAACCAATTACCAGTGATACTCATCCTTTCGGACAACATAAATAGCAAACTCCCTCCTGACATTTCAAGAACCCAACCAACTCTACCTCGCCATTTTTGGGGGTCATCAACTCCTTCCTAGCAGCTGTCCGACTGGACTGCAATTTTTGGGGGAGTGCTCCAGGTTCGGGCCAAATACCGAGCTCGGAGCCCTCTCCTCGGACAGCAAGCCAAATACGCATACCTTTTACTGCCCCTGAATCATTGATAAGTGTGAACTCATGAAATGATGGTTGATTAACAAAGTTTGGGAGGAGCACGTTCAAGGAGGAAAGCAATCAACTCATCATCAGCAATTATACCTCATCCTATCAGCATGAGAGGAAGCGTGTATATATAGCCATGTTTGACTCACAGACATCTCTTGTCAGTTTACGGCATCCCTCCACCACCCCGACTCCTCACACTTAGCTGTTCCTATCAAAGTCAGGAATACGGGGGGAGTGCTCCAGGTTCGGGCCAAATACCGAGCTCGGAGCCCTCTCCTCGGACAGCACGCCAAATACGCATACCTTTACTGCCCCTGAATCATTGATAAGTGTGAACTCGTGAACTCTGGTTTAAAAGCTCACAGACTTAACATATTTATTTTATTATCTCATTATGGTATTGACATTCTTTGCTCAAAAGCATTTGGTTGAAAAAATTATAGTATGGGTTCACCAGGGGGAGTCAGATTTTCACAGCAAAAAAAAATACTCACCATATTTATCTTATTATCTCATCATATGGTGAGTCTGTGAGCTTTTAAACCAGAGTTAGTGAGGGGTGTGAGATTGGTCCGGGGAGTCAGATTTCGGTACAACTTCCCGGTTTACACACAAATTATTGGAGTTCGAATAAAAACATTACAGCCTTATTTTTGTTACTTTCACTGTTTACTGACTGTTAATGAGAGTAACGATAGTTCTTAATATGTTACATGGTTGGCATAAAATTGTTTTATGTTTTTTTGTGCTGTTAACTTTATACAGTTGAATATTTTACTACAGTATTTGGTTCAGAATCTTTTTTTTTCTAGATTTTCCTCCTTTAAAAATGGGTGCGTCTTATGTTCCGGAGCGTCTTATATGGTGAAAAATACGGTACGTTACTTTATGTCTCGAATCGAGGGATATCATGTCTGCGAGTATTGAATATCCCCACAGTATACAGTCAGCACTGTATCTGTGTGGGGGAATATCACATATTGTGTTTAAAAAAAACAATGACACCACGTTTGAGAATGGGTTCTAGTCTGTTTTATTTTAGCTTTACAAGCCGCATATTATGCCTAGGAACATTCAATTGATTTTCAGTGGAAGTAAAGCATTTAATTATTCTACTTCATATTTTTGGCTTTAATATTTACCATTTTATAAAACATTAAGGCACTCGAGGCTAGCGCTGTATGGTAAGTAAGCCACAGCTGAAGGTTATCATTTTTTGTATTTTTACCAGGACTTACCAAAACATTACCAGACTTGTGCATCCAGCGGAGATGTGGTTTGGTGTTGTCACATGGTTCCATTATAATCTGTGTTTCCTGAGGAGCCAAACAGGAAGTGTTCTGTCGAAGCATCCTTAACCAAGTGTAGCTAAACTGTTGACTCTGTGAGGCAGAAATAACAGTGCATTTATGATGAAAGATTATATCCATGTGAAGAATATTTATATTTAATATTAAAAAATTTACCTTATGTGTGAGATCACATTTATCAAATAAAAATATGTCATTTTGAAATGCCAAACATTTTCTGGCTCCAACATTGAAAATCTGAGAAAAGACAAGAAAATGTCTAAGCAAAAAACAACAAGAATAAGAAGAAAAATAAGAATGTCTTTAAGATTAGTGAAAGAAGAATTATAATATACTCTATATTAAATATCCTCTAAAGTTTATAGATTTTCTACCTACCACTCCTTCAGCTTTGACCAGAGGAGCATCCAGGTCTGGATAGACATTCTCCAAGTACCATTTAAAGCTTTTACACTTGAGTTTCTCTCTCAGCTGAATCTGTTCTGTCAGATTTCCGATATCAGTCACACTTTTGTCCAGCAGGTGGTGGTAGCCATGGCCATAAAAGAGCTCTTTATATTCATCCATCCACACCTCCACAACTCTTGCCAAGTTTCTCTCCACTGTTTTCACACGATCTTTAGGGAACTTGTAAGGATTATCGCCGCGGAAGATGTGGCCGACACGTGAGCAGGGGATGATTTCAATCTCGCCACCACACATCCAGATCTACAGCACAAATAACACATTACTTGCTGCCATTTAGAGCAAACAATCATATTTTCTCATATTTCATAAGTCCATGCTGAAATGTGTACAATAAACTATTTTATAAACAAAACAACAAACAAAGAGATGATCCTTTACCTTGAAAGAGATTTCCATGTTCTCCCCCCCCCAGACATCTAGGCCTGGGTCATATGCCCCCAGCTCATAGAAATAGCTTTTATCTATAGAGAACAGACCCCCTGCCATAACAGGACACCTGTGCAGGAAAGAAACACAACACATATTTACACAGGTAATAAACCTTTAACTGCAGTATATTTTCATACATAATTAAGAATTAAATTATAATTAGAACTGAAAAATGCACTGAAACAACTATGTATACTATCCTTAATAGTTATTTTGTAATAGTATAATATCTGCATAAACATTGAAAAAACAATTATACAGTATGATATGTCATTTATTAATTGATTTTGGATATGATTTTTCTTGTGTACAGCGTTCTAAACTGGGCCAAAATGAACGGACTGGGACACAAATATCTTCTGTGAATGAGGATCAGCTGTGCAATTAATCAGGATATGCTTAATGCAACCCACTTGTTCACAGCAAACAGAGAGAGGGTGCAGAAATATTATCTACATATAAAAATGATGATCACACAATTAAAAATATACCTGGAAGCGGCAATTATTGCGGTCAAAGCACTAACAAGACGTTACAGCAATATATGGCCTTGTGTTTGAGTGCCTTTAGGGAAGTATTATTCTATGTATTATTTAAAAAATATTGTCTCTTCATTTAATTGGACAGAAACTCATTCAGTCATGTCTGGGAACTAAGGGCAACTGATTTTATTAGGGTGTATATATAAATGTAACATTTTTTTAAAATTGTGTGTGTGTGTGTATATATATATATATATATATATATATATATATACGCAGATATGTGCTTTTTTTTTCTCTGAGACATGAATAGTTTTCTTATCCTTTGTCTCTCTCTGGTGGACAACATTAGTATTACACCCTTAATCTCTGCCAATTCCATTGATATTTATATCTATATTATAAATAAAACTGATAGATTTAACCCCACGTAGCATTGAAATTTCATCAGAGATTTATCATATTTTTACTCTGAATGTCCTGTTGTCCATGCCATAGATTTTAGATGTCCTATTTGAAATGAATTTATATTTTACTATGCTATTACATTGACATTACCTGATGGGGTCTGAATCCTTGACCTGGTTCTTTCGGATATATTCCTCAGGTAGAGCACTCCAGCCAAATACCAATGGCCATCTGAAAATGCCTCTTTGATAGTTATCAACAAGCATGTAACTGCAACAAAGTAAGCAAACAAATGCATTTTAGCAGTTCAATGCAGCAGTAGAGGAAATGGCTGCTTAGTCCCATAGACATTACTCCTCGTGGAGTACTCAACATTTATTTAATCGCATGACGCAGCAGCTTGAGTTCCTGGTTCTGTCACTGCATTGGCTCCTATTAAACATTGTATACATTTTAAAATCTTGCTAATTATTTACAAAAAACTAAATGGTTTAGCTCCCCAGTACTTGAGTGATCTCTTAGCACACTATAGTCTTTCATGTCTATGGCAATCTCAAAATCGAGGTCAGTTGATAATACTTAGAATACCAAAATCAACTGCAAGCGGACAATACTTTTCCTATTTAGTACATGAACTCTGGAACAGCCTTCCTAGCATTGTTCGAGAAGCAACACACGCTCTGTATAAATTGGAGTTAAATCTGGACTAAAAACACATCTCTTCAACCTCGCATTCATTCAAACGCTCATGCTCAAGACTGGGCATATTATTCGCGTCCTGGGGTTTGGCACAGTGATGGTGGCGGTGTCGTTTTCGGGGGCTTGCACTTAAAATCTATTTTGAGGTTTGTGTTCTCAGGCCACCAAAATACCGTTGTTGTGGGGGTGTGTCTCCGTAAAGCATTGGGAATTTTCTGTTTTCGGCTGAGAATGGTGCAACGTTTTAATAATTATTGATTCTATAAGGTAAATGAATCAATCAAAACTAAAGATGGACAATGACTTTCTTCTAGAGCTGCTGTACAACCAAAACAAACTTTGTTGCATTGTTTTCCTATTATCTCTGTAAAGCTGCTTTGAAACAATCTCTATTGTAAAAACTGCTCTAGAAATGAAGGTTACTTGACTGTATATACTTCATTACCTCATGTCCTTATCACTGATGACCTCAATAACAGGACAGACTACTTTTTTGCGGTCCAGGTAAACTCTTTCTAACAGTGGCTCCAGCCACCCCACGTTACACTCAATGTGGGAGTCCAGGAATGTCAACACTTCACCTGCAAGTGAAACAACATCTGCTGAAACAACAATTATAGCCAAACACTAAAACAACATTCATTGTTTATAGCGAGATACCAGCCGTCTATAGTGCATCCCAATTTGGTTAAATTAAGCACAAATCCAAGGACAGCCCCTACACATACTTCTACTGTATGGATTGAAGCTATTCTGGTAAAATGAACCAAATGTGAGTATCCAGTACCTGTGGCAGCACTGGCCCCTGCAATCCTAGCTCTGATGAGGCCTTGCCTCTCTTTCAGACGGATGATTCGTACTTTAGGGAACTGAGACATATACACATCCAACTGCTCCTTCAGGTAGTCTAGAACACAAACAGAATCCCTCAATATGAAAATTTTTGCTTAATTTTAAAGAACAGACTATAATAACGTATATAAGTCTATAGCCTAGTTTCACAGACAGGGCAATGATTAAGCCAGGATTAGGCCTTAGTTCCATTAGAACATTTAAAATAACATCTATAAAATATTACTAGTGTGCATCTCGAAACAAGTGTTGCTTACAATTAAAACGGCTCAGACGTGCATTTTAGTCTGGGATTAGGTTTAAACCTTCCCTGTGATACTGGAGTAAAAGTCAGGATATAAATCAGAGGCTGATGATAACCTTTTCTTCAATGATCAAATGGTTATATTTATATTCCAAGAACTGTGATGTTTTGTCATAGATTAAGAATAGTGCACTACTTTTCAATATTTCAAGGAGTCAAAGGCATAGTTCTTTCCTTATTGAAAGACTAATCAGTTACTGTATAGATCACTGTGAAACATAAGCCTGTTTTGGTCCATATCTACACTTGTGGGTTTGGATCACAAAAATGGATCTATGTGTAGGGTCTAAACTCTAAAGCTTCAAACTATTAGATATAAACCCAGTCACTGAGCAGACATGATTCAGATTTAAGATACCCAGATTGTTGACTCAAACCTTTAGAGCTGCAATCGTCCACCAGGATGATCTCCTTCAGCAGATGAGGAGGAGATCTGTTGAGCACGCTGTGCACCGAGCGCAGCAGAGTCGACCATACTTCATCCACAAAGCAGAAGATCACGCTAGTATTGGGCAAGTCATCGTGAACGAGATTCTCTGAACATCTAAACACAGGTATGGAGGTGTTACACATACATCAGAGCTACATGCTCTTGCCTTGACCTGCTCGAATACATGAGAATGATTGTCTGGTTCAAACTCACGTTTGGGGTCTGGTGTCTGGAATGGCTCTATCTATTGGTATCTGTTCACTCAGGAACACATTAAAATATCCTTCACTCCAGCGTCTGCGACTCTCAGGCTCTTTATCTCTGGGAACTCTTGCAGGCTGTCCGAACTGTCCCACGGCCTGCAGGTCTCTGGGCGTGTCGGTCACATCAAGGGACATAACCTTGTGAAGCGCACCTGACTTCCGCATACGCACACTAGCAGAGCGCAGCAGTTCGGCTGGCTTCTGAGGAATATCTGCTTTAGTTTTGTTGAAAACATTGATACGTTTCTCTCTATTGTCAATAATATTTTTCGGTTTATCAGTCTCTGCTGGTTTGAGCAAATCATTACTCTGGTTCTTTTGTAACTGTGCATCTCCGTGTCCTTCAGGATGTGACATCATTCGTGTGTCCCTGGCATGATGAACTTTCTCCACAATGTTTTCTTTGAGTGCAGGATTATGAATTTCCCCCTGGACAGCAGGAACTGTTTTACTAGCTAAATATGTCTTAACATCCAGATTTGCTTCTGTCTGTCCATGAACTGCAGCGTTTATGTCATGCATCTTTGCAGTTATCCCTTCCACTTTGCCATTAGTAACAGTTTTTGTCTCATTTATTTTCAGAGGGATGCTGATAATTGTTCCTTTCACATGTGATTTCACAGTTAGATTCACTTTGCTTAGATTAATTACCACCTTTTGTTCCATAAAAGCCTTGTCAGCCATTAACGTTGAATTAAAATGTTGGTCGTTTTTTAGCAGAGCTTGGGTTTTTGTCCTAATATTTGGCCACTTTCTGTACACTTCATCAACTTTCTTTTCAATCCTGTGTCTGTTTTTAAAGAACTCCCTCGGGTCTTTGTTTTGTTTTTGCAGAGGATGCTTGAAGACCTCATCCACCTTCATTTCCCTCCTCCCCTGCTTCAGGAGAATCTCTCTCGCTCTCAGATCCTGATGGACTTCACTAAAGGATATCCGCAGAGCTGCGATATCAAAGAGGAGCCAGATCACAGATGCGATGAACACAAAGGCCAGGACTCGCCCACTGCCTCTGAAATACCTCCTAAACTTCATTGTTAGTGTTCACACTCAGTGCAGTCAAGAAAGACACTGCATTCTGAAATATATAGGCACAACTGGATAAGAAACAGATATGATTTATGTTAGGTGTGTGGGTCAAGATGGAAACACTGAACAAACTTAACATAGTACATGCTATCAGAATGAAAACGAAACAACTCTGTCCCTATGGTTACACACGCTATTTAAGCTATCGCGATAACACAAACGGGATTTGATCGTGGTTTACCTGGCTGATGTTTACTCCACTTGTGAATGGTGGTGTAAGTAATGTAAGAGTGCCGAGACACGTCGGGAAATGTTGTCATTGCCAAACACCGAGTGTGCGATAGCAGCCTTAGAGGGGCACTACTTCAGAAAACACCCCCGACGCAGAAACGACTGCGTGGCAGCACTTTCTGCAGTTACACCTACAAACTCTTCCGCAGTCTCGCGCTCAAAAGGCACGTCAGATACCCGATTAATCCACAAAACATGCTTAGTTTCAGAGGACGCTGAACTAGTCGCGAGAAACTTCCTAGTGAGGTTGCCGTCGCAAAGTTTGTCATCGCACTCCGTTGCTTCCGCTCTCGTTAAGATATTGTGCGAGGGTCAGTTCATTACAGACACACATGTTCATGTGTTCTGCTGGATTATGCACATCCTCCTGGAAACCCGCAGTTCCTGCTCATCAGTCCTGCCCTGTTTTACACGTAGGCTCAACTCTGATGTGAGGACGTGTCCACATTATGAGCATTGTGGAATGAAGTCCTGATCAGGGTGTGGTTAGAGTTAGACAAACAGTATGTATAAAAACATAAAAAAGAGAGACCACTGCACATAGGCGGAGTTTGGGGGGGGGCTGGGGGGGGCACTGCCCCCCCAGACCAGAGCCAATTAATGCCTGGCTTGTGCTTTGAATGTTTTTTTTGTTATTACAGAATTCATATTTTCTCGTTTTATTTGTTTTATCTTATTAGTTCTGTGTATAGAATGAGTAAGATGTGGCTAATTATTTTTTTATTACTGTAGCTTTATTACATTCTCCCGCGATTTGCGAATCTCAAAGTATCACGGTACGTGAGTGGACGCTCTTCTCGTTCTGTTTTACGCGCTGAATAAACAAAATGGACATTCGTCGTTTTTTTAATAAATCCACTACTAAAAGTGTCAAATCTATCAGAAGAGAAGACAGTGGACATCTACGCATCTCGGAAAAAGAGGCGGCTTCTTCTGCATTAGGTAAGATATTGTAATGTCTAAGTAGTTCTATGACAGGTCAAGGGAGGATCTGTTTATTAACTTTAATCGGAACGAAGAACAACACACTGTAACAAGCGCACCCGTCTATTAAACACACTCGCTTTGCACTTCTGAACTCCCCGTGTTAACCCTATCACTGCCGATGCAAAACAAAACAGCAACTATAAAGAGTCTGTTCTATTCGCTATTCTTTGTATAAAGCAGTGGTTCTCAAATAGTGGGGCGCACGTTACCCTGGGGTACATGCTTTTTTTTGCCAGGGAGTAGGTTTTCTTGCACTGAACAAGAGCAGAAGTTCAGATAATCATCCCCTCATCCTTTGACGTGTACGATCATGCCGGTGTTCATGTGTCACGTGATCAACCACTAAATTCACACGTGTTTTCACGCAATATCTCGCACTGAGCCAAAAAAAAAGGATGGGCTCTGAGCTTGTCATTTATCACAACAACTCAGTGTTTTCAACCACATAAGATTTCTTTTCGGTTTCAACAAGTTGAGCTAACAAGTTGGTGACTATTTTGAATTATCAATACAGCGCTTTTTGTGACTGCGGTATGTCAGGTGATAAGCATGACGCGTTACCATGGAAACAATAAGGCAAAAGTTTTTGCCGAGAAATGTTTACCTCTTCCTAGGGGGGCGTGACAGAAAATAATTGAGAAGCACTGGTATAAAGTCATTGTTCATTGTAAATGTATTTTATATGTAAAATTAATGATATATAAATATGGTATAAAAAAACTGAGCTCGTGGTCTTGGTGCCCCCCCAAGCACAAAAGTGAAACTCCGCCTATGCCACTGCAATGTTTTTTTTTTGTTTTTTTTGTATTATGGTAAATTGAAGCTGCTTTGAAGTATCTGCCAATAGGCAACTGCTATTTTGCAGATCGTAGAATAATTATATATGGTAATGTAAAAAATAAAATAAAAAATGACAAGCAATGTCATATTAAATAAAAACTATCGTATGTTTTAAATTATTTCATTAGATTTGTATATGGGTATTCTCTCAACTTAATGACTAGATAATGATAATGATCTACAAAACTAATTTCAAGCATTATTCAATTTTTTTTAAGACTATGGGAAATATAACTTCAGTCAAGTTTGTCCAAAACCTTTGTCAGAACCCAGATTATATTTCTCAGGATTCCACTGTTAACATTATATTACCACTATTACCTCACATCTACCATGGCACTGCCACAATAATCTTTTGAAGAGTTTATAAACTTATTATCCTCTTAACTTATCCTATCCTCTTATTATAGTTGAGGATATTCATTGTCATACAGTCTGTGAAAGATGGTGAAAGATTTAAAGGCTGTTATTTATATCAAGTCTGGTCTAACCTGTTTTCTTTCAAGAGCCAATACCCAAAAGCCTATGTTTGTTCCTCTTTAGAACAAACTAAAGCTTTTCAAATAAACAGCACAGTATTAAATACTCAATACAACTTTAAGAAGAAGCATTGAATGTTAAAGTTTGGGTGAACTGGTAAAGATTTTTTGCTAAAATATGAGAGTATGATACATGAATGAAGGTAATATGAAGGTAGATCAAATGGACAATAAAATGATTAATAAAGTCATGCTGCCTGTACAGGAAAGTTGGAACATATAGCAAACAGTCTAAACACTAACAAATTATAAAATTCATGCTATTTTTTCAGTTTTTTATAAATACTGAAATGTATATACATACATAAATGAAGATTGTATTTGAATTAGAAACATAAAAAACATTAAGACTAGTGGCTTAAATACCCTTGAAGAGAATGGTGAATTAGTTTAGACTCAAAATATTACCTGTTTATTTCAAATGAGTATAATAGTTAAAGATGTAATTACTGTGGTTGAACGTTATCTTGAAGCGAGCCCTGCAATGCCGACAACCCCCTTAATTGATAATCTTTCCAGACTAAAAAAAAAAAGTGACTCTGGCATGTCCTCAGTTGAGCAGAACAATCTTGCGCTACGTCTTTATAACTTGCTAATTAGGGATTTGGAATTAAAATGACAACAGTTGGTCTTTCATTTGCACAGAGGTCATGTTTAACTAATGTGTCTCTTGGTGAAACTGACAGCCAGCATGACTATGGTTAAATCTGACCCAGTGACATTTCCTGTTTCAAATTATGCACAATTTGTGAATTAAATTAATTAGAGAATTCATTAAAAAATATGGCTCACGGAAACAACCGTAATATTTGGTTATGTGAGGTCATTTTCTTTCATTGTTGGAGCTAATTTGTTTTATAACATTTCCTGCTGTACTATCTGCCCATGTTAACTATGATGTATGCAATTTGTTAGGCTTTAATTAATTATGATTACATTTTATACTAAATGTTTAGCTTGTCTGGAGAGAAGGCTCCCATTGAGAAAACCTTTCAAACAATTAATCTGAAATCAATTGCTTCCTTTTTCACTCCCTTTAACTAGTATGGTGCTGTGTGGGAAAGCTGTATGCTATTTCCTGCTGCTGTGATTAGCTGTAAATAGCTGTAACGAGTGATCATCTCCACCTCAGCTACCGCAGCAGTAAAATAAATGATTTGGGCTGTTTTAATGGTTGTTGTTAGTTGTCTACCCATCCTCACACTGCAGAACTCTTTTTAATTAGTCCTGGATTGCAATGTTTGGGACTGAGATGCTATTATGTCCAGCACTATAGCATTTATACAGGACCTCGCCTCAACTATGTAAATCTCTCTTTTGCTGCCAGAGACTAACCCAGCCCATCAGTTCTTGCCAATCAACCCTGAGTGACAGAGGGAGAAAGTAACGAAAATATGAAAAGGAAAAAAAGGTCTAATTCTATTATATATGATCACATTCAATGTTATAAATGCACTTTCTTTATTAAGGCACAGTATTTGGCAACCTGAAGTTGATTTTCATTTTGATAACATATGAAAACAGTGTGATGTAAATTGATTTACAAATACTTCAGTTAAATCAGTGTATAATATATATTGAAAATGATATGTATATCAACAGAGATAAATAAAGCACAATTTAATACAATTAATGCTATTGTGAACACACAACAAAACATCTTAAGTAATAATTTTTGTTTTTATACGGCTATATTGTTTTTAAATTATTTTTTTCTTCTGAATTTTTATTTGTTTTGTCTATCAAAAGCACTTTGTACACCAACACACACACACACATCCATGAGACTGTACATCAGAACTAAATATATAATAAAGATACCTTATTATGAAATATAACATGTAAGATAACAGGTTAGAAGGATTATTTAACCTGACCCCTCGCTCATTTAATTACATTACATTAGAGAGGGATTCAGGTTGATCGGGACACTTTTTCCCCATTTATCTCAATGACAAAAAGCGTCTCAATCAACCTGAACTCCCCTAAATTAATTAGTTCAGGTGATTGATAAACGTGTTTAAATCAGAGAGGGAACTCTGCAGAGAAGTGGAATTATTCATTCCTTTTTCAGCTGTTGAACACTGTCACTAGATGGCAGCTTAGCGCATTTAATAACAGGTAAATATATAAATGTACACAGTGCACCCGAAATTTAGTGCTGAGAAATGGCCTGAGCATTTACTGAGCATTACTTTTGAATATAATTACTTATTTTATTACCTAAAATATTTGTACTATAAATGTTTGATGACAGATTACTTCTACCTAAAGACTGTGAAAATTGTTCAGTAAATTGACTTTGCAAACATTGCATATAAATTCATTATAGTTTCACAAAGCCCGATATAATAATTTAGTAAAAAAAGATCTCTTAAATACTTATAGACCATTAATTACTTAAGATGTTTTGTTGTGTTTTTACAGTAGCATTAAATTGTACATATAATTAATTGAAGCATTTGTAAATCAATTTACATACTGTTTTCATATTTTTATCTTAAATTTAATCCTAATGATATTGACAATGAGGTCCATGACAATGTATTTCCAACTGAAGAGACACTATATTAGTAATCTATTTTACTATAGTATACATACATATAATACTAATACATCCATAAAGAGACACTTAAAGACTCCATTGTACAACTACAAAAGCCATTATGCTTGAAACCTGATGATCACCTCAAGTTAAACTGCATTGGTTCATTTACCTTCTGTGTGGTTGCCCACAATGTTTCCATGACAGGACATTCAAATAGCAAACCAGAATACCAGGACAGCAGGACACACAGAGCGACACACACACACACACACACACACACACACACACACACACACACACACACAGAACGAGGTTCATTCAAAGACTGACAACGACATGTTAGAACATGAGTGTTTAAATACACAAGGAAATCACAAACAGCTGGCATGATTAACCGTATAATCACAAACAAGAGAGGTGTGGGAAGGAATAGGGAGACACGAGGAAACCCGGAAGTGACTGACGCGGCAAGACTGTGACAGAATGATCAGAATGAACATACCTCATTCTATGTTCATTCTGTCATTCAGAATGACAGAATGAACATACCTCACGCCGTATGAGACACACCTTGGGGAGGGAAGGGAGGGGGACCAGGATGAGGACAAGACAGGCAAAACATCTCCAGGGTGGGTCTGGGGTTACAGGGAGGTGCTGGGGGAACCAGGGGCCATACCAGGGAAAGTGTCCAGGGTGGAGCCGAGGGCCAGATTTCCACAGGAGGCTGTGCCTCCTTTGCCCCACCCACCCTCAGAGTTACTGTACTACCTCCCACCCTGCAAAAAAAATTATTGAGGGGCCTCCCCGGGAAACCATCAGGAGGCCCTGGTGGTGGCCCTTGGGCGAGGGACTGGAGCTAAGGAGGCGTCGTGCAGAAGGTCTGGGAGCTCAGGAGGTGCTGGTAGGTTCTCATCAATAATCAATTATCATCAATAATGTCCTCTTAATAAACTTTACAAAATTTGTTGTCATTTGTTGTGGAATTAGAGGACAGCTCCAACACCCTCAGCACTCTTTCTACCAAAAAAAATTCTACAGTCTGCTCTAGCGAGACTGATCCAACGAGACAAGATTCCTTGTCTAGTCCAGCGAGACACAACCCTGAGTACTCTCCAGCAAGATATGTCCCTAATTGCTCTCCAAAAGAAGTGGCTATAGCTCCTGAGCCTTCTCCTGAGCTTTCTACAGCCCCTGAGCCTGTTTCTGAACTCTGAACTCTGTTAGCCTTCTCCTGAGCTCTCCAGTCAAGTCAAATCACCTTTATTTATATAGCGCTTTTTACAAAACAGATTGTTTCAAAGCAGCTTTACAGTGGTCACAGGAAAACAATAAAATCAAAGTTTGTTTTTGCTGAACAGTAGCTCTAAAAGAGCAGTCGAATCAAAAAAATGAAGAATATTAACAGTGGCAACAGAGGCGACAGTGACAAGGAACCAAAACTCCAGCAGGTGACGGAATGAATGAAGAACTGGTTGGAGATGGATTCATAATCTTCACAGAGAAGGGTTTAGTAGAGTCACGGTCTCCGCAGACACTTCAGGGGAGTGCTGTGCTCGTGTCCAGGTCCTTCATCTGATCTGGATATGGCCCAGATCCGGCTGACCATGGTAACCTCGGGATAAACAGAGAATAATATCAGCGTAGATGCCATTCTTTTTCTGATGTAACGAGTATATCAGATGTTATGGGGATGTTCCCGGTTCCGGCTGACCTAAATAATACAGCCTAACAATCATTTTATATGATTTGGATTAAAAATGTATGTATAATGTGTTACATGTACGTCAGTTTGAAGAGATGTGTTTTTAGTCTAGATTTAAACTGTGAGAGTGTGTCTGCTTCCCGAACTATATTTGTTATAATAGGTAAAGAGAGGGAATCAGTTTGCGGGAATAGATTTTATTTGAACAGAAGAGAACACAAGAAATGCTGAGAAATCTAGAAGATTCACAGCGCAGTGTCACAATGGCAAACACAGCTAGCTGTGAGAAATCAAAGTTAAGCAGGGAAACAAGGTGGGAGGGTTACACAGATGAGACATGAACACAGAGCAAATGCGAATGCACATGAAAGCACGCGGCTGATGAAAACACAAACCACGTGCCCACAACACTGTACACAGACCCGAGAGAACGCGGCTCAAGTAGAGCTTGAACCGCGCCCACTCACAAAACACTCACGAAACACTCGGCTCACGCACTCATGACAAGGACAAACACACAGGTCATGAATGTCCGAATCCCAACACAAACCAAAACCAGACAAGACCAGCCTTGGGATCGAACTTTTCATTGGGATCAAATTTTTTGGTCTATTAATTAGAATCTCTGTTTTTTCAGAATTAAGCAGTAGAAAGTTATTAGTCAGCCAATTTTTTTTATATCAGTTATGCATTCTGTTAATTTAGTGAATTGGTACGTTTCATCAATGTACAGCCCCTGAGCCTGCTTCTGAACTCTCTGTAGCCCGTGAGCCTTCTCCTTAGCTCTCTACAGCCCCTGAGCCTGCTTCGGAACCCTTCTCCTGAACTCTCTGTGGTATATCACCAATTTATTTGGGATGCTTTTAGTTTCCTGGTTTGTGACATCCAGCGCTTTTGATGTATCAGCACAAATTAATCTGATTTCACACATGCTTCAGATTGCAATCACGTAGAGAGCTTTCCAACAGTGTAAATTAATGCAACACTAGTTCCTTCGAAAGATAACTAATTTTATTTATCTTTAACAGAAAAATTGCAACAACTGTTAATTATCATTAAATAATAATAAGTAAGCCGACACTTGATTAAAATTATTCTACTCTTTAAAAACAAAAAATGTGCATTTGCTTCCTTAAAGAACAGTTTCTGCTTGATTTAACTCTTAACCTCTCAGGTTTTATGAGGACGACGGCACACTGAAGCATACTTTACATTAGTTCAATGCTTTAAAGGGGACTTGCTTTTTTAGTTAATTGTTTTATAATGTTTCCTGGGTTGTACTTATAATGTTAGCAAGATCTTTACAAAAAATGGTAATAATTTAGAAATAAAAGGCAGTTTTGTCTACCTGATGTGAGACTTCAGTGTTAAACACCTACTGTGATTGTCTGACATTCTTACATGTGGAACTCTTTTGAAAACTTTTAGCATGTCTTTACCATTACAGCTCTCAAGGTTAACTAACTGTGAAACGTGTTGATCAATAGCATTATATCTAGATCGTGGCATGAATGGTTGCAATGAAGTCGGTCACAGACATGTTGAGCACAAGAATGCAGCGATCTTGATTTCTGCACACTAACAGAAGCTTTCATTATAACTAACAAACATGCAAACATGTTGTAAATAAGAGATTTTTATTATATTTTCAGTTTTGGTGAGAGTCTAGAACTCAGTCTCTGATAGACTTGCGCTATTTGATTAACAGCCCCAGCGATTGTAAAGGGAGCATTCTTTGATCGCTTTCTATACATAATTTAATCACAGTTCAAATAACAGATTATTTTCATTCTACAAAGATAGAAAATGTGAAGTTAATTGTTTAATCATGTTTGATGCAAAGACAAAGAACATCTGTCAATCATCACATATAATAAATCATTGAGCATAGATCAGAATCTGTTTTTGGTTGAGACTACAGTTATACCTTGGTTTACGAGTTTAATTCGTTCCAAGAGCGAGCTCATAAACCAAAATGCTCGTACACCAAAACAAATTTCCCCATAAGAATTCACTAAAAATCAATCTATTTGTTCCACACGACCACAAATGTCCATTTTAGACATTTTTTTGGTTTTACCCTATTAATTAAACTCTAAAAATACTTGACAATTTACTGTAATGCACTTCAGATTTGAGCAGCGTGCCTGGAGGAGACGAGAGGAGGGAGGAGGGGGGAGCGGGGAAAGCAAGAATTCAAGTGCAAATGAGTGAATTTATTATAATAGTGCAGAAAACAAATGAAGTAATAATCCAGAGTGAAAGTCTTGGAACATGGGAGACGGGGAGCCGCGAACAAACGAACGCATGCAAGCAACGAACGAACACACGGGAGCCGCAAACAAACAAACGCACGGGAGCCGCAAACGAACGAACGAACACAAGGGAGCCCCGAACGAGCAAACACACGGGAGCCGCAAACGTACGAACACACGGGAGCCGTGAACGAACAAACACACGGGAGCCCCGAACGAACGAACACACGGGAGCCACGAACTAACTAACACACGGGAGCCGCGAATGAACAAAGCGTGGAAAAAGCAGAGATAGGCAGATGATATGAGAATCAGGTGTGTCATTGCTCAGTGAACGAACGAGCAATTGAACGAACGAACACACGGGAGCCCCGAAGGAACGAACACACGGGAGCCGCGAACAAACGAACACACGGGATCTGCGAACAAACGAATGAACACACGGGAGCACCGAACGAACGAACACACGGGAGCCACAAAAGAATGAACACACGGGAGCTGCGAACAAATGAACACACAGGAGCCGCGAACGAATGAACGAACGAACACACGGGGGCCCCGAACGAACAAACCCACGGGAGCCGCGAACAAACGAACACACGGGAGCCGCGAACGAATGAACGAACAAACACACGGGAGCCGCGAACGAACGAACGAACACACGAGAGCCCCGAACGAACGAACACAAACAAACAATCTGTATTGTTAATGCTGGGGACAAATTTGCAGTGATGAAGTAAATGTAGATCTTCTCGAGAGGCCGTCTTTAGTTGCGCTATTACATCAGATAAGGATATTCCACAACGTCCATGGCCATGGTTACAGTAATAGCTGCTTTTGGACAGCTATTGGTTCAATCCTGAAACTTTCAGGATATTCTTATTGTATTATGACAAAAGCTCAAGGAAATTTGTATTTCTCAGTTCATGAACCCTTTAATGTAAACGATTGTATTTGCCTATACATCATTAAAAAAGATCTAAAATTCAAAATTCAGTATGTATCATTCTGAAAATATTATGTCTTAATTTGTGTCAGGAGTTATGCTAAACATTTAATATGAACATCAGCTGCTCCTATTCACAAAAAAAAAACACTTGTGCAGCTGCTTGATAAAACATTGTCCCTCAGGGCTTTTAGAGAAAAATTGCTAAATTTTTAAATCATAGTTCTTTTGTTTAAGAACTGATTAGAATTGTCAGTGTGCCTTGAATGCAGTGTAAGTCGCTTTGGATAAAAGCATCTTCCAAATACATAAATGTAAAATTCTATAGAGAGGAGTAGTAATTATTATGTTTTCTTCCCAAAATGCAGTTCTTTGACTACAGTATCACTGAACACACTCATGTACTGTAATTTATTCAACTTGACAACTTGAGGGTGCTCTGTGTATGTTTAGTTCATGAACTAGACTTGTATTGAACATTTGGCAGTTTATAAGATAGAAATGAAAAAGTTAGATCAAACTAATTGGGTATTAACACAAAGTAGTTAGTAATTGAATGAAGCCAAAAGAAAAGTATAATTAGAGCCATTACCAGAGAAATAGCTAGAATATGTGCAGGGAAGTCTGAAACTGAATGTGGAAATTTGCACCACAAAACGATAGAGACGATACACTGAACGTATGTGTAACAGAGTTATATAGAGTGTCTCCACTTGCTGTTAAAGACAACCTAGAAACAGGACTTTATATTGGCTGGCTGGCACTCTGTGATGCGCGCGCCTCTTGTCACACATATTAGTTAACGTGTATGAGGCCAACGCGCCAGAACGAGGAGTGGATGAGCTACTGTGTACATCACCTCATGTATATATTTGTGTTTTCTCAGGTATGTTATGTTTCTACTTTGTGAGTACATTGTTTTGAATCTTAGTTTATATATATTTTAATTTGTTTAACTGTAATCATATATTAGTTAACGTGTATGAGGCCAACGCGCCAGAACGAGGAGTGGATGAGCTACTGTGTACATCACCTCATGTATATATTTGTGTTTTCTCAGTGATTTCCTTTAAATAAACTGATGAAAGAAGTATATGGGAGTTTTATTAACACAACGCAGAGAACAGTTACATATGCTTAGAAAATAAACAATAAACATCAGTTCGCGTTTTAGAGTCTTCTAAAAAAAAAAAAAATCTCACATTGTAATACAATTTAAAAAAACATTTAATAAAATTCAGATTTGAAATATAACATGATTAAAACAATGGCATCTTCAATTTTATTTTACTAAATATATTTCATAAAAATACATTTTAAATAACTTACAAAACTTTGAAGATATTTATAACTATAAATATTTTATAAATAATAAATTATTTAATTATTCATTTTAAAAAAAATTTTTTTTCATTATTTCATTAATTAATTCTTTACAATACATTACCACGTATCTGCTTTCAAAATAAGACCAGAATTATGCTTTCAGTGCAAAGTGTTCATGAACTGTATTTTAGTTTGCCATTTTTTTAAAAAGCGGCGGTGAAGGCTAACAGTTTAGAACACTTCTCTTAGTGTAACCCGATGCATTCAGTTGATTAAGTAGTTTTGATTATAATAAAACATCTCTGGGCACCTAACGTCACCTGGGTTTCCTGAGAGGAGTGAATGAGACATTATGTCAGAGGTGATTCCCATCCTTCCTCAAATATAATGAAACCTTAATTAATCTCATGATTGTTCACAGTATATTTGGGCCGAATAATGCAAATGGAAGCAACTATTCGCATAATGTTGCAACAAGTGACAAGCTTTAGGGATGGGCGATACCTGACTTTTAAAATTCGATACAATACCGATATTTTTGGGTATACTTTTTCCGATATCGATATCGATACCGATACCACTTATTTCTTAAATGTGTATGTTATTTAAAATAAAAAAAATTTTAAAGTAAAAAAAATAAATATATATATATATATATATATATATATATATATATATATATATATATATATATATATATGTAGCAATGATATGTTGTTACACCAGATTATTACATTTATTTTTATATTTGTATTGTTTCTATGACTATTATTATCGTGTTTATTCATTTTTAATGTGTTTTGGGAGGGTTAATATAAAAAGTGGAATTATTAATATGCTGACGTCACAGGCAGGTGCGCTTGAAAATTGCAGCGCAAGTGTGATTCGACCTCTTTCGGGCTTTGCCGTCGGTGTAGAGAGGCGTAAGTTTTGAGCTCTGCTCTTCAGTTCAATTGCGCTGTCTTGATGTGTACTTGACAATAAGAAATGAGGGGGGAAAGCTTGTTTCATGTGTCAGTAGTTCATAGTTAAGTTGTTTAACAGTTAACGTTAATAGATGATTGGTACACTGTGAGATGCCGCATGCGCGCCGAACATTACCAACGTGTTAGCGGCTAAGCGGCTAACATTTCGGCGCGTCTCGGTGTACATGTATGTGGGTATATAATCAACTGTATATTTGATATTAAATGTATAGTTCCTAGTTTAGCAGGTTTTGCAATGTGTTGATTACATTAGCTAGTGCATTTAACATGTATGTGTTCCTTTGTGATTTACAGGCAAGTGCTAAACATATCTATGTGGTTTATGGTGCCTGTCTGTGTATGATTTTTACAGGTATGTTATTTGCACAGCTAAGAAACCAATTTAATTTTGATTTTTACTGAAACATCGTACACTGTACAATTATTGTTTTTGTTATGTTTGTTTTCTTTGGTTTTACACGTGCGCTCTTTCGGGCTTTGCCGTCGGTGTAGAGAGGCGCAAGTGCTAAACACATCTATGTGGTTTATGGTGCTTGTCTGTGTATGATTTTTACAGGCACCGAAAATAAAACATCTAGGAGACAGGATCATTTGGAGTGTGGACAGTTATTCATTTAAAAAAATACACAACGCAGAATAAGAACCACTACAAAACTGGTGCCGTGACCTGTCGATTTGGTCGATCGTCATCGACCAACGGGATTGCTCACGTGGAGTCTGTCTTGCGCTGAGGGGAGCCGGAGGCAAGAAAGGATTGAAGTCATCTGTTGCTGTCTCTTCGGTGGTGTTCAAGCGGTTTGAACTGTGTCCAGGAGGCGAATTGTTGAAAAGAAATTGATGCTGAAGAAGTGGCGGCACAATAAATATTCAGACTGGTGAGTTGTGGCATAGCTGGATCAAGCACCTTGCTGGATCATCGAGGAGTGTCACCGGGTTATTTGACTGAACTGTGTGCTTGAAGGTACTTCGCATCAACAACTGACTTATTTTTTTTTAAAGAACTGTACAACAAAAGTGAACTGAGGTTAAAGTACAACATTTTATTTTTCTCTTGTTTAAAACGTGTTGATTTTTCACAGTTTTTTTTAAAAACATTTTTATTTTCCTATGCTAGAGTGAAATGGCTAAACGAAGTGCTTTTGGATGGGACTACACATTTTCAGCTGGTAGAGGGCGGGGCAGTTTCTTGGGTACGCCTGACAAATCTAGACCGTTTGAGGTTCCTAAGCACTGTAGTACAGGCCGGGGTAGACCAGCTGATGTATCCGGTGTTGATGGAGATGAAATAGGGGGTAGTCCAATCGCTGCAGCCAGTAAATATGATTATGATTCTCAGGAATCAGAAATGTCTGGACAGATGAGTAATTTAATAAAACAAATTGGCAGTGAAATTGCTCAATCAATAAGAGAAAGTATGATGAGGTCTGACTTTCCAAATTACCCATCTGGTATGAAGTTTCAAGAAGGTGTGAGTGGCCATGTGACTGACCACACAAATTCCACTGTCATTGATGCTTCAAGAATGAATTTAATTCTGAAAGCTGAGGTGGCAACTCCTCCACACTTTAGAGGGGATAGTTCAGACAAATACTCAGTCATGGAATGGGAAGACATGATGCGGGTTTATTTAAACAAACTTGTGGTGTCTGATTCTGAAAGGGTTGGAGAAATAATGAACAGACTGTTGGGGCGGGCCAGGGATGTGATGAGTGTATGGCTGCGCAATTGTACAATAACTCCTACGATTGAGTCTGTCTTTTCTGTTTTGAGGCAGCACTTCGGGGATCAGTGCAGTTCAGGTATCCCGTTGGCTGATTTTTACTCGGTGAGACCATATCCCAAAGAAAGCGCTTGGGATTATTGGATTATTGGATGTAGCTGAGCAAAGTTTAAGATGGGAAGGCAGAACTTTGGATAACAGGAGCAAAGAGGTAGCTTGTATGTTCATCCGCTACTGTCCTGACAAAGAGTTGGCGTTTGTTTTTAAGAGTAAACCTGTTAAGTCGTGGACCGCATCTGAGGTGCAAGAGCAGCTTGACGAATTGAAGAGAACGAAAGTTGACAAATCAAGCAGTCAAACAATTTACCGCAGTTGTCTCTGAACCAGATGTTGATGTAGCTACTTCATCTTCCAAGTGTGCAGTTGTAGCTGATGAGAATGCATTAGACAAAGTCTTGTCTTTACTAGAAAAAACATTAGTGTGCAACGCTCAGGCTACACGAGTTCCTTGGACTAAACAAACAGGCAACAAGACCCGCGAATGCAGAGTATGTCAAAGCACAGAGCACAGCACAACCGCACATTGTAGAATGTATAATTTGTGTTTCAAGTGTTTTACAGCTGGACATGCAAGTTATAACTGTGACAGTCACAGAACTACACCTAGGGTTGGTTCCAGTCCACAAAACCAAGGCAGGTCTCAGGGAAACTAGACCGCTCCCTTCGGACAGAGGACGAGGTGGGGCTTTGTAGTAATTCCTCTGAGACTGATATTGAATCTGTTTATTCATTTTTCTGTGAGAGAATTGGCAAAACAAAAATGGTGGTTTTTCAAAATAGCATGCAAGTCGATCAGAGTAACAGTTTGTTTTATACAAGTGTGTTACTACAGGACAAAGTTGAGCTTCAGGGTATGTTGGACAGTGGCTCTATGGCGACTACTCTGAGTGCGGACGTAGTTCTCCAACTCAGAGACGCTGGGGTACTGGACCAGGATATCCTGAACTCTTCAGATATTGTATTGGTGGGTTGTGGTGGAAAACAAACTACTCCAGAAGGTGTATGCAATCTGAAACTTGAAGTTTACGGGGTCGGTTTCAATGTCCCAGTTCTGATTGTGACTGGTCAAAGGGACCAAATCATACTTGGCACAAATGTCCTGAAACCTCTAAGTCAGATGAAGCATACAGACCAATTTTGGAGGGTGGTAAATAGACCTGACTCTGTTGCACAATCTGAAAATGGCCAATTTTTACGAATGCTTTGGTGTATTGAGAGATGGAGGGGTGATTCGATTCCTGACAAGGTGGGTACCTTGAGACTGAGGTCAGCAGTGACCCTCCAGCCTATGAGCGAACACCTTGTTTGGGGTCGTTTGCCTCCGGGGTCAAAACTGTCAGTAGGGAGTACAGTAATCATTGAACCAAGTTCTTCGCGTTGTGTGCTTCGGAACGTGCTAGTTGGGAGGGTTGTTTCACCTTTGTGGGGAGACGGTTGGCTACCAGTGAAGGTGATCAACCCAACCAATGTAGAGATTGTGATGAGGAAGAATGCGAAGGTGGCTGATGTATATTCTTGTGTTGCATTGGAGGATCTCGAACAATCTACTGACAGGTTGGTTAGCCAGAATGTAGGCGGGGTATATTCTGACAGGTCATGTGGTAGCCTAACAGTGGGAGCATCAACATCTGGAGAGAGTTTGGTTGGTGACAGCAGATTGGACGACCTGGGCCTTGGCAATTTGAATGTGAGTGACTGTGAAGTGTCTTCATTTTGGAGGAACAGGCTTGTTGATCTAGTTGAGAAATATGAGGGTGTGTTCTCGAGGCACAGTTTGGATTGTGGTGAGGCAAAGGGATTTTGTCATCGAATAAGAGTTACTGATGACAAGCCTTTTCGTCTTCCATACCGCCGTCTCTCTCCCGCTCATTACTTGAAGTTGAAAAAGACTTTAGATGAGATGGAGGACAAGGAGATCATTAGGAAGTCGAGCAGTGAGTTTGCGTCACCATTGGTTTTGGTGTGGAAAAAAATTGTGACTTGAGGATATGCACTGATTTCCGGTGGTTGAACGCACGCACGGTGAAGGATGCTCATCCTCTTCCCCACCAAGCGGATGTGCTTGCAGCATTGGGTGGGAATGCTTACTTTAGTACCATGGATTTAACCTCTGGGTACTACAACATTCCTTTACATGAGGATGACAAGAAGTTCACAGCATTCTGTTCACCATTGGGGCTCCATGAATATAATCGTTTGTCTCAGGGCCTGTGCAACAGCCCAGCAACGTTTATGCGAATGATGCTGACTGTGTTTGGTGATCAGAATTTCTTGAGTCTTCTTTGTTATTTAGATGATTTGTTGGTTTTTGGAAAGACTGAAGAAGAGAGCTTGGAAAGGCTTGAGATGGTGTTTCGACGGTTAGAGGATCACAATTTGAAATTGTCTCCTTCTAAATGTAGGTTTCTTAGGAAGTCTGTAAAATTTTTGGGTCATGTTGTGTCTGAAGAGGGGGTAGCTAGTGATCCAGAAAAGATCAATGCCATTGTGAGTATGTCTGAGAAGGATTTAATGGAGAATGATTGTGTCACACCATCAGCAAGTAAGATTAGGTCCTTTTTGGGTATGGTCGTGGACTACCAGCATTTCATTGAAAATTGTTCCATAGTAGCTAAACCCTTGTTTCAGCTGTTGACAGGACAAAAGAGACCCAGAATGGGGAGGGGTGTCAAACGACCGAAAAGAAGTCGTACACTTTCTCCATTGGATTGGACTGATGAGTGTAGAGCAGCCCTGGAGAGTTTGAAGTCTGCTTTGGTGAGTCAGGTTTTGCTTGCACACCCGGATTTTTCAAAGCCATTTCTATTGTCTGTGGATGCTTCCACTAGCGGGCTTGGGGCCGTTTTGTCTCAGGTTCAGGAGGGATTTACTGTGGCAAGGCCCATTGCCTTTGCATCAAAGTCTCTAAACCATGCACAGTCAAAGTATCCAGCACACAGACTTGAGTTTTTAGCTATGAAGTGGGCTATTTGTGATAAATTCAGCCACTGGCTGCGGGGACATGATTTACTGTGTGGACTGACAACAACCCATTTAAATACATCCTCACAAAGCCCAAACTGGATGCATGTGAACAAAGATGGGTAGCAAAGCTGGCACCTTACGATTTTGACATTCAGTACATCCCTGGACCGAAAAATGTAGTTGCAGATGCATTAAGTAGGGAACCGTTTGTGGCTTCAAAAATTCTTCACAGATTGACGAGGACCTCTTATGATATTTTGCTGCATGAGGCTGAGTCTGTTGCTGTCGAGCAGGTGCAGGACATGTTTCATCTCTCATGTGAAGGTGTGGATGGTGAAGGGATGGATGGTCTGGCAGAGTCAGTCAAAATGTGTGTATAGGGTCCACTCACCTTACTGGAAAAGTCCCTCATCATGAGCTATCAGCTGTCTTTCGCTCTCACAACGACTGGGAACATGGTGCAGACATTAGAAGTTTGTCATATGTGCAACATCTACAGAATGTGGCAGACGTTGAGCAGAGTGAAATTCACAGCTTTACTCATGATGAGTTGTTAGAAAAGCAGTGTCAGGATCCTGCAATTGATAGAGTAAAGTTTTTTTGTGGAGAGAGGAAGACGCCCATCTCGCAGAGAAAGTTTTTGAGTCTAAAAGAACTCTGAGGATACTATGCCAATGGGATAAACTTACCTTGAGGTTAGGTGTTTTGTACAGAGTTGTTAAGAATCCAGTATCTATGAAAAAGACTTACCAGTTTGTGGTGCCAACAGCCCTTCGTGATACTGTTCTAAAGGGTGTACATGATAATGCTGGTCACCAGGGTCAACATCGTACACTATGGTTGGCTAGGCAGCGGTTTTTCTGGGAGTCTATGGAAGAGGACATAAAGAGATATGTTAATGAGTGTCAGAGATGTATTCTGAGTAAGAGGCCTGAGCCTGAGGCAAGGGCTCCTCTCGTGTCAATTCACACAAGTGCTCCCCTTGAGATGGTTTGTATTGACTTTTGGTCAGCAGAGGATTCTAACAACAAAACTGTTGACATGTTAGTGGTTACTGACCATTTCACAAAACTTGCTTGTGCTTACACGTGTCCGAACCAAACTGCAGAAGCTGTTGCACGCGTCTTGTGGAACAAGTTTTTCTGTATTTATGGTTTTCCGGGTCGAATACATTCTGACAGGGGTGCAAACTTTGAGAGTTCTCTTATGGTTGAACTATTGAGATTGTCGGGTGTAGGAAAATCGCACACACCGTATCATCCTATGGGTAATGGACAGACCGAAAGATTCAACCGTACTTTGGGAGATATGATTCGTGCGCTGCCTCCAAGAGCTAACGTCAAGTGGCCACAGATGTTGAACACACTCACTTTTGCATACAATTGCACAAGACACGAAACCACTGGGTATCCACTGTTTTTCTTGATGTTCGGCCGAACACCAAGATTACCAGTGGATGTACTGTTTGAAAACGTGATGTTGAACAACGAAACCATCAGTGTTCACAAATATGTTCAGTCACTTGAGAAAGACTTGCGAGAAGCCATGATTATCGCACAAGAACATGCTGAACGAAAGCAAACCAAACAAGCAGAGTACTATGATCGAAAGGGTAAAGGTCATTCTCTTGAGCTTGGTGACAGAGTACTCCTTGCAAATAAGGGGGAACGTGGTAAAAAGAAGTTATCAGACCGCTGGGAGAAGGTTGTGTATGTTGTTGTGGGGAAAAAGAGTGCACTGAACGTTTACCAGATAAGGAATCCTGGGACAGGTCGTACCAAAACGGTACATCGTAATCTACTGATGCCTGTCAATTTCCTACCGGTACCAGCTTGGAATGATGGTAGTGATGATAATGAGGTTGAGGATTACACTGTTACTGGATCATGTGATGGAGACGATCAAACTCAGAGTGATGATCGTACCGCTCGCTGGGTGTCCGAACTTAACGATGCCACTGAGGTGCCAAAAGTAAAATCAGTGGAGCACTCTAATGCTGATCAAACAACTTCTAGTGATGACATGTCTGTGGAATGTGACCTTGAGACGGGCAGAGTACCTGAGTGTGAGACCGAAATGGTAAACTTAACCGGCTCTAACTTGTCTGTATCTTCATGTGTGTCTGATTTTTCTGTACAAACTGTTTTGAATGATAACTGTGCTTCTGAGGTTGACGAGCATTCTTCAACAGTTGTAGAAATGTCACTGCTGCAAGATCAGAGTAGTGAAATGGTCAATGTTTCACTGGACTGTTTTAGGTCAAGATTTGGGAGACTCATTAGGCCAGTTAACAGGCTTATACAGACTATGTCGACACAGAAAGTATATGCAATTCATGATGTTTAAACTGTACCAGAACCAAAAGTGTTATTGAAATGTTTAAAGTTGTTCATATGTGATTTTTGTTTTTGCCATTTTATTTTAGTTTTCAGGTCATTTGCTTTTGGTAACTACATGTTTTGAATGTTATTCACATGTTGATTGTACATCTTTGGTGTCATGTGTAGAACTATGTAAACGGCATGGTTGTCTATGGGTAATTTGGGGATTAGCTACCCCTGGGTTACCTTAATCTCGAAAGAGATAGTTAAAAACTGAACAAATCGAATGTGATTTCAGGAAAGTGACATCATTAATTTTAGATTGGGTATGTAATGCATAATCTGGTGTAAAACAGTGGGGGTGGATGTAGCAATGATATGTTGTTACACCAGATTATTACATTTATTTTTATATTTATATTGTTTCTATGACTATTATTATCGTGTTTATTCATTTTTAATGTGTTTTGGGAGGGTTAATATAAAAAGTGGAATTATTAATATGCTGACGTCACAGGCAGGTGCGCTTGAAAATCGCAGCGCAAGTGTGATTCGACCTCTTTCGGGCTTTGCCGTCGGTGTAGAGAGGTGTAAGTTTTGAGCTCTGCTCTTCAGTTCAATTGCGCTGTCTTGATGTGTACTTGACAATAAGAAATGAGGGGGGAAAGCTTGTTTCATGTGTCAGTAGTTCATAGTTAAGTTGTTTAACAGTTAACGTTAATAGATGATTGGTACACTGTGAGATGCCGCATGCGCGTCGAACATTACCAACGTGTTAGCGGCTAAGCGGCTAACATTTCGGCGCGTCTCGGTGTACATGTATGTGGGTATATAATCAACTGTATATTTGATATTAAATGTATAGTTCCTAGTTTTGCAATGTGTTGATTACATTAGCTAGTGCATTTAACATGTATGTGTTCCTTTGTGATTTACAGGCAAGTGCTAAACATATCTATGTGGTTTATGGTGCCTGTCTGTGTATGATTTTTACAGGTATGTTATTTGCACAGCTAAGAAACTAATTTAATTTTGATTTTTTTTCTGAAACATCGTACACTGTACAATTATTGTTTTTGTTATGTTTGTTTTCTTTGGTTTTACACGTGCGCTCTTTCGGGCTTTGCCGTCGGTGTAGAGAGGTGCAAGTGCTAAACATATCTATGTGGTTTGTCTGTGTATGATTTTTTACAGGCACCGAAAATAAAACATCTAGGAGACAGGATCATTTGGAGTGTGGACAGTTACTCATTTAAAAAAATACACAACGCAGAATAAGAACCACTATATATATATATATATATATTAGGGATGTACCGGATATCCGGTTCCGGTTAGCCGGATATCCGGCGTTTTTTTTTCTATCCGGTTCCGGCTCCGGTTCCGGTCGAAATGGTACCAGGTACCGGATATTGCTCGGTCATTTTCGGTTATTAGTTTAATTTAGTTCAGCCGCCATTTTAAATGTTGGGTACAAAAAAAAAAAACAATGTAGTCGCGTAAATTTAGCGTCGTTTGGGATTATTTTCAGCTAGAGGGATCATTACTGAACATCGATCGCGACTTCTCCCTGATAATGCAGAAAAACTGATCTTCATGAAGTTAAATGCTAAACTGATTAAAACGTAAGTAAGGACCGGAATTTGGGGGAACCCAACAAAAATATTTTGTATAATAATTTTTTTGGGAGCTGAATTTGTAATTTTTTTTTAAATATTCATTATTAAAGAAGAACCCAACAAAGTCGACTAAGAACTACTTTGTCATGTACACCAAGTATTTTTTACCTCTGCTAGCTGTCGGGCTATGTAGTGTGTCAAAAACAACAACAAACACAGGGCATGACACATTTTTATTTACACTGTAGTCTAAACTATAAACACACAAAAAATTGGCTGTGGTGCAACAAGTATCCATATATCCGCTGATATCCGGTTCCGGTTCCTGCCGGATAGTTAATTTGATATCCGGAACTATCCGGTTCCGGCCGGATAATAAAAATTGCTATCCGTTGCATCCCTAATATGCATACATACATGCATACATACATACATACATACATACATACATACATACAGGGTTGGGTAGGTTACTTTTAAAATGTATTTCACTACAGATTACAAAATACTTGCTTTAAAAAGTAATCTGTAACGTATTTCGTTACATTACTCAAGTTTAGTAACGTAATCTAAATACTTTGGAATACTTTGAAATACTTAACACAAAAGACCATATTAACTTGATGTCCTGTTATCATCTTTATAGCAGAGGCACATCTAATAGAGGCACATTTGGAAAAAAAATATGCCAAATATAAGTAAGATATAAATAAGATAAATATGATTTAAAATTTGTGTCATTTTAACTATCCCTAGTATAAATATGTTTCTATTGCCGCAAGCATCAGTCAAGTGTGGTCTTAACAATAAATGAAAGCAAGAAAAAAACAGCTGGTACAATTCTCCAAGTAACACAACAAATTTAGGTAATGAATGGAGAAAACTTTGAGTGATTCTTTCACTTATTATCCTCTCTATTAAAGGTTACCGCCACAACAGAATCAAGAGAGTCAACAGTCAAACTTAGTCAGGATGCGTTTCACAAATCAAATATGGACGCAATGAAGTTCAATGGAATTTATGACTATAGTTATCTAGCGATGCTTTTGGGAAATACACCCCAGATCTATTAAATTCGTGAATGACTATGAAAATTTTGTAACTGACTAGTCGACTAGTCTAAAAGTAATGCCGCTAGAAATAAGGTCACTTTTCTGCGGCGCGCTTTTCCTTCTGTACTGTAGTCTCAAAACTGCAGCTGTATGTAGCGAGAGGCGTGTGTGTCGGTTTCCATGGTGAAACCCATGACAATGAGTTCAATAAACAGGTAAAGAATAAAAGAGTATATATCTATATATTTCTTTCAGCTGAACGTGATCACAGTGGTGGACAGTTGTAGTAAATGACTTGATGATTTGGCTGTTTCGGCTCGTCTCTCCAATCATTTCCGTGTCTGTGATTAATATGGCTATGCTCGGATCCAGTGGAATCATTATATGTCAGTTTATAAAACACTTTTCTGTCTCCTCCTACTTTAAAATACTCCCACACCTCGCTCGTCTCTCAATGGTCATTATTAAACCCGCCGCGACTGATATAAACAAAACGCATGGGAGATTTGGGGTAAAGATTTAGTTTCTGCTTGTTGTTTCCATGGCGACGCGTCATGCTTGTCACCTGACACACCGCAGCCGCAGAAGCACTATGACAGATGTATCGCATTTATTTAGTTTTACTTATTTATTCACAATATTCACACACTTGTTGGCTTTTTTATCAATGACCTGATATTCCAATTCTCAAATATGCGGAAGTGAATAAGTTTTGTCTTAAAAGCCTTTATAACGATCACGTCAGCTGATCTATAATGTAAAACGGGCGCCGCAGTTCAGAGAATCTAATCTATCGGATTTACAGCACGTAAATTCAGTCACTTCTCTCGGAATACATGACAGTAAGTGTCCAGTGAAGCGGGAGAAGAATATGAAGTTTATAGTAACCTATGCAATGTGTGAATGATTTGAATAAAACACCTTGTCAGTTTATAATTTAATGGATTGTTATTTCCGCTTTTATAGACATCTGTGTATATTTTTCAAACTATAAATGTATTTTTTGCCAGTACTTAGTATTTAAACGTCTGAAACCTAAAATAAAGGTACGTGGTTGAAAACTGAATAGCTGTGATATCCGTTGTTTTCACGGACGTCACAAAACCTGCGTAGTTACCCACCATGCACTGCGCACCGCCATTTTGAATCCCTACTGTCAGTGTCAACTCGTATATCTTATTGACGATCGTCGCTAATTTTACTTGTTATCATACTCTTTATTACTCTAATACTACATATTTGTAGATTGTAAATCAAAAACAATTAACATAAGTGACTTCTGTTGTGTTTATGGATACAAGCGGTGGAATGAGGACAAGTTACCGCAGTTTTAGAACGCTCTGTACTTTCACATTCATGAACCTCTCCATGGACTGAATTAACATGAACAATAGTGTTTTCATCACTGCTCTGTGTCTTTAAAGCCTAAAAAGGAGATATAAAATATAACGTTAGGTGTTATTTTAACTGCTGAATCGAATTTCAATATAAAGGACGTTAGACAAATTGGTTGAATTTAACTTGTATTATTTTAATTGTTGAATATGTTTCCAATTTATAACAATAAACAAAAGGTAAAGGAATGTCAAATACTGCTAAAGGTTAAGTTTATTGAGTTACGAAGGCATTTTGGGGAAAGTTACTAATTAGGACAAAGTGGGTGGGGTGGGTTATTGTCTGTCGACTGTAACACATTTTTACTTTTGGTATAAATTGCAGCTTCTAAACATATTAAATATTGTCAATACATTTAAACTTACCCCCTACAAAATGTTTAGAGCATATGATCGTTCTATTCCATTTTTCTTCAGTCTGAATGTCAGCCCTGTTGATCGCAACTTTCCATACACGTCGCCTTTCTTCTGACAAAATTCGTGTTCTTTCACATTGTCCAGTTATCACTTTTGGAAGTTTAAAAAATCTTACATCTGTACTTACTCCTGGCCTATTTGAACATCCAAAAATTCCACAGATAGGCATTTGTGAGCATAAGTTTTGAATATACAAGCTTTATTGTTGCTTTGCATAGGGAATCAAAATGGCGGATATGCTGGTACGCAAGTTTCGATGACGTCACGTGAAAACAACGGATATGACAAACACTGAGCGTCGCGACCGCAGCGCCAGCCAACGCATGAAAACACGTTTGAATTTAGCAATTGATCACGAGACGCACGGGTCGTTCTAATCCCACGTGCGATCGCGCGCCTCAGAGGGTTACATGTAAAATTAAAATGTCATTTGAACAATAAAATCTTGTGGGGTTTTTTTTCCTCGTGTAGTCGACTAGTGTTTTTGGTGTCGACTACTGGCACCCTGTACCGTGTAGTCGACTACACTCACACATCCCCTAATGTTGTATAAGACCAAATTCTTATAAATATTAAACATAGGCTAATGATGATAACCATAAAAGGCTCAACGTATGAGTAAATGGGAAAATAAGGAATATTACATGTCCAGTGGCAAGACAAATGGTAGAGCATCATAGACAGTTAAGGTAGAAGCTGTACACATTGAAATCTATGAGTGAATGTGATTTTATCTGGAATTCAAATAGCAATGAAATTAGTTGGAAGGTGATTGAGGGGCAGAGCAAAATGATGACCCGAACGAGGATCGAACCCGGGACCTTGAGGCTATTAATACTCCGCTCTAACCAACTGAGCTATCCGGCCTCATATGAACGTTTTGCAATGGGCTCGTCCGGGATTTGAACCCGGGGCCTTTCATACCCTAAGCGAGAATCATATAAATAAAGAAAATAATTTTCAAAGACCAAGAACAACTTACTTCAAGATGCTTTTTCAGATTAGATGTTGAATCCTTTGAAGCCGATAGAAGTTTTGTTGCAGGTAGACATAGCTTGCATCGCACTGTGATGTTACGTCCTTTTTCTTGTTTATAAGTAAAATTGTCTTTGAATTTCCACGAAAGAAATGCATTGCGCGCTGTTTTCCCGTCCATTTTTGTATGCGATTGCAGCTTGCTAACTGAACAGGCTGCGCGCGCTTTTTTTAAAGAGACAGAGTCGGAGAATCATCAGACAGCTTACGTTAATATTAATTAATAAATGACATTAAAATTCAAAGTAATCACTTTGGTAATCTAAAATACTTCTTGAATGTAACTGTAATCTGATTACCATCAATTTAAAATGTAACTGTAACGAAATACAGTTACTCAAATTTTGTATTTTAAATACGTAACGTCGTTACATGTATTTCGTTACTCCCCAACCCTGTATATACATGCTTCCCGTATGACGTCACAACATCCAGCTGTTGTCCGGTAGCCGCCATTTTTTATGGGAAGAAGAAGACTTGTAAACAGAGAAAAACGTCACTCGACCGAGTTTCCGTACACATAATCGCTATATTTAGCAAATATGGTGATTTCTTGTTGGGTCAAAGGTTGCAGTAATCGGGCCGACGGCAATCAGAAGAGAAGTTTCTACAACATCCCGGCTATTAGGCAATATGAAGGCGAACAGACGATGAAGCTGAGTGAAGAAAGGCGGAGACTGTGGCTGGCGAACATTGGCAGAAAAGATGCCCCGATTAATTATTTTAATTCAAATAAACATTTCTTATTTCGGTCACAGATCTATGCATAACCCATTAAATTTGGCTAGAATGTTTAACCCTTAACTAGATTTTATCACATGGGACAACAATGTAGGGGAGCGCGGGGACAAACGTAACACTTTTTGGTTTTAGCCAAATAATGAACAAAGAAATTTGGTTAGACAAACCATATTTTTATACAAACAACACACAAGCCTCTCCTACAAATGAGCACTGGTTTGATGTTCGTCGGACTTACAGTTTCTGCGCAGTATCACCAAAAGCGCAAGGAGTGAAATGTGACAACTTACCCCGTGAGCGGGGCTCGTTTTAACAGACAGCGGGTTAGTTGTAACACCATGTTATCCAATGCAAGTTCATTCACGTATTTTTATTTCTTAATAAAAGTTTAGTCTTAATGATTATAAGCATAACTTATGAATGGAATATATTTTTTTATTTTATTTATTATATTGTTATGCTTTGAACAAAACAACTACTATAACAAAAAATATTTTCATGCTTTCAAAAGAGTTTGTTCTGTGGTTCTCATCCAAATTTCGCTGGAATTTCTCGAAAGATGGCCAGAAGACGTGTGCAAACAGTGTGGTGAAAAGCCCGTTAGCACGTCACATTTAAGCCCGTGCAACTATTTAAAAAATCGCTGTTACTTTTTACCCCGCGTTACGTTGTGCCCCGCGCTCCCCTAGATCCAGATCAGCAAATGTGCTGGTTAAATCTGGTTAAATTTCAGCTCTTTATGCACTTACAAAAATTATATTTAGCATGTATTATTGTTAAAATATTTATGTCTGAGGCAATGATTGAAAAAGCTTCTAAAATAAATCTCCATATAATGATATATTTTAATATTACCTTTGCCATTACAAGTTTGTAACCATTACGTTACAAGCTGCAAACATCACAAACCCATCCATTCACAAATTGGTTGTACGCCTCCGATGACTTGTGAGCCCGTAACTGGTCTAGGGTATAAGCACTTTTTGAATATAACAAATAGCAAACAATGTCCAAATCCTTTCTTCTGGGAAGGCATGCATAGTCTGTGGTGAAGAGATCTTTCCCGACTTCGTATGGGTCGAGTCCAATTAAACCGATTTTAACCTCATAACGTGTCCTTTCTTCTTTACTTAATCCATCGATGTATGGCAGTTTTGCCTTCTTCTTACTAATTGTTGCATTTTTCATTCTGCATAACCATTTAAACATCCAAAAACTGGGTAAAATTCGACCCTGTACCGGTACCTGTGAAATGTAAACAGGAACTGTATCCATACAAAATGCCGGCGATTCACCGTCACGCCCACCGGCTCGGTCTACGGGAAGCATGTATATATATATATATATATATATATATATATATATATATATATATATATATATATATATATATATTATACTTAGAGGCAAATTACATCCACACATGACACATAAGACATATTGGCCATTAATAAATTTATTACAAAAGTAAATTTGACAACAAATAAATAAAGTTTAAAATAATACAGTATTTTACAAAAAAATTAAATAAAATACATCATAACATGTCACAAATATTGCATCTCACAATACTTTTTCAGCCGTTGAAAAGTAGCACCACACTACGCTTTCTTTCTGCCATAGTGCCATTCTGTTTATGCGCGCGGACAATATTCGCGACGCGTGCCGTGAAAGTGATGTGTGGGCAGGGCACGTTGCTCGCGTTTCTCACAGTCATCACGTGACACGGGTGAGCTAAATGTCAGAGGGGGATTTCAGTTTTAGCACAAACAATAAACAGAAGTACCGAAAACACTTTTTGCAGAAATTGATGCAGAAATTATTATTTTTTTTTTATTAGCGATATTTTTGTGGAGATATCGATACCAAGTAAGTAGCTTGTGAGTATCGATATGCCCATCCCTAACAAGCTTGCCCTTGGTATGCGGTTAATGGTGTTGATCGTGGTCCTGTATATTATCATATGAGGGCTGTACAATAACAGCTAGTGTAAGCAACACCACCCCCTGTGTGAAAGCAATTGTACGGTGCTTATAGAAAGTTAGTAAATGGCAGCAGCACCAGAGTGAGTAGCAGTAATCTAAGCATCCCTCAAAAGCAGTGGCACAGCCGGTGTTTTTCACAGAAGGCAATGAATGAGTGCATGGCCAGAGCATTTTGTGCCTTCTACTTGACAGACCACCCCTCTGAGAATTGTTGCTGCTTCTATTGCACGAGTGAATGAGTGAGTGGCTGGAGTGCTCTAAGGCAGAGGCTGCTCATTTGGTGTGAATGAGTGAGCAACTGAAGATTTTTCGTGGTGTAATCGTGCATTTGGCTTGCAACTCCACCACGGAGAAAGCAGGAGAAGTCGGGTTTATGTTATGAAGGGTTGTGGTAAGCCTAAGCCTTAACCCCTACACCCCCACCTCATCCCCCCATGCTTCCATAGCGTCAGCTCTGATGCAATGTTGAGTGAACCAAATTCGAAAGGGAACCTGTTAATTCAAATGTTACCTCACAAAACATTGTAACCTGGCTGTGTGTGAGTTGGTCTGATAGCAGTGGCAGGTGTTTGCATGGCAGCAATGTTAAATGTCAGTCTGTAATGAAAGCTGGACCGGATCTCGGAGCTTGGAAAGAGACTTTACTGACGCATCCATGCCCTGTGGCATGCCTGAAGCCTCACGAACAGGCGGACTGCACATGCTTCGATACTGAACATTATTCATTCTCAAACACCTTGTTAATCAATTTGTGTAGGAAATACACTAATATAATTTTCATAAATATTAGTAGGGTACAACAGGGCTGAAGATACACCTTAAGAATAATATGCCATACATAGTTATGATGACTATATATATATATATATATATGAGTTTATATATTGAACATTGATGGACTTACATATTTTGTGTGGAAAAAAATTATAAAAGTAGTTTATTTGTTTGTTTAAAAATCTTATAATCACACACAGAGTAAAAGACTCATGGGGCAAAAGGCACAAAGTATTGATACAGATACTTTAACTTAGCTAAAAAAACCTTTTAAATAACATCTAATTTAATTTTTGAATAAATAAATTTACTCTCATTGATATATATTCATTTTAAACATACAGAAAAAATTATAAAAAAGGTAAAGATTCTTAAAACATTGAATGAGATCCTTAATAATTTAATATAGCTTTATAGTAGTACGAAATTATATGATTGATATCATATTTTTTTAAATATATTATGATGATATGGTGAGTATCTTTAAGGTGGATAACTGTCATAACATATTGACATATGTCGTAATTGTCGCATGTCGTATAGGGGAACAACCTTATGCCCATAAGGGAACAATATGTAACTAAGTCATTATTATGAGAAACTTTCTCATTATTTTGAGATAAGTCATTATTATAAGAAATTCTCTCATTATTTCGAGATATTAAGTCATTATTATGAAACTTTCTAATTTTGTCCAGATACTAAGTCATTATTTTTTAGAAACTCTCTCATTATTATGACTTAAATAATACTTTTTTTTCTCAACTGTTACGGAAACGGGCTTCCACACTTTCCTGATGACATGAACATCGTAATATTTTATATGGTAGAAAATACAGATATAGGCGACTGCTACCGGCTGTTAGTTATTAGCTGGGACTGTGGGACACCATTAATAAATGTATTATATACAAACAATGGGATGCAGCCACGGAGGCATTATTTACTGGATTTTATTTTCTATATTATAACACCGATGTCCCGCAAATCAGCCCATTTCAAATTATGGAGAAAAAAATACAATCCGCATGACGCTAAATCCAACGCTGATAACAGTAACATTCACTTCGTCCAGCTCAAAGTAGAACATGCTCAATTTCAATCACAATAAGAAGTAATAATTCTATGACGGCTTTGACAAATGTGATGTTACACGGGCAGCTCCACAGTTTCTCTGTGGATGTTTCTCTGTTTCTCTGTTTGCATCAAGCCCGGCCGATGCCCCGCCCCTGGGAGTCATTTACTCCACTGTGATTGGCCCCCGGGAGTCATGTACTCCACTGTGATTGGCCCCCGGGAGTAATATGCTCCACTTTGATAGGTTGGTTTGTACAGCTCCAGCTCCAGCTCGCACGAAAAAGGAATCTTCCGTACACAACGCGGTTAAGCGCTATTCATTCAGCACTCGCGGGCCACACTTTCAAATGGTTAAACTTTCAAATGGTCCCGCGGGCCACAAAATATCGTTTCGCGGGCCGCATGTTTGAGACCCCTGCTCTAACCAGACTGGATTTAATATTTCACTTGAATTGTTGTCAATATAATAATCATGCAATGTTTGGCTGTTGGCCAGATGAGAACTGAGCTGAACTGGTTTCTCTCAATGTTTTTTTCCCATTCTTTTCTTCATTCATTCCGTCACCTGCTGGAGTTTTGGTTACTTGCCACTGTCACCTCTGGCTTAATCAGTTGGGAACACATAACACTTAATTTTCTTCAATTTTATTGATTCAACTGCCCTTTTAGTGCTGCTGTTCAGCTAAAACGAACATTGTTTTTATTTTTTTCCTGTGTGTAACCCTGGTTAATTAATTATTTTACAAATATATTTATACAAACTTTGTTTTTATTGTTTTCCTGTGTGTAACCCTGGTTAATTAATTATTTTACAAATATTTATTTTTGTTTGCTCATATGATTTTCATTTTATGTATAATTCTGATATATACAAAATTGTGTGTATATATTTATATTTGAGTTGACAGAAAAAATGTCACAACCAATCAGAGCTTTGTAATGTTGGCTCCGCCCCTTACTTGAGTTTAGCGCGAAGCTGATGAGAAGAGTGATAGAGAGTGAAGGAGAAATCCAATCTGATGCGACAGAGTTAAAGCTGTTCAAATTACTACAAGAGTTAAAGAATTGGAGTGTAACGAGTGTACCTTGATCGAGTGTGATGTGATTGCAGCGCCGAATTGGCTGCAGAAAGTGTATTTTGACTCGTTATATCAGACCGCATGGTGAGTTCAGTTTACTGCTTAAAATCAGCTAGATCTGCTTACTTTTCTACCCTCTTAGAAGAAAACAAATACAACCCTAGGTATTTATTTGATACAGTGACTAAACTAACAAGAAATAAAGCCTCAACCCCAGATGCTTTAAAACAGCATGGACTACTTTACTTGCAAAATTCATAAAATTAGAGAGAAAATTATAACCATGCAACCGTCTACTACATTATCACATAATACAGTACATTTTAGTGTCCCTGAAGAAAAATTCCACTCCTTCATTGCTATTGGGGAGGAAGAATTGTCTAAACTCGTTAAATCATCAAAATCAACAACATGTATGCTAGACCCAATACCAACTAAGCTACTGAAAGAGATGCTTCCAGAAATCATAGATCCTCTTCTTAATATTGTTAATTCATCTTTGTAACTAGGATACGTACCAAAAACCTTTAAACTAGCCGTAATTAGTTTATTAAAAAACACATCTTGATCGTACAGAATTAGTTAATTACAGGCCAATATCAAATCTACCTTTTTTGTCAAAAATTCTAGAAAAGGCAATATCTTCACAACTATGTTCCTTTCTAGAAAGAAACAGCATCTATGAGGATTTCCAGTCAGGATTTAGACCATATCATAGTACTGAGACTGCTCTCATTAGAGTTACAAATGATTTGCTCTTATCATCCGATCGTGGTTGTATCTCTCTGTTAGTGTTACTGGACCTTAGTGCTGTATTTGATACAATCGACCTCAAAATCCTTCTAAATAGACTTGAAAACTATGTTGGCATTAGTGGAATTGCATTAGCCTGGTTCAAATCATACTTATCTGACCATTATCAGTTTGTAGCAGTAAATAAGGAGATGTCATATCACGGGTTCAGTACGGAGTTCCTCAAGGTTCAGTACTAGGACCATTGCTTTTCACCCTGTACATGCTTCCTTTGGGTTGCCATTAGGAAGCATGGCATTAGCTTTCACTGTTACGCTGATGATACTCAGGGAGGTACTCATATTGATATTTCTTCTCATCCTGATATCAGTTGGGTGTGCTCTTTGATACCAATCTTTCATTTGAAAGCCATGTCTCTAGCATCTGTAAAACGGCATTCTTCCATCTTAAAAATATATCTAAATTGCAACATATGCTCTCAAAGACAAATGCGGAAAGTTAGTTCATGCGTTCATGAACTCAAGGCTAGATTATTGTAATTCTCTACTAGGTGGTTGTCCTGCACGTTTAATAAACAAATTCCAGCTGGTCCAAAATGCAGCAGCTCGAGTTCTTACTAGAACCAGGAAGTATGCGCATATTACCCCAGTTCTGTCAAACCTGCACTGGCTACCTATTAATCACAGAATACATTTTAAAATCTTGCTAATTACTTACAAAGCATTAAATGGTTTAGCTCCACAGTACTTGAGTGATCTCTTAACACATTATAGTCCTTCACGTCTATTGCGATCCCAAAATACTGACCAGCTTATAATACCTAGAATATCAAAGTAAACTGCTGGCGGTTGATCCTTTTCCTATTTAGCTCCTAAACTCTGGAACAGTCTTCCTAATACAGTTCGGGAAGCAGACACACTCTGTCAGTTTAAATCTAGACTAAAAACACATCTCTTCAACGTGGCATACGCATAACACATTATACATACATTTTTAATCCAAATCATGTAAAATGATTGTTAGGTCAGCCGGAACCGGGAACATTCCCATAACATCTGATGTACTTGATACATCAGAAGAAGAATGGCATCTACGCTGATATTGTTCTCTGTTTATTCCGAGGTTACCGTGGTCAGCCGGATCGAAACAAAAATAGAAAGACGTGAGCGGACAGACCAGGGTTACATGTGACCACTGTAAAACTGCTTTGAAACAATCTGTGTTGACTTGACTTGACAACACAATGGCTATAAGAGGAGAGAGAGAGAGCGCTCACCACACACCAGCTATAGGGGAGAGAGAGTGTGTGCTCACCATACATTGGCTATAGGACACTCACCGGCAATAGGTGGAGAGAGAGAGTGTGCTCATCACACACTGGCTATAGAAGGAGAGAGAGAGTGCGTTCATCACACACCGGCTATAGATGGAGAGAGAGCACTCACCACACACCAGCTATAGGTGGAGAGAGAGTGCACCTTACACCTTACATTGTACTCACTACACTGACTATAGGAGGAGAGAGTACGCTCACCAAACAATGGCTATAGAAGGCGAGAGAGAGTTCGCTCACCACACACTGGCTGAAGGTGGAGATGGAGTGTGCTGACAACACACTATTGTCAGCACTTAGGTGGAGAGAGAAAGCACTCATCACACTCTGCTATGGAGGAGAGAGAGAGAGTGTACTCAATACATGTTATAGGAGGAGAGAGAGAGCGCTCAGCACACACAAGCTATAAGCGGAGAAAGATAGTGTGGGTTCAACAAACACTGGCTATAGGAGGAAAGAGAAAGTGTGCTCACCACACACCGGCCTTAGGTGGATAGAAAGTACTCGGCACACACTGCTATAGGAGGAGAGAGAGTGTGCACAATACACACTATAGGTGGAGAGAGAGAGACACGCTGGCTATAGGTGGAGAAAGAGAATGCGCTGACCCACACAATGGCTATAAGAGGAGTGAGAGTGCGCTCATCATACACCAGCTGGAGAGAGAGAATACGCTTACCTTACATTGGCTGTAGGTGTAGAGAGAGAGAGAGTGCGCTCACCACACTCCAGCCTTAGGTAGAAAGAGATAGAATGCTTTCCACACCCCGGCTATAGAAGGAGAGAGAGAGTGCTCAACATTACATTGGCTACCTTACATTGGCTATAGGTGTAGAGAGAGAGAAAGAGCGCTCACCACACACCGGCTATAGGTGGAAAGACAGAGAGAGAAAGAGAACGATTACTACACACCGGCTATAGTAAGAGAGACAGAGAGTGCTCACAATAGACTGCTATAGGAGGAGCAGAGAGAGTGTGCTCAACACACATTATTGGGAGAGAGAGAGCGGTCACCACACATCGGCAAAAGATGGAGAGAGAGAGTGCACTCACCACACATTGGCAAAATGGGAGGGAGAGAGTGTGCTCACCACAAACCGGCTATAGATGGAGAGAGTGATCCAGCACATTCAGTGGATGTGGATGTTCCTGATAATTTATTGTTTCATGTAGTAGCCTACACATGTGTCACGATGACAAGCTCCTCGCTTCCCCCTCTTGCCACTGGAGGGAGCTATTGCACTTATGCTGACCCTACATTTCCCATAAGCCTGTACGTTGGACTGATTACAGCTGTCAACCATCACCCGGACTATAAAAGACTCTGTCATAAACACTCTCACGGCAAAGTCTTGTTTTGCTGTGTCTAACATTTCAGCAAGTCTATATACAGGTATCTGTTTATATATCTTATATATTCTGTGTCTGACCCTGCTGTTACCCATTACCGATTCTGTCTGCCTGCCCCCACCTTTGCTTGGATTATCATTCGTGTATGTGTAATAATTTAATAGTTAGCAATTTGTTATAAAGTAATACAGTATAGATTATTTGCAATTTTCCTGTTTGTTATCTCTTTATTCCCTAATCGTTACATATTGTTTCCCTTAAAACTACATGGACGTACTTTATAGGTACATTATAATTACTGAAAGTTAACGCTGTAATTGGATGTACACATGCAGTACTTTCTAGATCGTAATCTATTGCGTTACTGCCAACTCTTTATTATCATGTTAATTATTGTGCCTTTACCCCCAACTGCAGTGCCGCCTTCTGCCCCAAATACTAACATGATTTAATTACCTTGAAAATCAGTTCTTGCTTTCCCTGGGAATCAAATCCATGCCCTTGGCGTGGTAAACACCAATGCTCTACTGGTTGAGCTACAGGAAAGAACATTAGATCAAATTAGTGTTGCTGACCATGATCATGTCAAGAATCAAACAAATGTGCATCATCAAAAGCGGTTGTTAAGAAAAATGCTGAGCTGAAGTTTTGTGCCATCTAGTGGTTTGAAAAGAGATGCTCCTTGCTCCTTTGCTCCTTTTACCTTTGTGCACCTTTAGACCCATTGTACCTTACACAAACATATTTTTGAAATGATTGTTTGTTAGTTAGTTGAAAGATTTTGCCCAATACATCTTCAGGATTTGAGAAACTGACAAACATAAAATTGTTAAAGTTTAAACAGAAAAAAAGGTTCTATTTGTTGAGGGAAAAACTAATGATCAAATTGACTCCTTCCATCACAAACTGATGGCAGATTATTTTACTGAATTGGTTTTATGGAGTGTCTCACCAAATGACAGTTCAAAAGTCTAAAATTCATGAAAAGAGCACAAAAGAGATCTAAACTGTCAAACGTGAAAAACATCTTGAGTTCTATCCTTATATAGATTATAAGAATTAACAAGGCAAATAATTCCACAGCAGAAGCTAGTTGACATGTGGTGGTTTGGACAGATCTTGACTCCCTTTGTTACATTTGCGTGAGACCTTCTGCCATACATGTCTTTTTTATTATCATACAACAGAGAAAAAGATGAGCACACAATGTGTCTAAATTAACTTTTCCAATTTGGCAGTAAATGAAATCAATTCTCTCCTTTATGTTACTTTTTTCATATGCCTTTTGTCTTGTTGTTGAATCTTTTCTCTCTCTGCCTCATTCATCTGTTTTGCCCTTTCCTTGATCTGATAGCATTAAACATATAATTAAGCCATAAAGAAAGGGCTGATGAGCGCCGCAGATGGTAATTGCGTCCTACGTTTGAATGAAATGATATGCATTGCTACAATTTACAGCCTGTTCCTCATATTTTATTCAGAAACCTTTTATCTCTTTTCCCTCAGAATTATTCTGCAATAAATTTAGACATCTTATCAATAGCGCAGTGATGGAGGCAGAAACCTGGAGACACAAGGGAGGGGAAGAAAATAAAAGGAGAACAAAAAGAAAAAGAAAAATGTCCAGTATTTTGAACTGTTAGTATTAGTTTTCAAATAGAAGCTTAATTTTGTTGCCACTTGAGCGTCTGTCTCTCTGTCTGTCTTTTGAGGACATTACACTTTTGCTAGCACTTTACAATAACAGTACATGAAAAATCATGTGTTAATATCTGAAGTAATACTTCAACATGAACTCATGATTAGTGAAGTTTGAATTAATCGTGAACCAATGAAGTCCTTAACCACGACAGGAGTCATATGGCCTCATGCATGAAGAGGAGCAGTTTAACTACATGTTAGTACATGTTTGATAGTTCATGCATTCATTGAAATTTTGGGCTCTGAAATATTTTTACTTTGAAATAAATTGTCTGACTGTTAAAACTATTGCTGAGTCTGAAGCTTCTTAATAAACATTACTGAAATGCACATTTGATTAGATAGATTATTAGATAGATTAGATTGTCTTTACTTTCACTGATCCTCCTTATCAAATATAGAAAATACTAAATCCACTACTAATTGATCTTAAAAGGTCTTAAAATGTCCAATCAAACTCAACCTACTTTGACTTATACACAGATAAAAATAAAAAAATATTTAAAATGGTCAGAAATTGTGTAAAACTAGTTCCTGAGGAATTATAGCCCCAAAAAACATAAATAATACATAAATGTGTAATAGCATCAGGTTTGCTGGGTTCAGTACAGTTCCTTTTCCATTAATCCATTAATTACTATACATAATTCCCCCCAAAATTCCAATGCATCACAGATTTAATTATTTATTCAGTTTACCAAAGCAGCTAACATTTATTAGATTAAATTGCAAGAATTACTGTAGAAACTCAAGTCAAGTCACTTTTATTTATATAGTGCTTTTTACAATAGAGATTGTTTCAAAGCAGCTTTACAGTGATCACAGGAAAACAATAAAAACAAAGTTTGTTTTAGCTGTTGTCACAGTCTCGTCGTCGTCACTATCTCATCATGTTCCACTTCTAGGTCATGTCTGTCTATCCTTCTGTGTCCTTGTTTCACCTGTCTCGTTAATCACTAATCATTAGTCTAGTCAGCTGTTTGTCATTCTGTGTTTGTTATTTAATCCTCTCGTGTTTCCCTTGTCTTTGTCAGTCTTTAACGTTATGTCGCTCTAGGTTTCTGTGGATGCTGTTTTCCTCCCGTGATCCATCTGAGTTTTGCACTATGACGTGCCGTTTTCAGTTTGTGTAAGTCTTTTGTTTTCGTTTATGAATAAACCTGAATTTGCTGAATTGCTGCATTGAATGTCTCTCCGCATCGCACAACGCACTGCAACATTGTAACAGCTGTACAGCAGCTCTAGAAGAGCAGTGCAATCAATAATATTTTATTAATATTTAGTGTTATGTGTCCCCAACTAAGTAAGCCAGAGGCGACAGTGGCAAGAACCCAAACTCTAGCAAGAGACCGAATGAATGAAGAACAGATTGGAGAAAAAAAACCTTGGGAGAAACCAGGCTCAGTCAAGGGACCTGTTCTCATCTGGCCAACAAACAAACAGTGCATGGTTATTACATTGACAGCATTTTAGGTCAGAAGTCAAATTGAGATGAGGACACTCAAAATATTTGATCAGGTCCATAAGACCTTCAAAGGGGAGGGTCTAGTAGGACATCATTAGAGCATTACAATAATCTAGCCTTAAACTCATGAATGCATGAACTAACTTTTCCGCATTTGTCATTGAGAGCACATGTCATAATTTAGATATGTTTTTAAGGTGAAAGAATGCGGCTTTACAGATGCCAGAAACGTGGCAAACGTGGTAAATTTGTTTACAGATAACAAATACCTGAATTAATAATTGGAAATATTTAGCCATTGAATTTTTATCTAAACTTTTTTCAGATTTTATTAATTCAGGTATTGGTTAATGATTGTTCATGTATTGTTATTGTAAAGTGTTACTTTCAACTTTTAAAATGACTTCTAACTATAATAGTTAGTTTATAGTTTAAATGTGACTGCTGTATAATGTTCCTGTAGTTCAAACATAGGAGAATAATGGTGGTTGAAACAGCAAGAACATGTGTTTGATTCCCAGAGAATGCATGAGCATGAAAAAAAGGATCTTGTTTGCCATGTAATTGTCACAAGAGGAAGAAGAAGGGTTCAAAAAGGTTTCTATTGTAGGGGAATTTACAGTTAAGACCCGAGGACCAGATATGTTGAATGAAGACCAGGAGTCAGAAGTGCAGTCAATAGAAGAAATTTTTGTGAAGTTTAGTTTGCAGTTTCATCAGCAGAAGCCAGCTTCAGGTCTCACAAGGAGTTCGTAGGCCGCCCCCCTTACAATAACATTGTTACAGCAATTATACTCTAACAGAGGGTGCTAACTACGTCAATGATGACGTTTAAATGATTCTGATTGGCTAAGAAAGAAAGAAAGAAAGAAAAACAAAACTAGTAATTTTCCACTCGAGAGCAGACCGTCTGAAGCATATCTTCGTTGATCACATGGTTGACGGGTTCGTGACGTGGCTTGTCGAAAACAACAAGTTTTATGGTGCCAGCTAATCACCTCACCAATACAGACCATATTAACACACACACACACATACAGCTTCTCCAAGGCTGAACTCGGCTCAGGCTCCAACTCTCAACAGAAACAGTACCCAAAACATTCTGATAACATGTTCTATCTGTTGAGAAGTGCTGACAATATTCATCCTTACTCGATGGAAAAATACAGAAGAGTAAAGAAAGGTTTTAACTAATAAAAATCCCTCAAATAAGAAAGGGAAAAGAACATATGAAAAATAAGACAAAGAAAAGAATATAGGTACAAATAAGAAAAAATGAAAGAATATATATACAAGCGGCAATGGATTTCCGAATAGTATCTTTCAGTCCCCCCTATAAGGCCAAATGTGTAGTGAAACAACACATCTGGGCTATCAATTAATGCCGCTACAAATTGATATATTCACCCTTGCTCTAATTCCGGTTAAAATTGTAAAAAACAAAATATGTTTTCCCTTCACAGACTTAACTGGAACAGAATATCTTACAGAGCACAGAGTGTGTTATTGACCTTCAAAACAAAAGACATGGTTGTATAAACATCTTACGCTGTTATTATGAATATTGGCTATTTTAGTTTATCATCAAATTAAATGGATTTAAAAATTAAATACATTTTTATTCTCTAGAAGCCAGGTATTAGGTTAAAAGTGTCACGTCTACTGGTATAATCACCCATCATTGTATGAAAATATCAAGATATACACTTTGTTGTTGTTGTTGTTGTAAATAATACAAAAACAAAATTTCCAATTCATTGTAGAATACATGAAATAAGAGGGTAAATCTTTTTCACTACACCAATTAAAATCAAAGGTGGTCTAAATAAAAATAAACAATGAAAGAATAGATAACTCCCATAATACTCTGTCTAAGCTTTGAGTTTCTACTGAAAGTGTCATTCATTTAACAGGCAAATAGCATGTACCATCTTAATTGCAGGACATCTTAAAAATTTTTTTTTCAAAAACAGAAATAAAAAATGAAACAAATTCAAATAATCATTTCAATAATTATTTCCACTGAAACAAAATAATTTCACAGTATTCAAACCATGTTAACATTCCAAAATTCAAAATCAAATAATAATGATTTCCTTTAAAGTCATTTTTGCATTTTAATTACTTGTCAAGGTATTTTTCCATCAAATGTTTAGACTTTCTGATCCCACAAATATTATCAGCATTGCCTCAAAAACAAAAATATGATATTAACTCAACCTTTATTAATAAAGCACTTTCAACACATAATGAATTCTGAAACGTATAGGAAGCCATTGTTGTTAGATAAGCACTGGAATGTGTACTCTCTCTTCTTAGTTAGAAGCCTAGCAGCTGAATTCTGAACGAGCTGCAGGAGAGAGAGACCTGACTCACACCCAGATACATTATAATTCAAACGGCATAAAAGCATGCACAACTTTCTCCATGTCATAAAAACAGAGGATAGACTTCAACTTAGATATAGAGCTAAGATGATTAAAACTCTTTTTAACAAATTCATTAATTTGACGATCAGATTTGAGCTCAGAGTCAAGAATGCTTCTTAGGTTTTTCAAACTATAAAGATTTTTCCCTGAAAGGAATCCTAGGCAGACACTGACATCGTAAAGACATCCCTTATTACCAAATAAAATAAACTCAGACTCATTCAGGTGGAGAAAATTGTTAGCCAGCACTTAACTCTATCTAAACATTCAAACAAAGATTGAATGGATACTTGATAATAAATGTGAGAGTCATCAGCATACAAATGATAATGAGTGGCTTTTTTTTTTTCAAAGATCACCCCCAAAGAAACTGGTCCCAAAATTGAGCCATGAGGGACCCCATACAAGAGAGGGGTAACGGATGAAAAAGTCCCAGGATTGACTAAAATAAGTCCTATCTTTTAGATATGAGGAAAAACATTCCAGGGCTAAACCCTCAATGCCAACCAAATCTCAAAGACAATCAATGAAAATCTTATGGTCAATGGTATCAATTGATGCAGTTAGATTTAACAGTAATGAAAAACAACACTCTTTCTAAAATCCACACTAGGTAGAATTTCATTTGTGTTGGAACAGAAACATACTGTAAAAAATCAAAAGGCTCTAATAAAGGTACAAAATCTTTCGCCAAGGGCTTTAAAGGACCACAAACATTTATGTTGAAGTCTCTCAAAATTAAAAATATTGCCAAAAGAAGGGACCATAACCAATAAACGTTCAGAGAACTCACGTATAAAATCCCCATTCCTGTTTGGAGGTCTATATATTAGGGCAGATAACAGATTTAGACGAATTCAATATTATTAACTGAGTTTCAAACCTTCTAATTACTCAGTAAGTAAATGTTCTGCCCTTGAGTTTATCTTTAAAAATATTACTTGTGCTTTAATCCCTAAGTCACACAGACAGTCTCATAGCTGCTGTTCCATTAACCCTTTGTATGAATGGCTGATGTAATGTCATGCATCCTCTTAATGGATGAAAATCAATAAAAACTTTTTACAAGTTATATTCACTCCTTTGATCGCCTACAGGCCTTCATAAATGTGAGGGTGCTCTCTGGATAATTTGGAGGGTGACTTTAGCCAATGTGTAACACTATCTCTGCCGTCAAGTCTTATAACGTCAAGTCTATAACACTCGGATCACTCATAGTTGATAGTATTTAAATTTAGACCCTCAGTTGAATTTAGACAAGGGTTTTAAACCCATAATGGACGGCAATCTTCAGCTTCACAATTTCAACTTACACAATTATTTAAACTAATCCAGAGAATAACTTGAAATTAACATCATAAATGACAAAATTAGTCATATTTACCACTAGCAGACCGAGCTGGATATTCAGTCCAATTAAAGCTCGTCCCATGTTTTGTATCGTCGTTTCATCAGATCCCATCAGAATTATCGGCTTCTGTATAGATTGTCAATTCACGTAACCCATCTGTAATGATCAAACTATCATTCCAGAGGTTAATGACACATATTCACACTATGGGGACATACAAAACTCACACACACTCAGACATGAATACAAATCGCTCATATTCAAGGTTTACTTCTGTTAATTATTCTACAAAGATTTAAGCTTTAAAATCTTCTCTAGGTTTAACTTATTCAGTTTAAAAGCATGTCTGTTTAAAACTTAATTTGTTTTTAGAAAAGTTTGCTAGGTTGTTTTAGTTCCTTTATTATTTTGATAACAGAGTGCCATCCGTGTCTCCACTCACAATCTCTCTCTCAGTCAACAGTTTTCCTCAGTCTCTTAAGACTGTAACTTTTTGGCAGAATGCAATAGTAAATTATTTGCCATTTAGAAACCATAATCATTCACAAATTTCTTAAATGTAAATATTTAACTCTCAATTAGACCCATTTTGATAATCTCAAATAAAGTATGCTAGGAGCATTACTAAGTTTAGTTTGTTAAAAATTCACCTTTGTTATCCAGACCATCTTTAATCTGTAAAAACACTCTTCATCTTTAGTCACCACCATGTCTAACGACCTGCAGGAGTGAAAACTATGATAGAGACATATTAGTTCAGTTTCACTATTAATTTTCAGTTCTTTCCCATAAGCCAACAAAAAAAAATAATGTTCTTGATATTATAAAGTTTTGATATGGTCTCCTCAACAACTGAAGGTCAGTCACATCATGTTCTCAGCCAGCTCTTGAAAGCACATTCCCATTATCTCTTTATAAACAACCTCTTCAGGGACTCCCCCTGGCATCTTCTACAAGTTGGGGACACTTGTCAAGGAATGCGGTTGCAGTGACCTGGTATGGAGGAACTCAGTTTTGGGGCAGACTTCTGCAATTTAACAGGTCCCCCCTCTGAAGGATGCTACTAGCCAACCACAGACATCCTCTCAACTCTCATCCAGTTGTCACAGAAAACATCTCCCTTCCCCTGTTTTTGGGTAGATGCCCAGGAGCGGCGGCGAACCCCTGCCTTAGGTTGTCCCCTACGTGGCCACTAGGGGAACTTACCCGTCATTGAGTGGACGCCCTCGTGCTCAACTGTATTAACCCTTTCATTCCCTTTGCGGATCTTCGAGTTTTCTTCAGGTTCAGGTATTCTCTGGAACTTAGGGAAGGTGCATTCAAGAACCACCAGAGTTATTTCGACTGCCTGATAGTGTTCAAAACAGGGAGACCGGTTAATAACAGCAGTATGTTATCAGTAAAAGCCATTAACATATTCAAAACAGCAGCATAGCTTATTATCTGTATTTAATCTCAGCATCGCTATCACCATTGTCTACTCCATCAGCCTTGTACCATGGTGGAGACTAAGATGAGACAAAACAAAAATTAGTGGTCATAACAATTTAATCAAACAATATAATCTCCCTTTTATAATCAGGTCTTAATTTTTATTTAACTTATTTAAATTTATTTTAAAAGTCTTCTTTAAAGGCATTTGTTGAAACTTTTAACAACAAATTTAATGTGCACAATCATAAATGTGGAACTTTTAAAAGTTTTGAACTGCCTGTAACAGGATTTCCTTTAACTTCTCTGTGTCTATGATTTTCACTGGAACACTTCCTGTAAATTGTTTATCACTGATGGCACAGACTGAGATAACAGCAGTTAGCTGACTGAAAGAGAGAGAAAACTCTGGACTGGATTCAAGGACTGGAACACTGCATTTTTGTAAACATTTAACATTTATCTACTTTATTGTGACTCTGGCCTGTTTCAGAAATCTTTGCCCAAAAATACGTTTTCAAAGAATTATAATTTTTATAGTTGTCTTTTTGCGAATTACATGTTACTGAAACTTCCATCTTTTGAAGTCATTGTCTGTAATTTGACGCAATTTATCCTTATCCATTCACTATAAAACTTCTCATTACAAATCTTTCTTTCAAAAGAATTCCTTAAGACTTTAATCTTATTTTTGTTCTTTTCTAGACGAAAACGTAAATGTTAGTATATTAGACACTGATCTTCTTTTCAAATCTTAACACCAGAAATATGTCACTTTATCACATCTAGCAGACATTTATATCGTTCAAGCTCTTTCTTTGCTTACAACTTTCAAATCAAAATAAAACTAGGAGCATTTTCTTACTGAGCTCTGAAATTTTGCTTTTGAAAAGCAAAGCTGTGTACAGCCTTTAATATCTTCTCTTCTCCGTTTCATTATTTTATCATGACTTCCAACCTTGTTTTTACACTCAGAATTAAAAACACAGACTAACCATTTTCCTCCTGAGCTCTGAAAATTCACTTTGAGAAGCAGCGCTGTTTACAGCATTTTAATCTCTTCTGTTTCATTATTTTATCATGACTTCCAACCTTGTTTTTACACTCAGAATTAAAAACACAGACTAACCATTTTCCTCCTGAGCTCTGAAAATTCACTTTGAGAAGCAGCGCTGTTTACAGCATTTTCTCTTCTGCTTACTTAACTAATCAGTAATAATCAGACTACTCAGTTATTGTTAGCCATATTTTAGTCAAAGTTAATACTCACCTGACGTCATGGTAGGAAGAGATGGAGGCGGCGATCTTTGAATAACACAGCTGTGGCTTCTGCGTGATGAAACTACAAAGTATACTTACAAAAACACCAGGTCACATATCGTGGTCTAAGCCAATTCGGGTCACAAAATTTTCTCGTAAAATTTACTTTTGCAGGAATCGTTCCAGATGCATCCCTGGCAAACAAGTTAGCCCTATATTTATTTCTTATTATTATTTTATAACTAACTAATGCTTTAGTCCCTAACTGCCTGATTCCCTAACTTCGGGGCGCCCCTGTCTGAATTGGAAGAGATCAAGTCAGGTTCATGGTGCCACTGAACCGAATGAAACCGGGAATCTAACCCGTGTTCCGGAACCAGGAATCTAACCCGTGTTCTTCTCCAGTGTCTTACACTCCCATCAGCGACTTACTGTCCCCTTAAAGTGCGTCTCGGCGATGCCTTCCGCTTACCTGGAAGATTATCAAGTCAAACACGGGTTAGATTCCTGGTTCCGGAACACGGGTTAGATTCCCGGTTTCATTCGGTTCAGTGGCACCATAGATATCCAGTGTTACGGATACCAGCGACTATTACACCATCAAAAACCATATAATCTTTAAAATCATAAGGCTGGCATAATTACGTGTACCCCCTGGACTCTAACCAGCGTCGGTACTCCCCACTCACGTCTGAGTGAAGCTTTCCCGATCCCCTTTCCAGTCTCTTCCAGTTAGACAGCCCTAACAAATTAAAACTTTCTACCTTGTTTGTTGTTTAACCAGGGATGTCATCGAAGAATGAATTGCCCGCGCACTCTCCACCATTAACTGTAGGGGAATTTACAGTTAAGACCCGAGGACCAGATATGTTGAATGAAGACCAGGAGTCAGAAGTGCAGTCAATAGAAGAAATTTTAGTGAAGTTTAGTTTGCAGTTTCATCAGCAGAAGCCAGCTTCAGGTCTCACAAGGAGTTCGTAGGCCGCCCCCCTTACAATAACATTGTTACAGCAATTATATTCTAACAGAGGGTGCTAACTACGTCAATGATGACGTTTAAATGATTCTGATTGGCTAAGAAAGAAAGAAAGAAAGAAAAACAAAACTAGTAATTTTCCACTCAAGAGACCGTCTGAAGCATATCTTCGTTGATCACATGGTTGACGGGTTCGTGACGTGGCTTGTCGAAAACAACAAGTTTTATGGTGCCAGCTAATCACCTCACCAATACAGACCATATTAACACACACACACACATACAGCTTCTCCAAGGCTGAACGCGGCTCAGGCTCCAACTCTCAACAGAAACAGTACCCAAAACATTCTGATAACATGTTCTATCTGTTGAGAAGTGCTGACAATATTCATCCTTACTCGATGGAAAAATACAGAAGAGTAAAGAAAGGTTTTAACTAATAAAAATACCTCAAATAAGAAAGGGAAAAGAACATATGAAAAATAAAACAAAGAAACATATGAAAATTAAGACAAAGAAAAGAATATAGGTACAAATAAGAAAAAATGAAAGAATATATATACAAGCGGCAATGGATTTCCGAATAGTATCTTTCACTATAAACAGGAGTATCTTTAGTGAAAACAAACTGAAGTAATCTAGATCAGGGTTTCTCAACCTTTTGCCTATTGCGACCCACTTTTTTTTGTATGACAGTCCTACGACCCACTAAGGCTAGAAATAAATAAATAAAAATAGTAAATAATAAGTAATGAAAAATAATGAAATAATTTGTTAGACCTATACTGTGTGTGCTCATAATTAATTTCACAAAACACTTTTTCAAAAATTAGGCAGACTATGAAACGAACTGATTTATTTATTTCCACTCACGTTCACACACGTTAATGTGACATTTGAGACTGCCGCTCTGAAACGATGATATCCAGACGCGGTGGAATTGGGGAAAGGGCCACTCGTAGTGTCGCACTCAAACTAGAAGTTGTCAGTCTATTCCTGCCTTTTGTTTTCGTTGCAGTCACCGTCGAAAATCCCGACTCGCAAAGATAGGTAGTGCTAAATGGCAGAAGAAACTTCGTTGCACGATCTGCGCGTTCGAGCTGTCGTGAGCGACACAATACTGCTTTGCTGTCTTTTAAGTACATCGTGCTTTCGCACAAAGTAATCCACAGGTTTACCGACACATGTTGGATGTTTAGTCTGAAGGTGACGTTTTGATGGCTTCATGGACTCCTTTGCTAAGACCTCACCACACTCAACGCATTGTGGTTTTTCGTCCGACGTAGTAAATCCATATTTAATATACAGTGAGCCCTCGCTACTTCGCGGTTCGACCATCGCGGATTCACGACTTCGCGGACTTTTTTCATTACGTATGTATATATTATAAAAGAAATATATCGCTGATTTTCCGGAAATTTCGAAAATAGACGCGATATATGAACATTAGAACGGCTTGCCAACGGTTTGCCTGGGCCCCCTCATTTACATGTTCGGCCCCCTCAGATTTTCAATTGTTTAAAATCGCAACTGTGAAAACGGAATTAAAAGCACATATCGCCCGCTGCACTAAACGATCGCAACGCACCCCCAAAGTCAACATTGGCGCGCTGCGCATTGCATCATAACTAGTTCTGGCAGAGTGGTTAAGGCGCTAGACTAGAAATCCATTGGGGTTTCCCAGCACAGGTTCGAATCTTGCCTATGTTATGCTCGCCCATCACCCCTGTCAACAATCTGGCGCAGTTTTGCCCCTCATTTTAAGATGGGCCCCTTCAAAAAAAAAATCGGGCTACTCCCCTGGAACACCGTAAAACTCTCGCGACCCCCTCTGTAATGTTCCGCGACCCACTAGGGGGTCGCGACCCCCTGGTTGAGAAACAGTGATCTAGATGACGACGACAGTAACAGCATGCATGACACACAAACAACAACCAAAAAAACAAGAGTTAAGCTAAAGAATTTACAAACACAGTGTGATGGACAAAAATCACGAACAGCTGTGATGATTAGTGTCCATGGTGATTGATGAGTGACGGCAAACTGAGAGACATGTTACTGAATGAAAACCAACTAACCGTGCTTGTGCTGTGAGGGGATGATAGTGAGTTGTTTAGGCTGGGCATGGGATCCTAGCTCCAGGTTTCCTGTAGCTCAAACTGTCACTCTCGTGCTGGTGTGCGATGCGGAGACACGGACAGAACACCACGAGAATGCTGCACAAGGTTTTATTCAAACGAAGGGAAACCAAAAACACTTTAACTATAACTCAAAAGGCACTTGGTGGTGCAAAACACAAAACACTAGGGAAGCACAGGGAAACCATCCACACACACGACACATCCATCCATGAAACACTGACAATTACCCACAATGACTAAGGAACACAGGATGGTATTTATGGAAAAACACGGGATAGGGACCAGGTGACGCCAACTTGGGAAGTGATTAGATGCAGACTGGAGTGTGCAGGACTGGGAAGATACATAAGGGAACCCGGATGTGACAGACACTTATTACACACACTTATTCCTGTTATCAAAGCTGAATTTTCAGAATCATTACTCCAGTCTTCAGTGTCACATGATCATTCTAATATTGTCATGTCAAAAAGTTTGCTGATCAAGAACCATTTATGATTATTATCAATGATGAAAATAGTTTTTGAAAAAATACCGTTATCATCTCCATGTTAACTTCAAAAACATGAATCTGTGAAAACGGTGATGCACGTGTGCATTATGTCTTCAGTCTATAGGCATTGCGTGTTTGACTTTGTTTATATGAACAGCGTATGATTATGATTCAGGCAGCATTACATGTCAGAAGTCAGAGTGAGATCAGAATATTCAAAGTGTTTATGTATCATGGCTTTCTGGCCTAATCTGAGAATTTTGAGCACACTTACTTGAGGATTCCTTTCATTAGCTGACAAAAGTTTTCCAATTTTTTCTTAAAATCTTTCCAGTCCTGTCAAGTCATTTATTTCCTTGTTTTGTCTCCTTCCTAGTGTTTTGTTGTCATCTTCATCCTGCCCTCAAATTGATCAGACAGAATCACTATCCTTCACATTTAAGGGGATCACCAATCACTAGAAATAATATTTGCCGATGCGATGACTAATTACTGGTACTGAAATAAATAATAGGCCAACAATTCTTAACAACAATGTATTTTTATAACATATTTAAAAGATGAGAAAGAATTATCAAGTTATCATGAATTGACAACTTTTTATATACAAGCAAACGTGTACTGTACTGTACTGCACGTGTACTGACGCCGATGCTGACGCACGTTCACTTCAAGTGTTCACTGACTTATGTACGCATCGCCCGCGAGCAGCTGATTTTTCTCTCTATTTTGTGCATTATTCTTCATATTAGCCATACATTCTAAGAAAGTGAGTAGTGAGGATGGTAGTGAGAAGAAGAAATGCAGGATGACCATGGAAATGAAGCACGCACTTATGATCATATGTACCGATATGTACCATCCTAAAGCAAAGGGATGTTACCAAGAATGTAAACCCTTCCAAGGGCGTGACGATTATATCGAATAGAATATCTATTGCCTCTCTTAGAGCTGATTAGGAACAGCGTAGAGCTTAACAAATATAATATTCCTTTAGAAATAAATAATGAAAAAAGTCTTTATCAACAGAAAGTAATCAAATGTAAAATGACACTGCACTGTCTTTAATGTATAAACAAAACACAGTAATACCTCGAGATACGAGCGTCTCTACGTACGAGTATTCCAAGATACGAGCAAGCCATCCGGCAGATTTTTGCTTTTAGATACGAGTAAATATTCGAGATATGAGCACGTGTACTGACGCCGATGCTGACGCATGTTCACTTCAAGTGTTCACTGACTTATGTACGCATCGCCCGCGAGCAGCTGATTTTTCTCTCTATTTTGCGCATTATTCTTCATATTAGCGATACATTCTAAGAAAGTGAGTAGTGAGGATGGTAGTGAGAAGAAGAAATGCAGGATGACCATGGAAATGAAGCACGCACTTATGATCATATGTACCGATATGTACCATCCTAAAGCAGAGGGATGTTACCAAGAATGTAAACCCTTCCAAGGGCGTGACGATTATATCGAAGTTATGTTCGAATATAAATGATGAGATGGAGAGTCTTCTGTTGTTGTGGATAATAGAGAAGCAGATCTCCCTCGACAGATATCTAGTTAAAAGCTCTGCGCCAAGTGAAAGTGAAGGTTGTCAGACAAAAAAGCTAAATAAAGATACAAAAAAAAAAAAAAAAAAAAATTTAAACAAAAAAAAAGTGATAAGGTAAGTTCAGTTATGCTTAGTTCCTGCTATTCAAGAAAATTACAGGTTTTACTAAATGAAAAAGGTAGGAAAATTGATCAAAAGTAAATAATACAAATCGAAAAAAAACAACAACAATAATATTAAATAGAAAAGTTTAAAAAATATGTAAGCTATGTTAATTTAAGTTGTAACATGTTTGTGTAAGTTACCACATGGATTCAAGTGTCTGTACCAACCCCTCTCCCTCCCTCCTCTGCACCTGCCGCTACTGTCCTTAAAAACTTACAAACCACATTTTATTTGATATCACACGTTTCACACTGTATACATGTACTATAATTTTGTGTGTGTGTCTATACCAATAAAAAAACTTTTTTAAAATAATTTTTAGCAATTCGAGTTACAAGCTCTGCCATTAATTATAGCGGTATTACTGTATAATTAATCCTACTAAATCTGCTATAGAGCAGTGAGTGATTTTCTTGTTCTTGAGTGTCTTTTATTGTTTGATTAACATTAATGACACAGATGACCGCAGGAATAAGACGGAATGCAAAGATCTAATATTGTTATGCAACTTATTTTCAAACGGTTGATATTAACATATTTCTGCATGTAGATTATTTCACCGTCTAGGCGTGAACCCGAACCTCAAATAAAACTATTTGGCCTATCTGTTGATGATAACACGTGTGTATGGTATACATGGTATAACGTGTTTTAATTTAGTCTTATTTCTGTGGCTTTTTTTGCTTTTTCTTGTTTTGTTGTGATTCCGAAATCATTTCCATCATAGTTTGAATGATTCGCATTGTCATGTCAAAACAGATCTTGTGCCTCCACCCTCTCTATACCATGTGAATGAATGAATCAGTGAATCAATTAATTAATCAATTAAAAAAGCACTTTACTATTTACTACTGGACACCTAAAGCGCTTTGCAATCATATCAGGGGTCTCTCCTCAACCATCACAAGTGTGCAGCATCCACTGGGATGATGCGACGGCAGCCGCAGTCCAACCTAATTTTTAGCTAAACTGCATTTGCAGTGAGGTTAAAAAGCCTGCAAGTATCTATTTACAAAAGTCCAAAACAATCTGTGCATTTACTTTTGCAGTACCAACTGGAGGTCGCCTCAGCCTCAAAAAGCTTCCAGGGTCCAGGAACCGTTTTTGTATTGATATGTGTTGGTGTGCGTCTGTGCTGAATCAGACTCATCTGCATACTCTGGTAAACATTTTTCTGTTTTTTAGTCAAAATGTTGGTTCAGTGTATTTTCTTTGCTGTGTCTCTAGAGGAGATTTAGCCTTCAAAACATCAGTTTCTTATTTGGTATTCCACCATACAATCCCAAAGAAACCATGAAAGCCGTTAACACAACACCTTTAACACTGATATTGATATTTCCCAGTCCAAACCACTTACTCCTATACAGGAAAGAATTCCTTTTTAAAACTTTCAACCTTCAATGAGCTGCACATGTTTGCGGGCTAGTAGCCAACACAAGCTAACAGTATTGAACAGTCCCTGGTGTCATCCTGCTCTCCACAGATACTTGAGCAGGGCTAACACAAGCCATATAGGTTTAACTCGCATGTCTGTTTGACCTGCCAAGTGCTGAGATATGCCAGCTGGCGGGCTTATGCCTTGAGGGGTGGTGTCGGGTGGGGGGAATTGAGCTCTGCACCTCAGGCCCCTGCTGTTTAGTCATGGTGTAACTCCATTACCTTTAAGTACTGGTGCTTATGTCCGCTGGCTGACTTTAACAACCCTACTACTACTTTCAGCCTGGAATCCATTTCACCCAGAGCCCTCTGTGCTCTCAATCCCTGGGGAGATGTCTCTGTAACTGATAATACATTGTATGGGAAGGAGGGGAAAAAAAAACAAGAAGATAATGCTTTTGGTCGATCAGTATGAACAAATTTCATTTGTGAGATCAATAACAGTTTTTATAGATGACAGAACCAAACAAGTACATTTATTTCCTGTCTGTGATTGAGTCTCTCCGACAGAGAAGAGGAGTCGGTCACTGATTCTGTGTGCAGTGGGAACAGAACCCCTTCTGCTGCTTTATTGCTCACAATCTGTATTTAAAACTAATATCGGCCTGCTGTGCATGGCCCAGGGCTACAGCTGCATAACCTGATATATATATGTGGAGCTCTTGTGTTCCCTCTGTATTAGAATGTGAAAAATACCATTTCCTCCACATTTCTCAGTGGACATCAATTTCTTTTTGTTTGTGTTTGCTGGCTATAATGATTGTTTTTTTCGTGGGCACTGGGGTAGTGATTTGTAATGCCTCTCTGTATGATGTAGCCCAGGCATATTACAAAAACTGATTACAGAGAATGGGGATGCTGAGGATGGAGTGGGGGTGGTTGGGGGACTGGGGAGGGGGGGGGCAAGTTTACACTCAACCTTCTTCTCATTGTTCTTCTCATTGCAGGGGTTAATCCGTATATCCCCTCCAGACACGAGAGCCCTTACAGTGGTACGTTGAGTCCTGGCTGATGTACATCCACAGATATGGCACAGACAGAAAGAGAAAGCTCGTCCACGTAGATCAATATTTACTGAAGGAAGTAAAGCTTGAGGCAAGCTTCTTAATCAGGGGGAATATACAGACCTCAAAGGAGATCTGACTCTGATATCAAAGGACTGTTCATAAAGGGTAAAACACCTGTTGAGAAGATTCAATGCAGAAATTAAGATAACTTATGCTCTCACATTCATATTCACAGTTAATACAAATCCATGGATCATTCTCCTTATTAGTGGTCGTTGTAAGTAATTCGGCAACACTTTCCATGAAGCCTGTATTTGTCTATAGTATATTAAAATACATAATTGTGGTCTAATGCTTAAGAGTATGATCATTCATAACACATGATGAACACTATGTTATATTCATTTAAGTTATTGTAGTTCTAATTTTTACAATGTATTATGCAGTATCTTGACAGATATCCTACTTCATCTTCTGAGTAGTCTTTTACTTTAAAATGACAAATACAGTCTTCTTGTAAATATCTAAAAGGCTTTATAATGTGGTCATAATACTGAAGTTTTCTTTGTCTGCTTTGAATAAAATAACATGTCTTCTTTTAAACAGGCTTTCAATTTCAAGCTTTGAACATGTTTTAAATATAAAAAAAATAATTTTTTTTTTGCATTGTTTCAGATGTAAAAGAGTCAGCTTCAACAATGAAATGAACAAATACGAAAAGCCACACCTAACCGCTCAAATGATGTTATAAGATAATGTCAAGATATGAGACTTATAACACATTATAACTGTGGGAATTAAAATACAGCATAATGTGGATATAACATGCTGTTTATTGTGTGTTATAAATCATCAAGCTATTAAAAATGATAAGCACTAAAATGTAGTAAATGTATTATAAGTGTTGTTACGAATGTTCACGCGACTCTACAATACAATGTATTATACTGCTTTTTACAATGGATTATGCATGCATTTTGTTGCATTAAGAATAGCCTTATGCTGCATAAATAAATGTTATAAATGGAAAGTAGATAAAAACACAAATACGCACGCGCACACACACACACACACACACACACACATACACATACACACACTTAAGGACTTGAGGTTCGGAGGACAGTGCGACAGTGTCCTCTTGTCCTGGTGCATTTATACTTGGCCCAGGTTGGGCAAAGGGCTGAGATGCATATTGTTTGTGTTCATTTAAATAAGGAGAAATGTCAGCTTTCCATGGCTGCAGGCTGCTTGCATGTTAGATGATCCAGTCATTGATGCCTGTGGTTGTGGGGTCGTGGCTGGTCCTTCCAGGTCAGTGTCAGCCATGTGGCGGTTTCGGGCCATAATTGACCTTTTGACAGAGCGCAAAGAGACAGCTCCTCTCCCAGGGCTGGAATAATCACTTCAGATCTTCTGGTGCGGAAAACTCACCTCACGTAATTAAAAATTACGTTTGTTAATCATAATAAAACAAGGCTTTTGTTTTTTTGTTTTGAAAAAAAAACAAAAAAAAAACACTAAGTTACACCATTTTTTCTTCACAAGTCACAGTAAATTTAATTAAATTATTTAATTTCATTGTACAGTGTTCTGCCATTGCTACTTTGTTATATCCATAATTCATACAATACGAAATTGACTAAATCAAGTGAAATATAAGTAGTCTGATAACTGAAACTAATTTCAAAGTATTTCATTTTCAAAATATATTCATAACGAAATTGACTATTTGTAACTATCCAAGGTTGTTAATTGATAGTCTGTTAAAGTCATGAATTTGCATTATTTCAACAGGTTTTTAAAGAATACTGCTTTTATCATATGTACATTCATTTTAATTATATTCTACCTATATTTTACTTATTATTTTATACTTATTTTTAATTCTTAATGAAAAACACTTCTGGCATACATTTAAATTGATGCCTCCCATGATGTTTCTTGTTTGTCGCCTCTGATTTAGATTCTTGTGACATTAGTGCACACCTAGTGGAGTTACAAACACATTCTCATTTTGCGCGTTGCATCTGACTCAACTCAAACACACCTCATACGCTTTTAAGCTTGTGAAGGCATCAACAGGTAAATGTAGGCTACTTCAATAAGACTTGAGTTGCTATGTGTCATTATTGTAAACAACTATAAGCAGCAACACTCTGTCCGTTTGAGTGAATGCAAGAACCAACCAACGGATCAGCACCAGGTGCATTTTTGACATAACGCTCACCCAACATTGGCCACCGCTCGCCACTGAGGTACAGTAGAATTAATCCTTAAGTGTGTGTGTCAAAATGTGTGTAGGTGTGTGTTTTATGTGTGTGTGTGTTTGCAAGTATGTGTGTGTGCATGTGTGTGTGTGTTTGTTCCATGTGCGATTGCCTCCATGAAACACATATGTCCCCAGGTCCACCCTAAGGCTGCAGAGCTTCTCCTGGATCTCTGATGGCTGATTTGTTAACCATGTGACCCATAGCAATGTCTCTCCCCTCACCCCTCTTAGACCTTTTGTTGTTCATGCCTCTTCTGCCTTCAGTCTGTTATTACAAAGCTTGCAGAGTGAACGGAAAGCACTATTAAAGGGTAGGATAAGAATTATGGATTTTAAAGAGTACAAAATGATGCATAAACCAACACAGATCCACTGAAATATGCTGGAATTAATTTTAACCAAAAACAAATCCGTCATTTTATACCAGATACCACCAGCATGCAAAATAATTTACCACTATCATTAATACACAGGCCTTTTTTAACACATAATTTTTCAACTTCAGTATAAAGCTGTCATTTAAATTTTGTCTGAAGCATATTTGCATGGAGTGAACTAAAGCCTCTCATATAGCAAACCAAACCAAATTTCATAGTGTGCAGAGGGCGAAAAGGGCTTTAAGCATTTTTCATATGTCTTTAAAGTGTTTACAAGACATAGAAAAATAAAGACACAGCTTCAAACGCTACAGGCCTGACTGTTGAGAATGGAGTATTATGATATTAATTAAAACACAAATCGGCCTTCCCCCTCTCTCTGTATAGCCCGTGGGTATACAATGTTGTACACTTGATTGAATCAGGTAGTAGCAGCCAGCTAGGCTTCTCGTATTTTGCGCTTGAAGGGCTGAGAAATATTTGAGCGTGGCTCCATTACTCTCATTTTGATGGAGAAGTGCTTTATGAGGGCAACCACAAGCTGACAGCTCAAAAGGCAGCAACAGTAGTTTGAAACATACTTTAATTTTTAATTGAACATTTGCAGGTTTATCATTTGATGGTATATGAATGAAGATGAGCCCAGAATAATCTGAAAGCTGAACTATTGACGCATTAAATAAATATTTTCATTTTAAATTCATGGTTCTCTGTCAAGGGAACTCAATACTGCGTCGAACACATGTGGGAACGCCTTAGCGTGATCTCTTGAAGCGCAATTTAATCCAGGTGTGTGAGTGCATGTCGCCGAGGGAGACGTCATGGGCCAAGAGTATATGAGCACGCCGTGACCCGGAAGTCGCAGCTTTAGTGTCTTCAACAGCGCCGAAGCTAACGTGTGTAAAGAAGTGCATTGTGCTGGTGGTAAGTTTGTTTTTCTAACACTTACCTCTCATTATGGCGATCACTCAGACGTTGTGTCACTCCCTGCCCGCGTTTTATCACGAGCAGTGATACGTTCTGTGTGTGACTTATTTGGGCATGCACGCTCAGCGCTTGAGGGCTCTGAGTGTGCAGAGTGTTGGCAGCTGCCGCTGCGCACTCTCCGCTCACACCTGGCAGTTTTTGAGGGAACTGCTCAGGCTCACAGTCCTCGTGGGTCTGGCCGTCGCGCTCATAGGGATCGCAGTTGGATTTAGCAGCGGGCTGGAGACGGGCTATGACTTATCTCCTCCCTTACCTGCTGGATCCGCCCTCACTCAGGATTTGGAAGCACATCGTGCGGTGGCTACTTCTGGCCTGGGTAAGGATGTGATACTTGAACCTCTCCGGTTCTGAGGTGCTGGAGGTGGATGTCGTCAGTGTCGAAATGGATGAGGTAGAGCCGCCATCTACCTCATCCGCATTTGAGGAGCTGCTTGAGGTGGTGACTCGGGTCTCGAGTGACCAGCTGAGCAGAGGGTCGCTCGTTCAAGGACGAGCGCTGCCTGCCGCCCGAGTGCAGCCTCAGCGTCGGGGTTTGCCTTTATTCCCGGACCTCCACATCGAGGTGTTGAGGTCCTTGAAGTGGCCTGCCTCCCACAGAGTGCATAGCAGCGAGGTTGGCGAGTTATTTTGCCCACCACTCATCGCCGCCCCTGAAAATCCCGACGCTGCCCACCTCCTTGATGAGGGCAGGGGATAGCCCTTAGGCAGTCGCTGAGCTGCGCAGGGCCACTGCTCTCTCTCTGCGCTATGTCAATTTGACCACGCTGAGAGAGAGAGATAAGAATATCCTCTTTTATGCCCCTCTTATGCCTCCTGGCACCTTCGGCGTGGCTATCGAGATGGCCGTTGAGAGGTTTCAGGAGGCTGCTAAGTGGGAGGTAGCTCTCGAGCGTCTGGGACTGCGAGCCAGCCGCAGCCCAGCAGCAGCTCCTCCTACCGCACTGCTCAGCGACAGCCTAGCTTGTCTCCTCACACTTTCACCAAGTGCATGGATGCAGCTCTAACTCCGCTCCCTGGGCATGGCACTGGTCTCACAACTGAGGTTGCTAAGACTGCTCTCCTCTCCAGAGCCCACCACAGGAAACGTATATCCCTGCCGGCTGTTTTCCTGCGGGCCAGCTTAGCTTCAGGGCTCTCTCCTCCCGAGAGGTTTATGTGGCTGCTCTGCTTACCACATACCTCCGGGTGATTCACCCTCGGTGACGGTTTCTCCGTGGCTCCCGTATCATCCTTGCCCGGAACTGTGGAATTTGTGGCTCTGGCCTCTGAGGGGGCCCGACTCATAGACTCAGGTCTCTCGACTGAGGTCGTTGAGACCATTCTCCACTCTAGAGCCCCGTCCACGAGGAAGCTCTACACTCGGAAGTGGAAAACCTTCACTTCCTGGTGCAGCACAAATATTTAGACCCAGTGACCTGCCAAGTTGGTATCGTTCTGGAGTTTCTACAAGAAAGGTTCGCTGCCGGGCTGTCCCCCTCCACGCTTAAGGTGTACTTGGCTGCCATTGTGGCTTACCACTTACCACCGAGTGGTACCTCTTTGGGTTGGGACCCCCTAGTAGACCCCCTGTGTTTCCTTCGTGGCACTTTGAGGCTAAGGCCAGCGGTACGCTCTCGGGTGGGACCTTTCCCTGGTTCTCCAGGTTCTGTCTCAGGCACCCTTTGAGCCACTCGAGGACATCTTTTTGCCAACTCCTCCTCTATGAGCGTTGGCGATCTTCGGCCCTCTCAGTAGCCCCTTCCTGTCTGGAGTTTCCTGTCTGGCTTCATGGTGTAGGTCGGACCAACTTTTTGTATCTTTTTGTAGGTGTTAGCCTTGGCTAAGGGAGCTCCAGCATCTAAACCAAATCTGAGCAGGTGGATAGTCGAGACTATTTCACTGGCTTATGATTCAGCGGGTCAGCAGTGTCCACTGCATGTCCGCACTCACTCTACTCGGAGCATGACTACCTCTAAAGCTTTCTGCGCAGGGGCTCCCCTTGCTGATATTTGTGATGTGGCTGGCTGGTCCTCACCGTATACTTTTATTAGGTTCTACCAACTAGACCTTAACCCCGCTGTGGGAACCTTGGCCCTTTCATAGTGTGCTACGTTAGCTTGGCCTACTCCGTTCGCTGAGGCGGCGTGGGTATTCCTCGTTCCCATATGCGTTTGACGCATTGTTGAGTTCCCTTGACAGGGAATGTCTCAGGTTTCTTACCTAACCCTAGTTCCCTTAGAGGGAACGAGACACTGTGTCTCGTAACCTCTGCTTCTACGCATGCCGGCTGTTTCAGACGCTGGTCAAGCTGCGGCTTCCGGGTCACGCCGTGCTAATATACTCCTGGCTCATGACATCTCCCTCGGCGACGTGCACTCGCACACCTGGTTTCAATTGCGCTTCAAGAGACAATCACGCTAAGGCGTTCCAATATGCATTCGATGCAGTGTCTTGTTCCCTCTAAGGGAACTAGGGTCACGTAAGTAACCTGAGACGTTTTCATTTGTTTCATGTGTCACACCCCTATGGAAACGCCCACCTGGAGGGCAACACATGGCTTTCAATTCAAGTCACCTTTATTTATATAGCATTTTATACAACACAGATTGTTCAGCGATGCAAACATAATTTATTTCTATTGTAAAGTTCTATAAATAAAAAAAATGTCATTGATGAGCTGAAGTCAGTTCAGTGTTGATTCTTTTCTGTTCAATTACTGTTTAAAGTTAATCGATTATGCAATATTACTATTCAATTCAGATTTCCTTCGTTGCCCACCAGTCTTTTTTTACCAGGTTTGTGCTTAGGACTAATGTAGAAAGACTTTAGACTTCATCTGCAAGCAGATGATAGAATATAAACGCAATGCAGTTTATTGGTAAGGTTTTCTTTCCATGGTAAACCATCATAAAGAAAACGCTGAAAACTGTTTAGCTAACATAACTATTTATGTTCATAGTCTGGGCTTATCTGTTTATCTGTATATATAAAGATAAACAATTAAATGTTTTAGTACATTAACACCATGTCAAGTGTTTTAGAAAGTTTCACTGTTATTAATGATTGAAGTACTGCAGCAGGCACTGTATATGAATCACAAGTGCCCAAAAATTGGCAATATTTTGTTTTTTCTTCTTTAGAGATACTTGGTTGGACAACTGACAAGTTTTTTTTTTAATGTTTTGCCCTGCAGGTATCCTCACCCGTCATTTATCAAAAGTATGAATTGGTGGGTCATATATTGTGAGCAACATCAAAAAAAAAAAAAAAAAAGAAAAGAAGAAAAAATAGAAATATGCCTGTATTTAAAATGTTAAATAATTAAATAAAACTTTGGTTCATATGTTATTTTTCTATTGGTTTGTTCTTGTCAAGTGTTTCCTTCAGTTCTTGTCTCAGTCTTGCCATTGGTTTCTCATCTTAATTACTCACAGGTGTTAGTCATTAGTCTTTGTGTATATATAGAGGTAGATGTATCTAAACTTCTCCATTCCATCCACCTGCCCTTTAGACTCCCCTCACACCTTCTACAAGCCATCTTTCCTACAGTCTTACCATAACTCATCAACACATCTCTTCACACAGGAACATTTCCTATTGCATTCAAGCAGGCTCGGGTAACCCCACTGCTCAAAAAACCCACTTTAGACACATCACGTTGATAATTACAGACCTCTCTCTCTCCTACCATTCATATCTAAAACTTTTGAACGTGTTTTCTTTAACCAGTTATCTTCTCTCCCAGAATGGCCAGTTGGACATCAAACAGTCTGGCTTCAAGAAGGGCTATTCAGCCGAGGCACTACTATCAGTCACTGAAGCTCTAAGGAGTGCAAAAGCGGATTCAAAATCGTCAGTTCTCATTCTTTTAGATCTATCTGCTGCCTTTGACACAGTTAATCATCATATCCTTCTGTCTTCCCTCTCGTCACTAGGCCTCACTGGAACTCCTCTTCAGTGGTTTGAATCCTTTGAATGGTGTAGGGAAGGTCTCCAAAGAATGTCAACTGATCACTGGTGTTCCACAGGGCTCAGTTCTTGGACCACTACTCTTCTCCATGTACACCACATCACTGGGTCCCATCATAGCTGATTGTTCCAGACGGACCGTTTTTGACTGCTGCACTGCTGTTTCCTGTCTGCTCGAGTGGATTGCGTTTGCGTTTGTACTGTCATATAAACTTGATTTTTGTTTTAGATCTTAAACTCGACGTTCGTTTGTATTGCTAAATACAATATTAGATTATTTAATATATTGTAATCGTTAGCTTTAATCTAAATCGCTAAACGCGTTAGCATTGTGCTATCTTACTGTCCGTGCATACAGCGTTTTTCTCGCTCGTGCCTTTTTTCCCGACTTCATCAAACAACTGGTCAACAAGTTGGATCAACACACGCGGTGAGTCATGTCATCTTCTCTCAAAATTGTCACTTGCACTGCCTGCTTCATGCATAGTCTGTCTGTCTCTGTCAGCTGTGAAGGCTTCACATGTCATAAATGTAGGGACATAGTCAGGCTGACAGAGAGGGTTTCAGAATTAGAGACACGCATCCAAACTTTAATCGAGGATAGTAAGAATGCAAGGGCTTTAGATACTACTTTGGATGCGACTAGCTTAGCAAACCCTGTACATTGTTCGGTTCCGGCTGTAGAGCCCGTGCAGCAGGGCAACTGGGTGACTGTGAGACGGCATAATCGCGGGTCAAAAAACCACTGTTCCATTCCGATCAGAACATCAAACAGGTTCTCCCCACTCACCCACTGAGAAACCTGTTGAAAGTGCCCTAGTGATTGGCGATTCTATTACTCGGAATGTGAAAATAGAGACTCCAGCCACCATAGTCACATGTTTGCCGGGAGCCAGAGCGCCTGACGTCAAAGCAAATTTAAAAGTGCTGGCTAAGGCTAATCGTAAATATTCTAAGATTGTTATTCACGTCGGCGCTAATGATGTCCGACTTCGTCAGTCGGAGATCACTAAAAGTAATATTAAAGAGGTGTGTGAACTCGCAAGTACGATGTCAGGCACCGTAATTTGCTCTGGCCCTCTTCCTATGTGCAGGAGTGATGAGATGCTTAGCAGATTATCCTCACTCAATGGCTGGATGTCTAAGTGGTGCCCGCGGAATAACATAGGGTTTATAGACAATTGGAAAAGTTTTTGGGGCAGACCTGACCTGTTGAAAAGAGATGGTATTCATCCCACCTGGGATGGTGCCGCTCTTCTCTCTAATAATTTGGCATATAGTCTTAGAGCTAAACCTTGACTAACTGGGGTCCAGGTCAGGAAGCAGACAAACTGGCTAAACCGACCGTCTGCTAGCTGTCTCACGTCACAGAGGTCAGATAAATTCCAACACATAGAGACTCTTTCACCTAGATATCATCCTATAGAGATTGTGTCTGTTCCCCGAATTAGCAAATACAAAAATCTCTCAAAATCGTTTAAGAGTAAAAATTTAATTGATTTACAAACAGCTAAGAACGGATATAACACAAATGAACAAATGATAAAGCTTGGGTTACTGAATATACGATCCCTTTCCTCAAAAGCACTTATTGTAAATGATATGATTACAGATCATAAACTAGATGTGCTGTGTTTGACAGAAACTTGGCTAAAACCAGACGATTATATTACTTTAAATGAGTCCACCCCTCAAGATTACTGTTATAAACATGAGCCTCGTCTGAAAGGTAAAGGAGGAGGTGTTGCTGTAATTTATAGTAACACGATCAGTACTGCTCAAAGGTCTAATTTGAAATATAATTATTTTGAAGTGATGGTCCTCAATGTAAAATTATCTAGTGCAAGTAATAATTCCTGTTTAACTTTTGTGCTGGCTATTCTATACAGGCCACCAGGGCACCATACAGACTTTATCAAAGAATTTGCTGATTTTCTCTCAGGATTAGTAATGTCTGCAGATAAAGTCATAATCGTCGGTGATTTTAACATCCATGTAGATAATGAAAAAGACGCATTGGGATTGGCATTTAGATACATTTTAAACTCTATTGGAGTTACACAACATGTATCGGGACCCACTCATTCTCGTAATCATACTTTAGATCTAATATTGTCATATGGGATCAATGTTGATACTGTTCAAATTCTGCAGCAGAGCGATGACATCTCAGATCATTACTTAGTTGCGTGTAGATTACCTTTAGCCAAAGTCGAAAAACTAACTCCCTGTTATAAATATAGTAGAACTATCACTCCTAACACAAAAGATAGCTTTATAAATAATCTTCCCGATCAGTTTCATCTACTTAACATCCCAGATAGCCTAGAAGAACTTGATGTTGCAACAGAAACTATAAACTCTCTCTTTTCCAGCACTTTAGACACTGTTGCTCCGTTACGCTTAAAGAAGATTAAAGAAAATAGTCCAACACCGTGGTACAACGAGCACACCCGGGCCCTCAAGAGAGCAGCCAGAAAAATGGAGCGGAGCTGGAAAAAAACTAAGCTAGAGGTTTTTCGCATTTCATGGAAAGACAGCTCTATTGCATTCAGAAAGGCCTTAAGATCAGCTAGATCTACTTACTTTTCTACCCTCTTAGAAGAAAACAAATACAACCCTAGGTATTTATTTGATGCAGTGACTAAATTAACAAGAAATAAAGCCTCAACCCCAGATGCTTTAAATCAGCACAGCAGTAATGACTTCATGGACTTCTTTACTTGCAAAATTAATAATATTAGAGAGAAAATAATAAACATGCAACAGTCTACTACAATATTCCAAAATACAGTACATTTTAGTGTCCCTGAAGAAAAATTCCAATCCTTCATTGCTATTGGGGAGGAAGAATTGTCTAAACTCGTTAAATCATCAAAATCAACAACATGTATGCTAGACCCAATACCGACTAAGCTACTGAAAGAGATGCTTCCAGAAATCATAGATCCTATTCTTAATATAATTAATTCTTCTTTGTCATTAGGATACGTACCAAAAACCTTTAAGCTGGCTGTAATTAAACCGCTTATTAAAAAACCACAACTTGATCCTACAGAATTAGTTAATTACAGGCCGATATCGAATCTACCTTTCTTGTCAAAGATTCTAGAAAAGGCAATATCTTTACAACTATGTTCCTTTCTAGAAAGAAACAGCATCTACAAGGATTTCCAGTCAGGATTTAGACCATATCATAGTACTGAGACTGCTCTCATTAGAGTTACAAATGATTTGCTCTTATCATCCGATCGTGGTTGTATCTCTCTGTTAGTGTTACTGGACCTTAGTGCTGCATTTGATACAATTGACCACAAAATCCTTCTGAATAGACTTGAAAATTATGTTGGCATTAGTGGAGTTGCATTAGCCTGGTTCAAGTCATACTTATCTGAGCGTTATCAGTTTGTAGCAGTAAATGAGGAGATGTCATATCGGTCACGGGTTCAGTATGGAGTTCCTCAAGGTTCAGTACTAGGACCATTGCTTTTCACCCTGTACATGCTTCCTTTGGGTGCAGTTATTAGGAAGCATGGCATTAGCTTTCATTGTTACGCTGATGATACTCAGCTCTATATTTCTTCTCTTCTTGATGAAACGTACCGATTCACTAAATTAACAGAATGCATAACTGATATACAAAAATGGATGACTAATAACTTTCTACTGCTAAATTCTGAAAAAACAGAGATTCTAATTATTAGACCAAAAAGTTCAGCACGTAATAATCTAGACTACTGCCTAACACTCGATGGCTGCTCTGTCAAGTCTTCGTCGTCAGTTAGAAACCTGGGTGTGCTCTTTGATACCAATCTTTCATTTGAAAGCCATGTTTCTAGCATCTGTAAAACGGCGTTCTTCCATCTTAAAAATATATCTAAATTGCGACATATGCTATCTAAGACAAATGCGGAAAAGTTAGTTCATGCGTTCATGAGTTCAAGGTTAGATTATTGTAATGCTCTACTAGGTGGTTGCCCTGCACGCTTAATAAACAAATTCCAGCTGGTCCAAAATGCAGCAGCTCGAGTTCTTACTAGAACCAGGAAGTATGAGCATATTAGCCCAGTTCTGTCAAACCTGCACTGGCTCCCTATTAAACACCGAATACATTTTAAAATCTTGCTAATTACTTACAAAGCATTAAATGGTTTAGCTCCACAGTACTTGAGCGATCTCTTAACACATTATAGGCCTTCACGTCTATTGCGATCCCAAAATACTGACCAGCTTATAATACCTAGAATATCAAAGTCAACTGCTGGCGGGCGATCCTTTTCCTATTTAGCTCCTAAACTCTGGAACAGTCTTCCTATTACAGTTCGGGAAGCAGACACACTCTGTCAGTTTAAATGTAAACTAAAAACACATCTTTTCAACCTGGCATACACATAACACATTATACATACATTTTTTATCCAAATCATGTAAAATGATTGTTAGGCTGCATAATTTAGATAAGCCGGAACCGGGAACATTCCCATAACACCTAATGTACTCGATACATCAGAAGAAGAATGGCATCTACGCTGATATTGGTCTCTGTTTATTCCGAGGTTACCGTGGTCAGCTGGATCCAGGCCGTATCCAGATCAGATGAAAGACCTGCACCTGGACACGAGCACAGCACTGCCCTGGGGTGTCTGCGGAGACCGTGACTCTACTGGACCCTCCCCTGTGACTATCATGAACCCATCTCTAACCGGACCAAATTGGACTTCATATTGGACTTGAATTGTTGTATAATAATCATGTACGGTTTGGCTGTTGGCCAGAGGAGAACTGGTCCCCCAACTGAGCCTGGTTTCTCCCAAGGTTTTTTCTCCATTCTATTCTTCATTCGTTACGTCACCTGCCGGAGTTTTGGTTCCTTGCCGCTGTTGCCTATGGCTTGCTCAGTTGGGGAAACTTAACACTTAAAATTCATCAATTGTATTGATTCGCCTGCTCTTTTGGGGCTTCTGTTCAGCCAAACAAACTTTGTTTATATTGTTTTTCCTGTAAAGCTGCTTTGAAACAATCTACATTGTAAAAAGCGCTATATAAATAAAGGTGACTTGACTTGACTTGACATAGAGGCACATGACTTCTTCTATCACTGCTACACTGATGACACACAGCTCTACCTATTATTTCCACCAGATGATCCAATGGTGGCTGTGAGAATCACAAGCTGCCTAGCGAACATTTTGGCATGGATGAAAGAGCAGCATCTGCAACTCAACCTGGCAAAGAGCTTATAGTCTTTCCGACCAATCCAACTCTACAGTACGACTTCACCGTCCAGATCAGTGCCACTATGATTACCCCATCAAGGTCTGCCAGAAATCTTGGAGTGGTCTTTGAGGGCGAACTGACGGCTTGATCTTGCTGCTTGGAACTATTTCCCTGCCCTCAGCCGCAATGCAGATTCCTTATCAAGGTTTAAAAGACTACTGAAAACCCATCTCTTTCATGAGCACCTACCATGACACACACACACACACACACACACACACAAACAAAAACCTCTTACCCCTTCTATCCCCCATGCTTGTTCTACTTGTGTATGAAATGTTCAAAACTTTGTATTATAAGCACTCTTATGTACTCTGTATCTTCAGGACAAATTATTTTCTGTACTCCTGAAATTGTAAGATGCTTTGGATGAAAGTGTGTGCTAAATGAATAAATGTAAATGTATATATTTATATCCCTCATGTCCCCATTGTTTCTTGTCTGGCTTTGTTTTATGTGACACTGTTTAGTGAGACCATTTTCGTGTTTAAATCAAGTTTGTTCAAAACATTGTTTGATTCTGTTTACTTTGTACGTTTAGGTTTCAAATTAACCAATTTAAAATCAGGGCTTAAATTTGAAAAAAATAACGGTTAATAAAATTCATTATTATTATGAATTAAGAATATTAAAATAGTCCAAAATATAAATTTTATAAATATTGTATAAATTGTGTATAAATATTAATGTAAAAAGAAATTGGACTGTTTGTTTTACTGTTTGCTACTACAATATTTCTTATTTCGACACTCTCAGACTCAGCTTCTGGGATGAGGATGGATCTGATCCTCATTGCTACTAGGCTAAGAGCAAGATAACCTGGTGCCAAGTCAAGTCACCTTTGTATAATATAGCGCTTTTTTCAGCAAAGATTGTTTCAAAGCAGCTTTACAGTGGTCATAGGAAAACAAAATAAACAAAGTTTGTTTTGGCTGAGCAGTAGCTCTAAAAGAGCAGTCAAATCAATACAATTGAAGAATATTAAATGTTATGTGTCCTCAACTAAGCAAGCCAGAGGTGAAAGTGGCAAGAAACCAAAACTCCAGCAGGTGATGGAATGAATGAAGAACATAATGGAGAAAAAACAACAACAGCCAAACAACAGTAGTACAAACAAACAACAACAGTCAAATATTAAATCCAATTTGGTCTGGTTGGAGATGGATTTATGATCTTCACAAGGGAGGGTCTAGTAGAGTCATGGTCTCTGCAGACACTTCAGGGCTTTGTTGGGCTTGTGTCCAGGTGCAGGTCCTTCATCTGATCTGGATATGGCCCGGAAACGGCTAACCATGGTAACCTCGGAATAAACAGAGACTAATATCAGCATAGATGCTATTCTTTTTCTTTTTCAGAGTGTGTCTGTCTTCCTGAACTATATTAGGAAGACTGTTCCAGAGCTAAATAGGAGCTAAATAGGAAAAGGATTGACCGCCAGAAGTTCACTTTGATATTCTAGGCATTATCGGCTGGTCAGAATTTTAGGATCACAATAGATGTCAAGGACTATAATGTGTTAATAGATTGCTCAAGTACAGGGGAGCTAACCATTTAATGCTTTGTATGTAATTAGCAGGATTTTAACATTTATTCGGTGTTTAATAGGAAGCCAATGCAGTGTTAACAGAGCTTGGCTAATATGCCCATAGTTCCTGGTTCTAGTAAAAACTCGAGCTGCTGCATTTTTGACCAGCTGGAATTTGATTATTAAGCGTGCAGGCCATTGGACGGCTGCATGGTAATAATTTCTGTCCAATATTATGAATTTTGCAAGTAAAAAGGTTCATGAAGTCATTACTGCTGTGCTGTTTTAAAGCATCTCAGGTTGAGGCTTTATTTCTCATTAATTTAGTCACTGTATCAAATAAATAACTAAAGTTGAATTTGTTTTCTTCTAAGAGGGTAGAAAAATAAACAGATCTAGCTGATTCTAAGGCCTTTTTTGAATGCAATAAAGCTGTTTTTCCATGAAATACGAAAAACCTCTACCGTAGTTTTTTTTTTTATAGCTCCGCTCTGTTTTTCTGGCTGCTCTCTTGAGGGCCCAGGTGTGCTTGTTGTAACATGGTGTTGGAATATTTTCTTTAATCTTCTTTAAGCGGAACGAAGCAGCAGTGTCTAAAAGGGTTGGAAAAGAGAGAGTTAATAGTTTCTGTTGCAACATCAAGTTCTTCTAGGCTATCTGGGATGTTGAGTATGAAACTGATCAGGAAGATTATTTATAAAGCTATCTTTTGTTTTAGGAATGATAGTTCTACTATATTTGTAACAGCAAGTTAGATTTTTGACTTTGGCTAACGGTAGTGTACACAAAACTAAGTAATGATCTGAGATGTCATCGCTCTGCTGCAGAATTTGAACAATATCAGCATTTATCCCAAGCAACAATATTAGATCTAAAGTATGATTATGTCAATAAGTGGGTCCTGATACATTTTTTTCTTACTCCAATAGAGTTTAAAATGTCTCCAAATGCCAATCCCATGCATCTTTATTCATTACCAATCGCGTGTCTTTATTAAGAGTAGTCGTACAGGCAGATGGTCAGGACAAACAGAGAGTATACGTAAACGGTAATTCAGGGGGGATCACAAAGGTGGGCAGACAGAATCAAAATCATAGTTCAGGCGAGTAGTCAAGACAGGCAGTGTCAGACACGAGACGGCGACGGATTCAATTGCAAGTGAATAATTTATTGAACAGAAAGTGATAGTCGGTGATAGTCCGGATCCGGCTGGTGGCAGTGCAGGGACTCAATGGGTTCGGTGATGGTAGTGCGGTGCAATATCCAGATCGGTGGTGGTGAGTGGGAATCCAGGAACACGGGAACACGGGAACACGGGAACACGGGAACACGGGAACACGGGAACACGGGAACACGGGAACACGGGAACACGGGAACACGGGAACACGGAGACTCAGGACCACAGGAGAGACAGCACGGGCGCACATGGAGAACAATAACACTGCAACATGGTGAAGGTGGAGGGGAAACTAAATAGGTGAAGCAGATGGAAAACAGGTGAGATGGCTGATGAGCTGAGTGGGTGATCAGCGACCACGCCTCCCACACACTCGCATACACACACAGGCAGTAATTAGGAGACAACGAATTCGTGAACCGTGACAGGCAGATAACAATCACGAGCAATAATCCAAACAGGGGTCTACAGGCTTTACACACAATTATGCATGGATAGTACTATTTGAATTCATGATTATGAAAATAAAATATTTCATCACAGAATGAAAAAATTATGTTATTAACAGGTTAATGGTCATTTTAGATAAGCCTTTCCTCTCAGAACAATTTAAGTTTAGTATATTATTTTGTTTATGTTTCTGGTTCTTGTTAAAATTTAGTTTGTTCTTGATTTTTGTTCATCTGATATTGACTATAGGCAATTGCGTTCCCTCTAGATTTTGATGCGAGAGTTAATAAGTTGCTAGTTATTATCGGACTCTTTATGAAATAGGATCATGGATCACATCTTATACAAAGTTACATTTGTATTTCAGTTATGAATGTGATCAATAACTTATGATACTCTCCCCATTGCTGTAAAATGATATTATTGACTGGCAGTATAAAGTTCTATTCTTTTTCTAGCTGCTATTTTCCTAGCCATGTCCCTCTGTTAGGACCCCGCTCATTATTGCTCTTAGTTTGTGTGATGGAAACGGACAGGAAAATCTCCATTAGTGAGTCCTTTCCTGCTCATTAAGGATCTGTCCTGCTGAGCTGTGAATATGTAAAGTTTTAATAAGCACAGTGACAGAATGAAAGCACATCTACTAGGTTTTAATGTGGAAGAAAGGAGAAGTAATATAACACAACAGAGCAGAGAGATGGCTGTAATTAGATGCACATGCATCGCATTGCCTTGTGCCTCCTGAAGAAAAACTACAGTTCCTTGCTAAGAATGTGAGGCTAAATCTGTCACAGCAATGCTTTTATGGAACTTATTTCAACCTTAAAGCAAAGCATTAATGAATTTTAAGGTAATAAGTTTAGCTTAAAAGCTAATTGAACCAATGCACATCTAAAGACAATATTGCCGAAAATATACTGTATACTATATAAAGTATATTGGATGTATACTTTGAAAAATAAATAAAAATAAACCTTCCAAATTCTCATCCGCAATAGAATGCTGTTCTTGAAAAATGCCTTGGCCAAGCATTTAGTTCTTTGTGTTTGATTTTTCTGTCCTTGCCCTTTCTCTTGCTATCATTTTCTCCATTTTCCCAATTTCTTTTTTCTTCTCCTCTTCTCTGTTTCTCACTGACCCCCAGTCTGGCTCTGTTAGATGTAGTCCAGGTCGTAATGGATAGGTGAAATATCACAGGATGCCCCAGGCTTACACATTTCCTTTTATGCTGCAGGTGCAGAGATAGTGCAGAGGCACAGACCGTCTTCTCCTCCTCCAGGCTGATCTGATCTTCCACATGGCTGTAGTCAGCCACTCTATTAGTCTAAATTTTAGCTGTCACATGCAGATCACAGGTTAATTGGGTCTTAATCCTGTTGAACTCCTAATAAATAAAACACCACACATTTTCTAGAGGAATGTAATGATTTAAAATACAGTGCAAGCAGACGACGTAAGCTGAAGTTGTATCATAGTATACTCTACTCAATATATATATATATATATGGGGTGTATGGGGTGTGCAGGGAGGGGTAGTACCTCTGGCATGGGGGTTTTGTCGTGCTCTTCTAGGGCAGCTCGCCAGCCTTTGGTCCCCACCTGCCACCCAGCTCTCACTTGTGGCTCCCCGTAGCTGTTTACATGCGACAGCGGCCACACCCCGGGCAACGACTTCGACAGGTCGGCTTAACCGAGTGAGGGTAACCGTCAGGTCATAGATCCTCGGTGATTAGGGCTTTGCTCACTCAGGCGGAAGAAACCTATAGTATGGTTCAACGGCTGAGAAGGCGTTGCAGCAAGGCACTGTGGAGTGCTGAGGGCGTGTTAGAGCACAAGGAACAACACGGCCATCCAATGCAGCTGAGGAAGACTCCAGGTGTAACGACTCTTCGTGCCACTGGGTTCAGGCTTCCAAGGCCGAGAGAGTGGGACTGTCTACGTGCACAGGCCTTTCCACTTTAATCTCCTTCACGCACAGGTTTCTTTGTGCACACTCATCAAAGTCCTACGGCGATGGGGGAGTGGCGAAGCGACAGGTGGAGGTGACCACTGGCAGTCGTAGCCACAATCCTGCACGTAGGCGGCCCGTGGACCAGTGGTCGTTTCTCTTTGTACCTGGGGCAGCAGAGAGATCCGGCAGCATCCTGGGCGTCTGAGCAGTCCTCTTTAGGACAGCACTGCTCACCCTAAACAAGGGAGGGGACTAGAAAAGGTGTCCTAAACATTGCCTGCCCTATACGCACCTGGTCAGCAAGCCGCAGCTGACAGGTCATCCTACTCAGCGGGCGAAACCAAATCAAAACAAAGAAAAAGAAACTCCTTCTGGGAGCATGGAACGTCAGAACACTCTTGGACAGGGACAACACGCAAAGACCTGAGAGAAGATCAGCTTTAGTCGCGAAAGAATTGGCGCGATATAACATAGACATCGCAGCCCTGAGTGAAACTCGTCTCTATGAAGAAGGATCACTCACAGAACCTGCCAGTCTTTTCTTTTGGAAAGGTAGAGCCCAGAACGAAGACCGGATACATGGCGTCGGTCTAGCCATCAAGACAAGTCTGCTGAAACAGTTGCCAGACCTGCCTGTCGGCATCAGCGAGAGACTCATGAAGATCCGCCTGCCTCTCAGCAAAGACCGGCATGCCACAATCATCAGCGCTTATGCCCCCACACTGACAAGCGCCGAAGAGACCATCGAGCAGTTCTACTCCGACCTAAGTGCCGTCCTGCACTCTGTGCCTGCCAACGACAAGCTGATACTGCTTGGGGACTTTAACGCCCGCGTTGGCCAGGACCACGCCAGATGGGAAGGAGTGCTCGGCAAGCACGGCGTGGGCAAGATGAATAACAACGGCCTGTTGCTGCTCAGTAAGTGCGCAGAGTTCGAACTCACCATCACGAACACCAACTTCAGACTTGCAAACAAGTACAAGACGACGTGGATGCACCCTCGATCAAAACAGTGGCATCTCATAGACTACGTCATTGTGCGCCAGAGAGACATCCAGGATGTACTGATCACACGAGCGATGAGAGGAGCCGAGTGCTGGACAGATCACCGCCTGGTCAGAGTGACGCTTCATATGCGCATCGCGCCCCACCACCAAAAGCGCCCCAGGACAGTCCGCACAGCCTTCAACACCAGCCGCCTACAACAGCAATCCTACCTACAGTCGTTCCAGTCTCGCCTGGATGACAAGCTGTCTGCCAATGGACCATTGACTGGAAGCCCAACCGAGAAATGGAACCAGTTCAAAGAAGTGGTGACAGAGGCAGCAATGACAGTCCTAGGCTCCAAGCATCGTAAAAACCAAGACTGGTTCGATGAGAACAACAGCGCCATTGAAGAACTTCTGAACAAAAAGAATAAGGCTTTCGTAGAATGGCAAAATGACCCTAAGTCTGTTTCAAAGAAAGACAGATTTAAGTCCCTCCAAGCTACGGCGCAGCGGGAAATCAGGATGATGCAGGACCAATGGTGGAACAGAAAGGCAGAGGAGGTGCAGCGCTATGCTGACACCAACGACTCTAAGCAGTTTTTTGGTGCCCTAAAGACCATCTACGGCCCGTCAAAATCTGGTATAACCCCTCTACTCTCCTCTGATGGTGTCACCCTTATCAAGGATAAGCAAGGCATCAACGAGAGGTGGAAAGATAACTTCAGCCAGCTTCTCAACTTTCCATCGTCAGTTGACCAGGCAGCCCTTGACCTAATCCCCCAAAACCCCATCCTCAACCATTTGGGTGACCTTCCCTCCTTGGAAGAAATCCAGAAGGCCACCAAGCAGATGAGCGCAGGCAAAGCAGCCGGGAAGGACGGAATTCCAGCCAAGCTGTTCAAAGCCTTGAGCGGAGAGGCCCTGCAAACATTCCAATCAGTTCTGTCAAGTATCTGGGAAGAGGAAGACATGCCAGCAGAACTCAGAGACGCCTCCATTGTTGCCCTGTATAAGAACAAAGGCAGCCGATCAGTATGCGGCAACTACAGAGGCATATCGCTTCTCTCAATTGCCGGAAAGATTCTTGCCCGCGTCATGCTCAACAGACTCCTAACATCTGTCTCTGAGCAGAACCTCCCTGAGTCTCAGTGCGGCTTCCGCACCATTGACATGGTCTTCACGGTGAGGCAGATACAAGAGAAGTGCCTTGAGCAGAACCTGCATCTCTACACCATCTTCATAGACCTGACGAAGGCATTCGACACGGTGAACAGAGAAGCCTTGTGGATCATCCTCGGCAAGCTCGGCTGTCCAGCAAAATTTGTGAAACTGATCCAACTATTTCACAACAACATGACAGGAGAGGTCCTATCGGGAGGAGAGTCTTCGGACCGCTTCAACATCTCTAATGGCGTCAAACAAGGCTGCGTCCTCGCCCCAGTGCTGTTCAACCTCTTCTTCACCCAGGTACTATTGCATGCAGTGAGAGATCTGAACCTAGGCGTGTACCTCAAATACCGCCTGGACGGATCACTGTTCGACCTCCGTCGCTTGGGCGCCAAAACAAAAACGCTTGAAAGACTAATCCTTGAAGCTCTCTTCGCAGACGACTGCGCCCTCATGGCCCACCAGGAGAATCATCTGCAAACCATCGTGTACAGGTTCTCCACTGCAACAAAGCTGTTTGGACTGACGATCAGCCTCAGTAAGACGGAAGTATTGTTCCAGCCGGCACCGGGTTCTACATTCAACCAGCCATACATCACCATTGACGGCACGCAGCTTGCCAACGTCAGCACCTTCAAGTACTTGGGCAGCACCATCTCAAGTGACGGAACTCTGGACCAGGAAATCAATGCCAGGATCCAGAAGGCTAGCCAGGCACTTGGAAGACTGCGATCTAAAGTTTTACAGCACAGCGGTGTCACTCTTGCCACCAAGCTCAAAGTCTACAGAGCAGTGGTTCTCACCTCCCTCCTGTATGGCTGTGAAACGTGGACACTGTACCGGAAGCACATGAAGCAGTTGGAACAATTCCATCAACGCTCCCTCCGGTCCATCATGAGGATTCGTTGGCAGGACAGGGTGTCTAACCAGGAAGTCCTCGATAAAGCGAACCTCACCAGCATCGAAACCACGATCCTCAGATCCCAACTGCGTTGGTCCGGCCATGTCATTCGCATGAACTCCCAGCGAATACCAAGGCAGGTGTTCTACGGCGAGTTGGCCTCTGGAACCAGGAAACAAGGCCGCCCAAAGAAGCGCTACAAGGACCAGCTTAAAGCCAATCTCAAATGGACTGGCCTGAAACCAAAAGAGCTGGAGCCTGCCGCCACTGACAGAACTACTTGGAGAGCGCTCACCGAACAAGCTGCCACTTCTTTCGAAGACGACCGCCGCCGCCGCCAAGCAGCTGCACGCGAGCGTCGACACAGAGCTGCTGCTGCCCCATCTTCAACCACTGGCGTCCCTTGCCCCTGCTGCAACAGACTTTGCGCTTCGGACTTCGGGCTACGGAGCCACTTGAGAGCACACCGTAGATGATTGCACAAAGAAAATGTCATCCTCGGAAACCGAGAGACTACCAAGATATATATATATATATATATCAAATCTTAAAAGCATTAATAGCATGAAAAAAAAAAGTTTTCAATATCCAGGGGCAGGATCTGTCCGCTTCTGTGCAGCAAAGACCTGTTGGGTAAAGTCCAGGATCAGAAATACCCTTGTGCGGTTCTTTAAGTGCCTTGGACTGCGATACTTGCAAGTTGGCCATGGCTTGCAGGGTGGAGGTGGCCTATCTAGTTGCCCTACAAGCCTTGGCCGTAGAGCTTACAGACCTTGAATGGGAGACACGGAATACCTTGCTAGGTGGCAACAATTGGAGGGCACAATTTTACTCCACCAGGGGATTTCTATACAGCCCTTTGCCACCCAACCATCGAGGGTAGTGAGGGAAGAGGAGGCACCAGCTTCATTTCAGGCAGAAATTGTTGTTGTGTGTGTTTTGTTTTTTAATGAGCTCTCCAGGGATAAAAGGCACTGGTGTTGTGCACTGGTAGTCAGTTTTGGTAACGCCTAGATTGCCAATTGCCAAATTCTCGAGCCTTATGTTTTCAGCAGCTCAGGAAACTTTGGCTGTCAACCCAGCATGCGATGCACAAGAAGAGTAGGAGGCCCATGGATATTGACTTGGTAGGTTAACTCCCACTGTGATCTTCAGGTCACCCTGTCTGTTCACCAAAGTATTCTTCTGCTGAAGGGTTATTATATAATTAAATGCAAATAAATAAAAATAAAAAGTACTATTAGATAGATCGTCTCAGGTGACATATGTAACTATAGTTCCCTGAGAGGGAACGAGACGCTGCGTCGAACGCTTGGGGAATACTTGGACGCTGTCTCGCGAAGCACAATATGTAAACTTCTGTCGACCGAGTGTGAGTGGCGGTCGCAGGTTGGTGACGTCACGAACCAGGTCATAAACGAGCGTCAGAACCCTGAAGCAGCAGCTTAGCAGTGTCTGAGCAAGCCCGGAAGGCGCAAGGAGCTGAGGCCAAAGACACAGCGTCTCGTTCCCTCTCAGGAAAATTTGGTTACATACTTAACCTGAGACGTTCCCTTTTAAGGGAACTCGCTACGCTTGGGGAACGATATACCAACGCCACCTCAGTGACAAAGGCCGACGAGTGTCTCGTAGCTCACTACGAGAGGACCCGTGTTCCCGGAGCGGAGTTGAGGTTAAGTTGGTAAAACCTCAGAAAGGTATGAGGGTAAGACCACCCCGCCGCATCACAAACATCAGATAAAGACACACCTGATATAAGGGCCTCCTAGAGGAGTGGGCACGGACCCTTAGAGGCGAAGGGGATCCGGCCGACTCGTAAGCCAGGGTGATAACCTCGACTATCCACCTGCTTAAAGTAGGTTTGGTCCTGGAACCAGACTGGAATGTGTCACCAATGCTGTGTAATTGCAGATGAGCCTCGAGCTGGGCGTAAACATGCTTCTCCATCAGCTTTGACAGAAATGATAGGTCAGAGATGGGGCGGAAGTTTGATAGTATGGAGGGGTCAAGGTTGGGTTTCTTAAGCAACGGTCTAATAACGGCGTGTTTGAGAGCTGTAGGAACAGTACCCAAAATAAGACAAGGCAGGGACCAATGATGTCAACAGGCTCCTTCAAAATCCAGGAACAGCGTCTAAACAGCGGAAGGGCAGGTGGTAGGCTTCAACTGGAGGACAGCTTTTCTGAGGTCCACAAGAGTAACTGCCTCAAAGTTCTCCAGCACACATTGTGCCGCACAAGACGGCATGGCAACAGTAGAATGTTGAGTAATGGTTTGCCTAACAGCCAAAACCTTGTCCACAAAATATTGCTTGAATGCATTACATGCTTTTTCAGAAACATCATTCAAGGCAACAGACACCGGATTAATAACAGAATTAATAGTGTTAAATAAAATTCCAGGACGGTGGCTATTGCTAATTGTTACGTCCCACACTTGGTCTAGGGGTTTAGGGACGTAGCATGGCAACGTTTGGCATATTCAAGGTTGGCTCTGCCAAATATAAACACCAGGAAGTCAACTCAAAGAAGCAATTTATTTACAAACTCAAGATTAATCACAAAAAAACAATACAACTTAGAAGGAACAATTTCTTCAGAAGGGGGTAAAGGCCAAAACAATAAAGAAAACAGGTGATCTAACTGGGAGTTAACCCCCTTCCTAAACCTACAAAGGAAAAAGAAACAAAATACAAGCATTTACACTAACTCCCTAACTAAGGTCAAACATGAGAAAAGAGTTTATAAAACAAAATGGCACCCACCTTCCTACAGTTCCTGTACAAGAGAAAATAATATCCAAATGGTAGAACTTAAGAAGCACAAAACAAAAAGACAAAGCACCGGCCTGGTACCAAACCAAACACAGTACAATACCAACATTTAACAAGTAACACGTATTTGACAAGCAGCCAGTTAGACAACCTCAACAAGTGCTAGTCAAAACAGTTGGTTCTACAACAGTATACACATGCAGCCAAAGCCAGTCTGGGGAAAAGCTTCTATCTCTTTTCCCCCTCTCTCAGCATTCTGCCAGGTCTTTATAGCCAGCTTCCCTCCTGGGTAATCACGCTCAGGTGGTGTGATTAGGTATCCTGTGGATAGACAAGGGGGAGGAGCCAAGGGAAGAGCAAGGGAACACAGCAAAACACAGAGACATGCAACAGAAAAACAATACGTCTCTGGACGTAACACCAGATAGGAGAGGTATTGTCCTTTAGTTTCCTTCAGTGCTCTCTGATATGTGGCCAGACTGTCTCTAAACATGTCCAACGACACCCTCAACCTATCCTTCTTCCATTTTCGCTCACACTGTCTACATTGGCGCTTAAGGGCCCTAGTTGTATCATTTAGCCAGGGGTCCTGAGGACCATTTGGCGACTTCACCTTGTAGGGTGCAACGGAGTCCATAATCTGGGAGCAGATGGTGTTGAAGGAAGAAATGAAAAGGTCTGGGCAAAGAGGTGATGCTAGCTCAGTGGAAGCAAGATCAGAAACAGAGAATGAAGCAACTAAATCTTCAACGGTAGATGAGGTGATAATGCGACGACGATGAGGGGCAGTAGTTGTAGGTTCTGGCGAAACAGCACAAATGTCAAACTATGAGGGAATGGTCAGAGATGGGAAAATCCACAACCTCACAAGCTGACACAATCCTCCCACGCGAGATGATAAGGTCAAGAGTGTGACCTAACCGATGAGTAGGACCAGATATGGACTGAACCAGATCTAATGAAGCTAAAAGTGCCTTAAAATCATTAGCAAGTTTATTAGAGGGGCAGCAAAAATGAATGTTAAAATCACCACAAATTAAAATGTTATCAAACTTTGCCAGAAATTCTGTTAGGAACTCTGAGAACTCAGTTGAGAAAACTGAAAAAATTTGGGCGGCCTGTAGATTACTACACATAAAATAGGACAGGGTAGTGTTAGTATAAAAACTTGTAGCTCAAAGCTGGAATAACCTCTAGTGGACAACTGCCCACACTTCAGGGACTGTCTATGTGCGGTGGCTATCCCCCCGCCCCTACCCGCTTGCCGCGGGGAGTTTAGGTAGAGGTAGCCCGAGGAGAGGAGCTCCTAGAAAGCACTGACGTCACCTGGGGGAAGCCATGTTTCGGTGAGGAAAAACAAATCCAGATTGTGAGAGGAAATGATATTGACATTGAGGACAAATGTCTTGTTATTGAGTGATCTGGTGCCAAAAACAAAGTGCCAAGTGGAATGTAGTCAAGTTGTTGACAGGTGGCGATGTCACATAGGGAATCAGACGGAGGTTTTCCTGAACGCAACCCTGGGTAGATGTTCCAACCTGGCGGGAACACGGAGAAGGGGCCAACCGGCCGAAGCCACCGGTAGCATTCCCGCGATCCTCTAGCGTAGCCAACTCCAGACTGATTTCCACCCCTCTGCGATGACGAATCCAGGTAAATCCTCAGCCTGAAGTCTGCCTCTCCGACCGCGTCTTCTGCGGCGCTTACTGCCTGGTAGCAGACAGACTTAGGAAAGGGAGAATTAATGACAACAGTGGTGGTGGAAGTTTAATGGACTGTGAGTTTAAAAGGCGATGAGTTGTAAGATGTTATTCCAGCAGTGTGGAGCGCTTGTAAACAGTGAGCGGCGAGACTATCGCAAAAACAAACACGAGACAACAGACGAGCAAGTGGCCAGCCAAACATAGCGGCGCCATCTTGGTTCTATACTGACCAGCTTATAATACCTAGAATATCAAAGTCAACCGCTGGCGGTCATTCTTTTTCCTATTTAGCTCCTTATCTCTGACACTCTGTCAGTTTAAATCTAGACTAAAAACACATCTCTTCAACCTGGCATACACATAACACATTATACATACATTTTTAATCCAAATCTTGTAAAATGATTGTTAGGTGTCATAATTTAGGTCAGCCGGAACCGGGAACATTCCCATAACATCTGATGTACTCGATACATCAGAAGAAGAATGGCACCTACGCTGATTTTAGTCTCTGTTTATTCTGAGGTTACCGTGGTCAGCCGGATTCGGGCAGTATCCAGATCAGATGATGGACCTGCGCATGGACACAAGCACAGCACTGCCCTGAAGTGTCTGCGGAGACCGTGACTCTTCTAGACACTCCCCTGTGAAGATCATAAACCCATCTCCAATCGGACAAAATTGGACTTGATATTGGACTTGTCAATATAATAATTATCAATATAATAATTGTCAATATAATAATCAAACTATCAATCAATCAAATCAATCAATAATCAAAACAACACTTAATATTCATCAATTGTATTAATTTGCCTGCTCTTTTAAGGCTGCCGTTCAGCCAAACAAACTTTGTTTATATTGTTTTCCTGTGACCACTGTAAAGCTGCTTTGAAACAATCTGTATTGTAAAAAGCGCTATATAAGTAAAGTTGCGCACAGGGGAAATTACTGTGGCACAGCTTGTAGGAACTGTAGCAGCCAGCATTTAGTAATAAGCTATTAGGAATATTAGGAAATGAAAATGCTTTTTGAAGTTGAAAACACTGCTGTAGCACCATCACAATAATGCTGAATGCAGAGCTTCACCAGAATTATAACACACTCGTACACAACCGCTCGACTATGAATAGAAAAATTTAATATGGATTGTAACAAATGTAAAAAAAGATATATAAATAAGGTGACATGGCTACAAAAAAAAAGCATCTTAGTGATGAAAATCTGGGAAATGCCTACAGTTAAAAGTTTGAAATATGTTTTTAGTATAAAGCGAATAATTGACTATGGACCATTAATTGAACTGGAAAGCCACAAAGAAGAGTCACCACATTGTGTTGTAATTTCCAGTGATCCATCACCAATTATTCCTTGTCTAGTAGATTTTCTACCAGTGACCAATTTTTTTTTTATTTTTTATTTTTTATTTGGTTTTCCATCACACTGAGAAGAAAATTGGTCAACCAATAAGTTTCATGCTGTTTATCTCATGTCCAGAGCTGCTTTTTTATACATAAACTCATCAACAGAATATTTTGCTAAGCGTCCAGATTAAAAGTCTAGATTTAGTCTAGATTTAAACTGTGTCTGCTTCTCAAACTATATTTGGAAGAGTGTTCCTTTCACAGTCTGGTCTTGATCCTCCTTGTTTTGTCCCTCATGTGTTGCCGTAGCTGTCTTGTTAGTTTGATTACCCATTTAGTTCACCACCTGTTTGTAATTTCCTAGTGTATTTAAACCCTCATGTGCCTCATGTCTTTTTCAGTTGTTGAATGTTTATGGTTAGTTTGAGTTTGTGAATGTGTTCTCCTGGATCTCTGTGGTTTGCACCCCCGCGGGCCTTTTTGTTTATCGTTTATGAATAAAGTTTGTTTTGAGTTTATGCAGTTATCGTTGTCTACTGTGTCTCCGCGTTTAACACAGCCTCGGATGATCACAGTTCCAGAGTTTAGGTGCTAAATAGGAAAAAGATTAACCAGCAGTTGACTTTGATATTTTTTTATATTAGAGCATTATCAACTGGTCAGAATTTTGGGATTGCAATAGATGTGAAGGACTATATTGTGTTAAGAGATTGCACAAGTACTGGGGAGCTAAACCATTTAACACTTGTAAGTAATTAGCAAGATTTTAAAATGTATTTGGTGTTTAAGAGGGAGCCAATGCAGTGTTGACAGAACTGGGCTACTGTCAAGCCGGCACTGGAGTACTCCGCAGTGGTTGTGTCCCGACCAGCCTAAAATAATTTGAATATAAACACTTACTATAAGACAAAAACACAGTATAGAAAATTGATTCTATGGTGTACTCGTTCATAATAAAAATTCAATAAATTTTAAATATAAAAATTTACAAACTGCAGCTTTTACTAATGCACATATAATCACATATTCAGGTATGGCACGTGAAGAACAAACCCATTAATTAATGATTTCTTCATCAGCAACTTATAAAGAGTCTATAGGATTAATAGATTAAGCAATATATGAATTGCTGTTAATTAAAATGTGTAAATACTTTATTAATTCCTTAAGAACATATAATAACAGTTAACTAACCATGCAAATTAATTAGTTAATTACCACAATTGGTCAAAGTTATGTACTTCAACTTGCATTATGCTTTAATTAATCATTAGCTCATGATTTGCAAATGCATCATTATGTCATGACTTTACTTGTTGAGACACATTACTATTAATTAATTGTTCAGTAACTGTGTCATTATGGTTATGGGTTTTGACTTCCCCTCTAAAGGTCTGCCGGGCGGCTGCACATGCTGTGAATGTAATGTCGGAGAATGTGTTTGAAGGATGGGTACATTGGGCTGCACACAAATATATACATATATGTAGCAGATTAGCTAATTTAGCAGATTAGCTACTATGGGCGGGCCGTTTGCCAGGTACCATCTATAAAAGGCATGGCTGTAGGCATGGCTGTATGCATCTATGCAGGTGTCACTTCCTGCATTGATGTCAGCTCCATTGATGTGACCTAACGCGCACGCTGGATTTGGTCAGGTGAGATGTGGGATTTAACGTCATTGTTTGATCTGTGTTTTGAGTAGCACTGCTAATCTGCATTTCGCAACTGTTTGTTCGATCTTAGCGTTCAAGAGAGTGTGGTATTCTACTGTCTTGTGCGCGCCATTGTTTTAATCTGTTGGGGCGGTGTTTGGAGTGGTGAATGAGCGAACTGTATGTTTCTTCTCCCCCAGGTATGTAGTGAGTTTTATGTAACTTATTTCTTAGCTGTGGAAGCACTGCGAGCCACATTTTATGTATTTTAGTGTGTAGTATACTGGCGGCGGCTGTTGCATAAAGGCTGCGTTCAGTTCATTCAGGTTTCCAGTTCCCGTGGCCATTTGGTGAGTAGACAATCAGTTATTGTTTTCACGGATGATCATAAACCAATTCCATGTCTCTTGCATAGGATTGGAGGGTGAACAACATCAGTGCAGTGGCGACACTGCTGTCTTGCTCCTGCATAATTTTCACTGGACTCACACAGCTCCGGTTTATGTTGTTTAAGGAGCTGCGTTTTATCTATTTTGATTTCTTATTTTGTGTATAAAATATTACTTTGGAAGTGTGTTAATTGTTTTTTTGTGTTTGTTTGAAGTATCCTTTTGGATGTTTTGTTGTGTTTTATGTATCGTAATTGTGTTGGGTTCATTCCTTATGAAGCTTCATTTTGTTTGAAGTTGTTATAATTTGTGGATATTGTTTAACTGAACTACGTGATCTTGTGTAGGATTACTGTGGTTGTGTGTGTGTGTGGTGGTTGTGTTTCTTTTTAGGAGCTGCTGGCCTTCTGATCAGAGTGGACGATGTCTTTCTTGGTGGTGGTATTCTTCTTTGCCGTGGTCTGCAGTGTGCACTGAGGTCTTTTTGTTTTGTGTGTGTGTGTGTGGTGGTTTCTTTTTAGGAGCTGCTGGCCTTCTAATCAGGGTGGACGATGTCTTTCTTGGTGGTGGTATTCTTCTTTGCCGTGGTCTGCAGTGTGCACTGGGGTCTTTTTGTTTTGTGTGTGTGTGTAAGTTTAGGAGAATACTTATTGACATGTCTTCCCTGTGAATTAGGAAGCAGCTCCTTAATGTGAATTATAAGCTTCTTTATTACGGGTTCAGTGATTTCTGTTTTTGTCAATAAAAGATTTATTTTTATTTATGCTGGTGTCTCCACAATTTATTCGCCACTGGGTAGGGAACCTGTGTTAAAGATTCTTTTTTTTTTTATTATTCTTATTTTTATTTTTTTATTCATTTATTTATTTATATATATACACACACACAAATAGCACACCAGAATCTGAACTACCGACTGGGTTTAAACTGGACGCAATTATTATCGAGTCAAGCTACAACAGCTGACAGACAATTGTCCTTTGAAACAGAAATAGCGCAAAAGCTTGGATTGAGTAAGACATAGAATGTGACATCAGTTTACTGTAGGGGTCTTTTGTGTCTTGTAGTGTTGGGCCACATCCAGTGTTGCACCACTATCACTGATTACAATGGGTTATATTGTTTTTGTCCCTGTCTAGACACAGTGTTATGAAATAGCAGTGACAGACCGCATGTTCTCAGTGTCCTTCCTCTGAATCCTAGACTTCAAGCTTAACCTGACAAATACTCTCTACAACGAACAAGGTACTGGATGTGGCAGTTCATGAAATGAACAATGAAATCCATGATGATGGTTGTTGAGGGCTTGAAATTGAAATCCATGGTTTAGTGTTGATGGCTTAGTGTTTAATGTCGTATTACTTTACAATTAGTTAATAGTCATGTGTCTCAAGTATAGTCATAATGCAAATAATTACCAAATGATTAAGGCAGACAACTGGAAGTTCAAGTGTACGTGACTTAATAATTAACACATAATTAACACATTGACTCTATTGGTTAATACTGTGCTGTTAAATAATTCAGACATTATGACATTTAATTATTATATTATTCTATTAAATTAATCATATATATATATCATAAGTAATAAAAAAAACTCAATAAATATAAACCATGAAACAAAGCAAACATGAAGACCTGGAACTTGACAAAATAACATGGAAAACAAAAGAGCTGGCTTAAATTAATTTATATCAACCAACGAACAGACAGAATTAATGAAGCAAGAACCAATGAAAAAACAGAACTTATAACAAGATAACAATAGAATGACCCTATGAAAAAAAGACGTGCTAACGAAACGTTCTGGGGAATAAGAAATTAAAAACTAATTGAAGAATAATAAATGTACACTGTGTCAAGGAAATGTGGTTCATATTGCAAAATGTATTATAATGTAGTATAGGCTTATATATATATATATATATATATATATATATATATATATATATATATATATATATATATATATATATATATATATATATTTGTGTGTGTGTTATTAAATTGACTTGATTAGTGGTCTGTGTTCATACATTCCAACACGCAAAATTAAGCACGACTGGAAAGAAAGTGAGGCTTAGTTTCCCATTGATCATGTGTTTCTCTGAAAATACTATGTGCATCAGCAGTAACTCAATATACACTATAAAGCTTTAGTGTCATATGTAACATCATGAAACCAGGGTATTTCTGCTTTTCTATGAGCACCACCTACTTTCAGATAGTGAATATGCATTTTCATTCAGCCTGTCTGCACTTTTTTATGCATTGAATTTTATGCATTTAATTCCAAAGAATAAAAAAAAGGTTTGTCAACAGGACTTTTACAAAACAAACACGTGAGTATGCTTTCATTAAACAGCAGAAGGATCTTTGAACAAATGGTGAATGTATTAAGCAAATTCTGTCTGAAAGTGAGGTGTGCTGGGTTGTCAGTAGACTGATTGAAGACAGGCTGTGTGTTATTGATAACCAGGCTTGTGTTTTTAAACCAAGCTTGAACAATAGCCGCTTGCCCTGCTGTGCCCCACTGCACAACAATATCTGCTCTCAGCACACATCACAAACAATGATACCACAACAAAAGCATTGCTGCCTGTGTGTATTGGCAGCTCTGTGTAGGTCTACACTGCCAAATACATATATATATACACACCAACATTCTGAAACTTTTTTTCTTTCCATTTAATCTGTTTCCAAAAATCTGAGCTTAACCTAACATTAATTAACTTTAGAAAAAACAAAAACAGTGAAACCTCTCATTTTCAGGCAGGCGATGTCCTAGTGTATCTCTCTGTCGCTGGATGTCTGAGGGCATTCATCAGCCGCACACATTCATTCTAGTGGCAGGCCAGTCTGTGCAGCTAAATGGCATCGTTACAACGCACTTCCGTGATGTGTTGACAGGTCCATATGCTATTTTTAATGGATACAGAAAGGCTGCAATATGTAGCACGTCTCCCAACATGAGTCTGAACACTCTGTGCAGCAAATTGAAATTAGCTAATTATACACTGACTATCCTGTTTCCAATTGTTAAGCTAAAATTTTTTCCCCAAAAAGACTCCATTAGGAATACTAATTTGTCCAAGTAGCCATATTTTGAATGGTGGTGAGAATTTGTATTCCTATTATACAATCTACTGAATCGCACACAGTCCGTAAATGAGACTTGAAGAGTTAGATCTGTGACATATTGCTAAATGTGAATATGATGTTGCTTATACACTTTCTAACCATTTGCAGAGATTTTGACATATCTGAGCACAGTTTAGGACATTATTGAGTTCACCTCTGAAGCTCTAGAAAAGACAGGCCTTTTCTTTGGAGAAACATCTAAAAAGCTGGAAACTTTAGCAAAATATTGCATTTTCACTTTATTTTCCCTCCTGTCTACCACAAACACTTTACATAAGATCAATATTATGTTTTCTTTTTCCTTCAAAGAAATCATGTTTATTTAGCTGGACAAAGTAATTTTACAATGTTCTCCACATAATGTGTGTCCTCATATGTTTGTCCAAGCGTGTGACATCCCAGCATGCCTTTAGGACTGATACCAGCATCTCAAACACGTTGTGACCAGCCCATCCTCCCCTGTGAGAAGAGCCTGTGGACAGGCTGGTAGGGTTAATGTGACTGGGCCCAAACCCAGACTGTGTGCCGACTGCACTGGAGTGTAAATGCCAGGTGCTGCTGGTGGCATACAGGACCAATGTATGAAGCCATGAGCACATCTCAGAAAATCTGGAACACTTTTTCAATGTTATGCAGTAGATGTGTTTATTGTCCGTTATGTAAAACTAAAGATTATGCAAAAGAGTATAATGTTTCCATAAAATTGAATATAAGGGTACAGTAAATATTCTAAAAAACACTTAAAGCTGCAGTATGGAGTATGGAGTATGAACATCACTATGTAAACAAACAAATAACTAATTCAACTGTAAAATACTTTAAAAAAGTATTTTAGTATTTTATACTTTAAAAAAGTATTTTAGGTATCCAAATCACAATGATGTATGATGTACAATCGCTACACAAGTGACATTTTAATTAAAGTTCACACAATATCTAAGTAATGTCATAATTTTTTATTCACCCACATGTTTTTTGATCAAATAAAACCTCGGAAATTCACTTTGAAACCAGAATCTGTCATGAGTAGTGGTGAAAGGATAAAGGCATGAAGACAAAGTTAATCCAAAACAACAGTGTTTTATTTAAACAGCACTCAGGGGCAGAATAACACAGCTACACATAGACAAGATCAGACAAAGACTGAGGTAGATTCACAGGGTAGGGTAACACAGGATAACAAAGGGCTTGATTAAAGGATGGGACACAGCTGACAAGACTAACAAGGTGATTGATGACGAGACAGATGAGTGAATAACACTGGGAGAGCATGTGAGGAACCAGGAAGTGAACAGGACAGATATGTCAATTGCATACTGAAATTGAATTTATTTCAAGTGCAAGTTCAAGTGAAAACTATGAAAATTTTGCAAACTTACAATTGTTTTCCAAAATCCATGACACTAATTCAAACCACTTCCGTTAGTTGAATACTGCAGATTTTGTGGTTTAAAGTAATGCAATTCACAAATTCATCCAGGTTGAATGGTTCATCAAGTTTTAAGGTTGAAAGACTTGGTTGAAACATATCCTTGGAGCTTTGAGCTCTGTTTAATCTTTATTTTTTGGAGTTGGCTCTTTTTCAAAGTTGCATTGTCCAGCTGTGTTTAATACATCTTTTCAGAGTCCTTCAAAGTAGGATTGAGCCCTGTAATTGATTATGGTTCTCCGGCAGCTTTTGGTCACAGTCACTTGGATAATCTCTAACTTTTATCTCTATTCTCTATCTTTCCTTGCTGTTTATATTGCTTCATATAACTTAATTATCACAATTATCTGATATGACCAAATATCGTCTGTCACATTAATCTGGCATCGCTAGCTTTAATTAATCTAAATTGTTATTGTCACGGATACAGCCACGCCCTCTGCACCAGACTCCCACGCTCCTCCCACTCGTTCCCAGTCCCCGGAATTCTGAGCATCTGCACGTGATCACAATCATCCACAGCACTATATCACTTGCACTCACACAGTCATCATTGTCTGGTCTCAGCTATGCTATGCTACGCAGACTCTCCATGTTGGATCAGCGCTACACTTCTCAAGTATCTTCGTCTTCGTCTTCGTCTTCGTCTCCGAGTCCCAAGCAAGTTCTCCGTGTTCAACTCTCAGCTAAGCCACCCATCCAACCACCCACTGCACCACCAGTTCACTTGTCACTGTTTTCGTGCCTTGTTCTCTAATAAACATCCTGTGTCTTACCTCTGCTTCCCGTGATTTATCATGACAGAAGACCAGACCATGAGACGGGCCGAAATGGTGACGGAGGATCCGCCATCACCAGCACCACATCCCGTCACCGGCATCTTGCCCATGCCATAATCCACGTGCTTCAACAAAGCGTTTCCTCGCCATATGTCTCTGCCAGTCCCGTGGCCTGACCAGCGCCCTATTCAGGTGAGGCAGGGGAATGCAGCGGATTTCTTTTAGCAATGCTCACTGAATTTTGAAATGCAGGCACATCAGTTCCCCACCGATCGCTCCAAGATCGCATTCATTGTGTCCCATCTCACTGGCAAAGCCCGTCTCTGGGCTGGAGCCATCATGGATGCCAATGGACCAGTTACACAGTCTATTGAGGTCTTCACCCAACATTTCTGTGAAGTGTTTAGTAGAGCTTCCACATCCACGTCCATTCATGACCAGTTGCTACATCTCCAGCAAGGTAACCGACCATTACATGACTACACCATCCAGTTCTGCACCCTGGCATTAGCCAGCGGATGGAATGAGACCGCGCTGCTATCAGTATTTTGCGCAGGATTGAACTCACCTCTGTAAGTCCCCCTGGCCATTTACGATAACAGTATTGGTTTGGAGAACTTCATACAACATGCTACATTGGTGTCTCAAAATCTCACTGCCTGTTCCGTCAACAATGAAGTGCTGCATTCCCCGCCTCAATCAAAGGAGCTCGATCCTCCAGCACCAGAGCCCATGCAAGTGGACCGTCAGTGTCTGTCCGCCGTGGAACGCAACCGTCGTATGCGAATGCACCTCTGCCTGAACTGTGGTTGTTCAGGTAATTTCTGTACATCCTCCCCAACCCGACCACTTCGCCCAAGCGGTGAGTACCATCAACCCATTAGCAGTTTTGAAGGATGTAGCATACTCTGATGTTCTGGTAACTTCTCCCCTGTATTCACTTTCAGATTGTGATCCTGATGGATTCAGGATCTGCAGGAAACTTCATCTCCGCCAAACTGTTAACCCAACTCCAAGCCAAAAAACAAAGACTTTCTCGACCATACCAGGCACACTCCATCCTGGGAAACACGCTGGACAGGGGGTGCATTCGCTACGAGTCCGCACCACTTGAACTGCAGATAGGATGTATGCACAAGGAAACCATCTCCTTACTGGTGCTGGAGGGATCCACTAAGTGGAGCAAGGGGTGCCAGGCTGACTGTCTACTGCCTGTCACGAGGATTTCTAATCCAAGCATCTCGTCCCCAGCCTCTAAACTGTTGGCCATAGCCTCCACGTCCATCAAGAGCCCCACCGTTACCTCCCTGCAACCTCCAGAGTACCAGGCGTTCCAGGACGTATTCAGTAAACAACGGGCATCCGAGCTCCCTCCACATTGGCCATGGGACTGTGCCATCGACCTGCTACCTGGGGCATCATTCCGTAACGGACGTATATAGCCATTGTTCATCCCGGAGCAACAGGCCATGCAGGAGTATATCTGGGAGGCGCTGGACCAAGGTTACACCTGACCATCAAACCTAGCGGAAGTAAATAGATGGTAAATAATAATGTGCCCAGAACTGATCCCTGTTGGACACCTGTGGTGATGGATGCCGGTTTGGATCTAAACTGGCTTAATTGGACAAATTGGGCACGATCAGTGAGATATGATGTAAACCAAGTTAAAGAAGTACCTATGATACCAATGGACTGCAGTCTGTCTAACAGGATTTCATGAGAAATAGTGTCAAACGCTGAAGAAAAATCGAGAAGAATTAATATATATTATAGTCCTGAGTCAGCTGCTATCAATAGGTAATTTGAAATTTTGAAAAGTGCAGTCTCAGTGCTGTGGTGGAAACGAAAACCTGATTGAAATTGTTCGTAAAGGTTGTTAGTTGAGAGGTCATTGTGTACCTGAGATAAACAACCTTTTCCAAAATTTTAGATAGGACGCAAATTATTTAAATTATATGGGTACTTACCTGGCTTCTTAAGTACAGGAGTTATAAGTGCACATTTGAGTAAGTAACAGTGCCAGAAATAAGAGAAGAATGAATAATCTCAGTGATGAAATGCAAAAGAACTGGCAAACAGATTTTACAAATTTTTACTAAGCTAAATTTTACTAATTTAGTTGGGAGATGGTCCAACTGACAAGTAGTAGGTTTAGATTTTGTGATAAGTGAGGCTATCTCACTTTCTGAGGAAAGTAGAAAGGTAGAGAGAGTAGAACTAAATAATGGTGTAAAAGTCAAAAGAGATGGAGAGCATGCTAAATCAGAAGCCAACAGAGACTGGTGGATGTTAGCAATTTTTAAATTGAAAAAGGTTAAAAAAGCATCACATAATTCAATGATCGTACCTTGTTCACTGCGCATGCGCTGAGTTTTGTTGCATGTGCATCGTGGTCTGTATGGTTGCTCTGTCAGTGACGCTTCACTCACAGTGCTGCGCAGCCGCAAAGAAGTGGCGGAAAAATCAAGCCTTGCAGATGCTATCTTGGAAGATGAGGCACAGGAGTAGGCATCACTCTCCAGGAATTCCCAGATTACATTGGCATCGACAAAGACATGGTTACTGATAGAAGAATTTGTTTTCAAGCATACAAATGTAGAACTGAACATTTGTATGCTTGAAATTGGAGTATCAGTTCAATATCAGAACTGTGTCAGAGCGAAATTACTGTGTTATGAGCGAATGTGTTTACAGTGTGTGTGTTGTGACTGTTTACGCTGTGAGCGAAATTGTGTTTACAATGTTGGAGAATCGAAGGTGTTTTTTATTGTCTACTGGAAAATCTCTGTTGTTAGTTGGTGCACATATGTCTTTTGTTGTTCGCAAAAATGATCGCTTCATCAAATAAATCGCCATATTGGCTGTTGGTTATCTTGATCATCGGTTATCTCGATGCTTTTTTACAACCCCCGAGGCCGTTGAGATAACCGGGTTCCACTGTACTAATTTTAAAATTTGAAACGGTGAGTAAATTAACATTTATAGATGAGAGGGTACTGGCCATCAATCCAGAGTCTCCCGCTAATGACCAGAGATACCTGGATATGGTCCATCATCCCTACGATCCTGCAGCGGATAAAGAGGTTTGTAGAATAGATGGATGGAGATGAGAGGGTACATAAAGAGGTGTATGAATGAAGCACATCCGGAAAGATAAGATTAGAACGAGCTGAATTTTAAGCAGAATTGGGTTACTTTTAAATTGTTGGCCATTGAACTAGTTTTGTAGCACAGAGCTTACAAATGTGTCCCATTAATTAATGCATTATAATTTATTAATGCACTATCCATTAGCAACACATTTGTTGCAGTATATATTAATCCTTGTTAATGTTAGTTAATAAAACTACAACTATTCATTGCTGGTTCATGTCAGATCAGGTCCATTAAATGATATTTACAGCGTTTGATTTTTTTCATAATAGTAATAGTACATGTTGAAATTATTTTTATTATTAAGATTAATATGAACTAAATGGCTCTTGAATCTGGAACAATCCTTTAAGTACCAAAAAGAAAAAAGAAAATTAGTCAAAAACAGCAGCATTTAACTTAACATTTTAGCTAAAAAAAGAAAACGAAATCACAAAAAAACAAGCACTGCAGGGATTCATTCAGTGCTTAATTTAAATGAGCCATGTACAAACTGATTCAGTCAGTTAGATTAAGTGATCAATGTAGCACCATATCACATTTTATCATATTACTTGAAACTGCTTTTATAAACAGCTGTGCCAGAGAAAGTGGGGACGGCGGGGAAAATGAGAAAGGAAGTCAAGATTATCTTTGCATGTCTCTTTTTGGCTCAGGTGCCAGACACAGAGTGACAGGTCTTTCAGATGAATGACAGGTGTCCTTTGAAATGCCGGTGAGGTGGAGTCTGTTCCAACTGTTGAAATGCATATTTGCCACTCTTATCATAACGGCACGGATGGCTCCGATAGGTGCTGTTAACATTGCAAATGGCTCTGGAATTATTCATTGTCAGCTGGGCTGGGGTGAAGTTAGATTATTCTCCTCATACAATAGCGGATCATTTAATGATTTCTCTCCACCTTGGCAGCGGTGGCGTGCCGACTTCAGGTGTTAGCGCAAACGAGGGTGACATGGGTCTGGCCAAGTGTTAGAGCAAGATCATAATGTCTGAGCAAAATTTTAATTTCTAATACATTAATCTTTCCTGTGCAGATCCTCCATGAATATTCTGAGGACTCCTTGTTTGTCTGTGAGTCTGTCTCTTTCATCCATTCATGTGCTTTCATTCCCTGTGAAAGCTCGTTAAATGGGCCCGATCAGTCAATGACAACTGCTGCACAATAGCTGCCGTTAACACACTTCTTTTTTTCCTTTCAAGCTGCTGATAGACAACTCTGACACTTGGTCTCCTGGGACATTTGGGAGCAGAGTCAGCTGTCCGGGTCCTTGAGAGACTTTCTTTATTTTATCGCATCCATAAAGGATTGTCACAGGTGAATGTATCCATGGTTCTGAGACTGCCAGCCCTTCTGACCGACCCTGGCATTAGCTTCAACACGTGCTGCACCTCCACATATTGCTAATAGATTACAATGGCTGAGCTAATGTTGATCAAATTCTTTAAATGCCTTTTGTTCTCAGCCAGTAATTAGCATTGTCTTGAGTTCATTACTGATGCTCTGTAATGTTTTTATTGAGTGGAGGTAGACCACCAACAATGAATCCAGCTTTGTGCTGGGTGACCCTACAACAGTTTCTGGCTCTCAGAACAGAGAGCAGGGGAATGAGAGGATGGATGAAGGGAACATATACTCAGTCAAATACTTGGAAAAAAAGAAACAATAAATAGACTTTAAAAAAACGATTTTCTAACAATTGATGAAATTTTTTTCTAACTGAGTCATGTGAACAAACATCTTCCAGTGCATACTATATTATTCATATCGCCAGCCTGCATTGCAGCTTGACAAATTTATGTGGTGACTATTCTTAAAAAACTACCATTGCTTTACATTTTAGTGGTTTAATTTATTACTCTTAGTTAGCTGCCATTAGTTTTCCAGAGTTAATTTTTCTGCTGAATTAATATTTGATGATCATAACTGCGTTTGAGATATGTTTGTTAAGGTGTATGCAGTGGCAGACTTAATATTAGGCAAGGGTAGGCAATGCAAGTGCCCCAACAAAGCAGCTCCTTCCCACCAACTATTGCACTTCTTTATATCATTATATATTTATACAAACAATTTAATTTACATTTAAAAAACCACCTAAAAATAGCGAGGTAGCGGGTAGCACAGGAGTGGTTAATTTAATAACATGGTAGACAAACTCGCATTCTGTTTCAGTGGGAAAAGCGAGGTTGATCTCCTATTTTTGCAAGTGCATTAAAGTCAAGATTTAGTTTTGTTGTGGCAATTCTCAGTATAGATCAAAACTCCTCCCCTTCTCATAATTTCCGAAACCTCATAAGTGTAATAGTCACGTCATACTCCTTCTGTGTGTCCCTCCCGTGTTCCCGTAGCCACTCTTGTAATCTATTCCACCTGTTTATAATTATCCTACCTATTTATTCCGTCATGTGCGCCAATGTCATTATCTCTTATTGACGTTACATGTGCCTGTTTGTGTGGATGTTCTGTGCGCCGAGGTTTGCATGCCCATGTGCCGTTTCTGTTCCTCGTTTTGAATAAAAGTGTTTTTGTTTGGATCCCGTGCTCCGCGTTTCCTCTCCGCATCACACGCCTGCATCACCGTAACAGTATAAGAGACCAGGTTGGTCGCCTACAAAGACTTTTTTTTCCCGGAAGGAAAAATGGATCGCCTCTATCATCGCCTCCATCATCGGTCCGAACAGCAGCAGCCGGCCGCCATGTCATCGCTCCCGAGTGCCGCTTCCACATCCTGGCTCCTGAGCGCTGCTTCCACGCCATCGCTCCAGAGCATCGCGGCCGCGCCAGAGTCTGAACTGTGTCCCGCGGCCGTTAATGAACTGTGTCCCGCGGCCGTCAATGAACTGTGTCCCGCGGCCGTCAATGAACTGTGTCCCCCCCAGCCAGAGCCGCCGGTTTTCCCACCCAGCCTCCCTCTCCCACCACCTCTACCGAGTTTGCACCCTGCCCCGTCTCTGCCTGTGTCCCGCTCCCCCACTCTGGCTCCCCTCAATACCTGGGAGCCGCCATGTGTCGGCGGCACACCAGCATCACGGGGCACTGAGGTTCCACCTCCGACCTCGGTGCCCCTCATTCCACCTCGGCCCGTCGACGCATCGGCGTCACCTCCAATCCTCACTCCCTCAGTCCCACCGACATCCCTCTGCCTTGCCTCTCCGGCGGGCTCCCTCCGTCCTCACCTTGGTCGGTTGTCGTCTGGCCTCCATCTGCGGCTCCGGCTGGCTCCCCCCGGTTCCTCCTGCGTCATTCCGGTTCCTCCTCGGCCTCCGGAGCCAGTGGCATCACTCAGGTTCCTCGGCCCGTCGGCTCCACCTTGGACTGACTCAGGTGCCTGGCCCCTGATCCCACCTGCACCTCCCTGGACTTTGTAATGTTATTATGGACTCTTGTTTACTGTTTCCTTGTCCTGTCCTCCCCCTCCCTCCGCTGATGGCCAGTTTAGGCGCGAGGTCGCGCGTTCCGGGAAGGGGAGCTACTGTAACAGTCATGTCATACTCCTCCTGTGTGTCCCTCCCGTGTTCCCGTAGCCACCCTTGTAATCTATTCCACCTGTTTATGATTATCCTACCTATTTATTCTGTCATGTGCTCCAATGTCATTGTCTCTTATTGACGTTACATATGCCTGTTTGTGTGGATGTTCTGTGCTCCGAGTTTTGCACTCCTATGTGCCGTTTCTGTTCCTCGTTTTGAATAAAAGTGTTTTTGTTTGGATCCCATGCTCCGAGTTTCTTCTCCGCATCACATGCCTGCATCACTGTAACAATAGGATAATGCCAGATGTCCACTTGCCAATTGTTGCACGATGCAGCTCTGACTGACACAGAGCATAACAAATGGGCAAATGAGCACGAACAAAACATGACTGAATGTTTGCCAAACATGTCACATGACTGAACTCTGCATGACGTTTAACATAACATCTCATTCTCATCTGTCAGAGACCCGAAAATACAACAGTAACCAAAAACTTTCTTTTTGCAGAGCAAACATGAGATAGTGTTCAATCCCGTGGGGAGAGAGTTCAGGCAAATCAGCCTGAAAGCACAAGGAAGCCATACACCAATCACAGCGACGAGGCACACAGCCCAACCAATAGTGGTTCTGTAAACATACCCAGGTATACTGATAGGTGCAACTAAACCAATGAAATCAGTAGCTGGTCTACCAAAATTTGTATGTCAGAATGCCTGAGAAATAGGTGTTGGCTAGCAGTGTTGCCAGATTCCCGCCCAGTTGGGCTCCTTTTGGTCGCGTCCGACCAGAATAAAATGTATTGAGCTGGTTGATAAAATTTGGGCTGGTTTTTGATGCATAAAAACCCGCCCAAATTTCATATAAATTTCTTTAAAACAAACTTTAACCCCCCGTGTTTGTGGCAAAATTACGACCAATGTTGTGTTCTTTAAAAACCGCTACATTTTTATTAACATAGATTTTTTAACCGGACTTCAGCGAAAAAATATTTTGTTGTCCACTCTTTATTAAACATTTAGCGCTCACGGTCTACTTTACTTTTCTTCGGTCTGCTCATCTTCGGTCGGTTCAAAGCAGTGGTGGGCAGAGCGAGGCTTCATAAAACACTGAAACAGTTGAAGCAAATGTGCAGTGTATGGAGGCTTCGAATCTATACCGTCTCCATGGTGACACCTAGTGCTCAATTGCACGTTATCTGAAACAACTTTGACAAGCCATTTCAAAAAAGAAAAATTATGAATTTTTTTTAGTTTGGTGAGTTTTTAACATCCTCACATAATAACTATAATATATAGTAATAATAACTACATTATTCTGGTCATGAAAAATTAAATGGTCTCAGTTTTGTTGTTTGTTTACAGATTTTTCCCCCAAAATATCAATTGCTCTGCTGTGGAATGGCTAAGCCTACTTTTTTTTTTATTTCTCCAGCCTTGGAAAAAAACCTAAAGAAGGTGCATTAACTCCTCTTGTAAACTTTGTGGGAGTTGAGACAGATGTGTGATTGTGTAGTTTGTTCCCGCCGCTGTCAATCAAACTCGGCAAGCACCACCTGTCGAAACACTTGTGAAACGCGCAGAAGCTTCGTTTAGCAATAGTCACATGACATGGGTGTTTTGAATCACAGTTCAGAGCAGTGTTTTGAAACTTCTACATTTCTACGCTTCGGGATCTCGACAGTGTGTCGAAACGTTAGTTTCGCGTCAGCCAACATTAGCGATTCTTGAATCTGCTCTACAACCAAATTAATTAAACATACAGTAAATATATAAAAAATGCAAACATTAAAAATGTACAACTGAACATTGACAGTTTAGCAGTACGCCTATAGTACCATCAATAGCCACAAGAGGGGAGCCCTCGAACAACCATTAATTTAACCAAAAACCTTGTTTTATGTAATTCACACAAAACCTTTTTAAATTGAATATTCTTTTTAACCCCGTTACATGTAGCAGATTCAGTAACATGCCCAAACTGTCTGTCTGATTGAAATATATAAGTTTGCAACTTAAGAGGCTAATAATGGCAATATTATGTAGCAGGATTTGATAATCAAACGTAAAGGTGAAAGAACTTGAATTCCTAAATGCTAAACAATGGTTATTTCCCAATATTTTTATATTAAATAGACTACCTGTTTCTCATTACATGAACAAAATAATTGAAGTCCGACGTCCTGGAAGAAGCTGCATCACATGTACATTTAACATTTAACTAGATATGGTACACTTTGCTGAGATCTGCCATATTTTTTTTTCTCAAAAAAAGAAGATTTTACAATGATAATTTTATGATGACATCCATAATTATGATATCAGTTTTGGACCAGAGAGTTTAGCTCTCTACAAAGGGGGATAGAGTGATATTTAATGGGCTGCAGACAGACTGCTCCCTGAAGGTACATCTTACACAACACCAGCTGCTGCTGAATTGGGATTTATTCTTCCTGTTTTCGATTAATATGGAGATGAATACAGGTGTTCTGTGTCGTAAAATTAGCTTATCTCACACAAATTGAAGTTACAGGAGAATTTGAAAAGGAGGAAAAATGACAAACAAAGTCAAAACATCAGGCTTTAACAAGGGACTGATACCATTCTATCATGAATATCTGGTCACTGAGTGCCACTTGGCATAGGCTCCTGTTTGTGACTGTGGAGAGGAAGGCTGGCATGAGCCCTGCCACGCTAGTTGGGCACAAAGAAAAAGCAAAACAAATGAGCTTTGAAACATTGTCCCATTCAAGGGTGACGACTTCAAGGACTTCAAGCTCCAGGAAGTCATCCAAAAGCAAAGTGTCTCTAGAGCAAAGAGGGTTGAGGTGCTGGTATGTGTGTTTTTGGGAATTTTCTTTGTGTATGTGCTGGGGCATTTGCACAGAAAAAGTGCGCAAGTACACTACCGTTTACAATTTTGGGGTCAGTTTTCTTTTTCTTTCAAGGATTCAAGGATTCGTTCATATTGTTCACAAATGAGAATAAAGTTGCTAACTATTTCTATTTTCAATAAGTTATGGTCTTCAAGCATTCTGTTCTTCAAAGAATCCAGAAAAAACACATCCACAACCATGTGGAAACAAAATTAATATGAAAGGTATCTTGAGTACCAAATCAGCATATTATAATAATTTCTTAAGGGTTAAGTAAAACTGAAGATTGGATAAAGTTCTGTAGATGGAGCTTTGCCACTACAGCAAAAACTAAAAATGTAAGATTATCTTTATTCTGCATGTTGCTTTATTTAAAAAGTAGTAATATGCAATTGCAAATGCAGTGATGGTTTTATTTATTTAAGGACATTGTTGATGACGTGGAGTAATAAGAGTACACTAAACTTCCAGCATCTATTTTTTTTTTTAAATCACACTCGCAAGTTAACTCCTCCCCTTCACATAATTTCTGAAACCTTATAGGATAATGGCAGTTGACTGGTCAATTGTTACATGACGTGGCTCTGGCTGACAGATAGTATAAATAGCATAAGCACGGCAATTGTATCAGAATCATGACCGGACGCTCCACTTAGTGCCTAGTGAAAATGTTGTAGAAGTGATAATTTGAAAATGTAATACTTGCAGAGATTTATGGAAATAAAGTATTGCATATTGATACCGACCTTGTTAAATCATTGTTGTTATTTATTGAGGAATCATTAATATGATCAGTGTTTTCACATAGATGAATATCATTAATTATTAATAATGACATATAATTAAAGGTAAATTGAGCAAATTTGTTATTTCAGAAGTGTGTGTCAAACTGGTAGTCATTCACATTTTTTGGTATGAAAGTAGCCCTCAGATTCAAAAAGGTTGGTGACCCCTGATCTAGAGTATTCAAAATCGACTGTAAATCCTAGATCAGTGCACATGGTTATAATTTTCACTCTTAAAATATCATTCTTGCAAGTAAATAAAATCATAGTATTTTCTGTTGAAGATCAATTTCTGTTTAATTTAGCCACTGTTTCAAATAAATACTGTATTTAGCGTTGTGTTTGTTTTCTTCACAAACACGCAAAATAAGCTAATCAAGCATTTTTAAAGCCCTTCAGCAGGCAGAAACCACACTCATCGCTAGAAACCAAGGTTTTCACTATACTGATATTATTATTCATCTAAATGTGTCTGTTTGTTTTAAACCCCCTTCTTGAAGTTTGCAAACTTCACTATGAGAATAACACAGGGAGTGTTTTGTTGCCAACCATGTAATGTGCCCTTTTTGGTTTTCTCTGTCTCATCATCTCTGTGAATAGACTCTCTGGTGCAGCAGTGGTCAAAATATAGCCTGTATTTCTTCCAAGGTGAAGCATGTTATGAGTCCCGAAGTCTCCACTGAAGGAGCACCCTTTGCAGATTCACTCTGCTCCCAATGCTTTCCCACCATCAGCAGCACCCTGTACACCTTCTGGACAAAAGCTTTGCACAAATGCTTTGAGGAAACTGTGGTTTCAGCACTCCCAAGTTCAGTGATCTAAGTGCACTAAGTGCATTTACACTAAGGGCAAGTAGCAACAAAAAGTATTGTTATTGTACTGAGTGTAATTAATAAATTCTATTTGATATAACAAAAATAATAAATTGCATTTGTAGTGCACCTTTCTTAAACTCAAAGTGCAAATTACAATACAAAATTACAAAACAACAAAGAAGAAAACTACAAATAAAATAAGAAATCAGAATCAGAAAGAGCTTTATTGCCAAGTGTGCTTGCACACACAAGGAATTTGTCTTGGTATTGAAGCTTCCAGTGCAGATATACAACACAACATGAGTTTACATAGCAAATAACAATAGCAATACATAACATACACAGTACATGTGGTCACATGCTGGGATTTTTTGTATGGAGTGGGAGAGGGGATAGATTGTCAGCCATAACATCCGTCTGCATTGTTTTTCTTTCCAGAGCAGCAGAGTTTTGTATGTTTTGCAATCTCTTAAAATGGGTAGCTGGTAAACCTGCAAAGAGAGAATTGCAATAATCAAGCCTCCATGTGATAAAAGCAATGATAAACCTCTCAGCAATAGGCCTAGAAAGAAGTGGTCTGATTCGAACAATGTTTCGAAGATGGAAAAAGCAACCTTTCTTATATTTTTAGAATGAAAATGAAAAGTCAGCTGAGAAATTGTGCACCGTGACAGATGGGGACAATCAGGTATTGGCAACTGAAAGCTCAAAATCATTGCACTTTTTGACATTCGATGGAGTGCCAATTAATGAAATTTCAGTTTTGGACGAAGTCAGTTTGAGAAAGTTGTGCTTCATCCATGCCTAATGTAGATCTGAGTGTCATCCGCATAAAAATGATAGTCTAGGCCAAACCTCTGAATAATCTGCCCAAGAGGAAGCATATTGTCTCAGTCTTGTCGCATCTCTTAGATTCGGGTCTCTCTGTGTCTTCTAGATTTTTCCACACCTGTCTCGTTGATCACTTCCCGAGTTGCGTCAGCTGTGTGTCATTTCATGTTCAGTATAAATACCCTCATGTGTTCCTGAGTCCTTGTCGGTAATTGTAGTGGCGTGTGTGTGTGTGTGTGTGTGTGTGTGCGTGCGTGTGTGTGTGTGTGTGTGTGTGCGTGCGTGCGTGCGTGCGTGCGTGCGTGCGTGCGTGCGTGCGTGTGTTTCCGTTTCCGTCAATGGTCTCGTTTCGTGTGTGTGTGTGTTTCCGTCAATGGTCTCGTTTCGTGTGTGTGTGTGTTTCCGTCAATGGTCTCGTTTCGTGTGTGTGTGTGTGTGGTTCCGTCAATGGTCTCGTTTCGTGTGTGTGTGTGTGGTTCCGTCAATGGTCTCGTTTCGTGTGTGTGTGTGTTTCCGTCAATGGTCTCGTTTCGTGTGTGTGTGTGGTTCCGTCAATGGTCTCGTTTCGTGTGTGTGTGTGGTTCCGTCAATGGTCTCGTTTCGTGTGTGTGTGTGTGGTTCCGTCAATGGTCTCGTTTCGTGTGTGTGTGTGGTTCCGTCAATGGTCTCGTTTCGTGTGTGTGTGTGGTTCCGTCAATGGTCTCGTTTCGTGTGTGTGGTTCCGTCAATGGTCTCGTTTCGTGTGTGTGTGTGGTTCGTCAATGGTCTCGTTTCGTGTGTGTGTGTGGTTCCGTCAATGGTCTCGTTTCGTGTGTGTGTGTGATTCCGTCAATGGTCTCGTTTCGTGTGTGTGTGTGGTTCCGTCAATGGTCTCGTTTCGTGTGTGTGTGTGGTTCCGTCAATGGTCTCGTTTCGTGTGTGTGTGTGTGTGTGGTTCCGTCAATGGTCTCGTTTTGTGTGTGTGTGTGGTTCCGTCAATGGTCTCGTTTCGTGTGTGTGTGTGTGTGTGGTTCCGTCAATGGTCTCGTTTCGTGTGTGTGTGTGTGTGGTTCCGTCAATGGTCTCGTTTCGTGTGTGTGTGTGTGTGGTTCCGTCAATGGTCTCGTTTCGTGTGTGTGTGTGTGTGTGTGTGTGGTTCCGTCAATGGTCTCGTTTCGTGTGTGTGTGTGTGTGTGGTTCCGTCAATGGTCTCGTTTCGTGTGTGTGTGTGTGTGTGTGGTTCCGTCAATGGTCTCGTTTCGTGTGTGTGTGTGTGTGTGTGGTTCCGTCAATTGTCTCGTTTCGTGTGTGTGTGTGTGTGTGTGGTTCCGTCAATGGTCTCGTTTCGTGTGTGTGTGTGTGTGTGGTTCCGTCAATGGTCTCCTTCTGTGTTTAGAGTTTGCACCATCGTGTGCCTTTTCTGTTCTCTTTGAAGTGTTTTGTTTCAGTTAATAGAGTACGAGTGTTTCTGCAGTGCTGCCACCTCGTCTGTCTCCGCCTCGCACACCAGCATCACAAGTCAAGTCACATTTACTTATATGGCGCTTTTTACAATGCAGATTGTTTCAAAGCAGCTTTTACAGTGGTCACTGGAAAACATTATAAAGTAATAAGTATAAGTTTGGTTGGCTGAACGGCAGCTCTAAAAGAGCAGGCAAAGTAATATAATTGATGAATATTAAGTGTTAAGTTTTGATTATTGATTGATTTGATTGATTGATAGTTTGATTGTTATATTGATAACAATTCATGTCCAATATTAAGTCCAATTTGGTCCGATTGGAGATGGGTTCATGATCTTCACAGGGGAGTGTTTAGTAGAGTCACGGTCTCAACAGACACTTCTAAATCAGTAAATCAGATGTTATGGGAATGTTCCCGGTTCCGGCTGACCTAAATTATGCACCCTAACAATCATTTTACATGATTTGGATTAAAAATGTATGTATAATGTGTTATGTGTATGCCAGGTTGAAGAGATGTGTTTTTAGTCTAGATTTAAACTGATAGAGTGTGTCTGCTTCCTTTACTGTATTAGGAAGACTGTTCCAGAGTTTAGGAGCTAAATAGGAAAAAGATTGACCACCAGCAGTTGACTTTGATATTCTAGGTATTATAAGCTGGTCTGTATTTTGAGATGGCAATAGACGTGAAGGACTATGAAATGTTAAGAGATTGCTCAAGAACTGTGGAGCTAAACCATTTAATGCTTTGTAAGTCATTAGAAAGATTATAAATACATTCATGATTAATAGGAAGCCAGTGCAGGTTTGACAGAACTGTGCTAATAGGCTCATACTTCCTGGTTCTAGTAAGAACTCGAGCTGCTGCATTTTGGACCAGCTGGAATTTGTTTATTAAGCGTGCAGGGCAACCACCCAGTAGAGCATTACAATAATCTAGCCTTGAACTCATGAACGTATGAACTAACTTTTCCGCATTTGTCTTAGAGAACATGTCGCAATTTGGATATATTTTTAAGATGGAAGGACGTGGCTTTCAAAGAGGCTTCCAAGATTGTTATCAAAGAGCACACCCAGGTTTCTAACTGACAACGAAGACTTGACAGAACAGCCATCAAGTGTTAGGCAGTAGTCTAGATTATTATGTGTGGAACTTTTTGGTCTAATAATTAGAATCTCTGTTTTTTTTTTCAGAATTAAGCAGTAGAAAGTTATTAGTCATCCAATTTTTTTTATATCTGTTAATTTAATGAATTAGTATTTTTCATCAGGATGAGAAGAAATATAGAGCTGAGTATCATCAGTGTAACAGTGAAAGCTAATGCCATGCTTCCTAATAATTGCACCCAAAGGAAGCATGTACAGGGTGAAAAGCAATGGTCCTAGTACTGAACCTTAAGGATCTCCATACTGATGAACTCACATATCGATGTGATCGATATGACATCTCCTCATTTACTGCTACAAACTGATGATGGTCAGATAAGTATGATTTGAACCAGGCTAATGCAATTCCACTAATGCTAACATAGTTTTCAAGTCTATTTAGAAGGATTTTGTGGTCGATCGTATCAAATGCAGCACTAAAGTCCAGTAACACTAACAGAGAGATACAACCACGATCGGATGATAAGAGCAATTCATTTGTAACTCTAATGAGAGCAGTCTCAGTACTATGATATGGTCTAAATCCTCACTGGAAATCCTCATAGATGCTGTTTCTTTCTAGAAAGGAACATAGTTGTGAAGATATTGCCTTTTCTAGAATCTTTGACAAAAAAGGTAGATTTGATATTGGCCTATAATTAACTAATTCTGTAGGATCAAGTCGTGGTTTTTTAATAAGCGGTTTAATTACGACTATTGGGTATTGGGTATTTAATTGGTATTAGGTTTAGCATACATGTTGCTGATTTTGATGATTTAACGAGTTTAGACAATTCTTCCTCCCCAATAGCACTGAAGGAGTGGAATTTTTCTTCAGGGACACTAAAATGTACTGTATTTTGTGATATTGTAGTAGACATGCATGAAGTCATTACTGCTGTGCTGTTTTAAAGCATCTGGGGTTGAGACTTTATTTCTTGTTAGATTAGTCACTGTATCAAATAAATACATAGGGTTGTATTTGTTTTCTTCTAAGAGGGTAGAAAAGTAAGCAAATCCAGCTGATTTTAAGGCCTTTCTGAATGCAATAGAGCAGTCTTTCCATGAAATGCGAAAAACCTCAAGCTTAGTTTTTTCCAGCTCCACTCCATTTTTGATAGTTGCTCTTTTGAGGGCCCGGGTGTGCTCATTGTACCACGGTGTTGGACTATTTTCTTTAATCTTCTTTAAGCGCAACGGATCAACAGTGTCTAAAGTGCTGGAAAAGAGAGAGTTAATAGTTTCTGTTCCAACATCAAGATCTTCTAGGCTATCTGGGATGTTAAGTAGATCAAACTGATCAGGAAGATTTATAAAGCTATCTTTTATGTTAGGAGTGATAGTTCTACTATATTTATAACAGGGAGTTAGTTTTTCGACTTTGGCTAAGGGTGTCATCACACAGACTCACAGACACGGAGGTAAGTAGAAGTGAAGTTTTATTACAATCAGCAGGACACAAGGCAGATAACGGATGAAAGGCAGTGACGGTATGCAGAGTGCTCTTAACTGGTTGCTGATTGGTGGAAGGCAGACTCGGAGTTGTTTCCAGTAAGTGAAATGTAGAGTGGAGGAACAGATGATCGCAAGTAGCTCGGATAGGAAGTCTTTCAAGGAATCTCATGGAGCGGTGATAGATTTCGTGAATCTCAGATGAGACCAGACGCTGACTGAGTGGTGCGTGCCTGTTTTATGGTGCAGGGGTGATTGGGAACAGGTCCTAGTATTCAGGTGATGAGGAGCATGTGGGCGGAGTGTCGGGGGAGCCTGGTGCCGGGGGCGTGGCCGAGTCCGTTACAAAGGGTAATCTACACGCAACGACGTAATGATCTGAGATGTTAATCATGATGATCACAGTGTAACACATATGCATACTAAATAAAGCAGGACCAAAAATGGACCCCTGAGGGACACCCTGACACTAGAAGCTGTCCACACCGTTTGCAACAAAGCAGCCATTACAAATCCATTTGTCCTTTCCAATGCAATGAATAGAACGGGTATTTGATTAAATTAATTAATTGTGTCGTGTCACACTACATTAAGTGTAGACAGCACCACTGTTTATAATGAATTTAAATAGCTTTTGTCATGTAACCTCATCACCTCTGAAGGAGACCTCAAATCTTTCAGACGGAGCCCTTGTGTTTCTTTTGGTGCTTTGCCTGATGTCATCCTTTTACAGTAGTTTTGTCTGGCTGTTCTCATTTGTGTTTTCCTGGTTGCTACACTCTTTTTTTGTTTTGCTAGTGTCAGGGTTCTGTCACTTAAGTTTGAGTTTCTAGTGTGTTGCTTGACAGAGCTCTGACACTGCCCCTTTGTGATTTCGTGATTGTAAGCCATCTTGATACCTGGTTTCCCTTGAGTGTTGTCAGCTGTTCTCAGCTCTTTACCTTCCCTCATGTGTTCCTATTTAATCCTGGTGTGTTTGCTGTCCTGTGTCATTGTCATTCATGTGTATCCCGATTCCTGCCGTGTTCCCTGGTTTGGTTTATGTTATAGTTTTGATCTTATGTTATTTTCCCCCTTGTGGGTGTTTCTTTTGTTAATAAATATTCTAATTTCCCTGCACTTGAGTCCTCCCCGTATTAGTTCGTGACAGCTAGTTTGTTATTTGGTATGTTAAATGTTCAATTGCATTCTGTTCTTCTTTATGTATGAGTCATCTTACATTTCAGAAACAGTTTTGTAAAATAAGTTGTTATTCAACATCAAATCACCCTAATCAAACCAAACTGACCTTTTCTCCCAGGGAAATAGTGTATTTATTAAGTAAACTTTCATTAAGTAAACTTATATTAAGCTAAACTTTTGCTTCAAATAATAATAATAATAATAATAATAATAATAATTAAAATCAATTGCGAATTTAGTGGTAAATTGTGAAAACCATCGCTATCGTTTATTTTTTATTTTTTTAGCAACAGTATACCAGTATACTGTTGTCAGTAACAGTAAACAACAAAGTAAAGCTTTTAGAAGTTTCTTTAACAACACAATAGCTGTCAGAAGATAGATGTCAATATTAGAACAGTTGGGGATTAAAGACTGCTAGTTATCAGACCTGCAGGCCCCTGTTTTCATGTAAGATTTATGCATGTTGCCCCTCTTAGGAAGAAAGTAATGTTATCTCCATTCATAAGAAACACATCCAACTCCATTTAGCAAAGCGCTGTGTGGCTCTGGCTATAGACGGTAATGGAGAGGCAGAGGTATTAAGGCAAGACATTAATTCACTGTGTCAAGTTGTCCCAGTGGAAAATTTATTATACTAAATACAATTAATTAGCAGCCTCAGACGCTGATACAGAAAACTGCACTGTCAGTAAAAGTAAGGATTAGGAAGTGTACCTTTCAGAGCCTATGTTTTGTGCGACATCAGATTAATTCAAAGAGGCTTTTCTCTGGAGCATAGATATATAAAGTTTGAAACGCTGATGGGGTTGCATATGCTTATAATCTTTTCCTGAAGACCTTTAAGTAATATCGCAAATACAAGATAATGACCCAGAACTCTTTATGACTAAATGCCTGCAGATATTACAAATTTGATGAGGCGATTTAGAGTAATGTGTGCCTTGAGTGCAATAACTGAAGTTCTGATGTATATTTACATATGTATTCCCACTTGGAGGTGCAGTGGCCCTAAAATTATAATTCACCCAAAAGTGATGATCTGTTTTTCCAAACTTTCCCCTTTCCCCAAAAGGTAGAGTAAAAGCAAAATATAGAAATCCAGTGGTTTTCTGATGATGAAGTGTCACAGAACTGTCATGTCTGTTTGTTTTCTTCTCTTTGTGCTCCTCTGTTGTTATCCTAGCCACCTTTCATTTATCACCTGGTTAGTCATGTCAGCTGTGTCTCGTGTCTTTCATTAGTCCCAGTGAATATATTCACTATTTTTTCCCTCAGTCTTTGTCTGTTCCCGTCAATATTGTCAATATGACTGTCTGTGTAACATCAGTGTTGTACTTCTCTTGTCTATGTAGTGTCAGCGTGGAGTTTATGACTATCTTGTTCTGATTTCTTCCTAACCATCTGGGTTTGTTTCTTAAAAGACTGTAGTTGTTATGTTGTACCATACAATGACATGAACACTGACATATACAATGACATGGGAAACTGTACAACAACAAGCACCGTCTTTCGGATGAGACGTTAAACCGTGGTCATTAAAAATCCCAGGATGTTACATTAGAGAGTAGAGGTGTAACCCTGACATCATGGCCAAATTTTTCCATCATAGTTTCCTATTCAGCCCCATTCTTTGATTTGCTTCATCACTCTGTCTCCTCTCCACTCACTCATTATCTTCATCCATCACCCCTGATAGCCATCTGCTCTGCCTATTTAGTTCCCTTCTCACCCTCAGTGTTGTCGAGTCGTTGTTCTACCTGTGATCCCGTGCCTGTCTATCTCGTGGTCCTGTGACATCGTGTTCCTGTGTTTCCTGACGTCCTGTGTTCACGCTCACCACCACTCTGGGATTATTCACCGCACGCTGTCTTCACCGTCGAGCCCATTAAGTCCCTGCGTCACCGCCAGCCATTTCCCGGACATTCTTAGTTTTTGTGTTTCCAATAAACATCATCACTTGCAATTGAATCCGTCTCTGACTCTCCCTGACAGAATTATTAATATTATTATATGAAGAAAGTGAAATTGAAAATGGTTTGTCACTCAAATCAAATCCACCTTATTTTAAATGTAAGAATCGGTGGGCCATTTGTCAAGAATGCACAAAAATTCTAGTGTCATCAGTTATTTTAGCTGTACAAAAACAATTTGTTATGCTGCTAAACACGCTGGTTTGTAGTGCACTTGTTTTTCACTTATTCTGTTACTTTTAGTGGCTAATGAGTCAGAAGTCTTACAAATTCACAGAAAATAGCTTTCTGCCATATTGCAAAATTAGGTGGATACATAACTCAAGATACAGAGCACATCAGTAACATTGATTTTTTTTTGTATGTTATGTGACTTAATGATCTGACACAAGCACCAGTGAGGTTTCAATTAAAAGGATAATCCTGCCATACGATTTTGAACATGAATGACAATTTTCATTTTTGAGTGAACTACTCCTTTAATTAGGGGTACATATTTTATTGAGCGTTTGACAAGCATATTAACAGCAACCAAAATGAAAATTATGTCATTATTTATTCAGTTTCTTAGGCTGTGCATTCGTAAAAATGTGTACGATATAAATGATGTATTCCCTCACTTGATGTGCAAATCAGTGTATCCAAATGCACAAAAGGCTAATTTATGAAGTGCCATCATTCCTTTATTTGAACATTTAGTCTATGACATGCAAGTTATAGCTGGTCTCTATGGTTCTGTGCAGCTGGTGAACAGGTGTTTCACAGCATAGCTGTTACTACATGGCTGACGGAAATCTTAAACCAATGTCTCCACAGAGAGGCAGGGGTGTAGGGAGGCAACAAGGCACAAGAAAATTTAATATGTCAGCATATCTCCGCTGAAGTGCCTTCATCTGGTTGTTTTTGAAGCCAGCATTGATGCATCCTTCACAATTTCAGACACTGCCCTGATCATCTGGAATGGTCAATCAGTACACAAAACCACAGTACAAAAAACTCTCTTTTCTTAAAGAAACAAAAACAAAGAAAACAGCTACTGAGCTGCAACATAAAATGCTATGTAATTACATTTTTATCTGATATTCCTAGTTCCACAAACAAACATATGCAGGGTGATCGCTTTCAGATGAATGTGATGGTAGCTTATTTTACCCAAAGAACACCTGCTCCCTTCCCTACAGAGTGAGACATCATGTCTGTCTCGGTCACAGAGTGTCTGTCCACCATCTGGTATGCAGTGACATCTGTCAGAGTGTGTCAAACGAACTGGAAAATGGCCAAGTTCTGCTATCTTTGGCCGGACCGCACAGACCCACGCTGTAACAACAGACTGAATGATGCTAAATAGCTGATCATATCTGGGCTGTGCTGACTGACATTACACCAGATCTAATGTTGCTGAAGGTGTGTGTGTGTGTGTGTGTGTGTGTGTGAGAGAGAGAGAGAGCGAGAGAGCGAGAGAGAGAGTGAGTGAGTGACACAGAGATTAAGTACTCTGACAGGCCACACAATAAAGCCATCAGGTGGAGTGACACGTCAGATGGATGGAGAGAAGGATGAATTGTCACTCTGTGTCAGTCCAGATGCTGTTCTCATCCCTGATGTATCACACATACACAGTAGCGTGGGAACAACAGTCACAACAGTTTTTTTTTTAAAGATGCTTGATATTTCACAGATATGTCACTTTTGCTTTACACAGCTCCAAAATAATTTTTTACTACAGTGAAATGTGTTTTGCTCTTGAACAGCTACTCAACAGCTGATTGCAGATACTTTGTGTGAACTGAGCAAAGCTTTGGAAATGCTATTTGTGAATTACAATCAATGTGGCTTGTAATAAAACTGATAACAACAACAAAAAAAAAAAATCAATCTCCATCGTGAATCACAAGCAAACCATATTTCTGTGTAAATAATTTGTAAACCAAGCCATACATTAACTGTTGTATCTAAAAATGTAAGAATGTATGTAAAAATGTTTGAAGAACAATTTAGAGAAAATATTGTTGCTTCTCATTAATGTATGAGACTGACTGTCCATCATATTAAGCATGCTGTTGGAACAATTCACTTATTCACACACACACACACACACACACACGCACACACGCACACACACACACACACACACACACACACACACACACACACACACACACACACACACACACACACACACACACACACACACACACACACACACACACACACACACACACACACACACACACACACACACACACACACACACACACACACACACACACACACACACATTTCGGATATTGCCATTCTGTACATTCCCTGTAATGTAAGGAATGTTTGAACCACACATACACACAAGCACACTCACGCAACTTGTACATTTATTGTTTGATATTGAATTATTGATTGGCCTGCTCTTCTAGAGCTGCAGTACAGCCAAAACAAACTTTGTTTTTATTATTTTCCTGTGACCACTGTAAAGCTGCTTTGAAAAAATTGTAAAAAGTGCTTTATAAATAAAGGTGAATTGACTGCATTACAAGTACATATATGCTTTTCTTGGCCAAATTTTTTACATAGGAAAATTGCTGTGCAGTTGTTCTTTTTTAGCACACAAGATTAAGATCCCAGCATGAGATCTCTTTTTAAACTGCAGTGAATACAAATATTATTTGGGAAAAAAAACAAGAGATTTTAAAGACATTTTAATTTGTATTTCTCACCATCTTAAAAATAATGGTTGCATTCACAAATGGTTTTGCAGTCTGATGTTATAGATTAACCTTCCTATGTTTTATTGTGAACTGTGCAGCATGCTGCCAAAAGATGGCAATGTTGCTGTGCTGAATTCTACAACTAACTTCTGTCTCTGTCCGTTTTTCTCTCCTGTATTTCCTTCCTCAGTTTGACCCTCAGGTTGACAGAGAACCGAGGACACTGTGGTGTTCTGTATTCTCATAATACAGCACAGTCTGCCCACAATATTCTGAGATGACTACAAGTCAGCAATGAAGTTTACTTCAGAGAAAGAGTGATTTAGCGATGTGCACAACTACATTTTCCAAACTGACTAATTGGTGGATTACCCAGAAGACTAATCTGTCTTTAAGCACTGTGTTATGGTGCTGATTTAGGGTCTACTATACATCAAATGCTTACACATAAGACATATTGTTTACAGCTGGACAGACTGCATACAAATGTAACAAGGCAAATTAATAATTTTTTTTCTAAATTTAAAAATAAAAATAACTATTTAGTCATAGTGTTTCTGATATTTGTCAGGCAATTAACATGCAATTAACAACAATGCCCATCTGCATGTCCACATAGACAAACAATTTATTTATTTTTCTTAAAAATATATGGTTTATGGCATAAAATTTGTTAGAAAGGCTTTAATGGCTTTAGTGGGTTCTTTTAGAAACTCAGCTTCTCTGAGAGGCTTTTACTGTAGTACAAGCCTCTCAGAGAAGCAGAGTCTCTAAATTCATCTGTAAAAACTAAATATAAAAAAAATAAAAAATAAATCCTGAAATACTGTTTACTCACCAGGCACTAATCAACAAGTAGAGAAGTTGACCAGTTCTGTCTCAAAATATCACAAGTCACAAGTAAACTATGTACATTCTTTGCTCTTTTGACGAACATAAAATAAGAAATTTTGGGGTAAAAGTGTATTAAAGTAAATATAAAAGTAAATGTGGTCAAAAATAGTTTTAGACACTGCATGAACAGAAACAGTTAAAACGTTATACAACAAATGTGTCATGCGGGTTTGATACAAACTGAAGGTGTTTCATATAAATATTTATGGAAAATAAATTAAAACATAATTTTCATTTTCCTTGAACAGCCAAAATGTATATTGTGTCTGGGTCAAAATGAACAAATCCAACAAATAAAAAATAAACAAAAGAGCAAGTCTTGCTTCTGCCAGTAAGGGAACTGCTCCCACTCCCATATAAACAACATACAGTAAGGTTTCTTTATCGTATCAAGGAACAGACACTTCTTCTCTTCTCTTCTCTTCTCTTCTCTTCTCTTCTCTTCTCTTCTCTTCTCTTCTCTTCTCTTCTCTTCTCTTCTCTTCTCTTCTCTTCTCTTCTCTTCTCTTCTCTCTCTTCTTCTCCTGTGTAATTGTATAGCATGAGGATGCATTGCCATGCTTTTTAGAGCAGCCAAATGGACCCCCAGCAGGCTAGCAATTCAGCCACTATTACCCCAAAATGTGTGTCTCTTAATGGCTTATGAGGCAGCATCCTGCAGCGGAAGGGTTAACAGAGCCCTGTCCATCCTAGAGAAATTGCCACTCTCTACTAAATTACATCCTTCTGAGAGGTAATTGAGAGATATAAAAAAGCCATGAGAGGTGTAAGGATGTCACATTTTCAAAATTGTATTAATTGTCAAAAAAAAGAAGGAAGGAAGTCCATTTTGAAGAAAAACCACAGAGGAGCAAGATTTAAGACTGATTCAACTGATTAGACAAAAATTTTCACTAAAGAGAAAGGCAGAGAGTGAATGTTTTGGAAAATGTCTGTTTTACTGGCTTGTTTTTGAGACGGTTCACATTTGTCTCGCTGATTTCCACTGAATGAATGCCAAAATGTGTTCCTGGGTAGTTTTGCTGTACGTTCTGTAAATCATGACGGCTGATGATTACATCACTTATACATCACAAGAAATATGAAACCAGAAATGACATACTGATGTGCTGATGCTTTTTTATTATTACATTTAATATGGAAACAATATGAGCCATCAATATTTTAGCACATTTTCCAGGGAAGAAATAGATGCATGTACACATGGACACATCACTAATTTACTGAATCGGTCCAACTTTCATCTTTCAGCCACAGGCTGAAAGACACACAATTAAAGCAGCTGTTTCAGCATGGTACAAGGACAAAACATTAATTGTTAATATTAAACTGCAGAGATTTACACACAGTTTTTTTAAATAAATTTTCGGAACTGGCAATGAGAAGGAAAAAGACAAAAAGTAAATGATTTGAGAATTTCAGCATTATTGCAGATTCTTAAAAGTTATTATTGCAGGTTTGTCACTGAAGAACACTGGATTATTTTACTGATGCCATTAACCACTAATATAAATTTACCAAAATTTAAAATAAAGTAGTTCAACAGAGTTGAATATTTTAATAAAATATATAGTGGTTCTTGAGCTTTCTGAGATTTCTCCAAGCAGACATGGTAGTTTGTTGATTGGCGCCAGGGGCCTGTATAATTAAGCTAGCTGAATAAACTCTAGCTTACAGGATTGATTTTAAATTGACAAAACCAAATCAATCCAATCATGGATTGAATTTGTTTACCAAGACACTGATCGTCAACTTTTCTCTGTCAACTTAAGCTTTGATCATGAGTTTATATGGTAGGTGAGCATATGAAAGATTAATATATTATTACAAAATATATAATGAATTTATTAAAAAAACAAAACAGCAAGAAGATATAAGATACAAGCTATTTAGACACAAGTCACTTTCATTTATATAATGCAGATTTTCAATGCAGATTTTAAGTGATAGTATGAAAAAAATGCTAAAACGTTTTTGGCTGTTCGCCAGCTCTAGAAGAAAGTAATTGTCTTAAGTTTAATTGTTTATTTTCGGTGAAAAGGTCATAAGTAATTCATGAAAAAAAAAATACAATTTTCAAATGAAAACAGAAGTATTTTAATGGTTGTGTCCAGGCGCAGGTCCCGCATCTGGGGTCTCATTTATAAAACTGTGCGTAGGATCCCTACTAAAAGTTTGCGTATGCCTAAAAGTCAAAAATTGCATACGCCAAAAAATACGAAAAATTTAACCATCTGTGTCGCCAATTCCCTTTGTCTCCAGAATGTGTGTATGCACAGCTCAAAGTTTGCTTCAAGGTCCGCACATTCTCCCATCAAGTTTGTTTTTTATAGATCACAACCTTTGCGTGGAAACTGGCGTACGTACGTTTCCAGCCCCGTTTTGTGTGTACGCACGCTTTATAAATGAGACCCCTGATCTGGATTATAATAAACTTATTTATTATCGGGTATATTATCGGACTATAATAAACCTAAAAGAAAATCATTTTAGAATGTGTGACTGGGGATTTAAATTTAGCACCAGGAACAAAAGTGTATACATTTTTCAAAATTTAAATGCAAATTTGTCTTACAACGTAATAAACAAGTCCCAGTGTTTAACAAAAAAATGAAAAAAGGAAAAAATAGAATGAAAAATTAAAGAAAATAATATTCATAGAGCTGGTGAAAATGCTATACAAAACACGGCAGTGAGAATCATAACGATTAGCTCACAGATATATACATTCACATCATGGAAGCTAAAATGCCCAACATAACGTTGTACACTGTGGATGACCTCAAAACAACAATTTTCCGAGTGTGCATGTCTTCCTATCGCACTGCTCGCTATACGACTCTCAAAACGCTTGAGTGATAGAACGCATGTCTTGCACGCAACACAGCGCCACCCGCTGACAACTCCAGTTACAACCCGGTTAAACATAGATGCCATTCTTCTTATGATGTAAAGACTACATCATATTACAAGTTAAACTGCATACTATATAGGACAGGAGGATCCCAAAGGACATCCTATATGGGGAACTGGCATCTGGTAAGAGAACCATAGGGTGCTCGAACCTGCAATTTAAAGATGTCGTGAAGAGAGACATGAAAGCCATCGACATAAAAGTCCTGGTAAGACCCCGCAGCAGACCTACCGAAGTGGAGGGGCACCCTGACCACACAGTGTTTGTTTAGTTTGAAGTCAGGCGAAGCGAACATGATGCATGCATCAGAAGAAAAGCGAGCCCGCAGGAAGTTACGGAACAACGACAGTTAGGGAACCACCTACAACTGCGACTTCTGCGGCAAAGAATGTCTGTCCCGGATTGGCCTTTTCAGCCACCAACGACGCTGTCCCAGACAATTTGACATGAACCAAGACGAGAACTAGGATACGTCATCCATGGTCAATACTGACCGACAGAGGCTTGGAGGGTGGACCAACAGAGGTTGGAGCTCGTAACTCAAATTGCTCATAGCTGGAATCAGATTTTCCCATAAGAAATAATATAAATCAAATTAATTCATTCCAGATCCATAATAATGGAGAAAAACATGTTTTTTATTGGTATAGACACACACACGCACACACAATTATAGTACATGTATACAGTACAAGGATTTGTGTGATATCAAACAAAATGGGGCTTTAATTATACGTTTTTACAGACAGTAGACAGACAGTAGCGGCCGGTGCTGAGGAGGGAGGAAGGGGGTTGGTATGTAGACACATGATTCCAACTTAAGTATTGTACCTTACACAAACACTACGCAACTTACGTAAACTTAGCTTATGTATTTTTTTTAAACTTTTCTATTTTCTATTATTTTTGCTTATTTTATTTGGTTTCTTCACTTTTCTTACCTTTTTTCGCCTGACTACCCTCACATTCACTTTTACTTGGCGCCGACCTTTTAGCGAAATTCCTATCGAGGGATATTTGTTTAACTTTAAAATGAGTACCGCTCGTGTCATCAAAAAGCGCCGAAGCACAACCAGAAGACAATTTATCAGATGTTTTCTTTTCAATGAAATCAGAAACCTTCTGCCACATAACCATCGCTTCCTTGATTTCACTTGTAGAAATGTTTTCCTCTGGTTCACCCTCCTCGTTATTGCTGAGCTCTTGCAACACCCGTGTACGTTTTCATCGTCTGTAGCTCGATCAACTCCTCAGTCGACAGTTCCTCCTGATGCTCATGTGTGCTAGATCACTAACGCGGCCACCACACTCATATTTATCCATAATTTCATGCTTCTTTTCCATGGTCATCATGTGTTTCTTCTTCTCCTCACTACCATCACTACCACTACTACCATTCTCACAAAATAGAGAGAAAATACAGAAGTCAGCGAACACGTGAAGTGAACATGCGTCGGCATCGCCGTCAATATGCGTGCTCGTATCTCAAATATTTACTCGTATCTAGAAGCAAAAATCTGCCTGAAGGCCTGCTTGTATCTTGGAATACTCGTATTTAGAGATGCTCATATCTTGAGGTATTACTGTATGCACTCACCTAAAGGATTATTAGGTACAACATACTAATACTGTGTTTGACCCCTTTCCCCTTCAGAACTGCCTTAATTCTACGTGCCATTGATCCAACAAGGTGCTGAAAGCATTCTTTAGAAATGTTGGCCCATTTTGATAGGATAGCATCTTGCAGTTGATGGAAATTTGTTGGATGCACATCCAGGGAACAAAGCTTCCATTCTACCACATCCCAAAGATGCTCTATTGGGTTGAGATCTGGTGACTGTGGGGGCCATTTTAGTACAGTCAACTCATTGTCATGTTCAAGAAACCAATTTGAAATGATTCAAGCTTTTTGACATGGTGCATTATCCTGCTGGAAGTAGCCATCAGAGGATGGTTACATGGTGGTCATAAAGGAATGGACATGGTCAGAAGCAATGCTCAAGTAGGCCGAGGCCTTTAAACGATGCCCATTTGGCACTAAGGGGCCTAAAGTCTACAAATAAAACATCCCCCACACCATTACACCACCACCACCAGCCTGCAGAGTGGTAACAAGGCATGATGGATCCATGTTCTTATTCTGTTTACGCCAAGTTCTGACTCTACCATCTGAATGTCTCAACAGAAATCGAGACTCATCAGACCAGGTAACATTTTTGATGTCTTCGACTGTCTAATTTTGGTGAGCTCATGCAAATTGTAGCCTCTTTTTCCTATTTGTAGTGGAGATGAGTGGTACCCGGTGGGGTCTTCTCCCATCTGCCACAAGGTTGTGGCTTCACAAATGCTTTGGTGCATACCACGGTTGTAACGAGTGGTTATTTCAGTCAAAGTTGTTCTTTTATCAGCTTGAATCAGTTGGTCCATTTTTCTCTGACCTCTAGCATCGACAAGGCATTTTCGCCCACAGGACTGCCGCATACTGGATGTTTTTCCCTTTTCACACCATTCTTTGTAAACTCTAGAAATGGTTGTGCGTGAAAATCCCAGTAACTGAGCAGATTGGGAAATAACCAGACCAGCCCGTCTGGCACCAACAAACATGCCACACTCAAAATTGCTTGAATCACCTTTCTTTCCTATTATGAAATTCAGTTTGGAGTTCAGGAGTTTGTTTTGACCAGGACCACATGTCACTGTTCATGAATGCACCGCTTCCTGCTGTCATGTGTCTTTATTGTTGTTGTGTGTGTGTGTGTCAGTAGGCGGGGCTCCAAGCCACATGCAGGATCAGTGTCATCAGCTGCCACTCATCACCAGACCAGCTGCAGCTCATTCACTTCCCCTACTTAAACTCACTCACTTTTCACCTTTGCCAGATCGTTGTTTGATGTCATGTGCAGTGAGACCCTGCCTGTTCCTGTCTGCATTCCAGTCCCGGTCTTCGTGTTCCTGCTCCCTGTGCACCGTTGATTGTTCGTTTGTGGATTATGTTCTTCGGCTCACCTGCACCTTCATCACGTCAATTCACCTGGCCATCTCAGTCCCTCATCAGAGTTTTCACTATCTCAGTGACTTTTTCATCCTTACACTTCATTAAACCTGTTGTCTGTGAACCATGACACCACACGCCTAAATTCTCGGAAGCAACTGCCATGTGATTGGTAGATTAGATAATTGCATAAATGAGAAATCGAACAAGTGTTCTTAATCCTTTAGGCCAGTATGTATATATACATATATATCGTATTTATTTGAGTTTAATGTGCAAAATTTTCTACCAAAAAAATAAATCAAAGTTAGGGATGCGCGTTATGCACAAGGGCTGGGCTGGGCTGGGCTGGGGTGGGGTTTGTTTTGACGGCTGGTCCTTTGAGGGCACCGGCGAATTGTGAGTTCGCGCTGCGCATTTTACAGGCTGTTTAAGTAGCAATATATGCATAAAATAAAAGGCAGACTCGTGAGTGCAATTCAGCAACTGTATACAAACATAAACCGCGGCAACAACCGCAACATAGCCCAAAGCAATCAACTGCCGATTGCATGATACATTACATCCCGTAACACAGGCTGCAGCCTCTCACTGTACGTGAGGGCGAAGAAAAAAAAAGTCCCCTCGCCGCTTCATTTCCTCACCCACACGTTACGGAGAAGACAGGCATTTTGTGTTTTTTGTGAAGACAGGCATCAGCAATAAAATGGACGGCACAGAAGACGACCTGCTGTGGAATTCAGACGCAGAAGAAAGCGAAGAAAACGGAGAAACAGATGTTCCTGCAAACTGGGACACTGATGAAAAATGAACTCCAGTAGAATGTGAGCAACTCTTTAGTGTCTCTTATGAGGAATCTGACGTCGAAGGATTTTAAATAAATATTTTTACCGGTAATTCTCTTTCGGTATTGTGTTCATTAGTTTATGTTGTCAATAAATATATGTTATATAAGTTATATATGTTATATAAGTATATGTTATACAATAAATAAATGTTTTTTATCATGGCTGCACGTGTTCAACAACGTTTTTTGTCAATTACAATGCTTGGTGTGAAACACAATTTTATACCGATTTTTAATCGAAAATTAGGGGTGTGCGTTACACACGTGTGCGTGATATACTCAAATAAATACGGTATATATATATATATATATATATATATATATATACAGAGTGGGTACGGAAAGTATTCAGACCCCTTACATTTTTCACTATATTGCAGCCATTTGCTAAAATCATTGAAGTTCTTTTTTCCTCATTAATGTACACACAGCACACCATATTTGTCATAATAAACCCCATATTTGTCATAAAAGATCCAGTTTTACAACAGACATAAGTAAAACTGGATCTTTAATAGAGAGAGCAGGCACAAAGACACAAATGAGTCTGGTGCGAGGGGCTTGGCTTAGTCCATGATCATATTGACAGAAAAACACAGAATTGTTGACATTTTGCAGATTTATAAAAAAATAAAACTGAGATATCTCATGGTCCCAAGTATTCAGACCCTTTGCTCAGTATTTCGTAGAAGGATCCTTTTGCTCTAATGCAGCCCTTTTGGACAAAATGCAACAAGTTTATCACACCTGGATTCAGGGATCCTCTGCCATCTCTCCTTGCAGATCCTCTCCAGTTCTGTCAGGTTGGATAGTAAATGTTTGTGGATAGCCATTTTTAGGTCTCTCCAGAGATGCTCAATTGGGTTTAAGTCAGGGCTCTTCTTGGTCATTCAAGAACAGTCACGGAGTTGTTGTGAAGCCACTTCTTCGTTATTTTAGCTGTGTACTTAGGGTCTTTGTCATGTTGGAAGGTAAACCTTCGGCCCAGTCTGAGGTCCTGAGCACTCTAGAGAAGGTTTTTATCCAGGATATCCCTGTACTTGGCCGCATTCATTTTCCCTTCAATTGCAACCAGTCGTCCTGTTCCTGCAGCTGAAAAGTTTTTTTTGTAAACTTGGCCAGATCTGTGCCTTTACACAAATCTGTCTCTGAGCTCTTCAGGCAGTTCTTTTGACCTCATTCTCATTTGCTCTGACATGCACTGTGAGCTGTAAGGTCTTATATAGACAGGTGTGTGGCTTTCCTAATCAAGTCCAATCAGTATAATCAAAACACAGTTGGACTCAAATGAAGGTGTAGAACCATCTCAAGGATGATCAAAAGAAATGAACAACACGTGAGTTAAGTATATGTGTCATAATTAGGGACCAACCAAATTCACGATTTCACGGCCGTGACATTTTCCGTGAAATCGGCCACTTTCCGTGAAAACACCCAACAAGCGTGAAATAGTGAAATTTTTATTGAAAATAAACATTTTTACTGATAAAGAGTATACCAGGAGCAGATCGTAGCGTCTTAGCCGAGTTTGCAGTCTACAAAACAGCAGCAAAAGAAGTTCCGCCGGATACGAGAATAACAGCATTCTGGCGTTCGCACAGCAGTCGGTTTCCTCTGCTGAGCCGACTAACAATACACTACCTTTCTGTACCAACGAACAGCGTTGACGCGGAGAGAAGTGTCAGCCAGTACACAAACGTCAATGCACCGCAGCAACAGAATATGTCAGCAACCACGTTGGTCAGCCAAGTTTTGGCCACGAAAAACTGTAAACTATTTCCTTAATGTCACGTGGCATTGTGGAGTCTATGGGTACGTGCGTTGTAGTCGTATTTTGTTTCCTTTTTGTTTTTTAATACAGGTGAACAGTCGAAAAGTGGTATTTTAGAATACAAAACAGTGGGTGTGACAGCAGATGGACTGATTGCAGTGATTGGTGCCTAGTCAAAATTGTACCCGTGAATTTTCCGTGAAATGGAATGTTTTTTAAAAAACCTTCCGTGAAATTGCGAATTTTTACCCGTGAATTTGGTTGGTCCCTAGTCATAGGCGGAGTTTCACTTTTGTGCTTGGGGGGGCACCTACCAGGCCAGCAGACCAGGATTTTTTTTTTATATCATATTTATATATCATACATTCTACATATAAAATACATTTACAATGAACAATGACTTTATTGACAATGACCCTCTCCCCGTTTTGGATATTTCGCCTTATTGTTTCCATGGCAACGAGTCATGCTTGTCATGTGACATACCGCAGTCACAAAAAGCGCTGTATAATAGCTCACATTTATTTCTTTTTATTCAAAATAGTCACCAACTTGTTGGCTCAACTTGTTGAAACCTAAAAGAAACCTTATGGGGTTGAAAACACTGAATTGTTGTGATAAATGACAAGCTCTGAGCGCGTCTTTTTTTGGATCAGTGCCAGATATCGCGTGAAAACACGTGTGAATTTGATGGTTGATCACGTGACACATGAACACCTGTGTGATCGTACACGTCAAATGATGAGGGGATGGTTATCTGAACTTCATATCTGCTGCTCTTGTTCAGTGCAAGAAAACATACTATCTGGCAAAAATATGCATGTACCCCAGGGTCACGCGCAACACGGGTGCGCTTGTTACAGTGTGCTGTTCTTTGTTACGATTAAAGTTCATAAACAGACCTGTCATAGAACTACTTCAGACATTACAATATCCTACCTAATGCAGAAGAAGCCGCCTCTTTTTCCGAGATGCGTAGATGTCCACTGTCTTCTCTTCTGATAGATTTGACACTTTTAGTAGTGGATTTATTTAAAAAAAAACGACGAATGTCCATTTTGTTTATTCAGCGCGTAAAACAGAATGAGAAGAGCGTCCACACACGCGATACTTTGAGATTCGCAAATCATGGGAGAATGTAATAAAGCTACAGTAATAAAAAATTAAATACAGTAATTAAAAATTAATTCTTACTCATCTTACTCATTCTATACACAGAACTAATAGGATAAGACAAATAAAACGAGAAAATATGAATTCTGTAATAAAAAAATATATATATTCAAAGCACAAAGCAGGCATTAATTGGCTCTGGTCTCGTGGGGCACTGCGTCTACTAATTAGATTCACAGGTGTGTACAATCTTGTAATCAGTCAGTGGGCCTATTTATGGGGCTCCAGGTAGTCGCTGTGTTGTCTGGTGACATGGTGTGTACCACACTCAACATGGACCAGAGTAAGTGAAGGAGAGAGTTGTCACAGGAGATTAGAAAGAAAACTAGAGAGGATAAAGTTCGTCGAGACAAACTTTAGAAGTTGGCTGAGAACGTTGCACCGGAAACGTTAATTTCGCATGTTGGTAGCACAATTTAACATTAAAAACAAAGTACGTTACAAAATCAGAAATTAACAGGTTGCTAAGGTCTTCTGTGTGGTTGCTAGGGCGTTGCTGGGCAGTTTTTTAGGTATCCGGGGTGGTTGCTAAGGTGTTGCTATGTGGTTGCTAGGTTACCAGAGTGGTTGCTAGGGTGTTGCTAGGTGGTTGCTAGGGTAACCAGAGTGGTTGCTAGGGTGTTGCTAGGGTAACCAGAGTGGTTGCTAGGGTGTTGCTAGGTGGTTGCAATGGTAACCAGAGTGGTTGCTAGGTGGTTGCTAGGGTATCCTAGGTGGTTGCTAGGGTGTTGCTAGGCAGTTGCTAGGGTATTTTGGGTGGTTGCTAGGGTGTTGCTAGGGTAACCAGAGTGGTTGCTAGGGTGTTGCTAGGCGGTTGCTAGGGTAACTGGAGTGGTTGCTAGGGTGTTGCTAGGTGGTTGCTACGGTAACCAGAGTGGTTGTTAGGGTGTTGCTAGGTGGTTGCTAGGGTAACCGGGGTGGTTGCTAGGCAGTTGCTAGGGTATCCAGTCTAGTTGCTAGGGTGTTGCTAGGTGGTTGCTAGGGTAACCAGATTGGTTGCTAGGGTGTTCCTAGGTGGTTGCTAGGCAGTTGCTAGGGTATCCAGGGTGGTTGCTAGGGTGTTGCTAGGGTAACCAAAGTGGTTGCTAGGGTGTTGCTAGGTGGTGGCTAGGGTAACCAGGGTGGTTGCTAGCCAGTTGCTAGGGTAACCAGAGTGGTTGCTAGGGTGTTGCTAGGTGGTTGATAGGGGAACCAGGGTGGTTGCTAGGCAGTTGCTAGGGTATCTTGGGCGGTTGCTAGGGTGTTGCTAGGTGGTTGCTAGGGTAACTGGGGTGGTTGCTAGGCAGTTGCTAGGGTAAACAGGGTGGTTGCTAGGGCGTTGCTAGGCAGTTACTAGGGTAAACAGGCTGGTTGCTAGGCAGTTGCTAGGGTATCTGGGGCGGTTGCTAGGGTGTTGCTAGGTGGTTGCTAGGGTAACTGGGGTGGTTGCTAGGCAGTTGCTAGGGTATTTTGGGTGGTTGCTAGGCAGTAGCTAGGGTATCCGGGGTGGTTGCTATGATGTTACTAGGTAGTTGTTATGTCTTCTGGGTAGTTACTATGGCATTCCTCGCACAATTTAACACTTAGCTAACCACTATTAGCATGTAGCTATTCACTGCTAGCATATGTAGCATGTTGGTAGTCCTGTTTGCTAGCATGGGTAAATACCCCCAACCCCCATGTCTCTACGACACTCAGAAGCAGAGATATAGGTCTGGCTAAATGGTTGCTAGGGTTCTCTGTTTGGTTGCTAAGGAGTGGCTTCCCAGCTACAGTGATGTTACTCCAAAGGCTGAGTGTCAAGTAGACCCAACCCCCATGTCTCTACGACTTTCTGATGCAGAGATATAGGTCTGGCTAAATGGTTGCTAGGGTACTCTGTTTGGTTGCTAAGGAGTGGCTTCACTGCTACAGTGATGTTACTCCAAAGGCTCCTTGTGAGTATGAACTATATAAACCAACCAGAACCTCTACGACATTCAGAACTGAAGATATTTCACTTTGTATTTGGTTGCTAAGGTGCTCCATAATGGTTGCTAGGGCGTGGCTAGGAAGTGTTGAAGAAGTTGATGATTGACAGTTTGCTAACCCGAGTCATACGAGCCCACCCTCAAATTTCTATGACTTTTCTATCCAGAGACAGAAGTCGATCAATTTGAATGGAAGTCTATGGGATGGGTTGCTAAGGTGCTCTAAATGGTTGCTAGGGCGTGGCTTAATAGCTTCACTGTGATCCTGAGACACTCATTGGTCGCCTGAGTAAAATGAGCCCTCCCCCTTGTCTCTGTGACTCTGTGATGCAGAGCTATGTTCAATTCAAAATCCCTATGCAATTTTCCATAGTAGTTGGTGTTTCATGGGACGGCCTTCCCCATTAATCTCTATGGGGCAAATTTGGGCAGCTCTAGCACCCCAGGGGTACAACTTTCACCCCATTGTGTGGTATGATTTTACAGAGGCTGTCACCCTCTTCAAATGTCGTGAATCACATGTTTCTACAATATCCTCACTCTGAGTTATTAATCGTCAAAGTTTGTCACAATGTTAAGTCAATGCGTTTTTTCGGCTGCTTTTTCGCCCCTGGGGCGAACATCGTACCCCCGATCCCTTAGAAAAGATATAGCACACTTGGTCAGAACAGGCCTGCGGCCTGTTCTGATTTTGGGGCCTGTAGCACTAAAGCTGTAGGTCGAGTTAGAGTCAGAAAAAGGGTCTCAGAAGATTAATAATAACTAGAGAGGATAAAGTTCGTCGAGACAAACTTTAGAAGTTGGCTGAGAATGTCGCACCGGAACCTGTAATTTTGCATGTTGGTAGCACAATTTAACATTATCTACGAAGTATGTTACGAAAAAAGAATTAGCAGGTTGCTAGGGTGTTGCTAGTTGGTTGCCAGGGTAACCAGAGTGGTTGCTAGGCGGTTGCTATGGTAACTGGGGTGGTTGCTAGGGTGTTGCCAGGCGGTTGCTAGGGTAACCTGTTTGGTTGCTAGGTTGTTGCTAGGCGGATGCTAGGGTAACCGGAGTGGTTGCTAGGGTGTTGCTAGGCAGTTGCTAGGGTATTTTGGATGATTGCTAGGCAGTTGCTAGGGTAGCTAGGGTGGTTGCTAGGCGGTTGTTAGGGTAACCAGGGTGGTTACTAGGGTGTTGCTAGGTGGTTGCTAGGCTATCCTGAGTGGTTGCTAAGGTGTTGCTAGGCAGTTGCTAGGGTATTTTGGGTGGTTGCTAGGCAGTTGCTAGGGTAACCAGAGTGGTTGCTAGGCGGTTGCTAGGGTATCCTGGGTGGTTGCTAGGGTGTTGCTAGGCAGTTGCTAGGGTATTTTGGGTGGTTGTTAGTGTGATGCTAGGCGGTTGCTAGGGTAAACAGGGTGGTTGCTAGGGCGTTGCTAGGCAGTTGCTAGGGTATTTTGGGTGGTTACTAGGGTGTTGCTAGGGTATCCTGGGTGGTTGCTAGGGCGTTGCTAGGCAGTTGCTAGGGTATTTTGGGTGGTTGCTAGGCAGTTGCTAGGGTATCTGGGGCGGTTGCTAGGGTGTTGCTAGGTGGTTGCTAGGGTAACTGGGGTGGTTGCTAGGGTATCCTGAGTGGTTGCTAGGCAGTTGCTAGGGTAAACAGGGTGGTTGCTAGGCAGTTGCTAGGGTATTTTGGGTGGTTGCTAGGGTGTTGCTAGGGTATCTGGGGCGGTTGCTAGGGTGTTGCTAGGTGGTTGCTGGGGTGTTGCTAGGTGGTTGCTAGGGTAACTGGGGTGGTTGCTAGGCAGTTGCTAGGGTATCCGGGGTGGTTGCTATGATGTTACTAGGTAGTTGTGAGGTCTTCTGGGTAGTTACAATGGCATTCCTAGCACAATTTAACACTTAGCTAACCCCTATTAGCATGTAGCTATTCACTGCTAGCATATGTAGCATGTAGGAAGTCCTGTTTGCTAGCATGAGTCAATAGACCCAACCCCCATGTCTCTACGACACTCAGAAGCAGAGATATAGGTCTGGCTAAACTGTTGCTAAGGTACTCTGTTTGGTTGTTAGGGAGTGGCTTCAAAGTGATCATGAGACACTCATTGGTTGCCTGATTAAAAAGAGCCCTCCCCCATGAGTGTACAATACTGTGATGCAGAGTTATGTTCAATGCAAAATCCCTATGCAAGTTACCATGAAACATGAAGGGAATGAAACAGGAAGTGCAAGCACTTCCTGTTTCCTGTCATTTGCCATATTAGGTAGAATGGCAGCATCACTGATTCTGATTGGATGAGAGACAGTTATAGAACCGCCCCTGCACTGACTCTCAGCAGCTGCAGTGTTTAGATTTGAATTTGGAGACAGTTGGAGTTTGAAATATCTGAACATTCCGCAATGCAAAGTCAATGGGACTTTTTTGGGGGCTTTTTTCGCCATTTTTAGGAAAACCGTAGGTCCGATCCCTTAGAAAAGATATAGCACACTATTTCAGAACAGGCCTGCGGCCTGTTCTGATTTTGGGGTCTGTAGCACCAAAGCTGTAGGTCAAGTTAGAGTCAGAAAAAGGGTCTCAGAAGATTAATAATAATAATAAGTTTAAGTCGAACAACAGTAAGTTGGCTGCTTCTCAGCCAACTTAACTAGAGAGGATAAAGTTCGTCGAGACAAACTTTAGAAGTTGGCTGAGAGCGTTGCACCGGAAACGTTAATTTCGCATGTTGGTAGCACAATTTAACATTAAATACAAAGTACGTTACGAAATCAGAAATTAACAGGTTGCAAAGGTCTTCTGGGTGGTTGCTAGGTGGTTGCTAGGGTAACCAGAGTGGTTGCTAGGGTGTTGCTAGGCGGTTGCTAGGGTAACCAGAGTGGTTGCTAGGGTGTTGCTAGGCGGTTGCTAGGGTAACTGGAGTGGTTGCTAGGGTGTTGCTAGGTGGTTGCTAGGGTAACCAGAGTGGTTGCTAGGCGGTTGCTAGGGTAACCAGAGTGGTTGCTAGGGTGTTGTTAGGCGGTTGCTAGGGTAACTAGAGTGGTTGCTAGGGTGTTGCTAGGTGGTTGCTACGGTCTTCTGGGTGGTTGCTAGGGCGTTGCTAGGCAGTTTCTTAGGTATCCAGGGTGGTTGCTAAGGTGTTGCTAGGTGGTTGCTAGGGTAACCGGAGTGGTTGCTAGGGTAACCAAAGTGGTTGCTAGGGTATTGCTAGGTGGTTGCTAGGGTAACCTGGGTGGTTGCTAGGGTGTTGCTAAGGAGTTGCCAGGGTAATTAGAGTGGTTGTTAGGATGTTGCTAGGGTAATCAGAGTGGTTGCTAGGCGGTTGCTAGGTTATTTTGGGTGGTTGCTAGGTGGTTGCTAGGGTAACCAGAGTGGTTGCTAGGCGGTTGCAAGGGTATCCTAGGTGGTTGCTAGGGTAACCGGGGTGGTTGCTAGGGTGTTGCTAGGCAGTTGCTAGGGTATTTTGGGTGGTTGCTAGGCAGTTGCTAGGGTATCTGGGAAGGTTGCTAGGGTGTTGCTAGGTGGTTGCTAGGGTAACCGGGGTGGTTGCTAGGCAGTTGTTAGGGTATCCAGGGTGGTTGCTAGGCAGTTGCTAGGGTATCCAGGGTGGTTGCTAGGATGTTGCTAGGTAGTTGTGAGGTCTTCTGGGTAGTTACTATGGCATTCCTAGCTCAATTTAAAAACTTAGCTAACCACTATTAGCATGTAGCTATTCACTGCTAGCATGTGTAGCATGTTGGAAGTCCTGTTTGCTAGCATGAGTCAATAGAGCCAACCCCCATGTCTCTACGACACTCAGAAGCAGAGATATAGATCTGGCTAAATGGTTGCTAGGGTACTCTGTTTGGTTGTTAGGGAGTGGCTTCATAGTCATCATGAGACACTCATTGGTTGCCTGATTAAAAAGAGCCCTCCCCCTTGAATCTATGATATCGTGATGCAGAGTTACATTCAATACAAAATTCCTATGTAAGTTACCTTGAAACATGAAGGGAATGAAGAAGGAAACAGGAAGTGCAAGCACTTCCTGTTTCCTGTCCTTTGCCATATAAGGTAGAATGGCATCATCACTGATTCTGATTGGATGAGAGACAGTTATAGAACCGCCTCTGCACTGACTCTCAGCAGCTGCAGTGTTTAGATTTGAATTTGAAGACAGTTGGAGTTTGAAATATCTGAACATTCCGCAATGCAAAGTCAATGGGACTTTTTTTCGGGCTTTTTTCGCCATTTTTAGGAAAACCGTAAGTCCGATCCCTTAGAAAAGATATAGCACACTATTTCAGAACAGGCCTGCGGCCTGTTCTGATTTTGGGGTCTGTAGCACCAAAGCTGTAGGTCGAGTTAGAGTCAGAAAAAGGGTCTCAGAAGATTAATAATAATAATAAGTTTAAGTCGAACAACAGTAAGTTGGCTGCTTCTCAGCCAACTTAATAATAAGTTTAAGTCGAACAACAGTAAGTTGGCTGCTTCTCAGCCAACTTAATAATAAGTTTAAGTCGAACAACAGTAAGTTGGCTGCTTCTCAGCCAACTTAATTATAGACAAGCATGATAAAGCAGCTCCATCTCCATGCAGCTAGATGTTCCTATGACTACAGTTGCACATATTATTCAGAACTTTAAAATCCATGGGACTGTAGCCAACCTCCCTGGACGTGGCTGCAGGAGGAAAATTGATGACAAATCAAAGAGACTGGATAATCTGAATGGTAACAAAATAGCCCAGAAAGACTTCTAAAGAGATCCAAGGTGAACTCCATGCCCAAGAAACATCAGTGTCAGATTGCATCATCCGTCGTTATTTGAGCCAAAGTGGACTACATGGGAGACGACCAAGGAGGTCACCATTGTTGAAAACAAATCATAAAAAAAGCTAGACTGGAATATATCAAACTACATGTTGACAAGCCACAAAGCTCCTGAGAGAATGTCCTATGGATAGATGAGACAAAAATTGAACTTTTTGTCAAGGCACATCAGCTCTATGTTCACAGACGGAAAAATAAAGCATATCAAGAAAAGAACACTGTCCCTACTGTGAAACATGGAGGAGGCTCTATTATGTTCTGGGGCTGCTTTGCTGCATCTGAATCTGTGCAGGGTACAATGAAATTGTAGAAAAGACTATCAAAGGATTCTAGAGAGAAATGTGCTGGTCAGCGTCAGACAGCTTGGTCTCAGTCGCAGGTCATGGGTCTTGCAACAGGACAATGATGCAAAACACACAGCTAAAAACACCTAGGAATGGCAAAGAGGAAAACATTTTAAAGCGGCCTTCTATGATCCCTGACCTCAATCCTATTGGAGCTGAAACATGCCGTCTGGAAAAGACACCCTTCAAACCGGAAACAACTGGAGCAGTTTGCTCATGAGGAGTGGGCCAAAATACCTGTTGAGAGGTGCAGAAGTCTCATTGACAGTTACAGGAATCGTCTGATTGTAGTGATTTGCTCAAAAGGTTGTGCAACAAAATATTAAGTTAGGGGTACCAACGATTTTGTCTAGGCTGGTTCCATGAGTTAATTTTTTTTTAATAATTCCGTTGAAGCATGGTTGAAAAGCAATGTCTGACTTTCATTGGTTAATATTCATCAATTTTTTTTATTTATTATTACTTTTGTCAGAGTAAAGTTTTTTCTGTGAACATTGTGAGTTTTTCTTGTATAGTTACTCTTAGTCCCAAACAAGATGGCGCCGCGGATGGGAGCCTCGTTTTTTAGCTCCTCAGTGATTGTCCTGTCTTTGTTTGTTTATTCTGCTTTTAGTCACTCTTTTCTGATTGTTTTCACAAAAAACGAACTACTGGACATTAGGGAACACACACCAGACAACATTTCTGTTGTTTTTGATTATTCAGATTTTTTTCATTATTTTTGATTTTATTCGATATCCTCGTTGGAGTCGCGACTGTCTCTTTAAACCGAGCAGCCAGACGCATGCGAGGGAGGCGATCTGGGGCACTGGTCAAACTCTGCTCGCGGGGCTTCCGCACTCCTCTTCTCAGTATTCATCTTGCTAATCTCCGTTCTCTTCCTAATAAAATGAATGAACTGCTTCTCCTCACCTGGATTAATAAGGATTTTTTCAACTCTGCTGCTCTGTGCTTCACTGAGACCTGGCTAAATGTAAACACACAATGCACTATCTCTGCCGGGCTTCCAGCTGTTCCGAGCTGATCGCATCACGGAGCTAACCGGGAAAACGAGAGGCGGAGGTTTGTGTTTCTACATCAACGAAAGTTGGTGTTCAGATATAACAACGCTGAAGAAGATATGCTCTCCTAACCTAGAGACTCACTTCATAAACTGTAAACCTTTCTATTTACCGCGTGAGATTGCCTCGTTTATTCTGGTCAATGTTTACATTCCTCCAGACGCGTGTGTCGGCACAGCATTACAACAGCTGGCTGAACAAATAGCTGAGCCTGAGCAAAAGTATCCAGATTCTCTTTTAATCATACTTGGGGATTTTAACAAAGCAAATCTCTCCCGTGAACTGCCAAAATACAGACAGCACATTACATGTCCCACCAGAGACGGTAATATTCTTGACCACTGCAAAACCACAATAAAGAATGCATATCACTCCGTCCCACGGGCAGCTTTGGGGCTTTCTGATCGCTGTGTGGTTCATCTTATACCATCCCACAGGCAGAAACTGAAATCAGCTAAACCTGCAAAAAAAGACTGTTAAAAGATGGACTAATGAAGCAGAACAAGAATTAAAAGCATGCTTTGATTGCACTGACTGGAATGTTTTTGAAGCTGCTACCACTGATCTGGACGAGCTCACAGATACTGTAACATCATACATCAGTTTCTGTGAGGACATTCTTATCATTTCCTAATGATAAACCATGGTTTACTGGGAAACTCAAACAGCTTCGTCATAACAAAGAGGACGCTTACAGAAGGAGGGATGGTGTTTTGTACAAACAGACCAGGAACAGACTAACAAAGGAGATAAGAGCAGCTGAAAGAAGTTATGCTGAAAAGCTGAGAAACCAGTTCTCTTCCAACAACCCTGCTGCTGTCTGGTCAAGCCTGAAGAATATCACCAATTATAAGCCACCATCCTACCGACCTGCTGAGAATCAACATCTGGCGGATGAGCTAAACACTTTTTATTGCAGGTTTGAGAAACCCAATCTCACACCTCAAAACCACTCTGAACTACACTTCACACATCCTCCAACACCTCCTGCACCCCCTCTCCCCCCTCCGCCACCCAACCAGTGCTTAAGGTCTGTGTGGAGCAGGTAACCAAAATCTTCAAAAGACAGAAGATAAGGAAAGCTTCAGGCCCAGACGGCATCTCATCTGCTTGTTTGAAAGCCTGCGCTGACCTGATCTTCAATAGATCATTGGAGCAGTGTGAAGTTCCCCGTTGCTTCAAATGCTCCACCATCATTCCTGTCCCAAAAAAACCCAAAATCACTGGACTTAATGACTACAGACTTGTCGCTCTCACATCTGTGGTCATGAAGTCATTTGAAAGACTGGTTGTGGCCCACCTGAAGGACATCACTGGACCCTTGCTGGATCCTCTCCAATTTGCCTACAGAGCAAACAGGTCTGTGGATGATGCAGTCAACTGCATTATATCCTGCAACATCTCTACAGACCTGGGACTTATGCAAGGATCTTATTTGTGGACTTCAGTTCGGCCTTCAACACCATCATGCCTGATCTTCTTACAGCTAAACTGACCCAGCTCTCCTTGCCATTCTCAATCTGTCAGTGGATCACCAGCTTCCTGACAGACCGGCAACAGCGAGTGAGACTGGGGAAACTCACATCCAGGACTCTCACTACCAGCATTGGCGTCCCCCAGGGGTGTGTTCTCTCCCCACTGCTCTTCTACCTGTACACCAATGACTGCACTTCTAAAGACCCTTCTGTGAAGCTCCTGAAATTTGCACACGACACCACCGCCATCGGCCTCATCCGAAATGGTGACGAGTCGGCTTACAGACTGGAGGTTGAACAACTGGCTGTCTGGTGCAGTTATAACAACCTTGAGCTCAACACGCTCAAAACGGTGGAGATGATAGTGGACTTCAGGAGGAACAGCCCTGCTCTACCTCCACTCACCATCATGAACAGCACAGTGGCAGCAGTGAAGTCATTCAGGTTCCTGGGCACCACCATCTCTCAGGACCTGAAGTGGAACAATCACATTGACACCATTGTAAAAAAGGCTCAGCAGAGACTGTACTCTTCATCAGCTCTTCATCAGCTGAGGAAGCTCAACCTCCCACAGGAGCTGCTGATACAGTTCTACTCGGCCGTCATTGAGTCTGTTTTGTGCACCTCCATCACTGTCTGGTTTGGTTCAGCTACCAAATCTGACATCGGGAGACTACATCGCACAATCAGGACTGCAGAGAGGATTATTGGTGCTTCCCTGCCAGCCCTCCAGGACCTGTAGTCTTCCAGAGTGAAAAAGAGAGCAGGTAAAATCATCTCAGACTCTGCTCACCCTGGAAACACCCTGTTTGAACTGTTACGATCGGCGACTACGATCACTGGCCACTAGAACATCTAGGCACAGGAACAGTTTCTTTCCACAGGCTATTTCACTCTTGAACAGTTGAATTAATAAGAGATAAAATGCTGGGCAGAATGCAGGGAAAGAAAAACAATGCAGACGGATGTTATGGCTGACAATCTATCCCCTCTCCCACTCCATGCAAAAAATCCCATTATGTGACCACATGTACTGTGTATGTTACGTATTACTATTGTTATTTGCTATGTAAACTCATGTTGTGTTGTATATGTGCACTGGAAGCTTCAATACCAAGACAAATTCCTTGTGTGTGCAAGCACACTTGGCAATAAAGCTCTTTCTGATTCTGATTCTTATTCTGATTCTGATAGTCAACAGAATGTGTTAATTTAACCATCAAAATAAAGTGAAAACCAAACTGTCAGAGTTCTACAAGAGAGGGGACCCAAACACAGGATAAAAGGTGAGGTTTCATTGACACGACTCACGACAAGGCACAACAGGAGAAGTGAGGCGTGAAAGTTCAACAAGCCGGGCAGAGTAGACAACACAGAGATAGGCAGAGGATGATCACAACTGAAACCAGTCCTGTGTGATAATGGGCTGAGAAGTACTGGAGAGGCAGCACCAAAAGAGAGTCTAAGCAGGAGTGCACCAGACCCAAAAAGTGTAGATCTCCTCAGACTTGGTCCCAGTCTTGCTGCCAGACAGAAATCTCAGGGTGCGGGACAGGGCAGGAACAGACAAAACATGATGGACACAAAACGAACCAGCAAGGACATGAGGGGAAGGAGCACAATATAAAGGGTGAAGAGCACATGAGGGACAGGTGAACACTAAAGCAAATGAGGACTAGACAAGGGGGTGTGGTAATTGGAACTGCAGAGGCAGGACAAAAGGACCACATAGCAAACACGAAGATAGAGCCATGTACTCCAACACAATGCAAATGAGAAGTTATTAAACAAAGACAAAACAAACAAGACAGTCTGGGCAGGACGCAAACTAGTACTTTCTAAAGATACAAACTCAGTAAAATTATTTCTACATGTATGTATATATATATATATATATATATATATATATATATATATATATATATACACTGTAAGAAAAAATCCTAATTTTACAGAAAATATCTCTAATTTTTTACAGTATTTTTTTGTAAATCGAAATTATGTTTAAAACTATGTAAAATTACAATAAATATCAGTAAATTAACAACTTGACTGTTATTTTAAGGATTATATCATTAATGACAAATTACAGTAATTCTTATTTTTTATACAGAAAATTACTGTATTATTTATACAGTATTTTTCTATTTTTATACATTACGTACAAATTCATGTAAAATTACAATAAATATCAGTAAATTAACAAATTGACTGTTATTTTAAGGATTATATCATTAATGACAAATTACAGTAATTCTTATTTTTTTATACAGAAAATTACTGTATTATTTATACAGTATTTTTTCTATTTTTATACATTACGTACAAATTCATGTAAAATTACAATAAATATCAGTAAATTAACAAATTGACTGTTATTTTAAGGATTATATCATTAAATGAAAAATTACAGTAATTCTTATTTTTTATACAGAAAATTACTGTATTATTTCTACAGTATTTTTCTATTTTTATACATTACGTACAAATTCATGTAAAATTACAATAAATATCAGTAAATTAACAACTTGACTGTTATTTTAAGGATTATATCATTAAATGAAAAATTACAGTAATTCTAATTTTTTATACAGAAAATTACTGTATTATTTATACAGTATTTTTCTATTTTTATACATTACGTACAAATTCATGTAAAATTACAACCAATATATGTAATAATTAACAATTTGACCATTATTTTAAGGATTATATCATTAATGACAAATTACAGTAATTTCCAGTTTTAATACAGGAAAATTACCTTATTATTATCTTTTCTGTTTTCATTCAATACATACAAATCCATGTAAAATTACGAACAATATATGTAAATTAATGCAATGTTTTATTTATACCATATTTTTCTGTAAATGAATAATTCTAGCCTACTTCTAGAAAATGAAGATCCAAGAATGTGCATCAGATGTGTTCTTAAGAAGCCACAGTAAACTTTATTGTTTATATATGTAATTCTCCTGTAAGGGAGTGATATATGTTGATTATAAATCACACTCAGTCACCCGCGATGTTCATTCATTTAACCTTATAACGTGAATACAACAGAAACAGACACATACACAAATTATATACAACTAGTACAGGGGTCGGCAACCCGCGGCTCCGGAGCCGCATGCGGCTCTTTCACCCCTGTGCTGCGGCTCTTTCATCCCATACACGTAAATTGTAGCAGCGGTCCCGCTGTGAAAATGGCCATGTGAGAGGAATAAGAGCGCTGTTTCAGGGGACTTTTATTCTGAAACTACGACGCGCATTAGTTCAGAAAGTTAAGCGGTTCAGTTCAGAGTGAATCATATATCACTCACCGCGGCAGATATCAGTTAAACTATTACACACTGGAGAAAAGCCAATAACTTGGTTAACAGCCTCGGAAAGAGTGCCTATTGTGTGTTTTGTGCGTCTTAGGAGAGTGAGTTCACAATTACCACTATGTTTGCTTATGTACATACTCGTCTTTGTTATGACGCAGTTATTGAAGTGTTATAGCTCGATGCTAATTTAGTTGTGCTTCATTTTCTGTGTTTACATTTTTATCTGCTATGTTCAGATAAAGTAATAATAATTAATGAAGGTAATTGTGTTCATGTATTAGGGGAGAAGCCACACTCCTTTCCACTCCCTTCCATCCAAGCTCATCCATTTGAGCAAGGACATTACTGAGATCTTTGATCACATGTGCTTCTTGTGCTCCCACATCTCAATCTCCTTCAGCATTACTGGACATTATTGAAGCTCATATTAATGGTTGGCTCCCCTCTTTGACCTGTTTAATCGAATAAATCACTTTGAGACAATTTCTTCCTTCTCTGTCGTGTTCTGACCCACTCCCCTCAACAGAATGATCGCTCCGTATCGCTTCATATATAAACCTTAGATTGCGGCTCCGGACATATTTGAAAACATTTTTTTTTTGTTAAATATGTCTCTTTCAACATTAAAGGTTGCCGACCCCTGAACTAGTACATAGCTTTACATTTAACAGAAACAACGAGTAACGAAAGCATTAAAGCACATATAACAAACACTTCCTGTGTGATGCGGTATCGTCAGCGCGCGCGCGCTATCGCGGTACATTTGAGTTAACTGAAAAGAACAACGAACAAACAACAAAAAACAATCACATACAAATAAATCAAACTCAATTATTTACACATATCACATATACATTTGATTAACGCTAAGTTTTATGCATTAGCTTACCTAACCCTAACCCTAAAAGCCTGACAATGTCAATGCCAAATACCTTTAAATATTGTGGTATTCTGACATGTTTCTAACTGACACATCTTCTACTCATAAAGATCAGGACTTACAAGCTTATCACTCGTATTTACAGCATTGTGGTGCCTTTAATCCTAACCTTAACCCCAAACCCAGGCCTGGTCTCACAGACAGGGTTAAGACTAAGCTAGGATTTGCCAATAAATCAATACATTTAAGTATCTTTAATAAACGGCACAAATTAAATAAATAAATAAATAATAATAAGACACATTTGTTACATAAATGAATTGACTCAGGCACAAAAGTTTATAATGATTTGTAGAACATCAAATTGTCCTAAAACGCAACAGGGGCAACCACTCGAAGTCTGTCTAAAAAGTCTGTCTCATGAGACTATACCATGATTAAAATGAAACTGAAGTTTTTGTCCTAAAATAACAGGCTGCAAAAGATTAAATGCAGACGAGAAGTCCACAAACAAAAAGCCATGCAAAAGCCCAAGCTGTTTTTGTGCTCAAAGTTGATGTGTTAGAAGCAGGAAAAATGGGCAAGCGTAAGGATTAACAGATGAGCTACTGGAGCTCAAACTGCTCAAGAAATTAATGCTGGTTCTGATAGAAAGGGGTCAGAATACACAGAGCATCTCAGTTTATTGCATATGGGGCGGCATAGCCGCTGACCAGTCAGGGTGTCCATGCGGACTCCTGTCCACTGCCAAAAGTGCCAACAGTGGGCATCGGAACAGTGGGCATCAAAACTGGACCACGGAGCACAGATTCCGATGAATCATATTTTCTTTTGCATCATAGTGGCCAGGTGCGTGTACATTGCTTACAAGACTTAAAGGATCTGTTGCTAACAAATTGGGGGTCAGGGCTTTTTTTTTTCCCCCAAAAGGGGGACCAACACAATATTAGGAAGGTCATAATATTATGCCTGATTATGCAATGTTAGCAAACAAGTGTTGCTTTGGACAGAAGATTAAACCTAAACCAACAGGTTGTGTAACAGTGGCACACAGTAAAAGTGAAAATGAGAGTTGACATTATTAGGCAGAATATTTCTAAAGGAAAGGTCAGGTAAATAAATTGTGTTTTACTGCAATCAAAAAAAAACTATTATATATATATATATATATATATATATATATATATATATATATATATATATATATATATATATATATATATATACACACACAATATACACATATATATGTCCAATAAAAACACAATTTAAACAATTATTTAATACAACATCCTACAAATTATTACAAGCCACATTATTGTATGTCTGTGTTGCTTTGAGCATGATTGGTTATGCTGAGTTTCATCCAGGAATCTGGCCAATGACAAATGTGCGCGCCTTTTACAGCGTGCGCGCCTTTTTTCAAATTTGAAAAAAAAAAATTGTTGGAAAGCGAGTGTGCGCGCGCGCCTATCTGTCTGTGTGCGTTGCAGCTCGCCACCTGCAGTGCACAGTACTACTTCAGCTCGGTTTTGCATGGATTATTACATTGATTATTTTACGTCGGACTGCAAAGTTTTCTATTTTAGGCAAATTTAAGTTGCGGATTGTTAATGGTGAACAAACAAAAAATGCAATATGGCCAACGACTTTTACCAACGTGTAACGTTACCGGACAACTACAGAAGGTAAGTTAAATAAGTTAGCTTTTATTAAAAAAAATATAGTCTGCTACATTGTGATGTAATGTGTTTAAGTAATAATCTAATCGCGATAACGACATTACATAGTTCAGTGTATTAGCTAACGTTAACTGTGTGTTGTTAGCATGTGTTAATATTTTAAACTAGGATTAAGATTTAAAAAAAAAAAAAGTCTATATAAGAGCTTTGTAAATGAGTGAACTGAGAACGGAGTCTTGTACAAGCTCTTTTGAAAATCCCTGTTAGTAAGTAAATGGCTAATGTGTGCGTGTGTGTGTGTGAAATACATTTTAGGAAGAAAAAATCCAGCCACAGGATGATCTTCAGGAGCGGTGAGTATTGACATACTAACATTAGGAAAGCTGAATTTTCAGCATCATTTCTCCAGTCTTTAGTGTCACATGATCCTTCAGAAATCATTCTGATATGCTGATGTGCTGCTTAAGAAACATTTACTATTATTATTAATGTCGAAAACAGCTTGTAACGCGTTTATTCTCTAGGAGAGGCCGGATAGCTCGCCTAAATGTAGAGTGAATCACTAGTAAGACACAGCTGATATTCCACAGGAGGGGTCCTTTATTAACTGTCCATCCTACACACACCGGGGAGGTTGGCAAACAATGCTTCACACACAATCGCGTTACCAAACAACAACAAAACAACAGTAAGAGCAACATAAACGAAAACTGTGTGAAAAACCTCACTCCATACATGCGATGCTTCCCTGCCCGCGCTCTGTTCGAACCTCATTACTGCTCTTGAGAGAGTGAAAAAGCACTCCGCCTTAAAGGAGCATTACCCACTATAACTCGTTACAAGCTGCGTACATTTTTTTCAGGATTATTTAATGAATAGAAAGTTCAAAAGAACAGCATTTATCTGAAATATAAAGCTTTTGCAACATTATAAATGTCTATACTGTCACTTTAATGCATCCTTGCTGAAACAAATTATGAATTTCTTTAAGTTATTTCCCAAAAAAAAAACAAAATCTTACCAACCCAAAACTTTTGAACGGTATACAATGTTACAAAAGCTTTCTATTTCAGATAAATACTGTTCTTTGGATCTTTCTATTTATCAAAGAATCATAAAAAGAACTGTTTTCAACATTGATAATAATCATGAATGTTTCTTGAGCAGCAAATCCTCATATCAGAATGATTTCTGAAGGATCATGTGACACTGAAGACTGGAGTAATGATGCTGGAAATTCAGCTTTGCATCACAGGTATAAATTACATTTTAAAATATATTCAAATAGAAAACAGTTGTTTTGCATTTTAATAATATTTCACAATATTACAGCTTATTTTCTATTTTTTATAATATAATAGCATAAATGCAGCCCCGGTGAGCAGAAGTGACATCTTTAAAAACATACAAAAATATTACTGTTCTAAAACATTTGACCGGTAGTGTACACACACACACACACACACTGCTCAAAAGTTTGGTATCGTAAGATTTTTAATGTTTTTAAAAGAAGTTTCGTCTGCTCATCTGCAAGGCTGCATTTATTTAATTAATCATACTAACAGTAATATTGTGAAATAATATTATAATTTAAAATAACTTTTCTATTTGAAAATATTTTAAAATGTAATTCATTCTTGTTAGCAAAGGTGAATTTTCAGCATCGTTACTCCAGTCATAAATTTAATAAATAAATGCTGTATAATTTTAATAAACGCTGTATAAGTGCTGTTCATTTTGTAAAGTGTTACAGTTTTGTATTCAGTATGTTTAGACTGTCACCATAATCCTAGTTTGAGAATTTGATAAACTATTGTTAATTACTGAAGTAATTTCAATTTTGTATTTTATTTATTCAATAATTGTGATTTTAGATTACGTTTTACATAATTTAAACACTATTAAATTATATGTAAACAAATGCTGCAAATTGAAGTTTGAGATGATTTTAATTATTTTTTATACTGTTTATACTTATTTTATCTGCCAAAATAAAACTTCATTTTAAATCTTGAGCACGTCTTGACTATTTATTGTTTGACTGTATCATTTAGGAAATCTGTAAAATAAGTGTTTATCTGTTGAACTCTTAACACTGTCGTTTTATTGAAGGTGTTTCACTGTAATCATTTAGTAAATACCAGTAAAATAACAGTGTTTATCCATAGAACTCTTAGCAATATCATTTAATTAAAGGTGTTTGACTGTAATAATTTAGTAAATACCTGTAAAATAACAGTGTTTATCCGTAGAACTCTTAGCAGTATCATTTAATTAAAGGTGTTTGACTGTAATAATTTAGTAAATACCTGTAAAATAACAGTGTTTATCCGTAGAACTCTTAGCAATATCATTTAATTAAAGGTGTTTGACTGTAATAATTTAGTAAATACATGTAAAATAACAGTGTTTGTCCATAGAACTCTTAGCAATATCATTTAATTAAAGGTGTTTGACTGTAATAATTTAGTAAATACCTGTAAAATAACAGTGTTTATCCGTAGAACTCTTAGCGATATCATTTAATTAAAGGTGTTTGACTGTAATAATTTAGTAAATACCTGTAAAATAACAGTGTTTATCCATAGAACTCTTAGCGACATCAGTTAATTGAAGGTTTTTGGCTGTAATAATTTAGTAAATACCTGTAAAATAACAGTGTTTATCCGTAGAACTCTTAGCGATATCATTTAATTAAAGGTGTTTGACTGTAATAATTTAGTAAATACCTGTAAAATAACAGTGTTTGTCCGTAGAACTGTTAACACTGTAATTTAATTGAAGGTTTTTGATCATAATAATCTAGGAAAGATCCATAAAATAACAGTTTTACACTGTAAAAAAAAAATCATAAAAAAACGGTAAATGACTGGCAGCTACGGCTGCCAAACAAAAACCGTAAAAAAAAGGTAAAATATCTTACTTTAAACACGGGAAAAATCTGTAAAATAACATGTTTTTTCACTACAATTTTTAATGAAAATTTCTGTAAAATTATTGTTTTTGCACTTTATTTGAATTAAGATATTTTACTTTAATTTTATGGTTTTTGTTTGGCAGCCGTAGCTGCCAGTCATTTACCGTTTTTTTACGAGATTTTTTTTTACAGTGTATATATATATATATATATAAATTAATTGAAATTCAAATATATATTTAAAAAAAATATATATAATATTTTTGAAAATATCTTCTTGTGAGGTAACAATAATTAAAGACAGAATGTCACAGACAAAAGAGAAAGAGAAGAAACAGGATAATTTCCTACCAAGAGTTTTCCCAGCCTCAGGCTAAAACTAGTTACATATTTCTTATTTCAATTTCATAGCATAGCCAGGGTCAGATTCAACAAAATACTACTTGAATAGTGAAGAGTACTTTTACTTCCCTTTAAATATTACTCTAATGGGGAAAACAGCTTTATCTTTTTTGGTGTCCATCTCAGAGCTCTTCTGCTATTCAGTGCTAAGGTTTAGCTTAATATGTAAAATTACTTGTAACAGAATGCTTGTAAAATGACTAAATATACTATTATATGTATGTTGTTATATTTTTTATTTTAGCCTATGTTAAAAGACATTGTGGTGCCAGTGATGGCTAGTCCTATTGAGAGTTATATTATTCAAATTCCCATGCAGTTGTGTGCAGGTTGTTTAATATTTGTGATTTATATGCTCTGCACAATATTACAGTGAGGCTCTGTATATTTCTAATCCCAGAGATCCTATTCCTCCTCTCCCTTATGCCAGTCAAATTTTCTAATTAGCTCTCCCCATGGAAGAAGAAGATGGATTATATTTTAATATCTCGACCTAAAATTAGTTTAGATTTTAGCAAGTTAGCACTTCAGAGCAGCTGATTTACTCTTGAAGCTGGAAAATCTGTAAGCTCGCAATTAATCATGCTTGAGCCACTCTCGTAAAGGAGAGAATAAAAGAATAATAATAAAAATCATGCCAAGAATATATAGAGAAAAAATAATCTATGGTGTAAAAAAATTATGTAACTATTCAGAGATTCCTTTATTGTTATTGCAAAAATGTTAAATGACCAATAACCGAATAACGATAAATAAAATCAGAGAAAGTAATCTAGGGAGATGTGTTTTGTATGTTTATATGATGATTTCAAAAAATTTGAAACCTGGCCAATGGCAGTGATGAATTATTTGATAAAGTCTGCATGGTGCCCTAGTGGCCTGTATACAGTAACTATCACAGGAGTCGAGCTGGGTTTGTCACTCACACTAGATGATTTTACTTAAAGCCCATCACTTCAAAATAATTACCGTATATTTGAAACTATACCTTTGAGTAATACTGAAGATATAACTGTAAACTACAGCAATACCTAACAGCTCCTTTCCTAACAATATTGAAACCCATTGTGGAATTATAGAAGATAATAGATGACAGAGCAAACTCTATCTCCTACTGTAAATAACCGGTACATTGTGTGTGTGTGTTTATCCAGCTAGACAACCATTGTGACAGAATGACTGTGATTGTGATCAGAAATTGTTTTAGTGCACTGAAATGTAAAGAAATAACCCAATAGCCAATTATCTAAAATTAAATTGAAAATAAAGAAAATGTCCATAATGTAATATTTATTTTTTTATTACTTTGTATTAAAAGTAATTAGTTTTGTTACTCATTATTTTAGTAAAAAGTGATGTACTGTCTGATTTAGCAGCTCCTTTAGGAACTGAATCCACTTTGTTGGAACAATAACCTTACAGAAGTATCAAGAATCAAACACTGCAGCCTCTTAGTTTCCTCAATTAGTCTGTATAATAATGATAGCACTTGTGTTTGAAAGTCTGCCTCTTGTCTGTTATCCTGTGTTTAGCTTTTTGGCTAGCATACGACACAACCCACTGTATATGTATGCTATCAGAAAAGGCAGCCTGGTTAGGAAAAAAAAACCTCAAATTGTGTTCTGGTAACTGGTAACAATGGAGAATTACCTGTATTAATGTCGCGAATACGGTCTCTGTGGTCCCCTCTGATCACCACCAGAGGGCTACCTCACCTGAATACTAGATCCCAAGGACTCCATTTCCCATAATCCCCTCTTTGACTCTGATTACCCTTTCACCTGATAGAACTCTTGTGGACTATTTAACTCTCACACTCCCATCTCCTCATTGCGAAGTCTTGTTTTCCCCCGGTTTGTTTTGTTTTACTTTATAATATTTCTGAGCGTTTACCCTGGACTGTTTATTCTGTTACCTGTTACGACCCATTGCTGCTTGCCCTGAACTTCGGCCTGGCTTATCATTTATGTCTCTGCCTTGTTTCTGCTAATTCTACTGCTGCTGATTTACCTCTTTCTGTTAAACTACGATTCATCTTCGAACTGTAATCCCTTAAAAAACTTTTTACTGGAGAAAGTAATTATATTACAACTAGATAGAGGAAGTTTATGATATAAACTTCAGTTGGCTTGAGAAAGCCTAGCCTGAAAGTTTAAATTAGTTGTAAAAGCTTCAAGCTTGAAAAGTTTTGAGAGTTTGTCGCTAACAAGATTTATTTGGAGATTACTGATGATTCAGTTGGTCAGTGAGTGGCGCTGTTTCCCACACACAGAAGTAAGCAGCATTTTCTACAGTTATATTTGCAATCTTTGATATGTTTGCCAGTATTTCATAGTTAGTATGTAAAATAGAGAGATTTAACTTACTAATTAAAGTTAAAAAAGTCTTTTTTCAGGATTTAAAAAAAAATGCATATCCATTGCAATGGACATTGGGTTCCAATGACTGCTACTCAATGCACATGCTGATTGAAATTTATTATATATCCTCTTGAGTCCCACAAATTTGCCTGATGTGCATTTTGTAATTTTTCTTGCTATTTGAGATATGTAGGACCTAATAAATACAATACCCCCCCAAAAAATGTGTACAGGTATTGTACAGATGTCTTCATGTGGTATCATAATGCTATTTGCTGTTATGGCCAGTAGGGTACTAATTAGTCAAAATTCAAATCTCATTCTAAAATATGTCAAATTTTAAGAAGAAAATTTGAGAAAATGTCATATGCAGAATATACAATTATTTATTTAATGTGATTAGTGCAAAGTGCACTACTGCTCTGTTCCACTGGGGAAAACCTTGAAAGATACACACAGGAAATGTGTGTGTGTAAAGTGACTGCACTGACTCTAATGCATTTTCTATTAGAGGTTTATTTTATTAAATGTGCAATTTGTAAAACAAAAACCTCAAAATTAAAGTTGAAATGTTATATTGTTCAAGTTCTTGACCTTGGGATTTTTTTATGTTTAATTTTTTTTTATATTGGTTTATATTAGTTTGATATTCACAGCTGTTAAGACCAAATGTCCACTGCAATTGACAACAAAAATTGCTATGAAGGAGTTATTAATAGATGCCTAATTTAATGGGATATTTTTATTATTATTTTTTTCAGAAACCTGGAACCTAATTCTGGTCTGAAGGAAATATATGTATATATAAAGTGTTTCTTCCTGTGAAATAAAATAACTTAAATATTAGTATTTTTTAAATCATTCCTGCCAAGTACAATGGGGAAAGTAATGCAGTTTTTTCTAATCTCAAGCAGTTTTCAGATTGACTCGATCTGCCATGTCAGACTTCAGTTCAACACGGCAATTATAGCAGATAAAGGAATCAACGCAATGTAATATTTGTATAAAGCCTTCCTCCATGGGAAACAAAATAACTTAAATATTAGTATTTTTAAAATAATTCCTGCTCATGTAATGCAGCAGAGTAATGCAGTTTTTTTGAACTCAAGCAGTTTGAATCGATCTGCCATCGTTTTTGCATCCTTTTAAATACCTTATTTCATTTATTGTTTAAGTGTTCACAAAACATCGATCTATCAGCGAATCTGCTCAGGAAGCGCGTTTGAACTCGAGAACAGGAGTCAGACTTTAGTTAAAAGCAGATAAAAGAATTAACACAATGTAACTATATACTCAAGAATTAGTTATAAATAACTTTGACTGTTAGACGCTGCATTTGAAGAGAGTCAGCGCGCGCTGCTCAGGGAAGCCTTTTACATGTGTCTTCCCCATGAAAACACGAGCGAGAGTCAGAATTCGGCAATAAAGTACATAAATGAGCGCTATAAATAAACTTAGGCGAATAGACGGTTATGCGTTGCCGCGAGTCAAGGAGGACGCGCGTTTAAACTTCACTTACCTTCCCTATAGTATCATAGTGCTCAACAGCGAAAATCCGTCGCCATGTAAAGACGAATGAGAGTCAGAATTTGGCCATATAAGTACATAAATCTTCAAGGAAACACGCTGCAGCGGTTACTTGATAATCGGAAACAATTTCCGTTTGATCATAAACTCTCTCACATAAATCTATTTTAGGAGATTATGATCTCTCACTCCAGCAGTAATGGCGTCTTTGAAAAGCTTTGAGGCTTTGAATTGCAGCGCTCTGATTCGTTCAAACTTCAGTGTTCTCACTGACAGGGGTGTAATTTTGTGATATTATGTATGTAAAATAGAGAGATTTAACTTACTAATTAAAGTAAAAAATCGATTGTAGACCTGCAAGTTTTTTTTTTAGGATTTAAAAAAATACAATGCATGCCCATTGGAATGGACATGTTCACACATACTGTATTGAAATGTATTATATATCAGGTGTAATGTTGTGATGTTACCAACAGATGGAGTGGACGCTCTATCTAAAATTCAGTTTTCACTTCATTAGTGAAAGTCTATGGAGATTTTATGACTTTAATCTTCAGTTTTATCAAAAATCATAAGTCTGATCAGTCTGAAAAGGGATAGCAACTCAAGTCAGAACAGGTCTGAAGTCTGAGCAGAGTTTAGTGGTTGTAGCTTTAAAGCTCTAGGAGGAGATGCTTTTAGAATTTTAGGTAAGAATAATAATAATAATTTTAGATACAATATCACTAAGTTGGCTTTCTCAAGCCAACTTAACTAGATAGAGGAAGTTTATTTTATAAACTTCAGTTGGCTTGAGAAAGCCCAGCCTGAAAGTTTAAATTAGTTGTAAAAGCTTCAAGCTTAAAAAGTTTTGAGAGTTTAAACTTTAAAACATGTCGCTAACAAGATTTATTTGGAGATTACTGATGATTCAGTTGGTCAGTGAATGGCGCCAATAGACCCAACCCCCATGTCTCTACGACTTTCTGATGCAGAGATATAGGTCTGGCTAAACGGTTGCTAGGGTACTTTGTTTGGTTGCTAAGGAGTGGCTAAGCCTCTGCCATTGATGTCACTTCAAAGGCTGCTTGACAGTATGAACGATATAAACCAACCACAACGCCTCTACGGCATTCAGAACTGAAGATATCTCGCTTTGCATTTGGTTGCTAAGGTGCTCGATAATGGTTGCTAGGGCGTGGCTAGGAAGTGTTGAAAACATTGGTGATTGGCAGTTTGCCAGTTTGAGATGGGTTGCTAAGGTGCTCTAAATGGTTGCTAGGGCGTGGCTTAATAGCTTCACTGTGATCCTGAGACACTCATTGGTTGCCTGAGTAAAATGAGCCCTCCCCCTTGTCTCTGTGACGCTGTGCTGAAGAGATATGTTCAATTCAAAATCCCTATGCATTTTGCCATACAGGGAGTGCAGAATTATTAGGCAAATGAGTATTTTGACCACATCATCCTCGTTATGCATGTTGTCTTACTCCAAGCTGTATAGGCTGGAAAGCCTACTACCAATTAAGCATATTAGGTGATGTGCATCTCTGTAATGAGAAGGGGTGTGGTCTAATGACATCAACACCCTATATCAGGTGTGCATAATTATTAGGCAACTTCCTTTCCTTTGGCAAAATGGGTCAAAAGAAGGACTTGACAGGCTCAGAAAAGTCAAAAATAGTGAGATATATTGCAGAGGGATGCAGCAGTCTTAAAATAGCCAAGCTTCTGAAGCGTGATCATCGAACAATCAAGCGTTTCATTCAAAATAGTCAACAGGGTCGCAAGAAGCGTGTGGAAAAACCAAGGCGCAAAATAACTGCCCGTGACCTGAGAAAAGTCAAGCGTGCAGCTGCCAAGATGCCACTTGCCACCAGTTTGGCCATATTTCTGATCTGGTGCAACATCACTGGAGTGCCCAAAAGCACAAGGTGTGCAATACTCAGAGACATGGCCAAGGTAAGAAAGGCAGAAAGTCGACCACCACTGAACAAGACACACAAGCTGAAACGTCAAGACTGGGCCAAGAAATATCTCAAGACTGATTTTTCTAAGGTTTTATGGACTGATGAAATGAGAGTGAGTCTTGATGGGCCAGATGGATGGGCCCGTGGCTGGATTGGTAAAGGGCAGAGAGCTCCAGTCCGACTCAGACGCCAGCAAGGTGGAGGTGGAGTACTGGCTTGGGCTGGTATCATCAAAGATGAGCTTGTGGGGCCTTTTCGGGTTGAGGATGGAGTCAAGCTCAACTCCCAGTCCTACTGCCAGTTTCTGGAAGACACCTTCTTCAAGCAGTGGTACAGGAAGAAGTCTGCATCCTTCAAGAAAAACATGATTTTCATGCAGGACAATGCTCCATCACACGCGTCCAAGTACTCCACAGCGTGGCTGGCAAGAAAGGGTATAAAAGAAGAAAATCTAATGATATGGCCTCCTTGTTCACCTGATCTGAACCCCATTGAGAACCTGTGGTCCATCATCAAATGTGTGATTTACAAGGAGGGAAAACAGTACACCTCTCTGAACAGTGTCTGGGAGGCTGTGGTTGCTGCACGCAATGTTGATGGTGAACAGATCAAAACACTGACAGAATCCATGGATGGCAGGCTTTTGAGTGTCCTTGCAAAGAAAGGTGGCTATATTGGTCACTGATTTGTTTTTGTTTGGTTTTTGAATGTCAGAAATGTATATTTGTGAATGTTGAGATGTTATATTGGTTTCACTGGTAAAAATAAATAATTGAAATGGGTATAAATTTGTTTTTTGTTAAGTTGCCTAATAATTATGCACAGTAATAGTCACCTGCACACACAGATATCCCCCTAAAATAGCTAAAACTAAAAACTACTTAAAATATTGATACAAAAATATTCAGCTTTGATATTAATGAGTTTTTTGTGTTCAGTGAGAACATGGTTGTTGTTCAATAATAAAATTAATCCTCAAAAATACAACTTGCCTAATAATTCTGCACTCCCTGTAGTAGATGGTGTTTCATGGGACAGCCTTCCCCATTCATCTCTATGGGGCAAATTTGGGCAGCTCTAGCACCCCAGGGGTGCAACTTTTACCCCATTGTGTGGTATGTTCTTACAGAGGCTGTCACCCTCTTCAAATGTGGTGAGTTTCATCTTTTTACAAATTCCTCGCTCCGAGTTATTAATCGTCAAAGTTCGTCGCAATGTTAAGTCAATGGGATTTTTCGGCTGCTTTTTCGCCCCTGGGGCGAACATCGTACCCCCGATCCCTTAGAAACGATATAGCAACTCAAGTCAGAACAGGTCTGAAGTCTGAGCAAGGTTTAGTGGTTGTAGCTTTAAAGCTGTAGGAGGAGATTCTTTTAGAATTTTAGGTAAGAAGAAAAATAATAATAAAAATAACTAGAGAGGATAAAGTTCGTCGAGACAAACTTTAGAAGTTGGCTGAGAAGGTCACACCGGAAACGTTAATTTCGCATGTTGGTAGCACAATTTAACATTAACTACAAAATACGTTACGAAACCAGAAATTAACAGGTTGCTATGGTGTTCTAGGTGGTTGCTAGGGTGTTGCTAGGTAGTTTCTAGGGTATCCGGGGTGGTTGCTAGGGTGTTGCTATGTGGTTGCTAGGGTAACCAGATTGGTTGCTAGGTTGTTGCTAGGCGGTTACTAGGGTAACAAGAGTGGTTGCTAGGGTGTTGCTAAGCAGTTGCTAGGGTATCCTGGGTGGTTGCTAGGGTGTTGCTAGGTGGTTGCTAGGGTAACCAGAGTGGTTGTTATGGTGTTGCTAGGTGGTTGCTAGGGTAACCAGAGTGGTTGCTAGGGTGTTGCTAGGCGGTTGCTAGGGTAACTGGAGTGGTTGCTAGGCGGTTGCTAGGGTATCGTAGGTGGTTGCTAGGGTGTTGCTAGGCAGTTGCTAGGGTATTTTGGGTGGTTGCTAGGGTGTTGCTAGGCGGTTGCTAGGGTCCAGAGTGGTTGCTAGGGTGTTACTAGGCGGTTGCTAGGGTAACTGGAGTGTTTGCTAGGTGGTTGCTACGGTAGCCAGAGTGGTTGCTAGGCGGTTGCTAGAGTATCCTAGGTGGTTGCTAGGGTGTTGCTAGGCAGTTGCTAGGGTATTTTGGGTGGTTGCTAGGTTGTTGCTAGGCGGTTGGTAGGGTAAACAGGGTGGTTGCTAGGGCGTTGCTAGGCAGTTGCTAGGGTATCTGGGGCGGTTGCTAGGTGGTTGCTAGGGTAACTGGGGTGGTTGCTAGGGTATCCTGAGTGGTTGCTAGGCAGTTGCTAGGGTATTTTGGGTGGTTGCTAGGGTGTTGCTAGGCAGTGGCTAGGGTATTTTGGGTGGTTGCTAGGGCGTTGCTAGGCAGTTGCTAGGGTATTTTGGGTGGTTGCTAGGCAGTTGCTAGGAGGTTGCTAGGGTATTTTGGGTGGTTGCTAGGCAGTTGCTAGGAGGTTGCTAGGGTAAGCAGAGTGGTTGCTAGGGTGTTGCTAGGTGGTTGCTAGGGTAACCGGGGTGGTTGCTAGGGTAACCAGAGTGGTTGCTAGGGTGTTGCTAGGGTATCCGGGGTGGTTGCTAGGGTATCCGGGGTGGTTGCTAGGGTAACCAGAGTGGTTGCTAGGGTGTTGCTAGGCGGTTGCTAGGGTAACTAGAGAGGTTGCTAGGGTGTTGCTTGGGTGTTGCTAGGCGGTTGCTAGGGTAACTGGAGTAGTTGCTAGGGTGTTGCTAGGGTAACCAGAGTGGTTGCTAGGCGGTTGCTAGGGTATTTTGGGTGGTTGCTAGGGTAACTGGAGTAGTTGCTAGGGTGTTGCTAGGGTAACCAGAGTGGTTGCTAGGCGGTTGCTAGGGTATTTTGGGTGGTTGCTAGGCAGTTGCTAAGGTATTCTTGGTGGTTGCTAGGCAGTTGCTAGGGTATCTGGGGCAGTTGCTAGGGTGTTGCTAGGTGGTTGCTAGGGTATTTTGGGTTGTTACTAGGGTGTTGCTAGGCGGTTGCTAGGGTAAACAGGGTTGTTGCTAGGGCGTTTCTAGGCAGTTGCTAGGGTATTTTGGGTGGTTGCTAGGCAGTTGCTAGGGTATCTGGGGCGGTTGCTAGGGTGTTGCTAGGTGGTTGCTAGGGTAACTGGGGTGGTTGCTAGGCAGTTGCTAGGGTATCCAGGGTGGTTGCTAGGATGTTACTAGGTAGTTGTGAGGTCTTCTGGGTAGTTACAATGGCATTCCTAGCACAATTTAACACTTAGCTAACCCCTATTAGCATGTAGCTATTCACTGCTAGTATATGTAGCATGTAGGAAGTCCTGTTTGCTAGCATGAGTCAATAGACCCAACCCCCATGTCTCTACGACACTCAGAAGCAGAGATATAGGTCTGGCTAAACTGTTGCTAAGGTACTCTGTTTGGTTGTTAGGGAGTGGCTTCAAAGTGATCATGAGACCCTCATTGGTTGCCTGATTAAAAAGAGCCCTCCCCCTTGAATCTATGATATTGTGATGCAGAGTTACATTCAATACAAAATTCCTATGTAAGTTACCTTGAAACATGAAGGGAATGAGGCAGGAAACAGGAAGTGCAAGCACTTCCTGTTTCCTGTCCTTTGCCATATAAGGTAGAATGGCAGCATCACTGATTCTGATTGGATGAGAGACAGTTATAGAACCGCCCCTGCACTGACTCTCAGCAGCTGCAGTGTTTAGATTTGAATTTGGAGACAGTTGGAGTTTGAAATATCTGAACATTCCGCAATGCAAAGTCAATGGGACTTTTTTTCGGGCTTTTTTCGCCATTTTTAGGAAAACCGTAGGTCCGATCCCTTGGAAAAGACATAGCAACGCGATTCAGAACAGGCCTGCGGCCTGTTCTGATTTTGGGGTCTGTAGCACTAACGCTGTAGGACGAGATGCGTTTAGAAAAAGGTGCTCAGAAGAATAATAATAACTAGAGAGGATAAAGTTCGTCGAGACAAACTTTAGAAGTTGGCTGAGAACGTTGCACCGGAAACGTTAATTTCGCATGTTGGTAGCACAATTTAACATTAAAAACAAAGTACGTTACAAAATCAGAAATTAACAGGTTGCTAAGGTCTTCTGTGTGGTTGCTAGGGCGTTGCTGGGCAGTTTTTTAGGTATCCGGGGTGGTTGCTAAGGTGTTGCTATGTGGTTGCTAGGTTACCAGAGTGGTTGCTAGGGTGTTGCTAGGTGGTTGCTAGGGTAACCAGAGTGGTTGCTAGGGTGTTGCTAGGGTAACCAGAGTGGTTGCTAGGGTGTTGCTAGGTGGTTGCAATGGTAACCAGAGTGGTTGCTAGGTGGTTGCTAGGGTATCCTAGGTGGTTGCTAGGGTGTTGCTAGGCAGTTGCTAGGGTATTTTGGGTGGTTGCTAGGGTGTTGCTAGGGTAACCAGAGTGGTTGCTAGGGTGTTGCTAGGCGGTTGCTAGGGTAACTGGAGTGGTTGCTAGGGTGTTGCTAGGTGGTTGCTACGGTAACCAGAGTGGTTGCTAGGCGGTTGCTAGGGTATCCTAGGTGGTTGCTAGGGTGTTGCTAGGCAGTTGCTAGGGTATTTTGGGTGGTTGCTAGGGTGTTGCTAGGTGGTTGCTAGGGTAAACAGGCTGGTTGCTAGGCAGTTGCTAGGGTATCTGGGGCGGTTGCTAGGTGGTTGCTAGGGTAACTGGGGTGGTTGCTAGGCAGTTGCTAGGGTATCCAGGGTCGTTGCTAGGCAGTTGCTAGGGTAAACAGGGTGGTTGCTAGGGCGTTGCTAGGGTATCCGGGGTGGTTGCTATGATGTTACTAGGTAGTTGTGAGGTCTTCTGGGTAGTTACTATGGCATTCCTAGCACAATTTAACACTTAGCTAACCACTATTAGCATGTAGCTATTCACTGCTAGCATGTGTAGCATATTGACAGTCCAGTTTGCTAGCATGAGTCAATAGAGCCAAACCCCATGTCTGTACGACGCTCAGATCCAGAGATATATGTCTTACTAAATGGTTGCTAGGGTACTCTGTTTGGTTGCTAAGGAGTGGCTTGGTAGCTGCCAATGATGTTACTCCAAAGGCTGCTTGTCAGTATGAATGATATAAACCAACCACAACACCTCTACGACATTCAGAACTGAAGATATCTCGCTTTGCATTTGGTTGCTAAGGTGCTCGATAATGGTTGCTAGGGCGTGGCTAGGAAGTGTTGAAGAAGTTGATGATTGACAGTTTGCTAGCCCGAGTCATACGAGCCCACCCTCAAATTTCTATGATTTTTCTATCCAGAGATAGAAGTCGATCAATTTGAATGGAAGTCTATGGGATGGGTTGCTAAGGTGCTCTAAATGGTTGCTAGGGCGTGGCTTAATAGTTTCACTGTGATCCTGAGACACTCATTGGTCGCCTGAGTAAAATGAGCCCTCCCCCTTGTCTCTGTGACGCTGTGATGCAGACCTATGTTCAATTCAAAATCCCTATGCAATTTGCCATAGTAGATGCTGTTTCATGGGACGGCCTTCCCCATTCATCTCTATGGGGCAAATTTGGGCAGCTCTACCACCCCAGGGGTACAACTTTCACCCCATTGTGTGGTATGATTTTACAGAGGCTGTCACCCTCTTCAAATGTCGTGATTCACATGTTTCTACAATGTCCTCGCTCTGAGTTATTAATCGTCAAAGTTTGTCACAATGTTAAGTCAATGCGTTTTTTCGGCTGCTTTTTCGCCCCTGGGGCGGACATCGTACCCCCGATCCCTTAGAAAAGATATAGCACACTTGGTCAGAACAGGCCTGCGGCCTGTTCTGATTTTGGGGCCTGTAGCACTAAAGCTGTAGGTCGAGTTAGAGTCAGAAAAAGGGTCTCAGAAGATTAATAATAACTAGAGAGGATAAAGTTCGTCGAGACAAACTTTAGAAGTTGGCTGAGAAAGTCGCACCGGAACCTTTAATTTTGCATGTTGGTAGCACAATTTAACATTAACTATGAAATACGTTACGAAACCAGAAATTAACAGGTTGCCAAGTTGTTCTGGGTGGTTGCTAGGGTGTTGCTAAGCAGTTGCTATGGTATCCTGGGTGGTTGCTAAGGTGTTGCTAGGGTATCCTAGATGGTTGCTAGGGTGTTGCTAGGCAGTTGCTAAGGTATTTTGGGTGGTTGCTAGGGTGTTGCTAGGCGGTTGCTAGGGTAAAAAGGGTGGTTGCTAGGGCGTTGCTAGGCAGTTGCTAGGGTATTTTAGGTGGTTGCTAAGCAGTTGCTAGGGTATCTGGGGAGGTTGCTAGGGTGTTGCTAGGTGGTTGCTAGGGTAACTGGGGTGGTTGCTAGGGTATCCTGAGTGGTTGCTAAGGTGTTGCTAGGTGGTTGCTAGGGTAAACAGAGGGGTTGCTAGGGTGTTGCTAGGGTGTTGCTAGGTGGTTGCTAGGGTAACTGGGGTGGTTGCTAGGGTATCCTGAGTGGTTGCTAAGGTGTTGCTAGGTGGTTGCTAGGGTAAACAGAGGGGTTGCTAGGGTGTTGCTAGATGGTATCTAGGCAGTTGCTAGGGTATTTTGGGTGGTTGCTAGGCAGTTGCTAGGGTATTTGGGGTGGTTGCTAGGCAGTTGCTAGGGTATTTGGGGTGGTTGCTAGGGTGTTGCTAGGCAGTTGCTAGGGTATTTTGGGTGGTTGCTAGGCAGTTGCTATGGTGTTGCTAGGTGGTTGCTAGGGTAACTGGGGTGGTTGCTAGGATATCCTGAGTGGTTGCTAGGATGTTGCTAGGTGGTTGCTAGGGTAACCGGGGTGGTTGCTAGGGTGTTGCTAGGTGGTTGCTAGGGTAACCGGGGTGGTTGCTAGGGTGTTGCTAGGCAGTTGCTAGGGTAACCGGGGTGGTTGCTAGGGTAAACAGGGTGGTTGCTAGGGCGTTGCTAGGCAGTTGCTAGGGTATCTGGGGCAGTTCCTAGGGTGTTGCTAGGTGGTTGCTAGGGTAACTGGGGTGGTTGCTAGGGTATCCTGAGTGGTTGCTAGGCAGTTGCTAGGGTATTTTGGGGGGTTGCTAGTCAGTTGCTAGGGTAACTGGGGTGGTTGCTAGGGCGTTGCTAGGCAGTTGCTAGGGTATCTGGAGTGGTTGCTATGATGTTACTAGGTAGTTGTGAGGTCTTCTGGGTAGTTACTATGGCATTCATAGCACAATTTAACACTTAGCTAATCATTATTAGCATCTAGCTATTCACTGCTAGCATGTGTAGCATGTTGACAGTTCTGTTTGCTAGCATGAGTCAATAAACCCAACCCCCATGTCTCTACGATGCTCAGATCCAGAGATATAGGTCTGGCTAAACGGTTGCTAGGGTACTCTGTTTGGTTGTTAGGGAGTGGCTTCATAGTGATCATGAGACACTCATTGGTTGCCTGATTAAAAAGAGCCCTCCCCCATGAGTGTACAATACTGTGATGCAGAGTTATGTTCAATGCAAAATCCCTATGCAAGTTACCTTGAAACATGAAGGGAATGAAACAGGAAACAGGAAGTGCAAGCACTTCCTGTTTCCTGTCATTTGCCATATAAGGTAGAATGGCATCATCACTGATTCTGATTGGATGAGAGACAGTTATAGAACCACCTCTGCACTGACTCTCAGCAGCTGCAGTGTTTAGATTTAAATTTGGAGACAGTTGGAGTTTGAAATATCTGAACATTCCGCAATGCAAAGTCAATGGGACTTTTTTTCGGGCTTTTTTCGCCATTTTTAGGAAAACCGTAGGTCCGATTCCTTAGAAAAGATATAGCAACTCGAGTCAGAACAGGCCTTCGGCCTGTTCTGATTTTGGGTCCTGTAGCACTAAAGCTGTTGGAGGAGATAGTGTGTAAATTTTTGTACAGAAGAATAATAATAATAATAAGTTTATTAGCATTTCAATATGTTGGCTGCTTCTCAGCCAACTTAACTAGAGAGGATAAAGTTCGTCGAGACAAACTTTAGAAGTTGGCTGAGAACGTTGCACCGGAAACGTTAATTTCGCATGTTGGTAGCACAATTTAACATTAAAAACAAAGTACGTTACAAAATCAGAAATTAACAGGTTGCTAAGGTCTTCTGTGTGGTTGCTAGGGCGTTGCTGGGCAGTTTTTTAGGTATCCGGGGTGGTTGCTAAGGTGTTGCTATGTGGTTGCTAGGTTACCAGAGTGGTTGCTAGGGTGTTGCTAGGTGGTTGCTAGGGTAACCAGAGTGGTTGCTAGGGTGTTGCTAGGGTAACCAGAGTGGTTGCTAGGGTGTTGCTAGGTGGTTGCAATGGTAACCAGAGTGGTTGCTAGGTGGTTGCTAGGGTATCCTAGGTGGTTGCTAGGGTGTTGCTAGGCAGTTGCTAGGGTATTTTGGGTGGTTGCTAGGGTGTTGCTAGGGTAACCAGAGTGGTTGCTAGGGTGTTGCTAGGCGGTTGCTAGGGTAACTGGAGTGGTTGCTAGGGTGTTGCTAGGTGGTTGCTACGGTAACCAGAGTGGTTGCTAGGCGGTTGCTAGGGTATCCTAGGTGGTTGCTAGGGTGTTGCTAGGCAGTTGCTAGGGTATTTTGGGTGGTTGCTAGGGTGTTGCTAGGTGGTTGCTAGGGTAAACAGGCTGGTTGCTAGGCAGTTGCTAGGGTATCTGGGGCGGTTGCTAGGTGGTTGCTAGGGTAACTGGGGTGGTTGCTAGGCAGTTGCTAGGGTATCCAGGGTCGTTGCTAGGCAGTTGCTAGGGTAAACAGGGTGGTTGCTAGGGCGTTGCTAGGGTATCCGGGGTGGTTGCTATGATGTTACTAGGTAGTTGTGAGGTCTTCTGGGTAGTTACTATGGCATTCCTAGCACAATTTAACACTTAGCTAACCACTATTAGCATGTAGCTATTCACTGCTAGCATGTGTAGCATGTTGACAGTCCAGTTTGCTAGCATGAGTCAATAGAGCCAAACCCCATGTCTGTACGACGCTCAGATCCAGAGATATATGTCTTACTAAATGGTTGCTAGGGTACTCTGTTTGGTTGCTAAGGAGTGGCTTGGTAGCTGCCAATGATGTTACTCCAAAGGCTGCTTGTCAGTATGAATGATATAAACCAACCACAACACCTCTACGACATTCAGAACTGAAGATATCTCGCTTTGCATTTGGTTGCTAAGGTGCTCGATAATGGTTGCTAGGGCGTGGCTAGGAAGTGTTGAAGAAGTTGATGATTGACAGTTTGCTAGCCCGAGTCATACGAGCCCACCCTCAAATTTCTATGATTTTTCTATCCAGAGATAGAAGTCGATCAATTTGAATGGAAGTCTATGGGATGGGTTGCTAAGGTGCTCTAAATGGTTGCTAGGGCGTGGCTTAATAGTTTCACTGTGATCCTGAGACACTCATTGGTCGCCTGAGTAAAATGAGCCCTCCCCCTTGTCTCTGTGACGCTGTGATGCAGACCTATGTTCAATTCAAAATCCCTATGCAATTTGCCATAGTAGATGCTGTTTCATGGGACGGCCTTCCCCATTCATCTCTATGGGGCAAATTTGGGCAGCTCTACCACCCCAGGGGTACAACTTTCACCCCATTGTGTGGTATGATTTTACAGAGGCTGTCACCCTCTTCAAATGTCGTGATTCACATGTTTCTACAATGTCCTCGCTCTGAGTTATTAATCGTCAAAGTTTGTCACAATGTTAAGTCAATGCGTTTTTTCGGCTGCTTTTTCGCCCCTGGGGCGGACATCGTACCCCCGATCCCTTAGAAAAGATATAGCACACTTGGTCAGAACAGGCCTGCGGCCTGTTCTGATTTTGGGGCCTGTAGCACTAAAGCTGTAGGTCGAGTTAGAGTCAGAAAAAGGGTCTCAGAAGATTAATAATAATAATAAGTTTAAGTCGAACAACAGTAAGTTGGCTGCTTCTCAGCCAACTTAATAATAAGTTTAAGTCGAACAACAGTAAGTTGGCTGCTTCTCAGCCAACTTAATAACTAGAGAGGATAAAGTTCGTCGAGACAAACTTTAGAAGTTGGCTGAGAAAGTCGCACCGGAACCTTTTTTTTTTTCGCACCGGAAATTTTGCATGTTGGTAGCACAATTTAACATTAACTATGAAATACGTTATGAAACCAGAAATTAACAGGTTGCCAAGTTGTTCTGGGTGGTTGCTAGGGTGTTGCTAAGCAGTTGCTATGGTATCCTGGGTGGTTGCTAGGGTGTTGCTAGGAGGTTGCTAGGGTAACCAGAGTGGTTGCTAGGGTGTTGCTAGGCGGTTGCTAGGGTATCCGGGGTGGTTGCTAGGGTAACCAAAGTGGTTGCTAGGTGGTTGCTAGGGTGTTGCTAGGGTGTTGCTAGGGTATCCTGAGTGGTTGCTAGGCAGTTGCTAGGGTATCCTGGGTGGTTGCTAGGGTGTTGCTAAGGAGTTGCTAGGGTAACCAGAGTGGTTGCTAGGCGGTTGCTAGGGTGTTGCTAGGCAGTTGCTAGGGTATTTTGGGTGGTTGCTAGGCAGTTGCTAGGGTATCTGGGGTGGTTGCTAGGGTGTTGCTAGGTGGTTGCTAGGGTATTTTGGGTGGTTGCTAGGGTGTTGCTAGGTGGTTGCTAGGGTAACCAGAGTGGTTGCTAGGGCGTTGCTAGGTGGTTGCTAGGGTAACCGGGGTGGTTGCTAGGGTAATCAGAGTGGTTGCTAGGCGGTTGCTAGGGTATTTTGGGTGGTTGCTAGGGTGTTGCTAGGTGGTTGCTAGGGTAAACAGGGTGGTTGCTAGGGCGTTGCTAGGCAGTTGCTAGGGTATTTTGGGTGGTTGCTAGGCAGTTGCTAGGGTATCTGGGGCGGTTGCTAGGTGGTTGCTAGGGTGTTGCTAGGCGGTTGCTAGGGTAACTGGAGTGGTTGCTAGGTGGTTGCTAGGGTAGCCTGGGTGGTTGCTAGGGTGTTGCTAAGGAGTTGCTAGGGTAACTGGAGTGGTTGCTAGGGTGTTGCTAGGCAGTTACTAGGGTATTTTGGGTGGTTGCTAGGCAGTTGCTAGGGTATCTGGGGTGGTTGCTAGGGTGTTGCTAGGTGGTTGCTAGGGTAACTGGGGTGGTTGTTAGGCAGTTGCTAGGGTATCCGGGGTGGTTGCTATGATGTTACTAGGTAGTTGTGAGGTCTTCTGGGTAGTTACAATGGCATTCCTAGCACAATTTAACACTTAGCTAACCCCTATTAGCATGTAGCTATTCACTGCTAGCATATGTAGCATGTAGGAAGTCCTGTTTGCTAGCATGAGTCAATAGACCCAACCCCCATGTCTCTACGACACTCAGAAGCAGAGATATAGGTCTGGCTAAACTGTTGCTAAGGTACTCTGTTTGGTTGTTAGGGAGTGGCTTCAAAGTGATCATGAGACACTCATTGGTTGCCTGATTAAAAAGAGCCCTCCCCCTTGAATCTATGATATTGTGATGCAGAGTTACATTCAATACAAAATTCCTATATAAGTTACCTTGAAACATGAAGGGAATGAGGCAGGAAACAGGAAGTGCAAGCACTTCCTGTTTCCTGTCCTTTGCCATATAAGGTAGAATGGCAGCATCACTGATTCTGATTGGATGAGAGACAGTTATAGAACCGCCCCTGCACTGACTCTCAGCAGCTGCAGTGTTTAGATTTGAATTTGGAGACAGTTGGAGTTTGAAATATCTGAACATTCCGCAATGCAAAGTCAATGGGACTTTTTTGGGGGCTTTTTTCGCCATTTTTAGGAAAACCGTAGGTCCGATCCCTTGGAAAAGACATAGCAACGCGAGTCAGAACAGGCCTGCGGCCTGTTCTGATTTTGGGGTCTGTAGCACTAACGCTGTAGGACGAGATGCATTTAGAAAAAGGTGCTCAGAAGAATAATAAAAATAAGTTTATTAGCATTTCAGTAAGTTGGCTGCTTCTCAGCCAACTTAACTAGAGAGGATAAAGTTCGTCGAGACAAACTTTAGAAGTTGGCTGAGAACGTCGCACCGGAAACGTTAATTTCGCTAATTAATGTTAATTTAGGGTAACTGGAGTGGTTGCTAGGGTAACCAGAGTGGTTGCTAGGGTGTTGCTAGGCAGTTACTAGGGTAACTAAAGTGGTTGCTAGGGTGTTGCTAGGTGGTTGCTAGGGTAACCTGGGTGGTTGCTAGGGTGTTGCTAAGGAGTTGCTAGGGTAACCAGAGTGGTTGCTAGGGTGTTGCTAAGGTAACCGGGGCGGTTGCTAGGCGGTTGCTAGGGTATTTTGGGTGGTTGCTAGGGTGTTGCTAGGTGGTTGCTAGGGTAACCAGAGTGGTTGCTAGGGTGTTGCTAGGTGGTTGCTAGGGTAACCTGGGTGGTTGCTAGGGTGTTTCTAAAGAGTTGCTAGGGTAACCAGAGTGGTTGCTAGGGTGTTGTTAATGTAACCGGGGAGGTTGCTAGGCGGTTGCTAGGGTATTTTGGGTGGTTGCTAGGGTGTTGCTAGGTGGTTGCTAGGGTATCCTGGGTGGTTGCTAGGGTGTTGCTAGGGTATCTGGGGCGGTTGCTAGGGTGTTGCTAGGTGGTTGCTAGGGTATCCTGAGTGGTTGCTAGGGTGTTGCTAGGCAGTTGCTAGGGTAACTAAAGTGGTTGCTAGGGTGTTGCTAGGTGGTTGCTAGGGTAACCTGGGTGGTTGCTAGGGTGTTGCTAAGGAGTTGCTAGGGTAACCAGAGTGGTTGCTAGGGTGTTGCTAAGGTAACCGGGGCGGTTGCTAGGCGGTTGCTAGGGTATTTTGGGTGGTTGCTAGGGTGTTGCTAGGTGGTTGCTAGGGTAACCAGAGTGGTTGCTAGGGTGTTGCTAGGTGGTTGCTAGGGTAACCTGGGTGGTTGCTAGGGTGTTTCTAAAGAGTTGCTAGGGTAACCAGAGTGGTTGCTAGGGTGTTGTTAATGTAACCGGGGAGGTTGCTAGGCGGTTGCTAGGGTATTTTGGGTGGTTGCTAGGGTGTTGCTAGGTGGTTGCTAGGGTATCCTGGGTGGTTGCTAGGGTGTTGCTAGGGTATCTGGGGCGGTTGCTAGGGTGTTGCTAGGTGGTTGCTAGGGTATCCTGAGTGGTTGCTAGGGTGTTGCTAAGGTAACCGGGGAGGTTGCTAGGCGGTTGCTAGGGTATTTTGGGTGGTTGCTAGGTGGTTGCTAGGGTATCCTGGGTGGTTGCTAGGGTGTTGCTAGGCAGTTGCTAGGGTATCTGGGGCGGTTGCTAGTGTGTTGCTAGGTGGTTGCTAGGGTATCCTGAGTGGTTGCTAGGCAGTTGCAAGGGTATTTTGGGTGGTTGCTAGGCAGTTGCTAGGGTAAACAGGGTGGTTGCTAGGGCATTGCTAGGCAGTTGCTAGGGTATTTTGGGTGGTTGCTAGGCAGTTGCTAGGGTATCCAGGGTGGTTGCTAGGATGTTACTAGGTAGTTGTGAGGTCTTCTGGGTAGTTACTATGGCATTCCTAGCACAATTTAACACTTAGCTAACCACTATTAGCATGTAGCTATTCACTGCTAGCATGTGTAGCATGTTGGAAGTCCTGTTTGCTAGCATGAGTCAATAGAGCCAAACCCCATGTCTCTACGACACTCAGAAGCAGAGATATAGGTCTGGCTAAATGGTTGCTAGGGTAATCGTTTGGTTGTTAGGGAGTGGCTTCATAGTCATCATGAGACACTCATTGGTTGCCTGATTAAAAAGAGCCCTCCCCCATGAGTGTACAATACTGTGATGCAGAGTTATGTTCAATGCAAAATCCCTATGCAAGTTACCATGAAACATGAAGGGAATGAAACAGGAAACAGGAAGTGCAAGCACTTCCTGTTTCCTGTCCTTTGCCATATTAGGTAGAATGGCAGCATCACTGATTCTGATTGGATGAGAAACAGTTGATAGAACCACCCCTTCACTGACTCTCAGCAGCTGCAGTGTTTAGATTTGAATTTTGTGACAGTTGGAGTTTGAAAAATCTGAACATTCCGCAATGCAAAGTCAATGGGACTTTTTTTCGGGCGTTTTTTGCCATTTTTAGGAAAACCGTAGGTCTGATCCCTTAGAAAAGATATAGCAACTAAATTCAGAACAGGCCTGCGGCCTGTTCTGATTTTGGGGTCTGTAGCACTAAAGCTGTAGGACGAGATACTGTCAACAAAAGGGTCTCAGAAGAATAATAATAACTAGAGAGGATAAAGTTCGTCGAGACAAACTTTAGAAGTTGGCTGAGAAAGTCGCACCGGAACCTTTTTTTTTTCGCACCGGAAATTTTGCATGTTGGTAGCACAATTTAACATTAACTATGAAATACGTTATGAAACCAGAAATTAACAGGTTGCCAAGTTGTTCTGGGTGGTTGCTAGGGTGTTGCTAAGCAGTTGCTATGGTATCCTGGGTGGTTGCTAGGGTGTTGCTAGGAGGTTGCTAGGGTAACCAGAGTGGTTGCTAGGGTGTTGCTAGGCGGTTGCTAGGGTATCCGGGGTGGTTGCTAGGGTAACCAGAGTGGTTGTTAGGGTGTTGCTAGGCGGTTGCTAGGGTAACCAGAGTGGTTGCTAGGGTGTTGCTAGGTGGTTGCTACGGTAACCAGAGTGGTTGCTAGGCGGTTGCTAGGGTATCCTAGGTGGTTGCTAGGGTGTTGCTAGGCAGTTGCTAGGGTATTTTGGGTGGTTGCTAGGGTGTTGCTAGGCGGTTGCTAGGGTAAACAGGGTGGTTGCTAGGTCGTTGCTAGGCAGTTGCTAGGGTATCTGGGGCGGTTGCTAGGGTGTTGCTAGGTGGTTGCTAGGGTAACTGGGGTGGCTGCTAGGCAGTTGCTAGGGTATCCAGGGTGGTTGCTAGGCAGTTGCTAGGGTATCCAGGGTGGTTGCTAGGATGTTACTAGGTAGTTGTGAGGTCTTCTGGGTAGTTACTATGGCATTCCTAGCACAATTTAGCACTTAGCTAACCACTATTAGCATGTAGCTATTCACTGCTAGCATATGTAGCATGTTTGAAGTCCTGTTTGCTAGCATGAGTCAATAGAGCCAAACCCCATGTCTGTACGACGCTCAGATCCAGAGATATAGGTCTGGCTAAATGGTTGCTAGGGGACTTTGTTTGGTTGCTATGGAGAGTCTTGGCATCTGCTGGCGATGTTACTCCAAAGGCTGATTGTCACATAGACCCAACCTCCATGTCTCTAAGACTTTCAGAAGCAGAGATATAGGTCTAGCTAAATGGTTGCTAGGGTTCTCTGTTTGGTTGCTAAGGAGTGGCTAAGCCTCTGCCATTGATGTTACTCCAAAGGCTCCTTGTCAGTATGAACGATATAAACCAACCACAATACCTCTACGACATTCAGAACTGAAGATATCTCACTTTGTATTTGGTTGCTAAGGTGCTCGATAATGGTTGCTAGGGCGTGGCTAGGAAGTGTTGAAGATGTTGGTGATTGGCAGTTTGCTGCCCAGAGTCATACAAGCCCGCCCTCAAATTTCTATGACTTTTCTATTCAGAGATAGAAGTCGATCTATTTAAATGGAAGTCTATGGGATGGGTTGCTAAGGTGCTCTAAATGGTTGCTAGGGCGTGGCTTAATAGCTTCACTGTGATCCTGAGACACTCATTGGTCGCCTGAGTAAAATGAGCCCTCCCCCTTGTCTCTGTGACGCTGTGCTGCAGAGCTATGTTCAATTCAAAATCACTATGCATTTTGCCATAGTAGATGCTGTTTCATGGGACAGCCTTCCCCATTCATCTCTATGGGGAAAATTTGGGCAGCTCTAGCACCCCAGGGGTGCAACTTTTACCCCATTGTGTGGTATGATTTTACAGAGGCTGTCACCCTCTTCAAATGTGGCGAGTTTCATCTTTTTACAAATTCCTCACTCAGAGTTATTAATCGTCAAAGTTCGTCGCAATGTTAAGTCAATGGGATTTTTCGGCTGCTTTTTCGCCCCTGGGGCGGACACCGTACCCCCGACCCCTTGGAAAAGACATAGCAACGCGAGTCAGAACAGGCCTGCGGCCTGTTCTGATTTTGGGGTCTGTAGCACTAACGCTGTAGGACGAGATGCGTTTAGAAAAAGGTGCTCAGAAGAATAATAATAATAATAAAAATAAGTTTATTAGCATTTCAATATGTTGGCTGCTTCTCAGCCAACTTAATAAAAATAATAACTATATAGTTTATTAGAATTTCAATATGTTGGCTGCTTCTCAGCCAACTTAATAATAACTATATAGTTTATTAGAATTTCAATATGTTGGCTGCTTCTCAGCCAACTTAATAAGTTTATTAGCATTTCAGTAAGTTGGCTGCTTCTCAGCCAACTTAATAATAAAAATAAGTTTATTAGCATTTCAATATGTTGGCTGCTTCTCAGCCAACTTAATAATAAAAATAAGTTTATTAGCATTTCAATATGTTGGCTGCTTCTCAGCCAACTTAATAATAATAATTTTAGATACAATATCACTAAGTTGGCTTTCTCAAGCCAACTTAATAATAATAATAATAATAATAATAATAATAAGTTTAGATACAATATCACTAAGTTGGCTTTCTCAAGCCAACTTAATAATGCGTTTGTACTGGCCTTGTTAGATTATTCTGGCATCTAACTATCCATTAGGTTAAACAGTGCTGGAGACATCAAGTCATTTCTGAAGTTTATGATTCAACTTTGAAACTGTAAAATATAAAACAGAGACAATCACTAAACACGAATTACAAAAATTACAGATTTACTATAAAGAACAATTAACCTAGGAAAATAACACAGCTTAATATCCAAACAACTTTCTCAACTGGATGATACAATAAATGTACCATTGTGCACTTTGTGCAATTTAACATCTGTTAGATACAAACATTGTGTCTAACAGATGCAAAGAAAGACGGTTTTGCACAGCTACAACATTTCAATGAACTACTGCAGTACTACCTGCTTCCTGAACAAAAAGGTTGACTGCTTTTTAAAATTAAAGTCCTTACTAAAGTAAACATGCAAAATAATTAATTCCCTGAAAAATCTAAATAAATTAAGTCCTGCACAGCGTTACTGAGTAACACGTTACCGCCCAGCACTGAATTTGGCAGTGGTATTGCAGTTGTGTACTGTAGATTGGGTACCAGTAGTTTGAAGTATGAAAAATAACCATTTTAAATTTTTAGGAGTCACAGTCAGAGAAAGAGCCAGGAAGTGAGAAAGGAAAGGAAGAAGGTACAAGATTAGGCAGGGAAGAGACTAAGAGTCAGGAAAAGATGTATAACAAGCCAAACCACCATGGATTGAGACATTCCAATCCAGCAACTTCCAAATAGGACATTTAGGACATTATTCTCTCAGGGCCAAAGGTATATCTTGTTTTCATTGCGTACAAGCCTTCAAACAACAGAGCAACACTCTTTCCGAAAATATGGATCCAACTTTTGCCTCAACTTTCACAATGTGCTCAAAGCCCGACAAAGAAACCCCACCAACAATTATAATAAAGCTGAGTTCAAAATGAACCCACAGTATCAAAGGATGCATCAGGGATTTTACAAGTGGCCATATGTACCTGGTATTTGGCTTCAGTCTTCAACAACAGGAATTGATTTAGCTCGTGTGGCAACTTATGTCCTCTTGTGGTTGAACTCGTCCCCGACCTGCATTCAAGGGAAGCCTTGCAATGGAGCACACGCAAACATTTCAGGCCAAAGTAAAGGAGTTCAGGCAGTAGGTTAGGAGAAAAAAAACTAACGTTTTATATGTCCACGTTTTATAATGGGCAAGTTTACACATGTTATGTGTGTTATCTGTTTGGGAGTGGAGCATGCGCGGTCGGCACTTGAGAATGCCGGCTGTAAGGACTGTGAGACTGTCCTCCCTTACCTCAGCCCTCACGAGATCAAGCGGGTCCTAGTCACGAGCACTCCCCTAGAGATGTTCGTGCTGTGACTCCAACACTAGCTTTATCAAGTTCAGGAAGTGAGATGGATCTAGCTAGTGTTGACCCGGTCGAGGAGGTTTCGCCACCCTCCTCGCCGGTGTTTGAGGAGTTAGTTGAGGTTTTGGCGTGAGCGGTCTCTCGTCTGGAGATTGATTGGACGGCGGAGACCAGGAGCGTTCGTCCTAGAAAAAGTATTTTAGACGAGCGTTACCTGCCTGCTCGCGTCACTCCCCCGTGCCGAGCTATTCCCTTTCTACCCGATTTACATGCTGAGGTATCTAGATCTTGGAGAAAGCCAGCCTCCGAAAAGGTTCATACACCAAACAGTGCGATGTATACCAATCTTGTAGGGGCTCAAGGTCATTGTTATGGGGGGATGCAGAAAGTTGACGAGGCTCTTGCGAGTTACCTCGTGCCCCAGTCTGCGTCCTCCATTAAAGCTCCGGCGCTCCCCTCCAAGCCGATGCGCATCACGTCGTCTTTGGTGGGGAAAGCATACTCAGCTTCTAGTCAGGCCGCAGCGTGCCTACACACCACGACACTGCTGCAGGCTTATCAGGCTATCGGTCCGGAGGCAGTGGCAGAGCTGCGCCGGGCCGTGGATTTGTCTCTTCGAGCCACTAGGGAGACGGCCTACTCTGCCACGGCGGAGACACACTTATGGCTTAACTTGTCAGCTATGAAGGATAGAGACAAATTTGTTTTGCTGGACGCTCCTCTGTCCCCTTCGGGCTTGTTCGGCGATGCCGTAAAAAGCGTCATCGGCAAGTTCCAGGAGGCTGCACAACAGCAGGCGGCGTTCAGTAAAGTTCTTCCCCGCCGCCCTCCACGTGAGACCGCCAGTCAAGCGCGGTCTCAAAGCTCCTCACACAGGGCCGCTCAGAAACAAAGTGTCGCTACCCGCCTTCCTCCGGTAGACCCCGGAAGGTCAGGCCGACAAGTTCAAGTCCATGCTGCTGGTAGAAGGGGTGATTTGAGGGTTGTCCTGAATGCCAAGAAGGCTAAGACTAAGCGACCCTGACGCCAAGCCGCAACAAGGTGGTGTCTCCCAGGAGCAGCTCCAGAGTCAGCCTGCCATGGGAAAACCACCCCCTCTAAGGAGGGTCCTAGAGCAATCCACCCGGGTTTCCGGAATAAGCCCCGGCTCAGTGGTGGAGATGTTCACAGTACCAGAGACCAGCCCCGGGAGGCTGGTTCCCTTAGTAGAATTCACGGACTGCGTGGTCACGACTACCTGGTATCTCGCAGTGGGTCCTGCGCACGGTAACCTCAGGGTACGCCATCCAGTTCGGGTTTCACCACCCCGGTTCTTGGGGGTCCTACAGTCAGTCGTAGGCCCCCAGCAGGCTCTGGTCATGGAACAAGAAGTAGTCACTTTGCTGGCGAAAGGGGCCATCGAGTATGTACCCCTCGCGGAAAGCAAGTCCGGGTTCTACAGCCGGTACTTCATAGTTCCAAAGAAGGATGGAGTGTTGCGGCCCATTCTGGATTTGAGTCTCTTGAATCGCGCGGTCAGACGTCTAAAATTCAAAATGTTGACGCTCAAGCAGATCGTAGTGCAGGTCAGATCCGAGGATTGGTTTGTCACAGTCGACCTCAAGGACGCATATTTCCACATCTCCATCCTTCCGCAACACAGGAAGTTCCCTAGGTTCGCCTTCAGGGGAAAGGCGTACCAGTATCGGGTGCTTCCTTTCGGCCTGTCGCTCTCGCCCCGCACGTTCACCTCGGTAGTGGGCGCTGCTCTAAGCTCCGCTGCACTTGCATGGAACTATCGTGTCCTAAACTATTTCGACGACTATGGCTTACCCTAGCCAAGTCGCCGCAGTTAGCAGCACAGCATCGAGATACTATGCCCGCACATGAAGGAGCTGGGGTTAAGGCTGAACACCAAGAAGAGTGTACTTTCTCCCATGCAGAGAACCACTTTCTTGGGAGTCATTGGGGACTCAGTGGCCATGTCTGCTCGGCTCTTCCCCGAGCGCATCCAGGCTGTTCGTTTAGCCGTTAAGAGCATCAAGCTGGGCCAGCCACTCATGGTGGTGGCTAAAAACCAGGGTAACCCGCTTCGCAATCAAGGTCACGGGGCGATGCCCACGCACCCTGAGCATGTGGAAGAACTCTTGGTTCTTGTCTCACGACGCTTAGGGCTGAACACCAAGAAGAGTGTACTTTCTCCCACTCAGAGAACCACTTTCTTGGGAGTCATTTGGGACTCAGTGGCCGTGTTTGCTCGGCTCTTCCCCGAGCGCATCCAGGCCGTTCGTTTAGCCATTAAGCGACGAGTGACATCCTTAGGGCTGAACAACAAGAAGAGTGTACTTTCTCCCACGCAGAGAACCACTTTCTTGGGAGTCATTTGGGACTCAGTGGCCATGTCTGCTTGGCTCTTCAAGAGTATCAAGTATCTTCGTCAAGAGTATCAAGGGGCCGCCACTCACGGTGAAACACTTTAGAGGGTGTCAGGGCTCATGCAGCGGCATTCAGCGTTAGTCACTGGGCTGGCTGAAAACCAGGGGTTCTCCCCGAGGGCTAGAACTCTTGGTCCCCTTCTTATCTGGAGCAGATTTGGGTCAGATATGGCAGGGCACAGATTACCTGTTTGCCTCTGTAAGAGTATTCTCTGCCCTCTGTGGCTTTCGTTTAAACATCTAGCGCCTCTGGGGCGGGATGCCATGGTACAGGCGTGACCGAGGCTACGCCTGTACACCTTTTTCCCCGATCACTCTGCTCCCGGGAGTTCTGGCCCAAGTGGAGGGTTGCTGACCCCCGCCCAGAGCTAATGTAGCTGTGGTCTGGCCCCTTGGGGGTCCAGCTCATAGAATCCGGTTTCTCAGCCGAGGTTGTGGAGACCATCCTTCAGTCCAGAGCTCCCTCCACGAGGAAACTCTACGCCTTGAAGTAGAAACTCTTCACGTCCTGGTGTAGTGAAAGGCAGGTGAACCCAGTAACCTGTCAAGTTGGCAAAGTGCTGGAGTTCCCGCAAGAAAGATTTGCGGCAGGGTTGTCCCCCTCCACCTTGAAGGTTTATGTGGCTGCCTTAGCGGCTTGCCATGTACCTTTGGGTGATGTATCCTTGGGCAGGGACCCCCTAGTAACTCGTTTCCTCCGTGGCACACTAAGGCTGAGACCTGCGGCACAGACCAGGGTGCCTGCCTGGGACTTGTCTGTGGTACTCCAAGGCCTGTCCCAGGCACCCTTTGAACCTTTAGAGGAGATCCCTATCAAGCTCCTCTCTCTTTAGACCCTTCTTTTGCTGGCTATTGCCTCGCTTAAAAGGGTCGGGGATCTTCAGACCCTCTCGGTGGCTCCCTCATGCCTCGAGTTCGGCCCGGGATGGAAAAACCTTTCTCCACCCGAGGTCAGGCTATGTCCCCAAGGTTCCCACTAATGTGACTCGGTCTATCACGCTGCAGGCCTTCTGCCCTCCCCCATTTGATGATCATGAGCAGGAGCACAAGAACAAGGTCTGTCCAGTGCGAGCACTCAATGCTTACGTTTCCAAGACTGCCACTTGGCGTAAGTCGGACCAACTGTTCGTTTGCTTTGGGGCTCCTGAGGGGGCTCCAGCTTCCAAGCAAACCCAAAGCAGGTGGATAGTCGAGGCTATCTGTCTAGCCTGCGAGTCAGCTGAACATGCTCCTCCTTTGAGGGTCCGGGCCCACTCCACTCGGAGCATGGCGACATCCAAGGCTCTCCTCTCCGGAGTTTCCTTGTCTGATGTTTGTGCTGCGGCTGGCTGGTCTTCGCCGCACACTTTTATGAGGTTTTACCAATTGGACCTTGATGCCGCCCCAGGAACCAGGGTGCTCTCTCAGTGAGCTGGGACACACCCGGATGCCGGCGTCGCTGAGGTGGCGTTGGTATAGCGTTCCCCTAGCGCTTTGACGCAGCTCGAGTTCCCTGAAAGGGAACGTCTCGGGTTACGAATGTAACCCTGGTTCCCTGAGGGGAACAAGACGCTGCGTCTTTGCCTCAGCTCCTTGCGCCTCCGTGCCCGATTCAGACATTCTTTGCGCTTTATGCTCTTCCTCATGACGTCACCGGCAATTGCCGGCAGTGACGCATTCACACGCGTTCGTCTCTCATTGGTTGCACATATCTTCACGTGACTGAAGCAAGGCTATTTCCCCTAGCGCTTTGACACAGCATCTCGTTCCCCTCAGGGAACCAGGGTTACATTCATAACCCGAGACGCTTTCCATTTCCACTGCAGTTATTATTGTGTCACTGTTGTGACTCAGATAAGCTGTGGCTCATCCTCTGTTGTGTCTGATGCACTGAATTTAGTTTGCAAAATGTAGCCTGCGTTCTTTATCATCAGTCAGGAAAACATAAAATCATTTTAAAGAGGTTACCCTGTCTGAAACAAGGAGTTTCAGAACTCTAAAGCCCCTCTCCTCTATACTATGGCTTCAGATGATTGGGCATGTTCGGGTAGTCAGGACAGAACAAAGAGGTATTGCTTATTCTCTAAGAAATGGCTGCAGCCATCTCTTCTGACTATACAACCACAAAAGGACTTCTGAAGCATTTTCAGAATGGTCAGACTTTGTCTTCTTGCCTCTGAAGCCCTCAAAGAACTAGAGTCCCTCAATAAATCCCTTTAGAACAAGACTGGAGGCGTCACAGGGATGATTGCAACAAGACTAATTTATGAAGAAAAAAACAGTTAAGTTGAAAAGGTTTCATGAAAGCTTGTGAAACAGCCTGTGACATGATCACTGAGCTGGGAATTGATACTATCCAGATGCCGTGTATCTGGAGAACTCCTCAGAACCACACAGGAAATGCAGTTGTATTCAAAACAACATCCACCAAAGAAAACTGTAGAGTACTTCAAAGTATTTGATGCTGTTGATGTAGTTGACCAACCACTTTGACCAGAGCAGCTTCGATACTCTTATAATATTAGAAAGGCAGAAGTTATTGTCGGTCAAGTCACCTTTATTTATCTAGCACTTTTTAACAATAGAGATAGATTCAAAGCAGCTTTACAGTGGTCAAAGGAAAACGAATAAAAACAAAGTTTGTTTTGCCTTTATGGCAGAAGAGCAGACCAATAAATAATATTGATGAATATTAAGTTTCCCCATCTAAGCATGCCAGTCGGCCACCGTGGTAAGGAACCAAAACTCCAGCAGGTGACAGAATGAGTGAACAACAGAATGGAGAGAAAAAACCCTGAGAGAAACCAGGCTCAGGGGGGACCAGTTCTCCTCAAGCCAACAAACAAATGGTTATTATACTGACAAAATATTAGGTGAAAATGTTAAATCCAGTTCAGTCTGGTTGGAGATTGGGTTCATGAGGCTTTCACAGGGGAGGCAGTAGTAGAGTCAAGGTCTCTGAAGACACTTCAGGGCTGTTTTGTGGTTGTGTTAAGATGCAGGTTTTTTATGTGCCCAGTCTAGGGGAACCGAGGAGTAACATAAATCAGAATGAAGTCCAAGCTCAGTGAAATTGAATCCTTTATTCTGGAGCATTCTTTGTTTAGATAACTTAAGAAGTACCAAAATAATAAACACAAACAAACTGTCTAGTTCTTTAAATTCCACAATTTCCTAACCCCCAAAACACACATTGCATTTCCCTTGCTCCCTGTCTAGAGCAAAACCAGGAGAATAAGGCATTTGTAATGAGGAGTCAGCCGATTGATGATCCATCTGCAGCTTTATTTCAGTAGGCAAGCAGAGTACAGATGAGTGACACAACAGAATCATAAACAGGGACTGGCAAGGGTCGAGGCAGGCAGCAAACATACACAAATCTGGATAAACAGGCAATAGTCAGGGTTAATAGGTCTCCCCCCACTTTTGACACACAGACTTTCACATGTACTGCCTGCGATGCAGTGTTTGTGAGCTGTGTTTGTTTGGGATCCACACCATGCAGAAAAGGGAAACCCAGACGTCGCATTTGAAACCACTGGATGCACCTGGTTGAGTCCCGTCAGGGTGCGGGTTGGCGTTCCTCTGGATCAGGTAAACCGGTCACAACACTTCAAACCACACTTCTGACAGTCACCCTTGGGTTATGAGGTACGAATGGCAAGTCAATATCCTGGTGAGAGCTCCCTCTGGTGTTCCACAGGAAACGGAGAGGGAGCCTCACCTGTAATAGTATTAAACAAAAATAGGCATCCAGCTCCTATGAAAACAAGTTGTAGTCCTCTGATAACAGATTACCATTTAATAACGACAAAGTAGAATAAGGAAACAATAATAAACTCAATTGGGGTAATGGTTTTTCTGTTTACAGATTAGCTTTTAATACCAACAAAAGTAAAATGACAACAATAAAAAACAATAATGATATTGAGTGGGGTAGTGGCATTTCTGTGGTTTTGTAACGTGTTCCTGTCTGGGTCTTGTTATTGTGTCCCTTCTGTGTTCCCATCCTCTGTTAGGTCAGCCACTCCCCCTTGTTTGCCAGTCAGGTGATTCTCGCTCTATTTAACCTCCCATGCACTCCCTAGTCCTTGTCTCTTGTCGATCTCGTTCCGTGTCAGTGTGTGGATGCCTTCCCTGTTTATCAAAGTATTCTCTCCTGTTTAATTCTCCGTGTTTCCGTCGTGGTTCTCCGCATCGCACACCAGCACCCCGATCGTGACAGGTTACAAGTTACCTTTTTAACACCAACAAAAGTAACATATAACAGTTGATATAGCAGGAGTACTGCTGTTACACTGTTATTTCACTCCTTGGCAACTCTGCTTTGGAAGGAACACTACGTATAAACCAACACACATAAACCAAGCAGCCATTGAGAGCATATGTCGTAATTTAGATATGTTTAAGATGGCAGAATGCAATTTTACAGATGCTAGAAAGGTGGCTTTCAAATGAAAGATTAAATTCCGTTAATATTGTAAATTGGTACATTTTATCAAGATGAGAAGAAATATAGATATCTTCATTTACTGCTACAAACTGATAACGGTCAGATAAGCATGATTTGAACCATGCCAATGCAATTCCACTAATGCCAACATAGTTATCAAGTCTATTCAATTTGATATTGCGGTTGATAATATCAAACGCAGCACTAAGATCAAGTAACACTAACAGAGAGATACAACCACGATCGAATGAGAAGAGCAAATCATTTGTGGCATCTCTTTCAGTAGTTTATCTGGTATCGTGTCTAGCTGTTACGTTTTGGTAGTGCTTGTGTGTGATACGGAGAAAACGAGAAGGCAGCTCTGTAGACAACTCAGGCTTTAATAATCAAAACAAACGAAAACAAAACACTATAAATGCAAACATAAATGACACACGATGGTGCAAAACTCTGAACATGGAAGGAGCATGGAGAACATGGAGGAAACAGCCACACACTAACGACATCCAAATAACACTGACAATAACCGACAAAGACAAAGGAACACAGGAGGGTATTTAAGGACAAACATGGGATTGGGACCAGCTGACGAGACTTGGGAAGTGACTAGACAGAGACAGGAGCATGTAAGACCTGTGAGATACACAAAGGAACCCGGATGTGACAGACGCGACAAGACAAGACTCTGACACTAGCATACGTGTTGTTGATTTTGATGATTTAACGAGTGTAGACAATTCTTCCTCCCTGATAGCAATGAAAGAGTGAATTTTTTTTCAGGGACACTACAATTTACTTTATTTTGTGATATTGTAGTAGACGAGCTGACGAGATGGTTATAATTTTCTCTCTAATATTGTGGATTTTGAAAGTAAAGAAGTTCATAAAGTCATTACTACTGTGCTGTTTTGAAATGTGAAATACCTCTAGCTTTGTTTTCTTCAAGCAGCGCTCCTTTTTTTCTGGCTGCTCTCTTGAGGGCCCAAGTGTGCTTCTTGTGCCACGGTGTTTGACTATTTTCTTTAATCTTCTTTAAGCGAAAGAAAAAATTGTGTATAAAGTGCTGGAAGAGCTAATAGTTAATTAACTAGTTAATTAAGAGAGAGTTAATAGTTTCTGTTGCAGCATCAAGTTTTTCTAGGCTAGATGAAACTGATCAGGAAGATTCTTTATGAAGCTACATTTTGTGTTAGAAGTGATAGTTCTACAATATTTGTAATATACAATATTAACTGGGAGTTTCAATATTTCAATCTAGACCTTTGAATAGTATTGAAGCTATGGCTATAAATTACAGCAACACTTCCTCCTTTACCTTTCAAACGAGGCTCATGTTTATAACAAAAATCTTGAGGGGTGGACTTATAGTAATGCAATTTTCTGTTTTTAGCCAGGTTTCTGTCAAACACAGCACATCTAGTTTATGATCTGTAATCATATACTTTGCAATAAATACTTTTGAGGAAAGTATCATTTTTTATCATTTGCTCATTAGTGTTATATACATTTTTAGTCTTTTTTACATCAATTAAATTTTTACCCTTAAAAAGGTTTTGAGAGTTTTTTTGTATATGGTAATTCAGGGAATAGACACAGTCTCTATAGGATGATATCTCATTGAAAGAGTCTCTATGTGTTGGGATATATCTGACCTTTGTGATGTGAGACCGCTAGCAGCCGGTCGGTTTAGCAAGTCTGTCTGCTTCCTGACCTAGGCCCCAGTTAGTCAAGGTTGAACTCTAATACTATATGCCAAATTACTAGAGAGAAGAGCAGCACCATCCCAGGTGGGATGAATGCCATCTCTTTTCAACAGGTCAGGTCTGCCGCAAAAAGTTCTCCAATTGTGTATGAACCCTATGTTATTCTCTTCTGCGAATGAGAAGGGGGCCAGAGCATATGAACCCTATATTATTCACTTTTGCGAATGAGAAGGGGGCCAGAGCATATTACAGTGCCTGACATTATACTTGCGAGTTCACACAACTCTTTAATGCAAATTTTCGTGATCTGGCACAGTCAGACATCATTAGTGCCAACGTGAATAGCAATCTTAGAGGATTTAAGATTAACAATAGCCAGCACTTTTAAATTTGCTTTAATGTCAGGAACTCTGGATCCTGGGAAACATGTGACTGGAGTCTCTATTTTCACATTCTGTTAATAGAATCGCTAATGACTAGGACACTTTCAACAGGTTTCTCAGTGGGTGCGTCACTGAGTGGGAGAGCCTGTTTGATGTTCTGATCGGAATGAAACAGTGACGTTTTGACTATGCTGTCTCACAGTCACCCAGTTGCCCTGCTGCACGGGCTCTACAACCGGAACCGAACAATGTAGAGTATTTGTTAAGCTAGTTGCATCCAAAGCAGTATCTAAAGCCCTTGCATTCTTACTGTCCTCGATTAAAGTGTCTCTAATTCTGATATCTTTTCTGTCAGCCTGACTATGTCCATGCATTTAGTACATGTGAAACCCTCACTGCTGACAGAGAATGCTAAGCTATATGTCTAGCAGGCAGTGCAAGTGGCAATAACGTGAGAAGATGACATGACTCACCATATGTGTTGATTGATCCGACTTACCACAGTTATTGATGTGCGGTAAAAATGGCGCGAGCGAGAGAAAGCGAAAAAAGGGAGGGAAAATACTGTATGCACGGATGGCAGATTAAACAAGCTGGCACAATGCTAATGCCTTGTGATAGCAATTTAGATTAAAGCTAGTGATGTTAGATTGATGAGACAATCAAAATTTATTTAATTAAACTAATATTGTCTAAGTTTTATTTAGCAATTAGTTGGGTGAAGATCTAAAACAAAAAAAAATCTATTCAAAGCAAAAAAAGGCAATCCAATTGGGCAGACGGGAAACAGCTGTGCATCAGTCAAAACGGTCCGTCAACTGAATGCCTTTAATGAAACTTTGAATCTTTCCCCTTAACTTGAAATTTTTTGTGCTATCAGAAGTCAGATCTTCCTTGTATACACTATTTGTGTCAACCCAGTACACAAAACTGGACTAAACACGACTTGGAGACTTGGAAATCAGAGTCTGGAATCTGGTGATGTTTCCCGGGTCCACTGGAATTCTTTGTATTCTAGTTACTGTTTTTCTTCCATCAGCCAGCTCTCTCTCTCTCTCTCTCTGTCTGTGCGCATGTGCGGAGTGAGCGTGAAGGAGCGTTGAGCGGCTTGAGTGTGAGTGAGCTTTCAAACTTTTTTTTCCTTTTTCTACTTTTAGATCAAGGTACATATTGTTTGAGATTTATTTTATATTTGCTGATTTTGTCGGCAAAAGAGAGCAGCGATGCAGTCTAACTCTGACGGCTTTGAGTCGACGAGAGCGTGTCAGTGGAGGATTGTTTGGTTGCCGTCAGTAATGCTGTCGGTGCGTTGAATATTTTGTCCGCTTCAAGGATGAACAAGGCAGTTGTGATTTTTTTGAGAGAAACATCTATGGCTGATGATTTGGTTGAACGTGGACTAACTGTGAGAGATGCTTTTATTCCGGTTTTACCGCTGTCTAATCCGTCAAAGAAAGTAATGCTTTCCAATGTCCCTCCGTTTATTCCCAGCGATACACTTGAGCGCATTCTCATGCGTTATGGTAAATTAATGGGTCCCATCAGAATGATCCCGCTTGGTCTGAAGAATCCAGCACTAAAACATGTCATGTCTTTTAGACGCTACACATACATGATTTTAAATGCTGAGTCTCAAAACCTTGAGGTTTCAATCAAATTGAGTTTTAACGGGAAGGATTACACTATTTTTATCACAGCTGATTCAATGAAGTGTTTTTCTTGTGGAAGACAGGGCCATGTGAGACAGAATTGCTCTTTAAACAATACTGAGAAGCAGAATGATGCACCAGTGGAGCAAGTGAATAATGCTGTGGATAACACCAGTGTAGATGATGGTGTACAGCAGGAGGAGGGCATTGCTGTGCCTGACAGTGCAGATGTGTCTGTTCAGGACCGAGATACGGGCAGTGGAGAGGTCTCTGTTGTGCCCGCTCAGGACCGTCCAGCTGCAGATGCGGGTAGTGTGTCTGTCACCAGCTCTCATGCACATGGCAGTGTGAAAGCTGATGAGGAGGTCACTGATGCTGGGGCAATTGCTGTTTCAAAATGCTCAGAAGAACAAAGTGAGCTTGAAAATGTGTTGGTTAAAAAAGCAGCAGCTTGATGCAGTGTGATATAGATCTGTTTTCACAGATGACTGAGGACTTGTCTGAAAATGACTCTGAATGTGAAGGTCCAGAGATTGGGGAAAATGTTGGTATGAATTCGCAGGGAAAGTCTGAGGGGAATAATCTTGCCTCTCATCTAAAGCCTTCCTTTTATACAATCCAACAGTTAAGTCATTTCCTAGATGCAACTAAGAATCAGAAAAAAACCAAACTGGAAAAGTTTTTCCCTGATTTGGAGCTGTTTGTTGAGTCTAGTGCCATTGCTATGCGAAAGGCAACGCTGGAAGAACTAGATCAACCCAAACGTTATAGGCTGAAAAAATTTGTTAGTGCAGCTAGAAAAAGTTTAAATTGTCGTCTGAAGAAACATTGATCTAATGAAAAGTGTCAGCAAGCAGATGTGGTGGGTTGCTTTTTACCCCATTATATCTATCATGACCTTTTTTAATATTGGGTCTCTGAACATTAATGGTTGTCGCAGCACGGCTAAAAGAAGTGATCTTTTTAATTATTTAATTCTGAAGAAAGCTGATGTGATCTTACTGCAGGAGACACACACAGATTCACAGAATGAGTCACAGTGGCTCAGCGACTGGAAGGGTGATGTGCTTCTAAGCCACGGCACTAATGTTAGTTCAGGGGTTGCCTTTTTGTTTTCACCCCGGGTTGACGGGATTTTTAAGAGTTTTGAGATCGTACCCGGTAGAATATTACGGGTTGATGTTACTCTAGGTGACACAGTTTTTTCGCTGTTTAATGTGTATGCTCCAAATGATGGCCAGGAGCGCATTACCTGTTTTAAAAAGTTATCAGATGCTTTATCAAACTGTCCCCAGAATAATATTATCGTAATGGGGGGAGATTTTAATTGCACTCTGAATCAGCAGTTGGACAGGAATCATAATGAACCACATCCTCCTTCAGCTAAGACTTTTAAAAACATAGTTGATCATCATCATTTAGTTGATTTGTGGAGAGACACCTTCCCTGGCCTTAGACAATATACATGGATGAAAGTGCACTCAAACAATATGTCCGGAGCGAGGCTTGACCGCTTTTATACTGATGCGTCTCATAGAGGAAGGTTTTTCAGAAACTCTATTTCACCAACCTTTCTTTCAGATCACCATTATATCTCTATGGCCGTCTCTGTTGAGGCCACTAGACCTTACAAATCACTCTGGCACTTTGAGAACAGTTTACTTCAGGATCACTGCTTTATTCACTCTTTTCACCTGTTCTGGAATTCTTGGAGAGAGGAGAGAGTAAGTTTCCCATCTGTAAGTCAATGGTGGGATGTGGGCAAGGTGCAGATTAAGATGTTCTGTCAGCAGTTTACTGCACACAGCAGAGGCGCCCTGATCCAAAGAATGAAAGCCCTTGAGCAAGAAATCCTGGGACAAAGCAGTCATAGTTCTTCAGATTTTATTCCCACTGGCTCGTTTGAAAGGAAAAAGTTTCTTCTTCGCAACTTGGCAGAAGAACAAGGAAAAACTGCCCTTTTAAGGGCAAAGTTCACCAGAGCGAACGACATGGATTCCCCTACTACCTTTTTCTTTGGACTCGAAAAAAAACCAAGAGCACACAAGCATCTTCATCAGTTGAAACTTCCAGACGGAAGAGTACTAACAACACAAACGGAAATCAATGCCGTTGCTATTTCCTTCTATGAGGATTTATTCCATTCAGAGCCATGTAATGGAGAAGACGTAGACACACTTCTGAGAGACCTGCCACAGCTATTGGAGAAGGACAAGATGGATCTCGAGAAGTCTTTGACAATGGATGAACTTTCGACAGCTGTCCAGGACTTGAATCCTGGAAAGTCACCCGGTTTGGACGGTCTTTCAGCCGAGTTTTATAAGGCCTTTTGGAATTTAATTGGCCAGGACCTCCTTGATGTTTTGGAAGAAAGCATCGAAAGAGAGACCCTTCCTCTAAGCTGTCGGAGAGCAGTTTTAACTTTGATCCCCAAAAAAGGAGATCTTAGCTGCTTAAAGAACTGGCGCCCCATCTCCTTGCTGTGCGTCGATCTGAAGATCTTTTCAAAGGTTTTAACCAACAGACTGAAGAACTGCATAGAAACTGTGATTCACAGCGACCAGTCGTATTGTATCCCCAACCGAACAATCTTTGATAACCTCTTCTTGATCAGAGACATTATCACAGTGGCAAAAAAACATAATCTGGACATCGGCCTTCTCTCTTTGGACCAACAAAAAGCTTTTGATAGAGTGGACCACTCTTATTTATTTAAGACTCTTGAGGCTTTTGGTTTTGGTCATCATTTTGTGTTTTTAATCAAGCTCATGTATACAGACATTTATAGCATGCTGAGAGTAAATGGTACACTAACCAGACCCTTCTCAGTGACACGAGGAATCAGACAAGGGTGTCCTCTCTCAGGTTTACTCTATGCTATTGCTATTGAGCCGTTTTTATGTTTGCTGAGAAAAGGATTATGTGGCATTGGTGTTCCCGGCTGCCCTAAAGTTCCCCAAGTGAAGCTTATTGCATATGCAGATGATGTAACCCTGATAATCAGGAATTCAAATGATATTGAAACTATAATTTCATGTTTGAATATTTTTCAAAAAGCGACTTCTGCATGCATAAACTGGGAAAAATGTACTTCTTTATTGATGGGAGACTGGCGCAGTACAGGACCTCCTGGTTTACCGGTGCACTGCAAATGGGCCCGGGATGGGCTAAAGATTCTTGGCATCTTTTTTGGATCTGAACAATATATGGAAAATAACTGGGAAGGACTGGTTGAGAAGGTTACTGGCAAAATCCAAAAGTGGAAGTGGATTCTCCCACAGCTGTCATATAGAGGGAGATGCTTGGTTATTAACAATCTGGCAGCTTCAATGCTCTGGCATAAAGTTACAGTTTTAGCTCCTCCTAAAGAACTGCTTTTAAAGATTCAAAGAGTTTTTGTTGATTTCTTTTGGAACGGTCATCATTGGCTCCCGCCGGGAGTGCTGTATCTTCCTGTTGCTGAGGGCGGTCAAGGCCTCGTACACGTGGAGTCAAAGATCAGAGCAATGAGACTACAAACTCTGCAGAAACTGCTGTATTGCTCTGATGGCATGCCATGGGTGGACTTCTGTCTCTACATCCTCAAAGATCTTGGAGGAATAGGTCTTGACAAAGAGTTGTTTTTAATCAATAAGCCTTATGTTGAGGATGTGTGTTCTTCGCTTCTTAAGTTTTATCAATCAATTCTTCAGTCATGGAGTTTGTTAAAATTTTTAAGAGCAAGTGACGAAAATTATGGATGTTCAGAACCTTTGTTTTTTAATCCTTTTTTTAAGATCCAGCCTCCAGTGTCAGGCTCTGTTGTGAAAATGTTTGTGAATGCTGGAATAACTCATGTTGTGGACCTGCTCAATGTCACAGACGGTCAATGGCGAACGGCCCAGGCAATCGCCGACCAGGTTGGGATTCGGTCAGTAAGAGCAGTGGAGGGAATACTTAACAGCTTTAAAGCTTGTTTTTCCCCTGTTTTTACCTTATTTATAAATTCTGTTTTAATTAATGGTTTTATATCTAAGAATTTTCCAGCATTAAAAGTGATCCCCAGAAACATAGAAGAGAGTGACGAGGACACTAAAGTTTTTTTGTTAAAAGGGTTTGATTTTTTTGATTTTCAAAGCATGAATAAGAAACTGCTCTATCATTTTAATGTAAAGTCCTCACAATTTGAGCAGCTAAAGGGAAGGGTGGACACTAAATGGAGGACGTGTCTGTCTGTGCCCAGAGAGCTGAACCCCTCATGGAGGCTGCTCTATAAGCCCCCTGTCCCCAAAAGATCTGGAGATCTACAGTGGAGGATTATTCACAGTGCAGTGGCTACAAATGCCTTTGTTTCAAAATTCAATGAAACGGTTTTACCTGAATGTCCATTTTGCAAGGTTTCTGACACTGTCTTTCATTTGTTCTGTGAGTGTTCTAGGCTGGTTCCACTTTTTGTACTTTTAGAAATACTTACCATGAAAATGGGATTTGCTTTTACAAATACCCTTTTTATCTTTGGTTGTAAGTACAAACAGTCATGGCGTGAACAATGTGTGCTTGCCAATTTTTTAATAGGTCAAGCCAAGTTAGCAATTTTAAAAACGCATCAGTGTAAAAATGCAGGTCAAGATGTAGATTTGTTGCCTCTTTTTAAGTCGTTAGTTGAATTTAGGGTTACCATTGAATTTGCTTATTATAAACAAACTGATAATGTCCCCTTTTTTAAAATGAAGTGGGGTGTGAGAGATGCTTTGGTATCAGTCAGTGATGTTGGAAACATGGTTTTCAACTGGTGAATATTTCTTTCTTTTTTTCTCTGTAATGTTTTTTTTATAATGTTGTAAATTAAATTGGTTTTTAAAAGTCAAAAAGTCTCTCTCTCTCTCTCTCTCTCTCTCTCACTCTCGCTCTCTCTCTCTATATATATACACATCTATCTATCTATCTATCTATCTATCTATCTATCTATCTATCTATCTCTCTATCTCTCTCTCTCTTCCGGTTCACGCTGGGAGTGAGTGTGGCGTTTGGGTTGCATGTGGGAGAGCGCACGGTTTTTCAAGATTTATTCTGATTTAACCGTTTTTTTGTTTGTCTTTTTTTCTTTCCCTTTTCCCCCCAATTCTTTGGGCATTTTTTTCTTTTTATTTGTATTTGTATTAGTGTTAGTGTAGTTGAGTGTGATTGAGTGAGTGGGGAGTGTGAGGCTGTAATGGCGTCTGCCCCGGAGCGGGGAGCGTCGCCTCTCTCTCTCAAGAATGGGTTCAGGTGTGCGCCAGAAGCAGGCGCAACTATTGAAGATGTTCTCCTTGCCGTCGCTGAACAAATTGGTCACGATAACATAAACTCGGCGTCTAGGATGAACAAAGCAGTTGTGGTGTTTCTTAAAAACGAACACCTAGTGAAAACAATGATTGAAAACGGAATTTGGGTTAAAGAAACTTACGTGCCCGTCACACCCTTGTCTGCCCCGGCTACAAAAGTCACGGTTTCTAATGTACCGCCTTTCATTCCCAATGATTTAATTGTGAAAGAGTTATCTAGATTCGGGAAAATTGCTGGAGGAGTGAAAATGATTCCGCTCGGATGTGGTGGAAGGCAATGCACAAGCAGAGACGGTCAAAGTGATCAACGCTGAGGTAAGGAAAGCGGTTAATGTTGTCAACGATAGCCAAAGGCCTAGTGTCAGTGGCGTCAGTGCTGTGAGTGCTCAGCAGAGTACTGATGGTGCTGATACTGATGAGGCTTTGTGTGAGAGTAATGTTGTCAGAAATGATGCTGAAGAGGTTTTGTGTGAGAGTAATGTTGTAAGCAATGATGCTGAAGAGGCTTTGAGTAAGAGGAGTGTGGAGAGCAGTGATGATGAGGTGGATGGACAGTCTGTAGTCACTGAAGGAAGCATCAGAGATGATGAATCCTGTTTTGATGTGGATATGGATAAGGCCTATGAGGGAGATTTGTATTCTGTTGAGCAGATTAACAATTTCTTGGATGAAACCAAAGGCAAAAGTGTTGAACTTGTAGAGTTTTTCCCCGATTTAAACAAGTTCGTTGAATCAGTGATCAAAATACGCAGTGAGTGCAGTAATGATGTTCTGTCCCAACAAAAGAGATTTAGACTAAAGAAACACATAACGGCAATTAGACAACGTTCAAAGAAAGGTCAAACTAAGAGAAGTAAATTAAAATAAAGATCACATGGGTGTCTACAGCTCTTTCGGGTTTCTTTTCACTTTTCTGATTTTATTTGATTCTCTTCCCTATTTTATTTCTATGGATATCCTAAGAGTAGGGTCTTTGAATATAAATGGGGCTAGGGATGGAAATAAACTAGCTTTGTTAAAGGAGTATATTAGACCTAAAGAAATTAATGTGATGTTTCTTCAAGAAACTCACAGTGATGAAGCGAATGAAACGGATTGGGGTTTGAGGTGGGATGGGGAGTGTGTTTTAAGTCATGGCACTAATGTAAGTGCAGGGGTGGCAATTCTTTTTTCTTCAAAAACAAAGATCAATATTTTATCAAAACAGGAAGTAGAAAAAGGAAGACTCCTTGTTTTAAAAGTAGAAATAAACAGTAAGGTTTTTGTTTTTATTAATATTTATGCTCCCACAGTAGGAAGTAGTAGAATCCAACTATTTCAGAAACTTAAGAATGTCCTTCATGATTTAGACCAAGATGTTTTTTTAATTGTGGGAGGGGATTGGAACTGCACTGTAGATTTTACTAATGACAGGAATGGTGAAGAACCTCATCCGTCATCTGCCCTATCCCTAAAAAACGTTTTAAAACAAGCAGAACTTATTGATGTTTGGAGATCAAAGAATGAAGGAGTAAAACAGTACACATGGATTAGAGTTTCTGACAACAGAGTTAGTGCCGCCCGTCTCGATAGATTTTATATGAAGAAAACTATGTTTAATAGAGCAATGGACACACAAATAATCCCAAACGTTATCTCAGACCACCATATGATCATTTTACATGTTTTATTGTCAAATACAACCCCTCGTTTTTATTATTGGAGGTTTGACACCAAACTTCTTTTAGATCACGACTTTTGTGAAAATTTTAAACAGTTTTGGAGTTATTGGGTAACCCAAAAAAGTGATTTTAGCAATCTCCTGCAGTGGTGGGAAGTGGGGAAAACTCAGATTAAACTTTTTAGCCAACAATTTTTATCACATACAAGAAACGAGCTCAAACATACTTTATATGTTTTAGAAAAAGAAATATGTGCAATTCAAAATGGACTGATGAACCAAAATGATCCTTGTGTACAAGAACGCTTAAAGAAAAAAAAACAGGAACTAAGGGACATTCTTCAAGAGAGGGTCAAAGCCGCTCTGGTCAGAGCACGGTTTTTAAAAGTACAGGATATGGACGCTCCCACAACCTTCTTCTTCAACCTGGAGAAAAAACTCTCTCAATCCAACGTTATGCATGGCATTCGTAAAGCAAACGGGACAGTCACCTCAGATCCTCAGGAGATGAGAAGGCTTGCTGTGGACTTTTATACTAATTTATATGCAAAAGAAGAGACTATAATTTTTTATCCATCAAATGACTTTTTTAATGATCTTCCAGTACTGGATGAACAAACTGCACAAACTCTTGAAAGTGACCTGTGTTTCGGAGAAGTGACGGAAGCAGTTCAACAGCTCAACAAAGGCAAAGCTCCAGGCATTGATGGTCTGCCGGCAGAGCTTTACAAGTCATTTTGGGAAGTTATTGGACAAGATTTATTTTGTGTTTTAAAGGAAAGTTTTAATCTGAGTACACTCCCTAAAAGTTGTCAGCGGGCCGTTCTCTCTCTAATCCCCAAAAAAGGAGATTTGCTATTGTTAAAAAATTGGAGGCCTGTCTCTGTACTCACCACAGACTACAAAATACTGTCCAAGTGCATTGTTAACAGACTCAAAAAAGTGTTAGATAAGTTAATTTTTGAAGATCAAGCTTATTGTATTCCCAAGAAATCTATTTATGACAACCTGTGTTTAATGAGGGATGTTTTAAGGTACACAAAACTGTACAATGTGGACTTTGGGATTGTTTCTCTTGATCAGGAGAAAGCTTTTGATCGTGTAGATCACCAGTATCTCTTTTATGTTCTTAAATGTTATGGTTTTAATGAAAAGTTTTTATCTTGGATTAAGGTGTTGTACCATGATGCTTCATGTTTGATAAAAGTGGGAGGAGGGTTAAGCGTTCCTGTAAAAATGGAGAAAGGTATTCGACAGGGATGCCCGATGTCAGGACAACTTTACAGTTTAGCAATAGAACCTTTACTTTGCATGATAAGAAAAAAATTAAATGGCATAATTATAACAGGAGGTTTAAGAAAATAAGCTTTTGTTCTCTCTGCTTATGCTGATGATGTTGCCGTTGTAATTAAAAATACAGAAGATGTACAATGTTTAGAAGAAAGCTTGGAAATGTACGGAAAACTCTCTTCTGCTAAATTAAATTGGGAAAAAACAGAAGCCTTATGGTTTGGATCCAAAAGTAATGATACTTTTAACTTGCCTAAACTTCCAAAAAATGTTAAATGGAATTTTACAGGTTTTAAATATTTAGGGGTGTTTTTAGGTAACGACGACTTTGAAAAGAAAAATTGGGAGGGTTTAGTAGATAGGGTCCGTGTGAAGTTGTCTAAATGGAAATGGTTGCTGCCCCAGCTTTCGTATAGGGGAAGACAACATTGGCTAAAGCCAGCGATGCTCTACCTGCCGGTGCATGAAGGCGGACAAGGACTCATTGACATAAAGGCGAGGCTGGCAACCTTTCGATTGATGGCGGTCCAGCGCCTCCTCTATCACCAGCCTCACGTGTGGATGGATGTTGCGTGTGCTCTGGTCCTCAAGACCAGAAGAATGGGCTTGGACAGGCAAGTGTTTTTAATGAATTTTAATGGAACTGCACTCGGAGGACTTACACCATTTTATAGTAATATATTGGAGCTGTGGCAGACTTTTAATTTCTCCAGAGAATGGGAGAGTCCTGATGCCTGGATCCTTGAAGAGCCCTTATTTTTTAACGATCTTTTACACAGTGTTTGTTTGTCCTCTGATGCCATCAGAGTTGCACTGACTGCTGCTGGAATATCGAAGGTATCCGACCTCAGAAGAGGATATCAATGGATGGAGGCAAAGGAACTGGCTGATATGGTGGGCTTCAGATCCGTAAGGACGACCCAACGGTTGCTGGACGAACTGGATTCGGCACTCCCAAAGGCAGTGAGAGACTTTTTAAATGTTACTGCTCCAAAAACCCAAAAAGAGCCGTATGCTTTCCCTGATTTTAAAATCTCCTTAAAAGATGAAGATTGGGAGGAAACCCCTGGAAACATAGTGACTATGAAAATCCCTGAGCTGAGTTGTTTTAGAACGCTCACCAGGAAAACCCTGTACAGAGTGTGTGTCAAAAACTGCAACTATAACGTTCTTAAAGATTTTAAAGGAACAAAATGGACTGCAGTGTTGGAGTCAGACTCTTCCCCGAGAGGAAGCTGGAGGTCCCTGTACAAAAGACCCATCGAGAAGAGAGTAGGAGATCTTCAATGGAGAATTGTACACGGGATATTAGTTACGAACAGACACATCGCACGGTTAGATCCTTTAGTTGGGGAGGGATGTCCGTTCTGTGGTGAGTCTGAGAGTGTTTTACATGTTTTTATGCAATGTTCTCGTTTAAAAAATATTTTAGAAATTGCAAAGTGTTGGAGTTTAAAACTGTTGGGTTGTTTTAGTTTTAATCTGTTTATTTATGGTCCAAAGTACTCCGTTGAGAAAAAGAAGAAAGTGATTATTTTAAATTTTTTGTATGGTTTAATCAAGCTTGCTATTTGGGTTACAAGAAAAAATAAAGTGGAAGCAAAGGGGGGCGTAACAGATCCTGTTTTTATGGTTAATTGTTTTATCAAAAAAAGACTAACGTTGGAATATGCTTTTTACAAACTTACTAATAATGTGATGTGTTTTTACCATTTTTGGGGAGCTGATGGCTTTTTATGTGAACCTGATGGATTTGAAGGATTTAAAATTAACATTTTTTGAGAAGGTTTGTAATTGAGTGTTTATGGTCTTTTATTGAATGTTTTTATTTATTTATTCATGTTTTTATAGCTTGGGAATGTATAAACGTATGTGTTTTTTCCCATAAAACAAAAAAGCTATTTTGTGATGTATAAATAAAGAACATTCTAAAGTCAAAAGTCTCTCTCTCTCTCTCTCTCTCTCTCTCTCTCTCTCTCTCTCTCTCTCTCTCTCATTCTCATATGTGTGTTGGCCTCTAGGTCTGGGTGGAGGTGTGTTGGGTCTGTGAGTAGCTCCAGCTTCATTAATCATCACTACTGGGCTTAACACCCTCCCCGTCTCCTCCTGCACAACCCCTCGGATTACCCTGTGCTGCTGCTGAAATGTCAGCCCAAATCTGAGTCTCCATGCAGATAATAATTTCAATAATATTTCTCCATTTGTGGCCTCCTTGCCAGGGGAATACCGCTCCTCTCTCAGGTAGTGTAAGTCTGCCGTTGGTGGAAATGCTTGACTCTGAGCCAGATGGCTTAGCTGCTCTCACAGCATATGTTGAACAAGATCACACACGCACACGCACACGCACACGCACACGCACACGCACACGCACACACACACACACACACACACACAGGCACTGAGTTTTATTCATTTTATTGCGTGAATATAGGTTTACATGATCCTGCTTTCTTAATCTGTGTCCATCAGGAGAGTATGTATTTGTGACAATGAAAATCGATCAAATTGGAAAGGGATTTAGATACTTTATATGGTGCTTATTGCAAATGTCAAGTCTTGCAGCATCTCTCAAAGTGAACAAGTACAGCTTGATATGAAACAAACACTTCTAGTCCATTGGGAGGATGTGCACGCGTGTGCTGAATTTCCCACTGTAGATATCATTAGATCGTTATATAGTATGCACAATTTTTTATTTAATTTCAATATCTCTACAGTTAATTTTTTTTAATACCGAGTCATTTATAAGATTCGGTATTAATCAGAGAGGAAACAACTCATATGCAAATGTTATATACAGTACTGTGTTTAGGCACATATTAGATTTCCATATATTAACAATATTGTCATGAGACGTAAAAACATTTGAAATCTATTAGAAATTGGAACAATTTCAGATATTGACGAATATGTCACATATCACATGAGTAGGAGTGCCATATCATACAATGGCTACTGTGATTATTGGTTTTATACAATAGTTCAACACAACAAGAATACAAATTCATAAGAAGAAGCTAAGCAGTGTCTCAAAAACACTATTGTGTTTAACTAATTTCTTCTCCAACATATTCAAATCTATTGATAGTTCTCCATTACAAATTTAAAAAGTAAATGTGGTAATGTTCTTTTGTCACGGGGAAAGAAGGAGGCAGGGTCAGCGTGCTGAGACTCACGAGCTCTTTTATTATTTATTATTTTATTAAACATACGCGTTCGGTGCTCAATTTAACACTTCACTCTCTGTGAGTCTGAGAAAGTGCTTCCCATTTCTAATTTGGAAATGTTCTCTTTCTCTCGGTTTCGTTTCACTCTTGATCTACTTACGGACCGCTCGTCTCCCGACTCTCTCTCCCGCTGCAGACCTTGCTGAACCACGCCCCCCTCGCCACAGTAAACATTTCAATTCATTAAATCTGTTTTGTTTTAAAAGACAGAGGTGCGGCATCATATCAGGCTAGTTACAGTGTCTAAAGAACGCCTGCTCAAAGTCTGGTGTTACTGCCCCTTAAGGGGTTTTCAAATGACTGGCATCAGCACTTTACCCCGGGGTCAGCAGAGTCTTGCAAAAAAAGAAAATAAATAAAGAAAATATTTGGCCACCTTGTTTCATTCCTGAATGAATTTGTATTTTTGAACTTATTAGTTAAATGAATGGTCTACTGACTCACTCATACAGACCTACTTGCACAATAATATAACCTGTGCTGAAATTGCTGCACTAATACATAGACTTGATGGCCTGTCTATAACATGCAGAAACAACTAGCGGCAACATAAACCAACTTTGTTGTCATCTTGTTTATACTCCTGGACCAAAAAAGCATAGCATATCTGGTATGCTAAGACCAAATACATAAAAATGATCATATTTATTAACATGCTAATGTCACAGTCATGTCGTGTCTCGTCACTACTTGTTGCCTTCTGTGTGATCCATTGTGTTTCCGTCTCATCTGCCACTCCCATTGTTAGTCATGTCATGTGTTTCCCATTATTCCTGTGTATATGGGCAGATGACGTGACGCATGTTTTTTTTTGTAATTAAGTGTACATTTTTACTGAAATGCATTTCTCAACTAAAACAACACATGCCAGTGAGGCATAGAACATCATTTTATTTCAACATTATGATTTCGGGACGTAAAATGTATTTGGTGTTTTTCATATTTCAAGATGAATAGCAAAATGTCCTGCAGTGTGAATGTAACATTGATGACTCATCAAATGTAAATATTAGTAAAATGAAGCAGATATGTTTGGAGCAGCTAATAAATGCCTTGGCATTATTTTGTATGTATTTGCTTAATTAACTTAAGTTTTCAAAATTCTAAAAAGTACTAAAATAATATTATACATATATATATATATACAGTACATTTAGTTTTGAAACACAAATGCTGTCCTGCAGTGTGACATGGGATATTAGATTATTGTACTGGCTGTTACATAGGGGTATTTTAGTCACCCCCCCCCCCCCCCCCCCCCCACCAGGAAATCCCCCAGATGTGCTATAGTTTAAAAGGTGACTGTTAATCTCTTATTAATTTGGTAAATTTAATCATTTCTGTCAGACCATGAATGTGTCCATTTTTGATAGTCCTGTGGTGTGACTGGCCTAGTTCGAGAAAAAGAAAAATATTTAAAAAGAATAATCATATTCAGGTTTTAAAAAATTAACTTATTCAGTTACTGTAATGTCCAAGCTCAGTCTTGTATAGCAATGACTCAAAATGGCTGCCAAGGTGAAAAAGTCCTGTGGTGTGACACCCCGTCCTGTAGTGTGACATAATTAAGTCAGATGTCTTGCTAGACTCTCGTCTGTTATGTTTGCAATATTAAGCATAAATATATATCTGTCTCTGTCTCTGTCTCTCTCTCTTTCTCTCTCTCTCTCTCTCTCTCTCTCTCTATATATATATATATATATATATATATATATATATATATATATATATATATATATATATATATTAAACAAATATAGTCAATATTATTTATAATATACCTATATTATACATATTGTCACAGTCTAGTCTAGTTCCTTATGTTTGTCCCTCATGTGCTTCCGTAGATGTCTTAGTTTAATTACCCATTTAGTTCTCCACCTGTTTGTAATTTCCTCATGTATTTAATCCTCCTGTGTTATCATGTCTTTGTCAGTAATTGTCAGTGTTGTGGGGTAGTTAGTGTGTGGATGTATTCTCCCTCTGTGTTCCGAGTTTTGCACCCTCGCGTGCCGTTTATGTTTCCAGTTTTTTGATTAAAGTGTTTTCTGTTTGCAATATTCGTGTTCTCCGAGTATCTCCGCATCGCACACCAACACCAGCGTAACACATATATTAAACATAAATATATATCTGTCTTCATTTGTTTGTTGTATGTGTATGTTAACAGTCACTGATCATTGTTTTTAAAGTGTTTTTACAGTTTTTAGGGTTAGGGATAGGATTAGAAATGTTAGAATGTCATATGTCTCAAAGAGCTGAATTGATGATTTTAACATGCTTTTAATTATTTCAGCATGATTGTAATGACTTTCTCCTGAGAAACAATATATTTGTTTAGTCTTTTCTGTTAAAAATAGAAATTTGTGGTCTTATCGACTGGGTCTGATTTGACGCTTCCAAAATGTTAATTATTCAGTATGTCTTGTTATTTATGTTTTTAGTTCAAATTCATACTACATTAAGTAATAAGATTGTACTTATATGTTGCATTTTCATCAATGTTCAAATAGAGATGCAAATGAATTTGTTTGTTATTGAAGTATTCAATAAATTTCACCATAAATGTTCATACAGTAATACCACGGTTTACGAGCGTCTTGGTATAAGAGCAAATCGGTGTACGAGCATGGAGGGTCGAATCGGTGTACGAGCATTGTTTCGGTGCACGATAAAAAACTTCCCTCACCCATGCGCAATTTTGCGTCGAAAAGATCCCTTTATCACCCCTTAACTCGTTCATTCTCTCAGTGTCTCTCAGTTTGAGTGCATCATTCACCACAGTGCATTATTTTATAAGTTGTTGTGAATATGATTACATGTGAATATGATGAAATTGTATTAATGGAGCATGTTACCAACACCACACATTGCATACTAATGAGACTCACGTGTGTTCACAGTCCAATGCACCCAATGACGTTCTTAAAGGGCCATACACTTTTAGAGAACAGCATACTATAACAGTTATAACTTTGTACAGATCATATACATAAGTGATTTACAGCGGTTTTACCTCGTGTTGTTGCATTAATTGTGATCGCTATTCTTCATGTTGTAAAATCGTTACAAATGTTGAAGGAACTAGTTAATCTGATGTGTTCAATTAACAAGTGTTAAGTTAACAGTCTTGTCACTTTAAGAGGGCGGGGTTTCAGTCGGCGCTATAGAGAGTTGCGTTCTGAGGGATTAGAGAGAGAGCTCCGAAGCAGAGATAGTTTTGATTCTTCTGTTATGTACGGCGTGGGCTGAAGCCAGAACAGCAATCCGATAGTTCTCAATAAAATCTCTGAATGAGAAGGAACCTGTCTGGTTATTAAAAGAAGCAACGCTACAATGTAGTGAAATATATAAGTAGCCCCACCCCCCCTTCCCTCTGACTCTCGTCTCTATCATGCCAGCAGTGAAGAGGTAAAGTGCGTGTTACAGCAAATAGTTAATAATGACAGTTAAACTCTAAAAATACTTAATATTTATATGAGATCTTAATGGTTATAATTTTAAATGTAATTCATAGGTTAAAACCCAAAAAATATTTAAAATGGGCATTTATGGTCGTATGGAATGAATCAAGTGATTTTTAGTGCGTTCTTATGGGGGGAATTGATTTGGTGTAGGAGCATTTTGATTTACGAGCTTGCTCTTGGAACGAATTAAACTCGTAAACCGAGGTATTACTGTATAGTGTCTCATTTCGTCCTGTGGTGTGACATCACTTCAAACACAATTAAACGACTTTTACAATGTTAACTAGCTTAAATAATTAAATGCATTTGAAAACATTGCATTATAACTATACAAAAAAATAATAAACATTTTCAAATATTTTTTCTCATTTTACACAATATTTCCACTGAAGTGAGTGGTAAAAGGAAAAAAAAATATATATGCAGAATTTTAAGGATCATTCTTTAAGAATCCTTGTAAAACTTAAAGCATACACTGTAAAAAATAATCTCGTAAAAAAACGGTAATTGACTGGCAGCTACGGCTGCCAAACAAAAACCATAAAATTAAAGTAAAATATCTTAATTCAAATAAAGTGCAAAAACAATAATTTTACAGAAATTTTCATTAAAAATTGTAGTGAAAAAACATGTTATTTTACAGATTTTTCCCGTGTTTAAAGTAAGATATTTTACCTTTTTTTACGGTTTTTGTTTGGCAGCCGTAGCTGCCAGTCATTTACCGTTTTTTTATGATTTTTTTTTTACAGTGTAAAACTGTTATTTATGGATCTTTCCTAGATTATTATGATCAAAAACCTTCAGTTAAATGACAGTGTTAACAGTTCTACGGATAAACACTGTTATTTTACAGGTATTTACTAAATTATTACAGTCAAACACCTTTAATTAAATGATATTGCTAAGAGTTCTATGGTTAAACACTGTTATTTTACAGGTATTTACTAAATTATTACAGTCAAACACCTTTAATTAAATGATATTGCTTAGAGTTCTATGGATAAACACTGTTTTTTTTACAGGTATTTACTAAATTATTACAGTCAAACACCTTTAATTAAATGATATTGCTTAGAGTTCTATGGATAAACACTGTTATTTTACAGGTATTTACTAAATTATTACATTCAAACACCTTTAATTAAATGATATTGCTAAGAGTTCTATGGATAAACACTGTTATTTTACAGGTATTTACTAAATTATTACAGTCAAACACCTTTAATTAAATGATATTGCTTAGAGTTCTATGGATAAACACTGTTATTTTACAGGTATTTACTAAATTATTACATTCAAACACCTTTAATTAACTGACATTGCTAAGAGTTCTACGGATAAACACTGTTCTATTTACAGGTATTTACTAAATGATTACAGTCAAACACCTTCAATAAAACGACAGTGTTAAGAGTTCTACAGATACACACTTATTTTACAGATTTCCTAAATGATTACAGTCAAACAATAAATAGTCAAGACGTGCTCAAGATTTAAAATTAAGTTTTATTTTGGCAGATAAAATAAGTATAAACAGTATAAAAAATAATTAAAATCATCTCAAACTTCCATTTGCAGCATTTGTTTACATATAATTTAATAGTGTTTAAATTATGTAAAACATGTAATCTAAAATCACAATTATTGAATAAATAAAATACAAAATTTAAATTACTTCAGTAATTAACAATAGTTTATCAAATTCTCAAACTAGGATTATGGTGACAATCTAAACATACTGAATACAAAACTGTAACACTTTACAAAATGAACAGCACTTATACAGCGTTTATTAAAATTATACAGCATTTATTTATTAAATTTATGACTGGAGTAATGATGCTGAAAATTCACCTTTGCTAACAAGAATGAATTACATTTTTAAATATTTTCAAATAGAAAAGTTATTTTAAATTGTAATATTATTTCACATTATTACTGTTAGTATGAGTAATTAAATAAATGCAGCCTTGCAGGTGAGAAGACGAAACTTCTTTTAAAAACATAAAAAATCTTACGATCCCAAACTTTTGAACAGTGTGTGTGTGTGTGTGTACACTACCGGTCAAATGTTTTAGAACAGTAATATTTTTGTATGTTTTTAAAGATGTCACTTCTGCTCACCAGGGCTGCATTTATGCTATTACATTATTTAAAAAAAATAGAAAATAAGCTGTAATATTGCGAAATATTATTAAAATGCATATTAACTGTTTTCTATTTGAATATATTTTAAAATGTAATTTATTCCTGTGATGCAAAGCTGAATTTCCAGCATTACTCCAGCCTTCAGTGTCACATGATCCTTCAGAAATCATTCTGATATGAGGATTTGCTGCTCAAGAAACAATATGATTATCTATTATCAATGTTGAAAACAGTTCTTTTTATGATTCTTTGATAAATAGAAAGTTCAAAAGAACAGTATTTATCTGAAATAGAAAGCTTTTGTGACATTGTATACCGTTCAAAAGTTTTGGGTTGGTAAGATTTAGTTTTTTGGGGAAAGAAATTCATAAACTTTTTCAGCAAGGATGCATTAAAGTGACACTATAGATATTTATAATGTTGCAAAAGCTTTATATTTCAGATAAATGCTGTTCTTTTGAACTTTTTATTCATTAAATAATCCTGAAATTTTTTTTTACACAGCTTGTAACGTTATAGTGGGTACTGCTCCTTTAAGGCGGAGCGCTTTTTCCCTCTCAAGAGCAGTAATGAGGTCGTTCGAACGGTGCGCGAGCAGGGAAGCATCGCATGTATGTGGAGTGAGGTTTTTCACACAGTTTTCATTTATGTTGCTCTTACTATTGTTTTGTTGTTGTTTAGTAACGCGATTGCCAACTGCCCCGGTGTGTGTAGAATGGACAGTTCCTGTTAATAAAGGACCCCTCATGTGGAATATCAGAACTGATATTTGTGTCTTAGTGCTTCACTCTACGTTTAGGCGAGCTATCCGGTGTTGTACCGAAATCTGACTCCCCGGACAAATCTCACTCCCCTATGCACGCGCATTAATAAGCGCTGCATTTAGATGAAACGCACTTTCTTGAACATATTCGCCTAAAAACCGATGTTTTCACACAGCAAACGTACACGGAAGTTTTGCGTATGCTTAAATAAGCGGAAAATGAAATTATATTACATTTATAATGGGTTTACCAGGGGGAGTCAGATTTTCAAAGCAGAAACATCTTTGAAAATCTTTCTTTCTGCACCTTTGAAAATCTCACTCCCCTCACTAACTCTGGTTTAAAAGCTCACAGACTTACCATATGATGAGATAATAAGATAAATATGGTGAGTCTTATTTTTCGGCTGTAAAAATCTGACTCCCCATGTAAACCCATAGGCCTACTATAATTCATTATAAATGTAATATACTTTCATTTTCTGCTTATTTATTCAAGCGTACACAAAACTTCTGTGTACTTTCTAAGTGTTTGCGGTGTGAAAACATCGATTTGTAGACGAATATGCTCGATGCAGCGTGTATTAGGCTAATGCGGTACAACACCGGCCTCTCCTAGAGAATAAACGCGTTACAAGCTGTTTTCAACATTAATAATAATAGTAAATGTTTCTTAAGCAGCATATCAGAATGATTTCTGAAGGATCATGTGACACTAAAGACTGGAGTAATGATGCTGAAAATTCAGCTTTCCTAATGTTAGTATGTCAATACTCACCGCTCCTGAAGATCATGTGGCTGGATTTTTTCTTCCTAAAATGTATTTTCCACCCACACACACACACACACACACACACACACACACACACACACACACACACACACACACACACACACACACACACACACACACACACACACACATTAGCCATTTACTTACTAACAGGGATTTTCAAAAGAGCTTGTACAAGACTCCGTTCTCAGTTCACTCATTTACAATTTTTTTTTTATTTTAATCCTAGTTTACAATATTAATACATGCTAACAACACACAGTAACGTTAATGTTAGCTAATGTATTAATGTATTAATACATTGAACTATGTAATGTCATTATCGGGATTAGATTATTACTTAAACACATTACATCACAATGTAGCAGACTATATTTTTTTAATAAAAGCTAAATTATTTAACTTACCTTCTGTAGTTGTTCGGTAACGTTACACGTTGGTAAAAGTCGTTGGCCATATTGCATTTTTTCTTGTTTGTTCACCATTAACAATCCGCAACTTAAATTTGCCTAAAATATAAAATTTTGCAGTCCGACGTAAAATAATCAATGTAATAATCCATGCAAAACCGAGCTGAAGTAGTACTGTACACTGCAGTTGGCGAGCTGCAACGCACACAGACAGATACGCGCGCACGCACACTCGCTTTCCAACAAACGGATTCAAATTTGAAAAAAGGCGCGCACGCTGTAGAAGGCGCGCACATTTGTCATTGGCCAGATTCCTGGATGAAACTCAGCATAACCAATCATGCTCAAAGCAACACAGACATACAATAGCCTAATGTGGCATTTGTAGGCTGTTGTAAATAATTGTTTAAATTGGGTTTTTATTGCACATATATATGTGTATATATTGAGTATATATTATATATTGTTTTTTTTTATTGCAGTGCATGATATATATGGTAATACAATGGTAATATATATGGCAATCATGCACTGCAATAAAACTTTATTGTATTATACAATTATAAATTGTATTATTGTATTTTATTTATTGCATAATCAGGCATAATATTATGACCTTCCTAATATTGTGTTGGTCCCCCTTTTGCTGGTAAAAAAAAAAGCCCTGACCCCCAATATGTTAGCAACAGATCCTTTAAGTCTTGTAAGCAATGCACACGCACCTGGCCACCATGATGCAAAAGAAAATATGATTCATCGGAATCTGTGCTCCGTGGTCCAGTTCTGATGCTCACGTGCCCACTGTTGGCACTTTTGGAGGTGAACAGGAGTCCGCATGGACACCCTGACTGGTCAGTGGCTATGCCGCCCCATATGCAACAAACTGAGAAGCTCTGTGTATTCTGACCCCTTTCTATCAGAACCAGCATTAACTTCTTGAGCAGTTTGAGCTCCAGTAGCTCATCTGTTAATCCTTACGCTTGCCCATTTTTCCTGCTTCTAACACATCAACTTTGAGCACAAAAACAGCTTGGGCTTTTGCATGGCTTTTTGTTTGTGGACTTCTCGTCTGCATTTGATCTTTTGCAGCCTTGTTATTTTAGGACAAAAACTTCAGTTTCATTTTAATCATGGTATAGTCTCATGAGACAGACTTTTTAGACAGACTTTGAGTGGTTGCCCCTGTGGCAGCGTTTTAGGACAATTTGATGTTCAACAAATCATTATAAACTTACTTTTTGTTCCTGAGGCAATTCATTTATGTAACAAATGTGTCTTATTATTATTATTATTATTTTATTTTAGCCGTATATTAAAGATACTTAAATGTCTTGATTGAACTAAGGGCTAATCCTAGCTTAGTCTTAACCCTGTCTGTGAGACCAGGCCTGGGTTTGGGGTTAAGGTTATTAAGCACCACAATGCTGTAAATATGAGTGGTAAACTTGTAAGTCCTGATCTTTATGAGTAGAAGATGTGTCAGTTAGAAACATGTCAGAATACCACAATATTTAAAGGTATTTGGCATTGACATTGTCAGGCTTTTAGGGTTAGGGTTAGGTAAGCTAATGCATAAAACTTAGCGTTCATCAAATGTATATGTGATATGTGTAAATAATTGAGTTTGATTTATTTGTATGTGATTGTTTTTTGTTGTTTGTTCGTTGTTCTCTGATATGAATATTGGTTGTAAATATATTGTGTTCTAGAATAGGTTATTCATTTCAAGTTCATAATTTTGTGATTGGTTGTACGTGTGACGTGCACGTCGCTGCGTGGCGGGATGAAGGGAGTTCTCGCGAGAGACTTCATTCACGTTATAAAGTTAAGTGAAAGAACGTCTTGGGTGACCGAGTGTGATTTATAATCAACATATATCACTCCCTTACAGGTATGCACGGTTGGAAAGACAGGTTTGAGTGTCATGAGTGTTTTGTCTAGCATATTCGAGTGTTGTGCGGGTTAAGTGTTTTCAGTATCAACGTGTTCAGTGTCACGGTGTTAGCTCAAATGTACCGCGATAGCGCGCGCGCGCGCTGACAATGTCGCAACACACAGGAAGTGTTTGTTATATGTGTTTTAATGCTTTCGTTACTCGTTGTTTCTTTTAAGTGTAAAGCTATGTACTTGTTGTATATCATTTGTGTATGTGTCTGTTTCTGTTGTATTCACGTTATAAAGTTAAGTGAATGAACATCGCGGGTGTGATTTATAATCAACATATATCACTCCCTTACAGGAGTATAACATATATAAACAATAAAGTTTACTGTGGCTTCTTAAGAACACGTCTGATGCACATTCTTGGATCTTCATTTTCTTGAAGTAGGCTAGAATTATTCATATACAGAAAAACATGGTATAAATAAAACTATGTATTAATTTACATATATTGTTCGTAATTTTACATGGATTTGTATGTATTGAATGAAAACAGAAAAGATAATAATAAGGTAATTTTCCTGTATTAAAACTGAAAATTACTGTAATTTGTCATTAATGATATAATCCTTAGAATAACAGTCAAGTTGTTAAATTTACTGATATTTATTGTAATTTTACATGAATTTGTACGTAATGTATAAAAATAGAAAAATACTGTATAAATAATACAGTAAGTTTCTGTATAAAAAAATAAGAATTACTGTAATTTGTCATTAATGATATAATCCTTAAAATAACAGTCAAGTTGTTAAATTTACTGATATTTATTGTAATGTTACATGAATTTGTACGTAATGTATAAAAATAGAAAAATACTGTATAAAAAATACAGTAATTTTCTGTATAAAAAAATAAGAATTACTGTAATTTGTCATTAATGATATAATCCTTAAAATAACAATCAAGTTGTTAATTTACTGATATTTATTGTAATTTTACATGAATTTGTACGTAATGTATAAAAATAGAAAAATACTGTATAAATAATACAGTAATTTTCTGTATAAAAAAATAAGAATTACTGTAATTGGTCATTAATGATATAATCCTTAAAATAACAGTCAAGTTGTTAATTTACTGATATTTATTGTAATTTTACAATTTAGATTTACAAAAAAAATACTGTAAAAAATTAGAGTTATTTTCTGTAAAATTAGGATTTTTTTTTTACAGTGTACCTGATTTGTATTTGAAATGAATAATATTTAAGTATTTGAATTTTATAGTAATGTCATGTCACACGCAGGACATAATTTGCCTGGGGCTGAGAAAAAAGCTTAATAAATCACATACCTCTAACAGTTTCAAAAACAACAGTATTTGAACTTTACAAATGCATACAATTCTCAAGCAATTTAGAACTTTTTTTGATAAAATGCTGTTTCACCCTTATTTGTCATCTGCCCATATATAAACCCTCATGTTCTCCATGTCTTTGTGGATTGTTAACGTTTCTATGACGTTCTTGGCTGTGCCTGATCTGTGTATCTCCTAGTTTCCAAGTCATTCTGAGTTTTCGTTTGAAATAGACTTTTACGTTGATCCCTTGATTCCTCCCTTGATTCCTTGCCTTCGTCCTTCACAACACGCCATGTTGTTAAGATAATAATATATAATAAAATAAATATAATAAAATATATAAAATAATAAAATAAAATAATTGTTTTATTTTATATTTATATCTCCTTATTTAGGTGAGATTTCTGACACCGTTTTAATACTTCAATAAAACCTATCTAAGAGCACCATTGTTTATTGAAGAGCAAACTTTTTGCAATAAAATGTACCTTTGGGAACAACTTTGCTTGTACAAACATGCTGCTTGACCAGATAATTTACATATTTAAGCAAATGAATCAAGTTTCATTATTGTGCTGTAGAAATATTCTCTCCTTGTATTCATCCTCTTGTTCCTGTGAATTATGGTGTTTTAGTGAAGGAAGGCTGTAAGAGCTCACTAAAATGTCAATAGAAATATTGAGTCGGAAGGGGAAGGCTTGGCTAATTAGCACCCATTTAGATTTTATGATAGTTCAGTGATAGCCCCACCTGACACAGACTGCTATAGTTACATATTGTTGTAGCCTGAGGGAACCATAGGAAAATCTGGATTTATTGGTTCTATCATACCAGCATATTTCACTTGCCATTATGGTGTGCCAGAGCTCAATGATGGTGGATTATTTATTGCAGATAAAACTGGTAGAGCTAGTTGATGGCAGAATTCTCTGGTGTCTGTGTACTTCATCATTGACATCCGGACTATAAGTCTAGGTCCAGTCCGGTTCATTTAGTTTTAACATTGCTCTTTATGCAAAGATACCAGACAATCTGAGGGAGTTTAATTGTTTGCATTCTATTGTGTTCTATTGTTGAATTTTAAGCATTATTACTGTTTTCAGTGTCACATTATCCTTCCAAAATCCTTCTAATATGATGATTTTGATTTCTTATCATTATGTTTGAAATTTAATTTTGTTTCGTTTTAACCACTGATATGTTTTTCAGGATTCTTTGATGAATAAGTTATGAAAATATTATGAAAATGGAGCATCACAAAAATAAATTCTAATCAGCATTATTCCTCTTCGCATCTCAAAAATACATGAATTTGACTTCAATTTGAGTTGATGTGGGCGTTAACTCTGTTTGCATGGATCGCATTAGAATGTGCCTTTGAATAGTGTCTGTTTTCTGTGGCCGTGGCCACATTAACGATAATGAGCTGCTTACTAATCACTAACATCTCTCTCTTTTCAAACAGAGGATGTTTGTTTTTTATATAAATTATTTCATTTAAAACACACTTCAAGCTTTTAATCTGTGTTGTAAGTATTTGCTGAGGTAAATTTAATTTTCTGATGCATTTCAGAACATACTTCACTGAGAGGGAGATGATAGAATGCGCATCCTGTTTGTTTAATTTATTTTCTGATCAGCTGGACATTTAGTTTTTTATTGTCAATGTAAACAAATAAAGGTAGACACTTAACAGTTTCAAATGATTTATAACACAGTTAGGAGTATGACCAAACTCGACAAGAGTATTTTGAGTCTCTTTAACACTGATAAAAACAAAAGTGAGTTGGTTGCTCCATTGATCCCAGAGGATTAACACATTTTAGGAAGAGCACTGTCAAATGATCTACCCAATCAGCACGCGACGAGGCCTATACGTATGAAGTCGACTCGCCTTTGTTCCTCGATAGTTTCTTTGCATTTGACCCCACCAGTTATGGAGCTCTGTGTGAGTCTGTTTTCAACACGGCTACTAAAAACAAAATCTATTTTGCTGACACTCTATCAGAAGCTGTATGCTGGATTCTGTCTTAACTATGCTATCCCCCATTCTCATTCATTTGCTACACAATTTTCGAATAATTTCGCCACCTCCCAGCGCCATGCTCATGCACCATTCTGGCCGCCAGTGTGGCCTGCCTGCCTGATGCTTTGAGCTGCAGGCTCCAATCTGAGCCCTCCTGGCCAAGTTGCTTGGCTCCTCCCTACAGTCACTATTTCTAACTTTGCCACATATTTTTGGGGGTTTGTTAATAAATTCAGGGCTCCTGTCCTAATTTCAGATTTCTCTCCCCCCCTGCAGCGTACTCCTATCATTATTATTTGCTCTATCAAATAATAATGTTTTAGCATGAACTCGTGAAATTTAAAAGAAGACACTTGAAGCTTTCCATTGCTCTATATTTCTTATGTATGTGTGGCAAGTATTTGCTGAGGTAGAGTTAATTTTCTGCCGCATTTCAGAATAGACTTCACTGAGAGGGAGACGGCAGAACAAGCATCCTGTTTGTTTTCTTTATTTTGTGACTGTATACAAACAAAAGGGGACACTTCACAGTTTCGAACGACGTAGAACACTTGAGTCTCTTTCTCAGATATCAGGAGACCACAGGGAAGATAGTTAATCACCATCTAGTCCTATGTAATATACTGGCCTCAATATACAGGTTTTGTGACATGTTTTGGTCTACAGAAATCTTTTAACCTTTGTATAGTGTAAGCATTGAAAATGCACACTTTTCTCTGCACTTTGGCATTTTATTATATTTCCAAATTCACCCACAATACCTTTGCGTGTTTGTGTAATAACTTTGTTTATAAAAATCTGTTATTTTCAAGTTGTATTTCAATGTAATTTATATATTTTATATTTATAATCATATCATCACCTCCATGAGGTGAAGTTGCTGTATCTGTGCTAAAGACAGATCCAATTGACTCAAAGGAAAGGCTAAAAATTTAAATGTAAATGGAATCTTGTGCCGTTATATGTGTCCATGATGGTAGTTCTCTGTATGTGACAGCTCATATTGGGGGCATTCTGTGATGCATCATTGTGTGCCTCAGGTACAGGCATGATTCTTTAGTATCTCTTGATGTCTTCTCCCTATCTGAAATTGATCGTTGTGGTGTTTATGCCTGTTGTGCATTACTTAATGTTTATTTACTACATCCCTTAAACCCTTGGATGTTGGTATTTATCCTATTTACACATCAATATTACCTCTCCATGAGGGCCATAAGAGTGGCATTTAGGTGCTTGTATGTGCGGGTATTAAAATGCACTCTGTGGCGTGTGGGGAGTGCGTTAGGGAATAGACTGGGCCCTTGCCTCCTATTACCCAGAATAAAAGTGTCAGCCGCCTTAATTACATCCCTGCCTGGCTCTGCTGTTTTTTACAGTGTCCCTGCTGCAGTGTCTGCATGGAGAAACTCTCAGAAATTTTGCCACTCAGTTAAAATGATCTGAAATTCTGTTTGCTGTATAATCTCAATTATGCTTTAAATACTGACAATGATGCAAAAAACTGAGAAAAAAAACTAAAAAAACTAAGAACAAAACAACAACAAATTCTGTTGAGCCACACTGATTCTCCGATTTGTCTGTTCCTGTCTATCATCTATGACTGGTAATGTGATTATTAATGTTCTCTCAGCATCTTGATACAGTCTGAACACTGTCAGAAGAGCAGATCTTTGAGTGTAACCCACCTTCACAGTTGTCTGCAGGGGTCACAGAGTACCAACCAATCTGTTATATAGGAAGTTGGGTGGGTTGTTTCGGAGCAGTGAAGATCTGCTGCTGTTTATTCTGGGCTATGGATCAGTGCTTGGAATATGTCTACATCCTCTCAGACGGTCTCACAGCATGGAGGAGTGTGTGGGCGACAGACAGTGCTCATTCTTCACATGCTCCCTGGTCCCCAGGACCAACAGCCCAGAGAGACCACAGAAAGTGTATCTTGGGAAAATCAGAGGGATGAAGCTTGGATGAGAATTCACTAGAGAGAAAATAAAGCATTTCTGTAAGAAAAAGGGTACTTTGTCCCATCTTTTCATCTCTTTCATGAATATTCTCATTGCTTGATATTTGATTTCAGTAAAACATCAAGCAATTATATACTTTTTGTTTGTGATCTTTACTTTAATCACCTCCAAAGAGATACAAGGAGACAAACCATTTTATATTCATGGGCATAAGCCGGAGCAGCCTGAACAATACTGGTCACAGTTTATTGCTGATTTAAAATATGTTTTTGAAATAAAATGTTTTGGAGTTTTGGTCTTCTCTTATCAAAGCAGACAAAAATGACCAAGATGAACATATTTGGTTCAAATTGGTGCCACTTTTGAGGCCCTAATTCACCAATGTACCCCAAACCCTCTTTAAGATAATGGATTCTCACAGAGATGTGGCCTAATGCACTCAGGTGAATTGTGTGGATCCTCATTCATTAGTTTTAATGGTTTGATGGTGACAACCATGTTAGCCATAAACACTATTTATGACACACATTATGTACGATCCTAACATGTAGCTGAAATTCCTAAGCAAAGCTGTGGACCTCTAATTAGAAGAATACGATTCTAATTAGAGGAGTGAGGAGCCATCCACTGCTGCCCCTGACAATCCAACAGTGCAATCAAACTCCACTTAACTCAACTCACACTTTAAATGGAAGCTGCTCCCTGCACCAAATAAACCTCCTCCCTTCATGCCCAATTGATCAAATTACTCCCAGTTAATGCTCTCTTTTTCACTTTCTTTCGCTCTGTTTTTTTTTTCTCACCCTGTATTACTTTGTCCCTCTTTTGTGTTGCATCATGACATTGTAGTGCAGTTAATTAACACTCAGGATTTTTTAATTAACGTTTTAGATGCAGGAAACCACCCAGTACTACTACTTCCAAGTAAAAATACTCATCACTATGATGTCTATAGTTTTATTTCTAGGATTGGCCACATTTTCCTCCAGTCAGGAGGAAGGCTGTTAAAGCATTGCTCAGCTCTAGAATGCAATCAGGCACTCAAGCTAGCCAATTACAGGGTGTAAATTTGGATTCTAGAGTGACCTTATCATGGTGATCCTAGCTGCGACCCCACTCTAAAGCCTCAGTGTGTCCAGCACCTCCCCTCCATGTTACCTCCTGTTTTTCATTTGAGGGATGTTTATAAGGGTGGATATGAAAGAAAGCAGGTCGCATGTGTGGCGTCTCTTCCTCTTTGGAGGTGCAGACAAGAGAAAGTCTTTGTTTGCTTTGATTCTGTTCGGACTACTTCAGCAGAGCAAAGGTTGGATATTGCACAACATCGTTCTTTGTTTGTAATCGTCCTTCAGATCTGGAAGACTATATGGTCATGCCACTCTGTCTTTCTCTCTCTTGTCTGTTTCTGACTGCGTAGAGTTAAACTAAAAAGCTTTGTATCATGAGAACATGATGAGATTCTGGTTTTAGTGTCTACTGAACATGTAATATGAGTGATATGTGCATGAGTCATAACATAATTTAGCAGAAGTGAAAACAGGGGGTGCATCTGAAATCACATACTCTTTTGAGTAGGTTCTTATTATAAATGAGCATTTGCAACAGCTAAAAATGTTTGTTCTATATAGTATGAATGTGTGCAGTACAAAATATAATCCATGCGACATGCGTTGTGTTGTCATCAGTTGCGTCACTTCTCTGCCATTTACAAATCCTCTCTTTGTGGCCTCATGGTAAAGTGTTCATAAAATGCAGAATCTCACTGGACTTAATGTCATTGGGGTACTTTGTGCCTACTGTTTTATATTTGTACATCTTTTTTCAAAGATCACAAACCACAACAGCCACATCCATGAGATCATTTAAATTTAGATAAATTGTATGTGAAAGGATGTCATAGGTTGGTTTTGATTGATTGTAATTGTATCACTTTATTTTATTTACAACTTTATTTATTAAATATAAGGCCTTTTCTTATCCAGCAAAGAAAAGGGACTCAATCTTCACAACAATCTCATGACACTATTTATGAATTATTCAGAAAATGCATGAATGTCTTGTATTTGCCAGGTTTCATGCTGACTTTTCACACAATCTCATAAATGGGAAATGTTATTACTGAAGTATATCCAAAATGCTGAGGGGGATTTTTAACCAAATGCAAGCCCTATTATTAGCCTTAAACCTCAATCAATTTATGCACATAACCCAAACTTATACAAGCAGCAAAGCTAGTTTCAGTCTTGGGACCTTAAAAAAAGGATAGTATAATTATTTCTCTTAAGTCTCTCATCTCACACACATACTCACACACATACTGTTCAGCGTCTGAACGTGAAACACACACCTTCTGACACTGCCTCCAGCCTCGCTGCCCCCGGCAACCTGCTGCCGAGCAACGCCGTGCCAGTTGCTGTACTTTAATTGGTCATTTGGGGAAAACTGAATACAGAGGTGGGACATTCATCAGGAAATTAACCCAGCAGTAATCCAGCCCTCCCATAGGGCAGCCACCAGCTGTGGGTACAGCAGAGCGGACTGCAGGATGCTGTGGTAGCTGCACTGGGAGTGGACAGCGGGTGTGTGGTGGGATCAACTGAACATATCTTCTGTCTCATATGATTGGGTCTTTGTGGTGGGACTCCTACCAGAAATAACTGGGAGGTGTGTGTGTGTTTGTTGGGGAAACCTGGCAATATAAATTTCTGTGTTAAAAGTAATACTCAAATGTATGAATAGCTATGGTTAATTTGTGCTGAACCAGGAAATGGACGAATGAAATTATCCTCTTGATTTAACTGTTTTAAGCATACTTTGAATATTTTTGGGAAATTGCTTGTGTGAATATCCCATTTCACATAAAAACTCATAATCAAGTCATCACACTCACACAAACATTCTCTGGATCTTCATTATATCCATAATATTTATTCGACCCTGCTCTCACACATCAAAACCAGCATGAATATTTAGTCTAAAACTAGATTTTGGTAGGTGATGTGAAGTACTTTTAGGGAGCTTAGATGCCATATTAAATATAAGGCCTTTTCTTATTCAGCAAATGTGTGATGTGTGATGACATACATTGTTAAAGATTGTATGTGCTAAAATAATTATGGTAACAATATTGCACATTATATTTTTGAGTAGTTTTTGAGTCTTGATTTCTCTAATGGAATTTGCCTGAATAAATCATGTGAAATCTAAATTATTGAATTTATGACACAATGAATTTAATATTTTTAGTGAAATGTGCTTTTTCCAATTTAAGTTGACTCTCAAAAATGTGCGATTTAGAGTGACTGGTAATTATTTTGTACAATTAAAAGATTGAGTGATGCTAGTACAACAAAAATTTAAGCAAGGCTCAAGCAAGCTTTCCTATGGCTGTTAGAGCGTTGGCGCTTAAAACGCCAAGTCATGGGTTTGATTCCCGGGGAAAGCAAGAACTGATTAAAATGTCATTGTCTATCTTGAATAAAAGCATGTGCCAAATACACACATGTAAAATGTAAGTGCTGGAGTCAGGGGTTTTTGTTGAAAAATTGTTTTCTTATAGGGCATCTGGAATGCTGAGGAGATGGAATTGATCTCAAAGATTATTTATAAAGCAATTTTGAGTGATAGGTCTACTATATTTGTAACAAAGAGTCGGTTTTGCAGCTTTGGCAAAATGGATCTCTTGGTTTTATTAGAGAAATGTTCTTAATATTTTTAAACAACACTGAACCACAATTTTATTAATAAAATATACACTTTTTAATCACTCAATTAAAAAAAAAGAAATTACAAGACCCATGATTTTTTACATTGTACTCATACTTACCTTATTTATTCGAGTATAATGCGCACACGTGTATAACGCGCACCCCTAATTTTCGATAAAAAATCTGTATAAAATTTTGTTTCACACCCAGCATTGTAATTGACAAAAAAAATTAAACATTTTTTTCAAATATTTAAAAATGTCCCCATAGGAATGCACTAAAAATCAATTTATTCGTTCCACACCACCACAAATGCCCATTTAAAATATTTGAGGGGTTTTACCCTATTAATTGCAGTTAAAATTATAACCATTAAGATCTCATATAAATACTAATTAATAATTGACAATTAAACTAAAAAAACTTGACAATTTACTGTAATGCATTTCAGCTGAGGAGAGAGGAGGGAGGAGAGGGGAGCGGGGAAAGCAAGGATTCAAGTGCAAATGAGTGAATTTATATAATATATTATATAATACATATAATATTATATAATATTTATTATAATAGTGCAGAAAAAAAATGAAGTGATAATCCAGAGTGAAAGTCGTGAGACGGGGAGCCGCAAAAGAACGAATGAACGCGCGGAATGAATGAAATGAATGAATGAATGAATGAACGAATGAACGAATGAATGAATGAATGAATGAATGAATGAATGAACGAATTCGCGGGAGCCTCGAACGAACAATGAAGGAATTCGCGGGAGCCTCGAACGAACGAACTAACGAATTCGCGGGAGCCACGAAGGAACGAACGAATTCGCGGAAGCCGCGAAGGAAAGCGGGGAGATAGGCAGATGATATGAGAATCAGGTGTTCAGTGACCACACAGACTCAGGCAGAACTAGGAGACAATGAATTCATGAACCGTGACAGTTACTGCTTAGAGGTACTGTACGTGTATATTTCACTACGTGAACAAAAGCGATCACAATTAATTAATGTTAACCACTTAATCACTTATAAAAGTATCACTGTGGTGAATGATGCAGCCAAACCAAGCGAAGCTGAGAGAATGAATGAGTTAAGGGGTGATAAAGGGGTTGGAATCGCATGACTGTGTAATGAGTATACGTAACGTGTGGGCGAGGAAATGGAGCGGCGAAGTGACGTTTTTCTTCTTCTTCGCCCTCTCGTACAGTGAGCGGCTGCAGCCCGTAAAATGCGTAGCGCGAACTCACAATTCGCCGGCGCCCTCAAAGTGTATGCACGCATGTGTATACACTTTGTCATGTGGTCTGAATTGAAGACAACTGAATTGAAGAAATGGAGCTGAGATTAAGCCAAAAAACTAAAAAGGGAAAAATTAGGGCTTCACTTCCCCTTCTTTTTTACACTCAATCACCTCCCTGAGAGCCCTTCTCGGCTTAGTGTGAAGCTCAGAACCCAAACTCCTTGGAGGCAGGGCTTCAGCAGCCACGCTCTCTGAGCCTGTCGCCAACTGAGTCCAGCCAGTTTCAGGTGGGGAGACAGAAGGATCTCTTGCTGTGAGGGACATAGGACTGAAATACTGCTGATTTAACCTTCACTTCCCTGAACTTACGGTCCACCGTCTTGCCATCAGACACAGAAAATTCAGCAGGTGAAACCAGGGCATCAAGGAGAAAGGAGCTCTCCTTGTCCTATAGCCACAAGTTCTGTTCTGTAATGACCAGCACAGTGCAGCCTGCCTGATTGGTCTTACAGAGGGCCAGCCTGGTTGTCAAGTCCTCAATCTCAAAAGGAGCCACACTAGGAAACAAATCAGCATCCGTTGGCAGGGCCGCTTGGCACGCCAGCTGTGAACCTTGGTACTTTCTGTATTTTTATATTAAAACAAATAATAATTTTGTATATATATTAATTGTTTCAGGTTTTGCTATCCTTGTGGGACACATATGTACACATGTGTCAGCTACCATTTTCAAAGTATCTGTCAGTTATCCAACAGAATTAATAGAAGTAGCTCTAAGACAGCATTAAACTGAAATATATTTTGATTAGGGGCACAGATTATTTGTGAAACTCATTTGAATGTAATATTCAGTAATAAAATAAACAAAAATATTGTCAAATCTACTTCTAAAGTGTCTGAAAGCAGTGTTCAGCTGTGTGGTGATGTCAAATATGAGTGATTGCACATTTCTGCTGCACATCAATAAATTCTGAACACCTCTCAACCATATACATCTCTATTTTCCTCTCCGCACTTTAGATAGACATGAAGTAATTGCCATGCAAGGAGTTGCACATTTCACTTTCTAATTTTAAGGGTCAACAGCATTTTAATACCTTTTTAAACACACAGCCAATGTTTTTTTTTATGACGCATGTACAAGCAGCTTTTGATGGTCGAAGCAGTCAAGCATGGTTAAAGAGAGGAGAGACGGCAGCTGCTGCCGAGTGCCTCTTAATTTTCTCAGCTGACCCTGCTTCACCTGGCTCAGCATAGAAATCATAATGCTATTCAACTGTGAAGAGAAATGATATAGTGTATTTACCCTAACTATTTATGCAGGACTGCACTAACAGAGTGGCTTGCTCCTAATAAAATCAAGTGTTGTAACTTCTGCACAGGCAGGGGTGCAGTAGATCCACCTGAGGGCTTTTTTTCTGCAGCATTCATTACTGACATAGGGGAATACTGTATTTCTAAAGATTATGTTATATTGTATTTCATGATTTTTTCTTCTTTTTTTAAATTATAATTTGTTTGTTTGAATTGAATGTAACCACGTTCAGACCAACTGGGATTTCAATGTTAATAAATCATACTCTTATACAAATTATAAATGATTGTGATTATTATAGGGGCCGAGCTTTGGACAAACATATTTACAAAAAGTCTATGCAGTGTGTAGAAACTGAACAACTAGTTGTAATAACTTATTTAAAGGCAAAAGAGACACGTCTCTTCTTTGTCCTAGAAAGCTATATTTTGAGCTTTCTCAGTATTTTGATTTTAAAGCATTTTGGGTACCTATGCATTTTAACAGCTCCATAATTTGATTGCTTAATGAGCCAAGCTCAAACCACAAGCACTCCGCGAAGCATCCTTCCAAGCATGATTGAGACACCTCAGTGACTGTGCTTTACTTAAAATTATAGAATGAGGTCTTTGGTCTCTGTAATATTGAATTTGTTGAAAATAGCTGACATAAAAGATGTGAGATGACGTAATGTTGCCACTGTGTCAATCGTAGCAAATTCAGGACTCTACTGTATTTAAATATGGTTATCACTCCTGAAACTTTACAGAGTGTACGTGACCATTGGCAGGCCATAGAACCACTTCCTGTGAAGTTATGTAATTTGCCATGTGTTAGGGAATGTTATGGAATTTAATCTGATTAGTTAATCCGTCTTCTAAATTTTTGCAATGGATATGAGGCTATGTCTGTATTCTATTCTGACAAATCTTGGTACATGCAATCTCAAGCATGAACTGAGGCTACTTGCATAGCATCAACTACTGCTCAGGAGATATGAAAATGGTTTTGTTGCTAAGAACCTCTGAATACATTGACCAAAAATCAAGACTGGTTTCTTGATTCAGAGTAGCATGTTGGCCATTTTGGATGTCTGCCATTTTTTATTTTAAAAATGCTGTATTTTTGGTATATTTATTGGTGTATTGTTATGAAACCCAGTATGTGTTTGTCACCAAACTTTTGGGAATTTTTAACATCTGTTGAGTTTTGCTTATTGAAATGAAACTGGACTTAATAGATAAAATACCAAGATAATAATTGATAATACTTAATAGAGTTATACCTAGAGCAAAGATACCAAGTATGCCACAGTTGGTCTGATTTTCTCCACATTAAACAAAAATCATCTTTAGACCCTGATTTTGTGTTGACAGGCTGAACTGTTTTTATTTTATTTATTTATTTTTATCAGCCAAATCAATGCCATTATGCCAAACTGAATCTTGGACTGCACCTTTGCAATGATTTTTCATATTAAATACCAAACTCTTTGTTTCAATCTCACCCCACAACGATCATACCACTCTAATTTGGTGACAGCGCCACCTATTGGTCAAATGTGATGAGCAAAAAATTTGTAGGCCTTTTTGCCTAAAAACGTCTTTAAGTACTCAGTTGCAGTTGGTGATCTGCATAGCCATACTGACATGGCTTTCCGTGTCTTCTTTGTGGTTGCAATTATTTCATTTATTTGTTATTATTACTATTTTCCCTGAGAACGTTTTAGTTTTTGAACAATAATTGTTGTTTCAATTCACTATGATTTTCAACACTTTGTCTGGAATCTCTGAAATTTGCAGGTTGTTTTTTGTGCAGCCTTTCTAAGATTTACATTTTATAAATGAGTTTCTACAGTCGCTGTTTATTTTAGCCCAGGTAGTGTATGCTGCACTGTAAGTCATAATTATTATGAAATCATCAAGAGATAAAACAAAAAATATACTTGTTACTTCTATGTGCTGTTGGGCCTAATAAAGATATTAACATCCCATCTTTAGAATACATCTTTACATACTATAATACTGGGAAATAAATAAATAATGCTACACTTTTGTAGAACTATACCTAAACCACATTTGTTCATTGTTGCACTCCTTAATAGAGCACTGGTTTACACACAGGAGCAGAACAAAGTTTGATGACTTTATATAAAAAAAAGTTTGATAACTTTATACCAACTGCACTAAAAAGCCGTTGACAAAAAAAAATCCTTTCCACAGCTTTTCCACATCTATTTCTATTTATCTTATATTTTATCTATATTTAAGCAAGCCAAAGACTATTTAAAAATGTCACTACCCCAAAGCCAGTTACCAGTTGTCTGGTTTTGGATCGGGATTCGGGCATTCATAACTCTTGTGTCAGTCCTTGTCGTGAGCTTGTGAGAACTCGTTCTTGCGAGCTCTGTCGTTTGAGTGGGCGTGGTGTCAAGCTCTGCTCGTACCACGCGCTCTCGTGTCCTTGTCCTGTGTAGTAAGCACACGGTTCGTCTTTACGTCGGCCACGTGCTTTCATGTTGTTTTCTGTCACGCTGCAGTTTGGTTGTCATCAGCTGCGCGTCGTCTTTGTTTAATGTGAACATGCAGCAATGCGCCTCCGCTTTGGCTACATGTTCAGGTCTTGTCTGTTACCCCGCCCGTCTTGTTTCATTGTCATTAGTTTGATTTATCCCAGCTGTTTTACCTCGTTTACTTCCCAATGTCCTCCCTATATATTCCATCTTTGTCTGCTGTTCTGTGCTGCGTCATTGTCCTTACTTTGTTCCTGTGAGTCCAGTCCAGTCCAGTCCAGTCCAGTCCAGTCCAGTCCAGTCCAGTCCAGTCTGTAGTTTAGTCTAGTCAAGTCAAGTCGTAGTCCAGTCTTAGTTCTGTCTAGTCTGATCTTGGTTTTCCCCCTCGGGGTGGTTTGTGTTTGTATTTTGTTTTATTTTGTATTAAAAGTCCTTTTCCCCCGCATCTCTGAGTCCTCGCTCTCTCAAACCTGACAGGAATTGACAACCACATTTACTTAGGTGTGTAAGTCTCAAAATATTCTGTTCACAAAGCTTCTTATAATAGGTTTAAGTTCGTCCATCAAATCTTAATTAACTGACAGCTTTAGCAGTAGAGAGCGGAGTATATGAATTGGGTGCAAACCATAAACTGACGGAAGCAGATTTGGTGACTGGAAAACCTTCAGATGACACAGCTGGTATCTCTGTTTCTGTAAGTTACTGTAACCAAGTGCTTCTCAATTATTTTCTCTTATGTCCCCCTTAGGAAGAAGTAAACATTTCAAAATCTTGAAACTCGTTTTATATTTCCTCCTCATTTATTTAGTAATAGATATGAATTCATCAGCACAAAACTGCCTGCATAGACATAGGTCAATGCATACTTTATAATCGTCCTTTTGGACCACTCACTGCTGTGTGTGGCGAGGAGAGAGATATACTAAATCAGGATCACTGGATAAATACATTACCTTCCAAAGTATATTAAAGTTAGGGAAGAGGCTGTTTATTTTCAACCATGTAAATATTTCAGTCAAGCATTATTTGTGTTTTAATCACTAATTTACACTAATTGACTAAATCACTATATGACAGAAAGAACCGGATTGCTCATGACATGTTCTTTAACATTTCTATTCCCACACATGTAAGCTTGTAAATGTTTAGTTGGTTAAAGTTGGGAATTCCCCAAGCTTATTAAAAAAATCATATTCATTCCAGTAGTAATCATTAGTAGATGGGTGAGACACCTCAAAATATAAATCATAAATATAAAAGTGGTCAATTATGAATCTGAATACAGATTAATATACATATTCTTCTTTTTTTATATATGGCCATGTATAAGATTTCTAAATGGGGTATTAGAAGACTGAAAGAAGAATGATAGGTTAGGGCAGGGGTATGCAAACTATTTGTATCGCGGGCCACATTGGTTTCTTAAAATTGACAGCAGGGCCGGGGTGAAGGTCGTACCTGTGCATTTACTTATAAGAAATCCTAGAAAACCTGTATAAAGTATAGTTTGGTCTTAAATCACTCGACTGGGACACGTGAAATTACAACAAAACAACATTAATACAATTTAATCGACAGAAAAACCATAATATGCAATGTGACTGAATCATATATTTGCCTCAGCTCTAGATTGACAATCACAGGCGTCCAATCACAACTGATCTCTGGAAAAAAGGGAACTAACTAATGACGTTTGATGTTACTTGCGTTAGATGTTACTTGCTCTTGATGTTACAAGAGCAAGCCCCGCCCCATGACTGACAAAAATAAAAGTGCTCGCGCGAGCAAAAACAGCAGTCGAGAGCGGGCTAATGTTCGCGCGCGAGAGTGATTAAAATGAGCTCGCGGGTGCCCGTATTTACGTGTAGCTCTGTTTTCCGCTCGCGGATGTAATTAACGCGCGCGCAAACATCAGTTTTGCGCTCGTTCCTTTTTAGCACGGAATTAACGCCATAAAGGGGGGGTGTAGAGGGGTTTGCGACACAAGTCTACTCTCCACCACAGCTTCAGCGACGCTGCCACTTGCAGCCGCGACAGAGTGACATTACAGGGAAATGTAAAATGAAGGAGGTTTAAAACAGGTTCGGCAAGTTCGGCGGGCCGGATTAAAAAGCCCAACGGGCCGGATATGGCCCGCGGGCCGTAGTTTGCCCACCCCTGGGTTAGGGTGAGGTGTTTGGGTAGAATAAGTTGACGTACTTGCAAAGTTACTTAGTACACCAGTGCATCTGTTGACGGACCATTGTTGGATAAATTCATATGTCATTAAAGACTTAAATGTAGAACTAGTGAGAGCATATAACCTGCTAATGAAGCAAAACATATGATTTGATGGAAAAGCGCCAGGTCTGGGAAGGTTTGGATTATTCCCTGAGTGAGACATCATTGTTCTGACCGGACAAACTGTAGCCTTCATCCAACCCGAACCAAAATCAGCGTGAATTTCAAAACAAAACTCGGAAATCGTCGCCTCGCCGAGACGTTTTCGTTTTTCGTATCCCGATCATTTTGTTGTTACTCGGGCGAAAAAAAACCCCGAAATCTTTTATCGTACGTGAAACTTTTCATACGTAGAGCGTTTCGTAAGTCGGGGTTCTACTGTACTGTAGTGAAATATTTTATATCAACTGTATAAAGTTAACAGCAGTTTAAGAACAATTTTATGCCAACCGTGTAACATATTAAGAACTATCTTTACTCTCATTAACAGTAAGTAAAGTCAGTAAACAGTGAAAGTAACAAAAAAAGGCTGTAATGTTTTTAACCCCAATAATTCCTCTTCATCGCTGCTATCAGAAATGAGGAAGGACAGATCCACGCAGTCATTGTCTTCACTTTCTTCCTCACTGATGTCAAATAAGACGTTGTCTTCTGTTCCATCCACGGCATTACTAAAAGTTGTTGTGTTTACTTAATTGTGTTTAAACCTTGTGTATGGTGTGTCTAATAGTTTGTTGCTTATGTCTTATGGTTGCGAAGTGTATTATTATTTACCATTCCTTTTCTCTTTGTTGCACTCAGTTACTGCAATGAGACACAGGTGTTTGTCAATTTGCAAGTTAGATCAAGTGCAAATTGACAAACACCTGTGTCTCAATGCAGTAACTGGCAGGAAGAGACCGGATATAAACAGCCGTGAAGTGAGAGATGGGGAGAGAGACCCGGGTGAGACGTGAGTCACCAGAGAACGTGAGGCTCACGAGTGGAAGTGAAGTGAAGTGAAGTGAAGTGAAGTGAAGTGAAGTGAAGTGAAGTGAAGTGAAGTGAAGTCAAACCAAACCAAACCAAACCAAACCAAACCAAAAGATAGAGGCGTGACTCACAGAAAGTGAAGCGTGAGCTCCTCAGAGATAGATCATTGCAGTGTCTGTGCCTCCGTTTGATCAAATGTAACAACCTCGACTACAGTGGGATCTGAGCCCTGGGGAGCACGAGCCTGGGAGGACTCAGTATCATAGACCGCCAGGCGGGAGCGGAGCACATGCAGTAAAAAGCGCTGTCCTAACATGCTCTGCTCACACATACACATAGTGAGTGTGCGTTCCCACCCGAAACGTAGTGAAGGCAGGAAGACGCGCACTGCACAGAAGTTTGATTCGCCATTTGAAATTTGGAGAGCCCTTTTCTTTTAAACTAGTAAAGGGAGTCGATCAGTTGAAAGAAACTCCAACAACCAGCGTGACAACACCACACACTCTCACACTTGTGCTTGCGAAGACAAAAAAAGCTACTGCCTCCGGGTTCTGGCGCTCCTTTTATGACCTGGTTTGTGACGACCTGCAACCGTCACTCACACTCGGTCGACGGAAGTTGACATATTGTGCTTCGCGAGACAGCGTCCAAGTATTCCCCAAAGCGATTTGACACAGCGCGAGTTCCCTTTAAAGGGAAATATCTAAATTGCGACATATGCTCTCTTAGTTCATGTGTTCATGAGTTCAAGGCTAGATTTTGGTAATGCTGTACTAGTTGGTTGTCCTGCATGCTTAATAAACAAATTCCAGCTGGTCCAAAATTCAACAGCTAAAGTTCTTATTAGAACCTGGAAGTATGAGCACATTATAGTCCTTCATGTCTACTACGATCCCAAAACACTGACCAGCTTATAATAGGCTACCTAGAATATCAAAGTTAACTGCTGGCGGTCAATCTTTTTCCTATTTAGCTCCTAAACTCTGGAACAGCCTTTCTAATACAGTTCGTGAAGCAGACACACTCTGTCAGTTTAAATCTAGACTAAAAACACATCTCTTCAACCTGGCATACACATAACACATTATACATACATTTTTTAATCCAAATCATAAAAAATAAAATCAAATTTTTTTTAGGCTGCATAATTTAGGTCAGCTGCAACCGGGAACATTCCTATAACATCTGATGTACTCGATACATAAGAAGAAGAATGGCATCTACGCTGATATAATTCTCTGTTTATTCCGAGGTTACCATGGTCAGCCGGATCCGGGCCGTATCTAGATCAGATGAAGGACCGGCACCTGGACACGAGCACAGCACTGCCCTGAAGTGTCTGCGGAGACCGTGACTCTAATAAACCATCCCCTGTGAAGATCATGAACCCATGTCCAATCGGACCAAATTGGACTTAACCCCTTCAGACCAGGCGTCCGTTACAATGGACATGATTTTCACGCTCCTTTTTAAAAAACTTTTTGACCATTTTTCCTAATTTAAAGCATGCACCCCAAAAGATTGGACCCTTGTCATCCTCTAGATGACAGAAAAGTTCTGCTTTTTTTTTTTTTTTTTTAAACCCACTACCTCTGAAGTGACACAGGGAGGTGCTGTTTTTCACCTACAGAAGTAAGCTGCATTTTCTACAGTTAAATTTGCAATTTTTGAAATGTTTGCCAAAAATTCATAGTTGGTATGTAAAATAGAGAGATTTAACTTACTAATAAAAGTAAAAAATCATTTGGAGACCTTCAAGTTTTTTCTCAGGATTTTTTGAAAAATGCATGTCCATTGTAATGGACACCAGGTCTCAGTGTCACCTAATCAATGCCCATTCAGATATGCATATTGAGATTTATTATAGATCCTCTTTGCATATCTATCTGTGCATTTTATAATTTTTCTTGCTTTTTGGGATCTGTAGGACCTAATAAATACAATATCCACAAAAATTTTTTTTACAAGTATTGTACAGATGTCCTAATGCGTTATCATAATGTTATTTGCTGTTATGGCCAGTGGGGGCATATGAAAAAAAAAAAAAAAAAAAAAAAATTCAGTGATGTAATGTTGTAAAATCCCCACCAGATGGGGTGGACACTCCATCTAAAAGTGGCCAACAGCGCTAAGATTGACAGAATGGGCTATTATTGTCTCAAGAGCCAAATATGTAATGTTCTGAGATATGAGATATGAGATAAAAATACAGTTATCACAGTAATAATACATTTGTGAAAAAATGTCATATGCAGAATATACAATTCTGTGATCAGTGCAGGGTGCACTACTGCTCTGTGCCACTGGGGACCACCTGGAAACACACACACAGGCTGTGTGTGTGTGTAAAGTCACTGTTTGCAGTCTCCCAATGCATTTCCTATGAGAGGTGTTTTTTGTTAAAAATGTGCAAATCTGTACAAAAAAACCTCAAAATTAAAGTTGAAATGTTATATTGTTCAGGTTCTTGACCTAGAAATGTAAAAAAAAAAAAAAAAAAAAAAAAAAAAAAATATTTTTTATACCAAATTTTTTAATTGTCTATAGGACTTTATATTAACCTGATTTACAACGCTTTACGCCTGATGTCCATTGTAATGGACATCAAAAATTTCTATAAAGGAGTTATGAATTTTTTTTAATTTTTTTTTTGACTCCTTAATTTATGCCTAATTTAATGGTATTTTTTTTTTTTTTTTTTTTTTTTTTCCTGGAACCTAATTCAGGTCTGAAGGGGTTAATATTGGACTATTGAATTGTTTTCAATCAAATCAATCAATAATCAAAACTTAATACTTAATATTCCTCAATTGTTTTAATTTGCCTGCTCTTTTAAGGCTGCCGTTCAGCCAAACAAATTTTGTTTATAATGTTGTCCTGTGACCACTGTAAAGCTGCTTTGAAACAATCTGTATTGTAAAAAGTGCTAAATAAGTAAAGGTTATTTGACTTGACCAAATGTGGTTGTTAAAAACTAAAGTGCTATATCATGTATAGAGTAATCAAGTGTAAAAATAACAAGCAAATAATCTATATTATTCATTCCTGCCAGCAAATATTACACTGCACAACAGGATTAGCTCTGTAAGCAAACACTTACATGCTCTCGCTGTCTCCAGTGACTAATCACATTACTAATCAATTGTAATGTTCAGTTTGATTTTTATTTGATTTTTTATAGACTTTTCATAAAGACTTCAGATATACAACGATGGGGCATTGGTATTATTATGATAGTATTACTTAATGGGAAGTCCAATGGCCAGTATGGTGGAACAAGTCCCACATTTCAAAGAAGAGAGCCAATCGCCAATGCAGCTGCTGTTAGAAGCTCTGGTTGCTACAGAAACAGACAGAGTGCTATTATATGGTTCACACCGAGAATAGAAATCCTCGCAAATACTGGAAATAAGACTGGAAAACTAGAAGATGCCGAGCCAACTGGCTTAGATATGGTCTACTCTCGAGAAATAAACATTTGAACTTTCTCTTGCAAAATTAGCATTCCTTCCCAAGATGCACCACATTGAGCAGTTCACATCTCACCCTAACTCTCTGTTCCCACTCTTCTCCACCTCATCTTAAACTCACTCCAAATCTAGGCAATGTTAAGAATATGCTATAAGTGAATATACATGTTTGGTATAATTTGAAATGTGTCAGTGTGATTGGTACAAATGCCTAATTCCCACACAAGTAAACCAGTAGGTGTTAAAGTTTGAAGAGTTTAGACTGAGTACACCTAAGTGTGGAACAGGAAATAATTCAATGGAACACAACAGTTAAACAATACCAGACAAACTGACTGCATAAGGTGTGTGCTTATATGCAGTTTGTAATGATGAGAGAATGAACTGTAGTTGAACATTGTGATTGGCTGATGATGGAGCCTAGTTGATCGTTTCAATGATCGGGTGAGTCTCATGGTTGGTGGTGAGGAGAGCAAGATATAGGATGTCATCCCTGGAGGTCCATGAATTTTCTTCTGGCCAATAGCCCTTCAGGTCCACAAGATACTTTAATGGTCAGCACGGTGCCTAGAGTTCAAGATCCAGGCCACCAGAGAACCATACAGTTTTTAGAATTAAAGAATTTCATAGTACTGCCTACAGATAAAGTGCTAATTGTTGGTGATTTTAATATCCATATAGAAAATGAAAAACATGCTTTGGGATTAGGATTTAAAGATGCCGATGGCATTCCAGAGGTCCTCCAACACCTTCACTCCTCTTCTTGAAAGCTGAAATTACTCCTTCCTTCCATTAATCCTCAGTGCAGTTCCAGGGTTATAACGTCAGTGGTTATAGCATCCAAATGGTCAAGGGGATGGTTGATGCGATGGAACAAGCTCACACCTTTGACTGTCTAAGAACACCAGTGGTTTTAGGTTTTGCAGACTTCTACCATCCAGTCCATTACCCAACCTCCTCCAAAACAATCCCAAGTCTCTGTCTTGGACTTCTGCCACCTTCTCCAGAGCCTCAAAAAAGCCTTTACTAGCACACTGCTTCAGACCCCACCAACCCTTCGTTGTTGAGGTCGATGTGTCCACCACTGCTGTCTCAGCAGTAGATGAAACCAGCTTTGCTCCATCCATGTGCATTCTTTTCCAAGAAGCTATCCCTGTCAGATGTAAACTGCTTGCCATCAAGCTAGCTCTGGAGGAAATTAGGTATTGGTTGGAGACAGGAAAAGAGACTCAATCCCAGAGAGGCAAGAATGGCAATATTCTTCACTCGCTTCCCCTTTTCCATTACTTTTTGTCCAGGTACTAAGAATGCTAAGGTTGATGCTTTGTCACGTCTTTATGGTCCTGAGGAGAAGTCTGATGAAGCAGAACTCATCTTGCCTCATCAACTCATCATGTGTCCCATTCATTCCCTTTCGAAAGGGAACTCTACGCTGTGTCCCCTAGGGGTCGCTTTGGGGAATACCTCCGGTGTGACAGGTGTTTGAAGCAATGATACAATCACGACAATGAACTTGACATTGGCCGGCAGCCGCCTATGACATCACCACAGGTGCAACTGCAGGTATAAAGGAGGCACCTGAACAGGACGTCATCATCCTTTCAAATCTTCAGGGAGACAGCTTTGTTTGTTGTTTGGTCCATCACGATGGCCTGTAAGGAGAACACCTTTCGTGACTGTGTTCATCCTTGTCAGCGTTTTTGACACCTGATGACACACGCAATATGTGTGTTTTATTTCTTGGCGAGGATCATGCGCGCTCAGTTCTCGAGGGACCTGTTTGCGTGCATTGCGTGCTGCTGCTGACGGCTGTGACTCGCGCCAGTGAGCGGCTTGATTTGCCGGGGAAATGTGAATTAGCTGACCGCCCGTTCGGTCGTTTAGATGAATGCTTCCTCGCAAGTCATAGGCATCAGCCTCAGGCGCCCTTTCCTCTTCTGCCTGATCTTCACGCTGAGGTGCGGAGATCATGGGGAAAACCTTTCTCTGTGCAAATTTTTTCCTCTCTGCCTAATTATGCTGATGTGGAGAACGGGGCAGAGTTATGGTAATATGGGATGCCCCCAGCCGAAGAGACGCTTGCGACCTTTCTCTCGGTGGGCTATGTCTGCATGCTTTCCAGGGCATCGTCAGGCCTCCTCTCTGAGGGGAGTCGTAGGTCTCCGCTCTTGGTATTCAGGAAAGCGTTGGCTCCGCTCGGGAGGCTCATAAGTGTAGGTCTCTTAAGAAGGCTGGCCTCCTTTTTGGGTCCTGAGTGTGGTAAGGCCGTTGCGCTTGGCCTCTACCCCAGAGCTTCACAAGCGCAAGGAATGTTGTCAGGCCTCCTATTATTAGTAGAGTCTGCCTACTTTCGGCAAGGCCTCCATTCCCCGGAGCTAGAGTCAGTGACCCTAATGGGGCCCCCTCGCCTAAGCCTGTGGTGTAAAGAGGAGTGTTTGGGCCGAGGCCTTCACTCCTAAGCTCAACCTGTAGAGGGCGTAGTAGGCCTTCTCTCAATACGAGAGTCTTCTTTACTGAGGCCTCTGCACCTCAGTTCTTGCTTGAACCCAAACAACTTGGGTCGGCGCGAGGGCAGTGGAGTCACACTTGACTCCCGAACTGGACTTGGCTGTACGGGCGTCGTCAAGCCGACAGTTTGGCCTCTGCTCCGGTGAGCTCCACTTGTAAGAAAGTTGTTCCTCTGAACCCCCTTACTGTGCCACAAGCGTTGAGTGCTGTTCCCCTCTATGCTCTGGAGGAACAGCTGCAAAGTGCTGGCTGTGAGCCCGGCCGCTCTTAGAGCTCAGTAGCGCCTAAGCGTGTAGGCCTAGCAGTTGCGGCTCTAGGTCTCTGCCTTGCGGGCTCAGTCATGAGTGGAGTGGTCCTGTACTCCCTTGGACTCTAGATCGAGCGTGGTTGGGCCTCAGCCCCTGTACCATGAGGCCTCCATTCTCTAGTAACCCCAGCCAGGGTCACTGCAGGTTTCGGGACAGTGCAGTCGCGCCCTTAAGCATGGCGGCGTTGGTATTCCGTTCCCCAAAGTGACGCCTAGGGGACGCAGTGTCTCGTTCCCTAATCTCAGGGAACTATGGTGACAATAGTAACCTGAGACGTTAATCTTCTTTAAGCGTAAAGGAGCAACTGTGTCTAAAGTGTACTGTGTTGTTTCAAATTGACAGACACAGAGTGAATAACACTCACCATTGGTCATGGAGGATGAATTGGGGATGTGGCTATGGCATGTCGTCCAGCACCACATCACAAACAGAGACCATGGGTGAGCCTCCTCTGCCGCTCTATACATGTGAGTTTTGGGAAAACTGGAAATGGGATTCTGGGCAGTCTAAATAGGGTTGCATACAATGGCTGGCACTGTTGAAAAACTAGATGAACCTTTTGAGGCTGATGGCATCAACCTATCATATGCAGCAAGATACAGTCACACTCTGGGATTCGATCCATGTCGATAGGTGGAGAGGAGCGAGCCCTGAATCCACCCACTGGCTCCTGCAAGGGTTCTAAACTGAAGAACATAGTTATTTACTAACATTTTTCATTGATTAAGATAATATAATAGATGAGTCGTCCTCAACAACTTCAAATACTTTGGAAATGAGTTGTGAAATTGTTCAGGGTTTGTATGATGGGACCAGCTTCCATATGGTTTGGGCCCATTACTTATGAGTTCTCACTTGAGTGCATCCATGATCTCCTGGAAAAGATCTGGATTGTTCATCCTGAAACAGTTCTATAGATATAAAATCAACTTTGAGAGATGAGCGTCACAAGGGTGATTACAGGGTATCTGCCATCTTCATTTGTTCTGTTATTATTGAATTACAGCAGCAAGAAAAGTTAAGTAAAAAACACAAAATGTGATTTAAACACGGCTGGTTAATATTTTTATTTTTACTTTCTCTCTACTTTCCTCATTCTTTTCCAATTTCTACCACACACAGTTCTCATAGAATTGTTTCATTCTGTCTATATTTCATTCATATTCTTTGTCACTCTAGTGTCTCTCTGTCTTTGTTCCCATCTGCTGTATCTCTCTCTCTCTCTCTCTCACTCTCTCTCTCTCTCTCTAATGATGAGGGTGTGTGTGGCTTTGACACAGTCACATCTGCCAGTTATGTGAGTCGCTCCCTCACTGTGCTGCTCGCTAATGAGATCCTCCCCATTTAATTAATACCATAAGAATTTTAATTCTGACTGAATCAATTTAATGTGATGTGATTTTGTCAGACCTATTCCCTGAGTAAGAAGAGAGAGAGAGAGAGAGAGAGAGAGAGAGAGGCCAATGCTTATTACATACATCATTTCACGGGGGTCTGCATTCCCTGCTGACTTAAACAAATTCTAATTAAGACTAATTAAAGCATCATTTATGAAAATGCTTGTGATAGTTATGCAAACATTCTGGGTGGGTATGCTTTGCATGATAATTAGCCCTTGGTTTAAATTAAGACTTGTTCCTTGACAATTACGGCTGTTAGAGCCACACTTCTCAGATAACAGGCAGTGCACTCTCCTTACAACTGAATACAGACTGTGGAATTTAATCAATTGAACATTATATATCAGTCAATTGTACAGGTTTATTAACACAGGTGGAGTCCAGAATGAGAAAATGACAAGATGTCCAGAGCACATTTACACACATTGACAAAAAATAGCACATGAAATTAGATTGTACAACTAAATTGCTGTGAATTGTTTCAAGAGTATAATATGCTTATATTTAGTGATATAAATTCAAAACAAGCAATAGAGTTTTAAATCCACTTTTTTGTCTGTTCACATATTCATTTACATGTCAGCCAAAATAATGTACAGAAAGCAATGTTTTAGAAGTGGATTTTTTTCCATTGGGAGTCATTCTCTAAATTGGAATCATTTGGGAATAATCTTGTAAATGAATGAGAATGTAATGTAACCACCGGAGACAACCCACCCTATTTTACAGGGGGAAACACAATTGTTAATATACAATTGTTACTATTTCAGTGTCTACCAACAGATCAATTCAATACATTCTAATTTATAATTAAAGGTAAATATCTATTATTATGTATTACACAACTCTTTGGAATAACTTATTTTCACTGGTAAATGTCATTATTTATTCATCAAATATTTTTGACCACACTCATTCTTCTCACATAATAAAATAAACTGCACACAATATAATAATTCAATTCAGCATTTTTATTTTATTTTGTTTCATTTATTTCATTTCTTTCTTTCTTTCTTTCTTTCTTTCTTTCTTTCTTTCTTTCTTTCTTTCTTTCTTTCTTTCTTTCTTTCTTTCTTTCTTTCTTTCTTTCTTTCTTTCTTTCTTTCTTTCTTTCTTATTAAAGTCAGCCTTTTTCAACTGAGCACCTTTGAACTTACATTTCATTTAATCAATAAATGAATATAAGCCAATAAGCCATATGAGTCCATTACTTCTGTGCGTATCGGTGTACATTGTATGTTTTGTCCAAAATCTGTAAGAATAAAGTATTTTATAAGTCGACACATATGTACTGGCATGACTGTATTTACATTTATACACAGTCAAAAATGTTCTGAAATAGATTTAAACATTTTACCTGAAGCTAGTTTGAAACGTGTTCATTAATAGATTTGCTTTCAAAGATACTATAAGATACTTCATGGTTAGGAACGTTTTTCTCCATCTGTTTTTCTTCTCTGCCTTTATCGGTGTGGTAGTCTACCTCTTGAAACAAGACTCTTGTCTAACGAGTATTGTTCAGATTTACCACAGGTTTGCTTAAAAGAAAGACTGCATGAAATCACTGTAACAAACATAAATGTCAACTGCTTACAATAACAAGTCCTGACTAAGTACTTACCATCATACACAGAAGTAAACTCTGTAATGGCTCTACGTTTTCAACTGCAGTCTCATTAATCTGTATCCAGTGGACGGTTCTGTGTGTTTGTATATGTGTACCCCTCTTTATGGCTAGAGTCAGGGAGATAATCTGGAGACATGAATTCAAATAAGTTTATTTAAAAGGTAATTTTATCCAATCTAAAAGACTTTAGTAAAAGCTACCAGTCATAAAAAATATTCATGTAAAAGTTGTGTTCTTTTAGTCAGATTATGGAAAACCACCCTCCAAGTATATTTCCTCCAGGGACATTTACTGGTAATATTGGCGACTTAAGTGTGGATTCTCTCTGCTCAGGTGTTGAGACTTTAGACGTTTGTTTATGTGTTTGTACAACACTCATTACCTCTCTGTTGTTTGTTTAGTGGCCCACTGCTCTTCGATTTTTGGCCTGGCTTCAGCTATATTGCTTTCCTTGAATGGGAGACAGCTGGTTCAATATTTAAAAGAGAGAGAGAGAGATAAAGAGAGAAAGAGAGAGAGAGAACCAAGTAAGGGCCTTACGCAGTCCGGTTAACGTGTTGAAGCGGGTGCGCGAAGCACGCAGATGGCACGCCGTTCCCAGATTTCATTTAAGCTAACCTAATCCTCTGCCTGCTCCCTACAGAAAGGCTGGGAATTAGCCGCCATATGTCAACTAGATTTGTCAGATTATTCATTACAATTAATTGCTGCTCTCACTTAAGGCCTCTAAGGCTGTGAATCGCTTCGAATTCTACTGCAAACACAAAAATTATGAGTAAAAGACTTTAGCCCTGTCATTCAAATTTCACTCTGACCTTTAGCAGAGATCAGATCTTTGTGAGTTAGCATGTGGGTGAGGCTCTCTAATTGGTGTTTCGTTCCCTTTCCTTCCATGTTTCCCCCCACCCCTTCCTTCTTTGGTTCAGTTTGCTAGTAGTCTGTCCGTCTTCTTGACAGTGTAGATGACAGAGCTACAGAAATTTGCAGTGGAAACGGTCACTAGTCTCTAATTTTAATCTCTAAAAACTAGTGTTGAAGAGTAACTAAAAGTAGTGACGCTATTACCTTAACTGCCTTTTTCAATAAGGCAAAGTAAGGCAAGTCAATGTAAGTTTTATTTATACAGCACATTTAATTCACAATGGTAATTCAAACAACTTTACATAAATAGGATTTAAAATGTAGTTATAGTTTGATGTAGTTAAAAAAAAAGATGTAGTTAAAAAAAGAAGAAGAGGAGAGAATTTTCTATTTAGTAAAGAAAGTACAAAAAAAATAATAAATATATATATATATATATTTTTTTTTTTCTAGGCATTTCATTTTATGCCTTTCATTTTATAGTTTTTCAGTGTTAGGCAGATGGTGCAGGCGGATGAGGAAGAGGAAGACAGGCATAACCGAAGTTCACTTTAATTACAAAACTCAAAACAAAACATTTTCAAAACACAAAACAAAAGGGCACTTCTTGTAAAAAAATGAAATGACAGTTCCAACACAGAATATCTAATATACAGTAGGTAACGACGCATGAAGACAGAGGGAAACATGGGGTTTAAATACACAAGCTATTATTAGACACAGGTGACAAGTGACAAGACAGTGACTGTCATTGATTACGGGACAGGTGGATGGGAAAAACATTGGGAGAAACACATGAGGAAACAGGAAGTGGGAAAAGACATGACAGAACCGTGATATTCAGGCTTTTTGTTAAATAATACAGTGGAACACATTTATCTTGAGCTCGGTTAACTCACCAACCCTACTATGTCGACATTTTTTAAATGGACCCGCCAAACTTCCTATTTGTCTTAGCATTTTCTTATTGGTTATGTCGATTCTTTTATGTCGCCAAACCCTAATATCTAGAGCACAAAAGAGGGACACAGTTGCCACTTAACATCAGTTATCTCGATCCCCATGACTAATGATAGTACATAGTTCACTGCGTATGCGCTGAATTGAAGTTCCACATGCATCTGTATGGTCGCTCACTCCAATGACGCTTCACTCACTCTTGCGGCACAGTGATGTGCAGCCACAGAAGAACTCGTGGAAAAATCAAGCCTTATAGATGGTATCTTGGAAGAGGAGGCACAGGAGTTTGCCATCACTGTCCAGGAATTCCCAGATTACATTGACAACGACAAAGATGTTGTTAGTAATAGAAGCTTAGAAGCATTTGTTTCAAGCAGACCGTTTAAGGCAAAAAGCAACTAAGCATTTTAGACTTTGAAAAAAAAACATAGTAACCGTGTGTGCAATACTTTTCAGAACAGTGTCAGAGCGAAATAACTATGTTATGAAATAATGTGTTTATGTGTGTTGTGACTGTGTTTATAATGTTGGAGAATATAATTGAAGGTTTGTATCAAGAATTGATGGTGTCTTTTACCGGATACTGGTAAATCTTGTAACGGCTGTCAGAGTGGTTGACGACTGCCCAGATGTTAAATGGAAATTAAAGAAAACTCGAGGCGAATAAACTGGTGACACAAGCTTTATAGATGGGTTTCATACCGGCACACTCTTCTCAAACATGTAAAGAGTGTAAGTACAAACCAGGAAAAAGAAAACACTGACAAACATCACAAATAAAATAAGGAAAATAGAAACAGTAGATTGTGCTATGTAACAGTCAGCGGTAGAGGAGCCATCTCTCTCCTCACTCAAAAACACTCTCCTCGCCGTGCACGCCCACACCAGAACAGCGCACACACAACAACATATGCTGCCTTAAAGGTATATTCCCAACTTAAACTTAAAGTAGCTGTTACAATCTCTCTGTTAGTTGGTGCACGTATGCCTTTTGTTGTTAGCAAACATATACAGTGTATGTACATTTTTATCGCATGCCAGTCACTTCATCAAACAAATCGGCATATTGGCTTTTGGTTATCTCGATCATCGGTTATCTCAACGCTTTTTTGCAACCCCCGAGGTCGTCGACATAACCAAGTTCCACTGTACTTTACATTTTAGTTTGTTTTTCACTAAACGTTATTGTATATGTTCAGAACACTTGAAATATACCACATATGTTGCATGAAACATACCAAACTTGGATATTCATAAATGGATATCATTGGTAAATTAATATTTTATAATTTTGTTATCCCTCAGACGAGATCAACGGCAGGGAGTGAACCGTGATCCACGTCCAAGGCAAACTCAGCGCATGCGCAGTGAACTAGGTACGGAAATTAGTCACAAAATAACCATGTGAAGTGGCAAAATTGTCCCTGTTTCGTGCTCGAGATATGAGATTTTCGTGATATTAATCGACATTAAAGAATCGAAAATACTAAGACAAATAGGGAGTTTGGTGGTTCCACTTCAAAAAAATCGACATAATAGTATTGGCGATTTCACCATGACTCAAGATAAGTGAACTCCACTGTAATATAATATAATATAATTTGCATGAACTTCAGTCACTGGTCAGTCATCCATTGGTCAGTCAACCTCAGTCATCCATTATCCACACCTGATTCCCAACTTCACTGCAATCACAACCACATATAAGTACCTCAGTTCAGTCAGTGTCTGACCTTGAAACGCTTTATTAGGGATTCCAGTTCTACAAAAACTATATCCAAGAAGTAAATGTATGTATGTATGTATTATGTATTCTACAAATGCTTTCCTATGTTTCCCCTGTTGATTTCTACCTGTGATTCAGCACTGTGAAACTAAGGTGTAACCTGTAAGAGAAAGAGATAGTTGTTATCTTAATTCCATTTCCATTCATGGTCTTTTCCTTGCCTGTTCAGTGTAGGTTTCCTGACAATAATATAATATGTAAGGAATATTTGACAACGAGCTGTTTAATTATTAGAAAATAATGGTAATGTTACACCTTGGCTGTGAATTATTTTCGAATAATTAATTGATAATTCATTGTCAATTATTCCACTTTTACTACGACTATCACATCTCAAGACATTTAATGCCAGTAACGGAGGCTCGAGCCACTGATGGCAGACTAACACAGTTGTTAATTTATGTATTTGAGAATCTGTAAATTAATAATCTGCTTCAAGAACAGCGCTGTTATTAACTTGCCGGTGAGAAATGTCATGATGCTTTTAAAGTTACTAACCTATTGTAATGCAAAAATTGTCAGAGCAGTGCAGACAACATGTGTCTGTAGTCTATGTATATGCGCCTGAGTGGGTGACAGCATGGGAGAAAGAGAGCATGTGGTTTCCGTACATAATAAACATCTTGGGTTGCAACTGTATCCATGGTTCTTTGAAAAAAGAATTCACAGTAGGAACTGTGTCATGAAACATCTAAGAAATCACTCCAATGCAGTGACGGAACGTCACAGGCAGGTGGCGATCAGGAAACTATGAAGCATACCTAGGACAAACAGCACTAGTTGACCATAGGCATGCCGAGAGCTTGGCAGTGTGATGCAGGGTCTCGCTCCCTTTTCAGAGAACCATGTTACAGTCATAACCTTACCTTAACCTAATGGAGCAACCTAATCTGATGTTTGAAAGGGAGGAGGACAGAAGGCCTGCAGACATAAGGGACCTTAATATCCCAGTTTAGGGTGGGTGCCAAGTGCAAATTCCAGACGAAGCTACCAATAGGGCTTTTAAATCACTTTTCTGGAACCTCTTCGAAGGTAGCCAAAGTAAGGCCTTCCAATACAATGGCCAAATTCCAAGCCAGCACTTTTGTACATAGTGTAGGTATTAGCCTCCAAGTACTACGGATGAAATTAGTAACCAGTGGTTTTCTCCCTAAAAACGCACCAACCAAAGGAGTGTGGTAAGCAGCTGGTATGATGGCTCATTAGGGCGACCAGTTCTCCCAAATAAAATATTGAATGTTTATGTTATAGACAGTATTTCAGGCCAAAAGCAAGATTGAGTTTGGGAAACTCAAAATATTTAATCTAGCTCTATCTGGTTGAAAATGGGATTTATGAGGCCTTCACAGGGGAGGGTCTAGTAGAGACCACAACACAGCCATAAAGTGTCTGCAGTGACCGTGCACTGCAGACACTTTATGGCTGTGTTGTGGTCGTGCCCAGGTCCAGGTCCTTCATCTGATCTGGATATGACCTGGATATGACTGCTCATGGTAATCTCAGGATAAACAGAGACTTATTTCGACATAGATGCCATTCTTCTTATGATGTAACGAGTACAACAGGTGTTGTGGTAAGTGTTCCCATAGGTCAATCTAACTGCCTCGCAAAACTCCACAGAGTGGAGGCCTCAATATAGTGACTCTTATAATGATAGGAGGCCATAGGAGAAATATGCCAGACAGGTCAGTAGCCAAGGAGGCTCTAAGAGAGCCTAATGACCTAGCATACTACCTTACATACTAACCAAGCTTTAGGAGCAGAGGCCTCAGTAATGACAACTCTCTAACTTGAGAGGAAGCCTAACAACGCCACACAATCAGAATCTTGGAAGGAGTCTCATAGAGAGCCTACTGTCTGTCTACTGCTGTCTTAGTAGAGCTCAGAGGAGCGGAGGTCTCAATATCTCTGGCTCTCTCTAGTCAGAGTAGGCTTAACCCCTGCAGTAGCCAATGAGGCTCACAGAGAGCCTAACAACTTAACCTATATCAAGAAGCAGAGGGCTCAAGATGATGACACACTAATCAAGAGGAGGCCTAACAATGCCCCATGCCTCAAGATGACTCTCTCAAGCTAAAGGAGGCCCAACAGCACTCACGGTAGCCAAGGAGGCTCTCAGAGAGCCTAACAGCTTAGCAAACTGTTATCTAAGCTTTAAGAGTGGAGCCCTTAGCATGACTACTTCTTTAAATTGAGAGGAGACCTAGCTATACACCATGCTCAGAGGCATCTTTCCAAGGAGGCTTACAGAGGGCTTGACAATCACAACTGTAACCTTATCAGAGCTCTAGGAGGCAGAGGCCTCGAAGATAACTCTTTAATGAGAGGAGGCATAGCAATGCTTGCTGTAGCCAAGAAGGTTCACAGAGGGCCTAAACACTTAGGTAATATTAGCCTAGTTCAGGGACCAGAGGCCTCAGCATGATGACTGCCTAATCAAGAGGAGGCCTAACAATGCTCCATACTGAGGATGTCTTGCAAGGAAGCTCACAGAGAGTCTAGCACTCACAGTTGCTATCCTGGCAGGGAGTAGAAACTTTAAAGGGAGCCTTAAAGAGTAACTCTCACTAGTGAGAAGAATCTTAACTGTCGCCAAGGAGGCTCATGGAAAGCCTAGCAACTTAACAAAATTAACCAAGCTCTAGGACCAGAGGCTCCAATGTGATTGCCCTCTAAATTAAGAGGAGGCCTGGCAAAATCCCACACTCAAGAAATTTTGCAAGAGTGCTCACTGAGATCTTGACTAGCCTAGTTAAAGCTGAGATGTGCCTGCATTTTTGTTGAATCCCATACCAAACCTAGAAAAGTGTTCCTCTGTGGTAGAAGAAGGACACTCTTCTTGGCATTGAAGCTCAGCCCAAATCAATCGTCTATTTAATTCAACATACTCATGCCCTGCAGTCACAACGGAGCTAGAGCTGTATCCGCACATTTTGTGAAAGTGCACAAAGACAAAGCTAGGCCAAAAGTAAGAACTCAATATTGGTACACTCCCCCGGCCCCCTTCAAAAGTGAACCTTATGAACTTTCTGTGTTTTGGAAGGATTGAAATGTTAAAGTATGCATTCTCGAGATCCTTGGACATAATTTGTGATTATTATTATTGTTATTATTATTATTTGTGACATTTTACTTTAGTGTGAATATATTGTTGGCACATATAAGTTTTAGTATATAAGTTGGCACAAATTTAAAATTACCCCCCCCCCCCCCCCATCCTGTTTTAATGATAAACAATAAAGTACCAGCTGTAAAATCCAGATTCCTTGCTAAGAGGAGGAACATGTGCTATGGCCCCCTTGTTCAGCAAAACCTTTACCCCTTGCTCCATAACCAGAGCCTCCTCTGGGCCTACCATTGGACCTGGGTGATTAAGCCTTGGACTGAATTCTGTAACCCTTTTCTATTGTCAACAGAACCCATCGAGATATATTTCATAGTAGTGTTCTCACTACCAGAAAATCTATGAAAAAATGTGTATACAAAATTACAATATATACTTATATGACTAAGCAGACAATCAAACTGAATCATTCCTGCCTGAAAATACTAAACTGAGAAAAAGAATAGAACCAGGTATTAAGCAAACACTTTCTTAAGCACTCTCACTGTCTCCAATGTCTAATCGTTTCTTTTTCTTTTATGCCCGACAGATTTAGCTATGAGTGCCTCTCCGTGGCCACCAGGTCTGCTATGGAGTGGTCCGCTGACCGAGATAAATCTGTGGCTCTATGCAGCTATTTAATTTCATCAGAGCTTATTTCCTTGCTCTCATCAAGGTTTTCCAAGCAGGTCAGCCTGGTATCATGGACAAGATGGACATAGCATGCATACAAGTATTCTAACGCCTTTACCAGGTCCATTTGCCACGTCTTGAGTTACCATGAGGCCTGACTGAGCATGTGTAATGGACTCAGCAACGCCCCCGGCACCAGACTCCTCCTTCACTCCTCCCACACGATCCCTGTCACCTGAGTACTGACACCTGCAGCCAATCGCCCCCACACTACAAAGCCATTACTCACTCTGCACACAGTGTCTGGTCTCATCACTGATACCTGGACTCACTCACTGATACCTGGTCAGTTCGAGTCAGAGCTCGCCAAGATTGCCTTTATGACCTCCCTTCTGACAGGATGCGCCCTTCAATGGTCCCCAGGCAATCTGGTCGGCTGAGGGACCTGTCACCCAGTCACTCGACGCATTCGTCAAACACTTCAGAGAAGTCTTCAGCCGGTCTGGGGGAACATCTCTTCACAGGATCAGTTGCTTTGAGTTCATCAAGGTAACCAGCCCATTCACGAATACACACTGAGATTCCGTACATTAGCCGCCTCCAGCGGCTGGAATGAAACTGCTTCGACCGCTTTCTGTCAAGGTCTGAACCCGCAGATCCGTGCCCACCTGGCAATATATGATGAAACCATCGGACTGGAAAATCTGATTCAGCGTTCAATCGAGTATCACAAAACCTCTCAGCCAGCTCACTCTCCTCTAACCCATTGCATTCCCCGCCTCCATCGCGGGAACACCAAACTCCAGCACCAGAGCCGATGCAAGTCGATCAATTCCAGCTGACACCATCTGAAAGGGAGCGGCGTATGCGTATGCACCTCTGTCTGTATTGTGGAGGTCAGCGCCCAGCGGTGAGTACCCTACATACGAAGCCCTCTATCACCACACTGTCTTGTGCCGATGGACATTAGAGGTTACCAGTACACTGTCTTCCAGCAAAAGCCCTGATTGACTCCGGCGCCGCCGGCAACTTCATCTCCTCCTCCTTGCTCCATAAACTCCAGGCTTCCAAGTTTCCAATCAATCAACCCTATCGAGCTCACTCCATCCTGGGAAAACCGCTGGGCCGCGGGTGCATACGCTACGCCTCCACGGAACTCACCTTCAACAATGGTTGCCTCCACCAAGAGTCCATCGCGCTTCTGGTGCTGGAGGGATCCACGGCCGACATTGTCCTGGAACGCCCGTGGCTGGCAGCTCATTCACCGGACATCTGTTGGAGATCGGGGGAGGTATTGAAGTGGAGTGCTCACTGTTTCACTAACTGTCTCTCTCCCGTTCTGAAAGTTCCACCGCAGAAACCTTGAGCCAAATCACTGACGCAGGTCTCCCTCGCATCAACCTCCATCGAGAGCCCCCTCTATGTTGTCTCCACCGATCTCCCTGAACAATACTGGGCATTCCAGGACGTCTTCAGTCCTCAGCTAGCCACCAAACTACCACCTCACCGGCCATGGGACTGTGCGATTGACCTGCTGCCTGGGACCTCCTTTCCTAAAGGACGTATCTACCCCCTGTCCATCCCGGAACAACAGGCCATGGAGGAGTACGTTCAGGAGGCACTCAGTCAGAAGTACATCCGCCCATCAACTTCCCCTGCCGCTACCAGCTTCTTATTTGTGGCCAAGAAGGACGGAGGCTAGAGGCCCTGCATTGATTATCGCCACATCAATGCTCACACCATCAAGTTCCGCTACCCACTTCCCCTAGTTCCTGCCACTCTGGAGCAGCTGTGGGGGGCTTGCATTTTCACAAAGTTGGACCTGCGCAGCGCATACAATCTCATCCACATCAGTAAGGGGGACGAGTGGAAAAAGGCCTTCATTACCCCAGCAGGCCATTATGAATACCTAGTGATGCCCTTTGGAGTCTCCAGTGCCCCCGCTGTGTTCCAGGACTTTATGAATGAGATACTCAGAGAGTTCCTGCACCGATTTGTCATCGTCTACATCGACGACATCCTCGTCTACTCGTCCACCCCTGAGGAACATCCATCCCACGTTGTGCAGGTCCTCCAAAGACTCTGTGAATACCACCTATATCTGAAGCTGGAGAAATGCTAGTTCCACCGCAGCCAGACCCAGTTTCTTCATTGACCAGAGCGGCGTCAAGATGGACCAAGGGAAGATGAAAGCAGTGCAGACCTGGCCCACACCCACTTCCGTGAAAGAACTCCAAAGATTCCTTGGGTTTGCATATTTCTACCGGAGATTCATCCACAACTTCAGTACCATCGCTGCTCCCCTGTCTGCACTGCTCCGGAAAGGGCCCAAGTCTCTGTCCTGGAACACAGACACTGCCCACGCCTTCACCAGCCTCAAGACCGCATTCTGCTCGGCTCCTACCCTGGTTCACCCGGATCCCGAACTTCCCTTTGTGGTTGAAGTTGACGCCTCATGCATTGGGGTAGGGGCCGTCCTCTCGCAGCGGCAGGGTGAGCCTCCTCGTCTCCATCCATGCACTTTCTTCTCCAAAAAGCTATCCCCGGCGAAGCGGAACTACGATATTGAAAAACCCTGAGTTGCTTGCCATAAAATTAGCCTTGGAGGAATGGAGACACTGGCTGGAGGGAGCCCTGCATCCCTTCCAAGTTATCACCGACCACAGAAACCTCGAATACCTCAGATCAGCCAAACGACTCAATCCCCGCCAAGCCTGCTGGGCTCTGTTTTTCACCCGGTTCCATTTCACCGTCACCTATTGCCCTGGAACAAAGAACCTCGAAGCCGACGCCCTAGCCCACCAGTTTAATCCAGAGTCCCTCTCCCATGAACCCGAACCTATTCTCCCTCCAGCCATAGTGGTAAGCCCTTAACAGTGGACCATAGACCAGCTCATCGGGGAGGCAACTCACGAGGACCCTGTTCCGCCGGGGGGTCCAGAGGGTCGGATCTATGTCCCATCAAGTCTCCGCCTGACCTTTCTGGATCAAGCACACACCTCTCTGGGCTCTGGACACCCAGGCAGCCAGCATACCCTCTCGCTCCTTCAAGATCGCTACTATTTCTCAGGATATCTCCCGTTACGTGGAAGGATGCTTAGTCTGCGCCACAACCAGGACCCCTCGAAGATTGGCGGAAGGTAAACTCCTCCCTCTACCTGTCGCCCATGGTCCCATCTGGGAGTGGACTTCATGACCAATCTGCCACCATCAGACGGTAACACCTCTGTCCTGGTGTTGGTGGATCGGTTTTCCAAGGCATGTAAGCTTATTCCCATGAAAGGACTACCCAGGGCTCTGGAAACGGCGGAGGCCCTTTTCCACCATGTCTTCAGACACTTTGGCCTCCCCGAAGACATTGTATCGACCATGGGCCCCAGTTCATCTCCCGCATCTGGAAGGCATTCTTAAAGCTCCTAGGTGTCTCCATCAGCCTGATCTCTGGCTACCACCACTCAGTCTGGCCATTGCTCTGAGGGAAGATTCAGGAAATTGGGAGCTTCCTCTGTGCCTACTGCGGCCGCCAGCAGGACAGCTGGAAACGGTATATTCCGTGGGCCGAGTACTCCCAGAACAACTTAAGACTTAAGAGTCCACACACCTCACTCCATTTCAGTGCTATCTTTGCTACCAACCTCCTCTCGCCCCTTGGACAGGCGAGCCCACGGAAATTCCAGCTGTCCACCACTGGTTCCAGGAGAGCGAGAGGGTCTAGGACTCAGCTCACGTCCACCTTCAGCAGGCAGTTCGTAGACAGAAACTTCAGGCAGAACGACGGAGAGGACACACCCCCCAGTACCACCCAGGTCAACTGTTCTGGCTCTCCACCCGGGACATGCATCTACAACTGCCCTGCCGGGAGCTGAGTCCCCGCTACGCAGGTCCATTCAAGATCTTTAGGCATATCAACGACATCACCTACCGGGTCCAACTCCCCCCACAGTACCGCATTTCACCATCCTTTCATGTCTCACCATAAAAATTCTACACCGAGCCTCTTGTGTCTCCTCCCACAGAGTCTGGTGCTGAAGCTGTACCACCGCCTCCCCTGGATCCGGAGGACCTCAACATCTACAGAGTGCATGAGATCCTGGATTCACGGCGACGAGGCGGCCAAATGCAGTACCTAGTCGACTGGGAGGGATACGGCCCCGAGGAACGGTGCTGGGTGACCTGGGACATCTTAGACCCGACCCTCCTACAAGATTTCCACACAGCCCATCCCGACCGACCGGCGCATCGGGGCCGAGGCCGTCCTCGTCATCACCCGATACGGTCCTCCGGAGCTGCCCGTGGGGAGGGGGGTACTGTAACGGACTCAGCCACGCCCCCGGCACCAGACTCCTCCTTCACTCCTCCCACACGATCCCTGTCACCTGAGTACTGACACCTGCAGCCAATCACCCCCACACTACAAAGCCAGCACTCACTCTGCACACAGTTTCTGGTCTCATCACTGATACCCGGACTCTCCCAGCGCTACCTCTCTGAAACATTGCTACTGAGCATTCCGCATGCTACTCTCCGAGAATCCTCCAAGCCTACCTGAATCATCCCGAGTTTGCTAGCATCTTTCATCTTCATCGCTACCCTCAGTTAAGACTGTTTATCTCCATTGCCTCTGCTTACCCTGCCATTCACTGCACTGCAACCGTCTACTGCCTTGTGTCCTGCCATCAATAAATCTGTTCAACTCAACCTATGTTTTGAGTCTTCCGTTATGACAGCATGCTCCGCTCACATGCAAACAATGCAATGTCATGTGTTATAAAATCGTGATGAGCATTGCATGGGTTGAACTGTTGTTTGCTCATCAATAAACTTTTTTTTATGTATAACATTTACAATAGTGATATAACTCCTAACTAACAGAGAGATATTATGTTTCTAATTCCAATGGTACAACACTTTTTATATAGATTGCTTGCTAAAGACACAGAAGCTAGCTGTTACTCATCAGTCTTGTCCTTCATGTACTTCCTGTCTGTCAGTTGTGTACTTCCTGTCAGTTGTGTCATTCATGCACTTCCTGTTCCTTTTCATGTTCCGCTGCATATAATCCCCTTATTACCTCCTCTTGTATTTTGCCCTCTTGTGTCCCTTTGTCTTTGTCAGTTGTTGATGTTGTCTCCATGTGTGCGGATGCAAGCTCCATGTTCCACATCTCCTTATCCCAAGTGACTCCTTGGTGTTGCACTAAGAGTGCCATCTTGTTTTGGTATTTAAGGTATTTAAAGTCTTTTTCTTTTCGAAATAAAGTGAATTCATTTGGAAACCTGTTACTCCTTGTCTCTCTCCACATCGCACATGTTCCCAAGGGTTACACTAGCGCTGTTTGTTATGGGTGTGCTTTATAGTTTACTTATTGTGATGTCAAAATGGAAATAATCTGTCATTTTTGTCCTATTGTTTACCATGATTATTCAGTGTCATTTTTGTGTAAGGACCTTTGAAATATCTCAAAATCATTTGCCGAAATGATATGTATATGGTCATGACCTGACATGAAAATAATTGTACACCTTAGAACATTCTACAACCAATTCAATAATACAACAGCCCTGTAGTATAAAATATAATAAAGATAACATATAATATGGAGTTATTATACTCTATGAAATAAATACTTCATGCTACTTGTCACACATTAAAAATTTCTTTTTATTTTTTGTTTTATTGACACATTATGGTTCCAAGAGTTAATATGCCATGGGCTCAACATACTATGATGCTAAACATTGTGAACTTGAAACATCATGAAAAGTTTTTAAACAAACCACCTTTTTTTGGTTTTGTGATATTGGCAAAACTCAATATTTTCTCATTAAATGCTCTAGTTTTAAAAAATGCTACCCCTAATTTAGCCAGAAGAAAACTTGTGATACTGAGTGATACTGAGAAAAAGACATCAAGAGAAAATCAAGCTCATTTGATATATATATATATATATATATATATATATATATATATGTTGCTGTACAAAACATGGAATGGATTCACCTTGAAGCCTTTGTGAGAACTGTATGTACTACATTAATAGGCAGTGCGATTAATGATCCTGTTCTGTAAAATAAGCCTAATGTTGTGATGATTAATGCATTCTCCATGTACTGCTCTCCTCATTGGCACCTATGCAAATACCTAAGACTATGTGAACAACAGTTACGACCTAAAAAGAAATGTAACCACTTCTACAAACTCTGTGTTTTCTTTCTCGTGTTGCTTCAATATGATGTTTATTAAGACAGAACTTGACTGAGAAAAAAACACTTGACTTATCATATGATTGAAATAATGGTCGATTTTCTTAAGAGCTTCTTCAAGTGAAAGTGCTGTTATCTCAATAACGTGATTGACACAAATCCACATAACGCACTCATATTTAATGAGATATTTTGGTTCATTAGTGAGTTGAACATGGCAGAGAAGTGATTTCATGCTGGTTCTGATTGGACTACTTAATTATGCTGTCTCTGAGAGCGGTGGATCTCTGAGTGGGTGTTTCAAGAGCATTAGTGAACACCTTTGACTCGGCTAATGAGCAGGTGAGAGCTACAGAAGCTCTTGGCCACTGATGCCATGACATCGACTCATTTTCACATTGCTGATTGCTCAAACCTGTTTTGTTTCATCCTCTTGCCTCTGAAACACAGTGCTGCTCTAAATATGAGCATTTACAAACTCTAAGAGTTTCTCTTGAGATGAATCCCACTGAAGATGAGTATTACGAAATAAAGTTACATTCAAATCCGCTTTAATGCTATTGTGTAAAACTGTTTTAAACAAGTTCACAACAAGTCTGTAATTCATCATTTAGCAGAAGATTTTATCTGATTAACAGTAGTAGCTTCTGAGGGTAAGATCCTATAGCGCAAGATGGTGTCTGACTTGTTTTTAGTCCTTACTTAAAGGTAGGGTAGGCATTTTTTGGAATCAACTTACAATTCATTTTATTGATTATTTTACATTTTATTGATTATTAAAATACCTCTGACCCTGCTTGTGCAGACATCACACGTCATAAGTGCATTCCAAAAAGCTGTGCAGTTGTAGACAGTTACTAAGCACCACAAACAAACAGCAGCTGTCTTTTACAGTTTATGCTGTGTTCACGCCATCGTAAACAATTACGAGACAGCAACATAGATGTTCACGTTCTCAGACTCAGATTTACAAGTGTCAGACCAATAAATGCAAAAATTATTCTGCAGCAATCAGGTGGTAGAGCTCTGCACGTTTTTTACATTCATTATTATTGTAATTTTACTTTCCTTTGCTTTAACTAATATTTATTTTCTTATTATTGTAATGTAATGTTCCCTGTAGCTCAAACAGTAGAATATGGCACCTGCGGTGGCACCAATTATATATATATATATTTTTTTTTTAAATCATTTTTTTTCATCTTCTATTAAGTGAAAATGATAAAAAATAAATTGTGCAAAAAAAAATAAAAAAATAAAACCCTGTGTTACAATGTGCTTTGACACATGAAATAACTTAACATTGTGTCTTGTCTCATGATGCTTTGCAGAAGCTGGTGGACTTTCATGTGTTTTTAGAGGAGGTGTGGCTTTGTAGACACTCTGAAGGGATATGAAAGGGTCTACCCTACCTTCAAGGACCCAAATTCTTTAAATTCTGGTAGAGGAAACATTAAAAGCATTTAAAGTTACCATGAAAATGGAATATTCTTATTTATTTATTTATTTTTTACAGATTGTTATGGATTATTGCAATATTTATAAATTATTTATCTGTTTACATTTTTTAATTCATGTGCACTCAGAAAAGGACCTAGACGAGTTCTGTCCTACATTTTAGCAAAAAAGACTAATCAGAACATTCATTTCATGCCGACTTGAAAGGTTAGCACAATGTTCACTAACGTTAGATCCCTTTCAGGGAACTCGAGCTGCGTCAAAGCGCTATGGGAAATAGCCTTGCGTCAGTCACGTGAAGATCTGTGCAACCAATGAGAGACGAACGCGTGTGAATGCGTCACCGCCGGCACGTGCCGGTGACGTCATGAGGAAGAGCATAAAGCGCGTCCGAAACCCGGAAGCGCCAGCTCTGAATGTCTTCAGCGTGCTGTGTGAGAGTGATTTGAAACTAAGATAGTTTAAAAATCAGGAATATTGAGTGTGAAAGAATGGCGGAACAGGCTTTCAGACCATGTGTTTATCCTTGTCCGCGTTTTATAACGGACAAGGATACACATGTTATGTGTGTTGTCTGTTTGGGAGTAGAGCATGCGCGGTCGGCGCTTGAGAACGCCGGCTGTAAGGACTGCGAGAGGTTCACATTGCATGCTCTCCGCTCCCGCCTGGCGGCCTGTAACGAGGCCGCTCAGGCTAGTGTTCCCCGCGGCTCGGGACCTGCAGCAGCCGAGGCTTTGCGGCGCTCTCAGTCTTGGGGATCACAAATGGATCTCGCTGGGTGATTGGAAAGGGTGAAAGGGTGATTTGAGAAAGGGTGAAATTGAGATTTCAGAAAGGGTGATTTGAGGGTTGTCCTGAACACCAAAAAGGCCAAGACTAAGCGGGTGTCTCCCATGTGCAGCTCCAGAGTCAGCCCGCCATGGGAGAACCACCCCCTCTATGGAGGGTCCTAGAGCAGTCCACCCGAGTTTCCGGAAGCCCCGGCTCAGTGGTGGATATATTCAAAGTACCAGAGACCAGCCCGAGGAGGCTGGTTCCCTTAGTAGAATTCCGGGCTGCGTGGTCACGGCTACCCGGTATCTCTCAGTGGGTCCTGCGCACGGTAACCTCCGGGTACGCCATCCAGTTCCAGGCACCCCTTGAACCTTTAGAGGAGCTCCCTATCAAGCTCCTCTCTCTTCTTTTGCTGGCCATCACCTCGCTTAAGAGGGTCGGGGATCTTCAGGACCTCTCGGTGGCTCCCTCATGCCTCGAGTTCGCGCCCGGGATGGTGAAAGCCTTTTTCCACCCGAGGCCAGGCTATGTCCCCAAGGTTCCCACCAATGTGGCTCGGTCTATCACGCTGCAGGCCTTCTGCCCTCCCCCATTTGACGATCATGAGCAGGAGCACAAGAACAAGGTCTGTCCAGTGCGAGCACTGGACGCTTACGTTTTCAAGACTGCCACTTGGCGTAAGTCGGACCAACTGTTCGTTTGCTTTGTGGCTCCTGAAGGGGCTCCAGCTTCCAAGCAAACCCTAAGCAGGTGGATAGTCGAGGCTATCTGTCTAGCTTACGAGTCGGCCGGACATGCTTCTCCTTTGAGGGTCCGGGCCCACTCCACTCGGAGCATGGCGGCATCCAAGGCTTTCCTCTCCGGAGTTTCCTTGTCTGATGTTTGTGCTGCGGCTGGCTGGTCTTAGCCGCACACATTCATGAGGTTTTTTCAATTGGACCTCAGTGCCGCCCCAGGAACCAGGGTGCTCTCTCAGTGAACTGGGACACACCCGGATGCCGGCGTCGCTGAGGTGGCGTTGGTATTGCGTTCCCCTAGCGCTTTGACGCAGCTCGAGTTCCCTGAAAGGGAACGTCTCGGGTTACGAATGTAACCCTGGTTCCCTGAGGGGAACGAGACGCTGCGTCTTTGCCTCAGCTCCTTGCGCCTCCGTGGTGACGCATTCACATGCGTTCGTCTCTTTTTGGTTTCACAGATCTTCACTAGACTGACGCAAGGCTATTTCCCCTAGCGCTTTGACACAGCGTCTCGTTCCCCTCAGGGAACCAGGGTTACATTCGTAACCCGAGACGTTTTGATGGCTAGTGAATTCTAATGGCTATTCAGCCCAATTAACATATATTTAAAAAATTTAAAACTTTTTTCCCACATTTTAAATGTTCTTTTTACACAACTTTTAGAGCAATGTGAGAACTTTGCTATCAGCTTTAAAAACATGTTTAACAGATGTTTGCTCTTTAGCTTTCTCCAAACATCAAATACTAATAACATCATAAAGATATGAGGTTATGAACTTAATAATATCATAATGTTGTGAATAAAACCGTAATGTTATGATAACATTAGCCAATGTTTTTTAAATATGCTATGTCAATCAAAACACGAACCTCCTGAATGCTTTGAACGATTACACCAAACCACATTCATATTTAGATGACAAGTCTTTGTTATTTTATGTAACACACAGTACAGGGATCATCTTTTGATAGTAGAGTTAACCCCTTGTTCACATCCATATGAAGCTTTACTACTCTCCAGTTTGATGTGGGTAAGATGCATGCAGGTCATAATGTTTGTAGGTCTCTCTGCGTCTCACATTGGTGACTTTAGATGGATGGAGTTTATATAGATATAGATGTGGATATAGAGCCCAGCTCGTCTGTGTACAGTGCAGCCCAGTGCTGCCTTCCCTCTCATTAGAATACAATATGGCTTCCACTAAAGGTCATCCTCTCAGAGTATAATCACACACAATCAAACGCACAAACTTCATACATCACACAGACAGTAAACAGCCACTGGCTTTATTTTCCACTGACAGAGAATGGCTTGCAGCCTATTTATAATTTTACCCTCTCACATCAATTAAAGAAAGCTGGGAGCATGTTAAAGTTCTTTTGGACGATGGGTGAAGCACTACATGAATTGTTTGGGTTGACTGATTAGAGAGAGAGAGAGAAAACGAGAGAGAGAGAGAGAGATGTTTATTAGAAGTTAGATCTGTGCCAGTGGCTATTTGAGAGAAACTCTTAAAATGCAGATAACAAGATTAAAAAAGTGATAGACAGAGCTGGAAAGATCTGCCTAATGCATGTGTATCTTTTCTAAGTGCTTGTCTTAATTCTCATTTGGGAGATGTCCACCTCCAGCGGATGACAGTGACTTGATGTTTCGTCTCTTTTGTTGAAATGACAGGAGCCTGTCAAGAGGATAAATGTGTCAAAATGGAGGTGAGATTGGAAGCTCTCGCTCTCTCTGTCTGATTATCATAATGAGGAGAGCACATTTAGTAGTTCATGGCCCCATGTCATCTGATTAGAGCAATGATTAATGATATCCTTTTTACCACAACACCCCTTGCTCTGACACACACACACTTAGATAATGAGTATTAATGTAATAATGACTTTGTGCTGCAATGTTTTGATTCTTAATATTTATCAGCAAGATATTTTAAAGAGATAAGTGGAGAAGAATCCCTTAATTTATAAATTTCACTACTAATTTCTACTTTTTAAGATCTGACAAAATACAATAAACACAATTCTGAAAATAAAGTCAGAATTGCAAAACATAAACTTGTAAATGCAAGTATAAAATCTAAATTGTGAGATATAAAGTCGCATTTACCTTTTATGTATATTTCTTTTGTGGCAGAAGCTTCCACAAGTTGCTAAGGTGTTGTTAATGTTTGCTTGGGCATTTCTCGACTAATCTATGAGAAAATTATAGTTCCCTTTCAGGGAACTCGAGCTGTGTCGAAGCACTAGGGGAAATAGCCTTGCGTGAGTCACGTGAAGATCTATGCAACCAATGAGAAGCGAACGCGTGTGAATGCGTCACTGCCGGCCGCAGCCGGTGACGTCATGAGGAAGAGCATAAAGCGCGTCTGAAACCGGGGCGCGTCAGCTCTGAATGCCTTCAGCGTGCTGTGTCTGTGCGAGAGTGGTTTTTGAGACTTGATAGCTTAAAAAATCAAAGAATGAGTGTGAAAAGTGTGGCGAGAGATGAACAGAGTTTCAGACCGTGTGTTTATCCCTGTCCTCGTTTTATAACGGGCAGGGATACACATGTAATGTGTGTTATCTGTTTAGGAGTGGAACATGCACGGTCGGCTCTTGAGGGCGCCGGCTGTAAAGACTGTGAGCAGTTTTCTCTGCATGTTCTCCGCTCCCGCCTGGCGGTCTGTAACGAGGCCGCCCAGGCTAGTGTTCCCCGGGGTTCGGGACCTGCAGCGGCCGAGGCGTTGCGGCGCTCTCAGTCCTGGGGTTCACAAATGGATCTCGCTGAGGCTGCTGGGGTGGGTCCGTCCTTACCTCAGCCCTCACGAGACCAAACGGGTTCCAGTCACGGGCACTCCTCGGGAGATGTTCGTGCTGTGACTCCAACATTAGCTTTGTCGAGTTCCGATAGTGAGATGGACTTAGCTAGTGTTGACCCGGCAGAGGAGGCTTCGCCACTCTCCTCGCCGGCGTTTGAAGAGCTAGTTGAGGTTGTGGCGCGAGCTGTCTCTCGTCTGGATATTGAATGGCCGGCGGAGACCAGAAGCGCCCGTCCTAAAAGAAGTATGTTGGACGAGCGTTATCTGCCGGCTCGCGTCACTCCCCCGCGCCGAGCTATGCCTTTCCTTCCCGATTTGCATGCCGAGGTATCCAGATCGTGGGAAAAGCCAGCCTCTGAGAGAGTTCATACACGGAACAGTTCGATGTATACGAATCTCGCAGGGGCTCAAAGCTATTGCTATGGGGGGATGCAGAAGGTGGATGAGGCGCTTGCGAGCTACCTTGTGCCCCAATCTGCGTCCTCCATTAAAGCTCCGGCGCTCCCCTCCAAGCCGATGCGCGTCACGTCGTCTTTGGTGGGGAGAGCGTACTCAGCCTCTAGTCAAGCCGCAGCGTGCCTGCACACCACGGCTCTGCTGCAGGCTTATCAGGCTGAGTTGCTGGGGGACCTCAACGAGGGCGGCGGTATCGGTCCGGAGACAGTGGCAGAGCTGCGCCGGACCGTGGATCTGTCTCTCCGGGCCACTAGGGAGACGGCCTACTCTGTCGGTCGCTCCATGGCAGCTCTGGTGGCTACGGAGAGACATCTTTGGCTCAATTTGTCTTCCATCAAAGATAGGGACAAATTTGTTTTGCTGGACGCTCCTCTGTCCCCTTCGGGCTTGTTCGGCGACGCCGTAAAAAGCGTTGTCGACAAGTTTCAGGAGGCTGCACGACAGCAGGTGGCGTTCAGTAAAGTTATTCCCCGCCGCCCTCCACGTGAGACCGCCAGTCAAAGGGGGTCTCAGAGCTCTTCACACAGGGCCGCTCAAAAACGAAGTGTCGCCACCCGTCTTCCTCCGGCTAATCCCGGGGGGTCGGGGCGACAGGCTCAAGCCTCTGGCAAGAGGGGCGATCTGAGGGCTGTCCTGAGCGCTAAGAAGGCTAAGAGCAAGCGGCCCTGACGCCAAGCCGCAACAAGGTGGTGTATCCCTGGAGCAGCTGACCAGTCAGCCCGCCATGGGAAAACCACCCCCTCTGAGGAGGGTCCTAGAGCACTCCACCCGGGAATCCGGAAATCCCGTCCCAGTGGTGGACATGCCATCAGCACCAGAGGCCAGCCCCGGGAGGCTGGTTCCCCTAGTAGAATTCCGGGATGCGTGGTCACGGCTACCCGGTATCTCTCAGTGGGTCCTGCGCACGGTCACCTTAGGGTACGCCATTCAGTTCGGGGTCTCACCACCCCAGTTCTCGGGGGTCCTACAGTCTGCTGTAGGCCCTCAGCAGGCTCTGGTCATGGAACAAGAAGTAGACACTTTGCTGGCGAAAGGGGCCATCGAGTATGTACCCCTCGCAGAGAGCAAGTCCGGGTTCTACAGCCGGTACTTCATAGTTCCAAAGAAGGATGGAGGGTTGCGGCCCATTCTGGATTTACGTCTCTTGAATCGTGCGGTCAAGCGTCTAAAGTTCAAAATGCTAACGCTCAAACAGATCGTAGTGCAGATCAGATCCGAGGATTGGGTTGTCACAGTCGACCTCAAGGACGCTTATTTCCATGTCTCCATCCTTCCGCAACACAGGAAGTTCCTGAGGTTCGCCTTTGGGGGAAAGGCGTACCAGTATCGGGTGCTTCCTTTCGGCCTAGCGCTCTCACCCCGCACGTTTACGAAAGTCGTGGACGCTGCTCTAGCTCCCCTGCGGTCACGGGGCATCCGTGTCTTAAACTATATAGACGACTGGCTTATTCTGGCCCAGTCGCCGCAGTTGGCGGAGCAACATCGAGATGTAGTGCTCGCACACATAAAGGAGCTGGGGTTGAGGCTGAACGCCAAGAAGTGTCCTTTCTCCTGCTCAGAGAACCACCTTCTTGGGAGTCGTCTGGGACTCAGTAGCGATGTCGGCCCGGCTTTCCCCCGGGCGCATCCAAGTTATCTGTTCAGCCGTCAAGAGCATCAAGTTAGGCCAGCCACTCACTGTCAGACACTTCCAGAGGGTGTTAGGGCTCATGGCAGCGGCTTCCTGCGTCATCCCGTTGGGCCTGCTGCACATGAGACCCCTGCAGTGGTGGCTAAAGACCAAGGGGTTTTCCCCGAAAGGGAACCCGCTTCGCATTATCAAGGTCACGGGGCGATGCCTACGCGCCTTGAGTATGTGGAAGAATCCTTGGTTTCTGTCTCAAGGCCCAGTGCTAGGGGCTCTGGCTCGGAGAGTCTCTCTCTCGACAGATGCCTCCCTCTCGGGCTGGGGGGCGGTCTTGAGAGACCGCTCCTCACAAGGTCTATGGAACAGTCGGCACCAAACCTGGCACATAAACATGTTAGAGTTACTGGCGATCCGCAAAGCACTCCGTGCGTTCCTACCGGACCTTCGCGACCACCATGTCACTGTTTTCACCGACAGCATGACTGCGGTTGCGTATATCAATCACCAGGGGGGTCTGCGTTCGCGACCACTTTACAAGATGGCGCGACAGATCCTCCTCTGGGCCCAGGGAAAGCTGCTCTCCATCCGGGCGGCTTACATCCCGGGGGTCCAGAATGTGGGAGCAGACGCCCTGTCGAGACAGGGGGCGAGACCAGGGGAATGGCGACTCCACCCCGAGGTGGTGGAGCAAATTTGGGAAAGGTTCGGAAAGGCACAGGTCGACCTGTTTGCCTCGGTAGAAAACTCCCATTGCCCTCTGTGGTTTTCACTCACACATCCAGCGCCTCTGGGGCGGGATGCCGTGACGCAGGCGTGGCCGAGGTTACGCCTGTATGCTTTTCCCCCGATCGCTCTGCTCCCGGGAGTTCTGGCCAAGGTTCGCCGGGACAAGGTCCGTCTCACGCTAGTGGCCCCCCACTGGCCGTCCAGAATATGGTTCGCGGACCTTGTGTCCCTCCTCGACGGGGTCCCCTGGGAGATCCCGATCAGGAGGGACCTTCTGTCCCAGGCGGAAGGTTGCATTCTTCACCCGCAACCAGGGCCGTTGAAACTGTGGGTCTGGCCCCTGAGGGGGCCCAGCTCATAGAGGCCGGTCTCTCAGCCGAGGTTGTTGAGACCATCCTGCAGTCCAGAGCTCCCTCCACGAGGAAACTCTACGCCTTGAAGTGGAAGCTCTTCACTTCTTGGTGTAGTGAAAGGCAGCTGAACCCAGTAACCTGCCAAATTGGCAAAGTACTGGAGTTCCTGCAAGAAAGATTTGTGGCAGGGCTGTCCCCCTCCACCTTGAAGGTCTACGTGGCTGCTATAGCGGCTTGCCACGTACCTCTGGGTGGGGTGTCCTTGGGCAGGGACCCCCTAGTCACTCGTTTCCTCCGTGGTACATTAAGGCTGAGACCTGCGGCACAGACCAGGGTGCCTGCCTGGGACTTGTCCATGGTACTCCTAGGCTTGTCCCAGCCACCCTTTGAACCTCTAGAGGGTATCTCTATCAAGTACCTCTCGCTAAAAACCCTTCTTTTGCTGGCTATCACTTCGCTTAAGAGGGTCGGGGACCTTCAGGCCCTCTCAGTGGCCCCATCATGTCTTGAGTTTGCGCCCGGGATGGCGAAAGCTTTCCTCCACCCGAGGCCGGGCTACGTCCCCAAGGTTCCCACTAATGTGGCTCGGTCTATCACGCTGCAGGCCTTCTGCCCTCCCCCATTTGACGATCATGAGCAGGAGCACAAGAACAAGGTCTGTCCAGTGCGAGCACTGGACGCTTACGTTCACAAGACTGCCACGTGGCGTAAGTCGGACCAACTGTTCGTTTGCTTTGGGGCCCCCGAGGGTGCCCCAGCTTCCAAGCAAACTCTGAGCAGGTGGATAGTCGAGGCTATCTGTCTAGCTTATGAGTCGGCCGGACATGCTTCTCCTTTGAGGGTCCGAGCCCACTCCACTAGGAGCATGGCGGCATCCAAGGCTCTCCTCTCCGGAGTCTCCTTGCCTGACGTTTGTGCAGCGGCTGGCTGGTCCTCGCCGCACACATTCATGAGGTTCTACCAGCTAGACCTCGATGCCGCCCCGGGAACCAGGGTGCTCTCTCAGTGAGCTGGGACACACCCGGATGCTGACCTCGCTGAGGTGGCGTTGGCATAGCGTTCCCCTAGTGCTTCGACACAGCTCGAGTTCCCTGAAAGGGAACGTCTCGGGTTACTTATGTAACCCTGGTTCCCTGAGGGGAACGAGACGCTGTGTCTTGGCCTCAGCTCCGGGCGCATCCGGGCCCGCTTCAGGCATTCATGGCTGACGCGCCCCGGTTTCAGACGCGCTTTATGCTCTTCCTCATGACGTCACCGGCTGCGGCCGGCAGTGACGCATTCACACGCGTTCGCTTCTCATTGGTTGCATAGATCTTCACGTGACTCACGCAAGGCTATTTCCCCTAGTGCTTCGACACAGCGTCTCGTTCCCCTCAGGGAACCAGGGTTACATAAGTAACCCGAGACGTTTTTTTTGACCACTGATGCAAGTAAACCTGTTGTGTGAAACCTCTAGAACAAAATTAGGAACCTTTAAAAAGGTAAAACAGGGGCACCTTAAATTAAGTTTACAGCATTTATCTCAACATGTTCATTTTTGTCATCATATTGGAGAGTAGATTTTACAAAACTTAATTTTTCTCCCAGCCCTTCTCAAAGTAAACAGGTGTATATATATATATTTAAAAAAAACACTTGAACACTAAAAAAAGTACACAAGGAGGATTCAAGGAGACCATATAATTCCTAAAAATATAAACTTCAAAGTATTAAAAACAAATCCTTTACAAAAAATCTTTTCAGACCTCACAGTACAGTGCGTGCACATTTTATACAAATCAAGTTGTGATACAGAACAGGACCACACTGAAGTGCGTCAAAAAAATAATTTGATTAATTAAAATAAAACACCAGTCATGTTGACCTAACTGCATAGCTACTATAGTACACAGATGAATCCATTCATGAATCCATTCCCCTTTTGTACGGAACTAATTCATTCCACCATGGATTCAAACTGACAGTTTAACAGTTGAGCCCAAGTCTCCCTTAATAGTTCTAAAATGAGAACTAGTAACGGAGGTGTCACGGTAGCGGGGGCTGAGGAGACGAGGAAGCCAAGAGACTCTTAGTAGATATACATTTTTTTAACGAAAACAAAACGCTTTAAATATCCAAAACAAAGGAAGCATCAGACAAGAAAAACAGAGAATATAAACATATACAAAACGGCACTTCTTTGTGTCAAAAAGGGAGCACAGGACACGGGACATGGGACACGTATATATACACGTATACATATATATACTGTATGTATACATATTATATATGTTCATACAATCCTTTTATATCCCTCTACCTCTATTCTCCATGCTTGTACTACTAGTACGTGTAATGTTTGAAACTTTGTATTGTAAGCACTCTTATGTACTATGTATCTTCATGATGAATCGCTTTCTGTTTTCCTCAAATTGTAATTCGCTTTGGATAAAAGCGTCTGCTAAAAGAATAAATGTAAATGTAAAATGTAAATTTATTTCTCATGTTAGGTGTTCACAGGAGATGAGTTTTCAACTCTCTTTGGAATATTGGCCGGGATTCAGCATTCCGGATGAGGGCAGGGAGAACGTTCCACCACTGGTTCCCCATGACAGCACTTCCAGTAAATTAAGGAGATGTTTTAAAGTAAACAATATCCTTCAAGACCATTCAAGACTTTGCTACTGATTCACTAATAAAGACAATCTTTGGCGTCATCTAATGGAGTAATAATGTACCTTTCACTGAAGTCAAAACCACAATCACTAAAGTACCATATACATCATGTTATTTATATAAAATATGATTTAATGACCCGTGATATAAACAAAATAAGCCATTATAAAAGTATAAGAAGTTTGTAAAATAGGAAATAAGCATAAGCAAACAGTTAAGTCAAAAGTACAAAAGCAGCACTAGTTATTGTACAGGATTCCAATTCAATAAAAATATCATTTATCAAACTATGCCCTATTCCAAATCGATTTGCTCTGGAACAAGTAATTGCCCAGTTGATATAACCAAAATGAATTATACCTTATGTTAAAAAAATATCTACATGGCGGTCTGCAACTCAATCTCCAAAAACGTTTAAACACGTTTTCAAATGTTTTCTATATCCCACATATTCTATATTATATATCCCGAGATCTAAATAGCTAATAGATATGTTGGTTTCCTCATGACACTGTGAGAAATTTTGCGAGCCGGGAAAAGCAGTGAAAATTTTCCAGTGCTGATACTATCACTTGGCTATATTCGATGTGAGAACCAAAACAAATGGTTGTATAGTAGCTTTGAATGGAAATTATGTCATTTTCATTCATGCCTAATATGGAGTCCTGAGCTAAATGGGCAAACACTATAGTTTATTTATGAATAACATCATGTCAAGATCCAAAGGTTTTGCTATTTACAAGGTGTATGCTAACCTCTGAGTGCTGATGGACATCTATAACACTGCTGCTATACTGGAATATAAAACAGGCCCAATATAACATTTCATTTTAGTTGAAGTCCATAGCTGTTCTCTTGTTTATTGGGGTTTTGTGGTCTGATGGCCAGCTGTGCTTTGACATAATGCACTGTAAAATATGTTCCTAAGGTGTGTCACTGTAGGAATATTTATTGTAAACAGTGTACCATTTAAACCATTTAAAATATATCTTGTATTAGTCACATAGCGTTTTGTTTTTAGTATATCTCCATGAATAAAAATACAGCAAAAAGAGATCTTTGAGTGGAAATGTGTAATGTAGAAGAAGCCTGAACTAAAATGCCTTTTGGTGACTCATCTGAAAATTCCTTCCTCTCATTCTATGTCTTTCCAGAAGCCTTGTGACCCAAAGCCCTTAGTGTTCCCTGCCTAACTCACACAATCTGAACTGTTTTTTTAATTGTGAGTGGGGTGGGTGTAAACACAACTTTTAAATCCCTTCTTTGCGGATCAGTGGTGTTGTAACGAAGTGGAGACAGGGTTGAAAGGGTCCAAATGCGTGTCTTTATTGAAACACAGCATAGTCGAGCAGGCCAGGTCAAAACAGGAACAAACAGGAATATAAGGAACAGGGAAGGTAGTGGTCGAGGAACAGGCAGATCAGATCAGATCAGATCAGATCAAGGCAGGCTGGCAGGCAGGCAGGCAGGCAGGCAGGCAGGCAGGCAGGCAGGCAGGCAAACCAGATATCACTAGGATAACCGCTCAGAATTGTGCACTGAGGCAAACAAGACTTTGCGATGGCAGTGCATGTGTGTGAGTCTTTTATAGTTCGTGTAATGAAGTACAGATGGTGGGGTAATCAGTCCACAGCATTGTGGGAAATGTAGTGTGTCTGTGTCAGTATATGTGTGAGAGCTCCCAGACGGGGGAATGACAGGGTTCATGATCGTAACAGGTGTGGATTTACATCTGGAGGACACAGTAATTAATCTGCTACTTCTTTAGCATCTTTTAGTAAGGCCACATTCTTCTACTTCCAATGACGACACATTGTACTATTGTCCAATGGCACTTCTGGGCAATGTGATTGGATGTTTTGTGAACCTAAATGTGAACTTGGGCATTGGAGGGAAAGAGGTGGAAATTCTGAATGGTTCCTCATAATGATTCCAATGTGAAAAGCTACAGTATGTATAGAAATGTATCTTGAGAGAAAAAGAAAGCATATGCGTTGTTGTATTATTTTCTTTATATATTGTCAGGTTTGGTGAAGATTGAATGATTAAACTTCGCAAGGAATCAAGCAAGGACTCAAAGCTGCAAAGGATATATAATAAAGTTTAACTTTATTTATCAATAAATGAAACAAGAATTCAAACAAAACTACCCTGTGGGGGAAAACCAAGACAAGATTACTCTATGCAAAACTAGACTTGGACAAGACTGGACACAGGAACGTCAGGAAAAACAACAACGAGGAACCAGCATAAGACAGCAAATACGAAGGGATCAAATAGGGAGCACATGAGGAGGGTTATGAGGGAAAACAGCAGGGGTAAATCAACCCAGCAAGGGAACAAGATGGGCGGGGTTACACAATGAACACGCAGCCAATGCGGACGTGCATTGCCACATGTAGTGGAGATGAGTGGTACCCGGTGGGGGTACTTCTACTGTTGTAGCCCATCCGCCTTAAGGTTGTGCATGTTGTGGCTTCACAAATGCTTTGCTGCATACCTCGATTGTAACGAGTGGTTATTTCAGTCAAAGTTGCTCTTCTATCAGCTTGAATCAGTCGCCAATGACCTCTGACCTCTATCATCAACAAGGCATTTTTGCCCACATGACTGCCGCATACTGGATGTTTTCCCTGTTTAAATCACCTTTCTTTCCAATTCTGACATTCAGTTTGGAGTTCAGGAGATCGTCTTGACCAGGACCACATCCCTAAATAAATTGAAGCAACTGCCATGTGATTGGTTTATTAGATAATTGCATTAATGAGAAATTGAACAGATGCTCTTAATAATCCTTTAGGTGAGTGTATATGGCCTTATACCTCCTTCAGTGTGAGCTTTTTTTCAGTGGTTTTGGTGTCTGCCAGGGGGAAAAAAATCTAAGAAATAGCAAACCTCTCCTTAAGTGATACAGTTTCCATTATCATGCATGGGAATTAATGATTTATATATATATATATATATATATATATATATATATATATATATATATATATATATATATATATATATATATATATATATATATATATATATATATATATCCAATATTAGAATATTAGATAGACAATTCAACTGTAAATTTTCAAGATAAAATCTTAGTGTAATATAATTATCAGCAGAAAAACAATCAAGATTTTATAGGCATAAACATTGCTATAAATGAATACAAAGTAGTGTAACCCTGGGGGAATTTCAGAATGGTTTTTATATACACAGTCACATACATCAGGTCTGAAACTATGTATTACGCTGTCAAAAAATTAAATGGAGAAGTCATTCTAACAGGCACCTTCTGACCCTTTGTGTGTTCTGTCAATTACAAAGGTATAAAGTAATGCATAATTATGGGCCGATGTATTATAATGCACAAATAATTTGTGTTTATGCTAAATTATTTTGGATCACTTTGTTGCAGAATTGCTAGCCATGCATAACTGATATACAGTATTTACAGCATAAAGACACACAAAAACGTGTGTCTGTGTGTGATAATAATAATCATAGTTAAAGCTGATCTTGATGTGTTGAGATGTTTTGTGTCCTGCTGCTTAGATGATCATAAAGAGATGCTTACTTCTCCTGCATATTGACTATACCAAAGGCAAACAGTGTTTTTGCTAATGATCGTCTGTTCTTAGCATCTGCTTAGTGGGGCTCTGGAGCCCCCATGTTACTCAGGTGGGCATAATTACATTTCTTAAGGTCAACCTCTCACCAGGATGAATTAGTGAAATTACATAGTTGACCACTCTAGGGCTTAGATCCAAATGCAATTAACGTAGTTAATAGATCTCCAGTAGCCTACAACCCCACTACAAGTGAATGGGGCCCCTTTCACACAGGGGCCACACACTGAGCCAGTTCACTTGGAGACATTTTCAAACTCACTTCTTTGATCACAGTCCACTTTGTCTGTGAAAATGTGAAAATATTCAAATCCCAAGGTGAAGCAGAGTGTTTAGGCCTAATAGGCTAAGACAAACATTTCAGCCTGCAGCAAGACCTCCTTTTATTTGTTTAAACATGCAATAGGGAGCAAGCTATGAGATATTGATTAGTGTATACCCTGATCAATGACACTAAATGATTGGCTATAAGCCCTGGGATCCCCTGCAGGCTATAGAACAGAGGCACACAGTGAGAGCTGCGATGGCCTCTGCAGTCTAGTGAGCAATGCAAATGCACTATAAACAGGGCCTTATCTGAGCGGGGGCTTTCAATCAAAAGAGGCCAGTGGTTCAACTCCCTTTGAGTATAATCCCAGCTTGCCAACCCCACAGACCTGTCTCTTTTTCACTATGCAGTCAATGGCACAGATATTAGATAGCCATATGTAGATATAGGGTAAACATCAATTCATGTTATTTCAATGCACGTGTCTCCATCTAGGAAAGCACATTTGAGAGGAAAATTCAAGTTTGCTTCAAAGCTTAGTGTCTTAAATTTGATGGGTGTTTGCTTTTTCAACATTTGTATGCATCAATGAGGTGTTTTAATGAAGGGGAGAGGATAAGTACAGGATAAAGGTATATTTATACCACGTATAAATACCGCAGCGTCAACTACTACTAACATTTTTAAGAAAGAAAGAAAAAAAAATGAATATAATAAATAGGATCCACAGAAGTAGAATGGAAGTGTTGGGTGGGATGTTCTCTACCCAGTACTTAAATGGTTTGTTCAGACAAATATAACAATTACGTAACTAATTACTCATCACCATATAATTCCAAATCTGTATGACTTTGGATAATCTCCTGAACATAAATGCAGATCTTTTAATGAAATCTGAGAGATTTCTGTCCCTTCACTTACAGCTACGCAATTGACACTTTCAAGCCCCAGACTTGAAAACAAGTTCCTTCTGAAACGTAGCTTGTGACTGGACCAGTTCCCTTAAAAGTACAGCTTTGTACTTTATCAACCCCTAAAAAGTGAATTGTTGTATACAGTGGCGGACCGAGCAAATACGGGGCCCTAGGCAAATTTTGAAAAGGGGCCCCTCCATAGGCGGGGTTTCACTTTTGTGCTTGGGGGGTCACCTACCAGGCCAGCAGACCATGAGCTCATCATTCTACATATAAAATACATTTACAATGAACAATGACTTTATACCAGTGCTTCTGAATTATTTTCTGTCACGCCCCCCTAGGAAGAGGTAAAAATTTCGCGCACCCCTTTTTGTTTCCATGGCAACGCGTCATGCTTGTCACCTGACATACAGCAGTCACAAAAAGCGCTGTATAATAGATAATTCAAAATAGTCACCAACTTGTTGAAACCTAAAAGAAATCTTATGTGGTTGAAAACACTGAATTGTTTAGATAAATGACAAGCTCTGAGCGCGGATCAGTGCCAGATATCGAGTGAAAACACGTGTGAATTTAGTGGTTGATCACGTGACACACATGAACACCGGTGTGATCGTACACGTCAAAGGATGAGGAGACGGTTATCTGAACTTCATATCTGCTGCTCTTGTTCAGTGCAAGAAAACCTACTCCCTGGCAAAAAAAAAGCATGTACCCCAGGGTAACGCACCCCCCCTCCCCCCCTGGCCACTATTTGAGAACCACTGCTTTATACAAAGAATAGCGAATAGAACAGACTCTTTATAGTTGCTGTTTTTTTTGCATCGGCAGTGATAGGGTTAACACGGGAAGTTCAGAAGTGTGGTGAAAAAAAGCGTGTTAGACGGGTGCGCTTTTTACAGTGTTTTCGTCTTCGTTCCGATTAAAGTTCATAAACAGATCCTCCCTTGACCTGTCATAGAACTACTTCAGACATTATAATATCTTACCTAATGCAGAAGAAGCCGCCTCTTTTTCCGAGATGCGTAGATGTCCACTGTCTTCTCTTCTGATAGATTTGAAACTTTTAGTAGTGGATTTATTTTAAAAAACGACGAATGTCCATTTTGTTTATTCAGCGCGTGAAACAGAACGAGAAGAGCGTCCACTCACGTACCGCGATACTTTAAGATTCGCAAATCGCAGGAGAATGTGATAAAGCTACGGTAAAAAAAAATTAAATACAGTAATTAAAAATTAATTAGCCATATCTTACTCATTCTATACACAGAACTAATAAGATAAGACAAATAAAACGAGAAAATATGAATTCTGTAAAAAAAAGTGCAATCGCGATTTTATTTGGGGGCCCTTGTAGGTTCGGGGGCCCTAGGCAATTGCGTACACTTGCCTAATGGTAAGTCCGCCTATGGTTGTATACTTATAGTAGTAATGTGTACGTACCCTTAAAGAACAGTGTAGCTTCACTGCCACAGTGATAAATCATTGTACCCATAAAGGTTCAAATTTTATTATTTTTTTTCTTTGACAGTGCATGGGGTTTTTATTCAGAAATAACATTGGGGCATACAAGGGGTTGCTAAGAGAGTGGCGCAAGGCCAGTGGCTTGATTTTTAATGAGCACGGGCCTCGTGCCGTTCTCTCATGGCTCTGCTTTTCAGATCCCTGTCCTGTTTGCCACAAATATACACTTATTTTTGTTATTAAAATCAAATTTGTATTTGTGAAATTGTGCTTGATTATGTAGACATTCTCATTGCTAAACATGACAGTTGTGTTTGGGGAATCTCAAGAATAATAATTATAGTAATAATATTTTATTTACAAGAAATCACATTTTAGTTTAAAAAATGTATTTACAGATGGAGACACGTTTTTCCAAAGAGCCTGTGTTGACCGTTTCAAATCAAACAATTATAAATGCAAAAAAATTCTTATTTTAACATTTATTTTGCTCTTCAGATTAAACAGATTTAAACCTATAAAGTAATTAGAATCATTAATAAGCCATGTGAACCGAAATGGGACACAGACATTGCTATTTCCCATTGAGATTTTTTTTATTCATTACATTTATTAGCATTGTACTTCTTAAAACATGAACAAATATCTAGATCTGAATTGAAAAATGAATGTTAAATTTCCTGTATACAAAGAGCTTTTTGGCAAAAGGGTTTCCTGGTAGAGCAATAATGTGTAGGTTCGACTTAGTGGACACCCACACATTTCAACATGAATTAAAGAAGTGAACTGGTACAAGTGAGATTTGACACTGATCATTCATACTGCTTGTCCATTTTCTCAGACAGTGGGGTATGACAAGGGAAATTGTCTCTCTAATCCAGTAGATGAGTCTGCTTTTTGTTTGCACCCAGCCTTGCAGAAAAAAAAGCCACAGGGGATTGGGGCTACCATTCAAGTTGTGCATTATGACTGCTCAAAAGCTTACTGCTGCCTCTGCAAAGATTGACACATCAAAACAGATCCATTCATTTGAAATGCAATTGCTGGAACTTGATGTCTACAGGGTATGATCACTGTTCAGTTATCCAGAGGAAGTGAAATACATGATTGTATTACAGTAATGCTTTACTATCCCATTTATTCTCCATACAGGCCTTAATGTCTTTAAATCAATATACTCAATACCACTAATGTGGCGGTTGAGGAGATTCTCCTTTCCACGTAAGCGCTTTGAGAGACTTTGATAAAGCGCTTGTAACAATCGGGTGTGCGATGCGGAGACAGGCAAGGCAGGAACTCAAACTTAAATTCATTTAATATAAACAAAACAAAACACTTTAAATATAAACAAAACAAACTGGATAGCATTAACTTGAACTCGACTAAACTCAAAACCAGAACCACGGCAAGGAACAAGAAACATCCACATACCAATTCAACAACCGACAAACACAAGGGAAATGCACAAGTGATATATACACAAGGGGAAACAGCAACACCTGGGAGACTAACGAGGAAGTGATTACAAGACAGGTGTAGGGAGTGAAACAATAACCCGAGAGACAGGAAGTGAAACAAAGACAAGACTGACAGGAAGTGACAGAGAAGACCCAGACAGGAACACGTGTAACAGCGCTATATAAATTTAATGAATTATTATTATTATTAATGCTACTAATATTTTACTACTAATTAATGCTTCAGTAGAAAATTGTTAATTAAAAAAAATTTGGGGCTAGATATTGAAATCAACATAATTCATAATTCATTCATTTCTGATTCAGGTACAAAGCCTAATTGAGTATATATTTTTAATTTTTTTGGATGTACTCAGGGCAACTCATGACATAATCTGATTATATTGTGTGCTTCCATGGTGTTGACACCTAATAATGAGGATAATTGAATGAGTGCAGTTTGAAGAGAGTTTAACCCCCTATTGGTAGGAAAATAGGGGTATAGGGGGCTCTAGATAGAGGTAGTACCTTTGTTGTCTGGCAGCTGCACTCTTGAGTGGACAGACACACTGGTCCTCATCCATCTCCCAACTCTCACGTCTGCCTCCAAGAGGGTAATTTTTCTTGGCATACCCCGGTACACCGCTTCAGCTAGCGGGCTAAACGACGTTGAGGGGGTGATGTTAACACTGCATCACTAGGCGTATAAGCTTCTACAAGGAAGTCAACGGCTAGGACGGAAGGTCTTTATAGATCAACTGGCAAGTGTTCGGGACCAGGACGCACCATATGTATTAGTGGATTGCATCTGTGGCCGACCAGCTATGGACCAAAATAGCAGGGAATGCAGATCTCTTTATCTCTTTAGCCATGGTTGGTCATCTGCATAGGAGAAGGAAACTCCGATATAAAACCTACGACCTGTGGACCTCGTTGTCACCGTCCTGGCTCGCCAGGCCATAGCAAATGAAACTCAGGTTTAAAGGGTGGAGTCAGTTTGCGCAGACCGAACTTCACCTAAAAACTCCATGAAGGTAGGAAAATACCCTGTAATGCAGGTCTCTAAATAGCCATGTCAAACAATAAAATTTATTTTTGTTATACAGAGAATTTACATCCCCTAGAATACGCAACTATGATTTGATTTAGTTAAATGAGCAAAATCAGATTAATGATCAGATTTGTTTTAAACCGTTGGATGTTTTGTCCTCGTATTCTCATTGGCTGAACTGTGAGCAGTTTGGCTAAGCTTTGGCACACATACACATGGATAATTATTATTAACTTCCAGTTCATTTAGCTGCTCTAATGCTAATTTCAACTTCAGAAATTAAAATAAATAAGGTCATTATCATCCGTTAGTACATTTACATATCTCACAGGTGTACTTATCCCCGAGCGTTATAGACAGAAACGTTCCCCTAGTCAAATCAGTCAGCTCCAAACCAACAAGAAAGGAGAGGTGCTCATTTAGCCCAAAATTTGCACCCAGCACAAAAATCATGCAAATGAAGCCCCAGCACTCAATTGGAAGACACAGCATTTAGGTGACATTAATCAAAACTAAATATTCAGGCAAAGGTGAGTTAATCCCAGCCGTCCCTGGTACAGTCTTAGCTGCTGGCAACCCTGTCTGTCTATTCTGCTGTTCTGAATGAACAGGCCTGTAATGTAGCGCTGCCATAGAACTGTGAGATTTAGATTTTTTTTTTTTTTTTTTTTTTACTTGCCCCGTATTTTAAGGTAGATCACTGAAATTAAGTTTTAATTAATTTGAAATCAGAGTTTGTGTCATTATGTTTGTGAGGGTTTTCATACATCCAGGTAAATTATTATTTGACAATACATTGACAAAACATCAGTGATGAATTTGTGTGAGAAATAAAAGTTACATTTACATATACTGTATCGCAGTGGTGTTCTTAAAATGAGGAGGCAAAGTCCTCACATTTTTTCCAAATATCAAATGTAAATTTATTTTCCCTGTTACGCTTAATTTTCCAGGTTAAATAAACATTACATATAAAAGTGAGACCAAATACAATTACTTTTTGTATTTTTACACAAACTGTTCTGTTTACTAAAACCAAATATACACATATTTGTATTAAAACTAAAAATACTCAAGTTAGTATTTTTACATTTATTCCAAAGCAATAGTCAACACATTGTCATCAGTCCTCAAGCTTGTACAATGATTACAGACACAAAAATTTACCTTTCATTTCTCCAAGCTGAATTCTCACTAAAACCCTGAGAATGCACATGAAAACTTACTGCATGACCAATCATATCCAGTCATAACTGATCATGTCCAATCATAGCTTAATGAAGGACGTGACTTTCCTATTCATTCTCAATTACCCCCAATCAAACCAACCGCACACTTTGGGAGGTCTGATAAAACTCAATGGGCTCAGGGGAGGCAAGTCTGTTCTGACTGTAAAACTGTTGGACAATGTTACTTTATAAAAACGAGTGACTTGTACATAATTTAATGATACATTTTGTGATATTTGCATTGTTTTGCTTTTGGAAAATTATTATTTTCTTATTTGCTAGGTTTTTAACACTTCTGCTTTTTAGTTATAGGTCCCACCTCTTGATTCAACATTCATGTCAGTGTTGGATTATTTATTCATGTCAATTTGGAGCAAAAGTAAGTAGAAATTATTAATGCTTGCCTTAGTAAACATATGTCAAAGTTTGAGGAGGGATGAGCGAGGACTCAAGTGCAGAGAGGAGAAGAGTACTATAGTATTAAGTATTATTAAGTGAAAATGGAAAAAAAAAACTGCTTGTTTTTAACCCAAAGGGGAAACACAAAACAGAACAGAGAAGAGCTCTGCAGAGAAGAGAGTGTGTGGCCCAAGCAAAGCTCATAACCACGTCCACTCACATGAGGCAGGGACATCCACACGGGCCATGAATGTCTGAATCCCAACACAAAACCCAAACTGAACAAGAGCAAAGTGTTGTGATTGAAACATCATGCCCCACAGACAAGAGAGCACTCGAAGCAACGCGTTCTTCCTCAAAGACATGACAATAGGGCAGTGTCAGAGCTAACAACGAAATACTAGAAAACACGACCGAAGTGACAGACCCCTGACAACACTTTTAACAGAACTTACAAACCACTATATTACATAGCAGAAAGAGGCACAGATAGAATCCTGAGCTCAAGATAAATGAGGGCAAGTTTCAGTGCTCTTGTTGATTAAACTTGTCAAAATAAACTCCTCTAATACTCATAGACAGACAGAGTGACAGACTCAGTAACGGATGATGATCTAAGTCATCAGTCATCTTTTAACCCATTACTGCCATTTAAACAGACAGAAATGTCTCCAGTATATCTTGTACACTGCAGACTTTCTACTGTAAAGAGACTGTGAGAGAAAAACTAATAAAGAAAAGTCATGCAAGTCCAGTAAACATCCCTCCCAATAAGCGTTTAATGGACAGTAAATGTGAACATGCTGTTCATGGCGGGAGAGCCACGTCAGCACACACCTCTCATCCCTGAAAGACCAACGAAGACAACCTCTTCCCCAGTCATGTGGCATCTGTGTACTTCATCACAAAGAGTGGTTACGTAGGACGAACCTGTGAGGGGCTAGCATCAGGGCAGCAGTGCAGAAAGGACTTAGAGTTGATCAGACCTTCCCCTGGCAGCACCACACATTGAAATGCAAATATCTAGGCAGGGTTTCCACCCCGTGCGCCACTCACAAATTGAAAAGCAGTTTTTATCTATGCTAATGCAAGCATGGTAATTGAAGTTAATCAATCAATGCTAGCTTTCACTAAAACCTTGAACATGATTGAATAAAGTAATTATCATTCAGGGAAGAATGATGAAGTTGTAGACAGCATGAACCTTATTAAAGGAGGATTTTGAGTCACAACGGCTTAATTTAGCAGGCATCCTCTCTTTGCCTCTTTTCTCTCTCTGGCTCATTTTCTACATTCCCTTGCTACATTTTTTTAGAGATATCTCCTGCTATCTTTCTTGTCCTAAACACATGGTTACATTCAAGCTACATTTTACCCAAAGAGCAATAGTCTCGCTGTACCATTTAAATCTCTTCTGTCGTAATGCTATCAAGAAAAGAGACGGGTGGATTCAGTTAATGAGCTGTCATTCAGTCAAAGCCAGACTAAAAGATGACTGAAATTAATCCTCCCTTTATAATGTCTTTGATAAGCTCAATTAAGCAACCCCCACCCCCACCTCCCCTAAAAAAGTGACACCTCTTCTGCGATGCTTCATGTAAAATCTCCCCCTTAAGGAAATGTGACATTCCCTTTAGCTGGACTCAACCCTGGACCCTCTAATTCACATTTGATGTTTCTGTTATTTCTAGGTAAAATGACACTCATACATGACTGCTGAAGTGGTGGATGAGAAAGAGATGTCCATGCCAGCTTTCCAGGAGCTCGGCAACCTCTTCCCAGGGTATGCTACGCTTTCCTGTCAGGAGAGGAGGAGGTAATTTAGCCTCCTTCTTTGGTCGGGCCCTGGCTCTCTGCCTCTGGCTGGGCTAGTTAAAGACCTTCTCTGGTATGTCACCCAGTTTAATATTCACCCTACATAATTATGCAGGATTCACAGTGCTATCAAACTGCAATTCAAATTAGTTCAGGATTAAAGGCACAGCGCAGTGCTGCTTCCTTAATTGCATTGTACTGCACTGATCACATTCAAATAGCCATTACTCATTCCCTCTGTAGAGCAATAAGTCATAGGGATTAATGCTCGGGCAGGTGACAGGGCCAGACCATTAAAAGGCAGTTATGCAGAAAGCATGGCTGAGTTTTATTCACGTTAATGAAATCAGCGAAATGAAACTGTAATAGATTTATCAAAGCTCCGATGGATTTGCAGTAAATCAGTTTGATTCAGGCAATCAAACTGGACAATAGAGATAGTTTTCAGACGGCGTTGCCGGGCGGCACGAGGCGGCATGTGAGGAGAGCTGATATTCTTCTGCGCTCGGATTTGTGGCATGCGGCATGCCGGCGGCCTATTCCCAAAGCGGGATGGCTAATTTCAGACAGCTGAACATGCCAGTGCAGTGACTGATAAAACATACAGCCTTCCAGTTCAATTGCATATTCCTCTACCCATGCTTTCACAAATCCCTTTTCTTTTTTCTTTTACTCTATCTTCCCCTGCCTCACGCTGCTCAGTATTTCTCTGGGTCATGTCTCATGAATGTACCCCATCAGAAAGTGGATGAGATGAATGTCCAGCATAATTTTACTTTTAGGTAATTTTTAAAATCTTACACCAGTAACAGCTATGCATAATGTCAGGGAATCTACTTTGAAACCATAGCATACCAAGCTTCAAGATACTGTTCAATATGAAGTAATTCAACTAGATTGTTAAAAGGCAGATATTTACAGAGATTACAGGAAAAGGATGCATGTCAGTTCAGTCTTGATTCAATTCTGTTATAAAAATCATTAATTATTGAATTAGTTAATTTCATTTATAAAGCAGTTTTGCAAAAGCATGTCATCATCCTGCTCAGTTCAGCTATAATACAGCAACATTAGAACACTCAGATCAATAATACTGTTGAATATCAAGTGTTAGGCGACACCCAAACTCTATCAGGAGACAGAATGAAGAGCCGAAACTAGGCTCAGTCGGGAGGGTGGGGGTTCTCCTCTTGCCAAGGAAGTATCATGTCATTTAGATTCAGGATGTGTCACAATGTATATATAACCAACTTTAAAATACACTTTCAGCTTAATAATAGACCAGTCATATGTTGATTTTCCTGAAATGTAAATACTTTGACTAAGTGTTACTTTCCAAAGATTTAGGTCATTACCTCTGCTCTCATCCCTCCCTCCTCTTCCCCGTAACCATAATTAATCTTTCTTTCTTTCTTTCTTTCTTTCTTTCTTTCTTTCTTTCTTTCTTTCTTTCTTTCTTTCTTTCTTTCTTTCTTTCTTTCTTTCTTTCTTTCTTTCTTTCTTTCTTTCTTTCTTTCTTTCTTTCTTTCTTTCTTTCTTTCTTTCTTTCTTATTAAATTACCTGTTCTGAAAAGATATTGAGTTGTGATGTGCCCTTAATGTGTCATCTACTGTACGGCATAAATTCAAATTAAAACCAATTAACCCCAATCAGTAGAGCCTTGTCTAAACCTCTTTTTTTCCCTTCTTTTTTATGGTTCAGTGCCGACTAAATCATTGATTAGGCTCACTGAGCAGCATTACTAAATGAGCATCTGAGTGTTAAAGAAGCCTGTTATCCTTAAAAGAGAGGCCATGGTCATTATACTACGGTACTCTCTCTCTCTCTCTCTCTCTACTGCTCTCTCTCTATCACTAATTTAATATCAACTTTTCTTATTAAAGTCTTCGTTTTGACTTTGGCCCATTTGCTTGGGTAAAAGCGTTTAGTAGATATCCAAGGTCATTTGAGGCTGAAATTCTATTGAGCACTTTGCTTCTTGGACTTGCATGAGTGTACACACTGTTTACATGTCTTGTTAATAAAACGGCCTAGGCCAAATGTTGAAGCAATACCATAAAATGTTTTCTACAAATGGGATTATAAGGTTTTTTGCTGGAGAATTGTATTTATAAAACTGTGTAATGATGAATACATTCGATTTTTCACAGACACTAGAGGTTGCTCGCTGTATAGGAGTTCATAAAGAGCACTGAATTCAATTTTTTGATGAAATAGATTTTAATACCGAAACATTTTAACCATACAAATGTAGCTTGCCTTGCTGTTTACTGTTTACTCACGGTATTAGAACCTCCAAAGCACATGTCTGTAACACATGCTTTGTTTTTGTTTATTTTTTCAGTGTTTTAGAAGCTAATTATTTTATAGACATACTGTATGGGACAAATTAAATTAAGGATACTTAAAAAGTCAGAGAGAGTCTAGTTTAATCCATCAGTTTGATTCATGCTTTCATTTGAGAGTGGATCTCAGTGTAAGAAATATTAACACAGTCTTTGATGACTCTATAAACGGGAACGGTCCACAACACACACCACAGATCATAAATTAATACTCATAAAAATACCAAGAACACAGACAGATTAGAAATTACAAGGCAGCAGCTAACACAATACTTAATCCACATTCTGCATAATAAAATTAGCAAAAAGAAATAATATCTTCACCAGACAAGTCCACAGCATTGGCTCGTAGAATATTTAAATATGCTTACAGCTGATTTGTAACTCATATGACAGTGAGTAAACTCATCTAATAAATAATTAGCAGCAGCTATTAATAAATGTAGATGTGATGAAAATTAAATGATAGTCCAGTCCCACTACATATTATGTTTAATATTTTGTGTCTTTAACTACTCTGCACTAACATTTAAATTAATCATTTAAAACAATGCACTTATGAAAAAAAAATGTTTAGGACATTATTATAAAAATGTAAAAAAATTTTTAAAAAAAACCTGCATGCAATTAATTTCAGCAGTTACATCTATAAGTACACTGTTGAGCCTTATCTTACACCTTAACCTACTCTTAAACCTATCCTAACTATGATGTCACCACCAAACAAAATGCAACACAGTACAGTGATAATACTAAATTGGCATCTATTTAGAGTAAATGTGTTCAATTAGACCATTGGGTAGTTTCCACAAAGTAGATGATTTCCTTTTTTTACTCTTCCTCTGCCAAATCTGAACATATATTTAGTTAGCTATTTATTTTCTTAAGCAATTTTTAATTCCAGAAAAAAAAATTCCCACAGCTACATATTACATCTATGTATTAGTTAATAGACCTGATTTTCTTTTTACAGTCTTTTTTACAGTTTAGAACAAAGTAACATTGCCATGTTCAGCACTTTATGTTTCAAACAGTAAGCCCACAATTGTTTCTCTGTTTATGAACTCTCCATAAACTCTGTTACCTGCCATGTAAATATTTTAGCAGAATATTCACATTCTGACATCAAGGTTTTTTGTTGTTGAGTGGATTTGCTCTTTTGGCCCCATTTGAGTGTCTTAGTGTGTGTGTACTCTCCTGACACTTCCACCAGTATGACAGTGATAAATGCTGAACATGGGACACATTAATGCAAGAGTCCCTGGTCAATGTCAGCCTTTCTTCACTGTGTCAACTTAAACCAACAGGATCACACCGCAGGAAATGGTAATAGACCCTCTGGAGATGAAGCCCAACAGTGCTGCACAGCCCCCCCCCCCCATTTCAATGAACAGATAAAAAACACCCATCCATCCACAGGGACATGAGAGACTGATGAAAAAAAGTGTTATGCCTGTTCCTAAAAGAAAAGGGGTTTGATAAAAAAATTATTTTAAGCCCAAATAATTAAAATATCTACTACTAGCTTGACTTGTTGATCACCTTTCAAAGGTGTGGAAATGTAATGGCATCATCTTAACGTGTCAATGATTAATTAAATTCTATGCAGCCGATATTGCTGTGCAATATTTTTGTCATCCGAGAAACACTAAATGTTCCAAAAACCTTTTCTAGCTACCTTTTCAGAGCTGCAATAAGCAAGTTTTAAGATTTTAGTTGATTATTTTAATAGATTACTGTATATATTTTATTTTTACAGCACTTTGACACCTGCAATCCCGGACACCGTCCGTCGACGGAGAGGACGAGCAGGAAGAGGAAGAGGAGGGAAGTTTATTCAGTCTAGATAGACGGATCTACAGCAACTCCCGGGATCAGACGAACCGTTTTGACTGCTGCACTGCTGCACTGCTGCACTGCTGCTGTTTCCTGTTTGTTTGAGTGGATTGCGTTTGTTTTATCTTACTGTCCGTGCTTACAGTGTTTTCTCACTCACGCCTTTTTTCCGAGTTCATCAAACAACTGGTGAGTTGGAACAACACACACGGTAAGTCTTGTCATCCCCTGTAATTGTTACATGCACTGCCTGCTTCATGTATAGTCTGTCTATCTCTGTCAGTAGTCAGGGCTTCACATGTGATAAATGTAGGGATATAGTCAGCTGACAGAGAAGATCTCAGAATTAGAGACACGCATCCAAACTTTAATCAAGGATAGTAAGAATGTAAGGGCTTTAGATTAAACTTTGGATGCGACTAGCTTACCAAACCCTGTACATAGTTTGGTTCCGGCTGTAGAGCCCGTGCAGAAGGGCAACTGGGTGACTGTGAGACGGCATAATTGCGGGTCAAAAAAACACTGTTCCATTCCGATCAGAACATCAAACAGGTTCTCCCCACTCAGTGATGCACCCACTGAGAAACCTGTTGAAAGAACCCTAGTGATTCTATTACTCGAATGTGAAAATACAGATTCCAGCCATAGTCACATGTTTGCTGGGAGCCAGAGCACCTGACGTCAAAGCAAATTTAAAAGTGCTGGCTAAGGCTAATTATAAATATTCTAAGATTGTTATTCACGTCGGCGCTAATGATGTCTTACTTCGCTAGTCGGAGATCACCAAAACTAATATTAAAGAGGGGTGTGAACTCGCAAGTACGATGTCAGGCTCTGTAATTTGCTCTTCCTGTGTGCAGGAGTGCTGAGATGCTTAGCAGATTATCCTCACTCAATGGCTGGATATCTAAGTGGTGCCCGCAGAATAACATAGTGTTCATAGACAATTGGAAAAGTTTTTTGGGCAGACCTGACCTGTTGAAAAGAGATGGTATTCATTCCACTTGGGATAGTGTCGCTCTTCTCTCTAGTAATTTGACATATAGTCTTAGAGCTAAACCTTGACTAACTGAGGCCCAGGTCAGGAAGCAGACAAACTGGCTAAACTGACCGTCTGCTAGCTGTCTCACGTCACAGAGGTCAGATAAATTCCAACAAATAGAGACTCTTTCTCCTAGATATCCTATAGAGACTGTATCTTTTCCCCCGAATTAGCAAATACAAAAAACTCTCAAAACCGTTTAAGGGTAAACATATAATTGATTTACAAACAACTATGGACGGATATAACACAAATGAACAAGTGATAAAGCTTGGGTTACTGAATATACAATCCCTCGTCCACCCCTCAAGATTACTGTTATAAACCCCTAAATTAAAAATTGCTGATTTTCTTTTAGAATTACTAATGTCTGCAGATAAAGTCATAATTGTTGGTGATTTTAATATCCATGTAGATAATAAAAAAGACGCATTGGGATTGGCATTTAGAGACATTTTAAACTCTATTGGAGTTACACAACATGTATCAGGACCCACTCATTCTCGTAATCATACTTTAGATCTAATATTGTCGCATGGGATCAATGTTGATACTGTTCAACTTCTGCAGCAGAGCGATGACATCTCAGATCATTACTTAGTTGCGTGTAGATTACCCTTAGCCAAAGTCGAAAAACTAACTCCCTGTTATAAATAGTAGAACTATCACTCCTAACACAAAAGATAGCTTTATAAATAATCTTCCTGATCAGTCTGGTCTACTTAACATCCCAGATAGCCTAGAAGAACTTAATTTCTGCAACAGAAACTACAGTGGAGTTCACTTATCTCGAGTCATGGTTAACTCGCCAATACTATTATGTTGACGATTTTGAAGTGGAACCGCCAAACTCCCTATTTGTCTCAGTATTTTCTTGTTGGTTATGTCGATTCCTTAATGTCGCCGTAATCTAGTATCTCGAGCATAAATGAGAGACAAATTATCCACTTCACATGGCTATTTCGTGACTCATGAGTACCTAGTTCACTGAGTTTGCGTTGCAGGTGGAGCGCGCGCACGTTGATCTGAGGGATAACACACTGCAGGTATTCTGTGTTTTTTTTTCTTCTAAAAATGTCTGGAGGTGTTAAGAGAAAACTGTCATGGTCCCTTGCTGATGGAGAAGGCAGACATTCTTGCTGCAAAGCTGACACCCTGACTTTAAAGCAAATCCGGGGTGGCTGAATCGTTTCAAAAAGAGGCACAACATTGTCTTCAAAGTGATTTGTGGAGAGAGCGCTGCAGTTAAACAGGAGCAAGTGGATTCGTGGCTTAAGACTCAAATGCGCACCGTGCTGGATACCTATGAGACTCGGGACATTTCAGCCGATCGCTTCATCAAACAAATCGCGGCAACACTTTTGTGTAAAAATACATTAGCATCTACATTCACATTTAATTAAATTTTTCTCATTTACATCATGTACATCAATAAATGTTCATTTATCTTTCTTGAGCGTTGTTATCTTTGGGCTCTGACAGCTGCGCTGCGCTTCCACCGTCACTCTGACAGCTGCGCTGATAGGCTGTCTGACCTGTCAATCATGCAAGAAAACATGATTGGCTGTGCTGCCATGAGGGCGGGCTCTTCTCTTAAAGTGACGAGCACAGCGCTGCGCAGAGAGGAGAGAGGGAGAGACTGCTTTTTCTTTTTTCTGACTTGTGTTTGTTTTCTTATTGCGTGAATTTCGCGCACAATCACTGTGTATGGATTATCTGCATCTGAGGGTTATATGTGGGGAAATCGGTAATATAGTATATGGGTTGTATGTTAATATATGTAATGTATGATGTATGGGTTATCTCGCAAAATGGTTATCTCGATGCTTTTCCCCGACCCCCGACGCCGTCGACATAACCGAACTCCACTGTATTCACTCTCTCTTTTCCAGCACTTTCGACTTTCACTTTATGCTCTCATTGCGGGGGCATGACCATGTCGGTGTTGTGGTCGTGGCTCACCCTCTTTGATATGGAGGTTCGAGCCCCCTCTGCTGCTACCCATGTCCCCTCTGCTTCTCAAGGTAGAGCTGAGGGGTTGGTTAGCACTTTGGCTGACCTGAGGATTACAGCGGAAGCTCCTTCGTCAGGCTATCCCTCACAAACCTCCCACTTCTCTCGCACACCTTGTGCCGTCGAGTTGCCAGGCGAGCCGGCAGGACCTTCACGTGAGGTACCTCGGGTCTCGTTTGGCGCTCCGGATGAGGATCGGATGTCGATCGCTGCATCAGAGAGTGGGCTGTCATCCTCAAGTGAGGAAGCCGAGCAGCCCCTCTCGGGGGTCACTGTTCATGTGGAATCAGATAGGGAGATGATGGCCATGCTTTCCCGGACTTCCGCAGGTATTGGGCACGAGTGGAACCCTCCACCGTCGGCGACTAAGGTCACGGCCAGACGATGTCCACATTCGTGGTCCAGGAGCGCCATCTCTGGCTGGACCTGGCTGAGATGAAGGACGCTGACAAAGTTCCCATGTCCAAGGCTGGCCTCTTCGGTGACACTGTCGTGGACTTTGCACAGCAGTTCTCGACAGTGCAGAAGCAGACTGAGGCAATAAGACACATCTTTCCCCGGCGGGATTCTGCCAAACCGCCGCGGGCTGTCCCTCAACTTACTCCTCGCCGAGGGCGTCCCCCTGTGGCTGCAAAGGGTCCGGCTGGACCGGAGGCCTCCTGTCCGGCCCCTCCCCCCCAACAGGAAGGCGATGCAGCCCGTCCAGAGCGCTAAACTCTCCAAGAGAAAATCTAAGCGGTCCTGAGATGGGCGACCCAGAGGTGGTGCCTCCCAGGTTCAGCAGCGTTCTGACTACCTCATTGGCAGGCAACGCCCCTGTACTTCGTGAGGAGATCGCTGTCCTCCTGGACGAAGGGCGTGATCGAGCCTGTCCCTCCAGCCGAGATGGAGTCGGGGTTTCACAGCCCCTACTTCATCGTTCCCAAGAAAGGCGGGGGGTTACGGCCTATCCTGGACCTGCTTGTTTTGAATCGGACCCTACACAGGCTTCCGTTCCAAATGTTAATGAAGAGAAGCATCCTCACGTGCGTCCGCTCCCAGGACTGGTTTGCAGCAATCGCCTGAAGAACGCATACTTTCACGTCTCGATACTCCCTCGTCACAGACTGTTCCTTCGCTTTGCGTTCGAGGGTCGGGCATACCAGTACAAGGTCCTCCCCTTCGGTTTGTCCCTGTCTCCCCGCGTCTTCACCAAGGTCGCGGAGACTGCCCTTTCCCCCCTCAGGGAGGTGGGAGTCCGCATCCTGAATTATTCGCAGTCGCGGGATTGGGTGTGCAAGCACATGGACTTGGTGCTCAGACACCTCAACCATTTGTGGCTTTGGGTCAACTGGGAGAAGAGCAAGCTCTCCCCTGCGCAGAGCATCTCATTTCTCTCCCCTGCGCAGAGCATCTCATCCACAACCGCGGTAACGCCGCTCGGGTTGATCACATATGAGATCACTCAGGGTCCTCAGGGGCCTTGGGCCATCTCAGTCTGTGTACCACAGACAGGCCCAGAGGCAGAGTGTTGCCAGCAGTACCCTCACTCCTAACCAGGGTGGTATGGCTTGGGAAGATCTGACAAACAAAGATCTGAGGGAGGTTATTGAGACTAAGCACACTGGCAACCGTTTGTACTTTAGAGGGAAGTAACTCCTTCCTTCTCTCATATCCCTTGGTCCTTCTTTCCTTCCCATGCCCTCCCCCCTTCCTATACCATCTCAGGAAGGGCATGGCCACAGAGGATTCTCACAGAAAATGCACATCTCCTGAAAGTGAACCTATGATGTTATGGCGAAGTGCATGTTTAATACTACACGCCCTGCTATTCTGCTAGTTCTGTAGTGGGGCCCTATGTGTTGGTGTGCAGGTTTTGCCATGCATTCTTAAATTGTGACTGTCTCTCCACAGGATGAATTTATCAAACAGATGATAGGTTAGATGGTTTACCCTTCTTATGACAGGATTGAAGCTGTCCCCCTTTTATTGCAGGTGCTAGTAGACAGCCCCCCTTGGTTACGAGTGACAGGTGAGGAAATGATTGTTCTCCTGCACCAGTATTCCAATAGTGATAAAGTGTAGCATAGAGGTGTAGCATTATCAGTCCTTTGAGCTCAGCTTGTCAAATCTGAGAAGGCTGGGGGCTTGGGTAGTGGCCATAGGGATTTATGTCACTGAGTGAAGGAATCTGTTTGAAAAGTCTGTTGAGCTAGTTTTTCCTTGTGACATCCATTTAGGCAGTCATTCCCTCAGCTTGGTATCATGGTCATCTATTCCCAAAAGTATCCTCTAGAAGACATTACAATGGGTTACAATGAAGATGAGACACGAACACACAGCCAATACGAGCATGCGCTGCGTGTTCACAAACATGACGAGACGGTGCGCAGCTAGTAACCATATCAACTGCACATGACACAGACCACATGACAACACACAAACCCGAGAGACCCTGAAACCACAGAAACCCTGTGCTCTCTCACACACACCACAAAAGGAGCAGTGTCAGAGTTCTGTCACTAAAGACTAGAAACCAGAACTGACGTGACAGAACCCTGACACAGGTGTAACCCAAAGTATCCCCTAGAGGTTGCAGAATCTTGTTCCCTTTTTAGAGAACCATGGTTACATGTGTAACCTGAGACACTTTCCAAATATCTTCAGCCTTACTGTAGCTAGCTTCGCTGTTTTTGCTTTTTAAAACCATCAATAAACAAACAATTATCATTACATTTTAAATGGTCATCAGGAATTGGAATTAATCATCTTGTATGCTTTATTTGAACAAAGATGATTTAATGTGTCAAAAATATAAATGAGGTCACAAATGTCATTAAAAGTAGAGATGGAAATACAGATTTGAGGAGGTACCTGTGCATGGTGTCAAGGGTCAAACAATACAAACCTCTTCCAAATGTCACTGAGTCAATTTTATATTAGCCCAGTTCTGTCAAACCTGCACTGGCTTCATATTAAACAACGGATACGTTTTAAAATATTGCTAATTGCTTGCATAGCATTTTTTACGATTGCTAAACTCTATCTACAGCAGGGGTCTCAAACATGCGGCCCGCGGGCCAGTTGCGGCCCGCGAAACGATATTTTGTGGCCCGCGGGACCATTTGAAAGTTTAATGTAAGTGCGGCCCGCGAGTGCTGAATGAATAGCGCTTTACCGCGTTGTGTGCGGAAGATTCCTTTTTCGTGCGAGGTGGAGCTGGAGCTGTACAAACCAACCAATCACAGTGGAGTATATGACTCCCGGGGGCCAATCACAGTGGAGTACATGACTCCCGGGGGCCAATCACAGTGAAGTAAATGACTCCCGGGGGCGGGGCATCGGCCGGGCTTGATGCAGACAAAGAAACAACTATGGAGCTGCCCGTGTAACATCACATTTGTCAAAGCCGTCATAGAATTATTACTTCTTATTGTGATTGAAACTGAGCATTTTCTACTTTGAGCTGGACGAAGTGAATGTTACTGTTATCGGCGTTGGATTTAGCGTCATGCGGATTGTATTTATTTTTCCATAATTTGAAATGGGCTGATTTGCGGGACATCGGTGTTATAATATAGAAAATAAAATCCAGTAAATATCGCCTCCGTGGCTGCATCCCATTGTTTGTATATAATACATTTATTAATGGTGTCCCACAGTCCCAGCTAATAATTAACAGCCGGTAGCAGTCGCCTATATCTGTATTTTATACCATATGAAATATTACGATGTTCATGTCATCAGGAAAGTATGGATGCCCGTTTCCACCACAGTTGAGAAAAAAAGGATTATTTAAGTCATAATAATGAGAGAGTTTCTCATAATAATGACTTAGTATCTGGACAGAATTAGAAGTTTCATAATAATGACTTAATATCTCGAAATAATGAGAAAATTTCTCATAATAATGACTTAGTATCTCGAAATAATGAGAGAGATTATCATAGTAATGACTTAGTATCTTAAAATAATGAGAATTTCTCATAATAATGACTTAATATCTGGAAAAAATGAGAAAGTTTCATAATATTGACTTATCTCAAAATAATGAGAGTTTATCATAATAATGACTTAGTATCTCGAAAAAATTAGTAACTTTTTCCTCAACCTTGAACTTCAGTAAGTCCAAGTACATAGACGAAGAACCCATTGAAGTTAAAGAACTGTGAATAGTGACATTTGAGAAAATATTTTTTTTGTGGAATACTTGATGTGGCCCTGCCTCACCCAAACTCTGCCTCCTGCGGCCCCCGGCTCATTTGAGTTTGAGACCCCTGATCTACAGTTTGCACTACCAACATTCACCTGAGCTAAACAGTTCACATCACCTGCAAAAACACATTCCAAGCAACACAACTCTTAACACACGCCTCAAAACAGACTCATGCAGCCAAACACTGTACAGAACCCTCGCTGAGATAACACACACTGTCACTCAGAACACACTGAGAGTAAAAACACTAGCATCAAACACCAATTCAAAAAATACTAACTTTTCTTTACAGTTTGAACAATTTCAGTGACTTCATACAAAGTTATATTTTCTTCAAAGAACAGAGTGACATTCTTTCACATGATTTACAGTATTTACATTTTTAAAACATAACAATTCTTTAAGGTAAATGAAAACCCAGTCTGTAACATTTCCAAATATATCATTATCAGCCAGCTCTCTATCTTGAGTATCCCACAGTTTTACAGTATTGCATTGGTGACCATAACCATGTCAACAATAGCATTTTCCTGCGCATCTGAAAATAATTTTTCTCTTCCTCTTGTTGGGGGCAGCCTTTGGGTCCTGTTGTAAAAATATATGTTACAGTCAAACTTACTGTAATTTATATATGTTTAAATATTCTATAATTGCAATACAAAATAAATTCCTGTATTGTTTTCATTTACTGTAAGGATGTAACTCTCACCTGTTTGAAAGCTAGAAAATTAGCATGACAGATGCCACTGTGGATCTTTGCAGATTAGGTTGCACCCTCAACCCTTCCTCGCTCAATGAGAGACCTTGATTCATGACATATCTATAGGTTTAGCACTTATTTCATCTGAAATAACAGCTCTTTGTCTTCTTTGTCTTCCTCCACGCATCCACCCTCTCCCTGCCACCGTTCTCCCTCCACAAACCTGTCTTCCGTGTGACATTTCCAAATTTAGTTTTTCTGAGCTCTACCTGTCACGGTTCTGTCAGGTTCAGTTCCGTTTCCAGTGTTTCTAGTGACAGAACCGTGGCACTGCTCTTCCTCCTGTGTGTGTCTCTCGTTAGCGTCTGCCCCGCCTTCTCGATTCCTGCAATCATTCCCAGCTGTCTCTGATCACTCCTCTCCTCATGTGTCCTATATATTCCCTCAGTGTTTGCTGTCTGATGTGGCGTCGGTGTCATTCTATGTCTCTCCATGTGTGTGGTGTTCCTGGTTCCATGTGCCCTGTAAATCCGTTTTATCCGGTTGGTTTGTGTTAGTTCTTACAGTGTCTAGTTATTGTTCAGTTCCTAGTTTTCCCCCTCGTGGGTGCTTTCTTTTGTATGTTTGTTTATTTACTTATTGTTATTCCAATTAAATCCACCTTTCCCTGCAACCTGAGTCCTCTCCTCATTCGATCCGTGACAGAACGACGCCACCAACATGAGGACTCAGCGGGGGAAGGATCCCGTCAGCCCAGCCGTGGCTAAGAGGGCAGTAAACCTGTTCTATGCAGTGGCGGCTGTGCGAGCTTGGAGGCTGCACAGGGCCACCAACCCGGATGTTGCCAGAGAGGCCGTTCCTGAACGTCCCAATGTGCCCAGAGGTGGCTGAGGAGCCTGCAGTGCCTCTGGTCAACCCCACCATTGCCAAGAAGGCGGTTGATCTCTTCTTTATTATTGTGGCAGTTCATGCCTGGGGAAGGCATAGAGCTGCTGAATCTGATACGGCTCAGGAGGCCGACCTGGAGCTCTCGCCGCCTGACCCGCAGGCCGAGCCTGAACTCTCGCCGCCTGACCCGCCGGCCGAGCCTGAACTCTCGCCGCCTGACCCGCCGGCCGAGCCTGAACTCTCGCCGCCTGACCCGCCGGCCGAGCCTGAACTCTCGCCGCCTGACCCGCCGGCCGAGCCTGAACTCTCGCCGCCGGACCCGCCGGCCGAGCCTGAACTCTCGCCGCCGGACCCGCCGGCCGAGCCTGAACTCTCGCCGCCGGACCCGCCGGCCGAGCCTGAACTCTCACCGCCGGACCCGCCGGCCGAGCCTGAACTCTCGCCGCCGGACCCGCCGGCCGAGCCTGAACTCTCGCCGCCGGACCCGCCGGCCGAACCTGAACTCTCGCCGCTGGACCCGCCGGACCCTCCGGCGCCGCCTGACCCGCTGGAGCCCACCTGGCTCAATCCTCAGGTCCCGCCTGATCCGCCGGACCTACCGGTCTCGCTGGAGCCCACCTGGCTCAACCGGCTGGTCCCGCCTGATTTGCCGGAGCCAACCTGACTCATTCCTCCTGTTCACCCCTCTCTGGACCTTGTTATTTAAAAAGGAAAAGAAAAGTCTTTGTTCTTTGAGGACTGTTTATTTTTTATGTTTTTTGATTGCCTTGAATATTATATCCTTTTCTCCTCCTTGCTGGTGTACGGTTTTGGATCCAGTTGGTTTTTCTGTTTGACCTTTTCTCCCTCCTTCCCCCCCGTTCCTGATTTCCTATTATTTCTTGAGCTCCCTGTCTTGTATGTGTCATGTGTGTTGGTTGTGGGTTGTTCATGTAGGAACGCCAGTGTCACGGTTCTGTCAGGTTCAGTTCCGTTTCCAGTGTTTCTAGTGACAGAACCGTGGCACTGCTCTTCCTCCTGTGTGTGTCTCTCGTTAGCGTCTGCCCCGTCTTCTCGATTCCTGCAATCATTCCCAGCTGTCTCTGATCACTCCTCTCCTCATGTGTCCTATATATTCCCTCAGTGTTTGCTGTCTGATGTGGCGTCGGTGTCATTCTATGTCTCTCCATGTGTGTGGTGTTCCTGGTTCCATGTGCCCTGTAAATCCGTTTTATCCGGTTGGTTTGTGTTAGTTCTTACAGTGTCTAGTTATTGTTCAGTTCCTAGTTTTCCCCCTCGTGGGTGCTTTCTTTTGTATGTTTGTTTATTTACTTATTGTTATTCCAATTAAATCCACCTTTCCCTGCAACCTGAGTCCTCTCCTCATTCGATCCGTGACACTACCTATATAGGTAGAGCTTAGAGAGACTAATTCATGATTCATATATATATTTATACATATGTGTGTGTGTGTTTTCTAAAACACCTGCTTAGCCTTTCAGCTGAAATTGCAATCAGCAGTGTTTGAAAGGCATAAGGCTGAAATCTATTTTTTGATTGAAATGTTATATAAATAAATATTATATAATATTATATATAATGAAATATTATATATCTTTTTGAATGATAATAGTTTTGATTGTGTGGTTCACAGTTTTGACAGCAGTGTGTTAGCATTTGAACAAAATGCTGTAAATCTGTAGTGTTGTGCAGGTTGTGGTTAAAGTCATGGGATCAGTGTGTAGAGTTTTGAAAACTGTGTACTAGCAATGAAAATTAGCTAGAGTTTGGTCCACATGAACTGCTGCTGTGCAGACTATAGTTAGAGTTTTGCACATGAGACTACAGATCTGCCCACTGCTGCTTAGCAATCGTAAAAAACTGTTACACATTATAGTCCTTCACGTCTATTGCGATCCCAAAATACTGATCAGCTTATAATAACCAGGAATATCAAAGTCAACTACTGGCGGTCGATCTTTTTCTTATCTAGCTCCTAAATCTCAGTGAGAGATTTGCCCGGGCTACTGGAGAGAGAGAGAGCTGGAGTCGGTGGCACCATTTGGGCCCCCTCGCTTAAGCCTGTGGTGTAAAAAGGAGTGTTTTTGGCCGAGGCCTTCACTCCTGAGCTCAACCTGTTTGAGGGGGTATGCCAGGCTTGGGTGCTGAGTGAGCTCCGCCCCGCTTTCGCCCAGTAGAGGAAAGTAGCTTCCCGGGGGGGGGGCCCTGTTCCGCGGTATATCTGAGTGGCATTGCAGGCTCTGGCTCTTCCTAGCCAGAAGCCCTCACAAATTCTCTGGAGTACAGCACTCTGTTTCCTCTCACATTGAGAGCGTTGAACCTTGCTCCCAGAGCCAGCCATGCAGCAGTTAGATAGGCACTAGTAGTCCTCCACTCGTTGGGCCATTGTCCTTTCTCTGTAATCGTTCTGTGCACCATCTCAGTTCACGAGTGAACTTGGGCAGCCATCCTGGTTTAGAGGGTCTGCACTGTTGCTTGCTGTTTCCTGTGCTCGACTTACTAGACCCTAGCAATAGAGCAGTTTATGAGGGCCCTGAGAATCCGGTCAGTGTGCCTACCCTGCTTGGTTTAGGGGCGGTGGCTCTCTAGTAGAGCCCCCTCTAGTCGCTCCTGAGTGTTCAAGTCGTGTTGACGTCTGAGCTCCTGAGGAGCCTAGTTGTAGTAAAGGGGTAGGTGTAGGGCGGCTTGCACCTCTCTCTCTGAGAGTTGTGAGCTCCCGCTCCCCTATAATCCCTCAGGCACTTTCTGCAAGTTGTCGGCTTCTCTTAAGCCTCCTTCTCACTGCCTGGGGTCTGAGAGGGCACTTCTTCACTCTATGAGCTCTCTACGACTATCCTCCTCTCCATGACGTTGTAGGCTTCCTCTCATTACGAGAGTATTCTCTACCGAGGCCTCTGCGTCACGAAGCTCCGCTCGGCCTTTAGCGAGTAGTAGGTAAGGTAAAGTATTCTTGCCTCCTCTGGTCGGCTGATGCCTAGAGGTGTCGTCAGGCCTCTCCGAGTAGATCGGGTCTCCACCCTGTGAGCCCCCGCTGCACTCTTAAAGTACAGGAGTTTGTGGCCCTCTCATCTTGAGAGTGTACCCTTCGGGAGGTTGGCCCTACTTCTCTGAGCGAAGCGATACTGCACCTCAGTTCTAGCTTGAACCTAAACGACTTGGGTCGGCGCGAGGGCAGTGGAGTCACCCTTGACTCCCGAACTGGACTGTGGGTCTGTGGGTCCAGACACAGACTGCTTGAGATGAAAAGAGTCAATAAGGTGGAGAAAGTCCATTGCCATAGGGCTCTCAGGACAACAGACATGGACATTACAGTTTTTTATGATTGCTAAGCAGTAGTGTGCAGATCTGTAGTCTCATGTGCAAAACTCTAACTACAGTCTGCACAGCAGCAGTTCATGTGGACCAAACTCTAGCTAATTTTCATTGCTTGTACACAGTTTTCAAAATTCTACACACTTATCCCATGACCTTAACCACACCCTGCACAACACTACAGATTTACAGCATTTTGTTCAAATGCTAACACACTGCTGTCAAAACTGTGAACCACACAATCAAAACTAATATCATTCAAAAAAAGATATCATATTTAATTATATATAATATTATACAATATTTATATAACATTTCAATCAAAAAATATATTTCAGCCTTGTGCCTTTCAAACACTGCTGATTGCAATTTCAGCTGAAAGCCTAAGCAGGTGTTTTAGACACACACACACACACACACACACACATATGTATATATATATATGAGTCATGAATTAGTCTCTCTAATCTCAGAAAAACTACATTTGGAAATGGAACACGGAAGACAGGTTTGTGAAGAGAGAAGGGTGGCAGGGAGAGGGTGGCTGCGTGGAGGAAGACAAAGAAGACAAAGAAGACAAAGAGCTGTTATTTCAGATGAAATAAGTGCTAAACTTATAGACATGTCATGAATCAAGGGAGGAAGGGTTGAGGGTGCAACCCAATCTGCAAAGATCCACAGTGGCATCTGTCATGCTAATTTTCTAGCTTTCAAACAGGTGAGAGTTACATCCTTACAGTAAATGAAAACATTACAGGAATTTATTTTGTATTGCAATTATAGAATATTTACACAGATATACATTACAATAAGTTTGACTGTAAAATATCTTTTTACAACCGGACCCAAAGGCTGCTCCCAACAGGAGGAAGAGAAGAATTATTTTCAGATGCGCAGGAAAATGCTATTGTTGACATGGTTATGGTCACCAATGCAATACGGTGAAACTGTGGGATAATCAAGATAGAGTGCTGGCTGATAATGATATATTTGGAAATGTTACAACCTGGGTTCTTCCCCAGGAGCATGAGAAAGAACATTAGATGTGATGTTGATGAAAACCTGTGGCTGATGCTAGAGAGAGGCAGGATTAGCCCTTCAATTATTTGTTTGAATTACAGTATGCACTTTTAGTTTCTACCTTTTTTCTCATTACTGTAAATCTGTAAATTACTACAGACTATTGAAGCAAACTGCTGATTGTCATTTACCTTAAAGAATTGTTATGTTTTAAAAATGTAAATACTGTAAATCATGTGAAAGAATGTCACTCTGTTCTTTGAAGAAAATATTACTTTGTAAGAAGTCACTGAAATTGTTGAAACTGTAAAGAAAAGTTAGTATTTTCTGTGTTGGTGTTTGATGCTAGTGTTTTTACTCTCAGTGTGTTCTGAGTGACAGTGTGTGTTATCTTAGTGAGGGTTGTGCACAGTGTTTGGTGCATGAGTCTGTTTTGAGGCATGTGTTAAGAGTTGTGTTGCTTGGAATGGGTTTTGCAGGTGATGTGAACTGTTTAGCTCAGGTGACTGTTGGTAGTGCAAACTGTAGTTAGAGTTTTGCACATGTGACTCCAGTTGTGCCAACTGCTGCTTAGCAATCGTAAAAAACTGTAAAATCCCCAATAATGAGGATGCGGTCAAATTTAGGCATAATATCAGACAGGAAAATAAAAGTCATTCATAAAATCCTTGTTATATTGGGGAGGCCAATAGACCACTGCAACCAACACTATGTGAGAACGACAACCCAGCTCAAATAAACTCAGTTCAAAGCTGCTTGATGCTGATGATAGCGATAGCTGTATACATTTGTAGATATTCTTATAAACAGTTGCTATTCCTCCTCCTCGTCCTTATGTTCACGGGGAGTTTAAATAGCTGCAATCATGCGGTAGAAGTTCAGAGAAAACGGTGGACTCACCAACACTCATAAAAAATTCTCAGTCACACAAAAAAAAAATCCCCGATTTGTGAAGAAATCATTTAAAATGAAAGATTTATTTGCTAGAGATCTAGCATTAACTAGGCCAAACCTGGCAGGAGCCGGCAGATCCACATCAATGTCCATAAGAGAAACCCGGCGCACAAGCCGCAGGTCTCATTTGTTCACTCCATGCTGGCGGCGAGGGCGAGGAGAGCAAGGTGCATGGGGCTGGAACGCCTCATCCGGGCCGATGACAGGTACCAGCCAGGCCCTGATCGGGGCCAGCGATCGGCGAGAAGAGAGGCAGAGCCCCGCTTGACACTCGGCCCAGGAATGCATGGAAAGGTGCGCCAAGCGAACTTTCATCCTCATCAGACGTCCACTACGTTTCCCCTGGCGACGATGACGCTTTCGCCGTTGACGTAGAGCCGGAAAGCGGGAGAGGTGAGCTGGAATCTCCAACAGGAATGGAGGCAATGTCCTATGTCCATTATACTCAAAGTGTATGAGTTTGTTTGCAGAAAGTTGAATACTCAGTAAAGTTTGGCGATCAAACACCAATAAAGAGTCGACATTTTGTACAGCGAGCGAAACAAATAGCAGGAACACACACAGTGTTTGCAAGGTAAAACGGCAAGCCACACACACTGGCGCCATCTTGGAACTGCCTAGAACTTGCGGCTCTAGGTCTCCGCTTTGCGGATTCAGTCCTGGGTGGAGTGGCTCCTGCACTCCCTCGGATTCTAGATCGAATGTGGTTGGGCCTCGGCTCTAGTTCCTTGAGGCCTCCGTTCTCTAGTATCCCGACCCGGGTCACTGCAGGTCACGGGACAGTTCCCCTGTGGGTCTCTGACTGCTCGTTTTACCTATTAAGTGCAGTCATGCCCATCAGCATGGCAGCGTTGGTATTCCGTTCCCTTTCGAAAGGGAATGTCTCAGGTTACTATTGTAACCATAGTTCCCTGAGAACAGGGAACGAGATGCTGCATTCCTTTGCCATGCTTCGAGCCTTCCTGCTTCTTCCTTCAAATATGAAGTGAATAACTTACTGTTTGGGTGCTCCTTTATACATGCAGCCGCACCTGTGGTGACGTCATAGGCAGCTGCCAGCCATTGTCAAGTTCATTGGCGTGATTAGATAATTAGCTTCAGACACCTGTCACACCGAGGGTGTTCCCCAAAGCTACCCATAGGGGACGCATAATCTCGTTCCCTGTTTTCAGGGAACTATGGTTACAATAGTAACCTGAGATGTTTCTTCGCTTAAACTAATGCATTTTCCATACATTTTTGGGCTTTTCATTTTCCCCTCAAATGCTAAAATGAAATTTTGGTGTCTGCACAAGGTGTGTGTATATTTAACAAAGTTAATAATTTATTATTAATGTTACCAATCAACTGGTGGTTAGATGGTCATTTGATGGTGCACTTGAGACATTATGTTGACTATAAATAACGTTACACTTACATGTCAACAAACTCTCATTAGAGTATTAGTTGAGCATTTGTAGGCTGGTCGGAGTGGGATAGTAGAATAAGTTGACATCCACTTGCAAAGTAACTTAGAGTATATTAGTAGATTTTTACTCTTAGGGGACCATTACAATAAAGTGTTAGCAGATATTAAGCAGAAAATCTACTAACACTCTAATGAGAGTTAAATTACATGTAGTTGCAACGTCACTTATAGTCAATATAATGTCTAAAGGGGACCATTAAAATAAAGTGTTAGCCAACGGATTATTGAGTTTGACTAAAATCTTTAGAGCTGCATTGTTTCCCCCTATTCACTCACCTAAAGGACTATTAGGAACACCATACTAATACTGTGTTTGACCCCCTTTCGCCTTCAGAACTGCCTTAATGCTATGTGGCATTGATTCAACAAGGTGTTGAAAGCATTTTTTAGAATTGTTGGCCCATATTGATAGGATGGCATCTTGCAGTTGACGGAGATTTGTGGGATGCACATCCAGGGAACAAAGCTCCCTTTCTACCGCATCCCAAATATGCTCTTTTGGGTTGAGATCTGGTGACTGTAGGGGCCATTTCAGTACAGTGAACTCAACGTCATGTTGAAGTTTTTTTTTTAAATGATTCGAGCTTTGTGAAATGGTACATTATCCTACTGGAAGTAGCCATCAGAGGATGGGTACATGGTGGTCATCAAGGGATAGCCATAGTCAGAAACAGTGCTCTGCTAGGCCGTGGCATTTTAACGAACCCAGGTTCTCCCAATAATATTTTTTGGGAGAGGGAGGCTATAACCACACCTGGAACAACTAAGTCCCTATTGCCACCAATGGAAGGCTGTGCCATCCTGGACTCTCCGTGCTTCTGGCACCACCCTCCCCTCCGCCTCATTTTAGTTTGTTGTCCTGTCCTTCTGATCCTCCTTCTGTTCTCTCTTCTTCCCTTCGCAATGCATTTCTCATACAGCGTGTGGTCACACCTTGCGGTCTTTGTTGATTGTTGACTATTTTGACATTGCTACCGTGTGTGTTGATGTCATCTTCGTGTTCCATGTCTCTAGGTTTTTCCTGAAGTGTCCTGAAGTATCTTTTGTTTTATATTTAAAGTGTTTCCTTTTTGTTCTTGTTCAGCCACATCTTCCTCCTGTATCGCACACCACTCTTCTTTTATAAAAATATCTTTATTACTGCAGTGTGAGGTTGATTAATAAGCCTGGGTTAAAAGTGGGAACCTCCTTTCAGAATTCCAAGAAAAATTTTTACACCATGGTTAAAAACATGGTTTAAAAAGAAAATAATCTAGGACAATGTGAAAATTGTGAGGAAAAAAAAAACAATTAGATGTCCTTGTTCATGATTTTATATGATATTTCCACATTTCTCTTCCCTCCCATCCACCAGCTTCAGCCTGACCCAATTTCTTCCATTTAATTTTAAGCATTTATTTATTTGAACAAGAATGATCTGGACTCACTATTTTCACTATTTTATTTTTTTTATTTTATATATATTTTATGTTTAATTTTCATTCGGCCTGGATTCTTGGTCTGGAGGGTCTTGCAGGCATAGGCGGAGTTTGAACTGTCATAGAACTACTTCAGACATTACAATATCTTACCTAATGCAGAAGAAGCCGCCTCTTTTTCCGAGATGCGTACATGTCCACTGTCTTCTCTTCTGATAGAGTTGAAACTTTTAGTAGTGGATTTATAAAAAAAACGACGAATGTCCATTTTGTTTATTCAGCGCGTAAAATAGAACGAGAAGAGCATCCACTCACGTAGGCTACCGCAATACTTTGAGATTCGCAAAGCAAATTGCGGGAGAATGTAATAAAGCTACAGTAATAAAAAATTAAATAGGGTAATTAAAAATTAATTAGCCATATCTTAGTCATTCTATAAATAGAACTAATAATTAAAGACAAATAAAACGAGAAAATATGAATTCTGTAATAACAAAAAAATATTCAAAGCAGAAGGCAGGCATTAATTGGCTCTGGTCAAGGGAGGCTCTGTTTATGAACTTGGGAACGAAGAAGAACACACTGTAACAAGCGCACCCGTCTTACACACTCGCTTTAACTCCCCGTGTTAACCCTATCACTGTCGATGCGAAACAAAACAGCAACTATAAAGAGTCTGTTCTATTCGCTATTCTTTGTATAAAGCAGTGGTTCTCAAATAGTGGGGCGCGGGGGCACGGAGCGATGCCAGGGGGGGGCGCGTTATCCTGGGGTACATGCTTTTTTTGCCAGGGAGTAGGTTTTCTTGCACTGAACAAGAGCAGCATATATGAAGTTCAGATAACCGTCCCCTCATCATTTGACGTGTACGATCACACGTACGTGTCACGTGATCAACCACTAAATTCACACGTGTTTTCATGCGATATCTGGCACTGATCCAAAAAAAGATGCACTCAGAGCTTGTCGTTTATCACAACAATTCAGTGTTTTCAACCACATAAACATAAACATTTTAGGTTTCACAAAGTTGAGCCAACAAGTTGGTGACTATTTTGAATTATCTACTATACAGCGCTTTTTGTGACTACGTATGTCAGGTGACAAGCATGACGCGTTGCCATGGAAAGAATAAGGCGAAAGTTCCAAAATGGGGGGAGGGGGGGCGCGCGAAATTTGTACCTCTTCCTAGGGGGGCGTGACAGAAAATAATTGAGAAGCACTGGTATAAAGTCATTGTAAAATCTGAGCTTGTGGTCTGCTGGCCTGGTAGGTGCCCCCCCAAGCACAAAAGTGAAACTCCGCCTATGCTTACAGGGTCTTCTTCTGCTGGGAGGGTGTGAAGGGAAAGTCTTTTTTTCTCTCCACTAAAACAGCTAAATTCCCCAGAGCATCATCCATGGGCAGGACCATCCTTGGACTTCTTAATGAAGCTGGTTTAGAAAAATATGCAGAGCGTAATCTTGGTCTAGTGTTCTGTCACAGATAAGCTGCAGCAATCCAAGAGATCATGCAGGAAGACGATTAATCTGATTTCAAGAAAATACAGAGAAAACCAATGTTAGCACGTCTGCAGCTTTATTAAAGAGATTGGCAGAGTACAGGTGGGTGACAAGACAAGATCGTAAACAGGGACAGGCTAGGGTCAGGACCGGCAGCAAACAGACACAATCCAAGGAGTCAGGCAAGAGATCAGGGCAGGCAACAGAAGATCAACAAACCAGAGAGACAGGCAATGTTCAGGGCAAGTAGCAAAGGGTCAAATAGTAGGAACAGTCCAAGGTTAACAACAGAATAGCAATCCAGGGAAATCAACGCTCAGAATGATAGGCAGTAGCAAATCGAGACTTCACAAAGTGATGTGTGTGTGGTGTGCTAATATACTGTGTGTGATGGGCTGCAGGTGTGGAAGCAATCAGTTCCAGGTCTGAGTGTCTGTGGGGATTGTAGTTCGAGTAACCAGTCAATATTCAGGTGAGAGCTCCCTCTGGTGATCCGGAGGAAGCGGAGAGGGAGCCTCACCCATAACACTGATCAACAGAACAAGGAGCAGGTGTGAACTAAGTAGAAACCATGGAAACTAACAAGTGGCAGAAAAATGATAAGGAAACAGTTACTAGAATTAAACCAAACCACAACACAATGAAATCCACAAATATTTGACAGGATTATTCTTTTTCTGATAAATTTCAAAGCAACTGCGGTAGAGCACAGTGACTCTTTACTTTAAGCATTTGATGTGAATGATAAAAACTAACCTCACACCAAAAAATTAACATTGTCTTCAAATAAACTGTTTTCTTTGTTTACACTTCCCTACACTGCGGTTTCACTGACTGTGGTTTATGAATGCGCTACCAGAGTTTGATTTCGATTTCAAAGTTTACGTTTACGATTCTCACATTTACGTTCGTCTTTCTGATGCAAACCTATTGTGTGGGCGGGGCTTAAAAATGGTTCGCTCTCATTGGCTAATGACATTTGGATTGATGGCTCCTTGAACCGGAAGTAGTTGATGCTTCAGTGATGCAAATTTTAGAACGTCTCAAGTTAAAAATATAACCATAGTTCCCTGAGAGGGAATGAGACCCTGTGTCTTTTGCCTCAGCTCCTTGCCCCTCTGGGCTTGCTTCAGACACTTTCTAAGCTGCCGCCCGTTCCGGTTCAAGCACCCTTTATGATCTTGGTACAGGACGTCACTGAACTGGGACGTGCATTCACGCACATCTTTCGATCAGTTTCACAGTGCTTCACAAGACTACAGCGTCTCATTCCTTTTCAGGGAACTATGGTTACTTATGTAACCTTAGACGATTTTTGAGCTTGTGACATTTTAGTAGTCCTACAGGAGATGATGCCATTCACATTGATGAAAAGTCTTGTTCTGCTTTTAGGTTGTGTGTATTTGATTGACAGCAAATCTTAATTGATTGTTTGGGAATTTTCTCCACTGGTTTCAAATGCCTTTATTGATTAACAAGAAAAGTTGTCCTTCAGGATTGGTACTCTTCACTATGGCATTTATCAACGGAATATCAATAATACATGTGGGGCTGGCTTTCCCTAACCGGGTCTGTCACTGCTAAAAAAAATCTGCAATTACTGGATTGAAATGTTAAGAAAAAACATTTGACATCAAACATAAAAAAAATAATTGTTAACAATTTTGTATTTTGTACTTCACTTTTACTGCAAGATAATTCTGTCTCTGTCGCATAATCTGGAACAGTCTGGTCACATGACCCAATTTTCACATTTACAAGCACTTTTACAAAGGGCCACAATTTATTCAAGGGTTCCATAATCAGAGGGAAAATGTTTAGCTAACTGTACTTCACCTGCCAGTGAAGCAGCTATGACCGGGCTGTAGGTTGTGACATGTTAATAAGATTGGTATGTGAGATCGATGCAGTGTTTTTGAAGTCGAGTCACTCACTGAAGGCCAGCCAAGGGACAATATCAGCGTAGGATGCTCATGCATTATGTGAAAGAGGCAAACAAGAAATAAGTTATTTCAATTCAGCTCAGTTTTGTTACTTTTTTCACCAAAGGTCAAGTACTGTCAAAATTATCAGCATATTGACCTTTTTAATCATTCTGAAAACATCCAGTTTTCAGAATGTCTCCCCATGCCGCATGGCAATGTTAAAAAATGTATTTATTTATATATAATATATTTAATTATATATATATGGCGAGCCATGGTGTTACAATGAGCCAGTTGATTGTTAGAACTTGTTATATATATATATATATATATATACACACACACACACACACACAAGTGCTAACAAGTGCTAACAATCAACTGGCTCATTGTAACACCATGCCTCGCTACACCACCAGGGGGAGCCCACGTTCACGGTCTGTCTGCTACCGCTCCCTCTGCGACCACTTCCTGTTTAGGACTATTTAAGTGCAAGGATCATTCATGGATTTTTTTTTTTTGATGTATTGCCTGGGCTGCCCACCACTCTATGGACAGTACTGCATTGCTAGCCATGGTGTCTCGTCATGCTAATGCTATGCCTGGTGTCATGCTATGTCGTGTTGTTGTGCTTAGTTCCACGTCATGTCGTGTTGAACAGTATTGTTTCTGGTATTGCTCTTAACCTTGCAGGTAGCACAGCCCTGCTAGCCATAGCTAGTACTGCTAGTGGTGGTGCCTGTAACCTGAGGGGTAGTATAACCTTACTGGACCATGTTCTATGTCATGTCGAGCTTATGCCATGTCTAGCCATGCCTTATTTAGCCTTTGTCATGTTTCATTGTTATTTAGTCCATGCCATGTCTAGTCTAGTCCATGCCCTGTTGTTTAATGTTTTGGACTGATCCTTTGTTGCTGACCTTGCGTCTGGTATATCATTTCTGAATCTGGATTGTCCTAAATAAATCTGCACGTGGATTCTATTCGGCTTAACGCCTCTCCAACCATTACACTTATTTCTATTACAATATGTTCTTTTTGTGCTTAAGGTATGGCTCAATGATATTCTCTGGTTTCTGTGCAGTCACTACTACTTCAAATCTCACCAAAGATTTTCGAGTGGATTTAAATCTGGACACTGAGCTGGTCACTCAAGAACATTCCAAAATCAGTCCCTGAATCAAGCTTTGGTAGATTTTGATGTATATCATTATCCATGTGGATAGTCCAATAAACAAATGACTATTAAACTTCAGATTATGCACTCGTTGTCAATAATAGTTGTTGAAGTGCCTGATTCTTTAAAGAATTTATGAAGTCTGTGCTGATTTTTTTTTTTCGACCTTTCAACATGTCACCTTGCATGTCTTTAGCAGTAAATTTAGGGCTTTTTCTATGCTGCTCTGTTCTAACATCTTATTACTTCTACTTCAAAGCTAGAAATTTGAAGTATATGTATCTAGTATCTGTAAAACCGTATTTTTCCATCTTAAAAATATATCTAAATTATGATATTTGCTCTCAATGACAAATAGAGAAAAGTTAGATTGTGCGTTCATGAGCTTAAGGTTATATTATTGTAATGCTCTACTGGGTGGTTGCCCTGCATGCTTAATAAACAAACTCCAGCTGGTCCAAAATGTAGCAGCTAAAATTTTTACTATAACCAGGAAGTATGAGCTTATTAGCCCAGTTCTATCCATGCTACATTGGCTCTCTATTAAACACCAAATACATTTTAAATGTAATCTAACAATCTTGCTAATTACTTACAAAGCATTTAATAGTTGAGCTCCCCAGTACTTGATCTCTTAACACATTATAGTCCTTCATGTGTATTGCAATCCAAAAATTCTGGCTGTTTGATAATACCTAGAATATCAAAGTAAACTGGTGACGATAGATCCTTTTCCTATGTAGCACCTAAACTCTGGAACAGTCATCCTAGCAATGTTTGGGAAGCACACACACTCTGTCAATTTAAATCTAGACTAAAAACATCTCTTCAACCTGTCAAACACATAAGACATTATACATTTAAAAAAATAAAATAACATCATGCAAAATAATTGTTAGGGTGAATAATTTATGTCAGCTGGAACCTGGAACACTTCCAATAACATCTGATGTACCCATAACATCATAAGAAGAATTACATCTACGCCATACGTCTCTGTTTATCCCGAGGTTACCGTGGTCAGTCGGATCCAGGCCGTATCCAGATCAGACGAAGTACACGAACACAACACAGCCCTGACGTGTCTATAGAGATCATGACTCTACTTGACCCTCCCCTGTTAAGGCTTCACGTATCTGATCTCCAACCAGATGGAAATGGATTAAATATTTTGAGTGTACCGATCTCAAACTGACTTCTGACCTGAAATGTTTTCTATATCGTAATCAGAGGAGAATTGGTCCCCTTACTAAGCCTGGTATCTTCCAAGATTTTTTCTCCATTCTGTTTTTCATTCATTCTGTCACCTGATGGAGTTCTGGTTCCTTGCCACTGACTTGCTTAGTTGGCGACACTTAACACTTAATATTATTGATTGTTCTGCTGTTCTAGAGCTGCTGAACAGTCAAAACAAACTTTATTGAACTGTTTTCCTGATATCTCAGTAAAGCTGCACTTTGCTAAGACTCTGCTAAGAGCAGGAAAGTTAGAAGCTGATACCTAATAGTTCAGAACTCCATTCATGAGACTTTCCATTCATCCGCCAGCACACCATCCAAAATATCAATCCAGACACAACGAGTCATCCATATGCAAGGCAATGTTACCCTTATTTTACTGATGTTAGGTACCAGGATGAAATCCTCAGAGCCATTGTCAGACCTTATGCTGGTATAGTGATATAGAGTGTGTAGCCAGTTTTTAGATGATGATTAGATGTGTAGGGAGTTTTAAGATGAGCATTGATTTCATTTCATGTTCCCCAGACCTAAATTCAATTGAGAACCTCTGGGACATTATGTATCAGAGCCCCCAAAGCAGCCAAGTAGCACAACAAATTTTCCAGGAGCTCAGTGACACCTGATCCAGGTCTGGGCTGGGAGCATATCCTTTGGGACACTTCCATCTCACCAAGAGCATGCCCAACAATTGTCATATGTGCATAGAGGCATCAGGGGCCACACATACTACTGACTTGCTTAATGAGTTGCTGTAAGGAACTTCATGTAAGTTGGATCAACCTGTAACATGCAGTTTTTGCATTGACTTTTGTTATGATTTTGAATCCACTCTTTAGTATTTTTTCATAGACTGTTACAACATAATTTATATAATTCCTTAAATACTAAGAAGAATTAAATGAATTATGAATTATTTTCTAATTTCATTAATTGAGATGGAATGTGTGATTTAAGTGTTTACTTAATAAACAAGGTTTCATTAAATATGTTATTCTAATTAGGGGCCAAGCACAAAGATGTGTAGACACCTTTTGTAATTGTTGCCATTCTTCTTATTCTTTTTTTTACTCAGTTTCTTCTTGCAATCGGGAAGTCTATGGCAGCCCATATAACTACTTGTGGGAAAGTAATTAAATGTGGCTTGTTTATTTTAACAACATTTGAACCATGAGGCTAGAATTGTTCCCCCACGTCTGATTCTTTGGCTCAAGACGATTCGATAACACCACATGACAGAATTTCCATCATGATTTTATTTTTTTTTTTTACTGAAATGTCTTTGATTCCTTGGGTCACGCGGAGAACATAAATATGAATTTTGCCACAGTCAGCCAAAAGTTGTTCTTTAAAAAACTATTTTTTCAAACTCCTCATAGATTTGTCAGATTTTCACCAAATTCTAGTCAGATCAGATGTCCTCAGTCCTTCACTCTGACCACAATACATCCACTTGGTCACAGCCCCACCTATTGGTCGAAAGTGATAAACTATTAAATCAAGTTACAGAGGAATTATGTCGACGGCCTCGGGGGTTGCAAAAAGGCATCGCGATAACCGAGGGTCGAGATAAACAACAGCCAATATGGCGATTTATTTGATGAAGCGATCGGCATGCTATAAAAATGTACATACACTGTATATGTTTGCTAACAACAAAAGGCGTATGTGCACCCACTAACAGCAGAGATTTACCAGTATACAATAAAAAACACCTTCGATTCTCGATACAAACCTTTAATTATATTGCAAACACAATGATCGCTCACAGCGTAAACAGTCACAACACACGTGTAAGCACATTCGCTCATAACACAGTCATTTCGCTCTGACACAGTTCTGAAAAATATTGGATATGCGGTTACTATGGTGTCTTTACAAATTCTAAGATGCTTTGTTGATTTTTTGCCTTTAACGGTCTGCATGAAAACAAATGCTTCTATCATTATGTCAATGTAATCTGGGAATTCCTGGACAATGATGCTAACTCCTTAGCAGATGAAAATGCTAAGACAAATAGGGAGTTTGGCGGTTCCACTTCAAATATGTCGACATAATAGGGTTGGCCGAGGTCGAGATAAGTGAACTTCGCTGTATTTTTTTTTACTTAGGATTTTCAACCATTTTGCCTAAAATGATCTTAACGTGTTTAAATGCTTATTGTTGAAGCTACAAAATAGATTGTTACATAAAATACAAATGCCTCTTTACTAATAAATATAAATAAAATATAAATGTAGCTCCTCATGTGGAGAGGAAGGAGTCTACAGATGAAACAGGGAAAACTGAAAAGGACTTTAGTCCTTAATAATGCAGTGAAAAACTCAAAAGAACACTTTAAATACAAGCAAAAATGGCCTATATCGTGCAAAACATAAAAGAGAGAACAGGATGAGACCAGGGCGTAAACACAACATAAGCACGTACAACGATGGATAAAGACCGAAGGAAACACAGGGTAGATACACAAGGGCTGAATGAGAGAACAAGACAGATGACAAGACTAATGAGGTGATTTATGACAAGACAGCTGAGTGGAAAAACAATGGGAGATCACATGAGGAACCAGGAAGAAAATTGAAAAACCTGTGTGGTAACCTGTTTTTGATCCTGTCAGTAAATGCTATGCAATACTTCATAATAAGACAATGAAATTAAATTGTCACTGTGATATAAGATCATGTTAGAAATTACTAGAATTCCCTGTATAAATGTGATCTTAGTAAAAAAAAACTTTCCTCCTGCAATTTCATAAATAATAAAGGAATACAGTAAGTTGAGGAATTTTATGTTCTACACATTATGTATGGACTGGCCATGTAATAATAGCAAAGTATTTTGGCATAATCAATCAAATCATGATAGAAACATTTCCCAATCCAAAAATAATTAAAGCCAAAGTTTCAAATCAATAAGGTGTTTTCAGGAGAGATAGCCAGCAGTCATTTACTTCCACAGCTCTCACTGGACACATAAATCCTTGTTTGTCAGAGAGACCACCGTGAGAGACCTCAGCTGGAAAAATATATAATATAAAGAACAGCAAAATGCACCTGTGTGCCCTAATAAAAGCTCTAATCGAAAACAATATAATTTAATGTGTCCATGGTTTTTCAATCCTCTAATATACCAGCTTGAGATTCTTAACAAGCAAACAGAAAACAGAAGTATTTTTCTTTCTCTCAAATATTATGGATCTCTAAGAGTTTTGCTACAAGACAAAAGTAAATCATGCCAAACTGCTTTTGCTGTTATTTTACAATTTCCATTAATCAAATATTTATTTTAATTTGTCTTTTTCTTCAAAACTATAAAGCTATACAAATATAAAGCAGAAATATAAAGCTATGTACACTGACCTAAAGGATTATTAGGGACATTTGTTCAATTTCTCATTAATGCAATTATCTAATCAATCTAATCAACATGGCAGTTGCTTCAATGCATTTAGGAGTTGGTCCTGGTCAAGACAATCTCCTGAACTCCAAACTGAATGTCAGAATGGGAAAGAAAGGCGATTTAAGCAATTTTGAGCGTGGCATGGTTGTTGGTGCCAGATGGGCCGGTCTGACTCAGTTACTGGGATTTTCACGCACAACCATTTCTAGGGTTTATAAAGAATGGTGTGAAAAGGGAAAGCATCCAGTATGCGGCAGTCCTGTGGGTGAAAATGCCTTGTTGATGTTAGAGGTCAGAGGAGAATGGGCCGACTGATTCAAGCTGATAGAAGACCAACTCGTCATAACCAAATAACCACTCGTTACAACCGAGGTATGCAGCAAAGCATTTGTGAAGCCACAACACACACAACCTTGAGGTGGATGGGCTACAACAGCAGAAGACCCCACAGGGTACCACTCATCTCCACTACAAATAGGAAGAAGTGGAAAAAGGAAATTTGCACGAGCTCACCAAAATGTTGCCTGGTCTGATGAGATTTCTGCTGAGACATTCAGATGGTAGAGTCAGAATTTGGCGTAAACAGAATGAGAACATGGATCAATCATGCCTTGATACCACTGTGCAGGCTGCTGGTGGTGGTGTAATGGTGTGGGGGATGTTTTCTTTGCACACTTTAGGCCCCTTATTGCCAATTTGGACATTGTTAAAATGCCACGGCCTACCTGTGCATTGTTTCTGACCTTGTCCATCCCTTTATGACCACCATGTACCCATCCTCTGATGGCTACTTCCAGCAGGATAATGCACCGTCACAAAGCTCGAAACATTTCAAACTGGTTTCTTGAACATGACAATGAGTTCACTGTACCAAAATGGTCCCCAGAGTCACCACATCTCAACCCAATAGAGCATATTTGGGATGTGGTGGAACGGGAGCCCTGGATGTGCATCCCACAAATCTTCATCAACTTCAAGATGATAACCTATCAATATGGGCCAACATTTCTAAAGAATGCTTTAAGCATCTTCCATCTCACCATAATTAAGGCAGTTCTGAAGGTGAAAGGGGGTCAAACATCTTTCATTTTCAACTCTGTTAATATAAATGTTACTTGAAGACAAAACACATTTATTTATAAAGTAATAAAATTACGAACATATAATACAATTATTTGAAAAACTAAAAAATGCTATAATATTCATGGATCCAGTCACACCCCTCACACCAGACACACACACTCCTCCCTCACGATCACTATCACCAGTATACTGATTACCTGCACCTGCCACCTCACTGTGCAGTCTTCGTCCGGTCTCGTCACTGACAACCTGACTTGCTACCAAGCAACTCTGTGTCTCCAAGCGTTCCAAGTGTTCATCCCAAGAGATCCTCTGTTCACCTGCATTTAACTACCTGCCGTCAGATAAGCCATCTACAATGCCACTATCTATCACTTCTACCTCTCCAGTTTCTGTTCCCGTGCCTGCTTAACCAATTATCTCTGTGTTCATTCGTGTCTGCCTGTTTTGTCATTTCATGACAATAATAACTTATGATTATATATTGTGATTATTTTAAAGCCTGACATTTTCTAAAAAAAATACAGATAACTGAATGTCTGCCAATGTCTGATCAATCAATCCAAATAAAAATAATAAGACAATAAAATTAAAACTTCAATAAAAACAAAATTCCAAAAGAAGTCCTTTATCGGGTTCATATGAGAGAACGTGCTTCAGTGCACGCTCTCGTGTCCATGTGCTTTCACGTCGTCCGTGTCACGCACAGTTGGTTGTCATCAACTGCCCGCTGTCTCGTCAATCTCTGTGAACATGTGGCGCTGCATTCAAATGTAAGCATTCTCTGCTTGTTCGTGTCACGGTCACCTAGGACTCTTATTTTGCCTTTTGTCACATGGTTTCTGTTCCAGATCTCTCCGTCACCCATCAGTTTCCATATTCACTAATCATCACAGGTGATTGTCTTTAGGTTCATCACGGTTAGTATATTTAGTCCCCCATTGTGCACTCTTCAGTTGTCGGTTCTCGTTTACGTTATTGTGCTTCAGTGTTGGTGCTTTAATAAAAGTCTCAAATGGATTATCCAATGTTTTCTTGCCTTCATCGCGCACGGACCCGTGACAGAAGAACCGACCAAACAAATGGGATGAAAGCGGCGAGGCGGAGAGCAGAAAGAAAGCAGGCGGAGGATCTTATTCTGCGGGTCGTCAAACAAGGAGGGCGGCCGTTAGAGGATTATGTGGAGGAGTTTCTGGAGTTGGCTGAGTTGGTGAGCTGGGGAGAGACCAAACTTAATATGCGTTTCTGGGCTGGGCTGGATGACGAAGCATGTTATCAGTTAGACCCGGACGAGTGCTGGCAATCCTTCCAGAGCTTCGTAAATCATGTGCTCTATGTAAACGGTTCCACCTTCTATGTCGGGGAGGCTGACGCGTCAGTTCCCGTGACTCGTCAAACCACGTCAGCTCCCGCGCCTCGTCTGCCAGCGCCTGTTCCTGCTGTCGTCAGCCAGCGCCAGTAGCCGCGCCTCGCCGACCAGTGCCAGTTCCCGCGCCCGGGATCCGCCCGACAGAGCCAGTGCCTGAGATCCACCCGCCAGAGCCAACCACTGAGCCCGAGCCGCCACCGGTCCAGCCGGTCCAGCCAGAGCCCGAGCCACAGCCGATCCAGCCAGAGCCCGAGCAGCCGCTGGTCCAGATGGCCCAGCCAGAGCCAGAGCCACAGCCATTCCAACCGGTCCAGCCAGAGCCACAGCCTTTCCAGCCGGTCCAGCCAGAGCCACCGCCTGTCCAGCCGCTCCAGCGGTACAGCCAGAGCTACAGCCACAGCCGGTCCAGCCGATCCAGCCAGAGCCACCGCCATTCCAGCCAGTTCAGCCAGAGCCACAGCCACAGCCACAGCCGGTCCAGCCAGGGCCACCGCCGGTCCAGCCGTTCCAGCCAGAACCACAGCCGGTCCAGCCAGGGCCACCGCCGGTCCAGCCGCTCCAGCCGGTCCAGCCAGAGCCACCTCCGGTCCAGCCATTCCAGCCGGTCTAGCCAGAGCCACAGCCGGTCCTCCAGCCAGAGCCACCGCCGGTCTTCCCGCCGGCCCAGTGTCGGTGCTTTAATAAAAGTCTCAAATGGGTTATCCGATGTTTTCTTGCCTTCATCGCACACGGACCCGTGACAGTTAGCGTGTGCCCCACCCTGTCGTTACCTTTTTTCCCTTAAGTGTTCTAAGCTGTTCCTGGCTCGTTACCCTTCCTCCTGTGTCCTATTTAATCCGTCAGTGTTTGCTGTCCAGCGTCGTGTCGTTGTCATTTCTTGTCATTCATGTGTTTCCTGGATGTTTCCGTGTCATGTTCCTGATCTGTATTCCCTGCCTTGTTTCCCGGTTTGTTTATGTTATCGTCTCGTATGATCGTGTTTACTTTATGTTTTCCCCCTCGGTATTTCATTTGTGAGTTTATGTTTGTTTTTTAAATAATAAATCTTCTCCACCTGCATTATTGAGTCCTCCGTATCCGTGACAGTACAATGATGTGGATGTTTCTATATTTTATTTAGAATACAACATAGATGACATATCAAATGTTTAAAACGTATAATTTTAAGAGAAAACATAGTTGATTAGAAAGATCGAAAGTCCTTTTTTTTCTTTTTACAACAATCCGCAAATGTCTGGGGCCAGAGGAGACAAGTTACTCAACTACAATATACTTATTGTGTTCATGTTCATGTACTACAAAACAATATTGATGCTATTATGGTGGGATATAGGTAAAGTTATAAGGACAGATTTCGGGGTATATGTAGGTTTAAGTGGAAGTAAAGGAAAGGTTAGCATATTGTAGATATACATATTGAAATTAATTACTGCTGTAATAATATGCAGGCATTTTTCAAATAAATAAGTTCAATGTTATGATGAATACACTAAGAACATTGGATCAAATAGTACATTTAAGTGTTATTACAATGCAGTTAAAGACCCTTAACTTAATGTTAAATTGTAACAGAGGGACTCACAAGCAGGGATCCAATTGCTGTGTCTTTAATAAGAGTAGTCGTACAGGCAGAATGGTCAGGGCAAACAGAGAGATCAAACATAAACGGTAATCCAGGCAGGGGTCAGAAAGGCAGGCGGTTATCAATCATAAGCGTAAATCCAGGCACAGGTCGGGGCAGGCGGAACAGAATCAGATAGGAGGTAACAGGCAGACACGGTAACAGGTAAACAGACAGGGATGTGAATGATAACCAGGGCTAATCAAGACTTCGCGGTGACTGAAGGCTGTGGCAGTCCTTTATAGTCCAGGTGATTACGAACAGGTGGTGTGACAAACAATATTGATGGAGTTCAGCTGGCAAGTGTGATCAGTCCAGTGTGAGGGTTGTTGGGAAATGTAGTGTGTAGTGTAGTGTCAGTATAAGTGTGTGAGCTCCCTCTGGTGGCCATGGGGGAGAGTGCAGAGCTCATAATCATAACATAAATAAAGAGTTAAAGGGTGGTTTTTATGGATGAAATTAGTTTGAAAAGTATTTTAACATGTCATTTGAAATAATCGATAGAGTGTAATTTCCATTTGTGTAATTCGATTTATCCTTCTGTAATAGATGAAAAGGATCAACTCCAGATCCAGTATTTATGAGATAATCTCCCCCTGAGGAGATACATATTCTTACAATGCAAGTTTAATCCTGCTTTCACAGAGATTCTGAGAGGCTTTCAGATGTGAGGCTGAGTAATCTCAGATTATTTAATTTTATACACGGAGGGAAAAATGCTATTCTGTAGCGAATAAACAGTGTAAAGAATAAATGGATAAAATACAAAATCTATAATAAATGCAAATAGCACACTTGAAATGTACTCTGAATCTTTTATCTGCTCCTTGTAAATGGGATAATGAGGGAATAACACACACCTTGCCATGGAACAGCCGAGCAACCAATTATCTCATTACTTTTGGTCCCTCAAAAAGTGGGAGGCAGATATATGTCATCACGGAGACGCAGACACAGAGGTACGTTAACAGGCTGGATGTTTATTGAGACAAGGCACAGGAGCAGTGAACGGGTGACAAGCGGTGAGACACAGATAGGTGCTGGCTTAACTGGATGCTCTGAACACGGAGAATGATGCGGATGAGACTTGGAGAGATATCTGAGAACTCGTAAAGGCACGTAGAAACACTCTAGGGGTAACAGGTCCAGGATGCTGCGAGAGTCTGAATACAAAGTAGACCAGACACCGTGTGCTGGGTGAGAGCGAGTGATATAGTGAATGGTTAATGGGAAACAGGTGCAGGTGCTCAGTATTCAGGAGACTGTGAACGAACAGGTGGAGTCTGGTGCGAGGGGCGTGGCTGAGTCCGTGACAATATACAAACTGTTGTAATTCCTACACTATTCACCTGATTTTGATGTAAATATCTTCAAATTAATGCTGAAAGTCTGCAGTTTAGGCACATATTGTTCATTTAATATCAAATCCATTGTGGTGGTGTATAGAGCCCAAAAGTTTAAAATTGTGTTGATGTCCCAATATTTATGGACCTGACTGTAACTTTATACTTTCCTTACTTTTCAATCAAAGTGTAGATAATGTAGTTCCCTGGTAATATTAATAATAATAATACATTTTATTTTAGGCGCCTTTCAAATCACCCAAGGTCACCATACATCAAGAAGAAACAAGAACAATATTAATATATAAACAACAATGCCAATAAACCATAAATAAGTAGAAAACAGCAAATACAAACATGACCACTGTAAAAATAACAAAAACAAAAATGCTAGACTTGTGGTAACACAATAATCATGAAGGATAAGCTATTCTAAATGAGTCTTAAGTTTAACTTTAAATTGAGATAATGAGTCTGAATCACGGATGTTGACTGGGAGAGAATTCCAAAGGTGTGGAGAAAAACGGCTAAAGGCCCAATGGCCCATGGTGGTTAGACGAGTAGACGATGTATGGAGGAGACCCAAAGAAGAAGAGCGGAGGGTTCAAGAAGGAATATAGGTGTTATGAATACGAGCCATTATTGATGCACTCACCACAAAGTCTTGTTCTAGCACTGCTGACATTTCTGAGCGTTTATTCCTGTCTTTTTTATCCTGTTACCGATTCTGCTATTACCCGTGTTTGATTCTGTTCTTCCTACCCCGACCTGTGTCTGGATTATCGCTCGTGTTATCTGCCCGTCTTGACTTCCCCGCCAGGATTGTTGTACCTGATTCTGTCTGCCTGCCTTTCTGATTCTTGCCTGGGATATCGTTTACATATGGTCTCTGTTTGTCCTGACCATCTGCCTGTACGACCACTCTTAATAAAGACACGTGATTGGATCCCTGCCTGTGAGTCCCCATTGTTACTATAGGAGAGAGGGAGAGAGGTTATGAAGATATTTTTAAGTGAGGAGAATAATTTGAAATTCAGTCCGAAATTTGATAGGAAGCCAATGTAGCTGTTGAAGCGATGGGGAAATATGTTGTAAAGATGGAGTCCAGGTTATAATATGAGCAGCAGAATTCTGAATTAATTGGAGTTTATGAAGAGATTTGTGCGATAAGCCAATTAAGAGAGAGTTACTGTAGTCAATGCGAGAGGTGAACAAGCGAATGAACAAGAATAGCAGAACTGCATGGAGTGAGAAATGGACGGAGACAAGCAATATTGCAGAGATGAAAATAACAAGACTTGGTTATATTATTAATGTGAGATTTAAAAGAAAGGGTGCTGTCATAGATTACACCCAAGTTCCTGACCTGGCGGGAAGGGAAAATGGAAGAACCGTCAATGGATAAAGAAAAACTGCCAGACCTTGAGAGAATAGAATTTGTGCCAATAAAGGAGTACTTCCGTCTTACTGCCATTAAGATTGAGTAAACTGGCAGAAAACCAAACTTTTAATTTGTGAAGACAGTTTGTAAGTGGAAAAGTGGAGTCAGGCTTTGTGGAACCATAAAGCTGTGTATCATCAGCATAACAGTGGAATTGAATACCATATTTGGATAAAATATTACCAAGTGGGAGAAGGTAGATTAGGGACAATAAATGATTATTTATTATAAAGGATTTATAAAAATTATAAAATAATGATAATAAAAACACCAGAGAGCAGCGGCAGCCAAAACGCGCTAGCATTCACTCAACGGAAGTATTATCAATAAAGGACCGAAGACAGAACCTTGGGGGACACCACAGGTGATACTGATGATGATTTTAGGCTATAGATCAAAAAGAAAATTTGAAAAAAAGAGCAACACCTTTTAGCAAATTTTATTTTATTTTTTAATAGTCTATGTTTCTGAAATCTTTATTGTTGTACAAAAAAAAAAAACACTCATAACACAGATTCAGAGTTTTTCCAAATTACCCTTTGAAGTTTTTAAAGGAATAAAGCTGTCCTTTATCCACACTAGCTTGAACCTTGTCTGGGCAAACAAAATGATTGTGCCCTTTGTCAACAGACTCAAAATGCAGGTCATGAGAATCAGGTCACATGTTTGTTTTATCAGCATTCCGCTTTCAGTTAATTTAATTATTACTATTTATAATTATTACAAATTACTACTTTACTATTTCTTGATACAGATTTTCACAACCAATTTAGTTGGAACAATTAAGGTATTTGATGAATCAGGAAAAAAAATGTTGCAGAAAGTGACAGAAGGAAAATGAAGACACTGAGAGCAGGAGGGTTGGATTTTAGAGGGCTAACTGCATTAACATTAACCTTTGCTCTGAATGGGCGGGCCTTAAGAGACCCCATAATCAGACACATGTCAGCTCTCCAACCCCCTCCATTGTTTTCCTGTTTGCTCGAGTGGATTGCGTCTGTTTGCGTCGTTTAAACTTGTTTTTGTTTTAGATTTTAAACTCGACGTTCGTTCATATTGCTAAATACAATACAATACTAGATTATTTAATAAATTATAATCGTTAGCTTTAATCTAGTCGCTAAACAAGCTAGCATTGTGCTATCTTACTGTCTGTGCATACAGCGTTTTTCTCGCTCGCGTCTTTTTCCCGACTTCATCAAACAACTGGTCAACAAGTTGGATCAACACACGCGGTGAGTCATGTCATCTTCTTTAGCAATTGTTACATGCACTGCCTGCTTCATGCATAGTTTGTCTGTCTCTGTCAGCTGTGAAGGGTTCACATGTGATAAATGTAGGGACATAATTAGGCTGACAGAGAAGGTTTCAGAATTAGAGACACGCATCCAAACTTTAATTGAGGATAGTAAGAATGCAAGGGTTTTAGATACTGCTTTGGATGCGACTAGCTTAGCAAACCCTGTACATTGTTCGGTTCCGGCTGTAGAGCCCGTGCAGCAGGGCAACTGGGTGACTGTGAGACGGCATAATCGCGGGTCAAAAAACCACTGTTCCATTCCGATTAGAACATCAAACAGGTTCTCCCCACTCAGTGACGCACCCACTGAGAAACCTGTTGAAAGTGCCCTAGTGATTGGCGATTCTATTACTCGGAATGTGAAAATAGAGACTCCAGCCACCATAGTCACATGTTTGCCGGGAGCCAGAGCGCCTGACGTCAAAGCAAATTTAAAAGTGCTGGCTAAGGCTAATCGTAAATATTCTAAGATTGTTATTCACGTCGGCGCTAATGATGTCCGACTTCGCCAGTCGGAGATCACTAAAACTAATATTAAAGAGGTGTGTGAACTCGCAAGTACGATGTCAGGCACTGTAATTTGCTCTGGACCTCTCCCTATGCGCAGGAGTGATGAGATGCTTAGCAGATTATCCTCACTCAATGGCTGGATGTCTAAGTGGTGCCCGCAGAATAACATAGGGTTCATAGACAATTGGAAAAGTTTTTGGGGCAGACCTGACCTGTTAAAAAGAGATGGTATTCATCCCACCTGGGATGGTGCCGCTCTTCTCTCTAGTAATTTGGCATATAGTCTTAGAGCTAAACCTTGACTAACTGGGGTCCAGGTCAGGAAGCAGACAAACTGGCTAAACCGACCGTCTGCTAGCTGTCTCACGTCACAGAGGTCAGATAAATTACAACACATAGAAACTCTTTCTCCTAGATATCCTATAGAGACTGTGTCTGTTCCACAAATTAGCAAATACAAAAAACTCTCAAAACTGTTTAAGGGTAAAAATTTAATTGATTTACAAACAACTAAGAATGGTTATAACACAAATGAACAAATGATAAAGCTTGGGTTGCTGAATATACGATCCCTTTCCTCAAAAGCACTTATTGTAAATGATATAATTACAGATCATAAACTAGATGTGCTGTGTTTGAAAGAAACCTGGCTAAAACCAGATGATTACATTACTTTAAATGAGTCCACCCCTCAAGATTACTATTATAAACATGAGCCTCGTCTGAAAGGTAAAGGAGGAGGTGTTGCTGTAATTTATAGTAACACGATCAGTACTGCTCCAAGGTCTAATTTGAAATATAATTCTTTTGAAGCGATGGTCCTTAATGTAAAATTATCTAGTGCAAGTAATAATTCCTGTTTAACTTTTGTGTTGGCTATTCTATACAGGCCACCAGGGCACCATACAGACTTTATCAAATAATTAACTAATTCTGTAGGATCAAGTCGTGGTTTTTTAATAAGCGGTTTAATTACGACTATTGGGTATTGGGTAAAGTCATAATTGTCGGTGATTTTAATATCCATGTAGATAATGAAAAAGACGCATTGGGATTGGCATTTAGAGACATCTTAATTGGAGTTAATATATTGGAGTTACACAACATGTATCAGGACCCACTCATTCTCATAATCATACTTTAGATCTAATATTGTCGCATAGGATCAATGTTGATACTGTTCAAATTCTGCAGCAGAGCGATGACATCTCAGATCATTACTTAGTTGCGTGTAGACTACCTTTAGCCAAAGTCGAAAAACTAACTCCCTGTTATAAATATAGTAGAACTATCACTCCTAACACAAAAGATAGCTTTATAAATAATCTTCCTGATCAGTTTGATCTACTTAACATCCCAGATAGCCTAGAAGAACTTGATGTTGCAACAGAAACTATTAACTCTCTCTTTTCCAGCACTTTAGACACTGTTGCTCCGTTGCGCTTAAAGAAGATTAAAGAAAATAGTCCAACACCGTGGTACAACGAGCACACCCGGGCCCTCAAGAGAGCAGCCAGAAAAATGGAGCGGAGCTGGAAAAAAACTAAGCTAGAGGTTTTTCGCATTTCATGGAAAGACAGCTCTATTGCATTCAGAAAAGCCTTAAAATCAGCTAGATCTGCTTACTTTTCCACCCTCTTAGAAGAAAACAAATACAACCCTAGGTATTTATTTGAGACAGTGACTAAATTAACAAGAAATAAAGCCTCAACCCCAGATGCTTTAAAACAGCACAGCAGTAATGACTTCATGGACTTCTTTACTTGCAAAATTCATAATATTAGAGAGAAAATTATAACCATGCAACCGTCTACTACAATATCACAAAATACAGTAAATTTTAGTGTCCCCGAAGAAAAATTCCACTCCTTCATTGCTATTGGGGAGGAAGAATTGTCTAAACTCGTTAAATCATCAAAATCAACAACATGTATGCTAGACCCAATACCAACTAAGCTACTGAAAGAGTTACTTCCAGAGATCATAGATCCTCTCCTTAATATTATTAATTCATCTTTGTCATTAGGATACGTACCAAAAACCTTTAAGCTGGCCGTAATTAAACCGCTTATTAAAAAACCACAACTTGATCCTACAGAATTAGTTAATTACAGGCCGATATCGAATCTACCTTTTTTGTCAAAGATTCTAGAAAAGGCAATATCTTCACAACTATGTTCCTTTCTAGAAAGAAACAGCATCTACGAGGATTTCCAGTCAGGATTTAGACCATATCATAGTACTGAGACTGCTCTTATTAGAGTTACTAATGATTTGCTCTTATCATCCGATCGTGGTTGTATCTCTCTGTTAGTGTTACTGGACCTTAGTGCTGCATTTGATACAATTGACCACAAAATCCTTCTGAATAGACTTGAAAATTATGTTGGCATTAGTGGAGTTGCATTAGCCTGGTTCAAATCATACTTATCTGACCGTTATCAGTTTGTAGCAGTAAATGAGGAGATGTCATATCGGTCACGGGTTCAGTATGGAGTTCCTCAAGGTTCAGTGTTAGGACCATTGCTTTTCACCCTGTACATGCTTCCTTTGGGTGCAGTTATTAGGAAGCATGGCATTAGCTTTCATTGTTACGCTGATGATACTCAGCTCTATATTTCTTCTCATCCGGATGAAACAAACAAATTCACTAAATTAACAGAATGCATAACCGATATAAATAATTGGATGACTAATAACTTTCTACTGCTTAATTCTGAAAAAAAACAGAGATTCTAATTATTAGACCAAAAAGTTCAGCGCGTAATAATCTAGACTACTGCCTAACACTCAATGGCTGTTCTGTCAAGTCTTCGTCGTCAGTTAGAAACCTGGGTGTGCTCTTTGATACCAATCTTTCATTTGAAAGCCATGTTTCTAGCATCTGTAAAACGGCATTCTTCCATCTTAAAAATATATCTAAATTGCGACATATGCTCTCTAAGACAAATGCGGAAAAGTTAGTTCATGCGTTCATGAGTTCAAGGCTAGATTATTGTAATGCTCTACTAGGTGGTTGCCCTGCACGCTTAATAAACAAATTCCAGCTGGTCCAAAATGCAGCAGCTCGAGTTCTTACTAGAACCAGGAAATATGAGCATATTAGCCCAGTTCTGTCAAACCTGCACTGGCTTCCTATTAATCACCGAATACATTTTAAAATCTTGCTAATTACTTACAAAGCATTAAATGGTTTAGCTCCCCAGTACTTGAGCGATCTCTTAACACATTATAGTCCTTCACGTCTATTGCGATCCCAAAATACTGACCAGCTTATAATACCTAGAATATCAAAGTCAACTGCTGGCGGTCGATCCTTTTCCTATTTAGCTCCTAAACTCTGGAACAGTCTTCCTAATACAGTTCGGGAAGCAGACACACTCTGTCAGTTTAAATCTAGACTAAAAACACATCTTTTCAACCTGGCATACACATAACACATTATACATACATTTTAATCCAAATCATGTAAAATGATTGTTAGGCTGCATAATTTAGATAAGCCGGAACCGAGAACATTCCCATAACACCTGATGTACTCGATACATCAGAAGAAGAATGGCATCTACGCTGATATTGTTCTCTGTTTATTCCGAGGTTACCGTGGTCAGCCGGATCCGGGCCGTATCCAGATCAGATGAAGGACCTGGACACGAGCACAGCACTACCCTGAAGTGTCTGCGGAGACCGTGACTCTACTAGACCCTCCCCTGTGACGATCATGAACCCATCTCCAACCGGACCAAATTGGACTTCATATTGGACTTGAATTGTTGTCAATATAATAATCATGTACTGTTTGGCTTTGGCCAGAGGAGAACTGGTCCACCGACTGAGCCTGGTTTCTCCCAAGGTTTTTTCTCCATTCTATTCTTCATTCGTTACGTCACCTGCCGGAGTTTTGGTTCCTTGCCGCTGTCGCCTATGGCTTGCTCAGTTGGGGAAACTTAACACTTAAAGTTCATCAATTGTATTGATTCGCCTGCTCTTTTGGAGCTGCTGTTCAGCCAAACAAATTTTGTTTATATTGTCTTTTCTGTGACCACTGTAAAGCTGCTTTGAAACAATCTACATTGTAAAAAGCGCTATATAAATAAAGGTGACTTGACTTTACATTCATTTCCATTCTATAGTACACACTGGGTAATTGCATTATTATGCATCATGCACACATTTGGCAACTTATGTGACATATTCTGTGTTACACTATTTATAAAAATCAGGATGTTTATTGCTTGTAGCTCACACTTCACAAAGTTACACTTTTTATAGGGTTTAGCATACATATTTTGAGCAAAAATCATTCTGTAAGAGCAGTTTGAGCAACCAATCAATCTCCACATCTGGGGTGAGGCTCACAAAAGAACATCCTCAGTAGCTTTCCAAAAGTGAGATTGAGACTGCAGAAATCGTCTTTAGATGGATTAAGATAAGTCTTCCTAGGCTGGTGCTGCTGGGACAAAAGTTGGGGTCTGATCAACCCTTGCTGGGCTGCCCGAAGGAGTGTGTATAATTTTAAAAGACCTGAGACCGGCAAAGAACTCAGAGACATAACTGAGGATGTGTACCAGTGCATCATACGATGTATCTTAATGTGGATAAAAGACCATATTTACTGTGTCAATTATTGCTGAACTTTACCCAATAGACCCTTTTCACAATGACGTCACGCAACTTCCGTTTTAACTCAAAGCAGGGTATCTTTACTTCCGCCGGCCGTCATAGTGAACGCGATTAAGTTCACACAGTCCCTTTCTACATCTGCCAGACATGCGTCTATGATGTACAGCGACTTTCGGACACAATTTTGCTTACAACACGTTCTAAACTTGATAAAGGATACAAACCGGTACCAAAGAAGTCCAAGAATTGTGCCCAAACCGTTGTGAAATATACACTGTACAATGCAAATGGCAGTAAGAGTGGCATTTCAGGATCCAACCGAGTGTCACGGCAAAGGCTGTGAATACTTTTGTACATGTGAGTTGTTTTATTAATAAATTGGCAAAGGTTTCAAACAAACTTCTTTGACGTTGTCCTTGTTTGTAGAATTTTGACAACAGGAAATGCAATTTTAAACATTAAAATATTGAGGGCAACAGCTTATCACAAATGTATGATGTTTATTGAACACAATATACAGTCACTGAATATATTTGGGTTCGGTGTAAACACTGCAAACATAAATTGTGCAGATCAAACACATTATAAACATTCCAATATGGAGCATTACCATAAGGCCATGAATGTTATAAAATTAATTTACTGCCACATAAAAGTTTTTTAATTTATTTATTGAACAACAAGGAACACTACAATAGCATCGACAAGAAGACTCTGCCATTCTTGATGGGTGGGAAACTGTTGAAAGATGGACAGGTAAAGAGGAATAATAAATCTCATCAGAATATGACAATGGTTTAGATACAGTTAGATTGGATTAAGAGCGAGTCATTCTAAACAACTGTGCGGGAATACATAATATAAAAAGTTAAAACTTATTAGTAAACTTCAGGCAACACGGGCTGAGAGCGATGCATATTGCTGCAAACTAGCCTACTTTACCATCCAGTTCACGCACATGTTAAAGAGTTGTAAACTGGAAATAATCATTAACATTATCAAACGAACTAAAATACAGAAACCTATAAATACGTAAACATTATTATTATTACTATAACCTTTACTTTTCGTGTTGTTAGTTAGCCAGTTCCTGCATTCACCTGAACGCGCTTGCAGCTAAACGGAAGTAAAGATACCCTGCTTTGAGTTAAAACGGAAGTTGCGTGACGTCATGTGAAAAGGGTCTATTAACCATTGTGATCAATTGCAGTGCAAAAATATATTTTGGGTCAAGTTAGGTCTTGATCAATCATTGTGCCAATATTATCCAGGTATGACAATGTGCAACTCTGCACTGGGCTGACAGATGTTACAAATACAATCATCGTCCATTCTCCTCAGTGTGTCTGTAAAGGGACCAGTTGCATTTATAACACATTTGGCTTTGACATCAAACTCTTGGCCTATGAAAGAAAACAGCATCCATCACTGCAGCCCATTCATCTAATGCAGCTGACAAGCCAGATTATTAATTTATCAGCTAACAGCTCTACGGTAATGGACTGGTTCTCTGGCAACAGTGGGAGAGTCTGAGAAGGATTGTAATTAATAGGCAACAGACATACCTAATTTTCCCTCTCGCATTGGTGTGTCAAAGAGCAGCCTGGGAGACATTGTGAGGAAGGTGTGTGTGTTGGGAGTCTTTCTACAGCAGAACGAGGATACATTTCCTAATGTGCTGTTTGATAGTGTCTCCATTCATTAGCAGGGTGCTATCAATGGCAGTGCGAAAAGAGGAATGATGTGATGAGACAGTGTCACACAGAGTACACCTTTTCATTTAGACTAGCCACATGTGTGATTACCTGATCACTGATCACGCTTTGATCTAGGCTGTTTAAAATCATCCTAAAAGTCTCATTTAGTCAGCTTTAATTTTTCAATATTCAAATGAATGCAACGTCTCAGTGTGGTGATGGATAAGAACGATTTGAAATGTGTAAAGAAGTTAATTATGGCATTTTCCTCACCCAATGTAATCATATGACTTCTGAAGATTTGCAATATAATACACTCATAGAAGAGATTATTTAACCATCACCTGTCCCTCGCACTTTGTATCAAATCATTCCCTCGTGGATCAAGATGACCTGAAGCCCTAAAATTACACTACTATATATATATATATATATATATATATATATATATATATATATATATGACATCATCACAGGTGCAACCGTGGGTATAAAAGAGGCACCTGAACAGTATATCATTAACTTCACATCTGAAGGAGATGCCTGTAAGAAGCAATGACAATGGAACGCAGTGTCTCATTCCCTATTCTCAGGGAACTATGGTTACAGTACATTCCCTTCTGAAAGGGAACTCTACACTATGTCCCCTAGAGGTCGCTTTGGGGAATGGAATACCAACGCCACCATGCTGAAAGGTGTGACTGCACTTAACCGTTGAAAGCCAGCAGTCACTGACCCTCATGTGAACTGTCTTAATGACCTGCAGTAACCTGGGCTGGGGCTACTAGAGAACAGAGGTCTCAAGGCACAGGGCCGAGGTCTAACCATACTCGATCTAGAGTCTGAGCGAGTACAGGAACCACTCCACTCAGGACTGAGCCCACGAAGTGGAGACCAAGAGACGCAACTACTAGGCCTACAATATTTAGGCGCTACTGAGCTCTAAGAGTAACTGGGCAAGCAGACAGCACTTTGCAGCTGTTCTTCTAGTCGTAGAAAGGGACATTCAATGCTTGCAAGGGGGTTCGGAAGAACGACTTTTCTTACAAGCGGAGCTCACTGGAGTGGAATCCATATTTGTCAGCCTGACGACACTTGTACAGCCATGTCTAGATTGGGAGTCAAGGGTGACTCCAGTCATCGCGCCGACCCAAGTCACTTGGGTTCAAGCAAGAACTGAGGTGCAGAGCTGCTTCGATGATCTCCTCATAGAGGCCTGATGACACCCTTACGCATCGGATGACAAGAGACGGCAAGGACCTTTCATCTCAACTACCACTTGCTAGGGTTGCCTAGACGAAATGAAATGAAGGCCTCAGTAAAGAATACTCTCGTATTGAGAGGAGGTCAACTATGCCACAGTGAGGATAATTAGTTGTAGAGAGCTTTGAGAGTAGGAAAAGCCCTCTAAGACCTCAGGAAGTCGCAAAGATAGCATGCGAGAATGTGCAACTGGGGGAGTATAGGGAGCAGAAGCTAAACTGCTAGGTTTAACTCTCAAGATAGAGGAGCTAGCTGCTCTATCTATAACCCCTTTTCCTACAACTAGGCTCCTCAAATGCTTAGGAGTCAACACGACTCGCGAACACTCCTGAGTGGAGCTCAAGGTAGCAGGGAGGGCCCACCGTTAGGGTTCACAGGGCCCTTTCTGCTCGCCTATCACTACGGTCTAGAAAATTGAGTCCAGGAAACAGCAGTATGCAGACCTTCCAGATGTGGATGGCTGCTCTGATTCACTCGTGAACTGGGAAAATGCACAGTGTGAACAGTGAATTGCCAACGGTCTTCTTGAGGTTTGTGCTAGCATGCTGACCATTCCCCACACTTGCGGGGAGACTTACAGCAAGTCTTGCCCAAGCTGCAGCTCGGGGAACACAAGGAGCGCAACAGCCTTACCTTGCTCGGGACCTTAAAGGAGGTCAGAGGGGCCTACACTTTGGGAGCCTCCCGAGCAGAGCTAAGAGACAAGCAATTGTCTACACAGACAAGCACTAAAAACTCCTAGCCACCATGAGCAGAGGCCTATGACTTTCCTTGGAGGTAAGGCCCTGATGACGCTCTGGGAAACATGCAACTGTGGCTATCAAGGCAAAAAAAAAAAACACCTCTATGGAACCCCAAGGATTGTGGGAAGCGCTTAGCCCTCATAAGCAAGCAAACTTGGGGCCCTTAGGAGCAAGGCCTTCAAAAAAGGGATAGCTAATGTTCCTTTCAAAAACTGAAACATGAATATTATATTCATTCATTACATACAGACAGACATATTTCAAATGTTCATTTCTTTTAATTTTGATGATTATACCTGCCAACTAATTAAAATCCCAGACTCGGTATCAGAAAATTTGAATATTGTGAAAAGGTTCAATATTTTAGACACCTGATGCCACACTCTAATCAGCTAATTAACTCAAAACACATGCAAAGGCCTTTAAATGGACAATCATGGGGAAGACTGCTGACTTAACAATTGTTCGAAATATGACCATTGACACCTTGCACAAGGAGGCCAAGACACAAAAGGTCATTGCAAAATAGGCTGACTGTTCACAGAGCTCTGTGTCCAAGCACATTAGAGATGTGAAGGGAAGGAAAAGATGTGGTAGAAAAAAGTATGCAAGCAATAGGGATAAATGCACCCTGGAGAGGATTGTGAAACTAAATCCATTAAAAAATGTGGGGGACATTCACAAAGGGTAGACTGCAGCTGGAGTCATTGTTTACGCCAAATTCTGACTCTACCATCTGAATGTCTCAACAGAAATCGAGATTCATCAGACCAGGCAACATTTTTCTTCAACTGCCCAATTTTGATGAGCTTGTGCAAATTGTAGCCTCTTTTTTCCCATTTGTAGTGGAGATGAGTGGTACCCGGTGGGGTGTTCTGCTGTTGTAGCCCATCCGCCTCAAGGTTGTGCGTCTCAATATTTGTGGCTTCACAAATGCTTTGCTGCAAACCTCAGTTGTAACGAGTGGTTATTTCACTCTTCTATCAGCTTGAATCAGTCGGCCCGTTCTCCTCTGACCTCTAGCATCAACAAGGCATTTTCTCCCACAGGACTGCCGCATACTGGATGTTTTCCCCCTTTTGCAGCATTCTTTGTAAACCCTAGAAATGGTTGTGCGTGAAAATCCCAACTGAGTGTAACGGACTCGGCCACGCCCCCGGCACCAGGCTCCCCTGACACTCCGCCTACACGCTCCTCATCACCTGAATACTAGCACCTGTTCCCAATCACCCCTGCACCATAAAACATGCACGCACCACTCAGTTAACGTCTGGTCTCATCAAGAGATACATGGACTCTAACCGCGCTCCATGAGCTTTTTGAAAAGACCTCCAATCCGAGATTCTAACGATCATCAGTTCCTCCACTCTGCATATCACTTCCTGGAAATCACCCAGAGTCCGCCTTCAACCAACCAGCACTCAGTTAAGAGCACTCTGCAACTATCACTGCCTGTCACCCGTTTTCTGCCTTGTGTCCTGCTGATTGTAATAAATCTTCACATATATACTTACCTCTGTGTCTGAGAGTCTGTGTGATGACAGAAGACCAGACCACTCAGCAGGCCGAGGCGGAAGCGGCCGCACATCCCGCACCTAACCTGGTCACCGTCTCCGATCTCACACAAGCCATTCACCTAGCACTGCAACAAGGAGCCTCTTCTTCATCTGCTTCAGACAGTCCCAGTCCCCTACGCTGGCGAGGCGGAGGAATGCAACGGGTTCCTTCTACAGTGTTCAATCTACTTCAAGTTACAGGCCCATCAGTTTGAGTCTGAACGCGCCAAGATAGCCTTTATGATCTCTCTGCTAACAGGACGAGCGCTGCAATGGGCACAGGCTATCTGGTCGTCTGACGGGCCTGTCACCCAATCCCCGGAAGCCTTTGTTAAACACTTCCGAGAAGTTTTTGGCCGATCTGCGGGTTTGATCTCTGTCCAGGATCAACTACTAAGGATTCAACAAGGTACCCAGTCAATTCACGAATACACCCTGAGTTTTCGCACGCTATCAGCCACTAGTGGTTGGAACAAAATAGCCCTCTTAACAGCCTTTCGTCAAGGATTGAACCCGCAGATCCGCGCCCACCTGGCAATCTATGACGAGTCCATCGGCCTAGAGAACATGATCCAACGCTCAATCCTGATTTCACAAAATCTGTCGGCTTGCACCATCCCTTTCACCGCGTTGCATTCCTTGCCTCCACTGCGGGAGCACCGGCATCCAGCACCAGAACCAATGCAGGTTGAACAATCCCGACTCACTCCATCAGAACGTGAACAGCGTATGCGTATGCACCTCTGCTTGTATTGTGGAGGTTCGGGCCACTACCGTAACACCTGCCCGATACGACCTCCACGCCCAGCGGTGAGTACCCTTCATACGAAACCCTCCATCTCTACATTACCTCATACAGATGTGCTGGTAACCTCTACCAAACAATCTCTTTCAGTCAAAGCCCTAATCGACTCCGGAGCCGCTGGAAACTTCATCTCAGCCACCGTACTACATAAACTTCAAGCCAAAAAAGTTCACCTGGATTCCCCGTACCGCGCACACTCCATCCTGGGAAAACCACTGGGCCGCGGGTGCATACGCTATGCCTCCGAGGAACTCTCCATCAGTATTGGTTGCCTGCATAAGGAGAACATCCTCCTACTGGTGCTGGAGGGATCAACGGCTGACATAGTCCTGGGGCGCCCGTGGCTCACCACCCACTCCCCGGAGATTTGCTGGAGGTCAGGGGAGGGATTACGTTGGAGCACCCACTGTTTCACTCATTGTCTCTCTGTTCTGAAGAAACCCCGTACCACGAATTCCAATTCCGAGTTTCCGCCTCAGCTACCCCTGGCTTCCACCTCCATTGAAAGTCCCCCCTCAGACATCTCCACTGACCTTCCAGACAATACCGGGCGATCCAGGACGTGTTCAGCCCCCAGCTGGCCACAAAGTTACCACCCCATCGGCCATGGGACTGTGTGATTGACCTGCTGCCTGGGGCCACCTTTCCCAAGGGACGGATTTACCCCTTGTCCATCCCGGAGCAACAGGCCATGGAGGAGTACATACAGGAGGCTCTCAAGCAAAACTACATCCGCCCTTCTACATCCCCTGCCGCTGCCAGCTTCTTTTTCGTGGCCAAGAAGGACGGAGGCTTGAGGCCCTGTATTGACTACCGACATCTCAACGCACAGACCATCAAGTTCCGTTATCCACTTCCCCAGATTCCCGCCGCTCTGGAGCAGCTGCGGGGAGCTCGCATCTTCATGAAACTGGACCTGCGCAGCGCTTACAACCTCGTACGCATCTGGGAGGGGGACGAGTGGAAAACTACCTTCATCAATCTTTCAGTTTAATTGTCAATTATTAATTAGTATTTATATGAGAGCTTAATGGTTATAATTTTAACTGTAATTAATAGGGCAAAACAACAAAAAAATATTCAAAATGGGCATTTATGACCGTGTGGAACGAATTAATTGATTTTTAGTGCATTCTTATGGGGGGAATTGTTTTGGTGTACGAGCATTTTGGGTTACAAATTAAACTCGTAAACCAAGGTATTACTGTATGTGTATATATATATATATACATATATATATATATATATATATATACATATATACACACAGTGCAGTTCGGTTATGTTGACGCCTCGGGGGTTGCAAAAAAAACCGTTGAGATAACCTATACCCAATATATCTATGTAATAGATGAAGCGATCGGCATGCTATAAAAATGTACATACACTTTATATGTTTTCTAACAACAAAAGGCATATGTGCACCAACTAACAGCAGAGATTTACCAGTACACAATAAAAAACACCTTTAATTCCCGATACAAACCTTTAAATTAGTTCCCTTTCAGGGAACTCGAGCTGTGTCGAAGCACTAGGGGAAATAGCCTTGCGTCAGTCTGTGAAGATCTGTGCAACCAATGAGAAACGAACGCGTGTTCCACTGCCGGCGGTAGCCGGTGACGTCATGAGGAAGAGCATAAAGGCGCGTCTGAAACCCGGGAGCGCCAGCTCTGAATGCCTTCAGCGTGCTGTGTCTGTGTGAGAGTGGTTTTTGAGACTGTGATAGCTTAAAAAATCAGAAGAATGAGTGTGAAAAGTGTGGCGAATGAACAGTTTCAGACCGTGTGTTTATCCCTGCCCACGTTTTATAACGGGCAGGGATACACATGTTATGTGTGTTATCTGTTTAGGAGTGGAACATGCACGGTCGGCACTTGAGAATGCCGGCTGTAAAGACTGTGAGCAGTTTTCCCTGCATGTTCTCCGCTGCCGCCTGGCGGTCTGTAATGAGGCCGCCCAGGCTAGTGTTCCCCTCGGTTCGGGACCTGCAGCAGCCGAGGCTTTGCGGCGCTCTCAGTCCTGGGGTTCACAAATGGATCTCGCTGAGGCTGCTGGGGTGGGTCCGTCCTTACCTCAGCCTTCACGAGATCAAGCGGGTCCCAGTCTCGGGCACTCTTCGGGAGATGCTCGTGCTGTGACTCCAACACTAGCTTTGTCAAGTTCCGATAGTGCGATGGATTTAGCTAGTGTTGACCCGGTCGAGGAGGCTTCGCCACTCTCCTCGCCGGCATTTGAAGAGTTAGTTGAGGTTGTGGCGCGAGCAGTCTCTCGTCTGGATATTGAATGGCCGGCGGAGACCAGGAGCGCTCGTCCCAGAAAAAGCATGTTAGACGAGCGCTACCTGCCGGCTCGCGTCACTCCCCCGCGCAGAGCTATGCCTTTTCTACCCGATTTGTATGCCAAGGTTTCCAGATCGTGGGAAAAGCCAGCCTCTGAGAGGGTTCATACACGGAACAGTCCGATGTATACGAATCTCGTAGGGGCTCAAAGTCACTGTTATGGGGGGATGCAGAAAGTGGACGAGGCTCTTGCGAGTTACCTCGTACCCCAGTCTGCGTCCTCCATTAAAGCTCTGGCGCTCCCCCCCAAGCCGATGCGCGTCACGTCGTCTCTGGTGGGGAAAGCTTACTCAGCCTCTAGTCAGGCCGCAGCGTGCCTGCACACCACGGCACTGCTGCAGGCTTATCAGGCTGAGTTGCTTGGGGACCTCAACGAGGGCGGCGGTATCGGTCCGGAGGCAGTGGCAGATCTGCGCCGGACCGTGGATCTGTCTCTCCGGGCCACAAGGGAGACGGCCTACTCTGTCGGTCGCTCCATGGCAGCTCTGGTGGCTACGGAGAGACATCTATGGCTCAATTTGTCGGCTATTAAAGATAGGGACAAATTTGTTTTGCTGGACGCCCCTCTGTCCCCTTCAGGCTTGTTCGGCGACGCCATAAAAAACGTCGTCGACAAGTTTCAGGAGGCTGCTCGACAGCAGGTGGCGTTCAGTAAAGTTCTTCCCTGCCGCCCTCCACGTGAGACCGCCAGTCAAGCGCGGGCTCAGGGCTCTTCACACAGGGCCACTCAGAAACAAAGTGTCGCCACCCGCCTCCCTCCGGTAGAGAACCCCAGGGGGCCGGGCCGACAGACTCAAGCTTCTGGTAGAAGGGGTGATTTGAGGGTTGTCCTGAACACCAAGAAGGCTAAGAGTAAGCGGCCCTGACACCAAGCCGCAACGAGGTGGTGTATCCCTGGAGCAGCTCAGCAGTCAGCCCGCCATGGGAAAACCACCTCCTCCAAGGAGGGTCCTAGAGCAGTCCACCCGGGAATCCGGAAATCCTGGCCCAGTAGTGGATATGTTCTTAGCACCAGAGGCCAGCCCAGGGAGGCTGGTTCCCCTAGTAGAATTCCGGGATGCGTGGTCACGGCTACCCGGTATCTCTCAGTGGGTCCTGCGCACGGTCACCTTAGGGTACGCCATTCAGTTCGGGGTCTCTCCACCCCAGTTCTCGGGGGTCCTACAGTCAGTTGTAAGCCCTCAGCAGGCTCTGGTTATGGAACAAGAAGTAGACACTTTGCTGGCGAAAGGGGCCATCGAGTATGTACCCCTCGCAGAAAGCAAGTCCGGGTTCTACAGCCGGTACTTCATAGTTCCAAAGAAGGATGGAGGGTTGCGGCCTATTCTGGATTTACGTCTCTTGAATCGTGCGGTCAAGCGTCTAAAGTTCAAAATGCTAACGCTCAAACAGATCGTAGTGCAGGTCAGATCCGAGGATTGGTTTGTCACAGTCGACCTCAAGGACGCTTATTTCCATGTCTCCATCCTTCCGCAACACAGGAAGTTCCTGAGGTTCGCCTTTGGGGGAAAGGCGTACCAGTATCGGGTGCTTCCTTTCGGCCTAGCGCTCTCACCCCGCATGTTCACGAAAGTCGTGGACGCTGCTCTAGCTCCCCTGCGGTTACGGGGCATCCGTGTCTTAAATTATATCGACGACTGGCTTATTCTGGCGCAGTTGCCGCAGTTGGCGGAGCAACATCGAGATGTAGTGCTTGCCCATATAAAGGAGCTGGGGTTGAGGCTGAACGCCAAGAAGAGTGTCCTTTCTCCTGCTCAGAGAACCACCTTTTTGGGAGTCGTCTGGGACTCAGTGGCGATGTCGGCTCGGCTTTCCCCCGAGCGCATCCAATCTATCTGTTCAGCCGTCAAGAGCATCAAGTTAGGCCAGCCACTCACCGTCAAACACTTTCAGAGGGTGTTAGGGCTCATGGCAGCGACATCCAGCATCATTCCACTGGGCCTGCTGCACATGAGGCCCCTGCAGTGGTGGCTAAAGACCAAGGGGTTTTCCCCGAAAGGGAACCCGCTTCGCACGATCAAGGTCACGGGGCGATGCCTACGCACCCTGAGTATGTGGAAGAATTCTTGGTTTCTGTCTCAAGGCCCAATGCTAGGAGCTCTGGCTCGGAGAGCCTCTCTCTCGACAGATGCCTCCCTCTCGGGCTGGGGGGCGGTCATGAAGGACCGCTCCACACAAGGTCTTTGGAACTGTCGGCACCAGACCTGGCACATAAACATGTTAGAGTTACTGGCGATCCGCAGAGAACTCTGTGCGTTCCTACCGGACCTTCGCGACCACCATGTCACTGTTTTCACCGACAGTATGACTGCGGTTGCATATATCAACCATCAGGGGGGTCTTCGTTCGCGACCACTATACAAGATGGCGCGACAGATCCTCCTCTGGGCCCAGGGAAAGCTGCTCTCGCTTAGGGCGGCCTACATCCCAGGGGTCCAGAATGTGGGAGCACACGCCCTATCGAGACAGGGGGCGAGACCAGGGGAATGGCGACTCCACCTCGAGGTGGTGGAGCAAATTTGGGAAAAGTACGGCAAAGCACAGGTCGACCTGTTTGCCTCGGTAGAAAACTCCCATTGCCCTCTGTGGTTTTCACTCACACATCCAGCGCCTCTGGGGCGGGATGCCATGACACGGGCGTGGCCGAGGTTGCACCTGTACGCCTTTCCTCCGATCGCTCTGCTCCCGGGAGTTCTGGCCAAGGTTCGCCGGGACAAGGTCCATCTCACGCTAGTGGCCCCCCACTGGCCGTCCAGAATATGGTTCGCGGACCTCGTGTCCCTCCTCGACGGGGTCCCTTGGGAGATCCCGGTCAGGAGGGACCTTCTGTCCCAGGCGGAAGGTTGCATTCTTCACCCGCAACCAGAGCTGTTGAAGCTGTGGGTCTGGCCCCTGAGGGGGCCCAGCTCATAGAGGCCGGTCTCTCAGCCGAGGTTGTTGAGACCATCCTTCAGTCCAGAGCTCCCTCCACGAGGAAACTCTACGCTTTGAAGTGGAAACTCTTGACTTACTGGTGTAGTGAAAGGCAGGTGAACCCAGTAACCTGTCAAGTTGGCAAAGTACTGGAGTTCCTGCAAGAAAGTTTTGCGGCAGGGCTGTCCCCCTCCACCTTGAAGGTCTACGTGGCTGCTATAGCGGCTTGCCACGTACCTCTGGGTGGGGTATCCCTGGGCAGGGACTCCCAAGTCACTCGTTTCCTCTGTGGTACACTAAGGCTGAGACCTGCGGCACAGATCAGGGTGCCTGCCTGGGACTTGTCCGTGGTACTCCTAGGCTTGTCCCAGCCACCCTTTGAACCTTTAGAGGATATCTCTATTAAGTATCTCTCGCTTAAGAACCTTCTTTTGCTGGCAATCACCTCGCTTAAGAGGGTCGGGGACCTTCAGGCCCTCTCCGTGGCCCCTTCATGTCTTGAGTTTGTGCCCGGGATGGTAAAAGTTTTCCTCCACCCGAGGCCAGGCAATGTCCCCAAGGTTCCCACTAATGTGGCTCGGTCTATCACGCTGCAGGCCTTCTGCCCTCCCCCATTTGACGATCATGAGCAGGAGCACAAGAACAAGGTCTGTCCAGTGCCAGCACTGGACGCTTACGTTTTCAAGACTGCCACTTGGCTTAAGTCGGACCAACTGTTCGTTTGCTTTGGGGCTGCCGAGGGGGCCCCAGCTTCCAAGCAAACCCTTAGCAGGTGGATAGTCGAGGCTATCTGCCTAGCTTACGAGTCGGCCGGACATGCTTCTCCTTTGAGGGTCCGAGCCCACTCCACTCGGAGCATGGCGGCATCCAAGGCTCTCCTCTCCGGAGTTTCCTTGTCTGATGTTTGTGCTGCGGCTGGCTGGTCCTCACCGCACACATTCATGAGGTTCTACCAGCTAGACCTCGATGCCGCCCCGGGAACCAGGGTGCTCTCTCAGTGAGCTGGGACACACCCGGATGCTGACGTCGCTGAGGTGGCGTTGGCATAGCGTTCCCCTAGTGCTTCGACACAGCTTGAGTTCCCTGAAAGGGAACGTCTCGGGTTACGTATGTAACCTTGGTTCCCTGAGGGGAACGAAACGCTGTGTCGAAGCACTAGGGGAACGCTATGCCAACGCCTCCGGGCCCGCTTCAGGCATTCATGCTGGCGCTCCCGGGTTTCAGACGTGCCTTTATGCTCTTCCTCATGACGTCACCGGCTACCGCCGGCAGTGACGCATTCACACGCGTTCGTTTCTCATTGGTTGCACAGATCTTCACGTTACTGACGCAAGGCTATTTCCCCTAGTGCTTCGACACAGCGTCTCGTTCCCCTCAGGGAACCAGGGTTACATACGTAACCCGAGACATTATTTGCTATGTAAACTTATGTGTTGTATATGTGCACTGGAAGCTTCAATACCAAGACAAATTCCTTGTGTGTGCAAGCACACTTGGCAATAAAGCTCTTTCTGATTCTGATTCTGATTCTGAAATTATATTCTCCAACATTGCAAACACAATTTCGCTCACAGCGTAAACAATCATAACATATTTGTGAGGTAATCACGCTGTATTAGATTGCATACTTTCTTGTGTTCTGCCCATCTAATGTGCTTTCTCAACAAATTATTTTAATAACCTTCAATCCGTTCTTCAAACCGCTCTTCAATCCGCAGCAGCGCTGAGCAGACAGTGTGAGAACAGAAGCAGGGATGTGTTTGTGTGTGTGCGTGCGCATTGTGTGGCTGTACTAGATTAAACACTTTCTTGCCTTCTGTCTGTCTAACAAGTATGTCCGCGTATTACCACCAATAAACAGCTTTAACCAGCCTTGGAATTCAGGGTTTGATTCCAACTCCTTCCTGTATTTGGGTGTACAGTTTTGACTGAGACTTGATAAGCAAGCCAGCTAGTTAGCTTTTGTCACAGACAGGCGCACACACACAGTGGACGAGAGTACGTGATTGAGGCTGTGTGAGTCAAACAAATGCAGCGATTTAAATTTGTGTAGTGATTTAATTATTTTTTACACAAAGAACATTTGACATCCCATACTTCCATTGTGTAATCTGCCAGCTGCGGCAAGTGCTTGCCAGAGATGCGTGCAACCCTGGTTAATTAATTATTTTACAAATATTTATTTTTGTTTACTCTTATATGATTTTCCTTTATGTATAATTCTGATATATACAAAATTGTGTGTATATATTTATGTCTGAGTTGAAATGTCACAACCAATCAGAGCTTTGTAGTGTTGGCTCCGCCCCTTGCTTGAGTTTAGCGCGAAGCTGATCAGAAGAGTGATAGACAGTGATGGAGAAATCCAATCTGACGCGAGAGAGTTAAATGTTTAAATTAGAACAAGAGTTAAAGAATTGGAGTGCAACGAGTGTACCTTGATTGAGTGTGATGTGACTGCAGCGCCAAATTGACTGCAGGAAGTGTATTTTGACTCGGTGAGTGATCAAATATGTATTTTAGTTCTAAAAAACGAGTATAGTGCATTCAATGTGATTTAGTTTCATTTCTTTTAAGTATACGAGCCCAAACGGTGTAATATTGTGATATCAAATGGATTAGATTGTTCATTTGCAGTTGTATTGGACCGCATGGTGAGTTCAGCTCACTGCTCATAGCGGACGCCATTTTGTGCGCGGCGGCGGAAAAAAAATAAATAGACGTGAACGGACAGGTAATTAAATATGTACAGTAATACCTCGGTTTACGAGTTTAATTCGTTCCAAGAGCGAGCTCGTAAACCAAAATGCTCGTAGACCAAAACAATTTCCCCCATAAGAACGCACTAAAAATCACTTGATTCGTTCCACACGACCATAAATGCCCATTTTAAATATTTTTTTTGTTTTAACCTATTAATTACATTTCAAATTATAACCATTAAGATCTCATATAAATACTAATTAAGTATTTTTAGAGTTTAACTGTCATTATTAACTATTTACTGTAACATGCACTTTACCTCTTCACTGCTGGCATGATCGAGACGAGAGGAGAGGGGAGGGGGGGTGGGGTTACTGCTTATATATTTCACTACATTGTAGCGTTGCTGCTTTTAATAACCAGACAGGTTCCTTCTCATTCAGAGATTTTATTGAGAACTATCGGATTGCGGTTCTGGCTTCAACCCACGCCGTACATAACAGAAGAATCAAAACTATCTCTGCTTACGAGCTCTCTCAAATCCCTCAGAACTCTCTCTAGCGCCGACTGAAACCCCGCCCTCTTAAAGTGACAAGACTGTTAACTTAACACTTATAGACCCTTTGCAAGTCGACCGGCATTACCGGAAGTTGCGCCATGTTGGAGACACCCGGTCCCCCGGAAGTCATTTGTTTGTATGGTAACTTGCCCGTTTTACTCTCTCAAAAAAAGTTCATTGTTAAGAAGGAATTTATCACGAAACCGCGTGATAAAGGTGTCGCAAGACCTGTTTTATACAGGGATAAGCTTGATCCGCCGGAGAAGTCAAGATATATAGAGAAATTGAAGCTTATTGACGGCGAAGATCCACTCGACGATTCGGTTACACAACAATGGACAAAGTCTTGTGAGAACATTCTGCCCAGTGTATCACAGTACGATATTCTGTACTATTTGATGTTTAATCCCAGTGGTTACACCCAGGAGCAACTGAAATCCTCGAAAGGACTTGACGCTTACAATCAGTTTGTTTGTGGATGGGTATCAGACCGAAGAGCTGTTTTGTTTACCGTACATTTAGATCTATTTGTTCATAGCTGGTAGTTGAATGTCAGACATGTAAATATTACCAGAAATATTTCCTGACAAGCAAATTAATGAAACAAACAGCTGTTTATTAAAACAAATATGACATTCTGGTTCAGTTTTTTAGATTTCTATTTCGTAGTACTTCCCCCAAAGAAGCAACATCTTTCAACATACGAACACCTCTTTCTTTCTCTCACTCATCATCTCTCTCTCCATTTATTCAGATTTTTTATTTATTTAAAATGAGTGGTTACTTACTATTTACAAAATGGTCCGAGCAAACTCGAATGTTTGCCAGGTTCTTGCCCATAAAATCTTGGTAAAGTGCTGCCAACCACAATCGTCTTCGCTCTGCACTCAAGTTCTCGCACTCCTGGCCTTGGTTGAAAACGACGGCTGGAACGCGATAGTAATGTATTTCGGCACCTCTTTCATCCTCCGAACGATTGTGGCAACCTTCTACATTACAATAGTTTCCCTTCGCCTTCGGCATTGCGATATATATTTAGTTATATTGAAATATATGTTCAGCTCTGCTTGATCCTCATTGAGAATGCGTTGAACGAGTAACCGGTGGTGTCTCCAACATGGCCGACTTCCGGGTTGGTGACGTCACCTGAAAAGGGTCTATTGACACATCAGATTAACTAGTTCCTTCAACATTTGTAACGATATTACAACGTGAAGAATAGCGATCACAATTAATGCAACAACACGAGGTAAAACCGCTGTAAATCACTTATGTATATGATCTGTACAGAGTTATAACTGTTATAGTATGCTGTTCTCTAAAAGTGTATGGCCCTTTAAGAACGTCATTGGGTGCGTTGGACTGTGAACACACGTGAGTCTCAGTAGTATGCAATGTGTGGTGTTGGTAACATGCTCCATTAATAAAGTTTCATCATATTCACATGTAATCATATTCACAACAACTTATAAAATAATGCACTGTGGTGAATGATGCACCCATACTGAGAGACACGAGTTAATGTTAAGGGGTGATAAAGGGTGCGCATGGGTGAGGGAAATTTTCGTACACCGATACGACCCTCCATGCTCGTACACCGATTTGCTCGTATGCCAAGTCGCTCGTAAACCGAGGTATTACTGTAATTTCTTGAATGATGTTATCCCATGTATGCATTTTAGTTAACTTGTTATGCATTTCATCGCTGAATGTAAAAATTGAATGTGTACTCTGGTCTGTGACCAGGCCAGTTTTTTTTTTTCTTGTATGAACGTTAATGTTTCCTAAATTTATTGGCAAGCCTCCCCCTTCGGACCTGAAAGTATAAAAAAAAACTGAGAGGAAAGGACACTATTCTTTTTCTATCTTTTCTCAAGTAAGAGGACACTATTCTTTTTCCTATTCTATTTTTTCTCTAGTAGGAAAAATATTCTTAAAGACTGGTTTGTGAGTTTTTTGAATACATGCATATCCAACTGAGATTTTCCAGTTGAACAGAGTCAAAATTGATTTCAGTGAACATCATATGTGATACCACTTGGTGAAAAGTACTTGAGTCAACCTGAATATTGTGATTTATTATTATTAGATCAACAATATAGAGGGTGCACCCAGTGTATATGTGGTAAATTGTGTTTTCTTTGTTTTATTACTATTTTGCATTAAGTGTATATTTGGTTTATTGTTTTTTTTCTGTTTTATTGTTATCTGTTGTACTATGTTTCAGAAATTTGGGAAATCACAGTAAAGCCCATGTTTATGTTTAATTACAAATCTTGTCTCTGCGTGTTACTCAGCACCACAGCTGTCTTCTTTGCGTACTAGAATCTTCTGATCCTAATTCACTGGCCAATTGATTACCAAGCTAAGACCCGCTACATGCGCGATTCATTTGCACGTGGAGGAGTGAAGATCTGCTCTGCCCGCATCTGGGTGAAATCTGCAGCGCGAGGACCATGATCCACGTGCAATGCAAACTCAGCGCATGCACAGTGAACTCTGTCACGAGATAAACATGTGAAGTGGAGTATATGTCCCTCGTTTTTGCTTGAGATACTATGATTCGACAACATAAAAGAATCGACATATATGTGTTACTTTTTAAGATTTTAACCTTGTAAACTCCTCAATTACAGTCAAGTTTTGTGTGTGTATTCCCAGTTCAAGTGTAACAAAATTGTGTAGGTCTTGGACCACTCCAATAAACACTTGTTTAAAAAAAAAACTATCCTACTTGAGAGAAGGACAAAGAAACTAAATTTAATATAATGAATTCAGCCTTAATGTTGATTGTTGGCTGATTGTTCCAGACGGACCGTTTTTGACTGCTGCACTGCTGTTTCCTGTCTGCTCGAGTGGATTGCGTTTGTACCATCGTATAAACTTGATTTTTGTTTTAGATCTTAAACTCGACGTTCGTTTATATTGCTAAATACAATATTAGATTATTTAATACATTGTAATCGTTAGCTTTTCTCTAAGTCGCCAAACGCGTTAGCATTGTGCTATCTTACTGTCCGTGCATACAGCGTTTTTCTCGCTCGCGCCTTTTTTCGCGACTTCATCAAACAACTGGTCAACAAGTTTGAAATTGTTACTTGCACTGCCTCCTTCATGCATAGTCTTTCTGTCTGTGATTAAATGTAGGGACATAGTCAGGCTGACAGAGAAGATCTCAGAATTAGAGACACGCATCCAAACTTTAATCGAGGATAGTAAGAATGCAAGGGCTTTAGATACTACTTTGGATGCGACCTAGCTTAGCAAACCCTGTACATTGTTCGGTTCCGGCTGTAGAGCCCGTGCAGCAGGGCGACTGGGTGACTGGGTGACTGTGAGACGGCATAATCGCGGGTAAAAAAAAAACACTGTTCCATTCTGATTAGAACATCAAACAGGTTCTCCCCACTCAGTGACGCACCCACTGAGAAACCTGTTGAAAGTGCCCTAGTGATTGGCGATTCTATTAATCGGAATGTGAAAATAGAGACTCCAGCCACCATAGTCACATGTTTGCTGGGAGCCAGAGCGCCTGACGTCAAAGCAAATTTAAAAGTGCTGGCTAAGGCTAATCGTAAATATTCTAAGATTGTTATTCACGTCGGCGCTAATGATGTCCGACTTCGCCAGTGCCGGTGCCGCTCTTCTCTCTAGTAATTTGGCATATATTCTTAGAGCTAAACCTTGACTAACTGGGGTCCAGGTCAGGAAGCAGACAAACTGGCTAAACCAACCGTCTGCTAGCTGTCTCACGTCACAGAGGTCAGATAAATTATAACACATAGAGACTCTTTCACCTAGATATCATCCTATGGAGACTGTGTCTGTTCCCCGAATTAGCAAATACAAAAAACTCTCAAAACCGTTTGAGTAAAAATTGAATTGATTTAAAAACAACTAAGAACAGATATAACACAAATGAACAGATGATAAAGCTTGGGTTATTGAATATACGATCCCTTTCCTCAAGCACTTATTGTCAATGAAATGATTACAGATCATAAACTAGATGTGCTGTGTTTGACAGAAACTTGGCTAAAACCAGACGATTACATTACTTTAAATGAGTCCACCCCTCAAGATTACTGTTATAAACATGAGCCTCGCCTGAAAGGTAAAGGAGGAGGTGTTGCTGTAATTTATAGTGACACGATCAGTACTGCTCAAAGGTCTAATTTGAAATATAATTCTTTTGAAGTGATGGTCCTTAATGTAAAATTATCTAGTGCAAGTAATAATTCCTGTTTAACTTTTGTGCTGGCTATTCTATCCAGGGCACCATACAGACTTTATCAAAGATTTGCTGATTTTCTCTCAGAATTAGTAATGTCCTCAGATAAAGTCATAATTGTCGTGATTTTAATATCCATGTAGATAATGAAAAAGACGCATTGGGATTGGCATTTAGAGACATTTTAAACTCTATTGGAGTTGCACAACATGTATCAGGACCCACTCATTCTCGTAATCATACTTTAGATCTAATATTGTCATATGGGATCAATGTTGATACTGTTCAAATTCTGCAGCAGAGCGATGACATCTCAGATCATTACTTAGTTGCGTGTAGATTACCATAAGCCAAAGTCGGAAAACTAACCCCCTGTTATAAATATAGTAGAACTATCACTCCTAACACAAAAGATAGCTTTATAAATAATCTTCCTGATCAGTTTCATCTACTAAACATCCCAGATTGCCTAGAAGAACTTGATGTTGCAATAGAAACTATTAACTCTCTCTTTTCCAGCACTTTAGACACTGTTGCTCCGTTGCGCTTAAAGAAGATTAAAGAAAATAGTCCAACACCGTGGTACAACGAACACACCCTGGCCCTCAAGAGAGCAGCCAGAAAAATGGAGCGGAGCTGGAAAAAAAACTAAGCTAGAGGTTTTTTCGCATTTTGTGGAAAGACAGCTCTATTGCATTCAGAAAGGCCTTAAAATCAGCGAGATCTACTTACTTTTCTACCCTCTTAGAAGAAAACAAATACAACCCTAGGTATTTATTTGATATAGTGACTAAATTAACAAGAAATAAAGCCTCAACCCCAGATGCTTTAAAACAGCACAGCAGTAATGACTTCATGGACTTCTTCACTTGCAAAATTCATAATATTAGAGAGAAAATTATAACCATGCAACCGTCTACTATCATATCACAAAATACAGTAAATTTGAGTGTCCCTGAAGAAAAATTCCACTCCTTCATTGTTATTGGGGAGGAAGAATTGTTTAAACTCGTTAAATCATCAAAATCAACAACATGTAGGCTAGACCCAATACCAACTAAGCTACTGAAAGAGATGCTTCCAGAGATCATAGATCCTCTTCTTAATATTATTAATTCATCTTTGTCATTAGGATACGTACCAAAAACCTTTAAGCTGGCCGTAATTAAACTGCTTATTAAAAAAACACAACTTGATCGTACAGAATTAGTTAATTACAGGCCGATATTGAATCTACCTTTTTTGTCAAAGATTCTAGAAAAGGCAATATCTTCACAACTATGTTCCTTTCTAGAAAGAAACAGCATCTACGAGAATTTCCAGTCAGGATTTAGACCATATCATAGTACTGAGACTGCTCTCATTAGAGTTACAAATGATTTGCTCTTATCATCCGATCATGGTTGTATCTCTCTGATAGTGTTACTGGACCTTAGTGCTGCATTTGATACAATTGACCACAAAATCCTTCTGAATAGACTTGAAAATTATGTTGGCATTAGTGGAGTTGCATTAGCCTGGTTCAAATCATATTTATCTGACCGTTATCAGTATGTAGCAGTAACTGAGGAGGTGTCATATCAATCACGGGTTCAGTATGGAGTTCCTCAAGATTCAGTACTAGGACAATTGCTTTTCACCCTGTACATGCTTAATTTGGGTGCAGTTATTAGGAAGCATGGCATTATCTTTCACTGTTACGCTGATGATACTCAGCTCTATATTTCTTCTCATCCTGATGGAACAAACAAATTCACTAAATTAACAGAATGCATAACTGATATAAAAAATTGGATGACTAATAACTTTCTATTGCTTAATTCTGAAAAAACAGACATTCTAATTATTAGACCAAAAAGTTCAGCATGTAATAATCTAGACTACTGCCTAACACTTGATGGCTGTTCTGTCAAGTCTTCGTCGTCAGTTAGAAACCTTGGTGTGCTCTTTGATACCAATCTTTCATTTGAAAGACATGTTTCTAGCATCTGTAAAACGGCCTTCTTCCATCTTAAAAATATATCTAAATTACGACATAAGCTCTCAAAGAGAAATGCGGAAAAGTTAGTTAATGCGTTTATGAGTTCAAGGCTAGATTATTGTAATGCTTTACTAGGTGGTTGTCCTGCACGCTTAATAAACAAATTCCAGCTGGTCCAAAATGCAGCAGCTAGAGTTTTTACTAGAACCAGGAAGTATGAGCATATTAGCCCAGTTCTGTCAAACCTGCACTGGCTTCCTATTAAACACCGAATACATTTTAAAATCTTGCTAATTACTTACAAAGCATTAAATGGTTTAGCTCCACAGTACTTGAGTGATCTCTTAACACATTACAGTCCTTCACGTCTATTGCGATCACAAAATACTGACCAGCTTATAATACCTAGAATATCAAAGTCAACTGCTGGCGGTCGATCCTTTTCCTATTTAGCTCCTAAACTCTGGAGCAGTCTTCCTATTACAGTTCGGGAAGCAGACACTCTCTGTCAGTTTAAATGTAGATTAAAACACATCTCTTTAACCTGGCATACACATAACAAATTATACATACATTTTTAATCCAAATCATGTAAAATGATTGTTAGGCTGCATAATTTAGGTCAGCCGGAACCGGGAACATTCCCATAACACCTGATGTTCTCGATACATCAGAAGAAGAATGGCATCTACGCTGATATTGTTCATTGTTTATTAAGCGTGCAGGACAACCACCTAGTAAAGCATTACAATAATCTAGCCTTGAACTCATAAACGCATTAACTAACTTTTCCGCATTTGTCTTTGAGAGCATATGTCGTAATTTAGATATATTCCGAGGTTACCTTGGTCAGCCGGATACAGGCCATATCCAGATCAGATGATGGACCTGCACCTGGACACGAGCACAGCACTGCCCTGAAGTGTCTGCGGAGACCGTGATTCTACTAGACCCTCCCCTGTGTCGATCATGAACCCATCTCTAACCGCACCAAATTGGACTTCATATTGGACTTGAATTGTTATCAATATAATAATCATGCACTGTTTGGCTGTTGGCCAGAGGAGAACTGGTCCCCCGACTGAGCCTGGTTTCTCCCAAGGTTTTTTCTCCATTCTGTTCTTCATTCATTACGTCACCTGCCGGAGTTTTGGTTCCTTGCCGCTGTCGCCTATGGCTTGCTCAGTTGGGGAAACTTAACACTTAAAATTCATCAATTGTATTGATTCGCCTGCTCTTTTGGGGCTACTGTTCAGCCAAACAAACTTTGTTTATATTGTTTTTTCTGTGACCAATGTAAAGCTGCTTTGAAACAATCTACATTGTAAAAAGCGCTATATAAATAAAGGTGACTTGACTTGACTTAATAATTTCATGAACATTTGTTCCTAAATCCGAAAGGGGATATGGTTCCTGTCAGTCTTTGTTTTAGTGTCAATTCAAATGTACACAAATGTATGGTTGCTGCAACCATACTTCTGTAATTTGTATGTTTAGCTTTTTTTTCTTTTCAGTTTCACTGTATTCTGTTCCTCTTTTCATGTGTTCCCTGCTAGTTGGTTTCAATTGTGCCACATATGTGTTTCTAGTTACATTCATTATCCTTCTGTATTTATACACTTTGTTCATTCAATAAAAAACAAATAAAAAAACAACTGGACGATTATGTAGAGGAATTTCTAGAACTGTGCCATCAGGTATTTTGGGACAGAGCACTTTAAAAATTCACTTTCCGAGTGGGCTTAGCGACAAAGTGCTACAATTAATTCTCATGTGGAACAGGAACTGCTCATTATTTTAATATATCTCGAGTATGTGGCTGGTTCTTCATTAATTGTACAGGAGGAAGTCAACTCTGAACTATCTATACTCATCACAACATTGCCTGCCCAAAATGCTTGAGTGGACTTAACAGAACCTGTTTCAGAGCCCAGCCAGCCACCTCACTGCACAGATACATTGCCAGAGCCCACCATTAACAGAGAGAGCAAGCCTTCTGCAATGAATAAACCAAGAGTGAGGATTAAACCTGTTGTTGTTGAGCCAGCAACATCCTGTGCCGATACTGCTAGTGGAGTTTAAGGGGAATAGAGAAATTCCCGACCCCCACTCCCACCACTGAAAGTGAGCTCTACACATTTAGAAATAACTGTGAACCAGAATCCCTAGCTCCCCCTCCAGACGCTTATGCTGTCACTCCACCTCGGTCCCATTGGTTCCTCCCGTCCTTGACTCCACCAGATACCATTGTCTTTGCGGCTGCAACAGGATTCCTTGTCCCCCAGGCTCTGCACAAGGTCTGTCACTACAAGATTTTTTTTTTCATGAATATAACAACTCATAAATCATACAGAATGATATATTTTGAAAATATAAAAATGCAGAACATTTTCTTTGATGTATAGGTTTTTGTGTAGGTGTAGGGTTAGGCGATTACATTTAGGCTTTGTACAGTTTGAAAATCATTGTCTATAGAATGTCCAAACAAAACATCTGTTTGTGTGTGTGTGTTCTGTTCTGTTCTTTTTGGAACAGTGAAAAAAATCTAGAATCTCATTTCACCTTCATTGTGTAACAACTTGAGGTGCGGTGTGCGATGTGGAGGAATGAAGAGAAGCAGCACTGCAGAAAACTCAGGTTTATTTGACAAAACGTAAAAGAAAAAGACTATCACTACACACTCAAAACAGCACTTGTTGTGCAAAACATAGGAATTACTTGAAACATGTAAACTCAGAACTAACCGGAAACAGTTACAACAATCGACAACCACATGGGAACACAGGAGGGTATTGAACAAGAACACACATTAGGGACAGGACTTGACAAGATGAGTGATTAACACAATAGGAGACACAAGGGCATGGGAAGATACACAGACAGGACCCGGAAGTGCAACATGACGAGACTGTGACAAATTGTACAGAACACTGTGGTTCAGAGATTCTGCAAAATACTACCTTACAAAGATATTGTTTTGATGTACAAAGCATATTACAACGAATGCTGATTCTTTATGGAGTGTTTCCCTATTTATAGAAATGATCTATCAAGGTATTCTCACTGTATTTATGAGGAAGTATATTTGAATAATCTCTCTCCCTAAAAGCCTGATCATATTTCTGCTTAGAAGCTATATAATAATGATCGTTAATGAAATATCCAAGAAGCATTTCTATGTACCTCTTTTCTCTATAGCTAGTTTTATGTGGAATTTTTTTTTTTTGCATGTTATTTTTTGAGAAAATAAAAGAAAATGTTTATTGTGTGGTAAATTGGACGTGGCCAAATCTGAAGTGATTCGTTATGCTATAAATGCAGATAATGGATATATATCATAAAAATTTAACAAATGTATACATTAACAATACATTAACAATAATTTAAACATTATTAAACATTAAATTTAAAACAGAATGTATATTGGTTATTACAGGATCCATTTGTCAACTGTTCAATGAAAAAAAGATTTGTTTACACTGTCTACAATGAAATGACAAGTTACACAGTACGAAACAAAACAAATATATACAGAAAATCAGTAATTTGTTTTGTAAAACATAGTCCATTATTCATTATATCAAACTGATATCATAGTTAACACAAATAAAATATTGATTAATTGATCAAATCAGGGCAACAGTGTTACACCATGATAGAAAAAATTTAATGAGCTTGTGTGCTACTGTTGCACCAAGGCTCTGATACCATATTTTCTATGAATTTATTTGGTGGAGGCAGTCCTTTTGCAGTGTCACTAAATCTGAATAGAGTTAAATGAACTCTGATTAGAGTGTATTCGGTCCCAAACTACAGAGAGTTAAAGTAACTTTGAGTCAGTGTTTAAGAGAAAAAATTCCTGAAAATGTTAAGAGAAAATTAAGAGATTGTTTACTAACCACATGATTACTAACCAGTGACACTTTATTTCTGTCACATGTCTACAGGAGCTCTTATTGACAATTAACAGAGGTTTAGATGTTGACGTTTTATTGAAAATATTAATAAATTGTGTGGTCACCATTATGTTGATCAGTGATTAATTTAGTTAGGGAGTTTGACTCCTGGCTTTTTATGTGTGTTTGTGGTCCCGGAAATGCTTTTCATCAAAATGCATAATTGTTTTGCAAAAAAAAAAAAAAATGAACCAAGATGGTCAGATGATGCAGTTTTCATATTGCACATACTAAACTAAATGATTAAACACTGATTGATTTATTTAAACTGTAATTCAATTAAATATATTTTTATTGAGATTTCAATACAGAATTTAAAAATACCGTAGTCAATATTTTTACCTGTAATCTTGGATAGACACTTTTCACTGAGTTTGTTGCAAGACATACGGGAGTGTTATGGTAAAAAAGAATGCATGCAGTTTTCCATTGATTAATTTATTTCCTCAAAAATAAGGCATTATAAAGTATTGTCTTCAACATGCCTTGGAATAACTCATGTGCTAGCGTTCCAGGCAATATGTATCTTCTTTCACTGCTTTCCAGTTACATTTACCTGCTCTGCAGACCCTACCCTGGCCACAGCAGGGGTCGAGACTGTTTGGGAGGTGCAGTCCTTAAGTGTTATTGGTGATGGCAGCATTGTACCTGGCAGCAGAGAGTGCACTGCACAGATTCATTCATGCATTCTTATGTTGTCCTGCAAGGGGCAGGGAGAGGGGCGAGTGAGTGACTCACCCCTCCGCACACTGACTGGTGCTATGGAAGTGTGTCAGAAACGATCTGTCACTTCTAGGCCTGTCACTTTCAATCAGTTGTACACAAGCAAATGCACAAATGTTAGTCCAGAGAGCAAGGGAAAAGGGCCTGCTCATTTAAAGCCAGAGCATGAGAAGGAAGAGACCCAGAGGAACAAGCACAACACACACATAAATGTGTGATACAGCCATGTTCCCACAGACAGCAATGTGTGACATGCACATGCATCCAGATATATGGAACATATTCATACCACTTGAAGAGAGAAAGTTCACCAAATTGATAGCAATATTTGAAATCCTAAATATATCCGAGCCAATTCGAATATGTTAAGTGTCTTTTGGGTAATAATTAATTAATGCATTCAGTAATAGCTTTTTTTATTAGTAGTATATTGTTATTGTACAAATGTAGTATATTGTTATATATATATTATGTTATTTTTTTAATGGGTGGGGACTGAAGGAAGTGAAGAATACATTAATAATAACAATAATAACTAAAATGTACATTTCCTAAAGAAAATGCTCGCAGTGGCAAAATTCGGCCCAGGCCAGGTGAGGTAGTAGCTAGGGTAACCATGATGTTGCTAGGCAGTTGCTAGGGTAACCAGAGTGGTTGCTAGGTGGTTGCTGGGGTAACCAAGGTTGTTGTTAGGTTGTTGCTAGGTGGTTGCTAGGGTAATCGGGTTGGTTGCTAGGCGGTTGTTAGGGCGACCAGGCTGGTTGCTAGGGTAACCAGGGTGGTTGCTAGGGCGTTGTTAGGTGGTTACTATGGTACTCAGGGTGATTGCTGGGGTGTTGCTAGATGGTTGCTAGGGTAACCTGGGTGGTTTCTATGAGGTTGCTAGGGTAACCGGGGTGGTTGCTATGGAAATCGGGGTGGTTGCTAGGCAGTTGCTTGGGTGTTACTAGGGTAACTGGGTTGGTTACTTGGGTTATCCTAGGTGGTTGTTATGGCTCAGCTAGGGTGTCCTGGGGTGTTGCTAGATAGTTATTTGGTGTTCTGGGTGGTTTCTATGGCATTCTTAGGATAATATAACACTTAACTATTAGCATGTAGCTATTCACTGCTAGCATATGTGGCATTTTGGAAGTCCTGTTTGCTAGCATGAGTCAATAGAGCCAACCTCCAAGTCTCTGTCTCTGTGACGCTGTGCTGCAGAGCCATGTTCAATTCAAAATCCCAATGCAATTTGCCATAGTAGATGGTGTTTCATGGGACGGCTTTCCCCATTCATTTCTATGGGGAAAGTTTGGGGGCTCTAGCACCCCAGGGGTGCAACTTTTACCCCATTGTGTGGTATGTTCTTACAGAGCCTGCAAGCCTCTTCAAATGTAGCGGGTTTCATCTTTTTACAAATTTCTCGCTCTGAGTTATAAATAGTCAAAAAATGTTCAATGCAAAGTCAATACGTCCAAAAATCGCTACTTTTTCGCCCCTGGGGCGAACATTGTACCCCCGACCTCTTAGAAAAGATATATTACACCTCTCCTCAATAGGCCGCACGTTTTGACACCTCATTCATGAGTCTAGGACAAACGCTCTAGGTGGAGTAGCGTGCCGAAAATTTGGTGGAATCAGCATCATTATTATAGGCACGCCCGTCGAGCACCACTAATAATATTGATAAATGAACCCACCATTGAAGGCATTGTATTGGCAGGATGTTATGCAAAAATTTTGACTATAGAGGCAGCAGTTTTAATCTTTGGAACACATCCCAACCATCAACACAGGCATCCAATTATGGTAAGAAAAACCTGAGCAGTAGGTGACTGGGATCTTGGAAAGGATCTTTTCTCTTTCCCAGTCCTCTGTGAAGGCTGTGGATTGCTGAGAGATTAATTTAGAGACCGTTCAAGTTGAAGGCAGAGGTGGTGCACGAACAGACCAGACACTGCACTGATCATTGAAAATAATTATTTGCTGTGTCACTAGCAACCCCTTTCGTCCATTCATCATGTCAAAAAAACATCTTTGACAGGCACTGTGTGTGTGTGTGTGTGTGTGTGTGTGTGTGTGTGTGTGTGTGTGTGTGTGTGTGTGTGTGTGTGTGTGTGTGTGTGTGTGTGTGTGTGTGTGTGTGTGAGTGTGAGTGTGAAGACATTGGCACGGATTACTATTAATGAAGAGAGGAATCTCACATCAAGATTTATGGATTAATCCCTTTTGGGTTTGAAAATACAAAAGATCTATACTTGGAGGCACAAGGTCGCAAGTTTTGTAATTTAAATGAAAGGGTTTAAAAGGTGACAAATGAACAAAGCACAGTTTCATTACGGACTGATTCTTATGTACATCTCTTAAGATTTATTGCAGCATAATCCTTTTCTTAAAGAAAGGAGTGAACACTGAAATGATTAATCTCTTTTAATGTTGGTGTCTGAAACAGCCCTTTCTCTATTTGTAATTGCCAAAGAAGCGAAAGTCCTCATTGTTGGTTCAGGATGTTGCTACACTCTGGGAATGAAATGTCCAAAAGAACCTCTGATCTTTTTTTCCCCTCTCACTCGCTTTTCTTCAGAAGCTTAAAACGTCCGGAGGGTAAGTAACTAGTAGGCCCCGGTTAATGCTACCATGCGCTTGAAGTCATTTTCAGAACAGGAGGCAGAAATACTGGACAAGAGAACAAGAAAACACAACAAATATAAAGGCCAAATTTTGAAACAAATTACACACAGGGGCATGTGTGCTGCCATGATGTATTAAGGTGTGGTATACCTCTATCCACTCTGCTGGATAAGCACTTCACTGATCCTGTGCATAAACATAATTTGAAGTGTCGTCTACAAGAGCCTTGCGGTGGATGAGTTTCAGCCCCGGGCAAATTGGGTGCAATAATTCACGATAATGTAAAGGAATATGCAACCCTGCCTTGTGTGAAATGTCTCTCTTTCAGCTCATCATTAATATCAGACAATATGACAGTCAGTCACGATGTTGTTAGAGATTGTATTGAGAACAACATTAATTATGTGTACACATTCATGCTGACTGAAGGGAGACAAATGGTTCTTAAAACTCCAGTCTGAACCCCCTCCCAAGACCCTCATCCCCCAATTCTTTCTCGCTTGCTCTCTCTCTCTCTCTCTCTCTCTCTCTCTCTCTCTCTCTCTCTGTCCCCCCCGCTATAATTTGCACCTCCTGGAGGTAAGCAAAGTCAGTGGAGTGCGAGTGAGAGCAGGGCGGGACTCCGCAGTGACATGACAGAAATGTTAGTGACGATGAATTTCATATGTGCCAGTCACAAAGTGAGATGCTTGGCTGAGCTGACTGCTCTCATCACTGTATCTCAGGTAGACTCATGTTCTTCAGGCAAAAGACAAGAACAGAAAAAAACAACAACAAAAAACAGTAAATCATCACTGATAGCTGGCAATAATATTCATATCATTTTCAAATGATAAATTATCAGTAATTGTATTATTTCAGTGCTATTACATTTTAATATAATTTATTTTGGTGCAAATCTTGGATGGAAAAAAACAACAAAACAACAACTCTGATTTACTGTACAAGAATATGCTGATCGCTTGGTTTTTACTTAATACTGAAAACAAAGTAGTGTGTTGATCTGCTAAATGTCCTAAGAGAAATAAAATTCAGCGTTCAGAGCTCAGACTGAAGAAGAGGGTCAACCTCTGAAATGTCACTGCAATCATCATCCTTCACATAATTATCATAGGTACAGAAATGAAAAAAAATGATGCCTAAAAAACCTTAATGTGCACGCATTTATGCATTTAGTAAGATCTTTATGGCATTTTTTATGGTTTCAAAGCCCAAGTAAACATTAAAACATTTTACCTATTATAATTCTTACATAAATCATGGGAAAAACAAGTGTAAAGAGTAATAGAAAAAAATGAATATTAAAGCATACATGGCATGAAGCAGGTAGTGTAGATGTCTCCTCTGTGCTGAATGAGTGAGGTTGACAGATCGTTGCTCTCTTCTCTGCCCAGTCCTTTGAATACACATGTCCTTGTGCTCCAAATGCGGGCTGACAGCTTGCCCGGAGAAATAAAGTTGGTAGTTTGGGGCGTTAGTAAAGAGCCTGAGCGAACAGGACATGCTATGTACACCCAGGCTAACAATGAACATATGCTTTGTTTTTCTGATGCCAACATGGAGCATTCATGGCCCCAAGAGACTCCTGAGATTCAGGGACCAGTTGGAGCGAATAGCCTGCTGGCTATTTTTGCCTTTTTTGGCAGACCGTTGTTTCTCATTTATTTTGCAGTACTATATTAAGCAATGTTGCATTGTGAATGAAATCCCTCTGAAACTTTAAATCATGACCAAATTGTTTGACTTGGCACACTGGCACACAACAAATTATCTGAATCTACTTCATATTAAGTGTCCTGTTAACATTTTAATTAATTATTTGATGCAATATTGTGTAGATACATGTTTTATGTTACTTATATATAAACAAACTTACTAAAATAACATCTATATTTAAGTTCTGTAATTAATTTATGACTTTACATTTACATCTATAATTACACTTTGAAAAATGAAAAAATAAATTAAATGAAAATGGTTTATTCAGTATATGTGCTGCATTCCAAATGTTCTGAAGCTAGATGATATCTTTGTGTGAGGAAAAGACTGACCTGTGTGTAGTCTGGGTCAGTGATTATCACCCATGAAATCCCTCCCCGAATATTATTAAAACATTAACATTTAACATTAACATTATTTTTTTTTTAAACTTAGTTCAAACTAGATAAAGATACCTAATATAAATTGGTACTAATACTAATATCTAGTACTAATAAAAGTATTATATGAATGGTTTATTTTATAATACTGTTCAGTAATAAAGCATTAACAAACACATGAATAAAGCATCAGTTGTTAATTAGAATTAGAAAGAGTTTAAGTGTAACCCTTATAGAGTATGTAGGTGCTCTTCAGACAGAGCTTTTGACTTCATTTGACTTAATTAAAGCCTAATAATATGACAGTTACCACCATTTCCGTAACTGAAGAGACAGACAAAATTACAGATGGACTTCACAGATCTAAGCCGTTTGGAAGATGTCTAAATTAAAAATTAAAAATAAGATCTGTGAGTTGCTTGAATGAATGGTGATTGGTTCTGAACATGTCTGTGATCAGAACTTTAGATCATGGTTTTATTGACCTCTGCTGTTGACCAGGTGTTATTCTGGACAGGAATTGCAATTATTCTCCACCTGTGATGATCTCAGAGGTGGACGGAAGTCATTAAAGCTCAATCATTAAAGCCAGTTTCTCAGTTTCAGATTTCCACAGCAACTTAAGCGAGTTAAAACGCAGATCTGTCTTTCCTCTACAATACTTTTATTATGTGGCTCTTAATTTTGCAGCTATGATGAGAAAATTGTCATATTCACAGGAAAAAAAAAACATGAGTACAATCCTTGGCAACCAAAATTTTTACTAAATACAAAAAGAACAAGACATTATTCTGCTAATTATACTTATTGTTTACAACACCAAGGTCATGGGTTCAATCCCTGGGAAAGCAAGAACTGATTCAATGTGTTCCTTGAAAGCAATGTATGTCGCTTTGGATAAAATTGTCTGCCAAATGTAAATGTGTTTGATTTCTCTAGATCACTGACTTGTAAAAGTAGTGTTTATTTGCACCAGAAAGTAAGTTCACAGTCACATTTATCATGTGTACATACGTAACTTGCATACTATTGATGTGTTTTCATCTCAGGCCATGCAGTCAAGAAGTGCAACAAAAAAGAGAAAAAACGGATGAATGATTCTGAGATCTCATAATTCTTTTTTAACCTGAAAGGACAGTTATTTTCTGCTGATTGATGATCTTTGCAAGCATATACTCCATACATTACAGCCTTAATGGATTTTTAGCAGTAACCGATGACAAGTTGGTGGTCAAAGGTCTCATTTTTGAAGATGCTCACCTATACCTCAGGTCTGAGAGGTTTATCAGAGCAAAATCCCTCCAGAAGTGACAGATAGGTACCGTTAAGCTACAAAGTGGATGGGAGCAGGGTAGAGGGTACGAGTGCAGATGGGAAGTTCTGTCTCATCTCAGTAATGAAGCACACCTGAACTCTGCTTTAAATACCAGAAGAGAGGATGGAAATGTCACATGCAATTAAAACTCATGATACAAGATGGCACAAATCAAACCTACACTCCAATTCCCCCCCTCCTCCAGAGAGAGAAAGAGAGAGAGAGAGAGAGAGAGAGAGAGAGAGAGAGAGAGAGAGAGAGAGAGAGAGAGAGAGAGGGGAGAGAGTAGGAATGACAGATCACCTCTGTACAAACTATCACAAGAAAACTACAGCAAAATTCTTCCTACACCACCAAACTGTGACTCTTGCTTAATACTGGGACTATATCTGTCATTATTAATCACCATTCACTTACCTTCACTTATATTCACTTTTTTATGTTGTCCCTCTACTTAATTTATTAAGTGAAGGGACTTAATGCCTCCCTTTTGCACTGACAGTTATCACACAAGCATAATCTGATCTGATTTTTAAAAAAGCAAATAAGAGATATAAATTCATCAGTGAGGTGGTGGAAAAAGGTTTTTTTTTTTTTTTTTTTTTTTTTTCAAATGCTTCAGTTCACTGTCCATAATGCTGTAAATATACCATGGCAATAAAAACTGAGGTGATGTGACCTAAATAAAACATGACACACCAAACATCAACCTCTTATAACAGTTACAGTGGAATTCTAGATGCTGATATTTCCCCATTGATTTGCTGGACCAGTCTGTGAAATGTGGAGAAATGACATACAGCTAAAGTTATTTTAGAAATCTCCAAGATTTGAAAAGGACAATAATAAGAAAAATATTAGTTTGGTCAAACAAGAGAAATGAGATCTTAATTTCAGCTCTGTGAACTTAAAATTATGCCATTTTTGAGTATTAAGTGTGAATGAAATCCACAATTATTTGAATTTCAATGCAATCTGTTTTCTGTTCCCTTTTCTGAATATGAAACATTTAGTTTTTATGCCAAAAGAGAGAAAAAAAGAAGAAAAAAACACTGCCCCACCTCAGGGAATCTGTTTCATGTTTACTGCACGGTCTGTCCTGTGAATCTGAACACAAGAGCATGTAGGCCTATCGTAAATCTTTTTCACTGCAGGAGTGTTATTTCAGTGAGAAATTTGCCAAACATATGAATATATCTGGCTTTATTTGCCTAATATGCTTGGTACTCATCTCCTGTACTTTCCCCTCACTATCTGCTGAGTGTGCAGTCTCACTGTCTGCAGTCACACTAATTGGACCCCTCTCTGATTCACCTCCAAGACCCCAGTATGTTCAAACAGATAGGAAAATAAAACACAGTCCTAAAATAATGAGATTCCTCAGGTCGTTTCAAATGTAACAGAAAATTATGACATTTTGGTTTGAACCCAGCTGACTTCTTAACAATGTGAAGACAAAAGAAGGCCCGAATGGTTGAAGTCACCCCCTATTACTTTGATATAATTACTCTGTATTAATCCCATCTTGATAATGACAGGGAGAGTTCTCTCTCTCTCTCTCTCTCTCTCTCTCTCTCTCTCTCTCTCTCTAAATAATTTTGAGAAAAAATAAATAAATAAAAGAGGGAAGGCTAAATAAATAAATAAATAAATACAAAAAGAATCTCCCACGATGGATTCAACACGAACATGTCTAGACCTCTTTTGAATGAAAAATGATATGTGAGGGAAAATAAAGCAATATGACCAGAAGGACCAGGAATTCACCAGATGAGTGTCAGCGGAGAGGTAAAAAATGAAGCATTTACCTGTTCCTAATCTAATTTCTTCATGGCTTTCTGTAGATATCGGACCCCGCCGTGAATAAGCTTAGTGTTTGCGCTGCCAGTCCCAGGTGAGAAATCGCTCCACACTGTCAGAGAGTGAGAGTGAGGAGAGTGAGGGAAACCGGCTCTGGATCAACGTCAGCCTGATATTTGGATACTTATTCTCACCAGCACAAAATGTTTAGAATATATTACATATCATTTTCATATGCATCTCTCCTCTAGCTGTAATGTGCTTTAAAGGCAAACCGAGGACTGGGGTAGCATGTCTTTATGAGAGGGCATTCATATCTCCATGGGAAACGGGAGACGTTAATATGTATGAGCACACATGCGACTGTTAAAAATCTCTAAATGTTGAAATAATAGAGTTTATCTGGAGGTTTCAGACTCCAGCTATTTAACTAGTTTTATATATATGTGTGTGTATATATATATATATATATATATATATATATATATATATATAGAATTGCAAATTTGTTTGGGAGACTGCAAAGAAACAGGCATGTATTTTCAGACGTAGGTGAAAGAGAGAAAGCTGTAGATGAGACACTCACACAATCCGCACGCCAAACCTCTGGTTTCTCTGAGAATTACAAGCTGTACATCCAAATATTCACAAAAAAAGAGAGGCAGAGAGAGAGAGAGAGAGATAGAGGGAGAAAAAATTAAGTGGATTAGGATAGGGGATGAGCACATTTTGAGTTTCAAAACCCTCCTTTCTCAATCTCTTGCGCACATTTTTCAATATTAGACACTGAAATGAATAAAAAAGAACAAATAAAAACATATTAAAGAAACCTTGAACTTGAGCATAGATAATTGATTTGAAAATGAAAAGAGATGATCACTTGAAGACTCATTTGGGAGAACCAGTGTGCCATACTTCAAACACAGGGATCAGGCTTTACCCCACGTTTCTGGAAGACAAAAATCCCTCTAAGTCCAGTACTTCCGATGAGGAGGCCTCCTGAGGAGGAGGCTGAAGCCACTTAGCGGCTGAGCCTGTGCGAGCAGCCCTGCAAGCAGTTAACACACAATGAGCTGCAGCGTTATGCAACAGCCGCTCAGAAAAGATCTTTCTACAGCTGCAAGTGGGACGCGTACAAAACAGAGTGCCGGTCGAAATCCTCCTCTTGGTGTTAAGAAGCAAATAGGATTGATCCAAATTTCTCAAATGAGAGAGAGTAAAAGGAAAACCATGTGGCAAGAGAGAGAGGGAGAGAAGCGCTTTTGTTGTGTTGGCTTCATGGCTTCTACTATATGTACAATACTGTATGAAATGTAATGTTTTTGAGTCTTATCAGCAGTAAAGAGGATGTCAGAAATGAGGATGGCATTGCTGTACCTAGAAGTTTTACAAAGGTTTCTGCCAGTGTGTCAATCTAATAAACCCAAAATACACTGCTTAAATAAATTAAGTGAACACTTAATCATCACAGTATAACACCAAGTCAATTAAACTTCAGGGGAATCAATCTGTCCAGTTATTAAGCAGAAGTGATTGTAAATCAGTTTCACCTGCTAAGGTTCAAATGAAAGTGATAACAGGAGCTCTGCAGAGAACCGCAAGACAACCCCCCCAAAAATCCAGAATTTTGCAGCTGGTGGCCATTGACAATTGATTTTTCCTTCCTGACTGATTTGTCTGTTGTTTTGTTTTGTTAGGGTTCTTGTCTCTGTCTGTATGAGGCAGTTCCTGCAACTTAATACGGTTACACATGCACTCCTGCTCCTCCAGGATGATCATCTCAAGGAGATTTGAGATGTGTCTCCCAGGACAGTTTCAAGAGCATGGAGGAGAGACTGGGAGACCGGCATTACATGAGGAGAGTTGGAAAGGGACATAGAAGGGCAACAACCAGCAGCAGGACCGGAATCTGCTCCTTTGTGAGAGCAGGAACAGGAGGAGCTTCCAGAACCCTACAAAACGACCAGAATTAAATCCTCAGATCATTGTCAGAGCTTATGCTGTTCCAGTGGCTCTGAGTTCCTCCTGGTTCATGATGATGAGAATGCCCTGTCACGTGGATGGAGTGTGTAGGCAGTTTTTAGATGATGATGGCATTGATGCCATTGACTGGCTCTTATGTTCCCTCGAATCCAATTACGAACCTCTGGGACATTGTGTATCGGAGCATCTGAAGCCTCCAAGCAGCATAAGAGCATGTCCAGGAACTTCACGGATACCCTAATCCTGGTCTGGGAGGAGATCAGGACACCATCCTCCATCTCATCAGAAGCCAGATGTTGTTGTGAGTGAATGTGGAGCTGAAAACACGACTCACTGACATTATGTGCTTCTGTGATAAACTTAACGCAAGTTGGATAAGCCTGTAACTTGTGTTTTACATTGATTGTTTGCATGATTTTGATTCCAGTGTGTTTATGATTTTGGCCTCCATTTTCATATAATATTGTTCTTAACAAATTGCCTTATTTTTTGTATCCGTGTATTATTTCATTTGTTTTTTTCATTTATAAAGTAAAATCTCCAATTGTGTCCAAGCTCTCACAGATCCCACAAATTTTCTATGTTTTGATATTCTCAATGCAGCAAGAATCACAGTGGGCCAGAGCTCATGCACACTTCATTAGGTTATATCTGTCCTCCAAAGTCACACGATTTATAGAACACCTTATTAGAAAGCTTTTATGAGTAGTACCGAAATTTCATAAAGCAAGAACCTTAAAACAAACCAAAATATCAACACACCAAGTAATGGAACTGGATGGAACTGGAAATGAGCAAATAGCCATTTAAATAATGCATCCTGAATCATTTTCCTGTTATAAAGCTGTTTATCAAGAGCTTTATAACAGGACTATATAATAACAGGACTTCTACAAAGCACTATATAAATTACAAGGTGACTTGACTAAGCAAAATGTATTTGACAGAATAAGAGGTATATCTTCTTTCAGCGGGCCGGCACCAAAACACAAATATCAGACTCCTCTGTGTGTTACGTAACAGCGTGCTGCTCCTCATGGGATGGTGGCCATTCTCACCTGCTCCAACACATGCAAACCAGCTAGCCATTCATTTCACTGTCACATGACTTCAGGGGACACTATGCATTTATAAATGTGTTTCATTACTATGCAAGTCTTCATATTCTATATGATGGATTCAACAAAACACAAATCATGCATTTTCTGCAGAAGGACAGAAGAAAAAAAAGTGACAGCAGAAAGAAATAAAGAACGATCAATCACATGCTAATTTATTTACTTCCCCCACTCCTAACGAGTGACCAGCATGATTAATCACAAATATGCACGCCACATGCATATGACATTGTTTAGTGTAATACAGTGCGATTTCACTGTTCTCCATAAACCTGTGCTTGACAATAAACGCATGGGTTGAATTTTCTTTAAAATAGAGCTTTGAAGGAGTGAACATTATGAATTTTAGTATTTAGACTTGCATGCGTCTACACACATTTGGACAGAGGATCGTCTTACCCATTATTTATAATGCAGAAATGATAAAAAAAAAGAGTTTAATTGTACTGCATATTATGTATAACTTATGTATATTATGTGTAACTGACATTCAGGAAAAGCAAATGAAGCCAACTGAATCTTATTGCAGTCATCACCTTCAACACTCCCTGCCACCTCACTGGAAGAAAAAAATAGGCAATAAAAAGATCTATTTATTATGGCAATCATTTCAATTGAAGAGCAAATTTTAGAGCTTCTCATATGTTTCCCAAAAAACTTCGATATAAATATACATGATTAACTTGTACATAACTATGGTGTCAGAAGACATCTTAAAAAAAAAATTCTTATGAAATGGTTCTCATTATGGTCAAGTTATTTGAACATTGCTGCCATGTTAATTCTATAGCTCTATATTACTTTACAGAGCTCTTCAGTGGACATGTTGTTAAAATGAATGCAATACAATCAAATCAGTAAGTGGCTGGTTAAAAGCTTTCCTGTAGCTCAATCAGTAGGGCATTGGTGCTTACAATGCCAAGGTCATGGGTTTGATCCCAAGGAAAGCAAGAACTGATTCAATGTGTTCCTTGAATGCAATGTAAGTTGCTTTGGATAAAATGTGTAAGTGTAAAAAAAGGTGGGGAAAATGTCTATGTAGAAAAAGCAACATCTATGAAGTGTGGTAAGAGTCACGAGTGTTTTGTGATGAAAGGGAAACGTAACTATTATAATTAGCAGAACATATGAACATATTTGCTAAAATGTCTTTGTAGAAGCTGGAGGGTAATTAATTACTAACTAACTATCTTGCTTCAGACTGACAGTGATTTTTCCTACTGAATAAAGCACAATTTAACAATTGATTGTGACATAAGAGCCCACCTGCAGCTTGAGAATTAATTTTCATACAAGATGGAGGAAAAAAAAACTCAACTAGGATATATTGGTCCATGGCATGAATATGCAAGAACTCACAATATGCCGGAAGAGTCATTACTAATGTTACTGCCAATTACAAGGCATGTCATGACACTGATTCATGAATATTCAACACTGACAGATCTTCATGTTCGCCACAGTGATGGATCTCGTTTTACAGCTTCACTGAGGTAGAAGAGAAGGGACCTTCATCACAGCACAGGGGAGTCATCCAGCTGCAATACAAGCTGTTTCATTAGGGTTAAATAGTAAAACGTGTGTTATATAGAAGTGCACAGAAATGATGGAGTGCTCCCTTGTTCCATAGAACTCACATTAAAGCATATTAAGTAGACATTTAGACCTGAAAAGAAGGAAACTTAAATTGGAAAAAAGACATAGACCAGTGCCTTGAGCAAAAAGAGGTGCTTCATGACTGCTAGTGATATGGATTTATGTAATTTATTTATTTATTTATTTTAGATGAATCTTCTGGAGAATTAAATCATGCAATCAGCAGCATCTGACCTTTTTGAACTTGCATGAAAATGGGAGAGATTCTATCATCTCTAAATCCAGCTCAATCACAATCATAGGATTAATTCTAATTATCTCGTAGGGGGAGAGCTGGACACACATAATTCTTGTCTAAACAGGCACTTTATAACTTTTTAGGAGACAGTGTCTAGGCTGGACAGTGAATCCACTCTCATTGATAATATCAGGTCAGTATGTCACAGTGGTCATGCAATTTCAAAAGTCTGCTGTCAATAAACATTTCCAATTAAAGAAGAGTTGGCTTTTTTCATTACTCAGCGGATCAACAACAACAGCATTGTGTCAAAGTTAAGAAACCTCACAATGACAATGACACTGGCACTGGCACAGCGTTGATTTTATGCCCTGTCTAACACAAGCAACGCAAATACACATTCAACTCAAACATTTATAGCGCTGTCCATGGTACTTCAGTGCTTCAGTTTTCAGGTTAGAGTGCTGAATGGACAGTTTCTGTCAAACACAGCACATCCTGAAAGGAGTGCCTATTCATCACCATTTTTTTTTAATCATTTATCAGTGTTTCTGATTTTGTAGTTGTCATTTTGATTTGTAAGTCAGGATAGATCTGTGTAAATATTTACACTGTATATCTGTTGTTCTTGTTCATATGTTTATATATTTTAATTCCCCTCTCTGCACACACACACAATCACAATCACAATCACACACACACACACACACACACACACACATATAAATGTTGTGTTTTCATCTTTTATGGGGACAGTCCATTGACATGATGATTTTTTAGCCTGTACAAACTGTGTATTCTATGCCCCATATACAGAACCCTTACAGAAAAAAAAAATCTGCGTTTCAAAAATAATTTTAATCTGATTCATAAGCTATTTTGCACTTGGAGACCAAATAAAATATATTTTTTGCTAACCTTGTGAGGACTTTTGCTCCTCATAATGCAGGGTTCACCAGGACCACACACACACACACACACACACACACACACACACACAGTCACACACACAGATTCTTCAACGTAATTGGGAAATAACTTCAGTCCAATTTGATTGCTCTTCATTTGCTGCGTCTTCTTCCCCATGAGCAGTGATTAAACTATGCATATATATAAGGCAGTTAGTAATTAAATGAGCCAATGGGCAATTATTGCTTAATTGTATGTAATTTCCCTTCATTAAAAAGGTAAATGAAAGCAGGCCGTATTGTGGATATAATACATTAGATATAGCAATAAACCCAATCAGGTGTTTAGCACATGGCTGGTCGCTTTGCCTGTCATTGGTTATGTGTATTATAACTGGCAGTTTTAGACATAATGTTTAAATTTGACGTCATGGACTCATGGGGCAAGTTTGTTCTCACATATCAGTCTTGAATGACAGTGCATTTTCTGGTTCTCACTGACAATTTGTTCAACATAAGGATGGAACACATTGATCATCGCTGTATTTGAGTGCGTTTATAACAACATATAAAGCATAATCCAAAATTATTGTTTCGTGGGTGATGAACAACAGTGTCCCCTAGAGGACTACCACCCCATTTGGAGAACACCACAGTGGTTTAGTACAGATACCAACATCATACAGCTAGAACACAGTCGCTTGTAGAAGAGGTATTGAGAAAACCTCACAGGCCTTAATTTTCTATCTTTGGTCATAAAAAAATTGACCAGCAGAGATTTTTTATTTATTTTTACATATAGTGGTTTTACGTGTAAAACCATGAGATAGTTTGTTGCTGTATAAAGAAGCAACATTGGGATTTGTAGAAAGAGGCTGTAGACATGATGCTAAGAGAGACCAGTCTCAGATAACAGTAAAATCCACGCATTCAGATTCACCAGGACTGAGGGGAAGTGACCTCTATTTCTAGACTTCAGCAAGTGTGTCAAATGGTTGTTTTCTTCATCACATTTTTTCATATATATGTGTGTGTGGTTCTATTTCCCTGTCTTCTTTTCCGTTCATCCTTAAAATGAAATGACCATAAGGATGCCTCTGATGATAACCCCTCCTCCATTGCCTGGCTGGCAATGACTGTACTCTTGATTTGTACTCAAATAGATGCAGTGTTAAGGATTCAGTATACTGACCTATGATTACCTAACGGGGAAGCTCTTGTTTAATAAAATCTAGGCTGTGTTTAGGTGAGTTTAGCCAGCAGAGCCAACTCAAAGCCATATTGTTTAGATGTTTTATCAGATTATTTAATATTTAATTTTTACTGCTGTTGAGTATTTAAGCATTGACTAATGTCTCCAGGATATTTAGTTTTCTTTATATTGTTTGTTGTTTAAACTAATATTTACAGTCTTTAGAAACAATTTAAAAAACACAATATTATAATATTATAATCCATTGAACAGACTTCAAATCTTTTTTCATCAGAGTTTTAATTTCTTAACATGTTTATGTATACATGTATACTGTGCACACTGAAAGTGTTATTCGATCGTGGGGAGAGAGTACAGCAGCTCTCAGCCATGCTCCGGCTGTCAGTCAGTCCTCAGATTGGCAGAAGAGTAGCGCAGCTGATTGGTGCTGCTCACATATGACGCAGATGACGTGCTGAACTCAAGCACGTGGGTCTCACATAAACAAAGACACATTGGCAGACTGAGCTCTACATGCCAGTGTTGAGATCCGAGCTGTGCGGACAACACGCCGTACTGGACATTTACACACATATTCTGCTTCGCAAGCTTATGGATACAATATAGTATTGCTGATGGTCTACTAAGGTATGTCAATGCCTTTCTTTCAGTTTTTGTGCAAATATGCAGTTTAAGTAAGCATAACACAATTGTCCTATCGAATTTTGTTTTAAACAGTCTCTGATATCTGTTTGTTGGTTTCTTCTGGTTTTACGCAAAATGTTTTGTTGTTTTCTGTAGAGATGCGATGTGAGATCAGTTTTAATTCAGTTATTGTCTTAGACTAGAAACCAGCGCACGCTTATGTTTATGTGAAATTGTGTTTCTTCAGACATGAATTAATTAAATTGCATCAAACTCTAGAGTAAAAACAAATAAACAAGTGCCGCGCGCAAAACCTTAAACGTTCTACCCATCATGCATAGGCAAATGTTCTGATAAGGCGCAAGAAAGTGTTTAAAATCCCTAAGTTTAAGTAAGCTCTAAAATGTTTAACGTTATTTAATAAAATTATTTGCAAAATCAAGTGAAAGTTGTGTTCCTGTTATCAGAGGGAGAATCCAGAGCTGAGTCGTTTGACTTGAACCCCGATATTAAATTTCATCTGCTATTATCACCTTCACCAAGATCTGCAGAGGAACAGTCCCACGACTGAAGGTACTCACAAATGTCCACACGTTAAACGTGATTTTAAAAGTGACACTGCCAAAAGTGTTGTGCTGGCCATGAGGATGTAATTTTAGGTTGTGCTTCTATATTGATTGGGTTTGTTTTGTTCGCAGCCATGCCCTGCGTCCAGGCTCAGTATGGCTCATCCCCGCAGGGCGCCAGTCCTGCGTCTCAAAGCTACAGTTACCATACCAGCGGAGAATACAGCTGCGATTTCCTCACACCCGAGTTTGTAAAGTTCAGCATGGACTTAACCAACACCGAGATCACCGCCGCCACCACTTCTCTACCTAGCTTCAGCACCTTCATGGACAACTACAACACCGGTTATGACGTGAAGCCGCCCTGTCTTTACCAGGTGCCCCATTCTGGAGAGCAGTCTTCTATCAAGGTGGAGGACGTCCAGATGCACACATATCATCAGCAAAGCCATTTGGGCCCGCAGTCAGAGGAAATGATGGCCCACTCCGGGCCTATGTACTTCAAACCGTCCTCACCTCACGCTCCGGGAGCGGCGAACTTCCAGGTTCAGCCCAATCACATGTGGGAGGACCCGGGCTCCTTGCACACTTTTCATCAGAACTATATGACCTCGCACATGATCGATCAGCGCAAAAATCCCGTTTCCAGGCTCTCCCTCTTCTCATTCAAGCAGTCTCCACCAGGAACTCCTGTTTCAAGCTGTCAGATGCGCTTTGACGGGCCTCTCCATGTGTCCATGGGGCACGACAGTCCCGGAGCGCACCGAGCCCTGGACAGCCAGAGCTTCGCAGTGCCCAGTGCTATCAGGAAACAGGCAGGCATCGCCTTCAGCCACTCCCTGCAGCTCAGCCATGGCCATCAGCTGATGGACAGCCAGGTGCCGTCACCTCCGTCCAGAGGATCGCCGTCCACCGAGGGTCTGTGCGCGGTGTGCGGGGACAACGCGGCGTGCCAGCACTATGGAGTCCGAACGTGTGAAGGGTGCAAAGGCTTCTTCAAGGTATTCATCTATTATTAGTAGTAGTTGTATTAATTTGCAGGTTTGGTTGCTTCTCATGTCGGGTTCCTCTAATTATACGGATAAAATGAGACAGAATGGATATTTGAGGAACTGATGCGTGACGCGTTTTTATTTTGCTCGCATATATGATCAAAGGTCATTTACACCTAAAAGTAATCTCAATGTTTGTTTCTTAAATTATCAAAAGTTTCCCAGAATTGTATCTAATTTAATCTAATTTCTTTCAGCGCACAGTACAGAAGAACGCCAAATACGTTTGTTTAGCCAACAAAAACTGTCCTGTGGATAAGCGCCGGAGAAACAGATGTCAGTATTGCCGATTTCAGAAGTGCCTGGTGGTCGGTATGGTAAAAGAGGGTAAATCGCTATAATATTTTTCTACACTTGTGAAACGTTAGGAGGGGATCCGCGCGCGACCGCTGTTCATTAGATACTGGAAAAAAGAGTAGCTCTAGTGCGCAACTGCAATTATAATAATCCCCGATTTAATTGTAAATACATGTTACAACGAGCATAACAGCTCCTTGATAGTAACAGTGTTGTGTTGTTTTGACAGTTGTCCGGACCGCCAGCTTAAAGGGTCGGCGAGGCCGTTTACCCTCCAAACCCAAAAGTCCGCAGGAGTCTTCGCCCCCCTCTCCGCCCGTCAGCCTGATCAGCGCTCTGGTCAGGGCTCATGTGGACTCCAACCCCTCCATGAGCAGCCTCGACTACACCAGAGTGCGTTACATTGCATTCACATTTAACTGCACACATCATTTTAGACCTTAAGAGAAAAAAAGTCAAAATGCGCACGACTCTTGATGCGCTCTCTGCGCGAACTCGACAGAACCAATATTAGGAATTTAATATCATACAGTGTTTCATTAGAAACTTTCAGCACTTTGAGGGTGGCATATTTTACTCTCTAAATTGCTTTTGCAAGAAAGAAGCCAGTGAAATACAGACACAAGTTAAATTAAAGAGGGGGAAACTCTCCCCCCTTTAGAAATGGGCTTTGCAATTTCACGGGTTATATATTTTAAGGGAGCTCATTAAGTCATGTTTAAATTAAATTCCAGTTCCAAGCCAACCCGGACTACCAACTGAGCGGGGATGACACACAGCACATCCAGCAGTTCTACGACCTCCTCACGGGATCCATGGAGATCATCCGCGGATGGGCAGAGAAGATCCCCGGGTTCATCGAGCTGCCCAAACCGGACCAGGACCTGTTGTTCGAATCCGCGTTCCTGGAGCTGTTTGTGCTGCGCCTGGCGTACAGGTATAGAGGAGGCTTTGCTGCTGCAGTTTTTATTGGCTCTGCGATAATTAGGAGCCGCTTAAATCCCCGTTTAATTCGCGCGGTAATTAATGGGCGCTTTGTCATTAATTTCAGGTCCAACCCGATGGAAGGCAAGCTGATCTTTTGTAACGGGGTAGTGTTGCACAGACTGCAGTGCGTGCGTGGCTTCGGCGAGTGGATCGACTCGATAGTGGAGTTCTCGTCTAATCTTCAGAACATGAATTTAGACATGTCTGCTTTCTCGTGCATCGCCGCCCTAGCCATGGTCACAGGTGAGATTGGGATTATTATACGGATCAGAAAAATCATTCGGTGTTCTAATAGGCTAGAACAATAATAATAACAACAATAATAATAATGATAATATTATTTTTTTCAGAGAGACACGGACTAAAAGAACCCAAGAGAGTTGAAGACCTTCAAAACAAGATAGTAAACTGTCTGAAAGATCAAGTCACCTTCAGTGGAGGAGGCTTGAATCGCCCAAACTATTTGTCCAAACTGTTGGGGAAACTGCCCGAACTACGCACGCTGTGCACTCAGGGGCTCCAGCGCATCTTCTACCTCAAACTAGAAGATCTGGTCCCACCGCCCGCAATAATCGACAAACTCTTCCTTGACACTCTGCCCTTTTAAACCGAGAGAGGGAGAGAGAGAGATAATGTGAGAGAAAGAGGGGGAACTATTTCAAAGTTCCTAAGAGAACTTCCACAGGCTCCCTTAAAAACTCAAAGTTTGATATTTTTAAACCACCACGCCAACCATTCGCCAAGCGAAAAATGATCCAACAATTCAAAGCATGGAAATCACCACGCGAAAAAAAAATAAAAAGGAGATAATAATAATAATAACAACAACAACAATAATAGTAGCCTAGATTTTTCCTCTTTATCCCACCAACAAACTGCCTCTGAGTATCTCAGAACAAAAGTGTAAAAAAGGACGCAAAAAAAGAAAGAAGAAAAAGTCATAATAATACGAGAAATGATAATAAAAACAGTTCATCCAATAGTTTGTCTGATTTTGAACAATGAGAAATATCTCGCCACCACGAATCATCGTTAACTGCAAGCGTCTGTATTCATGGACGAATCCCAGAGTTCGAGTGTATCATACGCCATTTATACCTATCCAATAGATTTATGTGATTTATATGATGTGTATAAAGCTTGTACAGAGACAGTTGTCTTTTGTTTTCTAACCTGTGCCTGTGTATCTGTCAGGTTGAGAGGAGACGCATGTTGTAGAGGACTCTGCTCTCTATTACACACTCTATATTCCGGACACTATGTAGTCTGATAGATTTTATAAAGATTCGTAGAAATGGGGCAACTTTTAAATATGGCACATGTGGATAAAAATACTAGTATCATCTGTACAGGTAAAAAAGGGACCCACAGTGTTTGTACAATTGTCAGACATTCCTTGTTTGTATGTGTTGTATGTATTGTTGCTGTTTAATATAAACGTTTCTATATTTATTTTGAGTTGAAGCATGGTGCAGTTTAAATGATTTCACACGCATCACCGTCATCTCTGTTTAATGTCTCACATGTGATTTAATTTGTCATCTTTATTCCCGTAGGTGTGTGGAAATCATCACTGCCTTTTTTTCTATGGTTTATCTCAATATACTGCGGTTCCGAATGCGAATCAAACTCCACGAGAAAAGAATATTTAATGTTTACAAATAAAACTTTTAAATCATTTCGCCGGAGGAGCCGTGTCTCTTAATCACATTTCAAACCGAAGAGGAAAATAAGGATCTCCCCCCCCCCCCCCCACCCCCACCCCCCCGGAAAATGTCATCAGAAATTGCTCAAAAACAAAACAAAACAACAACAAAAACAAAAATAAACAACATTATGATTATGATTATTATTATTATTATTATTGTTGTTGTTGTTGTTGTTGTTGTATTTTTCCTCGCGTGATAAGCTAGACTTTCTTTTTTTTTCATAGACAGTAAACATAAACATAACCTGTATTTCGACTAAATGTAACATTTCGAATACAAATGGCAAATAATAATTTCGCTGGGGGAAAACTGTGCATTTCTGAAACATCCATTTATTCAGGTTGTTTTTTTCTCTCTCATTAGAATAAGAATAAACATATTAAAATAAAGAGACTAAAATAAATAAATCATTCAATAATATAACAACAATAACAATACCAAAACCTAAACGAATTCTCTTCCAAGTGGATAAGGAAGCGTTTTGAAACTTTTCCGCAAAATAAAAATAAAACGTTACGCGCTCTGTGGAAACTAATTTCCATTTATTCTAAAGACTTTAGATCTCTAAAAAAAATACCTCAACAAAAAGACATACCATAGTATTCGTCATTCAAATGCATAAAATAGTTTTTGCAAATATATTTAGTTGATTTAGTCGTTGAGCGTGAGACCTTCCACAGGTGTCTGATTAAAACCGTTACAGGAACTTGTTAAAATGAGACCGATGGATGAAAAAGTCATGTAAATTATTGTAGCTAAATTATCTATTTTTTAAAAGCAAGAATAAAAGAGTAACATTTCTAGCGAGGATATCACGGCTTCTGCCGTTTCATGTTTTCAGCGCACTTCTCTTATTCATTTTTATGTTTTTGACATTTTATTTTCAGGATGAAAAATTTGAGATATACCGTTATTACATTCGTAATTAAAATTTTGAGGAAGAATAAGTTAGCAAATAATACAGCGCATTTAAAAAAAATCACAGACAGAGACCTGTCTGAAAATAACACAGCCAAACATGAATGCGTAATTTGTTATATTTTTGTTTTCAGTTATTCATCAATTAGGGGAGAATTCTTCATGTTTAGTTTTAATGTTTTACATTGTGCCAATGAACATTAAAATGTAATTTAAAACCAGCGAGAGAGTATTAATTTTACTCTTTACGTTATTCTTCGAGATTATGTTTTTTCTTTTTTCTCGCCTCTAGTTCTGTGCTCTTAGGCTGTCAGAACTCGACTCAGAAATCACTCTCCCAAGCATTTAAAGCGGATCTGGAGGATGTGAGCGTGCGGATAATTGTTTCACAAAACTGGTGTGTGCCTGTGTCTAAAACCAGAAACAAACACGCAAAAATGATTTTAAGAATCTATAATCTGCCGACTTGATAATCAAACTCCTGCAGGATATTTGTAGAAACATGTACTTCACAATGGAAACACCATATAATCGCAAATTAGATTATTTCTTTTAATGGTTAAAATGTGTGTATAAACTAAAGTGTGCTAATCTTAATTTGGATTAACTTAATTCGATGCAGTCAGGTGCAGTGAACTGTACACATTTGACACAGGGACATAACAAAACATATATGTTTAGACCGTTAAAAATCAGTGTAAAACATATGTTTCCATGAGCTTGTGAATGTCTGCATTGTGGGACATTCTTCCATGGTAGATTTTGGGGAAACATTTTAAATCTATCCTGAAATCAGAGCTAAAACAGACCTCATGTAGCATGTCTGCATAACTGTCTCAAGTAAAAAGGATATATACACAGTATAAATATGCATGTTCATGCACACTCTCATTGTGCATTACTGAAAAGTGAAGAGTTCTTTACAAAATTCTGTCATTCACCGTTCATGTCCGTGTAGTTCAGAGAGGACATGAAGGTGCCTCTGGGCAATGTCTGGGAAAGCTCACAATCGCATAATCTCTCTTTCTCTTTCTCTTTCTCTGCTTTTATTTCTCCTTCATTCTCTTTCTCTCATCAGCCATGGCATGGCTGATCTTTTCCTAAAGTTCTCACAAGGCAAAGAATTGTCTGAATAATTAGATCTTCACAGCAAAAAGACTAATTCCAAGTCAAATTAAGATTACACTCAAAAGCAGTTTGCTGACATTTAGCAGATCAGTTAGAGGGACGCTCTGCAGTGTCACAAGCTTGTACTGTGTTGACTGAAGTAATCATTTAGGTTGGCAACGGCCTAATCTCTGCACAAAGAAAAAGCATGGAAGCAATGTCGTGAGCGGCGTGTGACAGAGAGACACGCTCACCTTACACATGTCGAGGTATTTTCAGTCAGCTCTAGTGCATGTCGTCGCACTCACACTCCAATTCTGTGTTTAAATAGAGACGAATCACAGAGCATTTCACTGCTCCGTTATCTGTTCTGACAGAGGGGATGAATATGGCGGCAGTCTCCTATATGCTTTTGGTCTGTCAATCTGCTCTCTGGGTTCTGCTTAGCACTGCAGATAATGCAAACACAGAAGGAAGGATGGAAATAACATGCTCCGTCTGCACACAGAGAGCTCAGAGGCCGCAGGCACTTTGTCTTAAGTGCTAGAGCAGGAAACCTAACAGGAGCTAAATTATAAAGCAGTGCTCCACTCGGACAGATCCGTCCAGTCTTGTGCCAAGGGGCTGATGGGATAGACACCCTAAAACACAGTCATTAAGCAGTGCAGGACACATTCTACCTACTTCATAGATTATTTCAGCAACTCATAGAAACCTGTGAGTAACAAGGTCAGGCAGACGTCACTGCAGCAATTAACTGAACTGAATGAAACCCTGCAACTTTTGTCATTGCTTTGATCAATTCTGTTGTGTGATTTACATTGCTGAAAAAACATGCTTTAAATATTGGTTTCCAAATACAGTACCAGGCAATGACATCCTATGCATCTGACAGTGCAAATCTGTAAAGAGCTAAAGCAGATGCCGTGTGTTGGTAGAGCGCTCTGCTGGGTTTACAGACAGATGCTTACAGCATGGCCTTTAATGCAGTCCCTCCAGATCACGTGTGTAAATGCAAATCCACTGACAAACTAAATCCTACAGACATCCTCACAGTGTAAGTAATTTCAACAGTTGTTTGTGACTGGCAAATTAAAAGACTAAATATTTCTCTCCAACGATCTGAATGTGAAAAAATAGCACTGTCTGATGAGGAATGCTTTATTTGGAAATACATGTAAATGTTTAAATATTAAGTGATGCCTGAGGTTATTGAGGATAGCCTTTGCTGAGTTTGAGAGAGTGAGACAGATTAATGTCTCAGAGCAGGGAGGTTGCAGTTTTTTGACACTTTTTTTGGAGGATATGGAGAGGAGGAGCCCGGGACAAGTCACAAGATCTATATCTATTTCAAGGATCTGATAAAAAAAAAAAAAATGTTGTGTGATTTCTGGTATCATTTTGAACTAATTGCTGATTGGTCAGAAAGTACACATTGAGACATAACATAATTTTTACAATGAAGCTAGAATTGATGAAGCTTTATTAGAAAGTTTGTCTTTTTGGGAAATTTCCATAAATGTAAGGAAAGTTACATGAATTTTCTACAATCTATTCAATGAAATGACAAGTTTTGTTGGTCAAGGTAAGTTTACTTGTTTGCTGTTTTATGAATTGCTGTGTGCTGAAGTGAAAAGTGAAAGTGTCATGTTAATACTTGGAATTTGTCCTTTGTATTTAACCAAGCCAAGTTAGTACATGCATATTAGGAGGAGGAAGTTTTCTTGCATTTATGCAGATTGATACAAAGTATTAGTCAAAATGGAAGAAACAAGTAAGAACAATGGAACGTTTTTCATAATGGGGTTTAGAACAATAAACTTGTTCAGTGTTCTTCTTAGTATTAGTAGAATAATAGATTTAGAGATTAAGTACATTTTGTTTGAGTCTGTTAAAAGAGAGAGAGAGACAGAGAGAGAGAGAGAGAGAGAGAGAGAGAGAGAGAGAGAGAAAGAGAGATGAAAGTGCATCGTATACGTTCTGTTTCTTGCAGTCAGTGAACAACAGTTTATCATGAGAGTGTGTGTCAGTAAAGTGGGTCAGAGAGTAGTATCATCCATACTCCATACAGCTAGAGGTCACAGTACACACACACACACACACACGCACACGCACACGCACACGCACACGCACACGCACACGCACACACACACACACGCGCACGCACACACGTAAGATCTGAGAGTGATACATAAGAGTGAAGGTATTCTACTAAATCAATGAATTGAAATATGTCTGCTTGTCTAATTAGAGTATCTTTTTAAGCATGATCACACATTTTAAATAGACGGGTTTCCTTCACTGAAAACAACGATTATCAATTATTATAATATTACACATATTAAGCATGTCTCTTTGTGCAAAAGGCAACAGAGAGAGAGAGAGAGAGAAAGATCACTCTTTACATCATTTATATTATTAATCAGACATGAATCCTTTAGTCATGTAAGGAGAATGACCAGATGTCAACAAATGACTGATGTTACTGCATGTTGAAATCAAAGCGCTGTCCCTCTGCGTTCTAACAGATGTTATCACAAACATCAGGAGAGTAAAATACACTAATTATTTAAAGATCCACTTAAAAGTGACTGACTGCTACTGTGGAAGACACATTACTCATACATATTTAGCTCAGAAAAAAAAGTTATCGGCTGACCCACTGATGTGCATTGATTCCTGATAAACATTGTTGAATTAGTATTTCAAGTCTAGATGAGGGGGAAATGAAGAGAAATGAAGAAAAAAATATCAAGATGATACATTTCACTTCATTTTTCCCTCATCTAGACTATACTTCATGTGTTATTACTATTAATTTATTTTTATTTTATAGATTTTGCAACTTGCAAAGGACGTCTCCCAACACAGTTTCAAGAGGATGGAGAAGATACTGGGAGACAGACTGTTCCACGAGGAGAATTGGACAGGGACATGGAAGGGGAACAACCTGCAGCAGGACCGGGAGCCCTACAAAATGACCTCCAGCATGAACTGGTGTGCATGTGTGCAAAACCTGGAGATTCCATGGAGAATGTTATGCTGTGTGCAACATCCATCATGCTCCGTTTGGCGGTGTGTCAGTAATAGTCTGAGGAGGACTATCCTTGGAGGGTCTCAAAGATCTCCACATGTTACCCAATGGTTCCCTCACTGTTGTTAGGAACCAGGATGAAATCCTCTGATCATTGTCAGATTTTATGCTGGTGCAGTGGCTCTGGGTTCCTCCTGGTTCATGATGATGATAATGCCCGACCTCATGTGGCTAGAGTGTGAAGGCAGTTTTTAGATGATGGAGGCATTGATGCTCCCCAACGTTTCCCAAACCTGAATCCAATTAAGAACCTCTGGGACATTATGTATCGGGGCATCCTGATATGCACCTACTGATGCCCAGATACAGGTCTGGGAGGTGATCCCCCAGTACCCCATCAGGAGCCCAAAGGTTGTTGTGAGTGCATACAGGGGGCCAGACACAGACTGACTGACATTATGAGTTGCTGTGATTTGCTTTGGTTATATACAATAAAAAATTTTACCTTCTACGTCCCTGTCCAAGTCTCCTTCATGTAACTTCAGTTTTTTTCCATATATTTTTGGTATTATTGTGAATCCAGCCCTGGGTGTGTTGGATTTTGGTTTCAATTGAGGTGGGATTTTTTTGTTTTTTTTTGGTCACATCATTTTGTACTTAAGTCAAGCAAAGTCACCTTTATATATATATATAGCGCTTTTTACAACATAGATTATTTCAAATAAGCTTTACTGAGAGAACAGGAAAACAGCAGTTTTGTTTTGGCTGTACAGCAGCTTTGGAAGAGCAGGGCCATCAATAATATTGATGAATATTAAGTGTTAAGTGTCCCCAACTAAGCAAGCCAGAAGCAACAGTGGCAAGGAACCAAAACTCCAGCAGGAGACAAAATGAATCAAAAATAGAATGGAGAAAAAAAAAACAGTCGGGGGACCAGTTCTCCTCTGGCCAACAAACAAACATTGCATGATTGTGATATGTATGATATGATATGATTTATAATTCTTGAATGAATATAAATAAAGATTTTTTTGAAAATGAAAAATGAAATATTATGAACTGAGCACTTGTGATGATCCTCTCGAAAACAGCTGGTCCACTGTATTAAATGCAGACTGTGTCTGCTGTGGATATGGGTTTGCATGATAAACAGACCCACAGCCCAAGCAGTTTTTATTGAAGTATTGAACAGGGTCATTATGTCTTCTGATCTGATTGATTATCTAAGGTGATAATGTCTGTCTCAGCAACATGCAGAAACAGTTAATGTTTCCCAGGGCAGGCATGTTTCCAATTCAGTTTCTTTTAATGAACCTTCTCTTACTGGTCAGTGGAGTAGAAAAAAACATGCTTTCATGTCTTTTGGGAAAATAGACAGAGAGAGATTAAGTTTAGTAACTGGTACAACACAATTGTCTCGGTGTGGTAGATGACTGGGTGAATTGTAACTGTGTGTGTGGTTCTGTGTGTATGTGTTTGTAAAAATAATTAGTGAGCTTTTACTTTTAATTACTGAGCTTTTAAAAGTTGATTACCAAGCACAGGCTTCTGAAGACAATGTAGACAGACAAATCATAAGCATATTTTGATGACTAAACATTTTTAGGTTAGAGTGCATGTTGGTCATCAGCCATCTATAATGGGCAATATTCCTGATCCTGCAACACCATCTATAAACCACTATCCCTCTCAATCTCATTCTGTCTGCATCTTACTCTTTCTCTATGAGACATACCCATGCACGAGTAATGTGTTCATGCTTGGTAAATTGCACAGACTTTTTTCCTGAAGGAATACAGATTTTTTAACTATGCACGCCTCTTTTCTGACATTTGGCATTTGTAAATTTTCAATTTAATTCTGAAAATAATATAATAAAATACTGAAAGCTTTTTGAGCAGAGTATTGTTAGGTAAAGATTTTAAACCACAGAATATGATTTTTTGAGTTAATGGATTAATTTACTATGTGTCAATTCTGTTTGTCAAAAAAACAAAAACAAACACAGCCCGTAATTTTCTCGCCCTTACACACACATACACAGTTGCATATAGATTTTGTTTGTTTCATCTTCATGGACTTTGTTGAATTTGTTTTCACCTACCATGTGTTTCTTTGTCTTTGTTTTCTCACCACTCATTAGTTTCCATGGTCATTGATGATCATCACAGCTTTCTGTTATCATCACTGTGTATTTCAGTTGCAGTCATGTCAGTTCTCAGTTTTCCGCTCTTGTTAATTCTACAAAATGCTCTGAGGATGTTCCTAGGGTCTGAGGATGTTTCTAATCTTTGTTCCTGTTACCTAATAGTTAGATTAAAGTACTTTTGATCAGTGATTGTATTAGCAATGAACCACAACCACAAAATGAGTTTTGTTACAAAGTTTTCAACAATTGCCCAAAAGGGGGATAGACCTTTTCAGAATTTTTCAGAACAGTCGCCTTACTGTCACCACTCCCTATGATGACAAGACGGTATAATTCATTGTATTCTCAAGAGAGTGTATCACTTATTGTCAGGGTTCTGTCACATTCGGTCTAGTAGTCATTTCTTGGTTTTGTGGCAGAGCTCTGACACTACCATTATGTCTCGTGTTTGGTGTGTGTGCGCACGGCGTCGAGGATTCGAGCCGCGCGCACACGTGTCTGTGACGTCTTTTGTACAAGTTATGATGTCCGGTCCCGATACTTGGGTCTGGTTCAGTTTCGGTTTTGGATCGGGATTCGGGCATTCATAACTCTTGTGTCCGTCCTTGTCGTGAGCTCGTGAGAACTCGTTCTTGCGAGCTCTGTCGTGTGAGTGGGCGTGGTTTCAAGCTCTGGTTCGTCTTTACGTCGGCCACGTGCTTTCATGTTGTTTTCTGTCACGCTGCAGTTTGGTTGTCACCAGCTGCGCGTCGTCTTTGTTTAATGTGAACATGCAGCAATGCGCCTCCGCATTGGCTACATGTTCAGGTCTTGTCTGTTACCCTGCCCGTCTTGTTTCATTGTAATTAGTTTGATTTATCCCAGCTGTTTTACCTCGTTTACTTCCCAATGTCCTCCCTATATATTCCATCTTTGTCTGCTGTTCTGTGTTGCGTCGTTGTCCTTACTTTGTCTGTTCCTGTGAGTCTTTTCCAGTCAAGTCAAGTCTGTAGTTTAGTCTTGTCTTGTCTAGTCAAGTCAAGTTTTAGTCCAGTCTTAGTTTTGTCTTGTTTTTCCCCCTCGGGGTGGTTTATGTTTGTATTTTGTTTTACTTTGTATTAAAAATCCTTTCACCCGCATCTCTGAGTCCTCGCCTCTTCAAACCTGACAACTTATGCTCCATCAGTTTGCCTTTATGTATATCTTCATCTTCAGTCTCATCAACCCCCAGCATAACCACCTCTCCAGAGTGCTGTGTCTTTTATTAGGATTCTGATAGTTTCTTGATACCCACTCTTCTTCCTTTAACCACTGGTACCACTCAATCGTCATCTCCCCCATCAGTCTCTTAGTGTCACCTCTACCTCCTCTCAGTGGTGTGGTTACACCACAGACCTGCTGGGAGCCAATCTCTCCTGGGTGTGATGAGCCCATGGCTCCACCACAAGCCTCGGAGTGCTCTGTCCCACCTCAATCCATCGACCTGGCTCCTGAGCTACTTCCTCCCTCGACTCACACGTTGCTCATCAGCCAATCAGTCTCACTGGTGGACTGCTCCACCTGCATCAGACCTTGCCATGCCTCTACTGTGGATTTGCGTGCTGTGTCGTCCACTTCTCTCTGGCACTCCACTCCTTTGGCTCTGGCAAGCTTCATCCTTGGTCACACTAGGTTGTCTTCAGCCCTCAGGATCTCCACTGTCATCTCGGTTCCATCACTGCTGCCCAGATCATCAGCATTCCATCGCTCCCTCTGCTCTATGTCTGTCTGAAGAGCTCTTTGCCCAGTGACTGCCTGTCACCATCATGGCTCTTTCTTCCATCCACTCCACTGTGAGCTATCGTCCTGTGTCGGCAGCACCCAGCCACGCATACCATCACCTCCTCCTTGGCTGTTTCCACCATCAACTCCTCCCTTATTTTTGCTACCTGGCCCTTTCACCAACCTTTTGCCGCCTTCTCACACACTTACAAAGCCCCCACCACTTTTTGGCACAAAACAGAAGTTCTGTTTGTTTGCATGTTCTGTTTGTTTTATCTTCAAGGACTTTAATCTTTAATCTTAATTAACTTTTTCATCTATCTTGTGTTTCTTTGTCTTTGTTTTCCCGCCACTTATTAGTTTTAATGGTCACTGATTACAATCAAAGCTTTCTGTCATCATCACTGTGTATTCAAGTTACTGTCATGTCAGTTGTCCAGTCTTGTTAATATTACGTCAATGCTTTGTGGATGTTTAATATTCGTTCCTGTTAAATGAAAGTACTTTTTTATCAGCCATCATCATCTTTGTGCTTGTGTTCGCTACATACCATTACACACACAATATATATGTATACACAATATATATATATATATATATATATATATATTGTAGAAACATGAACATATATATTATACATATAATACATATATATATGGATTATACATATATATATATATATATATATATATATATATATATATATATATATATATATATATATATATATATATATATGTATACATATTGTTGGACTTTTGTATCAATTCCTCAAGTCTGCGTGTTCTTTTAATGAGGAGAGCAGAGACGGCTTTACCTTTACCTATTTAATCATCAAGTAAATCATATGAATAAAGTATACAGAGCTCTGGGTCCACAGCTTTCCCTGATTACACAATACTATGCGAGTCTCATGTCCAGGTGCTCTGCGACAACCTCGCCTTTCCCTGAACCGTATATTTATACATTTTAAACACAAGTGGGTTGTCCTTTCTTGAAAGATGGTTGCTGATAGGTGTTGCTCCAATAAAGATCTCCCCCAATCCTGATTCCTGTTTTGTTCCTGCACACATAAATTAACATACAGCAAGGCACCCTAGGGCGCTCAAGACACACAAACCAAATGCCCATTTGGTTAACTTCCTATAACTTCCCCCACACATTGCTTGTGGTTGACTCAATTGCCCCAATCTATTCAATCACCAAGACCCCCACACATTCCACCCCATAGTATCTACAGTTTGTGTTTTCTACAGCTGTTCATTCATTCAATCATTCATTCATTAAACCCTTAAATCCCTTCGTCCTAAACGCCATCAGTAATTTGTAATTTATGCTAAGCTAGATATTGATACATTTATTCCTTCAATATATATATTAGAAACATGATGATGGCTGATCAAAAGTACTTGATCAGCCATCATCATGTTTCTCGGGCTGCCTGTCTTATTTACATTTTTATATTATTTAATAAATAAGTACAGTAATACCTCAGTTTACAAGCAACTTAGTATACGAGCAAATCGGTGTACGAGCATGGAGGGTCAAATCGGTGTACGAGCATTGTATCGGTGTGCAAGAAAATTTTTCCCTCACCCATGCGCATTTTTGTGTGGAAAAGTTCTAACGCTCAGCATCTTGTGTGCATTTTTACTGGAAATATCCTAATGACAGCCTCTCATAAAACAGTCATGCGGTTCCAACCCCTTTATCACCCCTAAACTCGTTCATTCTCTCAGCGTTGCTCAGTTTGGAGAAAGAGATTTTCTGCAGTTTTACCTAGTGTTGTTAACATTAATTAATTGTGATCGCTATTGTTTACGCAGTGAAACATATACATGGTTCATGAATTCATTGTATCCTAGTTCTGCCTGTGTGTGTGTGTATGTGTGTGTGAGTGGAGGCGTAGTCATTGATCACTGACACACCATTCTCATCTGATCTGCCTATGAAGTTCACTTCTCTCCACTCCACTCCTGTGTGTTGAGTCGTGTTCTCCCGGTGCTCGTGCGCACGCACGTCTCACATGTTCCACGACCTTCATTGTGGATTATCACTTTGTTTGTTTTCTGCACTATTATAATAAATTCACTCATTTGCACTTGAATCCGGGTTTTGTGTTTTCCCCCTCCCTCCTCTGTCTCTCGTCTCCTTCATGTGCATTACAGTAAATTGTAAAAAAAAAATGTTTAATTGTCAATTATTACTTAGTATTTATATGAGATCTTAATGGTTATAATTTTAACTGTAATTAATAGGGTAAAACAAAACAAAAAACATTTAAAATGGCCATTTATGGTCGTGTGGAACGAATCAATTGATTTTTAGTGCATTCTTATGAGGGGGAATTGTGTCACGGTTCTGTCTCTGTTTCCAGTGTTCTAGTGGACAGAACCGTGGCACTGCTCTCTCTCCCGTGTGTTTGTATCTCGTTAGTGTCTGCCCCGCCACCTTGTTTCCCATAATCATTCCCAGCTGTTTCTCATCACTACCTTCTCTCATGTGCCCTATTTAATCCCAGTGTGTTTGCTGTCCTGTGTGGTGTTGTTGCCTTTCCTGGGTGTTGGTCATGGGCTTCCTGCTGTGGCCCTGGTTTGGTTTTTGGTTTAGTTTGGCTCTTGTCTATGATATGTTAAACTTAAAACTTACGGACCTCTCTTTCTGGAAGTTCGTTGGCCATGTCCACCACCTAGGGTCGCAGGAACAGACACGCCAGACAAGCTCCCAACCCACTTGCTACTACCCCATCACTCCCATAGTTAGTGGGGTTCCCACGTCTCGGAAAGGACGGAAGCGGAGGAGGAAGAGCAGGGCCGTCCCAGAGCCCGATGCCAGCCCGGAGGCTGCCGTCCCGGAGCCCGTGGTACCTCCAGTCAGCCCTATTGAGGCTGTTATGTTTCATAGTGTTTATAGTATGGTTTTATTTATTTTTTCTCCACCCCTTTTTCTGTCTCACACCTACATTTCACAGGACCTGCGATCGATTGATTAACTCTCCTGTCAATCATCATTGGTAACGAAGTCACGCCTCTTCCTAAGACCCTATCAGAAGAAACCAGATGACTATAAAGATCCGGAAGTGACGAGTAACGGGAGCACGTCATTTCAGCGTTGCTCTTTGCTGTATGCCTGTTTTGATTCTAGCTGTTTGTTCAGTCAGTGTTACAAGTCTGAGTATTGAGTGTTTTATTTGTTCAGGTCATTTGATGTTCTGTTTACCTTTTGTATCTTCCTCATGCTAAAGAGTTTTCCACATCCGACTTAAGGAAACTAGGTTAGCAGGTCACGTGACATGCATAACCACACGCAGGTTTTCATTTATGTTTAGATACATTAGTTGAGAAGCGAGAGCTATCAATTGTATTTCCGGTTTTTAGTGAGAGCAGTTAGCCGGCGTTGTGCCAGAGATCTGTTTTGTTTCTTTCTAGATTAGAAATACTTTTGTTTGTAGTGAGATGTTTTGGTTATATTTATTTCTTTGCTTTAGCTCTCCGCTTATTTGTCTCTTATATTCTATTTACGTTTAATGTCCTTAAATGTTGTTTTGTTATCCAACTGTTTCACTGTATGTTGTGGTGATTGTAACCGGTGGTAACCTTCAATTCAAAAATCATCTTTGATTTCACCTTGACTCTGTTTTGTTCATTGCTACATGAAGTTTCAGACAGAATATTCTTACATACTTTGAATTAGCGCGGCCTTATTTTTACTTATATTTAATACTTATGTTCCATTTTCTTTAGTTATGTGTTACCTTCCTATTTCCCCCCTAGACTAACATCAATTAGGGGACGTAAAGGAGGCCAAGAAGGCCGTGGACCTCTTTTGTTTTGGCAACCCTGAGAGCCTGGAAGTCACACAGGGCTGCTGTCCCACCGGCCGACCCAGAGCCGTTGCTGCCTGACCCGCTGACCGACCGAGAGCCGTCGCTGCCTGACCCGCCGGCGTACCCTGAACTCTGTCTGCCTGACCTGCCGGCCCCGCCTGATCCGCCGGCCTTTCTGGAGCCCACCTGGCTCAACTCGCCGGTCCCGCCTGATATGCCAGTCCTGCCGGAGCCACCTTGGCTCATTCCTCCTGCTCCTTCCTGGACTTTGTTTAATTTTGATTTTTGTTTCCTAGTTTGTGGACCCTTTTTCTGGTTTTGCTATTTGATTTGGCTAATTTTCTCCTTCCCTTGGTGTTCGGTATTCCTTGAGTTCCCTGTCTTGTGTGTTATGCTTGGTGGTGTTGGGTTTTTGTTTCATGTTGGAACGCCAGGTGGCATTCCTTAGAGGGGGCATAGTGTCACGTTTCTGTCTGTTTCCAGTGTTCTAGTGGACCGAACCGTGGCACTGCTCTCTCTCCCGTGTGTTTGTGTCTCGTTAGTGTCTCCTTGTTTCCCATAATCATTCCCAGCTGTTTCCCATAATCATTCCCAGCTGTTTCTCATCACTACCTTCCCTCATGTGCCCTATTTAATCCCGGTGTGTTTGCGGTCCTGTGTGGTGTCGTTGTCTTTCCTGGCTGTTGGTCTTGTGTTTCCTGCTGTGGCCCTGGCTTGTTTTATGCTTTAGTTTGGATTTTGTTTGTTATCTCGTGGGTGTTTCTTTTGTTATGTTCAGAGTTTGTTTCTTTTGTTAATAAATATTCTTTTCACCAGCACTTGAGTCCTTTTCCCTTGACCAGCCGTGACAAATTGATTTTGGTGTATGAGCATTTTGGGTTACGAGCTTGCTTTTGGAACGAATTAAACTAAAAAATACAGTAATACCTCGGTTTACGAGTTTTATTCTTGGCATTTTTGGCTATTGTCTTGTTATAGCCTTTTTGGCAAAATATGTTTGCTAATTTGTTCTGTTTTATTCCATAGCAACATTATAATTGTCAACCCGTGGACCTGTTGAATGAAGACCAGGAGTCAGAAGTGCAGTCAATAGAAGAAAGTTTAGTTTGTAGTTTCATCAGCAGAAGCCAGCTTCAGGTCTCACAAGGAGTTCGTAGGATGCCCCAAATACAATAACATGGTTAGTAGCCTCTGCTAGAGTATATAACAATGTCAATGATGATGGTTAAATGATTCTGATTGGCTAAGAAATAAAGAAAGATAAACAAAACTAGTATTTTTCCACACAATAGCAAACAGTCTGAAGCATATCTCCATTGATCACATGATTCATGGGTTAGTGACGTGGCTTGTCAAGAACAAGTCATTCCGTCTCCTCATGGTGCCAGTTAATCATCTCACCAATACATACCATATTAACACACACACAGATACACAGCTTCTCCAAGGCTGAACTTGCCTCAGGCTCCAACTATCAACAGAAACTTCCCAAAACATTCTGATAACATGTTCTATCTGTTGAGACATGCAGACAATATTCACCCTTACTCTTTGGAAAAGTAAAGAAAGGCTTTAACTAATAAATATCCCTAATTTGAAAAGAACATATGAAAATAAGACAAAGGAAAGAATATAGGTACAAATAAGAAAAATAAAACATATATATATACAAGCGGCAATGGATTTCCACACACACACACACACACACTTTAACATATGTGATGCATCCCTATCTTCAAGCAGAAGGAACTAGATGATATATTCATATCATATAGTGATATCAAGCAACAGTCTGAATTTTGATGCAGCCTGAATCATAATCGCACCATGTTCCTTTCACCCGATGGGAGTTTGGGTTTCTTGCCATTAGCTTGCCAAATTGGGGACATTTAATAGTTAGCAATATTACTCGCATGACTGTACTGACACTATTTAATGAGAAATGTACTAAGCTGGATGATGATGCTGGACGCACCCTTCACCGTAACAGAAACAATCGACCAAGGTAAAGTCGCCTACAAGGACTTTTTCCAAGGCTATGTGGAGTCCTTCGCTCAAGTTCTCCAGATTGCTGAACAACACCCGGACTTTCTTGAGTTTTCTTGGGAGTTCTGCCTCTTGGCCACGTTCTCATCACTTTTAGAGACAACAGAGCTTATTGATACTATGCAGAACAAAACTGACAGTGTTTCCTGAATTTATCTTGAAACCTCATGTATAAAGATACCATGTACTGAAAACAGTAAATTTGGGTAATTCTTTATTGTTATGATCCCCAACAGACATTCTACAAACAATAAGTAAATTTACAACAACATACATGTGAACTAACTTTTTTTAGAGTCTGCTTAATATCTGCTAACTCATTATTGTTTTTCTCCTCAACAGACATTCTACTGACTATAAGCAACTTTTAATTTAATTAATTTTTCCAGATTTACCCATTACAAAATATTGAAAGTACAGTTAATCCCCAAAACTGTCTCAGAGATTGAATGTCTTTTCACTCCATGAAGGTCATGTGGGTCCTACAAAAGGGGTAGAGCACCACATTCATCTGAGTGATCACATAGGTGTAGAGAAACCATAGGTGTAGGGAGACCAAACAGTTGGAGTGGAAAAAAAGGAAATGACGTTCTGGTCAAAATGTTCATGCACATACAAAAGTGGTGTTCATTAGAGGGTGCAAAAATATTTACAACACAGAAGAAAAACAAATAAAAAAACGCAAAAATTAAACAAAACAGCAACAATGTGCTAGTTCGGCTACACCAAATGGCTTAAGACTTTGACACTGCTGTAAGTACAGCAACAGACTGAATTCATTTATCAATCAAGCCTAATCTATACCAAAAAATGTGTAAATCAATTTAAATAAACACTCATCATATCATAACTTAAACTTCCCAAAAGCTAACTGTTAACAGCAAAAGAATTTAACAACAAATTGAATAACAAAACAACTGTTTTTAATTTCACCCCTCTGATTTTACATTCAAATGGTAATTCCACAGGAAGTGAGATAGCGGTTGCTTCTTTTTACCTAGTTTTTTTGGTTTGGATGTACAAAGTGGGAACCGGGAAGTTTAACTGAAACAATGTTTATGGAAAAATAATAGGTAACTATAACACAGATCTTGTGTTCTAACCTTTTGTTCTTGAAAAAGTGTGATTTTAAGCAAAACAAAAACTGTAAACAGTTACATTATGCATTTGACAGACACTTTTATCCAAAGCGATTTACATTGCATTCAAGGAACATATTGAATCAGTTTTTGCTTTCCCTGGGATCGAACCCATAACCTTTGTTTAGTTAACACCAATGATCTACTGATTGAGCTAAAGGGAAGAGTTGCAAAATTAGAACAAAAAAAACAACAAAACAAACTTAGACTAAACAAAATGTGCATAAAACCTTCCAGGGGTGTTCTTTCAGGAAGAAGAATGGAACAGTATATATGGGTTCTATCAGTTTGAAAGGATGTCACAAGGAATCTCTAGAGCCCCTTGTCAGGGTGTTTGTGTAGGAGGATGATGAAGGCACAGAACAAAAAAGATTAACTGAAATATCTTTAATCATAAGCTCAAAAGAACACTCAAACTACAAACAAAATTAGCACATCTTAAGCAAATTTCATAGCAGTCAAGTCATCTTTATTTATACAGCACTTTTTACAATAGAGTGTTTCAAAGAGGTTTTACAGAGATAACTGGAAAACAATGCAACAAAGTTTGTTTTGGCTGTACAGCAACTCTAGAAGAGCAGACCAATCAAAAATATTGATGAATATTAAGTGTTAAGTGTCCCCAACTAAGCAAGTGTAATGGAATAGTGGCAATGTAATGGAATGGCAAGTGTAACTGGCCTGCAATGAAACAGGCTCATTAATATCATAAATTCAAATTATGAACTCAATTAACTCATACATATTTTGATAAAGAAAGGCCTTAAAATCAGCTAGATCTGCTTACTTTTCTACCCTCTCAGAAGAAAACAAATACAGTAGAACCCCGTTCCGAGGTTGGTTTCGTATGTCGAACTTTTCATATGTCAGTCATGCTTTTTACATGTTAATTGCCTAATTCGTTCCAAGCCCTACAAAGACAATATATTCAGCATGGGGCAAAGCGCATCCCAGCTTCATAATTTTGAATGACCTCCCTTTTCGACTCAATGAAAAGCACCCTCTTCTTCCCTTTCACTTCAGCAACAATCTTCACATCCATGGTTACTGATTAGAAAAAAGGTTTATGCTAAAAGCAGAGGCTGGTGGGAGCGATGCTGACCAATAGGAGAGCAGGATTGTAAAAAGTGTTCCCCTTCTTACATGGACTATTCCAGCCATCCCTGCCATTCAGTGCGAAATGGACTATTCTAAACTTTCCCTCAGGGTTCAGGAAGTGACTGACAGAGGTCAGCTGCAGATTGTATATAGTTTATTGAGTGAAATACAGGGAATTAGTGCCAATCGTTGAGGTTTTATCGATCTATGCACCTTTAATAAATACCAGTTTTGGATTATTCCCTGAGTAAGACATCATTGTTCTGACCGGAAAAACTGTAGTCTTCATCCAACCCGAACCAAAATCAGCGCGAATATCAAAACAAAACTCGGAAATCGTCGCCTCGCCGAGATTTCGTTTTTCGCATCTCGATCATTTTGTCGTAACTCGGGCGGAAAAAAACCCAGAAATCTTTTATCGTATGTTGAACTTTTCGTGCGTAGAGCGTTTCGTAAGTCGGGGTTCTACTGTACAACCCTAGGTATTTATTTGATACCATGACTAAACTAACAAGAAATAAAGCCTCAACCCCAGATGCTTTAAAACAGCACAGCAGTAATGACTTCATGGACTTCTTTACTTGTAAAATTCATACATTAGAGAGAAAATTATAACCATGCAACCGTCTACTACAATATCACAAAATACAGCAAATTGTAGTGTCCCTGAAGAAAAATTCCACTCCTTCATTGCTATTGGGGAGGAAGAATTGTCTAAACTCGTTAAATCATCAAAATCAACATGTATGCTAATCCCAATACCAACTAAGCTACTGAAAGAGATGCTTCCAGAAATCATAGATCCTCTTCTTAATATTGTTAATTCATCTTTGTCATTAGAATATGTACCAAAAACCTTTAAACTAGCCGTTATTAAACCGCTTATTAAAAAACCATAACTTGATCCTACAGAATTATTTTATTACAGGCCGATATCAAATCTACCTTTTTTGTCAAAAATTCTAGAAAAGGCAATATCTTCACAACTATGTTCCTTTCTAGAAGATTTGATGAATGAATGACGGTCGCAGGTCAGTGACGTCACGAACCAGGACATAAAAGGAGCACCAGAACCCGGAGGCAGTAGCTTAGAGGTGTCTGAGCAAGCCCAGAAGGCGCAAGGAGCTGAGTCCAAAGACGCAGCGTCTCGTTCCCTCTCAGGGAACTATGGTTACATACGTAACCTGAGATGTTCCCTTTCAAGGGAACTCGCACTGCATCGAATCGCTTTGGGGAACGATATACCAATGCCACCTCAGTGACGAAGGCCGATGAGTGTCTCGTAGCTCACTACGAGAGGACCCGTGTTCCCGGAGCGGAGTTGAGGCTGCACTGCTGTTTCCTGTCTGCTCGAGTGGATTGCGTTTGCGTTTGTACTGTCATATAAACTTGATTTTTGTTTTAGATCTTAAACTCGACGTTCGTTTGTATTGCTAAATACAATATTAGATTATTTAATATATTGTAATCGTTAGCTTTAATCTATGTCGCTAAACGCGTTAGCATTGTGCTATCTTACTGTCCGTGCATACAGCGTTTTTCTCGCTCGCGCCTTTTTTCCCGACTTCATCAAACAACTGAGATTCTAGTTATTAGACCAAAAAGTTCAGCAAGTAATAATCTAGACTACTGCCTAACACTCGATGGCTGCTCTGTCAAGTCTTCGTCGTCAGTTAGAAACCTGGGTGTGCTCTTTGATACCAATCTTTCATTTGAAAGCCATGTTTCTAGCATCTGTAAAACGGCGTTCTTCCATCTTAAAAATATATCTAAATTGCGACATATGCTATCTAAGACAAATGCGGAAAAGTTAGTTCATGCGTTCATGAGTTCAAGGCTAGATTATTGTAATGCTTTACTAGGTGGTTGCCCTGCACGCTTAATAAACAAATTCCAGCTGGTCCAAAATGCAGCAGCTCGAGTTCTTACTAGAACCAGGAAGTATGAGCATATTAGCCCAGTTCTGTCAAAGCTGCACTGGCTTCCTATTAAACACCGAATACATTTTAAAATCTTGCTAATTACTTACAAAGCATTAAATGGTTTAGCTCCACAGTACTTGAGCGATCTCTTAACACATTATAGTCCTTCACGTCTATTGCGATCCCAAAATACTGACCAGCTTATAATACCTAGAATATCAAAGTCAACTGCTGGCGGGCGATCCTTTTCCTATTTAGCTCCTAAACTCTGGAACAGTCTTCCTATTACAGTTCGGGAAGCAGACACACTCTGTCAGTTTAAATGTAGACTAAAAACACATCTTTTCAACCTGGCATACACATAACACATTATACATACATTTTTAATCCAAATCATGTAAAATGATTGTTAGGCTGCATAATTTAGATAAGCCGGAACCGGGAACATTCCCATAACACCTGATGTACTCGATACATCAGAAGAAGAATGGCATCTACGCTGATATTGGTCTCTGTTTATTCCGAGGTTACCATGGGCAGCTGGATCCGGGCCGTATCCAGATCAGATGAAGGACCTGGACACGAGCACAGCACTGCCCTGGGGTGTCTGCGGAGACCGTGACTCTACTGGACCCTCCCCTGTGACGATCATGAACCCATCTCTAACCGGACCAAATGGACTTCATATTGGACTTGAATTGTTGTATAATAATCATGCACGGTTTGGCTGTTGGCCAGAGGAGAACTGGTCCCCCAACTGAGCCTGGTTTCTCCCAAGGTTTTTTCTCCATTCTATTCTTCATTCGTTACGTCACCTGCCGGAGTTTTGGTTCCTTGCCGCTGTCGCCTATGGCTTGCTCAGTTGGGGAAACTTAACACTTAAAATTCATCAATTGTATTGATTCGCCTGCTCTTTTGGGGCTTCTGTTCAGCCAAACAAACTTTTTTTATATTGTTTTTCCTGTAAAGCTGCTTTGAAACAATCTACATTGTAAAAAGTGCTATATAAATAAAGGTGACTTGCCTTGACTTGACTTGAGGTCAAGCTGGTAAAACCTCAGAAAGGTATGCGGGGAAGACCACCCCAGGAATTTCGGCGATCATTGAAAAAGTTGTTTTCAATCAGCTGAACAAGTTCTTAAGCTTGAATGGATACTTTGACAACTTTCAATCTGGTTTCCGACCACATCACAGCACAGAGACAGCACTCATAAAGATAATCCGTCTTAACTCAGATTCAGGTAAATTATCAGTGCTGGTTTTACTCGACCTCAGTGCTGCGTTTGACACTGTAGATCACAACATTCTCCTTGACAGGCTGGAAAACTGGGTTGGGCTTTCTGAGATGGTTCTTAAATGGTTCAGGTCATATTTAGAAGGGAGAGGTTATTATGTGAGTATCGGTGACCATAAGTCTGAGTGGACATCCATAACATGCGGAGTCCCTCAAGGCTCAATACTTGCACCCCTCCTGTTCAACTTATATATGCTGCCACTGAGCCAAATAATGAGAAAGAACCAAATTACATATCACAGCTATGCAGATGACACCCAGATTTACCTCGCGTTATCACCTAATGATTACAGCCCCATTGACTCCCTGTGTCAATGCATTGATGAAATTAAAAACTGGATGTGCCTAAACTTCCTTCAGTTAAACAAAGACAAAACTGAAGTCATTGCATTTGGAAACAAAGATGAAGTTCTCAAAGTGAATGCATACCTTCACTCTAGGGGTCAAACAACTAAAAATCAGGTCAGGAATCTTGGTGTGATTTTAGAGTCAAACCTGAGTTTCAGTAGCCATGTAAAAACAATAACTAAATCAGCATATTATCATCTCAAAAATATTGCAAGAATTAGAAGCTTTGTCTCCAATCAAGACTTAGAGAAACTTGTTCATGCTTTCATCACCAGCAGGGTGGATTATTGTAATGGGCTCCTCACTGGCCTTCCCAAAAAGACCATAAGACAGCTGCAGCTCGTGCAGAACGCTGCTGCCAGGATTCTGAGCAGAACCAGAAAATATGAACACATCACACCAGTCCTCAGGTCCTTGCACTGGCTTCCAGTTACATTTAGAATTGATTTTAAAGTACTGTTACTTGTTTATAAATCACTCAATGGCCTAGGACCTCAATACATTGCAGATATGCTCATAGAATATAAACCTAACAGATCACTAAGATCATCAGGATCAAGTCACTTAGTAATACCCAGGGTTCACTCAAAGCAAGGAGAGTCTGCTTTTAGCTGTTACGCCAGCCGCAGCTGGAACCAGCTTCCAGAAGAGATCAGGTGTGCTCCAACAGTAGCCACATTCAAATCAAGACTCAAAACACATCTTTTTACCTATGCATTTGCAAATTGAGCACTGTGCTATGTCCGAACTGTTTGTATTTTATTTTATACGTATTATCTTTTTATTCTTTTAATCATTTTTAATGTTTTATTTTTATCATTCTTCTTTATGTAAAGCACTTTGAATTACCATTGTGGATGAAATGTGCTATATAAATAAACTTGCCTTGCTTTGTCTAATGAGGGAACCAGCCTCTTAAGGCTGGCCTCTGGTGCTTGAGTGGCAGACGTTCCAGGGCTTGGTTTTCAGGGGTACGCCTGGAGTGAATGCCCTAGGACCCTCCTTGGAGAGGGCGATCTCCTCAGAGCAACCAGACTCACGGGTGGCAGCTGAGGAGGGACGCCTGTGCGAGGCCTGGTACATTAGCGCCAGGACCTCTTTGATGTAGCCTTCTTGGCGAGGATGACGGTCCTCAGATCCGTCCTCATGCCAGAGGGTTGAGGCTGGGAGTGCCGGCCCGACCCCCCGGGTTTCTGGAGGGGTTAGCGGGTTGCGACGCTCTGCCTCAGAGCGGCCCATTGTGAGGAACTCTGGGGCTGTGGCTGGCTCACAGCCCCTAATTTGAGAGCAACGAGGCAGCAACAACGCCACCTGCTGCTAGCAGCCTCCTAGAACTTATCGACGACCTTCTCAACAGTGTCGCCGAAAAAGCCCAGAAGACGAGAGAGGGGCATCCAGTAGGAACTTATTTCCTTATTTTTAAAGGTTTGAGCCACAGATGCCTCTTTTATAAATATAATATATATATACACATATAGATAGATAGATTTATGTCATTAAAATATATGTATATTTATGCTCTCATCGAGGTCCCCCAATAACCCTGCTTTCCTGTTTACATTTCACTGACAACTGTATATTGTATATAACTGTGTATGTGAAAATAAAATTCTTGAATCGTATATGCTTGACTGCCCACGAGAGAAATAATCCTCACGGGTTTATAGAGCAGTGTAGGTTTTTTTGTTTGCATCAATACTGATTGAAATAGGTAGCTCGCAAGCACCTCCTCAGTCTCAGGATCAAGCCTTTTATATATCGCGCGGGGAGGGTTACTCGCGCTAACAGGACGTGTTCACCTAATTATTTATTTTCTTAGGACGAACGCTTCTTTGCCATCAATAAATAGTCAACATTAGTCACTTCCTCGAAAAACTCCTCATACTGGAGAGAAAAGTGCCAAATATTCTCTCAGCATTAAAAGCTGACAATGTCAAACTCCTTAGAGATATATCATTGCAGTGTCTGTGCCTCTGTTTGATCATATGTAACAGCCCTTGGGGCTGCATGGGCAATGGATCTGCCGGGAAAAGGCTAAGATAAAGCAGCGCTCGTCTCACACACCGCCGCCTGATCCATTCGCGAATCCCAGGACCTAGATCACCGCAGATCCTCGACTACAGCGGGATCAGAGCCCTGGGGAGCGCGAACCAGGGCGGACTCAGTATCAAAGACCGCCAGACGGGAGCGGAGCACAGTCAGCGCGCACACAGCTGAGCACATAGCTGATTACAGTCAGTGTGCAAAAAAGCGCTGTCCTAATATGCTCTGCTCACACATACACATAGTGCACAGATGTTTGATTCGCCATAGGGAAATTTGAGAGCCCTTTTCTTTTAAACTAGTCTAGGGAATAGATCAGTCGAAGGAACTCAACCAGTGCGACAACACAACACACTCTCACACTTGTGCTTGCGAAGACAACAAAAGCTACTGCCTCCGGGTTCTGGCGCTCCTTTTATGACCTGGTTTGTGACGTCACCGACCTGCGACCGTCACTCACACTCGGTCGACGGAAGTTTACATATTGTGCTTCGTGAGACAGTGTCCAAGTATTCCCCAAAGCAATTCGATGCAGCACGAGTTCCCTTCAAAGGGAACTGGGAGCACATGGGAGGAACCAGAATGTAAACAGAGACATGACAGACATGTGACACCCCTGCTATGTTCCAAAAATTTAAGGGAGAAGGCAGTAGGGACACGAATTTGCTGGAAGTACTTGTGTTCTTGGATGATCTTATAGTGTTTGGCAAAACATTGGAGGAACGTCTGCTAAAAGCCCTCAATAAAGTTGAAGAAAACAGATTCAAATTCTCACTGAACAAGTGCCAGTTCTGTCAATCGCAGAAAAAATAAATGGGGCATATTATCTCCAATGAGGGTATTGGCACCGATTCAGCTAAGATTATAGGAAGCAACTAACTAATATGAAATTCCTCAAATCATTATTGGGATACTGTGGGTACTACTGGTGATTCATAGCTAATTACTATGATATAGTTAGACCCTTACTGAACTCACCAAGGGACATTTGTCTACTCAGCATGGTAAGAAAGCAGTAAAGAAAAATGGGATGTATTACAGGGAATCTGAAGCATTTGGTGTCCGGTGGACAGAAGACACAAAGACATTCCACAAATTCATCCATTATCTGTGTAACGCACATGTGTTGGCATTTGCTGATCCAACCAGTCCTTATATTGTGAATGTAGTAGCTGGCCTGAATCGTTTTGGAGCAGTTTTAAACTAGGAGTACACCAAAGGTTTAAGGGAGGTAGAATTTGCCAGCCAAAAGCTAAAGGCATATGCACAGCATTACCCTGTCCACCAACTTTAGTTCCCTGTCAAGGGAACTCAACACTGCATCGAATGCATATGGGAACGAATTAGCGTAATTGTCTCTTGAAGCGCAATTGAAACCAGGTGTGCCGAGTGTACGTAGCCGAGGGTGACGTCATGAGCCAGGAGTATATCAGCACGCCGTGACCCGGAAGCCGCAGCTTTAGTGTCTTCAACAGCGCTCGAAGCTAACGTGTATTTGAGTTGCATTTGCTGGCTGTAAGTTGATTATTTTCACTTACCTTTTTGAGATGGCGGATTCGCAGACCTTCAGGTGTTGTGTCACTCCCTGCCCACGTTTTATCACGGGCAGTGATACACACTCTGCGTGACTTGTTTGGGTCAAGGACCATGCACGCTCAGTGCTCGAGGGCTCTAAGTGTGCATAATGCCTGCACCTGCCGCTGCGCACTCTCCGCTCATGCCTGGCAGTCTTCGAGGGGACTGCTCAGGCTCGCGGTCCTCGTGGGTCTGGCCCCACTGCAGCTGAGGCTCAGCGGCGGTTTCACTCATGGGGATCGCAGCTAGATTTAGCAGCGGGGTTGGAGACGGGCGACGCCCTTTCTCCTCCCTTACCTGCTGAGTTTGCCCTCACGTAGGATTCGGAAGCGCACCACACGGTGATTACTTCCGACCTGAGTGAGGACGCGTTGCTGGAGCTGGATGTAGTCAGCATCGAAGTGGATGAGGCTGAACCACCATCAGCCTCACTCGCATTTGAGGAGCTGCTCGAGGTTGTCACTCGGGCAATGCCGAGGCTAGGTCTCGAGTGGCCAGCTGAGCCTTGGGACACTCGTCCTAAGAGACGGCTGGACGAGCATTACCTACCTGCTCGGGTGCAACCTCAGCGTCCCCTTCAAACCAAACCCACCAAACTCCTTCGGGTTACCTCCACCATGGTGGGCAGAGCGTATTCCACGGTTGGTCAGGCTGCAGCTGCAGGCTGCTGGTTTGCTCACTGCGCAGGGCCACCGATCTCTCTCTAAGGGCTGCTAGGGAAACGACCAGCTCCATCGGCTGCTCCATGGCAGCCCTGGTGGCCACAGAGAGGCATCTGTGGCTTAATTTTACCACCTTGAGAGAAAAGGATAAAAATATTCTCATCGACGCCCCTCTTACGCCTCCTGGCCGTCGAGAGGTTTCAGGAGGCTGCTAAGCAGGAGATAGCGTTTAGAAAAATTCTCCCCTGCCGCTCTCGAGCAGCTGGGCCTGCGAGCCAGCTGCAGCCCAGAAGCAGCTCCTCCTACCGCGCTGCTCAGCGGCAGAGCGTTGCCTCCCGACAGCCTGCCAGTATCTCAAGGTCATGTCCCGGGTCATGCTCCCCACTGGACAGGTTGCCCCCTCTGAGGAGGGTCCTAGAGCATCCGCCCTGGCGGCTCTTTGGTTTCGGCCAAAATATATTTGTCGATCTATTTTAGATCTTCGCATGCTGAACAGATCCGTCAGGCAACTGAAATTCAAAATGTTAACTCTGAAGCAGATCGTAGCACAAATCAGGTCCGAGGACTGGTTTGTCACGATAGATCTCAAGGACGCGTATTTCCACGTCTCCATCCTTCCGCAGCATCGGAAGTACCTCAGATTCGCCTTTGGGGGCAAGGCTTATCAGTACAGAGTTCTTCCGTTCGGCCTGGCTTTGTCTCCTCGCACTTTCACCAAGTGCGTGGATGCAGATCTAGCTCCGCTCCGGTCTCAAGGGATTCGGAACTTAAATTACATCGACGACTGGCTCATTTTGGCCCCGTTTCGAGAGTTGGTGGTGCAGCATCGAGATGTCGTTCTCGCACACATGAAGGACCTTGGGCTGAGACTGAATGCCAAAAATCATTCAAATATCAGCAGCCATATCACCCTGTAACCTAAGACTGGTTGCCCACTGAAGCTAAGTAGGGTTGAGCCTGGTTAGTTCCTGGATGGGAGACCTCCTGGGAAAAACTAGGTTGCTGCTGGAAGTGGTGTTAGGAGGCCAGCAGGGGGTGCAGGAGGTGCCCTGTGATCTGTGTGGGTCCTACCACCCCAGTATAGTGATGGGGACACTGTACTGCAACAAGCACCGTCTTTCGGATGAGACGTTAAACCGAGGTCCCGACTCTCTGTGGTTGTTAAAAATCCCAGGATGTCCTTCGCAAGAGTAGGGGTATAACCCCGGCATCCTGGCCAAATTTGCCCATTGGCCTTGGTCCATCATGGCCTACTAATCCCCCCCCATGCTCTAATTGGCTTCATCACTCTGTCTCCTCTCCACCAATAAGCTGGTGTGTGGTGAGTGTTCTGGCGCAATATGGCTGCCGTCGCATCATCCAGGTGGATGCTGCACATTGGTGGTGGTTGAGGAGATTCCCCTTTACTATGTATAATGCTTTGAGCTCTGGAAAAGCGCTATATAAATGTAAAATTTCTTCTTCTTCTTCTTCAAAAAGAGTGTGCTCTGGCCTAGGCAGAATACAACTTTCCTCGGCGTTGTATGGGTCTCTGTGTCAATGTCAGCACGGCTTCTCGTGCCAGTTCTCAAGCATTCAAAAGTGCAATGTTCACCCCGAGGTGCTTCAGTTGAACAATTCCTATCAGGTCAGTCTCCACAAATTTCAAAATCCTCCAGCATGCCATGTGGTGCCAATTTTGTGATCGTGCAGGTCTTTCACGCGAGGGACCTTGCATCTTGTTCGGTGCTTGGGGTGAGGATTGGATGTCAATCGCTGTCTTGGAGAGTGGACACACTCTCAATTAATGGGAATGTCAATTCAGGGACACACAAACACTAAAAAACTTGTTTGCCTCCCAGAAGTCCTCCCATTGCCAGTTGTACATTTTCCTGACTGGCGGGACACCCTGCACTGGCACACAGCTGGCCCCAGGGACTACGCAAGTATGCGTTTCCCCCAGTGACTCTTCTCGCATAGAATCTGTGCAAAGTCAGGGAAGACGAGGAGCAGGTCTTGTTAGTTGCGCCGTATTGGCTCAGACATACCTGGCTCCCATAACTCATTCTCCTTGCCATAGCCCCACCCTGGCAGATTCCCCTGAGGAAGAACCTGATAAGCTCAGGCAGCAATGTCACCCTGTAGGCCAAGACTGGTTTGCTCACTGAAGCTAAGCAGGGCTGAGGCTGGTTATTTCCTGCATGGGAGACTCCTAGGAATGACTAGGTTGCTGCTGGAAGAAGTGTTAGTGTGGCTCCTAATGCCCCAGTATAGTGATGGGGACACTGTACTGAAACAAGCACTGTCCTTGGAAAAATCCCAGGATGTCCTTTGAAAAGAGTAGGGGTGTAACCCCGACACCCTGGCCAAAATTGCACATCATGTCTTCCTAATCATCCCCTTTCTCTGATTGCTTCATCACTCTGTCTCCTCTTCACCAATAAGCTGGTGTGTGGTGAGCATTCTGGTTCAATATGGCTGCCGTCGCATCATCCAGGTTGATGCTGCACTCTAGTGGCAGTTGAGGAGATTCCAACTTCCCTGTAAAGCACTTTGAGTGTCTTTGATAAAGCGCTGTATAAATGTAATGAGTTATTATTATTAGGAGGTTAATTTCTCAAGTGAGACATGGTGTATGTGGAATGTGAAGTGTATCACTGCATGTGGAAACTGAACATCTAGAAGTAGATAAGATCAATGTGGTAATAAAATATTGTTTTTATTGGCCAAAGATGTCGAATGAAATTGAACAGTATGGGAAAAACCATGTAAAGTGTATTATTTGTAAAATACACCCCCAAAGAGATGCCCCATTGAAGCAGATTACCAGCAATGGTCCCATGGATCTTGTTTTGTAATGATGTTTTTGAACCTGATTCAAAAGGAGAGCTCATAGACCTAGTGGTCACTGATCACTAAACTAGGTACACTCAAGCTTTTCCAAAAAAAGACCTACAAGCTCTCACGGTAGCCAAAGTGTTGTGTGAAAAGTATTTTGCTCATTATGAAATGCCAGTCCTTATATACACGAATCAGGGACGTGATTTTGAAAGCAAGCTAGTCCATGAGTTGCTGAAGATGTTGGGCATTCAAAAATCAAGACCATCCTCAGGGGGGCACTTAGCCAGAATGATTCGACAGAACTCAATGCCTGGGACTCTTAACAAATCTCAGAAGCAAAAATGGAGTCAGCATGTCAGTCAACTCATTGACTATGTTTATAATTTTATGATAATTTATTTGACCGGGTATTCAAACCCTCTTTGTTTGGATGGTAAGCAAGATTCTCAAATGATCTCTTTTTCTATGTGCCATCTGAAGGTGAAGGAGAAAATTAACAACAAAATGTGTCTAAGCTGATAACAGACCTAAAAAGGGCCTGTCACGTAGCTTCAGAGGGAGCAGACAAGAGCCACCAAAAGAACAAAAGACTTCATCACAAGAGAGAGAGTTAACATACTTGAAGAAGGTGACCAAGTTCTAATGAGAAATCTAGGAGTCGCAAAAAAGAACATACTAGGAAATGAATGGTGAACAGAATTCAAATGATATGGAGCCCTCAAGTCAAGTCAGATTGTTTCAAAGCAGCTTAACAGTGGTCACAGGAAAACAATATAAACAAAGTTTTTTTTTTTTTTTTGGCTGAACAGTAGCTTTAAAAGAGCAGGCAAATCAATACAATTGATGAATATTAAGTGTTAAATGTCCCCAACTAAGCAAGCCAGAGGCGACGGAGAAAAAATGGAGAAAAAAAACTGTTTCACAGATTCGGCTGCATGGTTTGTACAATCTTTAACCCAACAGGTTGTGCGACTGCAAATAGTAAATAGTAAATAGCAAATTGTTGTTTAACACTTGGGAATATAATCATTCATCACACTTTATTGCATTTCAAAAACGTGTATTTTGTTACTGGAGTATTTTAGATTATTTACATATATTAAAGAATCGCAAGACACAAATGGTATTCCTTAGCCTTTATTTCTGCTGAAGGGAAGAACAAAATACATGTGATTATTGCAGGTAATCATGACTGTAAATCAAATAGTACCAAGGCAGGTATTGTCACTGAGGTTACAATTGTCATGTTGCCCAACAGACATTCACCAACTATAAATCACTTTACAACTACGTGTCAACTAACTCTCGTTAGAGTATTAGTATACTGAATGCTTCTTATCTGCCAACTCTTTATCAGAATCCGAATCAGAAAGAGCTGCTTGAGTGTGAGAGTGTGCTTGCACACATAAGGGATTTGTCTTGGTATTGAAGCTTCCAGTGCACACATACAACACAACATGAGTTTACATAGAAAATAACAATAGTAATACATAACATACACAGTACATGTGGTCACATGCTGGGATTTTATGTATGGAGTGGGAGAGGGGATAGATTGTCAGCCATAACATCCGTCTGCATTGTTTTTCTTTCCCTGCGCTCTGCCCAGCATTTTATCTCTTATTAATTCAACTGTTCAAGAGTGAAATAGCCTGTGGAAAGAAACTGTTCCTGTGCCTAGATGTTCTAGTGGCCAGTGATCGTAGTCGCCGTCCTGACGGTAACAGTTCAAACAGGGTGTTTCCAGGGTGAGCAGTGTCTGTGATGATTTTACCTGCTCTCTTTTTCACTCTGGAAGAATACAGGTCCTGGGGGGCTGGCAGGGAAGCACAAATAATCCTCTCTGCAGTCTGGATTGTGCGATGTAGTCAACAATCCTGGTAGCTGAACCAAACCAGACAGTGATGGAGGTGCACAAAACAGACTTAATGACGGCCGAGTAGAACTGTATCAGCAGCTCCTGTGGGAGGTTGAGCTTCCTCAGCTGACGAAGGAAGTACAGTCTCTGCTGAGCCTTTTTTACAATGGAGTCAATGTGATTGTTCCACTTCAGGTCCTGAGAGATGGTGGTGCCCAGGAACCTGAATGACTCCACTGCTGCCACTGTGCTGTTCATGATGGTGAGTGGAGGTAGAGCAGGGCTGTTCCTCCTGAAGTCCACTATCATCTCCACCGTTTTGAGCGTGTTGAGCTCAAGGTTGTTATAACTGCAACAGGCAGCCAGTTGTTCAACCTCCAGTCTGTAAACAGACTCGTCACCGTTTCGGATGAGGCCGATGGTCGTCTGCAAATTTCAGGAGCTTCACAGAAGGGTCTTTAGAAGTGCATTCATTGGTGTACAGGGAGAAGAGCAGTGGGGAGAGAACACACCCCTGGGGGCGCCAATGCTGGTAGTGAGAGTCCTGGATGTGAGTTTCCCCAGTCTCACTCGCTGCTGCCGGTCTGTCAGGAAGCTGGTGATCCACTGACAGATTGAGGATGGCAAGGAGAGCTGGGTCAGTTTAGCTGTAAGAAGATCAGGCATGATGGTGTTGAAGGCCGAACTGAAGTCCACAAATAAGATCCTTGCATAAGTCCCAGGTCTGTCGAGATGTTGCAGGATATAATGCAGTCCCATGTTGACTGCATCATCCACAGACCTGTTTGATCCAGCAAGGGTCCAGTGATGTCCTTCAGGTGGGCCAGAACCTTTCAAATGAAGTCTTTCAAATGACTTCATGACCACAAGTCAAGTCAAGTCAAGTCAAGTCAAGTCACCTTTATTTATATAGCGCTTTTTACAATGTAGATTGTTTCAAAGCAGCTTTACAGGAAAAACAATATAAACAAAGTTTGTTTGGCTGAACAGAAGCCCCAAAAGAGCAGGCGAATCAATACAATTGATGAATTTTAAGTGTTAAGTTTCCCCAACTGAGCAAGCCATAGGCGACAGCGGCAAGGAAAAAAACTCCGGCAGGTGACGTAACGAATGAAGAATAGAATGGAGAAAAACCTTGGGAGAAACCAGGCTCAGTCGGGGGACCAGTTCTCCTCTGGCCAAAGCCAAACAGTACATGATTATTATATTGACAACAATTCAAGTCCAATATGAAGTCCAATTTGGTCCGGTTGGAGATGGGTTCATGATCGTCACAGGGGAGGGTCTAGTAGAGTCACGGTCTCCGCAGACACTTCAGGGTAGTGCTGTGCTCGTGTCCAGGTCCTTCATCTGATCTGGATACGGCCCGGATCCGGCTGACCACGGTAACCTCGGAATAAACAGAGAACAATATCAGCGTAGATGCCATTCTTCTTCTGATGTATCGAGTACATCAGGTGTTATGGGAATGTTCTCGGTTCCGGCTTATCTAAATTATGCAGCCTAACAATCATTTTACATGATTTGGATTAAAATGTATGTATAATGTGTTATGTGTATGCCAGGTTGAAAAGATGTGTTTTTAGTCTAGATTTAAACTGACAGAGTGTGTCCACAGACCACAGATGTGAGATGTTTATTGTGATGACAGAATTTCTACAGGCTGTAATAAATTTGCAATTACATGTCAACTTAATTTAACCCTAACCCTACCAGTCCATTGATACACTACAAATACTCTAATGAAAGTTAGTAGACAATGTAGGATACTTAAAAACGAAAAAAATGTTTTGTATATTGCTGAAATGTATGCCATGCCATCTTGAATGTGATAATTGGACCATCAAAATAAAGTGAAAATTAAATTTGTAAGTTATTTTTTTTCTGGTCATCTTTGTTCTACTGTACTATTAATAGTTGATAAAATCAATATTAAACCTTATGCTTATTAAAGTTTTTTTTTTTTTATTACAGTTTCAACTGTCTCCATTTCTGCTACAAAACACACACAAGATTAAAAAAAACCATCTCACATCTCTTGTAAAAGCAAACACTTTGCTTTTGAAAAACACTTTCAAAGCTATACTAATTATTTATAAGTCAAGTCAAGTGACCTTTACTTATATAGCGCTTTTTACAATACAGATTGTTTCAAGGCAGCTTTACAGTGGTCACATGAAAACATTATAAACAAAGTTTTTGGCTGAACGGCAGCCTTAAAAGAGCAGGCGGATTAATACAATTGATGAATATTAAATGTTAAGTTTTGATTATTGATTGATTATTATATTGATAATTCAAGCCTAATATTAAGTCTAATTTGGTCCGATTGGAGATGGGTTCATGATCTACACAGGGGAGGGTTTAGTAGAGTCACGGTCTCCACAGACACTTCAGGGCAGTGATGTGCTCGTGTCCAGGTGCAGGTCCTTCATCTGATCTAGATACGGCCCGGATTCGGCTGACCATGGTAACCTCAGAATAAACAGAGAACAATATCAGCGTAGATTCCATTCTTCGTCGAGTAGATCAGATGTTATGGGAATGTTCCCAGTTCCGGCTGATTTAAATTATGAAGCCTAACAATAATTTTACATGATTTGGATTAAAAATGTATGTGTAATGTGTTATGTGTATGCCAGGTTGAAGAGATGTGTTTTTAGTCTAGATTTAAACTGACAGAGTGTGTCTGCTTCCCGAACTGTATTAGGAAGACTGCTCCAGAGTTTAGGAGCTAAATAGGAAAAGGATCGACCGCCAGCAGTTGACTTTGATATTCTAGGTATTATAAACTGGTCAGTATTTTGGGATTGCAATAGACGTGAAGGACTATAATGTGTTAAGAGATCACTCAAGTACTGTGGAGCTAAACCATTTAATGCTTTGTAAATAATTAGCAAGACTTTAAAATGTATTCAGTGTTCATAGGAAGGCAGTGCAGGTTTGACAGAACTGGGCTAATATGCTCATACTTCCTGGTTCTAGTAAGAACTCGAGCTGCTGCATTTTGGACCAGCTGGAATTTGTTTATTAAGCGTGCAGGGCAACCACCTAGTAAAGCATTACAATAATCTAGCCTTGAACTCATGAACGCATGAACTAACTTTTCCGCATTTGTCTTAGATAGTATATGTCGCAATTTAGATATATTTTTAAGATGGAAGAATGCCGTTTTACAGATGCTAGAGATGTGGCTTTCAAATGAAAGATTGGTATCAAAGAGCACACCCAGGTTTCTAACTGACGACGAAACTATCAGTTTACTATAAAACTATTTTTGTGTAGTAGGCACAAATACACTGTATATACAGTATGTGTGAACAACTGATAAACTACAGTTATGGAACTGATCTGAATCAACACTGAACTGACTTGTAAGCAGAATTTTAAATTGATCTGTATTGTGTAAAGTGCTACAGAAATAAAGGTGACAGGTGACTCCTTTAGTTTTCAACATTGATTTAGGAGTAATAAGAAGGACACTCTGTGTTGTACAGTGATGTTGTAACATGCTTGAAACATACTCTGAAGTAAAACCATGTAAACCTTAAATGTATATACTCACAAAATAAACAAATGCAATTGTAAAAATCTTATATTTTATATTTTGATTTGTAAGTGATCAATTTAGGTATATTTAAACTATAAACAGAAATACAACGAGGTAAAAATAGTTACAAAGGTCATAGTCTCCCGCAAAGCAATTTATTAGATCTAAAAGAGAACATTGATTCAGACCTACTAACAATATCTATTATAATTTGTAATATTAGCATTACGCCTGTCGACAGGCATACACAATCGAAGATGGCAAAGTTTTGGTGAATTGAAGTGTTGCCACCATATTGTGTGTTTTGGATGCAAAAGGAATACTGCTTTTGATTTCAAAGGTTAATGTTTATTTATAAAGCTATTCCTGAGCAGAATAACCCCAAAGTTTGTTTGTGGAAAGTGCATTTTGCAGAAACAGCTTCAACTCAGTCTATATACAAAGACTATTCTGCTCAGGTTGTGCTTTCAAATTTGGTTCCAGCTGTAACGGTAAAACCTGAAGACATTATTATTAGCTTTATACCCTGAAAAGCTAATAATACATTATTATACATTATTATTAGCTTTATACCCTTTATCCCATATTTCAAATAGCACAATATTTCCACTTGTAGTCGTGTCCAAAACCATGGTGGATGCTATCAAGTGTGCTCATGCACATCAATTACTAGAGAATACCCAAAATGCACTGTGAGGGCCAGGCTGAATTAATTCCTGCTACTCACCAGAAGATGGTGCCTACAAGTGAATCATACATCCATCCATTTTCCAAATCACTGGTTCTTTCTAATTAATTAATTATTAAATTAAATTATTAAATTGGCAGCTAACCCTGATTTTACTTGCTGAGTCCTGACCTATTGTGATAAAAAGCAAGTGAGAAAGTAAGTAAAAACTAAGAGTTAATGGAGCAGGTGAAGCGAGAAAAACAATAAAATATGAAAAAAGCAGCAAGAGCAAGGAATGTGAAAAAAATATACTATCCATTTTAAAAATTTATTGGGGGAGGGATTGAGATGATTCTGTGATAAAAGGAGGAAAATAAGTCTGATCATCACAGAGTTGGAAGACGTCAGATAGACAGGTTGGAGTCATCTCAAAACTCAGGAGGAAAGGAAGAAGACAAGAGGTCGCAATTATCCAGGGCAGTTCCCGCGCTACCCGCCACACATGGCCATAATGTATTCCAACAGCACCTGTCTGTGGCACACAGGGAAAATTCTAATTAAGGGAGGAAGGAATTTTGACACATGTGAAGAGCAGATCAATATTTAGCACCATAATCGGAAAATCGTGGAGCTTTCTGTCGTTCTGTGCCATAACACTCCATTTATAAAGAGTTTTTTTTTTTTTCATAACAACTTGAACTGGGTATATTGTACATCAAACATGCATCTTTCATCTTCATTTATCAACAGAAGGGGAGAGAGAGAATGTAAGTAAAAAGTAATGAGTACATAGTCTATTAGTGTAGTGTATGGTATAACATTTGGTTATTACAACTAGTGCTCTGGATCCTTCACTGGAAACTGAAAGCAACTAAATCCTGCTAAATCTACTTGATTTTTTTACCCGGGAAACATAGTCTACCTCTCTGACTAAGGATGTATTCAGATTTTTTGCACATCCAGATTTTATCTTGATGGGTTTTTGAATGTCTGGACAGCAAAAAAAAGATTACTGATTATTCAGTTGGTCAGTGAATGGCGCCAATAGACCCAACCCCCATGTCTCTACGACTTTCTGATGCAGAGATATAGGTCTGGCTAAACGGTTGCTAGGGTACTTTGTTTGGTTGCTAAGGAGTGGCTAAGCCTCTGCCATTGATGTCACTTCAAAGGTTGCTTGACAGTATGAACGATATAAACCAACCACAACGCCTCTACGACATTCAGAACTGAAGATATCTCGCTTTGCATTTGGTTGCTAAGGTGTTCGATAATGGTTGCTAGGGCGTGGCTAGGAAGTGTTGAAAACATTGGTGATTGGCAGTTTACCAGTTTAATATGGGTTGCTAAGGTGCTCTAAATGGTTGCTAGGGCGTGGCTTAATAGCTTCGCTGTGATCCTGAGACACTCATTGGTCGCCTGAGTAAAATGAGCCCTCCCCCTTGTCTCTGTGACGCTGTGCTGCAGAGCTATGTTCAATTCAAAATCCCTATGCATTTTGCCATAGTAGATGGTGTTTCATGGGACAGCCTTCCCCATTAATCTCTATGGGGCAAATTTGGGCAGCTCTAGCACCCCAGGGGTGCAACTTTCACCCCATTGTGTGGTATGTTCTTACAGAGGCTGTCACCCTCTTCAAATGTGGCGAGTTTCATCTTTTTACAAATTCCTCGCTCCGAGTTATTAATCGTCAAAGTTCGTCGCAATGTTAAGTCAATGGGATTTTTCGGCTGCTTTTTCGCCCCTGGGGCGAAATGTCTAATGCATTTTCTATTAGAGGTTTATTTTATTAAATGTGCAATTTGTAAAAAAAAAACCCTCAAAATTAAAGTTGAAATGTTATATTGTTCAAGTTCTTGACCTTGGGAAGAAGTTTGAAGTACCGGTATAAACATTTTTTTTTTATGTTTATTTTTTTTTTTTACATTGGTTTTTATTAGTTTGATATTCACAGCTGTTTAGACCAAATATCCACTGCAATGGACAACAAAAAATGCTATGAAGGAGTTATGATTATTTATTTTTTTACTCATTAATAGATGCCTAATTTAATGGGATATTAATTTATGCGGAGAAAAAAGGAGACAAGGGATCCAACGAAAATGCTTTATTAAATAAAACGGAAAACCAAAAAACTTTAAATAAACTCAAAATGGCACTTGTTGTGCAAAACATAGGAAACTCTGGAAAAAGGAACACATCCACACATGGAACACAACATGAAACAGTTTCAGCGATCAACAAGGACATGGGAATGCAAGAAGGCTTTAATAACAAACACAGAATGGGAACCAGCTGACGAGACTCAGGAAGTTATTAGACACGGTGCGTGAAGGACCTGGAAGATACATAGAAGGGACCCAGATGTTAACAACGAGACAAGACACTTGGAATGGCCTAGCTAGTCTCCAGACCTGAACCCAATAGAAAATCTTTGGAGTGAGCTGAAAGTCCGTGTTGCTCAGCAACAGCCCTGAAAACTGAAGGACCTGGAGACGATCTGTATGGAGAAGTGGGCAAAAATCCCTTATGTCATGCAATAAAATGCAAACACTTGTTCTCCCCACTACATATATATATATATATACAGTATAGCATTTATTTTGTTAACTGAATAACGGATTAATGGCGTTAATAACGGGTTTCGCCAGCAGAGGGCAACCGAGTGCACACAACGTGTCAGTAACGAACAAGACAGAAGCGAGTTAGTAGGTTATGAGTTACAGTTTGCACACAACGTGGTGTTGCTCCGTAAATAAACTGTGTTTTTGTCTGTTAACAGGTAAGCTGGCGTGAAACGATGATCACACTAATAATATTAAAGTGTCTTGTCTTAAAGTGATAGCTCATACCCGATTCATGAAGGGATGTTGAACCTGTTTAATTTGAGAAATGTCATTCACAAAATGGCGGACGAGAGTTCAAGTCCGAAATAAAAATAGTAAAGTTCTATATTAGTTAAGTGAGTGAGTTAGCATCTAGCAATGTGTTTGTGGGGGATAATGAATGAATGTGAATGAACGTGTGAATGAACGAACATACTGAACGTGGGTTGAATGTGTGTGGTGCTGTGCAGTCTGAGTAAAAGTGTGTGAGTTCATGATCAGTGACACCTTGCATGTTAGTGAACGTTGTGCTGCCCATGAGTATAGTTAAGGAATGTCTTCAAAGTAAAGATTAGTCAAAGTTCTTTAGAAAAATGCTTTTATTAACTGAGTGACATTGTTGTAATAGAAAATATAATAAGTGGTGTTATTCCCAGTGTTATGGTTAAGTGTATGTAGTAGTTGTTTATGTTGGAAGTGTTTTTCATATTTTGTTATTTGTGGTATGTACAGTGGTACCTCGGTTTACGAGCGACTTGGTATACGAGAAAATCGGTGTACGAGCATGGAGGGTTGAATCGGTGTACGAGCTTTGTATCGGAGTGCGAGCAAATTTTTCCCTCACCCACGCACATTTTTGTCCTAAAGCTCTGCATCTTCACGGGCATTTTTACTGGAAATATCCTAATGACAGCCTCTCATAACACAGTCCCGCAGTTCCAACCCATGAATTAATTGTCTCCTCACTTCTCTCCACTCTGGAGCTCGCGCTGGTGTCGCGCGAGTCTCCCGGCGCTCGCGGCGGTGTCGGCGCGCGAGTCTCCCGGCGCTCGCGGCGGTGTCGGTGCGCGAGTCTCCCGGCGCTCGCGTCTCCCGGCGCTCGCGTCTCCCGGCGGTGGTGGCGCGCGAGTCTCCCGTTCCACGACTTTCACTCTGGATTATCACTTTGTTTGTTTTCTGCACTATTATAATAAATTCACTCATTTGCACTTGAATCCAGGTTTTGTGTTTTCCCCCTCCCTCGTCTGTCTCTCATCTCCTTCATGCCAGCAGACGCTGCTCAAAGTGAGTTACAGTAAATTGTCAAGTATTTTTAGAGTTTAATTGTCTAAAGTTTAATTGTCTGTTTAAAGAGTATTTATATGAGATCTTAATGGTTATAATTTTAACTGTAATTAATAGGGTAAAATAAAAACTAAATATTTAAAATGGGCATTTATGGTCGTGTGGAACGAATTAATTGATTTTTAATGCATTCTTATTGGGGAAATTGTTTTGGTGTACGAGCATTTTGGGATTCGAGCTCGCTCTTGGAACGCATTAAACTCGTAAACCGAGGTATTACTGTATACTTTAATGATTAGATTAGATTAGATTCAACTAATGTGAGGGTGGGCACAGAACAAGTTTGAAGTTATTTGTAATGTTAATTTATTTAGAGCAGGTCTGTCTGAGGAATTAGCATGTTCATCTAGTGACCTGTTTACTGCTATATACCTGCCTAAATATGTGTTCTGTTAGATTTGTTGTGATTTGTGCAATTGTGTTATGAGAAAGTATAGAGTAACGAAAAAACACAGAAGCAGTGTTAGTAGGTTATGAGTTACAGTTTGCACACAACGTGGTGTTGCTCCGTAAATAAACTGTGTTTTTGTTTAGTTAATTCTTAAACGTGTAACATATACATACATATATATATATATATATATATATATATATATATATATATATATATATATATATATATATACCAACACACACAAACATTGTATATTCCCAAAAAGTTGGGACACTGTACAGATTGTGAATAAAAACTGAATGCAATGATGTGGATGTTTAAAATTTCAATATCTTTTTCAGAATACAACACACACTCACCTAAAGGATTAATAGGAGCACCTGTTCAATTTTCTCATTAATGCAATTATCTAATCAACCAATCACATGGCAGTTGCTTCAATGCATTTAGGGGTATGGTCCTGGTCAAGACAGTTTCCTGGAGTTCAAACTGAATTTCAAAATGGGAAAGACAGGTGATTTAAGCAATTTTGAGCGTGGCATGGTTGTTGGTGCCATACGGGCGAGTCTGAGTATTTCACTATTTGTTCAGTTACTGGGATTTTCATGCACCACCATGTCTAGGCTTTACAAAGAATGGTGCAAAAGGGGGAAAACGTCCAGTATGTGGCAGTTCTGTGGGTGAAAATGCCTTGTTGATGCTCGAGGTCAGAGGAGAATGGGCCAACTGATTCAAGCTGAAAGAAGAGCAACTCGTTACAACCAAATAACCACTCGTTACAACCGAGGTATGCAGCAAAGCATTTGTGAAGCCACAACACGCACAACCTTGAGGCAAATGGGCTACAACAGCAGAAGACCCCACCGGGTACAACTTATCTCCACTACAAATAGGAAAAAGATGTTACAATTTGCATGAACTCACCAAAATTGGACGGTTAAAGACTGGAAAAACGTTGCCTGGTCTGATGAGTCTTGATTTCTGTTGAGACATTCAGATGGTAGAGTCAGAATTTGGCGTAAACAGAATGAGAACATGGATACATCATGCCTGGTTACCACTGTGAAGGTTGGTGGTGGTGGTATAATGGTGTGGTGGGTGTTTTCTTGGCACACTTTAGCCCCCTCAGTGCCAATTGGGCATCGTTTAAATGCCATGGCCAGCCTGAGAATATTTTCTGACCATGTCCATCCCTTTATGACCACCATATAACCATCCTCTGATGGCTACTTCCAGCAGGATAATGCACCATGTTATCAGTCAGTCACGTTCGACGTTACGTCGGACTGACGTCATGGGGTCCCTATGGAAAACGCCACAGGCACTGAACTGTGTTACGAGTATTGGAGATGCAGATGTTGGCAAGCTATGGTGTGCCCTTAGGCAACTGCTCTCACGTAGTCGTAACCTACCCAGCGCCCCAAGTAAGCCCGAGCTTAGTCCTCCATGTCAGTCGGGATGGAAGAGACAGGAGATACTGCGAGGATGGTCAAGCTGCTGGTCCTTAACGTGACATTCCATGGGGGAAGAGTGCTTCAGATCTCAATTCCCACTATTCAGCACAATCAGTGTTGTTAACGCTGGAAAAGTGTCCAAGCTACGTCTGTCACGTCTGCCACCGAAGTGCAGGAGGAACTCGAATGAGGGTTCGCCAGACGGGGAACTCACCTGAGGAGTAGACAAGCGCTCGTATCCCCCTGTTAAGGGGGAATGGCGCTGCAAGCAGGACACCGAGTCTGTTCTTCCCAACACCACCTGTTTGTTCCCGGCACACAGGAAGAAACTGGCTCCACTCGGAGATTGCAAAATCTCGCGAATGTATTAGGTGTTGCCCAGCCCGCAGCTTACAGATGTCTGTCAGAGAGGCACCATGCGCCAAAGCCCAGGAGGAAGCAACACCCCGTGTGGAGTGAGCCCTCACCCCCAGGGGGCATGGTATGAGCCTGGTATGCCAGGACGATGGCATCCACTACCTAGTGGGCCAACCTCTGTTTGGAGACAGCCTTTCCCTTCTGCTGTCCCCCAAAACAGACAAAGAGCTGCTCAGAGCTTATGACGTTCTGCGTGCGGTCCACATAAACACGCGGACGGGACACAGCAACGCGAGGGCTGGTCCCAAAAGGGAGTGGTGGGAACTTTGGGCACATATCCAAGCCGGGTTTTCAGGAAAACGTGAGACAAGGCCAGCCCGAATTCAAGGCACAATTTGCTGACCAAAAATGGCTGCACGTCCCCCACCCTCTTGAAGGAGGCGAGCGCGGTCAGGAGCACTGTCTTGAAGGACAAGGTCTTGAGCTCGACCCATCGGGAAGAACACCACTCAGAGAATAGACTCCACTTCCAGCATACTGCTACCTCGTAGAGGTGGCTCTAGCTGAAGTGATGGTGTCTACCACCGCCGATAGTAGGTCACTAGGTCTTCCGCGTCCCGTCCAGGGACCACACGTAGAGGTTCCAGAGATCTGGACGTAGGTGCCAGTGGTGCCCTGTCCCTGAGAAAGCAGATCCTTCCTCAAGGGAATGCGCCAGGGAGGGGCTGTCGCGAGGAGCGAGAGTTCTGGAAACCAGGTCCGGTTGGGCCAACACGGCACAACTAGCAAGACCTGCTCCTCGTCCTCTCTGACCTTGCACAGGGTCTGTGCAAGAAGGCTCACTGGGGGAAACGCATATTTGCGTAGGTCCTGGGGCCAGCTGTGTGCCAGTGCATCCGTGCCGACGGTCCCGTCGGTCAGGGAAAAGAACAACTGACAGTGGGAGGATTCCCGGGAAGCAACAGGTCTACCTGTGTCTCCCCGAATCGACTCCAGATCAGCTGAACCGCCTGGGGGTGTAGTCTCCATTGTCCTGGGAATTTGAGCTGTCGTGAGAGCGCGTCAGCTGCACGATTGGGCTCGCCCGGAATGTAAACAGCACGCAGCAACCTGAGTCGATGCTGACTCCAGAGGAGGAGGTGGCGGGCAAGTTACAACATGCGACCGGAGCGTAGACCACCCTGATGGTTAATGTACACTACGTTGTCCATGTGGACCAGTACATGTTTGCCCTGCAGCAACCGTCAGAACCGGCGCAACCCAAGATGTACTGCTAGCAACTCAGAACGTTTGGCGACAAGCCGGTGTGATTATCACATGGAATATGCCCTGGTGCCAAGCCTACCTCGGGACTCGGTCCCATAACCAGTGTTGAAGTGGTCTCATATGCATCAACCTGAGCGGCGTTACAGCGGCTATGGATGACATATGCCCCAGGAGCCTCTGAAACTGTTTCAGTGGGACCACTGTTTTCCGCCTGACTACTTTCAGGCAGTTCAACACGGACTGTGCACGTTCGTTGGTGAGACGTGCTGACATGGTGACCGAGTCCAACTCCAAACCGAGAAAAGAGATTATCTGTGCAGGGGAGAGTTTGCTCTTCTCCCAGTTGACCCGAAGCCCCAATGGTTGAGGTGTCTGAGCACCAAGTCCCTGTGACTGGTCCAAAATGGGGGGGGGGGGGCATAAGGAAGCAGAGCGTCCTTAAGATGCCGACTCCCTGGCTGTGGTGATTGAGAGGCCGGCTGAGAGGAAGCAGTGCGTTGCTTATTGTCAGCTCAAGCCCAGTGTGACCCAGAGGTAGAGGAAACTGCTCTTTTTTTGAAAATGTGGGTACCACTGGCCTTGGGGCCAGTGGCGGAACAGAAACATTAAATATTATGTGGGGAAGGAGTGGTGCGTCCACCAGCTCCCGGCATAGAGCAGCTCCTTCCACCCCCGGGCCACCCGTCTCAGGCCGCTTTGATGTTCTCTTTGAGGACTTAGTGGGTCTGGACGGGTTGCGTGACCTTCCTGCAGGAGGCCCGGATTGGACGGGAGGTTTCCGGTCCCGCCTGAGCTCTTATAGCCACAGGGAGGCACCTGCGAGGAGGCCGGCCTGGGAGATGGGGCGTTAAGAAAACGAACTTTGTCATCATCCCTCTTAGCCAGGTCCGACCAGCAACAATGTTCCTGGACCACCGAGTGGACATCATCTGGCCGGGGGCCCACGCCTTGACCGTCAACACCCAAAGGGTGAAGTCGGTCGCAGTGCGCGGCTCCTGCAAAAACCCCAGCTCAGAACTACCCTCGTGCTGCTCCTTGAGCTTTGCCAGATGTGCCTGCAGGATGGCCATGGCATGCAGGGGAGAGGCGGCCTGTCCAGCGGCACTGTAAGCCTTAGCAGCCAGGGCTGCCATTGTCTTACTTGCCTTGGACGGGAGATGCCAACAAATTCCGTCAGGTGGCAGCACTTTGTGGGCGCGAGCGCACCACAATTGCACGCCATTCCTGGGGAATGTCCGCATAACCCTTGGTAGCCCCACCATCGAGGGTAGTGAGAGTGGAGGAGGTAAAGAGTAGTTTCCGGCAGTAAAATGCGCCCTTCACCATTTTTTGACTTCCTCATGCACCTCCGGGAAGAAAGGGACTGGAGTGGCACTTGGCTATGAACCACACGCCGCCCCCAGAGACCAATCATAGAACTGCGAGCGCTCAGGACGGAGCCTGATGCTCACGGCAGCCCGTGAAAGCATAACCATCAACTCCAAATCCGGTTCCACACGAGCCACCACCCCAGAGGGGTGGCGACCGGGCTTCCTCTTCCTCTCTGGAGGACAAAAGTTCACTCCGATCCTCACCCAGAGCACCAAATGAGATGCAAAGTACCTCAAGTGAAGGACCTGCATGATCATCAAGTAACTCGACGGCACATGGCATGCTAGAGGAGTGGGAGGTTCGTGAGGACTAGCCTGGCAAGAAAGCTCCCACTATTACCCTCAGATCTCACAGATTGCTAACCATTCCCTCATCTCTACCATTAGAAGCAGAGAGGGGGGGGGGGGGGGGTAGCAACAGAGGGGACTCGTGCCTCCATACTGAGGAAGGAGAGACGCGATCGAAATGCCAACATGGACATGCTCCCGTAATGAGTGCATGCACCATCCACAAACGCTCTCACAACGTGCTGTTTACACAGACACGAGAGACAGCGCTCGTGGCCATCAGATGAGGTCGGAATCGACCGCATCCAGAAACACTGCTCTTTTAGGGAACTGTTCAACTGAAGCGCTGAGGGGTGAAACGTTGCACTCTGCTTGCACGGGAACTGGTTTTCGTCACACCGCTGAATGCGCCCTTACACCAGCTGAGAGAACCGAAACGAGCTGCGTGAGAGCAATTAAAATTGCTGTTTGCGGAGATAACTCCTGATGCTGAAACTGCTCTCTGTAGAGGTGATCAGAAAAGAGCGCTCAAAGCTCGCGAACGCTCTGCTCCGAAGCAAAAGTATGAATGAAGTGAGTAATGCCGGTCCTATTTGTACCCATATGCCGGGTGGGTGGGACTCGGCATGCAAATCTCACTAGCCAATGTTCATTGGCGCATTTTATAAAACTTGGAGGTGATTGGGCTCCCAAGCGAGACCCCATGACGTCAGTCCGACGTAACGTCGAACGTGACTAACTGATAGAGAATGTGTGTGGAAAGTTACTAGTTTTATTTGACCTTTCTTTCTTTCTGAATCAGAATTATTTAACCTTCAGTAATGATGTAGTTAGTAGCCTCTGTTAGAGTATAATTGCTGTAATAATGTAATTGTAAGGGGCGAGGCCTTCAAACTCCTTGAAGCTGGCTTCTGCTGATGAAACTGCAAAACATTCTTCACTGAACTTTCACTTCTGACTTCTGGTCTTCATTCATCATACCTCAGATCTTTAACTATAATTGCCCTATAAAAGTAATCCATATGGCAAAAATAACACAATGCAAGCATTACAAATATTAGAATAAATGGAGGAAAGTCACGTGAGAGTAGGCAACGCCTCCATCGCGGTATGATTTGTTATGATAGGATATGATTGGTTTGTGCGATATATCCCTTAAATTATTAATTAACAGAATTAACAGGAAGGCAAATGCAATATTTATGCCATGTCATGAATACCTTAAATCTGCAGTGTTCATGGACAGCAGCAATGAGGTACAAGTTGTAGTTCTCAGAAAAAATATCAGTTTACACATTGCAGTTAACATTATACACTGTTTTTTACATTTACGAGTTAGGGGGAGGCTGAAAGGGGATATAATCACAGCCAGCTCGATCATAATTGCATTTTTAAAAGACAAAATAATGTATTAGATGTTTATCAAGGAGGATCTCAATCAGGTCTATATGATAATGTTTGTACTGCGAAACCCTTGTGACACTGATAGGCAAATGTGCTATCACAAGAATGTAGCGTGCATTTCAAGCATTGAAGTGGAGACAATGAGTGCAGATTACCTTTGGTGCCTGGATCAACTTAAATAAGTGAATATCATTGCCTAATGATCTAATTCACTAATATTTCAATTACTAAAACAGTCCAGTACAATATAGTCAAACTCATGTTTATGTTAAAATAATGAGTATTTCTATGCCACCCATATGAAAACATCCTCTCTCCACCACTGGTCTGAACACACCACTTTAAATGTAAGTAAAGAACTTACTTTTAGCTGCTTTATAACATGTCAAAATCAAATTTGACATGGTCTGAAAACATGATGACAGATTGATCAGCTTGGTCACATTAAAGGTACAAATCAGATTTCTTTTGCATCACATTTAAAACAATACAAAACGATGAGGTCAAAATTAATGATGGAAGTGCTTTAAATATTCATGTGGCATTCAAATCTTGTTCCATGACTACAGCATGGAACATTACACCACATACCTGTCTCTGCACCACATGACAGGGCGAATATTATGACAGAGCAAAATTATGCACCTCCATTTTTCTTGCATCCATTTTGAAAACCTTGTCACATCCCTGTGTAGAGTTGTGTCATTAACAAAGCAACCCATGCATATAGGGTGGTTACGTATATCTGGTCACACAAATATTGTTTGATCACTAGCAATTAATAGTGTTTACCTTCAGCCTGAAAATATCTGAACTTATCCTTAAAGTTTGCTAAGAAGTATTTCCTACTCAGACAAGGAGGTTTTTGAGTCTAGTCAAGCATATGAAAGAAAAGCAGGGTGGGATTGGCCCAAGGCGGCAACATTCATATGCATTATGACAAACATGCTTATTTTCATGAATTTATGGTGATCAGCTATTTCAATTGAAGACGGCTGTGATGTTAATGTTATCTACTAGAGGAAGCCATAGGATATGGCATCTTTTATGACTGATTTTTCTGTCAATTTACCAATTTACCAAAGTGCATAAAGAGGTTGTAAAACTAATCCATATGAATTGATTGGTTTAGTACAAATTTTCTGAAGAGACACATTTCAGAAACATTTAACTTTTTGAAGCATCAAAGAGGTAGACTCGAAGAGAAAATTAAATTGCCAAAACAAATTAAACAAAAAACAACAAAGGTGAGTAAATAACAGATTTTTTTTTTGCTACTATCCCTTTAACAATAAAAACCCTATCTGAACCTGGCATACTTAAACATGCATGTACACACACACACACACACACACATACACACACGCACACACACGCACACACACACACACACACACACACACACACACACACACACACACACACACACACACACCCACACACACACACACACACACACACACACACACACACACACACACACACACACACACACACACACACACACACAAACAGTAAGGAACAGAATAATGGTCAAAGTTATCTGTTTGGTCCATGTGTGGATACATCAGTATAGTTAAAAACAAATATTGCTGACAGAACACAGGTGTGAACTGCTGGCTTTAGTAACTGAAAAAGCATGCAAAAACCACTTGTGAAATACATACTGTACACCATCCACACATATTTGCAGAAAGAAAATTAATCTTGAATACCTGATTTTTGGCGACTCCTAGATGGAGAATCCAGTAACAGTGATAATAATCCTAGATGTGAGGGGGGACAGCGAGGAGGGGAGCGAGATCAGTAAGCAGGATGTCCCCTGCCTGACTCTGTCAGCATATCTACATGTTCCTGTGTGTAGCTGACACCAACACCACTGCTTTCTAGCCTGAATCACTCCAATTAAGAGCCGTCCAACTGTGCTTCCAGACATGTACACCAGTGACACCCAATGGTCCATGATCTGTCTCCACCTTGGCATAATGAAGGAATTTTAAAAGCAGGCACACCCTGAAAAACAAGACGACTGGATCCCTAGAACATAAAATACACACAGCTATACTGTTGGGACTGATAACTAAAATCTAAAACTATGAGAGAGAATTAATAATATATATATATATATGTATATATATATTTTTATTAGCATTGAATGTGATATTTCAGGAGGTATCAGAGGTCAGAATAAAAGCCGGTCAGGCCATTTTCCTATTTCACTTTTAAATCTAAGAAAGAAGAAATGACATTACTTTAAAAAGTTAAATTTATACTTAAGACCCTTTTGCTTTTAAGCTTAGTTTATTGATTAATTTGCAATAAGTATTATTCATTGGTTCCAACCAAGACAAACTAGAGATCAGTTTGGTACCTTTTCAGAATAATTATTGCACATACATACAAAAACATTTTTCAACTACAGTATTCAGTATTAAATAAATTATATTAATAATCAACATTTCTCTCACTCTCATTGACAACTTTTGTTTTTCACTAAGATTGTTGCAGTGTATGTATCCTTCTCTATGAAGGGTCCAATGCTGCCTTAAAAGTCAAAACAGGTACGATGCATTGAAATGCTGCCTAGGTAGCTCAATATGTTTTGATATGTTTCCCTTTGTATTTTTATGATGAAATGTGTATTTTTTATTCACCATAGCTTTAGTGTGTTCAAATCTGTCATAGATAAGGGACAAATTAATAGTTATTAGTGCACATAAACATGACAGTCAAATAGTGATTTGATCTTAGAGATACAAACGTACAATAGAGCAGCAAATATGTTGATTTATATTTCAGACATAGTGGATATTGAAACTAGACCAATGCACCAATATAAAGCCTATAATAAAAACAGGACCTCTGTAGATCAGCCTATGAGGAATCCGCCGTTTTCTACCAGTACACAGTAACATTATCTCGTAAGGTCTTTAACTCAGTAACTGAATTCTTGCCTGGTAAATTCAATTGTAGTTTTTCCTTTCCAGCCTACAATGTAATATGTGCATTTTGATTTGATTTGCTCCTCAAATACATACATTTACATATTGTTTATTTGGTTTCCTGGAGGTAAAAAAGTCAATACTTGTAGCTGTGTTTCAGAAATTCTAAATGCATCATGAAACAGAAAAATAGTTATTTAATCTAATACAATAAAAGCACATCAGTTGTTAATGTCACATGATTAAATATTTCCAGCATTGACAATGTCTTATTTCCTCTCGTATATCTGTCATTTATCCTGTTTTGGAGGAAATAGGAATATTTTAAATCTACTGAAATCGAATTTCAAAAGGTCAACTTCTCTTAACAAATTGAGATGAATTTTAAACCTCTGTGTATTCATTGTTCCAGAACACAAGACACATTTTACAATGCCAAAAAAGTGCAATCAAAGATCTACTTTTGAGTGTTATATCATTATTGTCTGATATGCTTTTTGCATTAAATAGGCACTAAAACTAATGATGATGTTGGTTTGTGTTTAAAAAATAGTGTATCTAAAAATACTAGGGAATCTAGATATATTGAATAATCTTTTAAAACACTAGATGTTTCTCATACTCCATCACACTTTTCACTCAAATAAATAGTTTAATTACAGCACTGTTAAAAGTCGGTTTTATATCAGTCAGCCACGTTGTAACGGTGCATTGAGAAGTAACTATGGTTTTAATACTATACTATTTTATTTTAATACCTAACTAATACTAGGCAAAAGAAATTCAGAAGAATGATAATAAAATATTTGATAGATACAGGAAACTTTAGGAGAATATATTAATATATATATATATATATATATATATATATATATATATATATATATATATATATTTTTTTTTTTTTTTTTTTTTTTTTTTTTTATTTTAGATATACGTATAATCTTTCCCATTGTCACTTAACAGTTCAGTTGGTGGCGGTAATGCACCAAATGTTGGCCTGCCCACTGCCAATAAACATTAGAAGAAGAAGAAGAAGAAGAAGAAGAAGAAGAAGAAGAAGAAGAAGAAGAAGAAGAAGAAGAAGAAGAAGAAGAAGAAGAAGAAGAAGAAGAAGAAGAAGAAGAAGAAGAAGGAATGCCATCTGCCAATTAAACCAAAAAAGAAGAAGGAAGAGAATATTTCATTAGAGAGAAGCATGAGCTTCTCTTGACTTTGTCTCTATAGTCCGGGTTTGAGAAACTGTAGTTTTGAGTTCATCCAAGTAAGTGTTCTATTTTTCTTCTTCTGCTGTTAAAGTTTTGTATGGTTTATTTCAAAGTGATTGGTGCTTATATTAGCTTGTATGTTTCTATTCAGAAATGACTAGTTCATCCATCATCCTTCATGTGGGTCTCTGTTATTTACAGACATTATTATCTTATGGACGATCGGTTTGACCAATGGTTCACAGACTTCTAACCTCTTCTTCAACTCAACACAAAGAATTCTAAAGAAGTGTTTAGGTGACATCTTTTATGTGTTATTTCTTTGGATTTGTATTCATGATAATTGTTTGTATGTGGACAATTTAATATAAACACGTCTGCATATGTCTTGTTGACTGGAATTTTGGTTTGGTTTATCTGGTCTGTACAAACTATTCTAGTCCGTAGAGTCCTCCTTTCTAAATCTGTGTGTGAATTTGGCCTACTGGAAGATCACAGTTGAACAGTCACAACGTTCGACATTACATATGACATAAATTGGGATCTTGCCTTAGAGCTCAATCACCTTCAAGTGTAAACTAAATGAGATTTGCATCGCAACTCCGTCCTACAAAGCTGGTATAACCGGAAGAGCACATACAGTTGCACATTTAGCATTTTGCTTTGGATCCCAGCGGCTCTCCTCTTCTGCTTGAGTAAATTATCAATCAGTGTGCTTATCAGTTGGGGAAGCTCTTCTCTGGTATTGGTGTGATGGTGCATCAGCGATCGTCACTTCCTGCTTTCTAAAAGAACATTTTTTGCACACTGCATGCCATAGGCGGAGTTTCACTTTTGTGCTTGGGGGGGCACCTACCAGGCCAGCAGACCAGGAGCTCAGAATTTTATATACAGTGGAGTTCACTTATCTCGAGTCATGGTTAACTCGCCAATACTATTATCTCAACGTTTTTGAAGTGGAACCGCCAAACTCCCTATTTGTCTCAGTATTTTTGGTTCTTTAATGTCGATTCCTTAATGTCGCCGAAAACTAATATCTCGAGCAAATATCTCGGACAAAGTCGTCACTTCACATGGTTATATCGTGAGTCATGAGCGTACCTAGTTCACTGCGCATGCGCGCATGCACGTACAGTCTTGCGCAGCCGCAGAAGAACTCGTAGAAGTGAGGCGCAGGAGTTGAGCCGAGTCGAGCGCGTCTGTGTTCAGTGAGTCTGCGTGTTCAGTGAGTCGAGTGTGTGCGTTCAGTAAAGCGTCATTGTCCAGGAATTCCCAGGTTACATTGACATCGACAAAGACGTCATTACTGATAGAAGCTTTTGTTTTCAAGCAGACCGTTAAAGAAGAACAATGAAGAAGAAGAAGAAGAAGAAGAAGGAATGCCATCTGCCAATTAAACCAAAAAAGAAGAAGGAAGAGAATATTTCAGAAGAAGAAGAAGAAGAAGAAGAAGAAGGAATGCCATCTGCCAATTAAACCAAAAAAGAAGAAGGAAGAGAATATTTCATTGAAGTTGGCTCAATATTTCATTTTCAACTCGGCTCAACTTCTTCAACAATGCATTTTAGAGTTTGTAAATAAACCATAATCCGCGTGTGCAATACATAGTTCCCATAGTTTTGGAATGTGGGCGGAGTCAACCTCCGGTCGCCATGCTCTGGGGCAAGCTCATTGTGTTGAAGGCTTCCTACCATGCGTAACGCCGAAACAGGTCGTAATCAAATCATAAGTAGAAATTGCATCAACGTCAGGAAAGTACAAAGATGGCTTAGAGAAAGTATTACGCGAAAGATACGCGGCTAAGGTAAGCCTAATTGGGGCACTGATCCGTACGAAACTGGCAAAGGATAACTGACGAGTAACGTCTGATGCCTCCCGGACATTACCTACCGGTACATAGACATTTTAAATTATTGAGTAAACACGAAAAGTGCTTACATTTTAGAGGATTTGAAAAGTTACAAATCGCTTGAAGCTTACCAGTTTTGGTAATGGTTGGGTTAAAGTGGTAGTGAGCAAGAACGTGTTGGCTATTGCAACAGCAAGCTTCAACGGTAAAAAATGCTCAAAATAACAGAAATTCACTGGAATTTTCTCTGCAATTTTGGGTACGACACTCACAGATCATGAATGACGCCATTAAAACCCCCCAAAACGGGCATTGTTGAAGCAGCCCATGGTGAGTGTAAATAATGGTATTTATTGATTGCAAAATTAAAAATTACTAGATATTCAATATAGTGTGGTGTTGTTTTTTGTTTTTATTTTTTTAATAATTATAAACGTGGTTGTATATTTCAATTATCAGTGTTTAATGCCTATGAAAAGTTGTTAAGAACTGAAGTTCACGTTCACTTTGATTCAAAACAAAGATAAACCGACCACAAAATACGACGACTGTTTCAATCACTGTACGAAATATCTGATATATATTCTGATAGTACTACTGTTAATAATAATGACACTAATCGATACAGTATTTGATAAAAGTAGCTTGTATGAAGTGATCTGAGCAGATTTTGTAATGCTTCGACGGCAGTTATTTTCTGTTTGCTAAACATGTCTGTTATCATTTTTCACTTAACGTCTTCATTTGCTCTACTTCAAATGTCCTCACAACAGGTTTAGTGTAAAAACTACGTTTCACGGAATCATTTGTACGATCTTTAACCGAGCATGTATTAACCATTGTGTGACTGCAAATTGTATTCAAGCCACACGCAATGCCCCACAGCATGGGCGATCACCATACAGTGATGTATGTGCTGACGTCATACGGGAACTATGTATACTTTCTGAACTGTGTCAGAGCGAAATGACTGTGTTATGAGCGAATGTGTTTACACGTGTGTTGTGCCTGTGTTTACACTGTGAGCGATCGTTGTGTTTGCAATGTTGGAGAATATAATTAAAGGTTTGTATGGAGAATGGAAGGTGTTTTTTTATTGTATTCTGGTGAAGGTCAGCTGTTATTTGGTGCACAAATGCCTTTTGCGGTTAGCAAACACATACAGTGTATGCAGCGCTTCCACTAAGATTTTTTTTTTTGGAAGTCCAGACTTCCAGATGTTAGTTTTTGGAAGTCCCATGTATTATCTTTGGAAGTCCCAGGTATTATTTTTGGAAGTCCCTGTTACAGTACTACTACGTCGTAAAGCACAATAATTTTATGCCTGTTACATATAAAATATACTAGAAAAGATACATAGGTCTATGTCAAGGTTAATTTGCATAAACTCCGCCCATTACTATTATTGCTTGGTCTATCATTTCTTCGAAGCGTAGACGTTCTCGTAAGATCAAATATATATATATATCCGTAGTGGTAGATAATTATTAACATATCCACAAATTTCACAGAGGCGGAGCATTCCGTATCATGCACAGATAACCAGGCTATTTTGGGGAGTTTCGGGAAAGTTTACCCGTCAATATAACACATCTCTCACAGTTTCGCGATCCCCGCACGTTTGTGCATAGTTATCAATTAGTTTATGGCCATAGCTCTTGCTGTTGGCTTTCGCGATCCCCGCAGTAGGCGGAGTTTCAGTAGTTTGCGGGAATTACCATAGTTACATCACTAGTGTACATCTTGACAGGATTTGTATGGCGAAAGAGATTAAGTGACCTGCTGTGTCCTTATCAATGGAGTCGCTTAGCATACACGCCTACGGCGCATGTGGTGATTTACAATGCATTTGGTCACTTTGCAATGCACATGTACGTCGAGCGCTCTGTGATCTGGCGTAAAACCATTAAACAGGACGTCCCGCGGACTTCCTGAACTTAAAATTTCGGCGTACGCTGGCGATTTTCGGACGTAAATTACGCCCGGACGCCCGTTAACGGAGGCGCTGGTGTATGTACATTTTTATAGCATGCCGATCGCTTCATCTAATACATAGATATATTGGGTATAGGTTATCTCGCTAAACGGTAATCTCTACGCTTTTTTGCAACCCCCGAGGCCGTCGAAATAACCGAACTCCACTGTATCATATTTATATCATACATTGTACATAAAATACATTTACAATGAACAATGACTTTATTGACAATGACCCTCTCACCGTTTTGGATATTTCGCCTTATTGTTTCCATGGCAACACGTCATGCTTGTCACGTGACATACTGCAGTCACAAAAAGTGCTGTATAATAGATTGCATTTATTTATTTTTATTCAAAATAGTCACCAACTTGTTGGCTTAACTTGTTGAAACTTAAAAGAAACCTTATGTGGTTGAAAACACTGAATTGTTGTGATAAATGACAAGCTCTGAGCGCGTCTTTTTTTGGATCACGTGAAAGCACGTGTGGATTTAGTGGTTGATCACGTGACACATGAACACCAGCGTGATCGTACAAGTCAAATGATGAAGGGATGGTTATCTGAACTTCATTTTTAGTAGTGGATTTATAAAAAAAAATAAAATAAAAAATAAAAAAACCACGAATGTCCACTTTGTTCATTCAGCGCGTAAAACAGAACGAGAAGAGCGTGCACTCACGTACCGCGATACTTTGAGATTCGCAATTTGCAGGAGAATGTAATAAAGCTACAGTAATAAAAAATTAAATACAGTAATTAAAAATTAACCATATCTTACTCATTCTATACACAGAACTAATAAGATAAGACAAATAAAACGGGAAAATATGAATTCTGTAATATAAAAAAATATATATTCAAAGCACAAAGCAGGCATTAATTGGCTCCCACTCCCCCCCCCCCCCCCCCCTCAACCTATTTCCCCAATGAGCTTCATCACTTAGAAGAGATTTTCCCTAAAAGAGCAAAAACCGGTATGATTCTGTGTCTTTCCACTGGTGTGAAAAACAAATTATTCATTTTAAAAGATGAAAAAAAAAAATTGTTCACAATTCGGATAATGAACTCGCACAAAGGCGCCATTTACCTGAACATTTGTAATGAAGTATTAAGATTTAAAGTTTGTCTGTTAAGTACACAAAGCCATTGGCTAAAAACATTGTTTAAGGCATGATTAATTGGATGTCTGTCAGGGTTCTGCCACATTCGTTCTAGTCATTTCTTGGTTTTGTGGCAGAGCTCTGACACTACCGTTATGTCTCTAGTTGTGTGTGTGTGTGTGTGTGCGCGCGACTTTGAGTCTTCGAGTCACGTACGGGCGTGTCTATGTGACCTCTTTTGTGCCAGTTATGATGTCCGGTTCGATACTTTGGTCTGGTTCAGTTTTGAATCGGTATTCGGGCATTCATAACTCGTGTGTTTGTCCTTGTTGTGAGCGTGTGAGAACATGTCATGTGAGTGGGCGCGGTTTCAAGTTTTGCGTCTGCGTCTGGTGAAGTAAATGTAATGCAGCAAAGCTGACAACCATAAAATGCAAGTAGTTTTATGTTCACGCACCTTTTATTACTGGTTTTAAAGTTTTTGTCTTTGATGCATGTTTTTATGTAACAATGTTAATATATTCTTTAATTAATAATACAAATACACATTTTAAGAAACCAATGTGGCCCACGAGATAAATACTTTGCCCTTACTTTGTTCATGAAATGGTGGTTTTATTGGTTTTATTCAGAAAAATTAATTTCTCCAGTCTTTTTATTTTTATTTATTTTTTTACTTTCGCCAGCTTTAGATAACATTCTCTCACATGGAACAGATGATGCAGGAGTTCACAAAAACAGATTAGAAAGCTAATATAAATGAGGATTTATTGCTTTGAATATACAACACTGAAATAAACTCAATCCACTCTCCTCAACAATGACGCAAATGCAAACACCATCTAAATACAGCCTCCAGGTTTCAAACCCGTCAACACTGGATCGGACTGTCAAAGCGGTCAGGTGGTTCACTGCCTGAGTGAAGCAGTGTGTTTGCTTCAAACGTCATTTTCACGTGACTAGTGACGTAATGATTCAAGCTCCGAAGTAGTGGTTCATTGCAAGGACCGTTCGAGTTTGAAGCAAGCTTCGGAGCGTTGGTGTCAGACGTAACATCACTACATGTCTGCTGTCCTTTGTCGCATCGTTGTCGTCATTTTGGTATGTGTTTCTGCCGGTTTCAAGTCAAGTCTTGTTCAAGTTCAGACAAGTCATGTTTTCCCCCCACTAGGGGAGGTTTATGTTTTAGTTTGTTTGTTTGTTTTGGTTCAATAAAGCCCTGTCCTTCTGCATTTGAGTCCTCGCTCCTTCCCCAAACCTGACAATGTCAATTCTATGTTGTATAAGACCAAATTCTTATGAGTATTAAACGTATTCTAATGATAGCCATACAAAGCTCAACGTATGAGTAAATGGAAAAATAAGGAAATTTGGTTCATCAGGTGACAGAATGAAGAAAAAAACCTTGGGAGAAACCAGCCTCAGTGGGGGACCACTTCTTCTTTGGCCAACAAAGAGTGCATGGTTATGATATAGACTAGGGGTGGGCAAACTATGGCCCGCTGAACTTGTATTAAACCCTCTTCATTTTACATTTCCCTGTAACGTCACTCTTTCGTGGCTGCAAGCGGCATTGCAGAAAAGTGCTATAAATTCTTTATTAATAATAATAAATATTGTTGTTATTATTAAATATAATTCTGAATTAGTTTTCAAGCTGCCAGAAAGTCTACTAAGGGAACCAGTTTCTCGAAACTGAACTCAGGTGTTACTCAAACATATTACCTGGCATGTTACCTGGAAAACACAATCTTCTGCTGCACCACAAAGTACACTAGGTGGCAGGGTTGGCAGAACCGAGGTCAGTGAAGGGAAATGAGCACTGTATAGTGAGGTTTTGACACCACTACATCATAACTTCTTTGCCTAAGCCTTCCTAGAGAATAGTTCTCTGATTTTTTTTTTTTAATCACTGGAAGGCTTTTACTGAGAGTGCTGCCCTGGATCCCAGTGCTTCTTAGGGGTAGTATAGGAAGTGACACTCTTTTCTGTACCTTATGTGAGGAGCTCATAGATTGCTTAGGCTGCTCCCGCCCACCAGCCTTAAAGATTTTAGAGTGGCGAGGGAGGAACTCCTGGGAGTAGCGTTAGGGTGGCAAACTGACTTGGTTGTCTTCTTGCTGACCTAGATAGATGGGTCTGTAGCCCGTGTGAGTTGTTTTCATCACATCAGAGCTAATTTCCTTGCCGTTCTCGAAGTCTGAGCAGGTAAGCCTAAAAGATAGACATTTTATGCAAGCACACCATGGTCTGACCTACAGCTGAATACACCTTACTCACCAGTGCTGAGGTGGCTCCCAATGACTTGATGGGTAATGTCTGGGCTTTAAAGGAAGATGCTGACTCAGGGGAGAGAGAGCTTGTAAGCATCTCTTCAGTACCACCCTGCACATCTCCCCATAGCCATAGTGCTTCAGCCCCAGAATGTTTGAGTAGTTAGATGTTTGAGGGAAGAAGACATAAGACACTGTTTTCCTTACTCATTGGTGTGGTGGTTGAAGAAGAAGAAGAAAAGAAGAAATGTTACATTTAGAAAAAAAAAGAAACCACAAAGCATGCTTCTGAACCCTGGGATAAGACCCTGAATGTGGCAAGTGAGGACAGAATAAGAGCTGGGCCCATCCCTAACCACTCTATTAGATCCAGCAGGACCCAAACTGTGAGGATTTTGGAAGCACTTTCCTCAAAAAATGCCCATTTGGAGCAGAGTATTTTAAAAACTTAGCTGCACACAATGCTCACACTTACCCCTCAAAGGCTGACTGGTCATGCTCCGCTCCCAGAAAAACAACACACAACTCTCGTGTGTATCCCCACCTGTGATGAACTGAGGCCAGGGAAAAGCACATTGCTTAAACTCTTGTTTGGTTGCTATGTTGAAACGTTTCTTTGTCACTTTTTACAAATGTGTTTATACTCCTGACTAACAAAGATACTGTACTATTGCTTGTCAAACAAATACAAAATGCAGACAAACATTTACACAGAGTGCTGGCTGAAGATACACTTTGTTTTTTCCATGCCTAATAGTTTTCTGATTATGATGTCACACGCCTATAACGTTCTGTAACACTATTGGACAGATTTCACAAGTGCTTCATGGCATACAGTAATCACACAGGCGTTCCCACAACACAGCTCAGGTACCCTTACCAACTAAGTAAAAAGTGCATTTGTTTTTCTTCAAACTCATTTTAATGCACTTGATGTAACAGTAGTGTGTGTGTGTGTATATATATTTATATACACACTCACGTCACCTGCCCATATATATATATATATATATATATATATATATATATATATATATATATATATATGTGGGCAGATGACGTGACATGTTTTTTTCTGTGACATAGGATATTACATTTTTGTACTGGCAGTTACATGGACAGCCATAGGGGTCTTTTAGTCAACCCACCTGCCAGGAAATCCCCCAGATGTTTGGATGTGCTATAGAGGTTAAAAGGTGACTGTTAATATCTTATTAATTTGATAAATTTCATCATTTCTGTCAGACGATGAACGTGTCCATTTTTGATAGTCCTGTGGTGTGACTGATCTAGTTTGAGAAAAAAGAAAAATATTTAAAAAATAATAATCCTATTCAGGTATAAAACAATGAACTTATTCAGTTGCTGTAATGTCCAAGCTTCAAGCATCCGGCGATTTGGGAGACTGAATCCACTCTCTTTTGATACCGGGTCCTAAAGTGGATAGATCTGAACGACACCCTTGCGGTATTGTGTGGACGGCCAATCCGTATATATTTTTTTGTTTACCGACGATGTCATCACGTGTCGGCTGCGTCACAGTAACAGCAACAGTGTTGCCAGATTGGACTGAAGATTCCAGCGCAGCTACAGCTAAAAACCCTCCAATTTAAAAAAATACCAGCCCAAAGTGCGTACTCTTATAAATAATGAAAAATGTTGAGCGATTTTATGCATCAAAAACCATCCCAAATTTTATCAACCAGCCCAGTGCATTTTTTCCCGGTCGGACGTGACAAAAAGTTAAATAGCAATCTGGCAACACTGAACAGCAACAACAATGCGCATGCTCAAAGTCTTCTTCTCTGTGTATAGTGTATTATCTGTGGCAGAATTACAGCGCCCCATACTGGTCTGGCATATAAACTACACTGGATTCAGTCGGTTTCAGTGGTATCGTGTGGACGCTGATATTTTTTTTGAACGAGGAAAAAAAAAATGTGTGGACGTGGCCTCAGTCTTGTGTAACAATGACTCAAAATGGCTGCCAAGGTGAAAAAGTCATGTGGTGTGACAGCCCGTCCTGTAGTGTGACATAATTAAGTCAGATGTCTAGCTAGATTCTCGTCTGTTATGTTTGCAATATTAAACATAAATATGAATATATATCTGTCTCTCTCTGTGTGTGTATATACCTATAATATACCTATATTAAACATAAATGTATATCTGTCTTAATTTGTTGGTTGTATGTGTATGTTAACAGTCACTGATCATTGTTTTTAAAGTGATTTTTGACAGGTTTTAGGGTTAGGCTTTGAGATTATAAATGTTAGAATGTCAAATGTCTCTTCACTGGAATCTTTGTTAAAAGAGCTGAATTTATGATTCTAACATGCTTTTATTTCAGCATGATTGTAATGACTTTCTCCTGAGAAACAAGATATTTATTTCGTCTTTTAAGTTAAAAATAGAAATTAACTGGGTCTGATTTGACGCCTCCAAAATGTAAATTATTCAGTATGTCTTGTTCACTATGTTTTTAGTTCAAATTCATACACTAAGTAATAAGATTGTACTGATATGCTGCATTTTCATTAATGGCTCTCTGCTTTTTAATATTTATGTTATCCCTCTTGGCCAGCTTCTGAGATCAATGGGTCTAAAATTTCATTTTTACGCAGATGACACCCAGATCTATATTCATTTTAAGCCTAATGACAATGTGCCTGTTGATTTTATTCTGATTGCATCTGTAAGATGAAAGAATGGTTGCAAGAAAACTTTATTTGTCTTAACAGTGAAAAGACTGAGATCATGCTCGTTGGTACACCCCACCAACTTCGCAATGCTGGGACAGTCGAGTTAACCTTTGGCTTAAAGGTTGAACTTCAAACTAAATTTAGGAATCTTGGGGTAATTTTTGACGCCAACCTAACGTTTGAGCCTCATATTAAAAATACTGTTAAGACCTCCTTCTTTCACCTCAGAAACATTGCCAGACTGCGTCCAATGGTCAATACTTTTGTTTTTACTCGCATTGATTATTGCAATGCCTTGTTGGCTGGGGTGTCAAAAGCTACCCGAAACAAGCTCCAGGTAGTGCAAAATTTGGCTGCAAGAATCCTCACGAGAACTAATGTACGAGATCATATAAAACCTGTTCTGGAGTCTCTGCATTGGCTCCGTGTAAAGTTTAGAGTTGATTTAAAAATTCTGCTGCTTGCCTATAAGGCATTACATGGGTTGGCACCTCAATACCTAACAGAGCTTTTAATCCCATATACTCCTATCCGTGACCTTCGGTCCTCCGATACAGGGCTTTTAACTGTTCCACGTTTACGCGTTTACGATCAATGGGAGATAGGGCTTTCTCTTCATTTGCTCCAAAACTGTGGAACTCGCTACCAATCGAGATACGACAAGCAAACATCTCTTAACATTTTTAAGTCTAAGCTTAAGACTTATTTTTTAGGGTAGCTTGATTGTTGTTTTATTTTAAACTTTATATTATATTTATGTGATGTATTTTGATGTTTTATTTGTCTTGTAAAGCGCTTTGAGATTGTATTTAAAGGCACTATATAAAATAAAAGTTATTATTATTATTCATTTTCCGCTGACACGTCACTTCAAACAAAAGTAAATTACTTTTACTATATGCATTTGAAAACATTGCATAATAAAACTACATAAAGAATAAACATTTTCAAATATTTTTTTTTCTCTTTTTACACAATATTTCCACTGGAGTGAGTGGTTAAAGATGGCACAAGCAAAGCATATAATCGAAAAACAGCTGTGGGAAAAAACTGACTTTTAATTATCATTCTGTAAGACACAACACATTATATATATTTTTTTTATCAAAATCATGTAAAATGATTTTTAGGTTGCATAATAAACATCTGATGTACTCGATACATCAGAAGAAGAATGGCATCTACGCTGATATTATTCTGTTTATTCCGAGGTTACCATGGTCAACCGGATCCGGGCCGTATCCAGATCAGATGAAGGACCTGTACCTGGAAACGAGCACAGCACTGCCCTGAAGTGTCTGTGGAGTCCGTGACTCTAATAAACCCTCCCCTGTGAAGATCATGAACCCATATCCAATCGGACCAAATTGGACTTAATATTGGACTTGAATTGATATCAATATAATAGTCAAACTATCAATCAATCAATAATCAAGACTTAACACTTAATATTCATCAATTATATTAATTTGCCTGCTCTTTTAAGGCTGCCATTTAGCCAACCAAACTTTGTTTATAATGTTTTCCTGTGACCACTGTAAAGCTGCTATGAAACAATCTGTATTGTAAAAAGCGTTATATAAGTAAATGTGACTTGACTTGAAATGTGACTAACACTTGTTAAACTTAAAGCATACCTGATTTGTATTTGAAATGAATAATATTTAAATATTTTAATTTTATAGTAATGCCATGTCACACCGCATGACATAATTTGCCTGGTGCTGTGAAAAAAGCTTAATAAATTACATAATGAGGAAAAAAACCTAACCTCTAGCAGTTTCAAAGACAACAGTATTTGAACTTTACAAATGTATACAATTCTCAAGCAATTTAGGCCACGTCCACACGATGCCGGCGCGTTCCTTATCCGATCTTTTTTTTTCCTCGTTCCAAAAAAAAAAATCAGCGTCCACACGATACCACTGAAACCGACTGAATCTGGTGTAGTATATATGCCAGACCAGTATGGGGTGCTGCAATTCTGCCACAGATAATACACTATACACAGAGAAGAAGACTTTGAGCATGCGCATTGTTGTTGCTGTTCAGTGTTGCCAGATTGCTATTTACCTTTTTGTCACGTCCGACCGGGAAAAAATGCATTGGGCTGGTTGATAAAATTTGGGATGGTTTTTGATGCATAAAATCGTTCAACATTTTTCATTATTTATAAGAGTAGGCACTTTGGGCTGGTATTTTTTTTAAATGGGAGGGTTTTAAGCTGTAGCTGCGCTGGAATCTTCAGTCCAATCTGGCAACACTGTTGCTGTTACTGTGATGTGCTGTGATGACACTGTTGCTGTTACTGTGATGTAGCCGACACGTGATGTGATGACATCATCGGTAAACAAAAAATATACGGATTGGCCGTCCACACGAGACCGCAAGGGTGTCGGATTCAGATCTATCCACTTTAGGACCCGGTATCAAAAGAGAGCTGATTCAGTCCCCCAAATCGTCGGATGCGTGTGGACGGAACGCCAATCCGATAAGAAATGTATGCGGATGCAGTGATCCGCGTCTCCGTGTGAACGTGGCTTTAGAACTTAAAAAAAGCTGTTTCACCCTTATTTGTCATATGCCCTATATATATATATATATATATATATATATATATATATATATATATATATATATATATATATATATATATATATATATATATATAGGGCATATGACAAATAAGGGTAATAAGGGTACACACTGCAGTAATAAAAAAATAATAATATATATATATTATTATTATATATTTTTTTTTTATTACTGTAGTGTGAAGTTCCACAACCTACATTTACATTTATGCTTTTGGCAGACGCTTTTGTCCAACGCGACTTACATTGTCAATATGTTCCCTGAAAGCATTCTAATCAGTTCTTGCTTTCCCTGGGAAATGAACCCATTACCTTGACGTTGCCAATGCCACACTCTTCTGTTTGAGCTACAGGAAAGCTGTTGGTTTTGATTTATTCCTTCGTCAACAGTAACACTTATTGCAAACACTGTCATAATTTAAACATTTGTCTACAGAAAGCTGTCTAAGTCAGCAATAATTTAGCATTTTTCATTCATTTTAGCTCTAGAGTGCTTCCATCAGCATGATGGTCCAGTGGTTGACAGTCACCTCACAACAAGGTGTTTAATAATAATAATAAACTTTAGGGGAACCTCATTCAAAGGTTCAAAGGGTGCCTGGGATAACCCCTGGAGTATGGTCTCAACAACTTCAGATGAGAGACCAGAATCTATGAGCTGGGCCCCCTCAGAGGCCAAGCCCACAGTTTCCATAGTTCTGGGCAGGGGTGAAGAATCAGGCCCGCTGCCTGGGACCGAAAGTCCACTCTGACTGGGATCTCTCAGGGGACTCCGTCCAGAAGGGACACAAGATCCGAAAACCACACTCTGCCCTGCCAGCATGGAGCAACCAGTGTGAGACGGACCTTGTCCAGAGCAATCAGGGTAAAGAACTGTCTGAACCATGGCATCCAGCCTGAGCGGAGCTGGATGCAGAAGTGAAAACCGCAGAGGGCAATGAGTTGATTCTCGGACGCAAATAGATCTACTTGTGCTCAGCCGAACCTTAACCAAATCTGCTCCACCACCTCGGGGTGGAGCCTCCATTCCCCGGGCCTCGGCCCCTGCCTCGACAAAAAGTCTACTCCCACATTCTGGGTCCCATGGACCAGAGGAGGATCTGACATGCCAGTTTGTATAGTGGTCGCGAACGCAGTCCCCCATGATGATTTATATAGGAGACCACAGTGGTGCTGTCGGTCTGAACAACCACATGTTGGCCCCTGAGGTCTGGGAGGAACGCTTGGAGCGCCCTCCAAACAGCAATCATTTCCAGCAGGTTTATGTGCCAGGATAACTGGTGTTTGTGCAACAGACCTTGGGGAAGGGATGCGTCCGTCGATAGCATTACACGTCGACTAGGAGCACCCAATACGGGTCCTTGAGAAGAAACCAGGGTTTCTTCCACATCCAAGGCACGTAGGCATCGCCGTGTGACCTTGATAGTGCGGAAAGGGTTGCCCCTCGGGGAAAACCCTCTGGTTCTGAGCCACCACTGTAAGGGCCTCATGTGCAGCAGCCCGAACGGGATAACGCTGGAAGCTGCTGCCATGAGGACCCAATATTCGTTGAAAGTGCTTTACAGTGATGGACCGGCCTAATTTGACTTTCTTCATGGTTGACAGGATCGAATCGATGCGGGCGGGGGATAGCCGCGCCGTCATTGAGACTGGATCCCATACAACACCTAGGAAGGTGGTTCTCTGAAGAGGAGAAAGCACACTCTTCTTTCCCGTTCAACTTCAACCCCAACACTCTCGACACATCTCGATGTTGAACTGCTAACTGTGGCAACTGGGCCAGAATCAGCCAGTCATCTATGTAGTTTAATACTCTGATGCCTTTGAGTCGCAACGGGGTTAGGCTGCGTCCATACATTTCGTGAAGGTGCGGGGTGATAATGCCAGGCCGAACGGAAGCACTTGATATTGGTATGCCTTCCCCCCCAAAGGCGAACCTGAGGTACTTCCTGTGTTGTGGAAGGATGGAAATATGGAAATACGCGTCCTTCAGATCGATAGTGACGAACCAGTCCTCAGACCTGATTTGAGTCACTATTTGCTTCAGTGTCAACATTTTGAATTTCAGGCAGAAAAAGTTCATCCAATTTACTTATTTTCGGACGAACAACACTTTCCTCTGCTGGCCACTCAATATTTAATGTGGTCACCGCACGAGTCACAACCTCGAGCAGCTCCTCATAAGCTGGAGATGAGGTTGGCAAATCCTCACTCTCAGCATAAATACTAACAATGTCTAACTCCTCAGAGCTAGACAATTGCAGTGCCTGTGCCTCTGTTTGGCCGGAAGTAACCGCCCTCGAGCTTGCTTCCGGAACTATACCAGAGACACTGGATCCGCCGGGTAAGGGTTGAGATAGGGGAGCACCCGTCTCAGGCCCCTCCGACAGATCCATTTGCGAACCCCAGGACTTAGATCGCCGCAGAGCCTCAGCTGCTGCGGGACCCGAGTCCTGGGGAACGCGAGCCTGGGCGGTGTCAGTGTCAAACACCACCAGGCGAGAGCGGAGCACCCGCATCGGTAGTTGGTTGCAGTGATCACAATCCTGCTCCGCTCCCAGGCATTTACACATAAAGCGTGTCTCCTCCCGAAAGATAACACGGGCAAGGAGACAGCATACTGTATAAATGCCTGATTTGCCATTTTCAATGAGATCACTATTCTTTTAAATTAATCTCGGGAAAAACTCAAAAAGCCAGCACAACTCAACACACACACACTCTCATGCTGTGCTTGCGAAGACACCAAAAGCTGCCGCTTCCGGGTTACGGCACTCTTTTATGACCTGGTTCGTGACGTCACCGACCTGCAACCGTCACTCACGCATGCAAGGGAAGTTTGCATATTGTGCTTCGCGAGACAGTGCTCGAGTATTTCCCCAAAGCGTTCAACGCAGTGCGAGTTCCCTCTCAGGGAACAGGAGATATGTGCTCCGGTTAAGCTGTTCTGGTTATTAATCGTGCAGCTGAGTTCTGCACTAACTGTAACTTATGTAGAAGTTTGTGGAAGACCAAAGAAGAGAGTATTACAGTAATCAATGCGTGAAGTGACCAGAGCATTAACCAGGATGGCAGTGCTCTTCAATGAGAGGGAAGAACGGAGGCAATTGATGTTGTGTATGTGATCGTAAGATGACCGTGTAATGTTGTTAATATGAGCTTCGAAGGATAAAGTACTGTCAAATATAACACCCAGGATCTTAACTTGTGCTGAAAGACCAACTGCAGAACCATCTGTACACATAAAAAAAAACACCGGTCTTAGACAGGTTATATTTTGTTCCGACAAGTAGTATTTCTGTTTTACTGCTGTTTAGTTTAAGAAAACTACTCGAAAACCAGGTTTTAACTTCAGCCAGACAGTTAGAAAGAGAGGAAGTTCAGAAGTAGGTTTGGAAGATAGATAGAGCTGTGTAACAATGGAAATGGATACCATGTTTCCTAAAAATGATTCCTAGTCTGAGTAAATAGATGATAAATAGTAAAGGGCCCAGAACTGATCCCTGTGGGACACCTGTGGTGATGGGTGCCGGTTTGGATCTGAACTTGCTTTGTTGGACAGATTGGGTACGACCAGTGAGATATGAGGTAAACCATGCTAAAGAAGTAGACTGCAGTCTGTTTAACAGAATTTTGTGGAAGATGGTGTTGAATGCTGAAGTTAAATCAAGAAGAATTAAAATAGATAATGGTCCTGAGTCAGCAGCTATCAATAGGTTATTTTGATAAGGGCAGGCTCAGTACTGTGGTAGGAAATGTTGAATGCAACAACCTTTTCCAGAATTTTAGATAAGAATGTCAAATTGGAGATTGGCCTGACCGTACCTGGCTTCTTGAGTACAGGAGTAGTAAATTTTTTAATAAGTAAGGGACAATACCAGAAGTACTAGAAGAATGAATAATCTCAGTAATGAAATGCAAAAGAACTGGCAAACAGACTTTTACTAATTTAGTTGGAAGAGGGTCCAACTGACAAATAATAGGTTTAGATTTCAGAATAATTGAGGTTATCTCACCTTCTGGGGGAAGTTAAAAGGTAGAGAGAGTAGAACTAAATGGAGGTGTAAATGTTTCCATAATACAGATAAGCACATTTGAAAATTTCAAAATTCAAATTTGTCCATATTCAAATGTTTTCTCCACACATTGCTTTCAGACCGTTTACTCCATGTTCTGCTTCTTCGAGTTTCAAATCTCTTAGTATGTTTTTTTTTTCTTCCTTTTTTTCTCACACTTGAAATAAAAAATTTACTCGTTCTTGTTACGAACTGGGGTGCTGGTGTGCGATGTGGAGGAACCACGGCGAGAGAAATGGGATCGAAATCAAAACTCATTTAATAATAATCCAAAACAAAAAGACTTTAAATTCAAAAACAAGACGGCACGCTTGTGCAAAACTGATCATAATAAACCTCTGAACTATAACCACGGCAGGAGAACTGGCAACATCCACACACACAATTAACCTAGACATTACTTCTTTAACAACTGACAAACACAAGGGGAATCACAAACACCTGGGAGACTAACGAGAAAGTGATTACATGACAGGTGCAGGGAGTGAAACAATGACCCGATAGACAGGAAGTGAAACAATGACAAGACTGGCAGGAAGTTACAAAGAAGCCCAAGTCAGACAGGAAAAGTGTTACAGTTCTCAACGTTCTCAACTCACACACAGTGGTCTCTATTGCAGTAATTTTAACCTGGTTCAAAATGTTCCCCTCCTCAAAACCCTAGACCGTTAACAGCCAAGGGAGGGTTTGTAACAATAACCAATACTTTAAGATGGCTGTATTCCATGAGGATGTTTGTGAAAGTTAATGGGTGGTTTTTGGGGAGTAGGAGATCGTAAGGAATATGTTTGCTTTTCTAGTCTCTATTCACAATTTCCTTTTGTAAGCAGAACTTTTACAAAAGGAAGGCTCCTTTTGTGTGGGCAGAAGCCTGAAACTTTCAACCTAGAAAGCAGTCCTGCTTTATATTCTTTACAAACAGAATATACTTGTTAGATTTTTAATTTGCTATATTTAGTTTAACTGAAAACATACACCCAAATATAAAACTAATACAATTTATTTTAAGATTACAATTTTTTTTTTAAATTGTTAGTATAGTAAATAAACTTTTAATATAATCAGCCACATATTTAATTACAGATTATTTCTACATTTCTTTTTTTACATACAATTAAGAATATGTAATTTAAGAACTAATGACAGCCTCTCATAACACAGTCAGGTGTTCCAAACCCCTTATCACCCCTTAACTCACTCATTCTCTGCGTTGCTTGGTTTGGCTGCATCATTCACCACAGTGCATACTTTTATAAGTGATTAACATCAGTTTTACCTCCTGTTGTAACATTAATTAATTGTGATCGCTATTGTTCACATAGTGAAATATACACATACAGTACCTCTAAGCAGTAACTGTCACAGTTCATGAATTCATTGTCTAGTTCTGCCTGTGTGTGTGTGTGTGAGAGAGACACACACACCTCGTTCTCATATCATCTGCCTATCTAGTTCACTTCTCTCCACTCTTCTCTTGTCCAGTCCTTCATTTGCAGCTCCAGCGCGCGTTTGTTCGCGGCTGCGGCTCCCATGTGTGATACATCTCTGGATTATCACTTCGTTTATATGAGATCTTAATGGTTATAATTTTTTGACTGTAATTAATAGGGTAAAACCAAAAAAATATTTAAAATGGGCATTTAAGGTAATGTGGAACGAATTAATTGATTTTTAGTGCATTCCTATGGGGAAACTTGTTTTGGTGTACAAGCATTTTGGTTTACGAGCTTGCTCTTAGAACGAATTAAACTCGTAAACCGAGGTATTACTATATATATATATATATATATATGTATATGTGTGTGTGTGTGTGTGTGTGTGTGTGTGTGTGTGTGTGTGTGTGTGTGTGTGTGTGTGTGTGTGTGTGTGTGTGTGTGTAAAGTGACATTAAAGGCAAGCAATTTCATTCTATTTTTCCAATATGAGGAACAGGAGATCCAAAAGTCTGTAGACAGCAGATACATCAACATTATCTTGAACGAGTGGACATTACAGAGTGTCAGAAAAGACAGATTCCTGATATAGAAGAGAAATTATAATGTAGCATCATTGGCTGTGAGAAAAAATGGATCTCAAGGAGGGGAGAAAGAGAAGCTCTGTGTCAAACTTCAGTAAGCTTCCTGTGTACTGTTTGGAAATGGACCCTCAGAATGTGATTGATTGGGAACACTCCACATCAGGGTTAGGCAATGTTGGTCCTGGGAAGCCACTGTCCTTCTGAGTTTAGCTCCAACCATGAAAAAAACAAACAAAAAAAAAACTTCCTGTAGCCTTAGTAATTCTGAAGACACTGATTAGCTTGTTCAGGTGTGTTTGATTAGTGTTGGAGCAACACTTTATTCACAGTTGATTTAATGGTAGCTAGCAATACAATAACAAATATGATTTTAGTATAAGTATTTTTTTAAAACTTGAAATACTGAGTAAAATTCTCTTTTTTTTTTTTTATTTGAAACTTGGGATCAATTTCACGCCTAAAGTATTGTGGTCAAGGATGAAAAATATGAAGATTCAAGAGTTTTATTTGTCACATACACAGTTATATACAGAATATACAACGGCAGTGAAATGTAAACAGGTCCACTCCATGGACAGTGCAAATAACAGTTACAAAAAACACAAGAAATTAAAATAGAATAGAATAAAAGTACTATTTATACATATGTAGAATTATGAAAAAATCCTAAATCAAAACTTTAAACTTTAAAAATGTGTTCTTAAATATTACGCTTTCATTACTCAGTGTTTTGTGTTCTTTTCTATTTGATCCTAGGTCTTAAGTGACAGTCACTTAGCTTGTTGTAATGCATTGTGAGATCATCTCCAGATATATGCCATGCCACGTGTAATTTATTGTTTTTGTTGTTGTATTATTTACTGTGTTGGTTAGGCCGTAGGCTACATGTCGTTTTTCATTTATACTTTTGCATGCATGTTCATGGTGTAAACCACAGTATCAAGCCAAAAGCCTAAAAAGAAGCAGCTTGTCAAAGAAGCAACAGCAGTGATGACGGCAAATAGAAACTTTTGTTGCAGCCTGATGTATACTTCTGCAGCTGATTTATACTTAGTTTTCATTGTAGTTTTTTCACAAACTGAAAATTCGACACTGTGGCAGGATTAAAAAAAAGAAGACCTTTGGGAGTGACTCTAGGAGACAAATCACAGAGCTTATGGTCCACAAAACATTGATGCGTTTTTTAAAATTTTTTGGAGAGGTAAACATCAGGCTACACTACGCAGGTATCTTAAAAAGGAGGATCAGCCTTCGCATCTGCATAACATTACTTCTGCTTGGGTAGACAGCTCACTAGAGTTTTTGAGTTTATAAGCTTTTGTGTTATTTGTGTGTGTGTGTGTGTGTGTGTGTGTCGCTTGTCGCTTCCTGTGTAGTGTTGTACAACACATCTCTTTTGGGGGCACCAATGCGATTGACAAATCGCCATGGTGTGGTGTGTCACACTTTTGTAACATGTCTGTCATTCTGCTTTAACACACACACTCCAACACCTCTTGGTGTGAGATGGAGACAGAAAAAAGATGAACATGAGAGACAAAAAGAGAAGCATGGCCTTTTAAAAAAACGGAGAATAGAACTTCCTGTCTCAGATGGAAAAACCATATAATTTGCAATAATGGTCCAACAATAGCAGAGATTCTCTGTGAAGAAATTATAGTGAAAAGTGCTGCTAAGATTTCCTCACTGGCAGAAACAGATCCACAGTAGACAGAAGTCTTGTTTACTTGGTAAAATAGCATCAATTAGGTGAAGATGGTGGAATTAGCATATGCTTTTAATGGACTGGCCTTTGCCGAAGGTTCTCTGAGAGCTGTGGCTGTGAGGAGAGGGACATGTTCTGGAAAAAGCAGGAAAAGGTCATGTGTCTGCTGTGTTCAGGTGATCGTATTTTCCTCCAAACACATGTGAATTTTCTCTGGAATTCACAGTGAAATATCTCAAAAGAGAAGGGTTTGAAATTATTTGTGAGAGAATAGTTTTTGTATATGCCATAAGTGAATGAATTCTATTGGAAACAATATAAAGATTCAAGGGATTTTTTTTCCTCTCTAATTTAATGTTTTTTTTCTGTGAATTTCATGTTTAGATCCCACGAAAGGTATCCTTTTATCTAAAAAGTAATATTTTCTCATCCATCATCCTCATCTTTGGCAAACCTTGGTTTTACAAAAATAATTTAAAACATATAAAAAAACATTATATTATTCAAAAAGTTTTAGCACGTTTGCTAGGAGTTTCTCCGTCTGCTTGAATAGTAGCCCTGGAGCCAGTTAATCTTCTCTATTTCAGATAAAATCCACAGTTATCATTGCACATGCTTTATGCAACTTATTTGGCATGTATATTTCATGAACAAATAAGATATGTCATTAGCAGAGTGATTTCTTATACACTCAATATAATATTTACCTTCTTGTTAGTCTATAATCCTCTTAAAAGTATATTAAAATGTTTAATTTAATCAATGAATTCAGATATTTTTTACTTGCAGCCATGCATTTATTTAATTTGTGGTAGTGGGTTCCTTGAATTACTTTGAATTACTCTCACAATTTTTGTGGACGAAAGATCTGGAAAAGATCAGCTTAGACATCTGCTAAATATCTGTCTATATCAGAAAGAGCACCAGTCTTTGTATCTTTCAGAAAGTTTTGACAGCGAAAACCACTGGAAGACTCGTTAAGAACAAAAAGGAGGAAATTAGCAGTCAAATTAGTGTTGTGGTCAATATTCCTCAGTATAAAAAAGAGCTAATCAATCAAAACAGCTCACCAATTCATTTTAATAATTCATCAGTTACCACCCACTGGCAAGCTCTCTGATTCCCTCAAAAAATGCTATTTCATCATTAAATGGGGAATAATTATGTCTGTTCGGATAAGTGGAAGGAATTCACCGGCTCTCTCCTTTCACTACCTCTCATTCTTCTGCAACGTCTCAAATTGACTGGTCCTGCACAGTTGCAGCTGAACAAGAAAGAGAATTGTTGGTGTCAAGCCGCAGTTTACAAATATGACATCTCCTCTGGTACGGCCGCAGATATGAAATATTGATTTATACGCAGTAAAAGGTCTTATAAAAATGATCACATACACATGAGGGATTAATGCCTGAAAGATCGATAGAAATTTCATTCCTGACGCTGGACTGTCACCTACGGTGAAATGCTAAAATAAAGAAATCAATATTATCTATGAAATGTCAAATTTATTATAATTATGTGGATGAAAGCTGGCCAAGTGGCTCCCGAGAGGCCAGGAGGGATAGGTTACCCTGTTCAGGCTCCCCTTGTGGTTCACACGCTCCGCCTGCCAATTTGAGCACAATATTGGAGTAGAGGGCTGCCGGCTGCTCTCAGAGGCCAAATTCCTGCAGGAATATTTAACTGCATGTTTGGAAAGCCATGCTCAGGGTTGTACAGGTTGTAACAGCTGCTGACGTGGAGTGACAGTTCTCTCTTGTCCCGATTGAGACCTGCCTGCTCTCCTGCTGTCTGTCTCAAGAAGATGATGTCACGGAGGACAAAAGACAAGAACAGCATGTCACGAGATGTCAGTACTAAAGACATATTCCCATTTAACACTTATTGATTTCACAGGCTCTTTGTCCTCTTAATACAGAACTGATGGATATCCTGTTTATTAATGGCACTTCACTTTATTTTCATATTCAGATCCCAGATAGCATTTTGAGACCTGCTATTATTTCAGAGCATACTTTGCATGTAGTCATCTAGAAATAATGAATTGTATACAACTATACAAATACTGCATCTTAATTTTACTGCCCATTCATTTTAAGCCCTGTTTTGTTTTGTTTTTTACTTTGTAGCTTTTTAGTAGTACGGCTATTTTATCCATGAACCAACGGAAGATGAGCAAACAGCTCGTATATGATTTGATAATGTACAGTGTCTCTACCACAGCTTTGACTGAATTTTAGCTTTGAGAAGAATTTCAAACAGGATGGGTTTTTTTATGCGTTTTGTATTACAAAATTTTATGTACTTCTCATTTACAAATATTTAACATGCCCTATAAACACTGAAATAGCGCCTCCAGGGGTGCTGCCGCATTTGCAGTTGAGGCTGCCCCATTCTTCCTCCTCCATCTCCATTTAAGGTACATCGGAGTGTTGGGGATTCCACTGACTGCAGGTACAATGGTGGAGCAATCAGTGGGCTTGGAATTCGTTTGGGGAGCGGGTTCCTGCTCTCAAAGATGAAAGACGTGATAGACAATCTCCCAGAAGCTAAGGCTTCTCAGCTTGACATTACTTGACAGACTTGGACCAGGACAGCAAACCACATAAAACGACAACTAACCAGCACAGGAGAGCGAGAGCAAATACAAGAAGAATAAATAGTGAACACTAGTGATGGGACATCTGAAGCGAGGCTCCAGAGCTTGTGTCGAGCAAAAAGGGACGTTCCAGATGAAACCCCGATTCGAGGCGTGTATCGTTTTCGCAAAAATCACGTGACGATGACAAACGAGGCCTCGGTTTCTGTTGAAAACGTCATTGCTTCATTCTGAGCATCGCTTCCGGATAAAGGTGGTTTAAAACCTCGCGCCTCTTGTGCAGTGTTGCCAGATTGAGCGGATTCCCTTTTGGTCACGTCCGACCGTAGAAAAATGTATTGGGCTGGTTGATAAAAATTTGGGCTGGTTTTTGATGGAACTGGCGGGTTTTTATTTTTTGACTAGAAATATTATTTTATTATTTTTTACATTAAAACGAACGTTACAATAAAGTATAATTAAAACGATGGCGAATATAACAATAAATAATAAAGTAGAATTAAACAATAAAGTATAATTAAAGCGGAGATGGCACCGCTAAGTTTGGCTGGCCTCTTGCTCGTCTGTTTTCTCGTGTTTTTTTTCTCGATAGTCTCGTCGCTCACTGTTTACGACCGCTCAACGCTGCTCAACCGCTCAACGTTTTTATACTAACACTACCCTGTCCTATTTTATGTGCAGTAATATGCATGCCACCCAAATTAAGTAAAGTTTTCTTAACTGATTTCTCAGAGTTCCTAACAGAATTTCTGGCAAAGTTTGATAACATTTTAATGTGTGGTGATTTTAACATTCATGTTTGCTGCCCCTCTGATAAACCTGCTTATGATTTTAAGGCACTTTTAGCTTCATTAGATCTGGTTCAATCCATATCGGGTCCTACTCATTGGTTAAATCACACTCTTGACCTTATATCACGTGGGGTGATTGTCAGCTTGTGAGGTTGTGGATTTTCCCATCTCTGACCATTCCCTCGTACAGTTTGACATTTGTGCTGTTTCACCAGAACCTACAACTACTGCCCCTCATCGTTGTCACATTATCACCTCATTTACTGTTGAAGATTTTGTTGCTTCATTCTCTGTTTCTGATCTTGCTTCCATTGAGGTAGCATCACCTCTTTGCCCAGACGTTTTCATTTCTTCCTTCAACCATCTGCTCCCAGATTATGGACTCTGTTGCACCCTACAAGGTGAAGTCGACTAATGGTCCTCAGGACCCCTGGCTCAATGACACAACTAGGGCCCTTAAGCGCCAATGTAGACAGGCTGAGTGAAAATGGAAGAAGGATAGGTTGCGGGTGTCATTGGAGATGTTTAGAGACAGTCTGGCCACATATCAGAAAGCACTGAAGGATACTAAAGGACAATACCTCTCCTATCTCATCAACAGCAATAGCCACCGTCCTGGAATATTATTTAACACTATTAATTCTGTTAATAATCCGGTGTCTGTTGTCTTGAATGATGTTTCCGAAAATACATGTAATGCATTCAAGCAATATTTTGTGGACAAGGTTTTGGCTGTCAGGCAAACTATTACTCAACATTCTACTGTTGCCATGCCGTCTCGTGCGGCACAATGTGTGCTAGAGCACATTGAGGCTGTTACTCTTGTGGACCTCAAAAAAGCTGTCCTCGAGTTGAAGCATACCACCTGCCCTTTAGATGCTGTTCCTGCAAGGATTTTGAAGGAGGCTGTTGACATCATTGGTCCCTGCCTTGTCTTCTTCATAAACAGCTGTCTTATTTTGGGTACTGTTCCTACTGCTCTCAACCATGCCATTATTAGACCGTTGCTTAAGAAACCCAACCCAGACCCCTCCGTACTATCAAACTTTCGCCCTATCTCTCATCTATCATTTCTGTCAAAGCTTATGGAGATGCTTGTTTACGCCCAGTTCCAGGCTCATCTCCAATTGCACAGCATCGGTGATACATTCCAGTCTGGTTTCAGGACCAGGCACAGCACTGAATCTGCATTACTGAGGGTGCATAATGACATTCTTGAAGCACTGGACAGAAAAAGCTATATGGTTCTGGTTTTACTGTACCTTACCGCTGCATTTGACACCGTGGATCATGCTATTCTCATTTCTCGTCTTCAACATATTGCTGGTCTGCAGAAAGCGGTCCTGAACTGATTCTCCTCATACCTCACTAATAGAACTTGTTCAGTAATGCTCAATGACTTTTCCTCCTCAGTTTCCCCTTTGTCATCTGGAGTGCCTCAGGGTTCCATTCTCGGTCCTATTTTGTTATCACTCTATATGCTGCCACTTGGTCAACTCATCTCCAGACACAATGTTCATTTTCATTTCTATGCCGACGACCTCCGGATCTACCTTCCTGTGATTCTGAGTAATCGTTCGGCACTGGATCCTCTCCATAATTGTCTTCAGGACATCAGACAGTGGCTTTCCCAGAATTTCCTTCATTTAAATGAAAAAAAGACTGAGTACATCCGGTTCCGTCCGGATTCATTCAACAGTGTTTTTAGCTTTGGTCCCATGACACCTCAGTTTGCTCCGTCTGTGCGTAACCTGGGTGTTATTTTGGACAAAAACTTGAAGTTTGATAAACAGATTGGTGCAGTAAGTGAAGGCGAGTTTTTACCAGTTAAGACTTTCTTAGTAAGTTCAAATATTTTTTGTCAAGAGCCGACCTTGAAAAAGCAATTCATGCCATCATCAGTTCGAGGATTGACTACTGTAATGCCCTAAACACATCACTCATCAGTGGCCTTCAACTGGTGCAAAACGCAGCCACAAGTCTTCTCTCTAACACATTGAAACGGTCAAACATCACCCCTGTCCTCCGCTCACTTCACTGGCTCCCAGTGCAGTCTAGGGTGGAGTATAAAGTCCTGTTGTTTGTGTTCAAGGCCATTCATGGTTTGGCCCCAGTATACCTCACTGACTTAGTAAAAATCTATCAGCCAACCAGAACACTCCGCTCCTCTGATCACATTTCTCTGGTGACTCCAACATACAGGTATGAAAAGTTTGGAGGCCGGTCATTTAGTGTTCAGGGACCAAAGTTGTGGAATGCACTCCTTGTGCACCTCCGAAGCATCACGGTGCTGAGTGTTTTCAAAGCACACCTGAAAATTTTTTTTTTTTAATCAAGTTTTTAACTCATAGCATTGGACTTGATTCTGATCTCATTTCTTTACTTTGTTTTCTTTATGTTGTCGTTTGATGTTTTTTGGAAAGCGCCTTGTGCACCTTTTGGCTGTTGTAAGGCGCTATATAAATAAATTTGATTGATTGATTGATTGATTGATGTAATATGTAATTACACACACACACACACACACACACACACACACACATATATATAGCCTATATTAGTAGTAGTGTTATTATTATATATAATATTGCTATTATTATTATCATTATAAGACTAGACTCTATTAGGGAAAGCTTAGAAAGTTGGTCTAGTGCAAACGTTCTTATGTTGTCCAGCATCATCTGTGCCCTGTGAAAGGGTGTTTGGGTGTAATCCCTGTTGCAGTTTGCTGTTCCACAATTCCAGTCCCATAAGCACGGCAATATTTATAATATTATTGCAATATATATAATAATACAAATTATATTATTGTGCACTCACAATAATTTCTTTACAATCATTTGGGGCATTCACTGTTATCACTAACCCAAAGAACTACTGAATAGTTGAACACAAAGTTGTGTGTTTGTGTGAGTTTTGTGTGCATAGGTTAATACAAGCAGAGTAAAATACTTTATTTAATACACAGGCACTAGAAAAATTGTGTGCCCACACTATGACAATTTGGTTGCTTAGGATGAATACATTTGTGTGCAATACATTGCTTTGTACAGCAGGTGTCACTAGGGAGCACAATGTTTCATGAGGCTTCAGGTAAATTAACCTTTTGGTGAACCAATGGGTTGGAAAGCCTCAGTGGTTCAGAAAGCCTCATTTGGCCATCACTAGTGAACACACAAGGCAGGTACTTAAGGGAGAACAGGTGGAGCAAATCAAACAATAACGAGGGAACAATACGGGCGGAGTTACACAATGACAGGACATAAAGCCGCAGTCAATGCATAAGCCGCATGTCCACATGAAACAAGCCAACAAGACGCAGCACAGCACTAAACAAGACAACATGAAAGCTACACCTTTCAACGCCACAACTCATGCGGATAAGAGCGTGCACAGCCCGAGTGACGTCAAAACTGTGCGTACTCACTAGACATATACACAGAGCCTTGGTGTCTGAATCTCGAAACGGGACTAGAATCGGGATTGAACTTAACGCTCCGCACACAAGACATTTCACAATGACAAAAAGTGCACGGCTCTGAGCGAGCTCTAAACCATGCGATCACACAAAAGATGAGACAATACAGTAGCGTCAAAGCTCTGCCGCAAAACTAAGAAATGACAAGACTGAATGTGACAGAACACTGAGACTCCGACATGTTATTCATCTCTTACACACACAATCAAGCTCAGCTGTATTATTTTATCAATACAAGTTTAACTGTTAGTTAATTTCAGTAACCACCTGAACATCACCAATAAACCTATCACAATAACCTACAAACACACACACAAATACACTGCAGGTTTTAGAGACTCTATTAAAGCTGAAAGAAATCCATGAACACCTTATCCTGGATTTTTTCTGTATCCACGTTAACAGATGATGGGCCGAACACTTCAGAGAGACCCTTAAGAGCCCACTGAGCCCAAACCCTTATCGCAGATTTAGAGCCACACAATTTACAGATGCCTTGGTCAATTGAACCAATTTAATGCTCTAGACATTAGTAGAGAGAGAGAGAGAGAGAGAGAGAGAGAGAGAGTCGAATTGGGACATCATGTTGTTACAATTCAAAGAGTGCTAAATCGAAGTCAGAAGATCAGAAAAGGAGAGATTTTTGTCTCATACCAGGATATATAAGGGGTGTTTCCTCCAAGGAGGCAAGGGAGGCAATTTCTCCCCGCTCAACCCCCCCCCCCAACCCCCCCCCCCCCCCCCCCCCCCCCCCGCAAAAAAAAAAAAAAAAATAGATGAAATAATAATTGATGTACCAAAAAATAAAATGCAAATATTACATTTACATTTAATAGTCTAAAAGTCACTCGTTATAAAGTAACATTGTCCAACAGCATCTCCTGCAGGTAAAGTTACAGCAGGAAACTTGCCTCCCCTGAGCCCACTGAATGGACCTCCCAAAGAGCGTGGTGGGTTCTATGGGGGATACAATGAATGGAGGAAAGTTTATTTTCCATTTTTTTGATTTTTTAAACCATTTCCAGTAGTTTCTGTACATTTTTGGATGTATCTTTTCACACTGAGGACAATTATATAAAACTAGATAGAGGAAGTTTATGATATAAACTTCAGTTGGCTTGAGAAAGCCTAGCCTGAAAGTTTAAATTAGTTGTAAAAGCTTCAAGCTTGAAAAGTTTTGAGAGTTTGTCGCAAACAAGATTTATTTGGAGATTACTGATGATTCAGTTGGTCAGTGAGTGGCAGCATTTTCTAGCAGCATTTTCTACAGTTATATTTGCAATCTTTGATATATTTGCCAGTATTTCATAGTTAGTATGTAAAATAGAGAGATTTAACTTACTAATTAAAGTAAAAAAGTATTTTTTCAGGATTTAAAAAAAATGCATATCCATTGCAATGGACATTGGGTTCCAATGACTGCTACTCAATGCACATGCTGATTGAAATTTATTATATATCCTCTTGAGTCCCACAAGTTTGCCTGATGTGCATTTTGTAATTTTTCTTGCTATTTGAGATATGTAGGACCTAATAAATACAATACCCCCCCCAAAAAAAATGTGTACAGGTATTGTACAGATGTCTTCATGTGGTATCATAATGCTATTTGCTGTTATGGCCAGTAGGGTAATAATTAGTCAAAATTCAAATCTCATTCTAAAATATGTCAAATTTTAATCCCAGTATTGTACATAAATACACTTGTTTCGTTCATATAATTTGAATATTTTATTCGAGGGAATACCTTGAATAGATTTTTTACCTGGGTCAATTTTCTTTCAGGATCTGGGGTTTCAGATCTAAAGGTTTTTACTGAAATGTATATATATATATACATTGAAAATATTTTTTTTATAATGACAGAGGTGTAATGTTGTGATGTCACCACAAGATGGGGTGGACACTCTATCCAAAAGTGGCCAACAGCGCAAATATTGACAGAATTGACTATTATTGTGTCAAGACGCAAATATGTAATGTTCTCATATGAGATAAATACTACAGTTATCACAGTAATAATACATTTTTGAGAAAATGTCATATGCAGAATATACAATTATTTATTTAATGTGATTAGTGCAAAGTGCACTACTGCTCTGTGCCACTGGGGAATACCTTGAAAGATACACACAGGAAATGTGTGTGTGTAAAGTGACTGCACTGACTCTAATGCATTTTCTATTAGAGGTTTATTTTATTAAATGTGCAATTTGTAAAACAAAAACCTCAAAATTAAAGTTGAAATGTTATATTGTTCAAGTTCTTGACCTTGGGATTTTTTTATGTATATTTTTTTTTTATATTGGTTTATATTAGTTTGATATTCACAGCTGTTAAGACCAAATATCCACTGCAATTGACAACAAAAATTGCTATGAAGGATGCTATGCTATGATTTTTTTTTCTTACTCATTAATAGATGCCTAATTTAATGGAATATTATTTTATTTTTTTTCAGAAACCTGGAACCTAATTCTGGTCTGAAGGAGATATATGTATATATAAAGTGTTTCTTCCTGTGAAATAAAATAACTTAAATATTAGTATTTTTTAAATCATTCCTGCCAAGTACAATGGGGAAAGTACTGCAGTTTTTTCTAATCTCAAGCAGTTTTCAGATTGAATCGATCTGCCATGTCAGACTTCAGTTCAACACGGCAATTATAGCAGATAAAGGAATCAACGCAATGTAATATTTGTATAAAGCCTTCCTCCATGGGAAACGAAATAACTTAAATATTAGTATTTTAAAAATAATTCCTGCTCAAGTAATGCAGCAGAGTAATGCAGTTTTTTTGAATCTCAAGCAGTTTACAGTTTGAATCGATCTGCCATGTTTTTTTGCATCCTTTAAAAATCGTATTTCATTTACTGTTTAAGTGTTCACAAACCATCGATCTATCAGCGAATCTGCTCAGGAAGCGCGTTTGAACTCGAGAACAGGAGTCAGACTTTAGTTAAAAGCAGATAAAAGAATTAACACAATGTAACTATATACTCAAGAATTAGTTATAAATAACTTTGACTGTTAGACGCTGCATTTGAAGAGAGTCAGCGCGTGCTGCTCAGGGAAGCCTTTCCAATGTATATTCATGTTTCTGCATTCCCTATGTATACACGAGCGAGAGTCAGAATTCAGCAATAAAGTACATAAATAAACGTAGGCGCTTAGACGGTTATGCGTTGGCGCGAGTCCAGGAGAGGACGCGCGTTTAAACTTCTTTCACTTACCTTCCCCATAGTAATGTGCTCAACAGTGAAAATCTGTTGCCGAGTAAAGACGAATGAGAGTCAGAATTCGGCCATATAAGTGCATAAATCTTCAAGCAAACACGCTGCAGTGGTTACTTGATAATCTGAAACAATATCCGTTTGATCATAAACTCTCTCACATAAATCTATTTTAGGAGATTATGATCTCTCTCTCCAGCAATAATGGCGGCTTTAAAAAGCTTTGAGGCTTTGAATTGCAGCGCTCTGATTCGTTCAAACTTCAGTGTTCTCACTGACAGGGGTGTAATTTTGTGATATTATGTATGTAAAATAGAGAGATTTAACTTACTAATTAAAGTAAAAAATCGATTGTAGACCTGCAAGTTTTTTTTCAGGATTTAAAAAAAAAATGCATGCCCATTGGAATGGACATGTTCACACATACTGTATTGAAATGTATTATATATCAGGTGTAATGTTGTGATGTTACCAACAGATGGGGTGGACGCTCTATCTAAAATTCAGTTTTCACTTCATTAGTGAAAGTCTATGGAGATTTTATGATTTTAATCTTCAGTTTTATCAAAAATCATAAGTCTGATCAGTCTGAAAAGGGATAGCAACTCAAGTCAGAACAGGTCTGAAGTCTGAGCAGAGTTTAGTGGTTGTAGCTTTAAAGCTCTAGGAGGAGATGCTTTTAGAATTTTAGGTAAGAATAATAATAATAATAACTAGATAGAGGAAGTTTATGATATAAACTTCAGTTGGCTTGAGAAAGCCTATCCTGAAAGTTAAATTTATTTGTAAAAGCTTAAAAAGTTGTTTAAGTTTACAGATAGATAGATGGAAAGAATTAGATCTTGAGCATATATACACTTGTTAGTTATTGCTTTGCGTTGTTTCTAGGCAGTTACTAAGGTGTCGTTATGTTCTTTGATCATAATTTAATCTTTAATCAATTGATGATCAATTTTGCTAGCAAGATTTAATGTTAATTATCTTGTTGCTAGCAAGATTTAGAATGAATTCCGAAGTCATTAGCAACATTTAACATAAATAAGCATGTTGCTGGCAAGAATTCGCTGAATTAGCATATTGGTAGCAAGATTTATTGTTAATTAACAAGTTGCTATCAAGATTTAGCATGATCTAGCATGTCACTAGTGAGAATTTGCGTGATCTAGCATGTTGCTAGCAAGATTTAACGTTAATTAACAAGACGCTATTGACATTTAGTGTGAACTAACATCTCGCTAGTGAGATTTGTTAATTCGTAGGTCGCTTGTGAGATTTAACATGAGTTAACATGTCACTGACGAGAATGAATGTTATTTAACAAGTCACTAGTGAGATTTAATGTTTTAAAGAACACAAGAGTCAGTTGACGCAGAGACTGGATGTTATTGATGATTCAGCTGAACAGTGAGTGGTCTGAAATATCAAAGAATAATAATGAATATTAAATATAAATCTAAAATAAACAACATTTACATTGGTAATAAACATGAGTAAATTATTAATTGATTACAGAAGTGTTGCAATACTTGGTTAGTGCACAAAAAGGCATCTAGGGAACATACATGGAGTTTTTTCATCATGAGGGATCATCGGTGTTGTAACGAAATACCAAAAAATAAATAACAATGCTTTTTGATCCCCAAAGTGTTGAAAATTGCAATTAGTTTATAAAAATGTTTACGGTTTAATTACATCCTTGGCTTTTAACGGTCAGTTTTCACTAATGTGAATAATACTTTGTTTTATTTCTATTTTAAAGATGTAATTAAGCATTATTAATATAGTCTTACCACTTTCTAAACAGACTGCAGTTACACTACATGTATATGGAGCCCTTTATACATTTATTTACTATATAAATGTGTGTATAGATATGTATGTGTATATATATATGTATATGTATATGTATGTATATATATGTATATATGTGTGTGTGTGTGTATAAAGCCTTTCTTCATGTGAAATAAAATAACTTAAATATTAGTATTTCTTAAATCATTCCTGCACAATTACAATGGGGATAGTAATGCTGTTTTTTCTAATCTCAAGCAGTTTTCAGATTGAATCGATCTGCCATGTCAGACTTCAGTTCAACACGGCAATTGAGATTAGAAAAAACAGCAATTGAGATTCCCTATGTATACACGAGCGAGCAGTTTCAGCAATAAAGTACATAAATAAACGTAGTCGCTTAGACGGTTATGCTTTGGCGCGAGTCCAGGAGAGGACGCGCGTTTAAACTTCTTTCACTTACCTTCCCCATAGTAATGTGCTCAACAGTGAAAATCCGTCAGAATTCGGCCATATAAGTGCATAAATCTTCAAGCAAACACGCTGCAGTGGTTACTTGATAATCTGAAACAATTTCCGTTTGATCATAAACTCTCTCACATAAATCTATTTTAGGAGATTATGATCTCTCTCTCCAGCAATAATGGCGGCTTTGAAAAGCTTTGAGGCTTTGAATTGCAGCGCTCTGATTCGTTCAATCTTCAGTGCTCTCACTGACAGGGGTGTAATTTTGTGATATTATGTATGTAAAATAGAGAGATTTAACTTACTAATTAAAGTAAAAAATCGATTGTAGACCTGCAAGTTTTTTTTCAGGATTTAAAAAAATAAAATGCATGCCCATTGGAATGGACATGTTCACACATACTGTATTGAAATGTATTATATATCAGGTGTAATGTTGTTATGTCACCAATAGATGGGGTGGACGCTCTATCTAAAATTCAGTTTTCACTTCATTAGTGAAAGTCTATGGAGATTTTATGACTTTAATCTTCAGTTTTATCAAAAATCATAAGTCTGATCAGTCTGAAAAGGGATAGCAACTCAAGTCAGAACAGGTCTGAAGTCTGAGCAGAGTTTAGTGGTTGTAGCTTTAAAGCTCTAGGAGGAGATGCGTTGAGAATTTTAGGTAAGAAGAATAATAATAATAATAAGTTTAGATACAATATCACTAAGTTGGCTTTCTCAAGCCAACTTAATAATAATAATAATAATAATAAGTTTAGATACAATATCACTAAGTTGGCTTTCTCAAGCCAACTTAATAAGCATGTTGCTGGCAAGAATTTGCTGAATTAGCATATTGTTAGCAAGATTTATCGTTAATTAGCTTAAAAAGTTTTGAGAGTTTAAACTTAAAAAAAAGTTATAATTATGCTTTTTGATCCCCAAAGTGTTGGAAAATTGTAATTAGTTTAAAAAAATGTTTACGGTTTAATTACATCCTTGGCTTTTAACGGTCAGTTTTCACTAATGCGAAAAATACTTTGTTTAATTTCTATTTTAAAGCTGTAATTAAGCATTATTAGTATAGGCTAATCACTTTCAAAAGAGACTGCAGTTACACTGCATGTATATGTAGCCTTTTATATATACTAAATAGATGTGTATGTATATATATATATATATATATATATATATATATATATAATATGTATAGAGGTGTGTGTGTGTGTGTATATATATATATATATATATATATATATATATATATATATATATATATATATATATATATGATACTGTGAATAATACTTTGTTTTATTTCTATTTTAAAGCTGTAATTAAGCATTATTAATATAGGCTAATCACTTTCAAAAGAGACTGCAGTTACACCACAGTTACACTATATGTAGCCTTTTATATATACTAAAAGAATTTTATTTTTGAGGGGGCCCAGCTTAAAATGAGGGGGCCTGAGCATAACGTAATTGGCTGGATTCGAACCTGCGCATGAAAACCGCATTGGATTGTTAGTCCATCGCCTTAACCATTCAGCCAGACTGGTTATAGGGTAAAACGCGGCGCGCTATTGTTGACTGTGGGGGTGCGTTGCGATCGTCTTGTACAGCTGTAAATGTTTTCAATTTAGTTTTCACAGTCGCGGTTTTAAACAATTGAAAATCTGAGGGGGCCGCACATGTAAATGAGGGGGCCCAGGCCCACCCAGGCCCCCCCGTGACTACGCCACTGCTGCTAAAGTACAATGAGGAGAGTAATGCAGTTTTTTCTAATCTCAAACAGTTTTCAGATTGACTCGATCTGCCATGTCAGACTTCAGTTCAACACGGCAATTATAGCAGATAAAGGAATCAACGCAATGTAATATTTGTATAAAGCCTTCCTCCATGGGAAACAAAATAACTTAAATATTAGTATTTTTTAAATAATTCCTGCTCATGTAATGCAGCAGAGTAATGCAGTTTTTTTAATCTCAAGCAGTTTACAGTTTGAATCGATCTGCCATGTTTTTTGCATCCTTTAAAAATCTTATTTCATTTACTGTTTAAGTGTTCACAAAACATCGATCTATCAGCGAATCTGCTCAGGAAGCGCGTTTGAACTCGAGAACAGGAGTCAGACTTTAGTTAAAAGCAGATAAAAGAATTAACACAATGTAACTATATACTCAAGAATTAGTTATAAATAACTTTGACTGTTAGACGCTGCATTTGAAGAGAGTCAGCGCGCGCGCTGCTCAGGGAAGCCTTTTCCAATGTATATTGACTCACGAGCGAGAGTCAGAATTCGGCAATAAAGTACATAAATGAGCGCTATAAATAAACGTAGGTGCTTAGACGGTTATGCTTTGGCGCGAGTCCAGGAGGACGCGCGTTTAAACTTCACTTACCTTCCCCATAGTAATGTACTCCTTTGCCGAGTAAAGACGAATGAGAGTCAGAATTTGGCCATATAAGTGCATAAATCTTCAAGGAAACACGCTGCAGCGGTTACTTGATAATCGGAAACAATTTCCGTTTGATCATAAACTCTCTCACATAAATCTATTTTAGGAGATTATGATCTCTCTCTCCAGCAGTAATGGCGTCTTTGAAAAGCTTTGAGGCTTTGAATTGCAGCGCTCTGATTCGTTCAAACTTCAGTGCTCTCACTGACAGGGGTGTAATTTTGTGATATTATGAATGTAAAATAGAGAGATTTAACTTACTAATTAAAGTAAAAAATCGATTGTAGACCTGCAAGTTTTTTTTCAGGATTTAAAAAAATAAAATGCATGCCCATTGGAATGGACATGTTCACACATACTGTATTGAAATGTATTATATATCAGGTGTAATGTTGTGATGTTACCAACAGATGGAGTGGACGCTCTATCTAAAATTCAGTTTTCACTTCATTAGTGAAAGTCTATGGAGATTTTATGACTTTAATCTTCAGTTTTATCAAAAATCATAAGTCTGATCAGTCTGAAAAGGGATAGCAACTCAAGTCAGAACAGGTCTGAAGTCTGAGCAGAGTTTAGTGGTTGTAGCTTTAAAGCTCTAGGAGGAGATGCATTGAGAATTTTAGGTAAGAATAATAATAATAATAATAATAATAATAATAATAAGTTTAGATACAATATCACTAAGTTGGCTTTCTCAAGCCAACTTAATAACTAGATAGAGGAAGTTTATGATATAAACTTCAGTTGGCTTGAGAAAGCCTAGCCTGAAAGTTAAATTTATTTGTAAAAGCTTAAAAAGTTTTGAAAGTTTACAGATGGATAGATGGAAAGAATTAGATCTTGAGCATATATACTCTTGTTAGTTATTGCCTTGCGTTGTTTCTAGGCAGTTACTAAGGTGTCGTTATGTTCTTTGATCATAATTTAATCTTTAATCAATTGATGATCAATTTTGCTAGCAAGATTTAATGTTAATTATCTTGTTGCTAGCAAGATTTAGTATGAATTCCGAAGTCATTAGCAACATTTAACATAAATAAGCATGTTGCTGGCAAGAATTTGCTGAATTAGCATATTGTTAGCAAGATTTATCGTTAATTAGCTTGAAAAGTTTTGAGAGTTTAAACTTAAAAATAAGTTATAATTATGCTTTTTGATCCTCAAAGTGTTGGAAAATTGTAATTAGTTTATAAAAATGTTTACGGTTTAATTACATCCTTGGCTTTTAACGGTCAGTTTTCACTAATGCAAAAAATACTTTGTTTAATTTCTATTTTAAAGCTGTAATTAAGCATTATTAGTATAGGCTAATCACTTTCAAAAGAGACTGCAGTTACACTGCATGTATATGTAGCCTTTTATATATACTAAATAGATGTGTATGTGTATATATATATATATATATATATATATAATATGTATAGAGGTGTGTGTGTGTGTGTATATATATATATATATATATATATATATATATATATATATATATATATATATATATATATATATATATGATACTGTGAATAATACTTTGTTTTATTTCTATTTTAAAGCTGTAATTAAGCATTATTAATATAGGCTAATCACTTTCAAAAGAGACTGCAGTTACACCACAGTTACACTATATGTAGCCTTTTATATATACGAAATAGATGTGTGTGTATGTGTGTATATATATATATATATATATATATATATATATATATATATATATATATATATATAAATAAATGGTACTGTGATACTGTGAATAATACTTTGTTTTATTTCTATTTTAAAGATGTAATTAAGCATTATTTATGTAGTCTTACCACTTTCAAAACAGACAGCAGTTACACTGAATGTATATGGAGCCCTTTATATTTACAATATAAATGTAGATAGATATGCATGTATGTGTGTGAATAGATTTAGGCGCTATAAATAAACGTAGGCGCTTAGGCGTGGACGCGCGAATGCGGGAGGACGCGCGTATATGGAGCCTCTAATACATACTTTTTAGATGTATATGTAAATCCTTCCTTCATGGGAAACAAACTTAAATATTAGTATTTTTAAAATAATTCCTGCTAAAGTACAATGAGGAGAGTAATGCAGTTTTTTCTAATCTCAAGCAGTTTTCAGATTGACTCGATCTGCCATGTCAGACTTCAGTTCAACACGGCAATTATAGCAGATAAAGGAATCAACGCAATGTAATATTTGTATAAAGCCTTCCTCCATGGGAAACAAAATAACTTAAATATTAGTATTTTTTAAATAATTCCTGCTCATGTAATGCAGCAGAGTAATGCAGTTTTTTTTAATCTCAAGCAGTTTACAGTTTGAATCGATCTGCCATGTTTTTTGCATCCTTTAAAAATCTTATTTCATTTACTGTTTAAGTGTTCACAAAACATCGATCTATCAGCGAATCTGCTCAGGAAGCGCGTTTGAACTCGAGAACAGGAGTCAGACTTTAGTTAAAAGCAGATAAAAGAATTAACACAATGTAACTATATACTCAAGAATTAGTTATAAATAACTTTGACTGTTAGACGCTGCATTTGAAGAGAGTCAGCGCGCGCGCTGCTCAGGGAAGCCTTTTCCAATGTATATTGACTCACGAGCGAGAGTCAGAATTCGGCAATAAAGTACATAAATGAGCGCTATAAATAAACGTAGGTGCTTAGACGGTTATGCTTTGGCGCGAGTCCAGGAGGACGCGCGTTTAAACTTCACCTACCTTCCCCATAGTAATGTACTCCTTTGCCGAGTAAAGACGAATGAGAGTCAGAATTTGGCCATATAAGTGCATAAATCTTCAAGGAAACACGCTGCAGCGGTTACTTGATAATCGGAAACAATTTCCGTTTGATCATAAACTCTCTCACATAAATCTATTTTAGGAGATTATGATCTCTCTCTCCAGCAGTAATGGCGTCTTTGAAAAGCTTTGAGGCTTTGAATTGCAGCGCTCTGATTCGTTCAAACTTCAGTGCTCTCACTGACAGGGGTGTAATTTTGTGATATTATGAATGTAAAACAGAGAGATTTAACTTACTAATTAAAGTAAAAAATCGATTGTAGACCTGCAAGTTTTTTTTCAGGATTTAAAAAAATAAAATGCATGCCCATTGGAATGGACATGTTCACACATACTGTATTGAAATGTATTATATATCAGGTGTAATGTTGTGATGTTACCAACAGATGGAGTGGACGCTCTATCTAAAATTCAGTTTTCACTTCATTAGTGAAAGTCTATGGAGATTTTATGACTTTAATCTTCAGTTTTATCAAAAATCATAAGTCTGATCAGTCTGAAAAGGGATAGCAACTCAAGTCAGAACAGGTCTGAAGTCTGAGCAGAGTTTAGTGGTTGTAGCTTTAAAGCTCTAGGAGGAGATGCATTGAGAATTTTAGGTAAGAAGAATAATAATAATAATAATAATAATAATAAGTTTAGATACAATATCACTAAGTTGGCTTTCTCAAGCCAACTTAATAATAATAATAATAATAATAATAATAATAATAATAATAATAATAATAATAATAATAATAAAGTTTAGATACAATATCACTAAGTTGGCTTTCTCAAGCCAACTTAAAAATTCTGCTTTATTTATATATATTTGGATACATACATACACTACATACTTCACCTAATAAATAACGAATATCTGTTCCACGACCGAGTTCGTAACTCGAATTGCTCATACTCAATTCACTTTTTTCCATATGGAATAACAGAAAAAATTAAAAAAAAATATCCCTTTTGGCCCTCTAAAAAAACAACCTTATTAGTGGTAGTAACAATGGAAAAACATGTTTTTAATTGCTATAGAGACAAACACACACACACACACACAATTATCTAAGAATTCCTGTGATATAAAATAAAATGTGTTTTTAATTATGAGTTCTTACCTTTGAGACAGAAAATACAAAATCGGCATGCGTGGAGGAGGAGGGAAAGATTATGTAAAGTAAACACAATACGGAAGTGTAGTTTTTCTTCCCGTGTAGTGTATTAGACTATGCACACAATAATAAATGCCTCAGAACCTCATATTTATTATTTCCGAACACGCATAACTCCTGCTGCTCCCAGTTTAATATTTTTGAATCCCTTGTCACCCCCGGTAACCACCTCTGTAAAACCAAGATAGCCCTCTAATGTAGATCTTATGCAATTACCCCATAAATGTATACAATATACGCTACAGGAAGACTTGCAAGAGATGCATATGGAGGTCAACGAACATGTGAAGTGAAGCATTGAGGTGTGTGGGCTCCGAGTGCTCAAACACTTAGCGTCAGCGTCAGTAAGTGTGCTCGTATCTCAAATCTTTACTCGTATGTCAAAGCAAAACATAGCTCAAAGCCTTGCTTGTATATCAGGATACTCATGTCAGGATGTTCTTATATTAAGATATATATATATATATATATATATATATACATTTTGGACAAATTTGTACCCAGAAGTGAGATAAATCTGACAGTTATAATGATAATGTATGTGGGATATTGCAATCTAAGAGGGATTTTTCACAGATGTTTTATAAAGATGAAAATTTAACAGTGTTCAGTTAATTTAGTATATAGTAAACATTCCTCTGTTTTGTTTCCAGAATTAAAATGTAGTGTCAAGAAAAATTTTAGTTGATTTGGATGTGTGTTCACATATGTTTTGATGTCAATCTCTATATGCACTGGCCCTCTGTGTCTCAGAGCATGTTGGTTGAGTTCAGCTGACCAGTTTCACCCCAGCACCCTTCTTATCCTCTACCCCAGATTAGGGTCACCACCTAGGCAGTGTTTCTGCCTTTCCGCACTTTAATGCTAAAACTGAACAGACTCACTCTGATGAGGACACTCTTCCAATGTGTTGTCTGTCTGTACGCTTCCATAAACAGGTCAGTTCAGAGGTCCGCACAATATGGCTGCATTATTCCCCATCCTAAACTTCAAGGACTGCTGTTCCTCAGAGTAATTTACCTGCTTGTGCATGGAGAGGGTCTGCTGTCTCCAGAGATAGATGACATTGTGTCTGGGTTATACTCTTTCACTGCAAGGGTCTAGAGGTTTATGTTACATTACAAACAAGATGCCATAATTGACATTTGTAAAGAATAGTAAAGTTATTCTGCTTTTATTTATATATATATATATATATATATATATATATATATATATATATATATATATATATATATATATATATATATATATATATATATATATATATATATATATATATATATATATATAATTTTTTAATAGTTCTTTTCACAAATAAATGAAGCTTTCATTTGTTTCTCCTATGTTTCTCTTCTTAATTAGATGTGATTATTTCACATCTTGGTGCTTCAGATCACATCACTATATTGTTAATAACAGCATACAGACCACTCGTGAAAGTCACCAAACCAGTCCAGAAACAAATTCAAGTCTGGCCTGAAGGGTCATCAGAGGCACTTCAAGACTGCTTCAACATCACGGACTGGGACATGTTTAAACAGGCTGCAACCTACCATAACACCGTAGACCTCCAGGAGTACTCTGAGACTGTTACTTCTTACATCAACAACTGCATTGAGGATGTAACAGTCACAAAGACCATCACCGTCTGGCCCAACCAAAAAACATGGCTGACAGGGAATGTCTACAGACTTCTGAAGACGCGTAACACTGCCTACAGAGCTGGAGATGAGGTGGGCCTGAGGACAGAAAGGGCCAACCTGTCACGTGGCATCAGGAAGGCTAAGAGACAGTACTCCAGAAGGATAGCCCACTGTTTCAGCGACAGCAGAGACTCAAGGAGCATGTGGCAGGGGATTCAGACCCTCACGGACTACAAACCCCCTGCACGGACGTGTGACAGCTCCACCCCCCTGCTGAATGAGCCGAACACTTTTTTCGCTCGCTTTGAGGCACACAACAGCACCACTGCACAGAAGACCCCACCTCCTCCCGATGACCAGAAGATCCCTCAGCAGGGTCAACGCACGCAAAGCTCCAGGTCCTGACAACATTCCTGGATGTGTGTTGAGAGACTGTGCAGAGGAACTCACTGATGTCTTCACAGACATCTTTAACATCTCACTGAGTCAAGCTCTTGTCCCCACATGCTTCAAAGCAACCACCATCATTCCTGTCCCTAAAAAATCATCTCCATCCTGCTTCAATGACTACCGTCCAGTCGCACTTACCCCCATCCTTATGAAGTGCTTTGAGCGGCTAGTCATGCACCACATTGAATCTGTCCTCCCCCCCTCCCTGGACCCCTACCAATTTGCATACCGGTCAAAATGCTCGACCGATGATGCCATCGCCACTGCTGTCCATTCAGCACTCACACATCTGGACAAAAAACCTTGTCAAAATGCTGTTCATTGATTTTAGTTCAGCTTTCAATACAATCATCCCTCCACAGCTCACCCAAAAACTGTCACAGCTGGGACTCAGCACATCGCTGTGCAACTGGCTGCTGGACGTCCTGACGGGAAGACCTCAGGCAGTACGGGTCGGCAGCAACACATCCAGCTCCATCATTATGAACACTGGAGCCCCTCAGGGATGTGTGTTGAGTCCCCTCCTCTTCACTCTGCTGACTCATGACTGCACACCCATAAACAACAGAAATCAATTCATCAAGTTTGCGGACGACACGACTGTAGTTGGTCTCATTAGCAACGATGATGAGACAAACTTCAGGAGTGAGGTGAGCCGCCTGGCCAGGTGGTGCGGTGACAACAATCGCTCTCTGAACATGGAGAAGACGAAGGAGATTTTTGTTGACTTTAGGAGAATACACACCCAGCATGCTCCTCTGACCATCAATGGTGCGACCGTGAACAGGGTGAGGATCACCAAATTTCTGCGTGTGCATATCACACAAGACGTCTCCTGGACCGCCAACGCCACAGCACTGACCAAGAAAGCACAGCAGAAACTTTCTCCATAAACTGAGAAGAGCCGGAGCCCCAGCCCCCATCATGCACACCTTCTACAGAGGCACCATCGAGAGCATTCTGACCAGCTGCATCACTGTGTGGTACGGCGCTTGCAACTCGCCCTGCCAAGAAGCACTTCAGCGCATAGCGAGAGCAGCTGAGAAGATGTTGGGGTCTCTCTCCCACCCCTCCAGGACATTTATAACTCCCGCCTCTCCCGCATCATTGCGAGAGACCCCGCCCATCCATCCCACAGCCTCTTCAGTCTTCTGAAATCAGGGAGTCTCCAGCAAGGACCAGCAGACTGAAGGACAGCTTCATTCCCCAAGCTGTCAGGGCATTGAACTACCTCCCGTCTCTGGCCCTTCTCCTCTCTTCTGCCCCACGCCCCTGATCTCTGAATACCCCCCCCCCCACCTTCTTGAGAGTGATTTTTTTCCCCTCTCTGTGAAGGTACCACTAGTCATCGCTCGTTGATCGATCAAAGGTTTCTGTTAGGTGTGTAGATTTGAAGTAGTGTCTGGAAGTATGAGGGTACTGAGCCTGTGATAGTTCTGTAAGCAAGTGTCAGTGCTTTAAATTTGATGCAAGCTGCAAGAGGGAGCAGAGCGATGAAGAGTGGAGTGACGTGAGTCCTTTTGGACCAGATGAGCTGCAGCGTTCTGGACCATTTGCAGAGGTTTGATTGCACTAGAAGGAAGTCCTGCAATAATCCAGTCTGGAAATGACCATGACCTGTACTAGAAGCTGTGTTGCCTGCACTGTTAGGAATGGCCTGATCCTCCTGATGTTGTGAAGTGCAAACATGCATGATCTAGCCGGAATAATCTGTACTTGGCTCACGACTACATTAAGGCAATTTCAAACTACTCTATGGTTGTGGGGTTTCCATCAACATGGGTACACCCTGCTTGATGGAAGAAAGGCTTGTGGGCTATCTGTACCCCCATCCAAGTTGTCATGGAGGAAACCTGCCTTGTCTTCCAAGCCATGCAGAAGAGTGTCTAGCTTGGTTGGCAAGGCATATGAAACTGCAAATCAGCTTGTTGCATCCATCACACCATGGCAGTCCTGACCTGCTAAAGGACAATATGGTGAAAGTCCATGTGGTCACAAATCCCACCCTCCGTGCCACCAAGCAAATGGCCTGTGCCACTATGCCTATGGCCTCCATGGTCGTTATGGAGAGGCATGTCTCATTGACTGGTCATTTTAACACTGTCATTTAAAGGTAATAGGAAAGTCACTGGCAGTCTGAGGCATTCAAGTAGCTCTTGTATCCAAATTACATCTGTGTAATTGCATCTGTGTAATCCATGATTTGAATTACATTGAATACTGGCTAATTATTTGATAATCATCAAGAAGTTATGCTGGCCCACATGAGGTGTTTGGGTCAAGACTAAACCTCAATAAGAATGTGTAATCTCTGAGTCAGAGAACCAATTCTTAAGAGGTAGTATGGGATTCAACAGCAATGTAGGCACAGTTGTCTCCTGCATGTGTAGATTTTCGGGGGGGAATTGGATAATTGACGTGCAATATTTGTCCAAGTTTTTTTGCCAGTCTCTCATTATCCATGACAGCCCAGTCTTCACGTGGCGCCCCCTGTTTCTAACAAAAAGGGCCTGTAAACCCTTGGGGTTAGCACCCCCTTGTAGTTTATAGCTGAAGGTTATTGAAGGTGAGCTTACCACTGCATTCCAAAGCTGTTACAAAATTGAACTTGTTTGACTAGTCGTTATTAAATATTCAAGTCACCTTTATATAGCGCTTTTTACAATGCAGCTTTACAGTGGTCACAGGAAATAATATAAACAAAGTTTGTTTTGGCTAAAAGAGCAGGCGAATCAATAAAATTAATATTAAATGTTAAGTGTAAATATTCGCAATGTGTGCAAAGACAAATTGCTTAATTATGGCTTATTGAGGAGATAGCTGGGAATTTGAGACCAAAATCTGGGTGTGCTCTCTCCCTGTCTGTTTAATATTTGCATAGACCGTGTGTTTAGAAGTGCCCTTGACAATGAGCCTGCTTGCATCACCATATACCCCAGCGGCCATAGCATAACGAATCTCACATTTGCTTATGAGATAGCATTACCCACCGACTCACCTACCATCATGCAAGCTATGATAGATTGCATCATCCAAACGGCTTCAACCGTTGGCCTGAAACTCAATTGCCAAAAATCTAAATATTTTGCTGCAAACCTTCATCTTTTACCTACCTTGTAGCCGTATTTCACCAGATGGGCAGCTTGATGAAGAAATGTTTACAAAATAGCCAGAGTGTCATCAATTTGTGCGGCCCTAAAATGCTACTGGTCAAGACCTAACGTGTGCATCAAAACAAAAACCCAAATCTACTGTGCAACTGTTCGAGCTACCGTACTTTAAACTCAATCAACTCAGGAATATTGAGGCATTTGACCATCATTTTGTCCACCGAATATCTTTGATATAAAGATATCTTTTTATCTTTATTAGACTTTGTGACGAATGAGGTGGTTCATCAACATTGTGGACTTACACTATCTCTTGCTTCTGCAATGATACTACGCCATTGGAAATGGATGGGCCATGTCAGGAAAATGCCTGACATATAACTTCCCTATAGAAGTTTTACCAATGGAAGCGGCCCAAAGGAGGTGTCCGGCAAACTACTCAGATATTTTCTACTCAGAGGCGGAACAACTGATTATGGTGCCATTCAACCGAAGTTAAAAAGTCATACAACAATTCCTGGTTGAAAAATTGGAGAACAATTGCCAACGACAGAATGCAGTGGCAGATCATTGTCAATGATGTGGCCTATGTCCACTGTGGGTGAACGAGCCGTTAAGAAGTATAGATTCAATCCAAGCTGCTTTGCCGAGCCACAGACCTCTCTCTCTGGGCCACTAGGGAGATGGCCATCTCAATTGGCCTCTCCATGGCAGCTCTGGTGGCTACGGAGAGGCATCTTGGCTCAACCCCTCTTCCTTAAAGGAGCAGAAACAAAAGTGTTTCTCCCTGAAAGCCCCTCTTACTCCTTCTGGCCTTTTCGGCTAACGTGGCTTTCAAATGCTAAGAGGCATTAAGGTAGCTATTCACCACCCTCAGGTCCCATAGGCTGCGAGCCAGGAGTAGCCTAAGGGCTCGTCACATCGGACGCTCAGGGGTCTTTATAACCCTTCCCTGGGGGGTGTATGTATGTCTATTTGCAGGGAACCTTGGTTACACGTTTCCTCTGTGGCACTGTGAGGCTGAGGCCTGCAGTACATACTAGGTTCTGGCTGGGACCTGTCCCTGGCCCTCTGGGGCTTTTCCCAGGTCTCATTCGAACCCCTGGGCCTAGAGTTTGTGCCTGGGGTGGCTTTCCCTATTCCAGGCCAGGCTATGCCCTAAAGTTCCATAACAACGTGGCACACCCTACTGTACTGCAGGTATTCTTTCTCCCCCCCCCCCCCCCCCCCCCCCCTTTGCTAATCATGGCCAGGACTAAGAACAAGGTCTGTTCAGTGTGAGCACTGAACGCTTATGGCCACAGGAACCCACCGTCTGTTTGTGAGTTATGTTAGATGCTCATGGAAGAGATGAGTTTTTAGCTATCTTTTGAATATTGACCAGGATAATGCATTCCAGATGAAGGCAGGGAGATTTCCACAACCAAGGAATGGTGCACAAACATTTGTATGACTGTTTGAAACACATGACATTGTTCATTGAAATAATGATACAGCAATTTTATATAAATATATAAATAACTCAATAATAATCTGTTTGATTACTCCATGATTTTATATTGTAAGATAACTTTTAAAGATAATAATATATTTGTATATAATGAGTATACCTGTTATTAATCATTTGTGAATGCATAGTCAAGTTTTGTAAATGATTGGTTCATCTTTAACTACCGTAATAACTTGACTGATAGCTGAACTGTATTATAGTGTTACCATAAGCACTTTAATTTACATTCAATAATGATCTTTTAATCATTATGTAATGTTGAATACGTTTATTGGTGAACAGTAACAAGCTCAATATCTCATATTTATAGTTACTTGAATATTTGAATTTGAATATATTAACTAATGATTTGTTAATGAATTAAAGTAAAAAAAATTAAAAAAAGAACATTTTGTACATTATTTAATAATAATTAGATACATTTATACAGCGCTTTTCCAGAGCTCAAAGTGCTTACATAGAAGGGGGAAGGGTGCGGAATCTCCTCAACCCCCACCAATGTGCAGAATCCACCTGGATGATGCAACAGCAGCCATATTACACCAGAATGCTCACCACACACCAGCTTAATGGTGGAGAGGAGACAGAGCAATGAAGCGAATTAGAGTATGGGGGTGATTAGGAGGCCATGATGGACCAAGGCCAATGGACAGGATGCCATAGTTAAACCCCTACTCTTATGAAGAAAATCCTGGAATTTTTAATGACCATAGAGAGTCAGGACCTCAGTTTAACATCTCATCTGAAGGGCAGTGCTTGTTGCAGTACAGTGTCTCATCACTAGACTGGTGCATTAGGACCCACACAGACCGCAAGGTGAGCACCCCCTGCTGGCCTCACTAACACCTCTTCCAGCAGCAACCTAGTCATTTCCAGGATTCTCCCATCCAGGTACTTACCAGGCTCAACCCTACTTAGCTTCAGTGGGCAACCAGTCTTAGGCTACAGGGTGATAAGCCTGCAGACATGGCTATTTGACTAAAGCTTCTCAAAGCTTTTACAATGCAACAGATATTCTATATTGTTTCATTATTGTCAGGTTACTTTTAGAAAGTTTTTTTTATTTTTTATTATCATCTATTTTAAGACACACACACACACGCACGCACGCACGCACGCACGCACGCACGCACACACACACACACACACACACACACACACACACACACACACACACACACACACACACACACACACACACACACACACACACACACACACAGATTCAAGTGTAACCACAGCAAAGGTCATGCAACAGCATGCCAATCTCCCTCTGTAATTGACCAGTGATTTTTAGTGATCATTACCGCCCCCATCACAGGGGGGCGGTCAAATGACGAACAACTCACAGCAAGGGGGACATTTTATGTACGATTTCATAATTGGCAAGCTTAATTGGTCATAGTTGTTATAAAGAGATGCATTCTGGCTGGAGGTGTTAGTTGAATGTGGGGTTCAAAGTTCAGGCCAAAGTTGATTGTGTGGAAACAGCTGCCATAACTGTCAACCCTCATCTCCTGTTGGTCTAATTAGATGCTGGGCCAGTAAATCAAATTCCTATCATTTTGGTTAGATAAAAAGATAATTCCATAATTCTATTTGTCAAAAATTGGCTGTGCTTTATTACAGTGAAGTGATTCATAATAATACATAAAATAGTAAGGTGCAAATATAGAAAATTTTTAAAGTCAGCATTAAGTGAAAAAAGGACATTCAGGTGAAACAATAGATTGGTTTCAGATGACAGGTGACATATGCAGGTCTTCAACCATTTAATCCATCTCATTCCTTCCATTACCAGATCTTAATACCCAATCAGCAACCAATATATAGAACCACTTTTTTTTTTTGATAATCTATTCGAAAATTCATAATGAAAAAAAACAAACATTTGAAATTCATCACAATACAAAATAAAAATTACTTCTGCAACTTCAGAGGTGTGCTCCTTAGCTTACGGTGAAACAAAAGATAGGTAGCGACAATATACTGCCTTAAAATTTAGCAAAAAGGGCAATCTTATATAAGACAATTTCATTATTCTTGTGGAGAAGGCAATCCCACAATGATAGCGACAAGCTCATCCATGATGTTGGACAGTACAAGAGAAACACTATATTTATCTGGGCAATATAGATAGCAGGCAGCAAAATAGCCTATTGTATGACAAGACCAACCAAAGGACAAGCTCCCCATGCAGGGCTTTAATATCTTTGTTCTTGGTTATGCTCTACACATCCAGTCATGTCAGATGGCAAAATATTGATAAAGAGGAAAATCCAGCAGGGCAAACATGGCTATTTATTTATTTGCTGTCCTTCATGCCTTTTCTGTCCATCACATACACACACATATGCATGCATCCACGCACGCACGCACGCACACACACACACACACACACACACACACACCCACACACACCACACACCACACACCACACACCACACACCACACACCACACACCACACACCACACCACACACACACACACACACACACACACACACACACACACACACACACACACACACACACACACACACACACACACACACACACACACACACACACACACACACACACAGAGAGAGACAGAGAGAGACAGAAAGAGACAGAGAAAGACAAACAGAGTGAAAGAGCTCACTAATATTATGTGTGTGAACCCCATGAACATTGTTCTTCAAAGAACAGTGTTTCAAAGAAGTTTTACTGTGACAATATTAAAGTAATGCAACGAAGATTGTTCTGGCTGCTCAGCTGTTCTTGAAGAAAATAGCGTCATTAATAAATAGGAAAGGGGTCGATCTGCCTGCAGTTGATTTTTATATTCTAGTTACTCTCAACTGGCCAGAAATTTGGGAATCACAATAGACATGAAAGAACTATAATGTGTTAAGAGCTCACTCAAGTACTGGCGAGCTAAACCATTTTATGCTTTTGAAGTAATTAGCAAGATTTTAAAATGTATTTGATGTTTAACAGGGAGCCAATGTAGTGTTGACTGAGCTGGCTAAAATGCTCATATTTTCAGGCTCTAGTAAGAACTAAAAGTAGCATGTACAGGTTGAACAGCAATGGTCCTAGTACTGAGCCCTGAGGTACTCCATTCTGAACTTGTGATCGACACAATTTCATTTACTGCTACAAACTGATAACAGTCAGATAAGTATGATTTGAATTATGCCAATGCAATTCCAATGCAAACATAATTTTCAGAACTGTTCAATAGAATTATGTAGTCGATAGTATCACATCCAGCACTTAGATCCAGCAACACTAACAGAGTCAATCAGGATTGGATGAAAAGATAATTTATAACTCTAATGAGAGCAGTCTCAGTAATATAATATGGTCTAAATCCTGACTAAAAAGAAATATAGTTGTGAAGATATTGCCTTTTCTAGAATCTTTGACAGAAAAGGTAGATTTTGTCTAATAATACGATACGGTATGTATCGTAATGACAAAGATGAGTTAACAATATCAAGAAGAGGATTGATGATGATGATTTTTCAGTAGCTTATAATATGATATTGAGTCTCACATACAAATTGTTGATTTATATGATTGAATGACTTTATACAATTCTTCCTCTCCTATAGCAATGACACAGAGGAATGTTTCCTCAGGGACACTACAATTTACTGTATTATGTGATACATTTGGCAGACGCTTTGATCCAAAGCGACTTGCATTGCATTCAAGGAACATATTGAAGTAGGTCTTGCTTTCCCTGGGATCAAACCCATGATCTTGGTATTATAAGCACCAATGCACTACTGATTGAGCTACAGGAAAGCTGTAGTAGGTGATTGCATGGTTAGAACTTTTGTATAATCAATTATTAGCTCAATCAATTATTAATCAAAATTGATCAATTATAATCAATTTTGTATAATCATTTATTATAATCAATTATTCTTGATAATATTATCAATATTATCAAGAAGTTCATAAAATCATTAATGCTGTGCTGTTTTGAAGCTCGTTAATTTAGCCACTGTGTCAAGTAAATATCTAGGGTTGTATTCGTTTTCTTCTAAGAGGGTAGAAAAGTAAGTAGATCTAGCTGATTTTAAGGCCTTTTTGAATGCAATAGAGCTGTCTTTCCATGAAATGTGAAAACCTATAGCTTTGTTTTCTTCTAGCCTTTTTTCCCTGAGTGTGCTTGTTGGATCACGGTGTTGGACTGTTGACTGTAATCTTCTTTAAGTGCAAAGAAACAACTGTCTAAAGTGTTAGTTTCTGTTGCAGCATCAAGTTCTTCTAGGCAATCTGGGATGCTAAGGAGATGAAACTGATCAGGAAAATGATTTATAAAGCAATCAATCTTACTATATTTGTATTTGGGAGTTGGTTTTGCAGCTTTGGCTAAAGGTAGTGTATATCAACATTGATTCCACTTAACAATATTAGATCTAAGGCATGATTGCAACAAACACGTGTTGCCTACCTCCAATAGAGTTTAAAATGTCCATGGTATATAACATGGTAACCTCGGATTGGGGCCATATCCAGATCAGATGAAAGACCTGCACCTTGACACGACCACAAAAGAGTCCTGAAGTGTCTGCAGAAACTATGAGTCTACTACACCCTCACATGTGAAGGCCTTATGAACCCGCTCTCCAATCAGACGATACTGGATTAAATATTTTGAATGTCCCAATCTCAATCTGACTTCTGACCTAAAATCTTGTTAATACAGTAATCATACACTGTTTGTTTGAACTGGTCCCCCGACTGAGCCTGGTTTCTTCAAAGTAATCTGTCTTTTTAATTTCTTTAATCTGTCATCTGCTGGTGTTTTGGTTCCTCGTTCCCTCCTTGGTTTAATCACCTCTGGCATGCTTAGTTGGGGACAGTAAACACTTAATATTCATCAATATTAATGATTGGCCTGCTCTTCTAGAGCTGTTGTACAGCAAAAACAAACTTTTTTTTATTGTTTTCCTGTGATCACTGTAAAGCTGCTTTGAAGCAATCTCTATTGTAAAAAGAGTTATATGAATAAAGATGACTTGACTTCTAATTCTGTACTTTTGTACTTTTGAAGAAAGGGATAGTATATTCAGCAACCTGAGCTTTATCATTTGTTCAGCTTGTATTATATACTTTTTGTTGAACTTCAATTACATTTTTACCCTTAAACGGATTTGAGACTTTTTTTGTGTATGCTAATTCAGGGAACAGACACAGTATCTATATGATGAGGTGAAAACTATCTGTTGGTATTAATCTGACTTCTGTGACGTGAGACAGCTAACAGTCGGTCAGTCACTGTTAACAGTGAGACAGTCGGTTTAACCAGTTAATCAAGGTTCAACTCTATCTATATATTCAGCCTAACAATCGAATTATAGAAATTGATCAAGTACGTGTATGTCAGATTAAAGAGAGTGTTTTTAGTATTGACTTAAACTGACAGAGTGTGTCTGCTTCACACACAAAAAAAAAATACTAGGAAGACTGGTCCAGAGTGATTTTCATATTCTATGTTTTTTCACCAGACCAGAATTTTGAGATTGCAATTGCTGTGAAGGACTATAATGATAATGTATCAAGATCATAAGGCCTTCATTATGTCCTCGGTCCCCACAACTGATACTACGATTTTAGATTTTAAAGAAACAGCTGCTGAAGAGTTTCTAAGGTTAAGAGTTAAGTTCAAAACAACATGAGGGTTAATTGAGCAATGTCTTCCAAACAGCACTTTGGTGTTGTGTTCTCAATTTTGATTTCATTTAAGGTTATGTGCAATAAACAGTGTCACTGTCAGTGTGAAAAAAACTGAGAAAGTAATGCAAGTTCTGACTTTAGAAGGGGGGAGGGGATGTTGAGTCCAGAAACGTACAGTGTGTTTTCATACAATGAACTCTTTTATCTCTAAAGATCAAAGAAAATTTGATTCCTCATGATATTATCCCTTTAATTCCACATTCTGAAATCCCATCAAGCACCTTTTTAAGGGGAATCAGCTGAGATTGGAAACTTGTGAACATGTCTTATTAAATCTGTTAATAAACGGCCCACCTCATCATAGAATATGTAATGCCCTCAGGCCGAATGAGGGACACCGTTCAACCATAAAACAGACGAGTGGAATAAGAAGCAGAAAATCACTGGATAGCTTTTATGTTGCTCGCCGTCCATCAAGCAGCAGAGAGAAAGGATTTTGCAGCCATAAAGACAGAGCCCGGGAAAAGAGCAGGCGGGCTTGTGCTCACTGGAATTAATCAGTTTGGGTTTTGGGCCTGAACTTAAATGTCAGGCGCTGCTCTCTCAATGCTTCTGGGCGATTTCTTAAAGCACAAAAACACGTTAAGCTCACTCACACACACTCACGCACACACCGGAGGTCAAAATTGGTCAGTGAGCCAAGAAATACCATATCAGAGCTGCCTTCCTCTGCTGTTGCCAACAGTATAAATTGCAGAATTAGTGTATTGATTGGGGAATGTAGCATCCAGAAATCACTTTTAGAGTCCTGACAAGATTATTTTATCCTTGTTTTCCTGTATGATTATGTGTTATGTGTGAGTTATGCTCCCAGCATGGGAACTGACAGACTAAATTTACTCAATAAAATAGGGCAGTTAGTGAAGGCAGTCAGCCACAACAGAGAGATCTGTTACTGTTAGCTTGCTTGCTAGCTCGACAGACTGCCAACGGCTGCCCAAAAAGATCAATATACCAAACCAACTTTTTTGAGTGGAATGTTGGGGGGGGGGGGGCATGTGAATAATTCAAAATATGAACTGAGGAACCTGTGCTGCACAGATAGATTATTATGAAAAAAAATCAGATAGATTATTATTATTTATTTATTTATTGAAGGTTGTAATCTAGGAAATTGGGGATTTCAAGGGTTTAAACTGATCAAGATGAATAGTAACACTTTAGTGCAAGTTGAATAAACTAGACATGCACGCCCACATGTACACACAAACACACACACAAGTGTGGTTCCTCTAAAGGAGGAAAGAAAAGCATGTACCATTTTTATAATTAAAAAAAAAAAAAACTTTTTTTTTTTTTTTTTCGAAAACCAGGAAACCAGGAACACACACACACACACACACACCATCTGGTGTCTCGTATAGCTTTATGTGAAATGTCTAGTTTTCTCAAAATGTTTGTGAGCTGTTTCACACCATGTTTAAAAAATTAATATAAAATGTTTGTGTCTGATACATGATCATTTAGCCACCGAGAATCAGTCATACATATGTATTACTTTCGTAAAGACACAAACCTTTATCCCAGAGTAAAAAAAAAAAAAAAGACAAAAAGTTTACCAAACCATGAAAATGTTATCATTAATTCATAAAACTAAAGTGAATGAATAGATACCACAGCTGTGAATTATGATTTTTATTGTAAATAATTGTTTTCTCGTACATTCTCTTCCTTCCTCCTTTGGAGGAACCACACCCATTTTGAATGGAAAACCGTTGCTTATTAATCTTTAAGACGACTTTGATTTAAGAGAACATATTGGATTGAAATGAAAATATAATAGTAAAAGAGTAAAATATTACATTTTATTATTATTATTATTATTTGGTTAACTGTTTATTAAACATTTAATTAGATTTATTGTGTGACCAAAATGTCCATAACAGTGCACATGCACACGTTACCTGCATTTTTCCCTTGTTAAAGCTACATATATGTTCTCTTGCACAGCAGCGTCTAGTCATGGGGAAAGGCAATATCACGTCTACAGTCTGATTGATGAACTCTGTACGTTTATAATCTCATTTGGAATGGCTTTCTCACTCTCAGTTGTATATGTGTCAGTCTGCAGTGAGGATTTCATTATAGCTGATTGATACTCCTCTAGTAAACAAAATCCCTCTGCAAAAGCCTTAATCTCTGATAAGATGACTCATTTTCCTGAGTAATGGTGCTTTATGATTATATCTGTCACACAAATACTATGACATAAATACTTGGAAAATACTGTTGGTCCTCTGGAACACTTCAACTATTTCAAGAAGGAGCAATAACCATGATGTTAATTTGATCACATTTCTGTTTTGAATCTAAACTTGAAATTTAATGCATTAAACTTGAGGTTTTACATTTGCATGTACATATGTTTATTCATTTTGCAGATGCCTTTATCCAAAGCAACTTACAAATGAGGACTAAATCAAGCAAGTCATCGTGAACAGCCAGAAGAACACAAGAAGTGCTCACAATACAAAGACATTTCAGACATTGTTTAGAATAGCATAAACTAAAAAAGAAGGGATTAAAGGAAAGTTAAAGTATAGATTAAAAAAAAGATATATATGATGAGCATAAGTGCTCATATTTTCAGTCTTAGGCAGTGCACCTCTGACAAAACCTACAAGACGACAATATTTCTTGCAAGATAATCATCAATTATATTTCTCATAAAAATCAATGTGTAAAGGCCCAATCACACCAATGACGACAACTACTGTAAAAAGGTTGTATATTTTTATAATATAATTGTTTTTTGTGAACATGATGTGTCTATTTATGGTCATTTTATTTTAAGTCTTTTCAGCCTTCATTTTAGTTTTTACTAGTGAATAGAAAAAGCATCTCTATGATTATGATCCTTCTTCAAAGTGACACATGACAAGACAAAGTGTTGAGTGTCAAGAGCCATTGGCCGAAGGGCAGCAGTTCAGCAGTGCTGTATCACTCTAACACACTGATTCACACACATGCACACTCCTGTCTGTGACATTATGGGGTTATGTTTGGAAGGTGCATGCTGGGAAATCCTCTTTCTGAAGGTCCTTAGTGCACAACAAATCATGTGTGCATTTCACTTATCACATGGAAATACACATTTGGCACTTTGACATTCAAAAGTGCTCTAGAACATATTTGAGACTAAGTATGTATAGGATGTTTTTACTCATACAAATTAATTTTGTCATACTGCAGGACTAAATTATTTCATTAAAACTTGCAATAGTGACCAGTGACAACCTTCTAATTTGGATCAACAGGAAGATTGCAAATGTGAGCTGCAGAATCAGAATCAGAACATAACAAGTAACTGTTCGTTCATTACATTTATTTATTTTTTCTTGTAAAGGACTTACAGAACCAAAACGTCTGGATTATTTTGTTTCATTTTATATATAAAACTCGTACTCATGTCCGAGATGTTCCCACTGATACAAGAACCTGCATGATACTAGACAAAAGCAGCCCTTATTTTCTGCAATTGCTACATGCAAGGCTCTTGTATAAGCAGTAGTACAAGATATCCTGAGAAAAGGTTCATTTGCACTCAAAGGATTCTCTTAAATGTGAAAGTGAAAGAGAGAGAGAGAGAGAGAGAGAGAGAGAGAGAGAGAGAGAGAGAGAGAGAGAGAGAGAGAGAGAGAGACTTTTTTTTGACTTTTTGAAGGTTCTTTATTTATACATCACAAAATAGCTTTTTTGTTTTATGGGAAAAAACACATACGTTTATACATTCCCAAGCTATAAAAACATGAATAAATAAATAAATACAATCAATAAAAGACCATAAACACTCAATTACAAACCTTCTCAAAAAATGTTAATTTTAAATCCTTCAAATCCATCAGGTTCACATAAAAAGCCATCAGCTCCCCAAAAATGGTAAAAACACATCACATTATTAGTAAGTTTGTAAAAAGCATATTCCAACGTTAGTCTTTTTTTGATAAAACAATTAACCATAAAAACAGGATCTGTTACGCCCCCCTTTGCTTCCACTTTATTTTTTCTTGTAACCCAAATAGCAAGCTTGATTAAACCATACAACAAATTTAAAATAATCACTTTCTTCTTTTTCTCAACGGAGTACTTTGGACCATAAATAAACAGATTAAAACTAAAACAACCCAACAGTTTTAAACTCCAACACTTTGCAATTTCTAAAATATTTTTTAAACGAGAACATTGCATAAAAACATGTAAAACACTCTCAGACTCACCACAGAACGGACATCCCTCCCCAACTAAAGGATCTAACCGTGCGATGTGTCTGTTCGTAGCTAATATCCCATGTACAATTCTCCATTGAAGATCTCCTACTCTCTTCTCGATGGGTCTTTTGTACAGGGACCTCCAGCTTCCTCTCGGGGAAGAGTCTGACTCCAACACTGAAGTCCATTTTGTTCCTTTAAAATCTTTAAGAACGTTATAGTTGCAGTTTTTGACACACACTCTGTACAGGGTTTTCCTGGTGAGCGTTCTAAAACAACTCAGCTCAGGGATTTTCATAGTCACTATGTTTCCAGGGGTTTCCTCCCAATCTTCATCTTTTAAGGAGATTTTAAAATCAGGGAAAGCATACGGCTCTTTTTGGGTTTTTGGAGCAGTAACATTTAAAAAGTCTCTCACTGCTTTTGGGAGTGCCGAATCCAGTTCGTCCAGCAACCGTTGGGTCGTCCTTACGGATCTGAAGCCCACCATATCAGCCAGTTCCTTTGCCTCCATCCATTCACATCCTCTTCTGAGGTCGGATACCTTCGATATTCCAGCAGCAGTCAGTGCAACTCTGATGGCATCAGAGGACAAACAAACACTGTGTAAAAGATCGTTAAAAAATAAGGGCTCTTCAAGGATCCAGGCATCAGGACTCTCCCATTCTCTGGAGAAAATAAAAGTCTGCCACAGCTCCAATATATTACTATAAAATGGTGTAAGTCCTCCGAGTGCAGTTCCATTCAAATTCATTAAAAACACTTGCCTGTCTAAGCCCATAATTCTGGTCTTGAGTAACAGAGCACACGCAACATCCATCCACACGTGAGGCTGGTGATAGAGGAGGCGCTGGACCGCCATCAATCGAAAGGTTGCCAGCCTCGCCTTTATGTCAATGAGTCCTTGTCCGCCTTCATGCACCGGCAGGTAGAGCATCGCTGGCTTTAGCCAATGTTGTCCAGACCAGAAGAAGTCCACCAGCATCTTCTGAATCTCTTTGATTAAAACCATCGGTGGGTCGAGGACCGTGAACTTATGCCAGAGTGTTGAGGCAATCAGATTGTTGGCGATCAGAACTCTTCCCCTATACGAAAGCTGGGGCAGCAACCATTTCCATTTAGACAACTTCACACGGACCCTATCTACTAAACCCTCCCAATTTTTCTTTTCAAAGTCGTCGTTACCTAAAAACACCCCTAAATATTTAAAACCTGTAAAATTCCATTTAACATTTTTTGGAAGTTTAGGCAAGTTAAAAGTATCATTACTTTTGGATCTAAACCATAAGGCTTCTGTTTTTTCCCAATTTAATTTAGCAGAAGAGAGTTTTCCGTACATTTCCAAGCTTTCTTCTAAACATTGTACATCTTCTGTATTTTTAATTACAACAGCAACATCATCAGCATAAGCAGAGAGAACAAAAGCTTCTTTTCTTAAACCTCCTGTTATAATTATGCCATTTAATTTCTTCCTTATCATGCAAAGTAAAGGTTCTATTGCTAAACTATAAAGCTGTCCTGACATCGGACATCCCTGCCGAATACCTTTCTCCATTTTTACAGGAACGCTTAACCCTCCTCCCACTTTTATCAAACATGAAGCATCATGGTACAACACCTTAATCCAAGATAAAAACTTTTCATTAAAACCATAACATTTAAGAACATAAAAGAGATACTGGTGATCTACACGATCAAAAGCTTTCTCCTGATCAAGAGAAACAATCCCAAAGTCCACATTGTACAGTTTTGTGTACCTTAAAACATCCCTCATTAAAAACAGGTTGTCATAAATAGATTTCTTGGGAATACAATAAGCTTGATCTTCAAAAATTAACTTATCTAACACTTTTTTGAGTCTGTTAACAATGCACTTGGACAGTATTTTGTAGTCTGTGGTGAGTACAGACACAGGCCTCCAATTTTTTAACAATAGCAAATCTCCTTTTTTGGGGATTAGAGAACGGCCCGCTGACAACTTTTAGGGAGTGTACTCAGATTAAAACTTTCCTTTAAAACACAAAATAAATCTTGTCCAATAACTTCCCAAAATGACTTGTAAAACTCTGCCGGCAGACCATCAATGCCTGGAGCTTTGCCTTTGTTGAGCTGTTGAACTGCTTCCGTCACTTCTCCGAAACACAGGTCACTTTCAAGAGTTTGTGCAGTTTGTTCATCCAGTACTGGAAGATCATTAAAAAAGTCACTTGATGGATAAAAAACAGTCTCTTCTTTTGCATATAAATTAGTATAAAAGTCCACAGCAAGCCTTCTCATCTCCTGTGGATCTGAAGTGACTGTCCCGTTTGCTTTACGAATGCCAGTTCCTGTTTTTTTGTCTTTAAGCGTTCTTGTACACAGAGATCATTTTGGTTCATCAGTCCATTTTGAATTGCACATATTTCTTTTTCTAAAACATATAAAGTATGTTTAAGCTCGTTTCTTGTATGTGATAAAAATTGTTGGCTAAAAAGTTTAATCTGAGTTTTCCCCACTTCCCACCACTGCAGGAGATTGCTAAAATTACTTTTTTGGGTTACCCAATAACTCCAAAACTGTTTAAAATTTTCACAAAAGTCGTGATCTAAAAGAAGTTTGGTGTCAAATCTCCAATAATAAAAACGAGGGGTTGTATTTGACAATAAAACATGTAAAATTATCATATGGTGGTCTGAGATAACATTTGGGATTATTTGTGTGTCCATTGCTCTATTATACATAGTTTTCTTCATATAAAATCTATCGAGACGGGCGGCACTAACTCTATTGTCAGAAAACCTAATCCATGTCTACTGTTTTACTCCTTCATTCTTTGATCTCCAAACATCAATAAGTTCTGCTTGTTTTAAAACGTTTTTTAGGGATAGGGCAGATGACGGATGAGGTTCTTCACCGTTCCTGTCAGTAGTAAAATCTACAGTGCAGTTCCAATCCCCTCCCACAATTAAAAAAACATCTTGGTCTAAATCATGAAGGACATTCTTCAGTTTCTGAAATAGTTGGATTCTACTACTTCCTACTGTGGGAGCATAAATATTAATAAAAACAAAAACCTTACTGTTTATTTCTACTTTTAAAACAAGGAGTCTTCCTTTTTCTACTTCCTGTTTTGATAAAATATTGATCTTTGTTTTTGAAGAAAAAAGAATTGCCACCCCTGCACTTACATTAGTGCCATGACTTAAAACACACTCCCCATCCCACCTCAAACCCCAATCCGTTTCATTCGCTTCATCACTGTGTGTTTCTTGAAGAAACATCACATTAATTTCTTTAGGTCTAATATACTCCTTTAACAAAGCTAGTTTATTTCCATCCCTAGCCCCATTTATATTCAAAGACCCTACTCTTAGGATATCCATAGAAATAAAATAGGGAAGAGAATCAAATAAAATCAGAAAAGTGAAAAGAAACCCGAAAGAGCTGTAGACACCCATGTGATCTTTATTTTAATTTACTTCTCTTAGTTTGACCTTTCTTTGAACGTTGTCTAATTGCCGTTATGTGTTTCTTTAGTCTAAATCTCTTTTGTTGGGACAGAACATCATTACTGCACTCACTGCGTATTTTGATCACTGATTCAACGAACTTGTTTAAATCGGGGAAAAACTCTACAAGTTCAACACTTTTGCCTTTGGTTTCATCCAAGAAATTGTTAATCTGCTCAACAGAATACAAATCTCCCTCATAGGCCTTATCCATATCCACATCAAAACAGGATTCATCATCTCTGATGCTTCCTTCAGTGACTACAGACTGTCCATCCACCTCATCATCACTGCTCTCCACACTCCTCTTACTCAACGCCTCTTCAGCATCATTGCTTACAACATTACTCTCACACAAAGCTTCTTCAGCATCAGCACCATCAGTACTCTGCTGAGCACTCACAGCACTGACGCCACTGACACTAGGCCTTTGGCTATCGTTGACAACATTAACCGCTTTCCTTACCTCAGCGTTGATCACTTTGACCGTCTCTGCTTGTGCATTGCCTTCCACCGCTACACTTTGTTGCTCGTCTGTCCGCGGGCCCTGGTTCTCCTCGGCGCGTTGTTTATGCTTCTAAAAGACAACACGTGTTTCAGCGATGCATTTTTGCATCCGAGCGGAATCATTTTCACTCCTCCAGCAATTTTCCCGAATCTAGATAACTCTTTCACAATTAAATCATTGGGAATGAAAGGCGGTACATTAGAAACCGTGACTTTTGTAGCCGGGGCAGACAAGGGTGTGACGGGCACGTAAGTTTCTTTAACCCAAATTCCGTTTTCAATCATTGTTTTCACAAGGTTTTCGTTTTTAAGAAACACCACAACTGCTTTGTTCATCCTAGACGCCGAGTTTATGTTATCGTGCCCAATTTGTTCAGCGACGGCAAGGAGAACATCTTCAATAGTTGCGCCTGCTTCTGGCGCACACCTGAACCCATTCCTGAGAGAGAGAGGCGACGCTCCCCGCTCCGGGGCAGACGCCATTACAGCCTCACACTCCCCACTCACTCAAACACACTCAACTACACTAACTAACACTAATACAAATACAAATAAAAAAGAAAAAAAATGCCCAAAGAATTGGGGGGAAAAGGGAAAGAAAAAAAGACAAACAAAAAAACGGTTAAATCAGAAAAAATCTTGAAAACCGTGCGCTCTCCCACATGCAACCCAAACGCCACACTCACTCCCAGCGTGAACCGGAAGAGAGAGAGAGAGAGAGAGAGATTAAATCCAGATATTCCTCAGTTGATATTTATATTTTTGAAACTAGTTCAATCACTTGATTTTCCATCTGAAAAAAAAAAAAAAAAAAAAAAAAAAAAATATATATATATATATATATATATATATATATATATATATATATATATATATATATATATATATATATATATATATATAATAATTAAGTAATTAATTTCTAAACGTTTATCTTTATCTGATTATATGGCAAAGCCAGCTTATAATGTTTTCTAAATAAACATAACTAAATTATGGAAAATATATATATATATATTTTTTTTATCTAGCCTCAAGCAATCATGACACAGAGTCTTCACTTTGTAAAAAGCTCCTCTGACGTTATGCATTGTAATAATAAAATGAATAAATGAAAAAGAAACAGACAAAAGAATGTGTTGCAGGATTACTGGTTGCAGGATAAATGTTGCTAGAATTATTTTACCCGTTGCTAGTGCAGTGCAATACAGAATGGCCAAATTCACGGCTGTAAAACTGCACATTTTTTACAAGTCTTTTGCTTTCTGATGTACTATTTGTATGTACATTATTATCCAAATATAAGCTATAGGTATAGACACATCTATTGAGTATTAGTGTGGATGCAGAAATGTTTTAGTCTTAATTGAAGAGAGGCACATGATCAAGATACCATGAAGTCTGTTTAAAACAAACAGAAAGACAACAGGAAAATGTATGGTCATCATAATACATTAGTGTAACGATAGTGACCTGTTACCACTGCGACTAAGTCCTGGATAATCAGCTGGATGAATAGTTGATCCATAACATGGCCATTACAATTAGCAATAATTTAGGTCAAAATATAATTTTAAATTTGTCAATAATTGACTACAAAATTATTATTTTTTAAATAATTAAAACGACAGCAAACAAAAAAGTAAAATAAACGTAAGCAGAATTTGTGTGTTCTGTTTACATTTGAACTGCCATGCATTTAAAAAAAGGAAAAAGAATAAACAAACAAACAAACAATCAGCTTTCACACACATTTTGTGACAAATCAAAGTGCTATTGGCATATTGCGATTTATCAATTCGTTCTCATAAACATCTCTGCATGTGTCTGAATGTACAACACCTGTCACAACCCTGATCAATACACTCTTTAAGAAGCTGAAATGTCTGTAGGAAAATCCATGGATGTGTCTGTAATGATTTCAAGAGAAAAAAAATCCCTTGTGTCAAGCTGTGTTTCTGCAGTTTTGAGCAGCAGGGAGAAATTGCAGTGATTTAAGAGCAATTCAGCCTTTTAATCGCATTTACTGTAGAGGAACAACTTCAAAATATTATAAAACATGTTGGAAATGAGCTAAAAGCTAAATAAAAAATGAAAACACCATATATATATATATATATACATATATATATATATATATATATATATATATACTGTATATATATTTTCTATATATATATACTGTATATATATTTTCTATATATATATATATATATATATATATATATATATATATATATATATATATATAGAAAAGGTTGAAGAAAAGCTTGCATATTTATCAATGTATGGTTATTTATCCATGGTTCCATACGTAGCAAACAAATAAAAATACTCAAATATCTATACCTATTTATATATGTATAAAATATATACATTACATCAAAAATGAAAAACTTCATCAATCTGTCATCCATGGATAAATGGGCAGTTCTTGTCTCAAGAAACTCATTATAATATTTAAAGGCTCCTCCTTAGAACCTCATAAACAGCAGTTTCAACAAGTGAGCGCTAAAAGTTTTCAAACGTTGATTAGTCTGCTGTTTTCATTCTAATAAAAGACCATTTAAAAGCAACTAAATCCCTGGTGCCGATTATTCACTTCTGGGCTTCTGATACCAGTGAAAGCAGCACTTACCTAATTACAGATTAATACATGAATGTGTTTTTAATCATCAGAGGTTTTGAACAGGATGGTCTCATTTCTTGGCGACAGCTGGGGACGCTTTCTTCTGATTCGTTGTAATCCACTTTTTATTATGAAGAAAATTGTGCCGTTTCATATACAGACGGCTGCTGAGGATAAGTAATAGAGAAGGTGACATGGGGCACCTTTTAATAAAAAGAGGATGCAAATACTCTCAGTGTAGCATCATAATCATCTCCTAATTTTACAACAAGCATTGAAAAATATTTATAAATGATTTACTTTGAAAAGAGCTGAAAAAAACGTTAACATGAAATTGCTCTCATTAAACACATGACCACACATTAAAAAAGACAGTCTTGGTGTGTCGTCTAATTGGTTTATTTAGTGTCTCTTTAGTAAGCCTTCACTCTTGTAATGATTTACACTACAGTCTATGAAGACAAATGCATCCACATTACAACCAAAAGGCCTTTAAGAATAATGCACATGATGGAGCATATGCAGTTTGGTGCTGTGACTTTTTTTTTTGTTCATTTATGTGTGTTTTTATTATGTTATGCAAATCTTCCTGACCCAAATCTGTTTGGTTTAAATGAATGTATTTTACCTTTGAGATGAGGCGCTGAGCTCTCGGTGGGTCATTTGCTTAAATGTTGGCTGTGAGGTATATAGTGCAGAATTAAGTGGTTAAACAGTGATATCTATTACACGCAACCCTATGACGGTAGAGTATTAGACTTACTAAATAACACATACAAATGATATCAGTAACACAGCCTGTGCATACAGTAATACTTCATAAAACAGTCATTACTCTTGTGAGTTGCAATGTAGGGCTTTCCTCCTATTAAATATTTATTCACTTACAGTGTAGGATAAGAGTGTGCAGAGTGTGCTCTGTTTGTGTGGTAATTCTTCTGAGGCCATTCCTGTATATGACTTTACAAAGATACAAAAGCGTTTTTTATTTACATGCATTCATGGTCAGTCTTTACATTGTAGTTACCGGTATGTATTTATTGTGTCTTTCAAAATAACAATATTGACAAGGAGCAAGGATGTGATTGTATTTATACACTGTTATTTTATGTAATAAAAGTTTAGTAGCAATGTGTAACATGTGCACTAATGTAAAGTGTATTTCATAACCTGCATTGTATTTTGAATAAGATAAATGTTCATTTTCAAACAAGGCTTGAAGTGAGATCAGTGTGTGCCAACCATGACTAAGGCACACAATTAACACAAAAATGTTTGTTTTCTTTATTCTACACTGAGGTGACCCTGTTAAACCATACTATCAGACTGATCTATTAGTGATTTAAATGCTCTAAACGGGCCAAACTCCATGCACTGATTGGTTCTGTGTCTTTATTGTGTAAAAAGAATGACTAAATAAATAATGGTGTCTACAGCACAGGGTTAAGACCACTACAATACCCAGCCATTAGAAACAACAGAACAGGACTAAGGCTGAAGACACCTTCTTTTATTTCTGCTTCCACTGCAAACAGTGCTATGTTGATTAAAGTTTAATTAAGAATCACATTTGGCTGAGTGTCTAGCTCCACTCTACAGGAACAGATTTCTGTGGGCTTAACTCTATAGCTGGCAAAATCCTCTTTTATTACATTCAACCTGTTGTGGAAGCGCGGGGCAGGAGGGAAGCCAGCCAGCTGCTGAGACCTTGTTTGCTGTCGGAAAAATCCCAAGTCTCCTGAGATTCCCCTGCAGCGGCCCGACTTAATATCAGCACCATCGCTGCACAACTATTATTAATGATACTCTTCATTAATTTCTTGTTGGGCTGATGTTATTTATTAAAATATTAAAGAAAACTCTAGAGACACGTGTACACACAGACACACACACACACACACACACGCACACGCGCGCGCACGCGTAATGAGGGATGTGTCCCCCTCCCCTCTCTCTTTCAAACTCTATTTCTCTCTGTTGCTCTTTCTTGTTCTTTATGGATGGAGTGTGGAATTACACATGGACACTGCCATCTCTCTCTCTTTCTCTCTCTCTCTCTCTCTCTCTCTCTCATTAGCTGCTCTCTTGGGCTGAGTGACACCATAAATCCATTCTGCATGTGGCCAACACACACGCAAACACATCCACACCCAAATACACACAGAGAGAGAGAGAGAGAGAGAGAGAGAGAGAGAGAGAGAGAGAGAGCAGTTCTCTTCTCTCATTAATGAGGCATCCACATGAGAGATGAATTGACTACTGTCCATCCGAAATTAGCATGTGTCGGGCCACCACAATCACCCAGCATGCAGATTTGGGTCACAAGGTGACACCCTAATTCTTCATTAGGGATATATGATAATGTCACTACTTTGATCACAGCAGTACTGCAACACGGATGCCATACTAATTCATGACAGTATTAGATGCTACTGCAACATTTGTTTGAATCATATAAAAAAATATATTAAACAAAACAGACCATAATAAAGTTCATATTTGAAATATGTCTGTTTTAATATTCACTCAAAATGCACCATAAGTATAAATAGTGATGTAATAACTGAACTATTTTATAATGGAGTTCAAATAGCTAAGATTTATCATTTTATAGTGTATAATTATAACAATATTACTTATGTTTGTAATAATATATTCCTGTATTATGGATATGTTTTTTTTCAAGATTGGTATTACATATGTTACTATAAAAAATAAAATAATTAATGTATTAAAGTCAAGATTGAATCAAAATTGTTTTTTTTTCATTCATGTCCCTTCACAATATTAATTAAATGATTAAGGTTTTCAATCACTAACTTCCCCACCCTCTTACAACAATATCTCTTCTCTTCTTTGATGACGTTTTTCTCTGCAAAAGGGTAAGACAACCTGTGTCTCACATAAGATCGCAGGAATAGCAAACGTCATTGATCCAACAATCCAATCAATTGCAGATGAACAAAATCAAGCCTTTGTCCTGTGTTATTTTCATGTTTGAGAAGCTGTTTTGACTATTGCAGCTTCCATTTCATGCCAAATTTAACTACAACAAACCAAAGACGGTTCACATTTGTGCTCAGTATCAGTCATTGTCAGTTTTTTTTTTTTTTTTTTTGTATTTGTGCTGTTGTCTGTCTATCTGTCTAAACTGATCTGGGACCAGATGCTCAAATATCTTATAGCGAGAGCAGTGGAACTGTTAATTTTCTCCACCTTCAATTTATTCCAGCCCCTCGTTTGATATCTGCAGTATTAATGGGTGTGCTGGCAAAACGTTTCCCTATTAATCATAATAATTAATCAGATCCAATTATATATTATATAAATGTGGACAAATTGCTGGAAAAGTAATGATCTATCATGAAGGTGCCGCCAAGAAAAAGAGAGTAAAACAGTAATTAGAAGGGGGGATATTTTAACAGTGGTGTTAGTCTGCAGCAAACATGATGGTGTAATTAGTGTATGTGTGTGTTACTAGAATAAGAAAGTAATGAATTTATGGGGAAAATTATATGTGACATGTTTTTTTGGTCATCGTTGTTCATTTGTTTGCCTGGTCCTCTGAAGTCAGTGCCTGAAATGCAATTAAATTTCCTGCTTTTCCTCTGCTAGAGTATGAGGTGAAGGGAGCAGCAAAACAAGACATCTTAATTATCTTCATTATGAAAAATAATGCATCACACCCTTCCAAACAAAGACTGAGGAAAATAATCGAACAAAACAAGATTTTGTCCCTCTCTATTTAACAATATATTCATGGTGCTGTTTGCAGTACTATCTACAAATTAGCATGACTGCATTATCTATTATATCCGGTTTATACGGTGCAACCCGAAAGCCTTGAAGAGTTAAAATGGCCTACACCCTCACAGTTGTTCTTTCATCTCGATGTTGTGGCAGCCACAAAGAAGTTAAACCCTTATCATGACAGTTCCAGAATCTGTCAGCATCACTCGACGCAAAAAACCTCATCCACTCGAACCGCATTTATTTCCTATGTCAGAGATAAGGAGGACAGGAACAGGTAAATCCCTGGACATGAAAAAACCCACTCCTGTGTGACCAGGCAGGCCAACAGATAGAGACATAAATCTACTTTTCCCTTTTCAAATGGACCATTTTCCATTAACGCTTCAGTAAAGCCATAATGAGAAAAGAAATGATCAAATTTAGCAAAATTCAAAATTCTTTCAGAGCTGAAAAAACAAACAAACTGCAAAACACCCCGTGATGAAACATGTTTTATATATATATATATATATATATATATATAGATGACTTAGTGATCAACTTTAAAGCATTGTACACTTTTCCTTACACATTTATATCAAATTTATCCTAAAACCTGATTTTGTTTTATTGTATCATCCATTCCTGTGTTATTATGAGGAGCAGTGATGTCATCCTCTGAGAGCCCAAATTAATCACTCTGCTCATGTGCTCTCAGAGCAGACCTGAGAACAGGCCTAATAAGACATAGCCTGCACTACCAGACCAAGGGGGCGAACAGTCTCCCCGCCCATGCATATGCAAATCTCACACTTAAATATTTACATATTTATTTATTGCCTCCGCTCATGTGGAGGTGCTGGCTGGAGAGGGTGTTAATATCTGTGGGGCAGCTTTTAGAGAGAGCGCTGGGAGGATTGGTGGGAGGTAGAGCTCAGTTCACAGAGGAGATTCAGCTGTAATTAAGGCCTGTTTTACTGAGCATAAATAATGCTGTTTGTATTGAGAGAGAGAGAGAGAGAGAGAGAGAGAGAGAGAGAGAGAGAGAGAGAGAAAATAGATGGTAGATAAAAAGACAGGATAGAAGAGGGTGGGTCTGGCTAGGATTAAACAGTCTCTTTAACGAGGCCTTTGATGCCTCTTATAAGCGAGTTTAAGACACATTTTGACTGCCAGCTGTGTCAGTTATTGGTTATGGAAACCTGTTGGAGGAAATTATGTTCCCTGTCCTTCATAATTTCCTCTATGTTACAGAGGTACATATTTTATCAATGATGTTTGCTAAGGCAAGCATCACATTACCATCACGTATTAAAGTCGACATGACGTGCAATGTATGACTCTCTTTTCTTCTCTACTCTACTTTACTCTAAGATCTTGAAAACAAAATGAGGGAGCAGGGCACATTATTGTCTTTAAGCTTATAACTCACTTATGATATACACTGCAAGTTTCCATAAAACATACGTACTGTCAATTGTGATGGATGGTATTCAGATTATTTTTGGTTTACTATAGACATGAATTGTACATTTACACATTGGAAGAGAAAAAGTACTGGTGATTTTGAAAGAATTTTTTTGTTGTATTATCATAAAAAGGCTGGTTACTGCATAGTGTTTAGATGAATTATGTGTAAGATTTAACACGGCTCATTTGACTGGCAAACCACAGATTCATATGCGTCTCATTTCCTTTTGCAACAGCCATTTTCCCATCAGCTATTCAGTCACGCACCTTCACGGGTCAACAAGACAACCAGATAGATAAATATGTTTACTCATAGCCTTCTGATCAGAGATTTGTGTCTGTCTTATTGTTTTATGTGCTCAAAAAATAAAAACAGAATAACCAAATATTTCCTCAGAATCCCTTCGGATGCCTGAACTCCTGAATACAGCTTACAACTAATCCTGAAATATCGAGGTTTCAGGCTGTTGTAGCCAGAATAATCCACCTTGAGAGCACACCCACAATTAAAATATATGTTTGAGTTCATGATTAGTTAAGCGGGGAAAAGTATTTAGAAATCCTCTTGAGTTCTGACTGTGGTACAGAACACAGTGATGTATTCTCACAAGAGATACTGAGCTCCACAGGTATCTAATATCTCTCAAAGCACACAAATTAAAGATATGAAAATATGAATCTCTCTCTGAGGACATGCTATACCTGTTCAAACTCACTCCAGAGCATATAATAATTAAAGCAGGATTTCTCTCTGATCCATATAAACATTTATGTAATCCACACAATTCATCTCCTTCTTTTAGTTTAATATACCTTTGTTAGTCTCAATTCAGTTGTTCTCACAGCCCTATGAGCAGAGTCAGACAACAGAAACAAGCTAACAATATGGGATACAAGTTCCTCTGGGTGCAATTACTATCTCTCACGCTCTTTGAAAGAGAGGATGCCCCCCATGAGTAAGATGCTTTAGTTGTCATGGCGGTGTGGCGAGATGCTGTCCCGGTGTCTGAGTTTGCTGCTCCCATGAGGAGGGGAATAATAGTGTCCGACTCAAAGGGCCAATAAATCAATCGTACTTAACAGCCGTGGTTTAGGAGATTTCAGATGGTCTCTGAATGAAAACATGAGGGCAGCCTGTGCTCTCTGCCATTTGTCATCAGGTGACGGTGACACAGCAAGGTTATTATACATTCAGGAAAATGTTTTGTTCATTGTTTTGGTTCGGTTCTGTTCTGTTTCCCTGACCTAGTTTTCTTGAGTGTGTCGGTTTGTTCCTTTAGTTAGTAGTTACATTCAACTGTTGGTCGTTTGATCCCTCATTTCTGCCTGTGTATTTCAGCCCGTAGTTTCCTCAGTTCATTGTTCTCTGTCATCAAGTGTGTAATGTGGCTGTGGATTCTAGTGCCTGACTTTTCATGTTCAATTTAAAGGAAGACAGTTTATTTTGTATTATTTCGTCTCTGTGCATTCAATACAAATTACCTTGAGCATATTAACAAACTTTACTATTAAACCTAATTTAAATATTTGAAATAAATATCTCATGTTAACTTAAGGGTATACTTTTTAATACTTCATACATATGTCAGTCTATGACTTTTTTAGTTTTTTTTTTTCACCTAAAGCATCACAATGATTGAGGAATAATCTCTGGAACATGTGGAAATGTTCTATTTGATCAGCATGAGAGGAGGATACAACATTTTCTTAGCCAATCACCTGCGTTCCCTCCTCTACCCTAATTCCTTACTATTCGCTGATTCCTGTCCCAGTCAGAGATACAGTGGGAATTCTCTGGGTTCAGACCAAATCCTGAGCCTCCCCTCGGACAGTACGCCAAATATGCATATTGTAATTGTTAACACGTGAAATATAAAAAAAATAAAATAATAATTTTGTTAAATAAAGAAATCTGTGTGTGTGTGTTTAGTGGGTGGTGTGTGTAAGGATGTGACATCACCTGCTGTCACTTCCAGAGCTGTAAAGCCTCCCGTATGAGCATGTGTGAGGCTTTATTGTGTGCGTAAGAGCAGGTGTGCATGTATATGTGAGTTGTGTGGGTCCTGCATCTGGAAATGTCAGACAGACTTCAGGCTGAGAGTAGAGCCCAGCAGAGAGATCTCCCTGCCCACTGTCACTGAGGTTACCACACCACACACAAAGCCAGACAGAAGCTTTTGGTTCCTTTGCTGTCATACATACGTCTGCAGGAGAGAAGAATGCATGAACATACACGCGCACACACACACACACACACTCACACACACACACACACACACACACACACACAGATGTAATAATATTATCCTCTAGAGTTAAGCCGTGAAAACAAAGTGGGTTTTAATTACAGATCATGTATTATCTAACATGGCAAGGTCTGAAAAAGCACAATATGTGGTGATGTGCCACCGGGGGGGAGGGGGAGGGTGTGTGTGGGGGCTGTTGCTGATTAATTATTTTGTGTGTGTGTGTGTTGAGAGAGGGGGGCATGATTTCTTGTAAAGCTACAAGGAGCATTAGCCATCAATCCTGGCCATCAAATCAGGCCGTAGTGTGCTGTTGTGCCTATTACTTCTGAATTTATTTCCCTAAATTAAACTGGACTCTGAGTTCTCAGCTGCTTCGTGTGCATGGTTTTTATTTATTTATTTTCTTATCCATTTTCCTACCTATTTGTCAAAATGTAGTGTGTGACAGTGAAGTAATACACATTTATTATGCCAATGTGAAACAACAGGGTGTGTATATCATTAATTAACGCAGTATCTGTGCAGAGAGCTGCTCTTATGTCTAGCATCCTCACATCCATCTATGCACAGGCAAATACTGTATGTATAAATCAATCTAATAAATCCTCTACTTTTTCTCCTCACACCCCTTATTAGAAAATCAGTATCAATTTATTTTAGGCCAAACTTGATGGAATGATTATGAATATATTGCCCTTCAGGAAGAATAATATATAAAGGCCTGTCTCCCACAGTCATATAGGAAGGTTGTTATTTGTTTTTTACAACTAATATGGGTGTGACATAACTTCTGAATGTAGCAGGGTTTTGTTTAATTTTTTTATAGCATTTTTGTTGAACATAATAGGTCATTTGTCAGGTCACATCCTTGTGTTAGGTTTACACTTACACAATGACAGCAAGAGACTGCCTATGACATCATGACGACTGCACTGTGTTAATTCACTTATATCCATAACTGGAGAGCCAAAGTCTTTCTTATCACTAATAATAGAATGAAAATGATCGCTTTTAAAATGATAAGTGAGGGACTACTTAAAATGCAGTGTTTAAATTAATTAACTGTAAACATGATTAAATTGAAGGATATAATCTGAAAGTATAATTGCCCACTGGGAATAAAATGAACTCAGTTGGTCATTGCGTCTCCCCACTGCGTCTCAACGCTGCAAAACCACACCACTTTTATTCAACTAAAAAGATTAATATGCGTTTAAGAGATGCAGGTCTTAATCTCAATCTAAGGGACATTTAAAGCGCACTGGGAGTCGCGGCTGTGAGCGTGTGCTGATGCCAGCGGTCATGCTCTCTAATGCGGCTCATTTGAAGCTGCGCGCCTGCTGTGCGCATCAAGCACTCCAGATCACCATCCAGAACCTCAAAAAAATAACAAGAAATACCAATTTCACCGCCGGACCTGAGCATTCTCTGCTCTGAAAATTCACCACAGGATTAAAGTAGAGCAATTAGAGTTTTATATTAATACGGAGTGGATAAACACCGGAACAGATCGGAAAGTTGGTGTGTTCTGAATCAAATAATGGCATATTAATCTCTCTCCCTCTCGTTGACGTTTATTAAACTATAGTATTGTCAGAAAGGGGATCTTTATGGGCAATTAGGACCTTATAGATTTGAAGTGCAGCAGGGAAATTAGATGGTCAGGGATGGTCATAGACAACGTAATTCATTCATCTGAAATGCCAGGAGACAGAGAGAGAGAGAGAGAGAGAGAGAGAGAGAGAGCTTGAGATTATTGCAAATGAAGTACATGTGTGTGTGTGTGTGTGTGTGTGTGTGACAAATCTGACAAAATCTTCCTTCAGGAACATTTGGGGAGGTCTGTATTTGGAAGAACAATTCATACAATAAAGAGAGAGAAAGAGGGGGGGGTATTCCAATACTATGCCAGCTTAAAAGTTTAGTAACAGTGTTGACAGACAAAAACAAAAAAAAATATATAACTTAGGCCAGAATTAAACTTATATTAAACATCAGCAAACACTTAATCCAGAGAGGTCGTGTTATGTTAAAAAAAGCAAAACACTAATTTAAGTTTCATTTTCACAACTATAATTGGGACTTGATAACTAAATAAATAAATCTCAGAACAGAGTCTAAAAAGTCCTCCAAGCTGTTGGTCAAGGAGCTTAGTTGATTAAACTATTAAAATAAAACAGACTCTTTTGTATGTGCTTGTTTATTTGTGCTGTGTTGTTAACTTAGCAAAATGTTAATATCAAGATTTACTGAAATTGATTGAGACGACCATCACATATTGTGCTCTAAAGTTGCTACCTAACTTTAAGTGTCTACCTAAAGGACTCTTATCAGTTCAAATGCTGCTTTTGAGGAAAGGCAGTACAAAGTCAGGCTGTGCCATCATGTTTTGGAGACAGCCGGGGAACCAGTTCAAACAACGCAGAAAAACAGAACTGTTTACAGAATTGCAATACTTTACACTTACATTTATACTGTATACAAGCTGATAAAAGATTAAGATACTTCCAGTGTGAAAGATGCTCCTCATTCCTGGGCTAAAATCACTATGTTCATGTAATTGTAGCTCTCCAGGTTCAGATCGGAATGTCATTTTTTATTCATTACATTATTTATCCTCATTGTTGTAAGACCTATATACCACAGCATGCAAATGTAAAAATAAGATGCATTCAACTTGAGTAGATTCCACCTAAGTGTGACTGTGTGTCCTTTACAAGAGTCACCTAACTAGTGTATCTGAGAGTTGGTTCAGCAGAAAGAAGTGTGATGAATAGAGGGGATTTTAATGAACACACCTTCTGGGGGTCACCTTCTGTTCTACATATATATGCTGATGGATTAAAACAAACAAATATGATTCAGTAGAATGAGTTCATGTCTTTATGTTGCATACTCTCTTTGTCCTTCTTCAATGATTTCCCATGGTACACTTAAAAAGGGTAAAACTGGATCTGTTTTTAAAATCCACCAATTAGCTGTAAAATGTGAATTAAGCTGACAGACCAATAACAATATATTGGATCCATGCACCTCTTAAAGTGAGAGTTGCCTACTAAACCTGCTTCCCTCTGTGTGCTTAAATAGGTTTATATTTTTCTATATTGCTTATATTACTATATTACTGTCATCATTTATTCACTGTTTAAAAACAAATATGAGGATGCGAAAAAAAGGAGAGCAGAGTTTTTAAACACATATGTTAGAAGCCCTCATGTCTTATTTTTGTCAGAATGAGTGCATAATTGTGCACATGAGTTTGGATATGACTGTTTAGACTGAGGCTGCATTGCAAAACATCTGACCTGTATCTGATTTAGGATTACTTACAATAAATAATATAATGTCCCAAATTAGAATTGAAAAGATCAGATTTGGTTTCACATCGTCAACAAATATAGAGTCATAAATGAGGAAACAAACACAAAAAAAAAAAATGTGGGCAACATTTAACAGCAGTCTGAACACAACTATAGTGAACTTCACTCAGCCATAACCCAATCTAAATTGACAGTAACTCACTGGGGGTTTGGTCTTTGATGTTCTTGTCAGAAGTTCTCTGAAGTCTTAAACAAAACTTATTTTGATCCCTTCAGACTTGCAGTACAAAGCAGGGTGGAAAGGGCATCTTCGGTGCCACACAACGAGGCCGGAGTCCTGCTAAAGCATCCGCGCTCAACAAATGCCACTTCTTATTGGACGGAAGTACCCAGGTTAGACTCATCTGCACTTCTAACATTTTCTCTCATCTCTTGTTCTCCTGTTCCCTCTTTTAAAGCAGATGTGTTAGTCAATGGGATCACTGGTAAAAAATAAATAAATACATTTCAGGATGAATCTAGCTGCACTTACACAACTTCCAAACTACATAAATATATAATAATGATCCTGAGTACTTCTGTCCAATAAGGAGTGGCATTTGTGGAGCATGGATGATTTATATGTATATACAGTGGAGTTCACTTATCTTGAGTCATGGTTAACTCACCAATCCTATTATGTTGACGTTTTTAAAGTGGAACCTCCAAACTCACTATTTGTCTTAGTATTTTTGATTCTTTAATGTCGATTCGTTAATGTCATCATAAAAAAAAATGTCTTCATAAAAAAAAAATCGCGGCAGCACTGTTGTGTAAAAAGACACCAAAAAAACTTGAGCATGTACATTCTCATTTAATAACTCACAACATGTACATCAATACATTTTCATTTTTCTTTCTTGTGAGGGTTGTTGTCTTTGGTGCTTGCAATATAACTCTGACAGCTGCGCTTCCACTTTCACTCTGACAGCTGGCACTGATAGGCTGTCTGACCTGTCAATCATACAAGAAGACGTGATTGGCTATGCTGCCATGAGGGAGGGCGGGCTCTTCTCATCTCATCCAACACGCTTCTTAAAGGGACGAGCAGCTGCTGCAGCAAGCAGCAAGCAGCAAGCAGCAAGAGAGACTGCCTTGTCTTTTTCTTCTGATTCTGACTTGTGTTTGTTTTTTTATTGTGTGAATTTCGCGCACAAGCACTGTGTACCGAGCCTGAACAGTTATGATAATTGACGTCATGCGAGCAACATTTGAAATTCGAAATGTGATCTTACACAAAAAAGTTCATCAATCTAACGGTGCTATGCCAACGATTTTTTACACAAAACCCAAAACCCACTGAGCGTGAGCATGTGGATTATCTGTGTCTGCGGGTTATATGTGGAAAAATATATGTTAATATATGTAATATGTGTTATATGAGTTTTGTCGCTAAACGGTTATCTCAATGCTTTTTTGCAACCCCCGATGCCGTCGACATAACCGAACTCCACTGTGTATATATATATATATAATATAGACTTTCAGACTCAGTCATGGTAAATCAGTAGCTATTTCTGATCTCATTTTTTATCATTTCAAGGGATGCATCCTCCAGAACTTACTGCACGTTATAAAGGTTTAATTTTTAGAAAGTAACCATTATAATATAACATTATATGTATTACATTTCTGCACTTGGCAGACACCTTTGTCCAAAGCGACTTACATTGCTTTCAAGGCACACATTGGCATTGTTATCAGTTCTTGCTTTCCCTTAGGAATCAAACCCATGACCTTGGCACCAATGCTCTACTGATTGAGTTACAGGAAAGCTTATATTATAAGCTATTATGATATTATATTATAATATTCCCAGTGAAATATAAATTGCAGTCACAGAAATGAGACACAGCTACTACAAGTCAAGTCAAGTCACCTTTATTTATATAGCGCTTTTTACAATGTAGATTGTTTCAAAGCAGCTTTACAGGAAAAACAATATAAACAAAGTTTGTTTGGCTGAACAGAAGCCCCAAAAGAGCAGGTGAATCAATACAATTGATGAATTTTAAGTGTTAAATTTCCCCAACTGAGCAAGCCATAGGCGACAGCGGCAAGGAACCAAAACTCCGGCAGGTGACGTAACGAATGAAGAATAGAAAGGAGAAAAAACCTTGGGAGAAACCAGGCTCAGTCGGGGGACCAGTTCTCCTCTGGCCAACAGCCAAACAGTGCATGATTATTATACAACAATTCAAGTCCAATATGAAGTCCAATTTGGTCCGGTTAGAGATCAAATTTGGTCCGGTTTGGTCCGTCACAGGGGAGGGTCTAGTAGAGTCACGATCTCCGCAGACACTTCAGGGCAGTGCTGTGCTCATGTCCAGGTGCAGGTCCTTCATCTGATCTGGATATGGCCCGGATCCAGCTGACCACGATAACCTCGGAATAAACAGAGACCAATATCAGCGTAGATGCCATTCTTCTAATGATGTATCGAGTACATCAGGTGTTATGGGAATGTTCCCGGTTCCGGCTTATCTAAATTATGCAGCCTAACAATCATTTTACATGATTTGGATTAAAAATGTATGTATAATGTGTTATGTGTATGCCAGGTTGAAGAGATGTGTTTTTAGTCTACATTTAAACTGACAGAGTGTGTCTGCTTCCCGAACTGTAATAGGAAGACTGTTCCAGAGTTTAGGAGCTAAATAGGAAAAGGATCGACCGCCAGCAGTTGACTTTGATATTCTAGGTATTATAAGCTGGTCAGTATTTTGGGATCGCAATAGACGTGAAGGACTATAATGTGTTAAGAGATCGTTCAAGTACTGTCGAGCTAAACCATTTAATGCTTTGTAAGTAATTAGCAATATTTTAAAATGTATTCTGTGTTTTATACTACATGCAGTTTGGTGGTCACAATGCATGCTGGGTAATTCCCAAAAGTAATTCACTTCCAAAGTATTGAATTAAAAATAATAATTGATAAAAAATAAAATAAAAATGCTACTTCATTTGAGATATCTCTGTCATTTTGATCATGGCACCATATGGAAAAGAGTGTCTGCCTGAGCAACTCAAAAGTATTTATATACAGTGGACAGAAATGACATAAAATACAGTATATTTCATTCCATTTGCCTCTCTAAAGAAGACTTTATAAAGACTCCTTAACACAGTTTACATTTTCAGTGTACATAAGGGACGGGATTTTCACAAACATGTCATGTTTGTGTGATGGTGTGATGTTTCTGTGTGTGTGTGTGTGTGTGTGTGGTGTGTGTGTGTTTCTCTCATCTCAAGGTGATGAAGCATTTGCAAGCAGTGTTAATGACACATTAGCAGTTAGCATCAGCTTTAACAATTAATGAATGTTAATTTTTAATTATGCTAATTGCATTTGAAATGAGCTTAAATGGTGAGAAAGGACAGATGGGTGAGACAGAACAGTTGAAAACATGTTAAGTGGCATGTAAATAAAAGAATATCTCCTTCAAATGGAAAAATATAAAAAAAAAATATTGAGCAAACTACTGGTTATAAGGTTTTAAATCAAAAGTATTGTTAAATAATTAGAATAGAAGATACATAAATGCCAATGTCATATTTTTAAAAAGCTGCTGGGTAAAAAAAGTTAACACCCATGTGTCCCACTTATATTGAGGCAAGCAGGTGTGTGTGTTTATATGTATATGTATATTATCATTATTATTCAAATTAACAATTAACAACAGTTTTTGTTGTTGTATTTTTGTAACCTAAGAGAAATTACATAACAGATGTTGATTTAAACATCATTACTTAGTTGCGTTTAGATTACCTTTGGCCAAAGTCGAAAAACAAACTCCCTGTTATAAATATAGTAGAACTATCACTCCTAACACAAAAGATAGCTTTACAAATAATATTCCTGATCAGTTTCATCTACTTAACATCCCAGATTGTCTAGAAGAACTTGATGTTGCAACAGAAACTATTAACTCTCTCTTTTCCAGGACTTTAGACACTGTTGCTCCATTGCGCTTAAAGAAGATTAAAGAAAATAGTCCAATACCGTGGTACAACGAGCACACCCGGGCCCTCAAGAGAGCAGCCAGAAAAATGGAGCGGAGCTGGAAAAAACTAAGCTAGAGGTTTTTCGCATTTCATGGAAAGACAGCTCTATTGCATTCAGAAAGGCCTTAAAATCAGCTAGATCTACTTACTTTTCTACCCTCTTAGAAGAAAATAAATACAACGCTAGGTATTTATTTTGATACAGTGACTAAATTAACAAGAAATAAAGCCTCAACCCCAGATGCTCTAAAACAGCACAGCAGTAATGACTTCATGGACTTCTTTACTTGCAAAATTCATAATATTAGAGAGAAAATTATAACCATGTAATCGTCTACTACAATATCACAAAATACAGTAAATGTTTGTGTCCCTGAAGAAAAATTCCACTCCTTCATTGCTATTGGGGAGGAAGAATTGTTTAAACTTTTTAAATCATCAAAATCAACAACATGTAGGCTAGACCCAATACCAACTAAGCTACTGAAAGAGATGCTTCCAGAGATCATAGATCCTCTTCTTAATATTATTAATTCATCTTTGTCATTAGGATACGTACCAAAAACCTTTAAGCTGGCCGTAATTAAACTGCTTATTAAAAAAACACAACTTGATCCTACAGAATTAGTAAATTACAGACCGATATCGAATCTACTCTGATACCGATACTCAGCTCTATATTTCTTCTCATCCTGATGAAACGAACAAATTCACTAAATTAACAGAATGCATAACTAATATAAAAAAAATTGGATGACTAATAACTTTCTACTGCTTAATTCTGAAAAAAACAGAGATTCTAATTATTAGACCAAAAAGTTCAGCATGTAATAAAAGTTCAGCTGCCTAACACTCGATGACTGCTCTGTCAAATCTTCGTCGTCAGTAAGAAACCTGGGTGTGCTCTTTGATACCAATCTTTCATTTGAAAGACATGTTTCTAGCATCTGTAAAACGGCATTCTTCCATCTTAAAAATATATCTAAATTACGACATATGCTCTCTAAGACAAATGCGGAAATGTTAGTTCATGCGTTCATGAGTTGAAGGCTATATTATTGAATAATAATATACTTATAATATACCCCCCACTTTACTACGTGGTTGCCCTGCACGCTTAATAAACAAATTCCAGCTGGTCCAAAATGCATCAGCTAGAGTTCTTACTAGAACCAGGAAGTATGAGCATATTAGCCCAGTTCTGTCAAACCTGCACTGGCTTCCTATTAAACACAGAATACATTTTAAAATCTTGCTAATTACTTACAAAGCAATAAATGGTTTAGCTCCCCAATACTTGAGCGATCTCTTGACACATTATAGTCCTTCACATCTATTGCGATCCCAAAATACTGACCAGCTTATAATACCTAGAATATCAAAGTCAACTGCTGGCGGTCCTTTTCCTATTTAGCTCCTAAACTCTGGAACAGACTTCCTATTACAGTTCGGAAAGCAGACACACTCTGTCATTTTAAATGTAGACTAAAAACACATCTCTTCAACCTGGCATACACATAACACATTATACATACATTTTTAATCCAAATCATGTAAAATGATTGTTAGGCTGCATAATTTAAGTCAGCCGGAACCAGGAACATTCCCATAACATCTGATGTACTCGATACATCAGAAGAAGACTGGCATCTACGCTGATATTGGTCTCTGTTTATTCTGTGGTTACCGTGGTCAGCCGGATCTGGGCCGTATCCAGATCAGATGAAGGACCTGCACCTGGACACAAGAACAGCACTGCCCTGAAGTGTCTGCGGAGACCGTGATACTACTAGACCCTCCCCTGTGACGATCATGAATCCATCTGTAACCAGACCAAATTGGACTTCATATTGGACTTGAATTGTTGTCAATATAATAATCATGCACTGTTTGGCTGTTGGCCAGAGGAGAACTGGTCCCCCGACTGAGCCTGGTTTCTCCCAAGGTTTTTTCTCCATTCTGTTCTTCATTCATTACGTCACCTGCCGGAGTTTTGGTTCCTTGCCGCTGTCGCCTATGGCTTGCTCAGTTGGGGAAACTTAACACTTAAAATTCATCAATTGTATTGATTCGCCTGCTCTTTTGGGGCTGCTGTACAGCCAAACAAACTTTGTTTATATTGTTTTTTCTGTGACCAATGTAAAGCTGCTTTGAAACAATCTACATTGTAAAAAGCCCTATATAAATAAAGGTGACTTGACTTGACTTGACTTAAAAAAAAAATACAGAGAAATATTCATTATATCCATTTATCATATATTTGCTTGTACCCTGACCACATCCTATTTACTGAGAGCAGGACTAATCAACACCTTCATTTCTTTCCTCAGGCCATAACTCTCATAAACACCGACACTTCTCTCACATCCTCTGTGCAATCACTCAAACCACTTCATTTAACAACACATGTACTGAGAGTTCACTAATGACTTAAATGAGCAGCTTTCACTAGCAATTATAGTATTTAAGTATTTTACTGAATTTACATTCTTAAATACGGAGACACTTTCTATGCAGATATACAGCTTGAGTAAAGGACGTTTACACATGTAACTTTTCATAAAGCAGGTCAAAATATAATATATTTCACGTTCTCGGCTGTTAAAAGGAAATAATTACAACAAACGCTGATTTAATTTTGCAGAGTGCTCTATTATTAAAATAATGCTAAAAGAAATACTTGGGGCAATGTCTGTTTTTATTAAAGGTTTCATTTCAGATCAAAGAGCATCCTTGATAATGTCACACCAGCCAACGCGAGTCAAGTCAAGACTGTATTTGCCACTCCTGAAAGTGCCCCCCCCCACGCACACATACACACATACACACACATACACACACACACACACACACACACACACACACACACACACACACACACACACACACACACACACAAACAGAGCGCATTTTACACTTTCTGGAGAACAATAGCAAATCCCAAATAAGCGAGTTCATACTCATCGAAATGAATAAGAGGGGAGAGTTCACCTGACATGCTGTATGCACACCGTCAGACACAAGCAGCCACGAATAAGCCATTAAATATATGTAAATGAAGAGCGTTGGCAGAGAGCTAGCACATAATGGTGCGCACAAGGGACAAATGGAGAAATGGATCCTGGGTAGTGATTAATTTATCTGATGATGCCTCTAGTGAGGAATTTTAGGTCACAAATGAAGTGACAAGATGACAAATTACCATTTTAAGGAATTTACTGGGAATCGTTAAGGAACAATTGTCAGGTAGTTTGTGGCAGGCAGAGAGAATGGAAGGAATATAGTTTTTCCTATCTGAGATCTGTATTATTAATTATCTTACATCAAGATTCTTCTCCACAGTCCTTGTTTGATTGGCTGTAATGCATGGATTACTTCAGTCTAAATTGTAAATTCATTTAGCGGAGATTCAGCACAATTAAATTGGTAGACAATGGGGGGTAAAGACAGAGAGAGAGGGAGAGAAACAAAGTGACTGCTGTTGCATTGAATCATTGGTCCATGGCCGACCTGCTGTGCTTTTATTTGAATGTTTGCCATTTTTTAAAATTCACAAAAAAGTAGGAGTAAAGGAAAGGAGGTCGTCTTGCACTGTTTTTTTTTTAGCACAATAGAATTATAGGTATTGCCTAAAACCCCCCAAAAATTAAATGATGGAAAAGATAAGAAGTGGATTATATGCATCAATAAATATCAATCATTATTAGACTCCAATTATAATGTTTTTTTTTCTATACACTATCTTCTGTATCAGGAAATAATGTTATTTGACCACAACATGGCTGATGTGTCTGAATCCTCAAGCATATATGGAATTGTTATTTTTTTCTAGCATTTGTTTCAATTTAATTGTCATCACACATTTTGTGTGCTCATTCACTCAAACATATGCATTAATAAATACTCTGATTTCTAGGAAAATAAAAAACAGTCCTGAAATTATTTTACTACAGAGTTTCACAAATGTAATGTTAACAGATCTGGGATAAAAATTATGCTTATTATTATTTTTTAAATGAAAAACATAAACAAAAAATATGTAAATAAATCTCCAGGCCCATCTGTGCTTGACAAGAAAAGTCCAGCAGTCCAGTTTGCTCGGCTACTCAAACAAACATGTTTTTGAAAGAACCACAGAGATAGTATTTGATTCATATTTACATGACAATCATACTAGTATTGCTTTTATAAAATTGCTTTTATTTTTCTTAAATCAGGTTTAATCAATGATTGAATGTATTACAAACAGTAAAATAAGAACTGGAATATCTGAAACTGCTTAGAAAGTCTCGGCAAGAAAGACATGATTTATGCTATGTACTGCCAAAACCCTACTTAAGTGTGCAAATCTGGGTCATTTTTCTGTTAGTGTATGGACAATGAATTCAGCACAACAGTGCACCAAACACCAGTCTGGAAAACAGGTAGTCTGATTTGCAAAGCCCATTACTAACTAGAAGGACACACAGTGCCTATACAAATGCCTTCCAGAGGGACACACACCAAAATTGGATTTCCCCTCCAAAAGTTGACAAATTCTCACAGTGATCCATTTCTCTGTCTGCCTGCGCTCTCCTCCCAGACTCAGAAACTAAACTGATTTATTGATTATTTAATGAGGTTTTTAATCACATGTCAAGAAGTCAGACGCAGCATTCTCTGGAAATATATCAAGCTTCCTCTCTGGGTGTGATTTAAAGAGTTTCATTTTAAAAAGCTGCACTCTACTAATCTATGAACTGAATATTAAATATAGAAGAATGGCAGAATAATACAGCCATTTCTTACAGGAAAGAAACAATCCAGAATAATCCAGATCTTTTTGATATCTCAGTTGTTTCTCTTGGACAATAATACGATTAAATGGAGAGCAAATTCAGACTTGCTAAATAGTGAAGTGTGTCATTTTATCAATGCTAAATTCTTTAAATCGGCCTTATCAGCCACCTGCGGACAACTCGTGTATAGTAACAATCTCGATGTCAAGGTCCCCATCGAAACCGATGGATGAACAACAATAGAGACAAGTAAAGTCACCTACTATATTTGTTATATTATAGGAAATATGACAAAAAATGTAGCTATTAAAACAGTGCTCTGTGTGTGTGTGTGTGTGTAGTATAGCACAAACACAGATGTGCACTGGTGTACCAAGTCAGTAAAATGATCTGATATTGTGATCACTGCAATCAAATCACATGAAGGCAGCATGTAGTCCAGCTACAAACTAAAATTCCAGCAGGCAATAACACTGAAGTGATATATTGTCAAGTCAATGTGGAACATCCTGCTGTAAAAAACACCAGCACTCACTGTCTACCAACCTGCAGTCAGTTCTACACAAAGTAGCATAACAGTAACATAATTTTATATATATAATATTTATGAGTATAATATAATTTGACATTCATGTTGGACAATATACTGCACTTGATTACCTGTCCGAAAAAACTCACAGCAACAGTAAGCAGAATCCTCAATCATAAGATCGGTTCACCTTGCATACAAGAAGAAGGGAGAACAATGAGCAACGAAAATTAACTAAGAAATACAAGTCGATTACACTCTTTATTTTGCTATATGTGAGTAATAGTATTCTACTACGCAGCTGCTGAATGCTTGAATCTGATTGGATGAGTAATGTTCTAAGGTGTGCAGATATATTCTGGGAAATGCATAGCTAAAGTTGTTCCCTGTCAAAAGAACTCAACACTGCGTTGAAACGCATATGGGAACGCATTAGTGTGATTGTCTCTTGAAGCGCAATTGAAACCAGGTGTGCGAGTGTACATAGCCGAGTGTGACGTCATGAGCCAGGAGTATAACTGCACGCAGCAAACTAGAAGCCTCAGCTTAGTGTCTTCAACAGCGCTCGAAGCTAACGTGTGTCTGAGTTGCTCTACTGGCTATAAGTCAATATTTTCCACTTACCTTCTGAAGAATGGCGGATTCACAGACTTTTAAGCGTTGTGTCACTCCTTGCCTGCGTTTTATCACAGGTAAGGACACACACGCTCTCTTTGTGTTTTGTCTGGGCGAGGCTCATGCACGCTCAGCGCTCGAGGGCACTGAGTGTGCAGAATGTCTGCAGCTGCCGCTGCGCACTCTCGGCTCACGCCTGGCAGTCTTCGAGGGGACTGCCCAGGCTCGCGGTCCTCGTGGGTCTGGTCCCGCTGCAGCTGAGGCTCAGCGGCGGCTGCACTCATGGGGATCGCAGCTGGATTTAGCAGCGGGGTCGGAGACAGGCGATGCCTTTTCTCCTCCCTTACCCGTTGAATCCGCTCTCACTCAGGACTCGGAAGCGCACCATGCGGTGATTACTTCCGACCTGGGTGATGACACTCTCTGCTGAACCTCTCCAGTTCCGAAGAACTGGAGGTGGATGTCGTCAGCATTGACGTGGATGAAGCTGAACCGCCATCAGCCTCACCCGTATTTGAGGAGCTGCTTGAGGTTGTCACTTGGGCAACGGCAAGGCTTGATCTCGAGTGGCCAGCCGAGCCCAGGGACGCTCGTCCTAAGAGTCGGCTGGACGAGCGTTGCCTGCCCGCTCGAGTGCAACCTCAGCGCCGGGGTTTGCCGTTTTTCCCGGACCTCCACACCGAGGTGACGAGGTCTTGGAAGCGGCCCGCCTCCCACAGGGTGCATAGCAGCGTTTCAGCTAACTATGCTACCATTGTGGGAGCCAAAGAGCGCGGCTATGGGGCGATGCCTAGAGTGGAGGAGGCGTTGGCTAACTACCTCGCCCCCTACTCATCGCCGCCCCTTAAAACCCCGACGCTGCCCACCAAACCCCTCCGTGTTCCTTCCACCATGGTGGGCAGAGCATACTCTGCGGCTGGTGAGGCTGTAGCGTGTTTGCATACGTCTTCACTGCTGCAGGCCTACCAGGCGGAGCTGCTCGCAGACCTCGACGAGGGCGGGGGAATCGGCCCTGAGGCAGTAGCCGAGCTGCGCAGGGCCACCGATCTGTCTCTGAGGGCTGCCAGGGAAACGGCAGTCGAGAGATTTCAGGAGGCCGCTAAGCAGGAAGTAGCGTTCAGAAAAATTCTCCCCCGCCGCTCTCGGGCAGCTGGGCCTGCGAGGCCCAGCTGGGCTTCTCACACCGCGCTGCTCAGCGGCAGAGTGTGGCCTCTCGCCAGCCTCCCCAGTCGGGCGGCGGCGCAGGTCGTCGCACTTAGCCACAGCCCTCGGGCAGAAGGACAGATCTGAGGACTGTCCTTCAGGCCAAGAAGGCCAAGAGCAAGAGGCCCTGACGGTTTTTGGTTGCGGCCTCGCAGCACTGGTCCTCCTTGAGGGGTGGATCAGTGCATGCTAAGCGCGGTGTATGGCTCAGGGTCTCGAGGGACCCAGGCCATGCTCAACGTGGGCAGTTTTGTCCAGTCACGCTCCTCTCGGGCTGTGCTGGGCAGGTTGCCCCCTCCGAGGAGGGTCCTAGAGCATCCGCCCCGGCGGCTCTCTGGTTCCGGCCAGGGCCCCGGGGTGGTAAAATCCTTATGTCCAGAGTTCGGTCTTGAGAGACTGATACCCCTAGTAGATTTCCTGGCGGCGTGGCAGCGCCTCCCAGGTATTTCTCGATGGGTCCTGCGTACCGTATCAGAAGGATACGCTGTTCAGTTCCGGGTTCATCCTCCCGGCTTCGCGGGCGTGTTACCAACAGTGGTGAACCCCGAGCAGGCTCTGGTCATGGAACGGGAAGTAGACTCACTGCTGAGAAAAGAGGCCATAGAATATGTACCCCTCTCAGCCAGAGAATCAGGTTTTTACAGCCGGTACTTCATAGTTCCCAAGAAGGGTGGAGGCTTACGCCCTATTTTAGATCTTCGCACTCTGAACGATTCTGTCAGGTGACTGAAATTCAGAATGTTAACTCTGAAGCAGATCGTAGATCAAATCTTGTCTGAGGACTGGTTTGTCTCGATAGATCTCAAAGACGCGTTTTTCCATGTCTCCATCCTTCCTCAGCATCGGAAGTTCCTCAGATTCGCCTTCGGGGGGAAGGCTTATCAGTATCGGGTTCTTTCGTTCGGCCTGGCTTTGTCTCCTCGCACTTTCACCAAGTGCGTGGATGCAGCTCTAGCTCCGCTCCGATCCCGAGGGATCCGGATCTTGAATTACATCGACGTCTCGAGATTTGACGGATCAGCATCGAGATGCTGTTCTCGCGCATATGAAGGAGCTCGGGCTGAGACTAAACGCCCAAAAGAGTGTACTCTGGCCGAGGCAGAGCACTACTTTCCTAGGTGTTGTATGGGATTCTGTGTCAATGTCAGCACGGCTCTCCCCCGTGCGCATTACCTCAATCCTATCTTCAGTCAACGACATAAAGCTAGGCCAGCTGGTCACTGTCAGACATTTCCAGAGAGTTCTGGGGCTCATGGCAGCAGCCTCTTGCGTGATACCGCTAGGTTTGCTTCACATGAGACATCTGCAGTGGTGGTTCAAGGCCAGGGGGTTTTCCCCGAGGGGGAATCCTTCCCGCCTGATCAAGGTTTCAAGGCGCTGCCTGCAAGCCTTGAATCAGTGGAAGAATCCCTGGTTTCTTGCCCAAGGACCTGTACTGGGACCAATCTGTCACCGCGTGATGCTGTCGACAGACGCCTCCCGTTTGGGTTGGGGGGCGGTCCTGAGGGACCGCTCAACTCAAGGTTTATGGAGCAAGGTCTGCCTCTCTCTGCATATCAATGCGTTAGAGATGTTGGCAGTTTGAAAGGCGCTTCAAGCCTCTCTCCCAGACCTCCGGGGCCACCATGTGTTAGTCCAGTCCGACAACATGGTGGTGGTATCCTACATAAACCATCAGGGGTGTCTCCGCTCCCTTCGGCTTTGCAAGCTAGCCGGGCAGATCCTCCTCTGGGCTCGGAACAAACTTTGCTCCCTTCGGGCAGTTTATATTCCGGGATACCAGAACACGGAAGCAGAATTTCTGTCGAGGCAGGGGCCGAGGCCCGGGGAATGGATGCTCCACACCGAGGTGGTGGAGTAGATATGGGAGGAATTCGGTCGAGCCCAGGTGGAACTCTTTGCGTCCCACGAGGCGACCCACTGCCCTCTGTGGTACTCCCTCTCTCCTCCAGCTCCGTTGGGACTGGACGCGATGCAACAGGAGTGGCCGAGGCTACCCCTGTATGCTTTCCCCCAGTAGCTCTGCTCCCGGAGGTTCTAGAGAAAGTTCGCCAGGACAGGGTCCGTCTCACCTTAGTTGCCCCGCGGTGGCCGGGCAGGGTGTGGTTCTCGGACTTAGTGTCCCTCCTAGACGGCACTCCTTGGAGGATTCCCGTCAGAGTGGACCTTCTGTCTCAGGCTCAAGGCAGGATCCTTCATCCTCGCCCGGAACTATGGAATCTGTGGGCCTGGCCTCTGAGGGGGCCCGACTCATAGACTCGGGTCTCTCGACTGAGGTCGTTGAGACCATTCTCCACTCTAGAGCCCCATCCACGAGGAAACTTTCTTCACTTCCTGGTGCAGTGACAAACCTGTAGACCCGGTAACCTGCCATGTCGGTATCGTCCTGGAGTTCTTACAGGAGAGGTTCGCTGCCGGGCTGTCCCCCTCCACGCTTAAGGTGTACGTGGCTGCCATTGTGGCTTACCATGTACCCCAGAGTGGTATACCTCTGGGTCGGGACCCCCTAGTAGTTCGTTTCCTCCGTGGCACTCTCAGGCTGAGGCCTGCGGTACACTCCCGGGTTTCTCCCTGGGACCTGTCCCTGGTACTCCAGGCCTTGTCCCAGGAACCCTTTGAGCCGCTTGAGGACATCTCGGAGAAATTCCTCACTCTTAAAACGGTGTTCCTCCTGGCCATTTCCTCATTCAAGAGGGTTGGTGACCTTCAGGCCCTGTCAGTGGCCCCCTCCTGTTTGGAGTTTGCTCCTGGTCTGGCGAAAGCCTTTCTCTCTCCCAGACCAGGTTATGTTCCGAAGGTCCTTTCGAGCCCAGCTCGTCACATTGTACTGCAGGCCTTATGTCCTCCCCCCTTTGATAATCATGACCAGGAGTTCAAGAACAAGGTCTGTCCAGTGCGAGCACTGGACGCCTACGTCCGCAGAACGGCCCCATGGCGTAGGTCGGACCAACTTTTTGTATGCTTCGGGGCTCCTAAGGGAGCTCCAGCATCTAAACTACGTTAAGCAGGTGGATAGTCGAGGCTATCTCACTGGCTTACGAGTTGGCGGGTCAGCAGTGTCCTCTGCATGTCCGCGCCCATTCTACTCGGAGCATGGCTACCTCTAAAGCCTTTTGCGCAGGGGCTCCCCTTGCCGATATTTGTGATGCGGCTGGCTGGTCCTCATCGCATACCTTTATTAGGTTCTACCAGTTAGACCTTAACCCCGCTTTGGGAACCTTGGCCCTTTCGTAGTGAGCTACGTTAGCTTGGCGTACTCCGTTCGCTGAGGCGGCGTGGGTATTCTCGTTCCCATATGCGTTTCGACGCAGTGTTGAGTTCCCTTGACAGGGAACGTCTCAGGTTACTTACGTAACCCTAGTTCCCTTAGAGGGAACGAGACACTGCGTCTCGTAGCCTCAGCTCCATCGCACGCCGGCTGTTTCAGACACTTGTTAAGCTGAGGCTTCTAGTTTGCTGCGTGCAGTTATACTCCTGGCTCATGACGTCACACTCGGCTACGTGCACTCGCACACCTGGTTTCAATTGCGCTTCAAGAGACAATCACACTAATGCGTTCCCATATGCGTTTCGACGCAGTGTCTCGTTCCCTCTAAGGGAACTAGGGTTAAGTAAGTAACCTGAGACGTTTCTCCTTCCAAGCATACTGACACAAGTGGTTTTCTTACTACTGGTTTATTTGAAGACTTTTCTTCATTTTCAACCCACGTGAAAACTAAATAGTAAAAACAACATTATTTTGTATTATCACATTAGCTTGACAAAACGAAAGCACACACAAAAGACGTAATCAAAACAAAATACAGATAAACACAATCAAAATACCTCGTTGGCTGCATGCTGCGAGATAGTGATGGGTCATCTGAAGCGAGGCTCCGGAGCTTGTGTCGAGCAAAAAGGGGCGTTCCAAACGAAGCCCCGATTCGAGGCTTGTATCGTTTCCGTGAAAATCACGTGACGATGACAAACGAGGCCTCGGTTTCTGTTGATGATGTCATTGCTTCATTCTGAGTGTCGCTTCCGCATAAAGGTGGTTCAAAACCTTGCGCCTCTTGACAAGAACAAGTCTATCCAATCTTTATTTCTAAAGGAGGTTGTTACCAGGTCTGGTTGTATAGTTTACTGGAACAGATTTGTTAAAGACCTTGACTGGAAATGTGTTTGGTTATTACCCCACAAGTTCTTTGTCACAAATAAGGTGAAAGAAATTTCCTTCAAGGTAATACACAAATTTTACCCTGTAAAACATTTTCTTAGTAGGTTTAAGAAAGACATTGATGTTAGATGCTCTTTTTGTTCTTTGCACTTGGAAACAGTTGCCCACATTTTTACGTATTGCTGTCATGTGAAAAAATTATGGCAAGATGTATCTGTGTTTATTAAGGAAAAGATTCTCCCCAACTTTGATTTATATTTTGAAAATGTCATTTTTGGTTATGCAAAGTTTGATGTGAAAGTGTACAAAAAAGCTTTTGTAATTAACTTATTAATTATGTTAGTCAAGCTTCATATACACAAGTGCAAATTTTCTAACAAAAAGCCCCTTTTTCAGTTTTTCTTAAAGAGTTTGAAAACTATTTGTCTACTATCAAAACTTGTCTTAATAGAAAAGCTATTAAAACTGTACAACTGTGTACTGAGTTTAAAATTCACGAATGATGTAGAGAGCTTGAATATTTGCCCTTTTTGTATGTATTTTGCTTTCCTTTCTGTATGTTTCCCTTGCTTCCTGGCATTAAGGTGGTTGTTGTATTGTTTTGTTGTGTAATGCATAATAAAAAATAAAATAAAATAAAATAAAAAACCTCGCGCCTCTTGTGCAGTGTTGCTAGATTGAGCGGGTTCCCGCCCAATTGGGCTCCTTTTGGTCACGTCCGACCGGGGAAAATGCATTGGGCTGGTTTTTGATGCAAGTGGCGGGTTTTTATTTTTTGACTAGAAATGTTATTTTATTATTTTTTACATTTAAACGAACGTCACAATAAAGTATAATATGTAATGTTGACATTTTAATTATGGTTCAGTTTAGCCAATAAGGTTCTTTCCTGTCCGGATATACATATTATTTATGTTTAATATACATATATATTATATGTATAGCCTATATTAGTAGTAGTGTTATTATTAAATATAATATTGCTATTATTAATATTATTACTATTATTATTATTATTATTATTATTATAAGACTAGACTGTATTAGGGAAAGCTTAGAAAGTTGGTCTAGTGCAAACGTTCTTATGTCCAGCATCATCGGTGCCCTGTGGAAGGGTGTTTGGGTGTCATCCCTGTTGCAGTTTGCTGTTCCACAATTCCAGTCTCATAAGCACTGCACTATTGTACTCCCAATCAGCACTGCATAGATTGATGAACTTTTTTGTGTAAGATCACATTTTGAATTTCAAATGTTGCTCGCATGACGTCAATTATCCATAACTGTTCAGGCTCGGAAAACAGTGCTAGATTGATGAACTTTTTTGTGTAAGATCACATTTTGAATTTCAAATGTTGCTCGCATGACGTCAATTATCCATAACTGTTCAGGCTCGGAAAACAGTGCTTATGCGCGAAATTCACACAATAAAAAAACAAAAGTCAGAATCAGAAGAAAAACAAAAAGCAGTCTCTCATGATCTCCTCCCTGTGCTGTGTCCCTTTAAGAAGCGTGTTGGATGAGATGAGAAGAGCCCGCCCTCATGGCAGCACAGCCAATCACGTCTTCTTGCATGATTGACAGGTCAGACAGCTTATCAGTGCCAGCTGTCAGAATGATAGTGGAAGCGTAGCTGTCAGAGTGATAATAAAAGTGCCAAAGACAACAACCCTCGCAAGAAATAAAAATAAAAATGTATTGATGTACATGATGTGAGTTATTAAATGAGAATGTACATGCTCGAGTTTTTGGTGTCTTTTTACACAACAGTGTTGCCACGATATGTTTGACGAAGCGATCGGCATTGTAGACCTACTGTGTATATGTTTGTTAACAACAAAAGGCATATGTAAAACCACCACAATAAAAACCACCTTCGTGTCTTGATGCAAACCTTTAATTATATTCTCCAACTATGCAAACACAAAGATTGCTCACAAAATCACAAAAAAACATGCGGGATGCCACAGCGTGTTATCCCTCAGACGAGATCAACGACAGGGAATGATCCGTGAGTGGACCGGGATCCACGTGCAAGCCAAACTCAGCGCATGCGCAGTGAACTATGTCACGAAATAGGTCACGACGCTAATTAGTTACGAAATAACCATGTGAAGTGACGATTTTGTCCCTTTTTTGTGCTCGAGATATTCGATTTCGGCAACATTAACGAATCAACATTAAAGAATCGAAAATACTAAGACAAAATGGGGAGTTTGGCGGTTCCACTTCAAAAATGTCGACCTAATAGGATTGGCGAGTTAACTTGAGATAAGTAAACTTCACTGTATATACACACTTCCTCTCATGCTGATAGGATGAGGTTTAATTGCTGCTGACGAGTTTATTGTATTGATCCTTTAAACGTGCTCCTCCTGAACTTTGGTAATAAAACATCATTTGGTGAATATCATCATTTTGTAATATTTTTTTTCATTTTTTTTGTTTATGCTAATTATATAATAAAGAGAAACACTAATTCGACTATTTAACAGTTTGCAAACATGTTAAATAGTTTATTCATATGTTTGCAGTTTAATGTTGCAAACATAACATGGCTGTAAAAATTTGCTTTTTTGTTTAGTAATTTTTCTTCCACATTTCTTGAAAGGTAAGATATATTATAAAATATTTCCTATTATAGAAGTATATTATTGCATAAAAAAACATCCTATTGCAAAAATGTGTAAGATTATCATTTTATCTCTCTGTCTATCTATCTATATATACACATCTGTCACGCACACTGGATCCTCATCAATAGGACACATACGTTGAACTCCTCTGAACTAAACTATCCCTCAAACAGAATCTGCTTTGGATCTGGTTATGTTCAAAGGGTAAGTTGCTATGGCTACTTATCGTTTTTGGAACCGAAAGTTGAGTTATCCGCTTACTTATCCTTAAAGATAACAATAAACATAAACTAAAATAAAGCTGCAAGCAGCAATGACGGGGCCAAGCACAAGGAGGGCATTAAAGTCACGCCAACGTGGCTGGCAGCATCAGACCAATGGCAGTAATCAACTAAATGCATTTTAATATGATTTTAGGCTAAATGGCTGAAAAATCATTGATACAGACACAGTAATTTGATTGAATAGTTAATTGCTTTGACCAATAGTTGGCGCTGTGTCCAAATTGTTATAAAGTATTAAAGTGTTATAAAGTGATAGTATTAAAGTGTTATAAAGTGGTAGTATTAATGTGTTATAAAGTGGTAGTATTAATGTGTTATAAAGCTTTAAAGTCATTTTGTCATCACTACCTCAAATTTGTAATTGTGGTATACGAAAATGGTTTTGTCTATCGACACGAAATGCATAACATTTTGTCACCACAGTCTGAGGATGATACAATTCGATTTTAGTGAAAATCGGATAAACGGTCTGGGAGGAACTTTAAAAAGTAGGTTTTTGAAGAAATCAAAATGGCGGACAGGAAGTTTAGGCCAACTATATCAAATTTGGTATCTGTGTTCTCGGCTTGACCCAAGGAAGATATTAAGATCATTTGTTTTGTCATAGGTTAATGCAATCAAAAGTTATTCGCATGTTTGTAATTTTTGCTATAACTTTTGCCCATAAGGGGACCCTTTTTCGTAATGTCAAACCAAGGTCCCAAAGACACATACTGAATTTTGTAATGATACGCTGATTCATTTGTTAAATATAGCATGTTACGACAAAATTTAAAATGGCCGACGCTCAAAATGGCCGATATGAGAACATTTGGTATTGCATGACTCAGCATGATGCACTGAATCTAAAGAGACTAGTTTTATGATTTTTGACCAAAGTGTTCAGAAGTTATGAGAAAAAAGTATTTTTTTTATATCTCATGACCAGTAGGGGGCAGTGCGCCAAAACTGCATAGCCTCAGATCACGACTACTACTACACACACCAAGTTTGGTCAGAATACGCAAATGCGTTGCAGAGGTATAGCCTAAATTTCATTTTTGCTGCCATTTTGTCAAATTCTTTTGCAAGTTATTTGTAAACTGTTTAACGAATCAACTTGATTTCCATAACTTTTCGTCAGCATCATCTGGAGATCTGAACAAACAGCCTTGGAGGAGATTGAAAAAGTTGTTTTTTCGTAAAATTCTAAATTGCGGAAAAATGTTCATGACGGAAAAAATGACTTCACCCTGACACCTTCAACCTTCATAGGGTGCAGTCGAATCCGCTTAAGCCAAGGAATAAGTGGACAAAGGAATTTTGTTTTTAGCCCTTATTGTTCAAGAGTTATTAGCATAAACGTGAGTTTAACTTTGGACAGTTGGTGGCGCTACAGGAATTGAGTTAGGGACTCCAAAATTGGTATGGTCAATGACTGGTCTGTCCTCTATATGTGTGCCAAATTTCATAATTTTCCCGCATACGGTTCTATGGGCTGCCATTGACTTGTGGGTGAAAGAAACGGAAGAAGAAGAATAATAAGAACCGGAACAAAAACAATAGGTGCCTTCGCTTGGCCCCTAATTAAATTAATTAGACAAATGTAACATAGCCTGTTTTCTAGAATAGCTCCCAGCACACACAAATGCTAATGCAAACAAGACCAGACAAACACTGTGTAAAGGTGAAGAAATGAATACATATGGTGATGAACTAAATGTAGAACATCTGTGATGAAGATTGCTGTGATGAGTCCATGGAAATGAGAAGAGGGAAGCTCAAACAAAGGAACACTTAACTAATGAAAAAAAAAGTCCATGAAAATTAGATTGAGGAATATACAAACTAATGCTCACTGCATGTAGAACAGTTAGTGATAAACTATGTAAATACAATAATCTAAACAGTGAACTCTATTTGAAATTTAAAATAATTTTTGGTGATTTTTCCCATTAATTTCCTATGCCTATTGATTTCTGACCCATGCAGGCAAATCACAGCCTTTTATATTTTTCCACCCATTTAAACCAAGCTAAGATACATTCTGGTACGTTATTAAATATTTATCATATTCGAGTTAAAATCATCAATTTACCCCAGAATCCACAAGCATGCAGTTAAAGCAAAGCTCTCATACTGTGAGAACAATAACACTATAGCGATCTGAAGGTTAAATCCACACAATCTTCTCGTTTATATGAGAATGCAATTTCTAAACTTTTATGATACGGTGAGCCTGAAACAAATCACATCAATAAGTCTAAACACCATCGGCCATTAGGAAGATGGTAAACATGCACATCGGTATGCTTTGGATTAATATGAATCACAATATTATGGTTTTATGTAATGCAATATTATGGTTGATCAGAAGCAAATGAGCAGATGAGTGATTGACGCGACAGGTGAGTGGACTACACAGGGAAGAACATGAAAGGAAACAGGAAGACTTGGACAGGACTGTGACACTAAAAAGGAAAATGACTTGGAATGGTCATAATTTGGCTTTGTATGGAAATTTAAGTCAATGGCATTAATGTAGCAAAATTAATGGCAAAATCTAGCATTATGAGTCAAAAAATCATCATCGTTTCGACAAAGTCAGTTTATCCTTTTTTTCAGACAGGTCTCTTATCTTTCTACAAAATGGTTACCGTTAGCATAAATGTAAAAAAAGGGCTACATGGGGGGTGTTCCAGAAAGCAAGGTTGTCTTAAACATACTCTCAACTCTTGCTAAAATAATCCAAACCTTGCTTACTCAAGATATGTAGGTTCCAAAAATGTATCCAGGAGTAAGTTCATCAAACCCAGAGTGTGTTCAGGGTTCACACAAAAGACTTTCTCAACAGCTATGAATTGACAAATCACCATGGAAAGAGGTGCGCCTGTGGAGAGCAAGGCGTGGTCGAGGGACCATGAGACAGTCACCCTCAGGTCTCAGATCTTTCTCAGATCACCCTCAGATCTTTCTTCACTCTAGTACCACTCTTCCGTGCTGTCCAACCTCCTCAGCACCGTGATCCCTCCCAGCAGTGAGGGCTCTCCGACAATAGCAAAGTTTATAGTTTACGGAAGAAGGAGGCGGGAACTGACAAACGTTGAACCACTTTATTTATAAAATAAACAATAACAAAATTAAATTAAATGCAGCAGTCATTCACAAATGACTGCAGCCTACACAAGCACAAAACACAACATAAAATACAGGCCTGGTACTCTCTTTGTCCTTCACTGGCATCACTCCTCCTTTTCTGCTTCCACTCCGCCGTGAGATAAGAACCATTTTCGCAACGCTTAGCCCTGCCCTGCTCGTCACAGTAAGTTTTTGATTAATTCATTATCGTTATAGAATCATTAGTTATTAACTTAGGGATCACGTTACACAATATTGTTCTTAACCAAAAACAGAAAGCTCCCAAAGCTTTCTAGACACCCACATGACAACGGTGCTTCAGCGACCCAAGAACACAAACTTTGAAATAGATTTCAAAGTACAAGCCCCTGAAAATGTCTCGGTTACGAATGTAACTTTGGTTCCCTGAAAAGGGAACAAGATGCTTCGTCGGAAAATGCAATGGGAATAGTTTCCGTGAATCCGTAAAATAAAAAAAACAGCAGCCCACACACGAATGCCATGAGTGACGGTATGATGTCATGAACCAGGAAGTTGTAAGAAGCAGCAGCTTAGAAGTTTCTGAATTAAGAGACCGGCATTAACACCGGAAATATGGCATGGTGACGAAGTTCATTAATGAAACGTTTCTTTACAAGGGAACTCACGCAGCATTAAGAAAGCCAATGGGAACAAGAATGCCGTTGGCTCCATAACAACTCAGGCTTAACCAGTGAAACAAAGCTAAACATTAGCACTTGGGTTCCTGGAGGTTCCTGTAAAGGTGTGTGAAGAGGACCAGCCTGCTGCATCACAAACTTCTGCAAGAGAAAAACCTGACAAGAGAGCATTAGAAGCAGCCACACTCCTATTGAGTAGGCTCAGCTTGCCATGGGAGAAGGCAACCCGAATGACTGATAAACAAGATAAATAGCCTTAAATATCATATCATGGGTACCATGGAGGAAACGTGTAACCACTGGGTCTCTCCCCAGTGATATGCCTCTCAGAGCTATGTAGTAAGCTGCTATGGCAGCCACATAAACCTACAGGGTAGAAGGGGATAACCCTGCAGTGAATTTCTCTTTCAGGAAATCCAGCACAGTGCAAATCTAGTTCCGTCGAGGTGGGAAACTAGATCCACGAACCACACTCTGCCCTAGCCAGTGACCAAAGCAGGAGCAAAATAATAAGAGGAAACTGGCCTCAGCTACGTGTGAACCATTGTGTACAGTCCAAGAGGAGCTGGATGCGTGAGGGAGAACAATAGTGGACAATGAGACAAGATGCAAACAAATCCACTTGACAAGTCAAGTCAAGTCACCTTTATTTATATAGCGCTTTCTGCAATGCAGATTGTTTCAAAATTGTTTGTAGGGGTTTAACCCCGGCATCCTGACCAAATTTGCCCATTGGCCTTGGTCCATCATGGCCTCTTAATCTCCCCCCATACTCTAAGTGGCTTCATCACTCCTGTCTCCTCTCCACCAATAAAGTGATGTGTGGTGAGCGTTCTGGCGCAATATGGCTGCCGTCGCATCATCCAGGTGGATGCTGCACATTGGTGGTGGTTGGGGAGATTCCCCCCCTACTTTGTGAAGTGCTTTGAGCTCTGGAAAACATTTCTTCTTTCTTCTTCTTCTTCAAAGCAGCTTTACAGCGGTCACGGGAAAGCAATATAAACAAAGTTTGTTTGGGCTTAAAAGAGCAAGCGAATCAATACAATTGATGAATATTAAGTGTTATGTTTCCCCAAATGAGCAAACAATAGGCGACAGCGGAAATGAACCAAAACTCCAGCAGGCGACGGAATGAATGAATGAAGAATGGAATGGACAAAAAACCTTGGGAGAAACCAGGCTCAGTCGGGGGACTAGCTCTCACTTGTGCTCGCCAAATGTCTTCCATATCTGCTCTACCACATCTTGGTTGATCATCCATTCCCCGGACCTCGACACCTGCCTCAACATAATGTCTGCTCCTATGTTTTGGTTCCCAGGGATGTATACTTCCTTGAGCAAGAGCAGTATTACCTGGGAACAAAGGAGGATCTGCTGTGCCAGAGACATGCAGACAAAATCGCCAATGAATCCCAAACAACGCCTAGGAAGGTGTCCCAAGATGAGGATGGACACTTTTCTTTGTGATCAGTTTCAACCCTAGCTCTTTCATGTGAGTCAGAACTACATCTTGATGCCACGCTCAAAGACATTTCAATGCTAACTGTTGTAACTGATCTAAAATTCTAAAAGTCGTCAATGTGGTTTAGGACATGGATACCTTGGAGATGCAGCAGGGCTGTGGTTGTGTCAGAGGCGTGGCTACTGATTGCCTTATCAGCACACTCTCCAGCTGCACCCTATTACCTTCCTCTATTTTAGCACCTCTCCCACACATGCCTGTGTCAGATCATTACAGACCTTCCATGGGTGCTGGAGTTGTTCTCTTGCTTCCTGGTTTCCCAGTGGACACTTCTCTTCAGATCTTCGCCACCAAGGTGTTCCCCATCTCACTGTCCAGCAGCCTGGTTTGCCTGTATTTCCTTTGACCTGCTTTGTCTGACCATTTATATTTATTTTCTGTTAAATAAACTTTTACTTGCTTTTGGATCCTGAGTTTTTTTCCTGTCAATATAACCTCTTCTTTTCATATACGGTAAATACCACTAAATATAAAAAAAAAAAAAAATCGTATCTTGCCCACTGTACACCACCAGGCAGTACTGGACATTTAAAATCTCTTCCACACCACACAACAACGCATCACATTTATCCCTGTTGACAACTGCTGAAGAAGCTTGAACATAACACGAAAGCCTCCTTAAGCATCTGAAAGCCATTTTGCCCCCGAATTATAACTGTGTAAGCAGAAAGTTTAATATTTGAAAGTAGGGTGTTAACCTGTAGATTCATTAACTATCTCCTCAATTTACGCAACAAGGTTTCAATTATTATACTTTCAAAGGATTTCAAAGAATAAAAAAAAAAAAAAAAAAAACATGATAAACCTTGTCAAAAGCTGTTTTTTGATCTAAAGACAACGTTAAATTTCTCGTAACACAGTAGCAAGGTTAGTTGTTTTAGGAAAGAAGAAGACAGGGTTGGTTGACTGAGACTCGTGAATTTTTATTACTTGTAATCAGCAAATGATACAAAGCAAAACAAACACGCATACTCAACATACTTCATGAAATATTATTTTTGTCTCTTTCAGGATGCTCCTGATCGCAACGAGTCTTAGTACAGTCTCTGACCCTTTACTTCCATTTCCGTGTAGCTTTTATGCTTTATCTCCACGCCAGTTGCTGCATGCAGTGTGTTTGTCATATTGCACTGGCCAGTCTAAGCGTACGGGTGTCTGGAGGTGTTTGGAGTATTTGTCACTGCCAGCCATTACTGTAGATGATGATGTCACCCAGATATGCTGCAAGTGGCCTTAACATACAGTCCATGAGATGCTGAAACAACCTAAAGAAAAGTGCTACAAATATTTACAATCCAAACGGCATTGTGAAGGCTGTTTTTTCTTTGGATAAGGGTGATAAGAGGATCTGCCAATATCACTTTCACAAGTTCACACTTGGTATGCATATTGAGTGTGCTGTCTGAGGAGAGGGCTCGGAGCACTCCCCCAAAAGGACTCCCGTCAGTAAGGAAGTTTGGTGTTCGTGTTTTCACTGGTGTATGGCTGGTGGTTGGCTGTATCACTGGTGGTTGGCTGTAGAAGGCCTGAGGTATGGAGAAGATGGTATTGCTGTAGCATTGGAGATGTGTGTTGCTCAACTTGTTTCTTGTTGATGAAAACCTGGATCCTGGGAGTATGTAGGGGTACCGCTGTGAAAGCAGGGGAGGCACTTATCCAGGATACCAGCTCTCATGACGGCATCGGGTCTCTCCCGAATCTCTCCGGCCAAACTCCACGGAAGCAAAACCCCACCCCCTGGGCTGCCGCAGGAGCAAGGAGGCACTCTGGGACCGCTGCAGGGGCAGGAGGTACATCACTACCATGGCAGTGGAAGCCCTTACGCTAGAGCCGGATGGTGGGGCCAAACATAAGGGAAAGGGTTAGAGATAGGTACATGCTGCCATTGCTTAGCCTGCACCGCTGATGGAGGCAAGCTCACATTTGAAGGGCGGCATGTGTCACTAGAGGCTGGCACATGAGGTACAGCACTGGAAAAAAACTGCAGGGAGAACGAGACCTGGCAGCAGCAGAATCTGGGGCACGGCCCAGACTTACAGAGGGCCTGCTGCTGCGACCTAACACTCAAAGATCTGGTTTTGTAAGGGAGAGAGATAGAGATTTAGGGATTGTGGGTTTGAGGCATTTTTGAAGGTAGAGTGGATTTTGAAGATGGTACAGCTGACTGGAGCGAGACACATATTTTTATTAGTTCTGCTTTGGTCATCCTCCTTTCTCTATTGATGCAAGTGCTGAGGTGTCGAAGGAATTTGAATATAAAGATGGTGGATGTCTCAATGGTGGAGGTGAGGGCAAGCCTCATGGGGTATACAGACCGGTGCGGCTGGTCCGATGTTGTTGAAAGCTCGGTTTCTGTGTTTGTTGAGCGCAAGAGCTCCTTTCATCAGTGGGAAACGGCGAAGGAACTTAAGAGAGGAAGTGTTCATCATTAGACAGGTACAGCTCAATCTTGGACATTGTAGTGATGAGGTGGGGCATCACATGATCGCCTGCTAAATTCAATTAATTGGTAGGTGCTGAGCCAGTGAAGCGCTCGACACTTTATCGACACTCGCTATTCAGTGTTTTCAATCTCTTGAAGTTTATTTTACATTACGGACATTTAAATACACGCAAGTAATAACAAAACACCACTATGGTTTTTAAAATACATTGATTTCCATGAAGTAAATAACCTTTCAATTATAAAATTGACGCGGAGTTTAATTCATATCAGAGACATGTTGCATATTTAATGACAAAAACACACTTCCACATGTTGGAATTCGGAATATCAAAGTTGATAAAAAAGTTCACAAACTTGTTGGCTTTGAATAAACCCCATTCTGGGGTGAATTAAAATATCATAACCTTTTGTGCTAAAGAATTGAAGACTGATTGAAAGCTGTGAATTACTTTGAAATAAGGAGCGCATATGGTTTATTTTCCAGTGAGTCCACTTTATAGGTGATTAAGTTGAATCATCAAGGCAGTGTTGACAATAACTTCAACACTTATGTGAGCAACTAGGATAAATTCTAATTCTGTCTGAACCACCTTGTTTTTGTATTCAGGCATAAGATATGATCAACTACGTACCATTATATACAGCTAGGCCTCAATATGATCCTGAATGAGAATCTGCAAATTCTACTTGTAATTTAGCAATATCAATGAGCTGGAAGGGCGAGAGGTGATCTCCTGCTGGGGCCAAGGCAAGGGATTGACTGATCCTGCCTCATTACACTTTTTAAGGAGTCTGAGGTAGTATATGTGATGTGCCATGCTCCTGTAAATTCAAATGACCTCATAATTGAGATCCCCAATTCGTCATGTAACCTCAAAGGGTCCTTACCACTTGGGGAGTAATTTAGAACTGGATGTAAGGATTAACAAGGACCTTATCTCCCGATGTAAACTCACAAAGTTTAGCATTCCTGTTGTACAGTCGGCTCTATTTGTGACCTGCTCCAAAGTGTGAAGTTTTGTTCTCAGATCCAGCACATTTTGAATTTCGTTTTGGCTATTTTGTTTCGTTTTGGCTAAATTTTGGCTAATTTTTCCTGATTTAAACTTATAAATCATAATCTTCAGCATGCAATAAAAAAAAGCTACTGATCTGTTGAACAGAGATGGTATTCATCCCTCCTGGGATGGTGCCACTTTTCTCTTCTAGTAACTTCTCCCAGTAGAGCCATTCAGTGGACTTCCGGTTGAGTGAACACTGGATTGTTTTGGCTGCCGCTTCTCTCTTTTGTTTTTTAAACATTATTTTATAATTTTCTATTCCTAATAAATACTGCTGTTGACTGAAATGATGTGGATTTAACATCCTTTTACCTGTATGATCATCATTTGGATTGCCTCGTCGTCATCGTTCCACTCAGCGACTGAACTTTACCTGCAGTGCTACTCTGCCGAGCCTCCGCCTTCACTCTACTCTTATCAGGATATTGGTCATTGTCCCCGACTGAAATATATCAATTGCGGGTCTCGATGGGATTTTTGGTACGATGATTCAAGGGCTATACAATCATTCTGGGCTTCGATTCCCCGAGCACCAAATAAAATACACTGGGCTGTGGATCAGAGCGCTCTAACTAGTGTAGCCAAATCGGCTAGCTCTTCCGGGTGGAAATGAGCTCAAAGTTGGACTTCTCAACATTCATTTGCTATCCAACAAGGGTCTCCTCATCACTGACATCATCAATGATAAAAGTTTGACTTCTGCTTTCTTGAGACATGGCAGCAAGACATGTCTTTTTATAGTTAAATCACACATGTCCTCTTGGGTTTGTTTATATCTCACAACCTTGTATCTCCAGACGTGGGGGAGGTATTGTGATCCTTCACAACTCGATCTATAAAGCATCTCCTCTGACTCTACAAACTTGAATTTGAATTGTCTGCATTACCTGCTTTGCGGTCCTACACCTATAGTATTGGCTGTTATTTATCGGCCATCGAAATACAGTAATACATTTTTAGATGAATTTTATGCAATTTTAATCTCTCTGTGTACCTTATCACCTAATATTATTTTACTGGGTGATTCTAACATTCATATGGACAATGTCAGTAACCCATTCACTAAAGATTTCATTTATTGCCTGGACAGTTCTGGTCTCCAACAATATGTGGCCTTTTCAACCCACTCAAAAAGCCTATATCTGACCATAAATTGATTTATTTTAATGTTAATGTTACTGTGGCGAGCAGGGCGGGGTCGAGGGACCGTGAGAGCGTCACGAGAGCCGGTGGCGTGATGGATAATGAGCGACACCTGCGAGCCATTGGTCTCTCGTCTCACGGAGGAGCGGAGGCTTAAAAGGAGGAGCGACGACAGTGAAGACGAGAGAGGACCAGGCCTGGGACTTATGTTGTGTTTTGTGTGGGCGGCGGTCGACCGCGAGGGGCCGCCGCCATTACTTTCGTTTTGGATTTATGTTTTATTTTATTATTAAAGTGTGTTAAATGTCTGCCAGTTCCCGCCTCCTTCCTCCCTGAACATTTAACTTTGTTACAGTTACACTTTCTAAATCCAAACAACCTCGCCTGAGGACATTTCAGCATATAAAAAAGATCAACTCTTCAGTTTTTACTGCTGCAATTACTGATCTTCCTTATGGTGACCATCTCGCTTCTTCTGAGGATCTGGTCTACTTTTATAACTTTGAATTACGGCAGCTAATCCAGTCTAGATTATAATACGAGCAACAGAATTCTGAATCATTTGGAGTTTATGAGGAGATTTGAGTGATAAGCAAATTAAGAGAGGGTTACACTAGTCAATGTGATTGGTGACAAGTGAATTAACAAGAGTAGCAGAACTGTGTGGAGTGAGAAATGGACTGAGTCGAGCAATATTACAGAGATGAAAATAACAAGACTTGGTTATATTATTAATGTGAGCTTCAAAAGAGAGGGTGCTGTCAAAGTTGACGCTCAAGTTCTTAACCTGGCAGGAAACGAAAATGGAAGAACCGTCAATGGATAAAGAAAAACTGCAAGACTCTGCAGAAACTTCAGGGCTGTGTTGTGGCCGTGTCGAGGTGCAGGTCCTTTATCTGATCTGGACACGGCCCGAATCCGGCTAACCATCGGGATAAACAGAGACTAATTTCAGCATAAATGCCATTCTTTTTATTATGTAACGAGTACATCAGGTGTTATAGGAATTGTTCCCCGTTTCATCTGACCTTAAATTATGCAGCTTAACAATCATTTTTACATGATTTTAATAAAAACAATTATGTGTTTCAGTTATGTTATGTGTATGCCAGGTTGAAGAGATGTATTTGTAGTCAAGATTTAACTTCACAAACTATATTTGGAAGACAAAGTTTAGGTGCTAAAAAGGAACAGAATCAACCACCAGCAGTTGACGTTGATATTCTAGGTATAATCAACCGGTCCGAATTTTGAGATCACAATAGACGTGAAGGATTATAATGTGTCAAGAGATCGCTCTAGTACTGGGGTGCTAAACCATTCAATGCTTTGTAAGTAAATAGCAAGATTTTAAAATGTATTCGGTGATTAATAGGAAGCCAATGTACTGTTGACAGAACCAGGCTAATATACTCATACTTCTGGTATAAGGACTGGTTCTAGCTGCTGCGTGTTGGACCAAATGGAGTTTGTATATTAAGCTAACCGGGCAATGACCCAGTAGAGCATTACAATAATCTAGCCTTGAGCTCATGAACGCATAAACTAACTTTCACATATCCGTCATTGAAAGCATATGTCATAATTTAGATATATTTTTAAAATGGAAGAAAAAAATGAATTCTAAGGACTTCCATCTTAAAAATGTATCTAAATTGCGACATATGCTCTCTAAGACAAATGTGGAAAAGTTAGTTCATGCGTTCATGAGTTCAAGGCTAGATTATTGTAATGCTCTACTAGGTGGTTGCTCTTTCCGCTTAATAAACAAAATCCAGCTGGCCCAAAATGCAGCAGTTTGAGTTCTTACTAGAACCAGGAGTATGACCATATTATCTCTGTTCTGTCAACACTGCATTCCTTATTAAACACATACATACATACATTTTAAAAATCCTGCAAATTACTTACAAAGCAGTAAATGGTTTGGATCCACAGTATGTGAGTATTATCTTAACACATTGTAGTCCATGGCCAGTAGAAAATACATTGAATATCAAAATCACCCCCAGTTGGACAATCCCTTTCTCATGTAGCACCTAAACTATGGAACAGTCTTCCTAGCATTGTTCTGGAAGCTGAAACACTTTAAGAGTCAGTTTACATCTAGACTAAAACATATCTTTTCAACCTGGTATTTACATAACAAAATATACATTTTTACAATTAAAATAATGTAAAATAATTGTTACACTGTTTATTTTAGGTCAGCCAGAACCGGGAACACTTCCCATAACATCTGATGTACTCATTACATCATAAGATGATTGACATCTATGCTGATATTAGTCTCTCTGTTCATCCCAAGGTTGACTGTAGTCGGCCGGATCTAGGCCATATCCAGATCAGATGCAGAACCTTCACCTTGACATGACCACAATATAGCTCTTCCAGCCAAAACAAACTTTGTTGCATTATTTTCTTATCACTGTAAAGTTACTCTGATAAATTTCTGTTGTAAAAGGGGTTATATAAATAAAGGTTGTAAAGTTCTCTCCACATATCAAAGTAACGTAGTTTTTAACACAAGCTCAACAGGTGGCTGACATTGCATGAGTCTCCTCCCCATTTCTATCTAGTGTAAAAATCAATAGTACAGTTCCAGTCTCCTCCAAAATTCTATAAAAACATAATATTTTGATTTCTAACTTGGTAAATCATGTTAATCATGATTAACAAAAGATTAGATATAATTCCATCATTAACCCAAATCAAATTAACTTCTAAGAGTAATTTGGGTCTCTTGTTGGACAACAACACTTAAATCTTCAATTTAACAACATCCCTGATGGCACAGACAGACAATCTTTGAACAGGTTTATTAAGATGTCAGGCAGACAACAGGGAATGCTAAAGGCAGCATTCAAAAAACGTTTTCAAGAAGGTGAGAGTCCCAATGAGTCTATATGGTTCACACTGATAAGTGTTGCAAGACAAATCAGGTATATGTTCATGTAAGAACAACATCAAGACCAGATATAGATGAGTGAAGCAGGCTTAAATGCAGTGAAGCTAAAGAGGGTGAGGGATGGCAGGTGTGAATAATTGGAAAGGGTGTGCAGCTGAAGATCAGAGGGGATCATGGGAATTGTAGTGTGGAGGTGATGGGTGAAAGGACTGGTGAAGTGTGACAGTTCCATTCTTTCTCCCGTCTCTCATATTGATATTAAGGGATCACATCCGCAAGATCTCCGGGAGAAAAAGAAAGAGGAGAAACAAGCAGAAAATAGAAGAAACAAAGTTAAAAGCAAAACAAAAGTTAAGGGACAAATAACATTGAATTCAAAATTAACTTTTGAATGTGTAAAAAAAAAATTAATTATATAATTATGACAATATTGAGACATTTCACTTGCATTTGTTTTAATTTGAGGCTGTTTGGCTGTAATTCTGTTGCTTCTTTCTTTTCTTTTGTTCTTGTTCCTCTTTATTTCAGCTTGTTAACAGCAGGTATTGTCATAAATGCTCATTCATCACTTGTAATTTGTAACACTTGTAACTAGAACACGCAAACACTACATTAGGGGGCTTTCACACTGGGCACATTTGACTTGAGTAGAGTGTGCACGAACTTCCAAGGGTATATGCAGCCCAAACGTCTGCCAAGCATGTGAGATAGCCTCAACAAGTCATCCTTTACTGTAATTGAAGAATTGTTTTGATTTTCACTGGGCAGCTCTGTGGAAATAGGCATATAGTGATTTTTGCTTTCCTGGTCTTAATCGCTGAAAAGGGAAAGACAGAAGGCATATCTGGCAGAACAGAAGACTGCCACCCACATGAACAAAAAACACAACATAAATTCCAGACCTGGTCCTCTCTTGTCCTTCACTGGCATTGCTCCTCCCTTTAGGCTTCCGCTTCTCCGTGAGATATGAGGCCGGTGTAGCGTGCATTACTTTCATTTTGTATGTTTCAAATTGTTAAAACATTATCCAATTCCCACCTCCTTCCCAAACTAATAACTGTGTTGCAAGGATGTTTTAACAGAGCTCTACTGAAGACACAGAATGCAGACAGTTTGGCATTGGCATGCCTTTATAGATTCCTGGTTCATGAAGATTTCTTGCGCTCTGATTCCATTCAAAAGATTGGTTCAATGACAAACATGCTTCATGATGGAATCACGCAGATGCGTTCCCATAGCGATGTTGCATGAGTTTCCTTGAAAGGGAACCAATGATTGTGTTTAAATTAACCATTTTTCAAGGTAGTTTAACATCCATTCACCTTTGACTTTTTTTGTGTAAGTTTTTAATTTCGAAGGTTGCTGGCATGATTTATCCATAACTGTTCAGGTTTGGTACACAGTGCTTGTGTGTGAAATTCAAACAATAAGAAAACAGACACAAATCAGAATCAGAACAAAAAGAAAAAGCAGTCTCTCTTGCTGTGCAGCAACACGTCCCTTAAGAAGCGATTCTACAGGTGTTGATCAGTAGATGAGATGAGAAGACTCCGCCCTGTTATCTTCAGTGCCAGCTGTCAGAGTTATAGTACAAGCGCCAGAGACAACAACCCTTGCAAGAAAGCAAAACAGAAAGAAAAAAACCGCACGTCCTTAGAGATGTAACAAATATATGGAAATTATGTGTAAAAAAATTGTGATATAGCCCGCACCCTTATATAACCCACAGCCCCCTTGCGGGATTTGTAAAATCTGGTATAACCAGCAGGTTATATGTGGGAAAATATGGTACTCAGGTCCATGCCAGGCTTCACCTGACAGAGCACAGTCTTTAAGAAAATGTCAGTCCTGCAAGGCTTGGGTGTCAGGGTAGGGCATGACTTTCAAGGAGGGATCAGAAGAAGGAGAGGGTTGAGCTGTGAATGTTTCTTTGAGCATCTCTTGTCTGCACAGAAAACCTTTGTTTACAGGATGTCGAGATTGAGATGCAAGGCGAACACAGGGTACGTGTCTTACCAACCTGCAGCCTTGTGCAATCTCTGTACGTCCTAATTTAGGGCCTATATTTGTTGTTGATTTGGTCATCTGAAAGACACCAGAAGATAAAAATAAAATCATTTTTAAGAGATCTGAGCAAAGTCGGATGTTTCTGAAATATGTACTTTATATTGTACTTTTCTTACAGTTTCTATTAAAATTTGTTAAAAGATTTCCTGTAGCTGAATCAGTAAGGCATTGGTGCTTACAACGCCAAGGTCATGGGTTCGATCCCAGGGAAAGCAAGAACTGATTCAATGTGTTCCTTGAATACAATGTAAGTCGCTTTGGATAAAAGCGTCTGCCAAATGAATGTAAAAGCAAAAGGACAGTACTGCACTATTTGTGTTTTAAAGAAACTGATCATTTTGAAAATGACTTACCAAAGTACGGTAACTTACTAAACTTAGTCATGAAAAATTCTGTTCAAATTCTAGCATTGTATTTACATGTGCAAAATAACTAAAATAACTAAATCAAAAAGTGCCTGTTATAATAGTTCTGTGCAAATGTGGATTGATTAACTGATGTTAAACAGTGGAGCTTCTGTGCGTATCATTGCCTATTGAACTTCTGGGACTTTTGGCTGTGGCCGTTCCAAAGGTCTGTGCAGCTGACGGATGCTGACTCGATCCACGCGGGTCTAATTGTCTGTTCTCTGGAAGCTGAAGTTATCGGCAGCTGCCACACGTTCAAACACTGAGGCACCACCCAGCACAGCTAACCAGAGCAGACTAATTGCAATGGCCTTTTCATCATCTCAAATCAACCACTCCTCTGCACTAACACAGGGGAAGAGGTGTCCATAAACACACACACACACACAATCTCTCTGCTTTTCACAGATGGACAGACTGTAACGTTGCCTGTATCATTCTCAAGTCAGCTAGTCTGAGGAGTATTTAACAGAGAAACATGCTGACCTCCAGTGTACACCACTACCTGCCAGCCTTAACCCAATTTCAGCAGCCGTTTAAGAGGGCAGGGAGGGATGAGTAGAGAGGGGGGCTGAAGGTTCATTGGTACTGGAGGGTCCTGGCAGCTGGACGGTCTGTTTGACATTAGATCAATAGTGTCCGCACTTGGGGTGCAGTCGGGTTGACAGCAATGCACGTGCCATAATTGGACCAAAGATGCAGCTAGGTCCATCCAGCCACCCCCATCAGCCTAATATCACCCCCCACTACTTTTCCAAACCAGACTAGACCCGTGCATCCACCGGCCCTCCCCCCTCTAGCACTGTCACATCTGTCATATGTCATCCCAAACCTCTAGTGTCTCCACAGGAGACTGGTCACTCCTTACACTCATTTCCTTGGGTCTTTCTTTCATTTTCTTTTTCTCGCTTTCTTTCCAGGAGTCATGCAAATGTCCACTTAAGGAGATGAATGCCAACCATATTAGGGCTGTTCTTCATGCTTTATGCAAAAGATAGATCTGTGTCATCTGAAGATTTCACGGGAAGAAAGTCATCGTTTATTTGCCAAGATGAGTCTGCCTGTAGAAAAAAAGAGATGATTTGGTTCAGCTTATTAAAACTGAAGGGAAGAATACACAACAAGCCTCTTGTGAAGAGTAACAAACAATAGACGAGCCATAGATGAGGTGACTATACATAAGCCAGAAGAAATGAATAATACCAAAATGTAAAATATGGCAGCTGAGAGGTCCCTCACCCTGTTTCCAATCTCAGAGATTTTTGTATCGCAGTCTCACGCAGGGACTTGCATATTTCTAGAGCAAATATTGACTGAAACCTTCGGTTGAATTTCAAATGAATGACTGCAAGATTTCATTCAAAGCCATGACTGAGATATTTGTGCAGAGCAGCAGCCCTCACCAAAGAGTGTGATAATTCCTCCTCACCAGAAAGGGAGGCCAGGCGTTGTTCTTCCGTATGATTTCTGTATCTCCTTGCAGTTTAATCTAAAAAGGTAGACGGCATCTTCGATTTCAGTGGATAGCCCTTTTGAAGCTTAAACAGAGAAAGTATGCAGCCTGATTTATTTTATCTGAAGAATGAGAGGCTTAGGCACAATCCCATAAAAAGGGGAATTTTACTTTTTGAACAGATGAGTGAGATATTTAGCCCACCGAGACTAAAAGGTTTTCCTTCACTAACAGCTGGGAAGCTGTATGACTGTCATTTCTTTATCTGGAAAGCCAAAAAGCTTTTTCAAGCATCAAATGACAGCATGAGAGATTTTAAAATGCAATCACAATCAGATTAACACACGTTTTCACACTATAAAGGAGAAGCTATTAGCAAACTTATCATCAATATGCACCTATTAGGAGAGGCTTGTTTGTGATGGAAATCTGTTTGAATTTTCTCTGAGACTCAGGAAAAAAAAATGTATTCTGTTCATGCATATAATTGAAGAATAACAGTGGTTACCATCATGGTCCACAAACAAATCCCTCTCAAATTTCATTTGCACTCCTGTTTACTCAAAGTTGCCATGCCATGATGGGATACATACTGTCCTAATTTGAAAAAACTGATATAAAACAACATATAATAGTGTATTTGTATGCCTTTTTTTATGAACAAGATCAGTGTAAACATTTCTCAAAGTTATTTTGTTTTACAGGATATGCAGTTTTAACAGAACATGAGTAAATGATAACAAACATATTATTGACCTATATTATTGACAAACATATTATTGTTCTTCACCTGTGTTTCAATCCATTGAGTCTTTACCATTTCAGAAGATGCGTAATAGTAGTGTAACCATATGACATGGATAGGCAGACAATTGGGAGGGATACAGATGCTCAGAATTAGTAACAACATCTTTTTTTTCTGTATAAAAGAAACAGGTTTCTTAATATGTCAAACTATGTACAATAAGTATTTAATAGGCTACTCAATGAAAAGAGTAACCACAACTACAAGCCAAGTATACTCAGAAAACTTAATTGTGCGTGATCATCTTGACTTAATTGATTGTGCTTGACTTAATTGTATCTTGATCAAAAGTACCTTTCTGTCAGTATAAGTCAAATAAAATTTAGTGCGTTTTTAAGCATTATTCTGAGAAACTGAAAGTATTGTTTTTTGATATTTGGTTTAAATTTAGAAACATTCTAATTGCACATTTGAATAAAACTATTTTTTGTAGGGGAAAGATTAAGACCTACATACAAAGACCCATGAGATAAAAGTCCACAGATACGTACATGTATACTGCCTATTAGAGACAAGAGGTGGCCAATGCTGACAATGCTGTCATTGTGAAATGGAACTAATCACACACAAGCAGGGACACACACACTTGCATCAAGGGGAATAATGTCACTTGTCTTGGTTCTATGTCAGGCACCTTTTCCCCACAGACATTGTGCTTACTTCTACATGTACTCTGGTTCACTGGCCTAAAATATGTGCTTAACAAACAAGGAGATGGGAGGAGGGGTAAAAAGAGAGAGAGTTGGTGTGTCGTGGCAGGTCTGTGTTAAGTGATCTGTATTCCATGTGAGTCCACAGTTCCCTAACCCTGTGAAATTAACAACACATCCCTCCTCTGCGACCTCCGACCTCTCACATAATACCACATCCAACCAGCGCCATGCATGAGTGTGTCTGTGTAATGTAAAAGGGACCCAAAATGTCCATGTCAATGTTTTCATTAAACACTGCCTGGAGAGCCAAGGTTCTGCTGCTAAACTAGAGACCACGACGTCCTTTATCCTCTAACCGAAAGTAATAGCATTATTCTTTGTGAGAAATGACATATTTTATTTGTTATTCTTTAATACAGGGACAACAACTATAGAGATTATATTCTGATCAGATACAGTGGAATTGTAAGAAACCTGTCATGAACATTTCTTAGCCATATTTAACCCAGATACAGTATAAAACATGCATACATAAATACAATTTTTTTTTGCAAATGCAGAACACAAGGGCAGCGAACATTTAATATTCAAAAATGTTATAATTGAGAAAAAATAGACTAGTCTGATACATCACAGTATTGAGTATTTAGGGGAGAAATGTACATTTATTTTCACAAAAAAAATGGCACACTGCTTAAAAAACGTAGTTTTAAACAATCAATCTTTTTTGCATTTTTTCCATATGATGATCCAAAGATCAAATATGAGCCGAAAATGTTTCACAATACGTACACGTACACGTACACACACACACACACACACACACACACACACACACACACACACACACACACACACACACACACACACACACACACACACACACACACACACACACACACACACACACACTCACACCTTCACAACTAACACTGGTCTTAGACAAAGTGTCGGAGTTTCAGATCTAGGATGAAGCATTAAATTGAGGATAAGAGGTTCTGAATGAGTGTTTAGTGAACATAATTTCCCATAGACCACCTGGAGGATGACAGCTTACAAGATAAGGAGCGAGTCACAAACTACTCCGTCGCTAAAGCAGAGATTGGCAGCTGAGAGTAAAACCTGCAAACTGACCTACACGTGAGACCTCCTCACCTCTGCCTCATAATCACCAGTCTGAGGGAGGCAGCGGCTCGCTAAAAGGCAGCAGCAGCCATTAGAGTGCTGCTTAAAACTCCACTTAAATATCTCTTTATGGACGATTACTTAAACTGGGGTTTGGTATTTAAATGACACTTTCAGGGGCTTTCATCTGTGGTAATTCAATTGCTTGCTGGCATCGACTGAGGCTCCATTGTTACAAAAGATGAGCAAACATCAGCTAGAGGTGGTGAGAGGTTTCTAGAGACAGCTATACCCACAACCAACTTCCCTGGTAAATACAAGAAAAAAGCTATTCCTATTAATTTCATATTTCTCTGTGACATGCTTTTCTATAAGAGAAATCGCTCTTCCCTTTTGAAATAAAAAAATAGCCATGGACACGCTTTTCAGTGCTTTTCAGGTTAGTTTGTATTTTTCTAGTGTTGGCATAAAAAGACGCGCACGTTTGTGTAGCAGGGCCAGGGCCCAGGTCCCCCAGCAGGAGGAGGCTTGGATCAGTGGAGACAGCCGTTAGCCTAGGGTTAGCTGGGCTGGCACTCCAATGCTGTGACAGGGGACAGGGGCGATGGAGTGGAAAGTAGACAGCAGGGTTTGTGAATGTTGTACTGGTCGTTCTGAACAGCTGAAGCATTTAAAGATGGATGCCGCTAACTTGCCTGGGAGCAGTATAGAACCGAGTGTTGGCAGGACGCTACTGCGTGCATCACTTCCCCTTTCTAATTCTACCAGAAAGGATGTGGCTTATTGTTATGTGTGAGAAGTAGAATAACAGCTTTTCTGTCAAATAATTATTAAAAGATCAGTGTCAGTTATAGTTTACTCAAAAATAATTTACTTATGCTTAATGTTCTAGCAAAAAGTATATTTATTAAATTAAATATTTCATTTAATCTAACTGAGTGTGGCTCACAATATCACTCTTGTGAAAAAAAATTCAGATCTGAAAATGGACACTCCGATGACCCCCCCCCCCATTTTTTTGACATTTCCCACCAGTTCTACATTAAGACTTTTGACGTTCCAGACACACGCATTTCTGAAAGACATTTCAGAAACCATGATATAAGAGAGGGTGGTGTGTTTGAGAGAGAGAGAGAGAGAGATGGAGACTGTATACCCTTGCATCTGTGGGTCAACAGAAATACCAGCTCATGACTGAGCAACCAGACAGAGGAGTGAGAAGTCTGTCACAGCTGCCATAACTGACATAGCATCTGTGATCCAGCCACTGAAAGCTGGCGTAATTAGTCTGAAACAATCCGTTCTCAGAACAATATCTGAACACTCATACCACTCGAAAAGCACACGAAGAGCTCTTAATGGAAATCATTAATATACTATAAGCCAGAGCTCTACCCCTTAGAGAAAGATAGCAGTGATCGTTCATCTGAATTAAAGCATGCTGCGTGCCCACGTGGGCTCTTATCGTGACCCCACCAAGAACAGAATCAGTTAATCTTTGAGTGTCATTCCCTTGATGGTTCTCTGTCATCCCTAGACACATAATCCTGACTGCGTTACAATAAAAACTGTGGAAAAAACCTTGCCCCTTCCTGATTTCTTTTTGCATGTTTGTCATGCTTAAATTTTTCAGATCATCAAACTAATTTAAATATTAGTCAAAGATAACACAAGTAAACAAAAAATGCCATTTTATTATTAAGTGAACACAAAATCCAAACCTACATGGCCTTGTGTAAAAAAGGGTCTACCCCCTAAACCTAAAACTGGTTGGGCTCCTTAGCAGCAGCAACTGCAATCAAGCATTTGTGATAACCTGCAACGAGTCTTTTACAGCTGTGGAGGAATTTTGACCCTCACACCTTTGCAGAATTGTTTTAATTTACCATATTGGAGGTTTTTTAAACATGAACTGCCTTTTTAAGGTTATGCCACAGCATCTCAAAAGTAGATGGACTTGGGTGGAATTGCTGGGGCGTTTTGGATTTTGTCTCACTGCAGAACCCAAGTGTGCTTCAGCTTGAGTTCACGAACAGATGGGTGGACATTCTCCTTCAGGATTTGTTGTCAGACAGTAGAATTCATGGTTCCAGTAATCACAGCAAGTCTTCCAGGTCCTGAAGCAGAAAAATAACCCCAAACCATTGCACTACCACAACCATATTTTACTGTTGGTACGATGTTCATGTTCATACATCAGATGTAATGGGACACACCTTCCAAAATGTTCAACTTTTGTCTCATCAGTCCACAGAGTATTTTCACAAAAGATAGATTCTGGCAAAAATGAGACTAGCCTTAATGTTCTTTTTGCTCAGCAATGGTTTTTGTCTTGGAACTCTGCAACGTAGGCCATTTTCTGTTGGCCTCTTTCTCAAGATGGAGTCATAAACACTGACCTGAACTGAGGCAAATGATGCCTGCAGTGCTTTGGAGGTTGTTGTGGTGTCTTTTGTGACCTCTTGGATGAATTGTCACTTTGCTCAAGGGGTAATTTTGGTCAGCCGGTCACTCCTGAGAAGGTTCACCACTGTTCCATGTTTTTACCATTTGTGGATAATGGCTCACTGTGATTCGCTGGAGTTCCCAAAGCTTTAGAAATGGCTTTTTTCAAACTGATAGATCTCAACTACTTTCTCTCTCATTTGTTCCTGAATTTATTTGGATCTTAGTATGATGTCTAGCTTTTGAAGCTCTTTTGGACTATTTCACTATGTCAGGCAGGTGATTTTTTGATTGAGAACAGGTGTGGGAGTAATCAGGCCTCCAAACATAGGTTTGAATTTTGTTTTCCCTTAATAATAACAACCTTCATTTAAAAACTCCATTTTGTGTTTACTTGTGTTATCTTTGACTAATATTTAAATTAGTTTGATGATCTGCCACATTTAAGTGTGTCAAACAAGAAAAAATAAATCAGGAAGTCTTTTGTCACACGGCTGTATATTTCTTTCTCATTTTTTTTCTTTATTTTATTCAATTTAATCTATTACATTTTGCTGACATGGTTGCAAAAATTGCAGACATATTAAATAATATTATTCTAATAATAAAAATTTAAAAATATTTTATTTTATTTTATTAAAATTAAATACATTGAACTCATTGGGTGTTCACTCTTCTCTGAAGCATCTTCTTTCACTTCCACTTGTTCTGTTGAAAAAAAGGTAAGTGTTTCTATATTTCTATACATTGCCTGCAGCTTTTGTCTCTTCACTTTACTTTTTTTTTATATCCAACAGAATCATATCTTATGTTTATTATTCATATCTGTGTTTATGCATAATCACAGCTCAGAATATTTGAGTCAGTTTAATGAACATCTCCCTCTTTCTCTCTCTCCCTCTCCCTATCTCCCTCTCTCTAGCAAATGATGGTTTCTGTTAGAGTTTGTCTAATATGAAACAGGGCCACGGGGAAGGATTGCCAATGTTTGCCTGTGAGTTTACTCAGAGATGAACCAGAAACGAATCTTCCTCCTCTATATATATGCCAGACTTGATTTTAATTCACTGTAAAAGTACATCACACACACACATACACACACGTCTCTCAAGGCTTTGAAAATCAAGCATCTTTAAAGGTTGAATTAAAGATTGAAAAAGCATAAAGTTGAACAAAGCCTCAATTTCTCCACTGTGCATCTACCTTTATTAACCTTTTCTGTACCCTATATGTTTTATCTCAAATCTGTTCAAGTACAAAACAAAAATTAATCAACTATTTAGTTTTTTATTTATTTTTGTATCCTCATTCACAGATGCATTAGCCAAGACAGAAAAGCTTAAAATGTTGTTTGCTTTTGTTAAGGCTATTTTATATGCCAAGAAAAGGTCCGTAAAATTCACGGTGGAATTCCACCAAAAAGGAAAAAACAATCATTTGGATGAAGTGCATGGTTCATTCCACCCTAATTCCAGATTCAGACAGCATATCATGGAAATTTTAACAGTCATAGAGGATTAACCCGTGTGGGATGCAGGGGGTCTCGCTTGCCGCTAGATTTAGAGACATCAGAATCGCTGCTGTTCAGAGAGAGAGAGAGCGAGAGAGAGAGAGAGAGAGAGAGAGAGAGGGAGAGAGAGGGAGAGAGAGAAAATTTCATTTTCACCTATTGTTCTCCCGTCCTGACCTCCTCTCTTTTTGCATAATCATGACAGTTGAGCAGGAATATTTAGGCATTAATAATGAATTGCGTGAGGTTCACACTATCTATTCAGAAATAGAACCTAGTGACCTTCACACTGGGTGAGAGTCACTCAAAACAAGTGGCCATCCTTCATCCCCACAGGTCTTTCTCTGCAAACTATAATTTCAATTGAAATATATAAAGTTTTTACTTTATAGCACTTTCCACCAACTGGATGCAAAATTAGGGCTTGAAACCTTTGTTTTTATCAAAAAGGGGTGGGTGCTTTACATTTATAAAATTCAATGTCAGACTAAAATATTAAATGTACTGTGTTATTATCTGTGCATTTTGGAACCTTGGTTTTGAAACATTGTTTAAAAAAAATTAAACTAACAAAATGTATTTGTGTGATTTCATTACTTTTCAAACAAATGTCATTGAATAAACATCAAAATTAAATCAAGATGAAGTTGAGTAATAATTAAGATTTCATTAACAAAGTTTGGGAGGAGCACATTCAAATGATAAAGCCAATCAACTCGTCATCAAATAAAATTATTCAAATATTTATACAAATAAATAAACAAAACGTATATATTATTTTGACAGACGTTCAAAATTATAATATTTGTGCTTAATTTCAGATGTTCTTCAAACCCAAAGGGAAAAATACAATTTTAAAATGGAGAAGGTGGATATGTGTTTAGCTACTCATTATGATAGGCTTCTTATGTATAAATCTCAGACAACCACAGGCTTTGTATCAATAATGAAATTATATATAGTGTCTCATCTGGTGACTTGTTTGTATGTTTATTTATTAATTTATAAAGAGAAAACCGGCCATATTGGGCATCTGCAGCAGAATATATTGTCGATATAAAGACATTTATCTGAAAGGGCATTTTTTGAAGAAACTGGTTTGGACACAGTTGACACTCATCCCTGTGACACAGCAGTGAAAAACCACAATGGCCTGTTTTCATAACCACAGGCATAACCACAAAATATCTCAACAGGCACATAAATCCTGTCCGAACATATCACTGACACCTCCACTGTGCTACATGCATTTAGGAGATTATGAGCATTCAGCTCTTGTCTAGGACACCAGAGGGCTGCCTGAGACTGTCACAATGTGTCATGTGTCAGTAACATCAGGACCCAAGAGACTGGCCTTCAGGACTGGGAAACTGTCCACCCTCAAAACAAACACTTTATGACATCAGCCATACTAGATTTTGTTCAAATTAATTAATATGTGATATACTATTATATGGATTAGTTTCTATGTTTTTTTTTATGATTATGTCAAGGGGGGACAGTTATGATGAGCAGGCCCAGAAATCTATGAACTTTAATATTTACTGTGCTGATTTTGTAGGAAAATCTATCAGCAGAAACTGTACATTTGGTCAAATGTGTTATACTCTTAATTTACAAAAAAAAAAAACAAATTAATTTAAAAACATAATTTTACAAGGTGATAAATGAAGGTTAACAAATCAATTACATAACATTTTTATATTTAAAAAATACAATGAAAATAAGGGTCCAAACTTAACCTCAATCCTAAACATAACCACCAAAACGTGAAATAGTTACGAATTGCCATGCGATTGGCTTGAGATCACTTAAAGGTAGTTCCCTTTCACGGGAACTCGAGCTGCGTCTAGCGCTGTGGGAACGCGCCCGCGTGTATTCGTCATGAAGCACTTATATAACTTATATAATCTGACCCGTCAGGTGACACGGATGACGTCAGCGGGTGACGTCACGAACCAGGAATCTATAAATACAAGCCACGCCAAACAGACTGCAGCTCCTGTCTCTTCAGGAGCGCTCTATGTGATCTGTCCCTCTTATTTGGTGTTGTTTGTCTGTATACACAAGCATATATATATAGATATTATGGCGAGCCAGAACTTCAGACAGTGTGTGTATCCCTGCCCTCGCTATATCACGGGTGGTGATACACACCAGCTCTGTGTGATGTGTCTGGGAGCAGAGCATGCACAGGCAGCGTTTGAGGGCGCTGCCTGTCCCTCATGTGAGCAGTTACCTCTTAGGACGCTCCGCTCCCGCCTGGCGCTTTTTGAGGAGGGCGCCCAGGCTAGCGGTCCTCAGGGCTCTGGTCCCGCTGTTGCTGAGGCTCAGCGTCGATCTCGGTCCTGGGGATCGCAGATGGATCTGACGGAGGGGATTGAGACGGGCGCTGCCCTTTCTCAGCCTTCACCCGGCAGATCTAGTGCCGGCTCTCATGTGGAAGCACGCGCTGCGGCTTCTTCCGCTGTGGGTGAGGCACCGGCGCTGCAGCTATCTAGTTCCGAGGAACTAGATGCTGCATGCGCCAAGGCTGGGGATGAGGGCTCGTCACCTTTTTCCCCAGCCTATGATGAGCTGGTAGAGGTTTTGACTCGCGCCGTTGCCAGATTTTTTTCTTGCCTTCGCAAGCTCAGCCTCTGCATCAGGGTCTGCCGTTTTTTCCCGACCTCCACACTGAGGTGTCGAGGTCATGGAAGAAACCGGCATCAGCAAGAGTGCACAATCCAACCACCAAGATATATTCATCTGTTTTGGGTCTCAAAGAGTTTGGTTACGCGGCGCTTCCCAAGGTTGAGGAGACTTTAGCCACCCATTTGTCTCCTCAGTCAGCGTCGCTTAAGACCCCGACGCTACCCACCAGACCCTTAAAAACGTCTTCGGCTCTGTTGGGTAAAGCCTACGCTGCTGCTGGTCAAGCTGCAGCCTGCCTTCATACTATGGGGCTGCTGCAGGCTTACCAGGCAGACGTGCTTGGAGATCTTGATGAGGGCGGCGGTATCGGTCCCCAGGCAGTTTCAGAGTTGCGCCGGGCGACCGATTTATCTCTCCGGGCCAACAAAGAGACCGCTCGCGCAATTGGGCGGTCTATGGCAGCCTTGGTGGCTGGGGAGAGGCATCTTTTGGTTGAATTTGTCAGAGATGCAGGATAAGGACAAGAATTTCTTATTGGACGCTCCGCTGACGCCCCCGGGTCTCTTCGGCGACGCTGTCTCCCGCGTCGTCGAGAGGCACCAGGAGGCTTCTAAGCAAGTGGCGGCGTTTAAGAAACTTATCCCCCGCCGCCCTCAGGTCTCCGGGGCTGCTGAGCGGTGTGCAGAAGCAGAGCGTTGCCACCCGGACCCCTCCCCAGAAAGCGGAGGGCCGGGGGGGTCGCTCTCTTCCGCAGCCTTCTAAGAATAGGCCGGATCTGAGGACCGTCATTATCTCTAAGAAGGCTACGGGGAAGCGGTCCTGACGCCAGGTGCGTCGGACCGTTGAGGGCTGTCCCCATCGTGGTTTAGCAGTGTTCACCTCCGTCTACGGTGCCTGCCCTTCCCCGCTGCCCTCAGGGGGTCCGCTCACTAACCCTGCCACCTCGTGTGCTTCAGGGCGCAGCGGCTCCCAGCGAGCGTTTGTCCCAGTGTCTGCCTGGAAACGTTGCAGCACCAGGATGCTCGCTCCCTCCGAGGAGGGTCCTAGAGCTTTCGGCCCGGTCGTTCCCTGCCGGTTCGCACTTCAGGGCACCGAGTCGATGGTTCGGTCAATTCCAGAGGCCAGTCCCGAGGGGCTGGTTCCCTTAGTAGACTTTCTGGCAGCGTGGAAACTTCTACCGAATGTGTCTCGTTGGGTCCTGCGCACCATTCAATTTGGGTACACCATCCAATTTCGGACCTCACCTCCGAGGTTCGCGGGAGTTCTGGTCACTACGGTGGCTCCCGAGCAGGCTCTGGTGTTGGAACAGGAAGTAGTGACACTGCTAGAGAAAGGGGCCATAGAACATGTTCCCCCCTCAGACAGACAGTCAGGTTTTTACAGCCGATACTTCTTGGTTCCCAAGAAGGATGGAGGTCTACACCCTATCTTGGATCTGCGTTTGCTCAACAAGGCAGTATTGCAGCTCAAGTTCAAGATGCTTACTCTCAAGCAGATCGTTCCACAGATCAGGTCCGAGGACTGGTTTGTGACGATATATATGAAAGACGCGTATTTCCATATCTCCATCCTTCCTCAGCACAGGAGGTTCCTCAGGTTTGCCTTTGGGGACGAGGCATACCAATATCGGGTCCTCCCGTTCGGTCTAGCTTTATCTCCCCGCACCTTCACCAAGTGTGTAGATGCAGCTCTCGCACCTCTTCGCCTGCAGGGCATCCGTATTCTCAATTATCTGGACGACTGGCTAATCTTAGCTCAGTCGAGGCAGCTGGCGGTTCGGCATCGAGATGCCGTTCTCGCTCATGTGAGGGTGCTGGGCTTACGGCTGAATACGCCAAGAAGAGTGTTCTTTCCCCCCTTCAGACAACCACCTTTCTCGGGGTAGTCTGGGACTCTGTTTCGATGCGAGCGAGTCTGTCTCCCGCCCGCATGCAGTCTATCCTTTCAGCCGTAAAGCAGATAAAGCTAGGCCAGTCACGCACTGTGAAGCAGTTCCAGAGACTACTAGGGCTCATGGCAGCAGCGTCCAACGTTATTACTTTTGGCCTGTTGCACATGAGACCCCTTCAGTGGTGGCTCAGGACCAGGGGGTTTTCCCCGAGGGGAAACCCATTTCGCATGATCAAGGTCACGCGGCGCTGCCTTCGTGCCTTGGCCGTGTGGAAGGATCCCTGGTTCCTCTCCCAAGGTCCAGTGCTGGGAGCTCCTTGTCGTCGCCGAGTGCTTACGACGGACACATCCCTCACGGGCTGGGGAGCAGTTTTGGAGGGTCGCTCAGCGCAAGGTCTGTGGAACGGACACCATCGCTCTTTGCACATCAACTGTCTCGAGATGATGGCGGTCTTTTTTGCTCTGAGGAGCTTCCTCCCAGACATCAGGGACCATCATGTTCTTGTTCGGTCAGACAACATTGCGGTGGTCGCCTATATAAACCATCAGGGGGGCCCATTGTACAAGCTAGCGCGTCAGATCCTCCTTTGGTCCCAGGGGAAGTTGCTGTCTCTCAAAGCAGTTTATATCCCAGGGACTCAAAACGTGGGAGCAGACATCCTGTCGAGGCAGGGGCTGAGGCCCGGGGAATGGAGGCTCCAAACCGAGGCGGTGGAGCAGATTTGGGAGAGGTTCGGTCGAGCTCAGGTGGATTTGTCTGATTGTGGACACTGTGCACTCTGGTTCTCCCTGTCTGGGATGGTCAGAGCCTTTCTCCATCCTAGACCTGGGTATGTCCCTAAAGTGCCTACTTCTGCAGTTACTCCTGTGGTGCTGCAAGCCTTCTGTCCTCCCCCTTTTCGAGAACCGGACCAGGAACAAAATAATCTTCTCTGCCCTGTGCGGGCCTTGGATGCTTACGTCCACAGAGCTGCCCTGTGGCGTAGGTCGGACCAGCTATTAGTTTGTTTTGGCCCTCCCAAGAAAGGGGCGCCTGTCTCCAAGCAAAGAATGAGCAAGTGTATGGTCGAGGCCATCTCTCTTGCTTATGAGTCCGCCGGGTTGCCTTCGCCTTTGGCAGTCCGTGCCCATTCAACTCGGGGTATGGCCGCCTCCAAAGCTCTCGTCTCTGGGGCTTCTCTCAGTGATATCTGTGATGCGGCAGGTTGGTCCTCGCCGCACACCTTTGTCAGGTTCTACAGTCTAGACCTAATCTCCACTCCTGGGGCCCGGGTGTTGTCGTCTGAGGGCGATCACATCTGACAGGCTCTGGTCGCTATGGCAGCGTTGGTATTTTGTTCCCACAGCGCTAGACGCAGCTCGAGTTCCCGTGAAAGGGAACGTCTCGGTTACGTATGTAACCTTGCTTCCCTGAAGAGGGAACGAGACGCTGCGTCTCTCGGCCATACCTCCTTTGAGCCTGCCAACAGCGCCTACTTCAGAGACTGGGCTGCAGTCTGTTTGGCGTGGCTAGTATTTATAGATTCCTGGTTCGTGACGTCACCCGCTGACGTCATCCGCGTCACCTGACGGGTCAGATTATATAAGTGCTTCATGACGGATACACGCGGGCGCGTTCCCACAGCGCTAGACGCAGCGTCTCGTTCCCTCGTTCAGGGAACCAAGGTTACATACGTAACCGAGACGGGTAGGCACTTTTTTTAAACACCTTTTGTTATACTGATTGAATCTTTTTTCACATCCTGATAGCAATCAATAAAAGAAGAGTAAATATTAAATATAACAAAAATAATAATCAAAATAATAATCAAAATATACAGATATCTTCTGTGGAAGACACAGGACCAAATGCAATGTTATGATGTCCTACCTGCCTGTCAACATATGTATTTCCATTCTTCCTTACAGACATCACACATCATCAGTAAAGCTATGCAGAGTTGTAGACAGACAGTCACAGAGTGTACTTTTTCGTACACCTTTCTTTCCAAACTCAAAGCGCAAACTATTGTTTTCTAACTGTAACTGTAACTGTAACTGTAATTCTAACTATAAATTGTTAGACTAAACTAACTAAACTAAAATAAACGTTATTTTCACTTCTGCAGAATTACATATTGAGATTATATAATTTTACAGGTTAATATACAGTGCATTAAATGTAATCTCTTTTCCAAAATGTCCTTTACCTAAATGTGACTTTGTAAAGCATTGAGGGAGTTTTCTCTCTGCTCGTCCGGAGTCTAATACCTTATCCTGATTTGTAATGGTGTCTCAAAAATGGTCAGACAATATTCATTGAAGAGATTTTTCAATGTCACATATTCAGCAGGCAGTCTATATGTTGAGTCCTTCACACAGTACGAAAGTCACCACTGTCGCTTATTTAATACATAATCGTTTCTCAGTGGGTGTGAAGATAGGACGTCAGCTCTCCATTTGCAGATAGGAAAAGCAGGTGGGTTAGAGAGAGCAGTGTGAATATGGACAGGAAGATAACTACGCACTTAGGGTGTCTATGGAGGGAGATTACATCCTAAACAGGAGGTGATAGGGAAGGGATGTAATTGATCAGTAACAATTTTTTGTTGTCGGTGAGCTGGTCCGGGGATTTTTGGAAGGACTGGTGGATGGAGGGTTATAAACTGCAAGTCTGTTCAATTTTGGGAGAGACTCTGGATATTATCTCTCATCATGACCTTCTGCATTCACATCATGTCAAGGGTTAGTCCAGAGGAAAAGCTGGAGCCGGATCATCCCGGCAGGGGTTTAAGCTGAAAACATGGTGCTTGAGGAGATCTCAAACAGAGAGGTTCTCTCTCACTCTCCAGATGTCGCTCCAAGTACACTATGTCCAATCACAGTAGGCAGGCAAAGGTGTCTGACTTTAGTTAGAACACAGGCAGTTCTATGTTTCAACACTGCTGATGACATTTTCAAGTTTGGAACAGTGTTCAGATTTTGAGCTGTCTATTTATGTTTTATAATGATTTGATGGTAAAAAAAAAAAAAAAAAAAAAAAAAATATATATATATATATATATATATATAAAAGGTACACAGAAAAATCCTCAAAGAATAAAACTTATGTTGTAAAACAGCTTGAGGCTGTACCTTTAAAAACGTCTTTGTAGCTACTTTGCCAGTAAACATTCATAGTAGTACCTCAAGAGTACATTTTAATAATGTACTAACATAGTGGTAGATAAGGCATAGAGTTGTCCTTTTAAGGGTAATTCCCTAGTGACGATGTTGTACCCCTAAATGTACAAATTTTTACACACTTTTTTCTGTATCTATCTCAGGTGTCTTATTTGTTGTTCTAGTGATAAACAAGAATTAGTGAACAAATAATCATTTTTCTTTTTGTGAGAAACACAGCTAGCATGTCCTCTGCTGTTCCTGTTGGTCTGGGTTGGATGTGAACTGGTTAGAGCCACTGGAAGCCATCAGACTGTGTTAGTGTGGGCAGATCTGCTCTCTACCCACTGCCCAACCGGTCATAGCCACCAACACAACACACTATGATCTGCCGGGCTGGGACACAGGGGGCTGACAGGAAGCATTAGACAGGAGGAAAGTCTATTACTACCACACCTCTGCATGCAGTCATCGCTCCTACATGATCACAGTTTACAACACAACAGCAACAAAAAATAAAACACAAAGACACAAGCGTATCCTTTCTAGAAATTCCGATATTTTCACGTTTTCACTTTTTGAAAAACATTGGTTGATAATTTGTTTGATATTTCGGTAACACCCTTATACATAAAGCATTATAAAAGGATGTTAATCCTTGTAACTCACCTTATAACGAATTGTGCATTATGTGTATAATGTAATGCAAATGGTCTCTAAGAAAGTTACAATACATTACAGTACTAATCTATTCATTATTATACCTTTAGAAAGTATAATGCTTTGGAACACATAGCAAACAACCAATTTATTACCAATACATTATAATGAAAATACATAATGCATTATGATGTACATTATGAATACATTAATCGTGCATCATACATAAAGGCCTTAAAGGTGCAGAATGCAATCTCCGTTACACATGCAATGCAAGAATGGATGTCAATATATCATAGCAGAGGCCAAGCAAAGTAACACTTCACAAAAAATAAAGCGATGATGATGAACGAACAATGACACTCAAAACTGTCCTGTCACCACGGCTAACATTTCAAAAACAGCATTACTTGGTTTTTTGAAACCATTACCAATGTTACACAACTCTTGTCAACGTGAGTTGTGTTCTGTGTAGCATGCGGTTCGTGTTTACATCGACCACGTGCTTTCATGTTATTGCATTTACATTACATTTATGCATTTGGCAGACACTTTATTCAAAGCGACTTATATTGTAAGCACCAATGCTCTACTGATTGAGCTATACGTGTTGTGCGCCGTCTTGGCATCTTGTTTTGTGTGTACACGTGGCTTATGAGTGTTCTCATTGGCTTTGTGTCATGTTTTGTATTTGTCTTGTCTGCCCATTTTGTTTCCTCGTTATGGTTTGATTTCCCCCACCTGTTTGCCCCACCCTCATTTACCTGCCTTGTGTTTCTCTATTTATTCTCCCTGCGTTTGCTCTCTTGTGCTGGTTTGTTGTTAGTTGTCATTTGTTGCTACGTTTCGTTTTGAGTCAGAGTAAAGTAAAGTAAAGTAAAGTAAAGTAAAGTAAAGTAAAAGTCAAGTCAAGTCGAATCTTAGTCATGTTTTTCCCCTCAGTTGATTTTGTTTGTCTTTTGTTTTAGTTTATAATCAATAATTAATAATAGCCCACTATACATTTTTGGGTCCTCACCTCTTCTCCTCCCTTCACCCACAATTCCAGTCAAAAGGGATTTATTTGGGACCAACTTTTTTATATGATTTTTAATTTAGCATTTATGATTTTTTTTTATGTTCTCAACAACATATAACATGTGCTTGTTGTGACATTTTTGCTAAATAATACTACTTATCTTGCAGGGGTTGCATTTTCCAGTTTGCATGCTCCTTGAAATTTAAACACTGGTGTGGCTAGAGCTCAACGGTTACACAATTCAAGTGATTAAAATATGTGCTTCAGATCAGATCAGCAGACAAAGTAGAATCCGTGGGGTCTACAATACAAGGACTTCATGACTACCTTCATAGATTTTGAATCCTACCTTAATTGTAATATTTGCTCAGATGATAATAGTTATCTACACATTTTATCACCACTGTAAGTAATTGGGGAAACCTTTAAATAAAATAATACAGTCCTTTAAACCAGGCTAAACTCTCCTACAGGAAGTACCACCCAGAGGAGTCTCTTCTTATCCCATTGTGGGGGAATCATTATATTCTTTAACAGCTCTTCATGAGCAGCCAGTCAGTACCCTCCTCTCTCTCCAACTGCACACATCTCAGAGAGCATTTAAAACAACAAAGTAGCGATGGGCTGCAGCTTCATCCACGGGAGAGAGACGCCTCTTCCCTTCCTGCCTTTGAAGCTCCAAGGAGCCATTTAATCAATTATTAATCAAAGTGCTGTGTGGAACTCAAAGACACTCACTTATGCTGTAGATGCTGTAAGGGGCTTCAGAGAGAAGATTTCAATGTGTCATCATTGAGGTGTGTCTGGTTTTAATAAGGTGGTTTAAGGTACATGTGCACTCAGTGAAAGGTTCCTTTTAAGGTTGAGTTCTACAGTGGAAACACGACATGCCTGACTAGCACAGATTAATGGGGTGTAAATGAGAATCTAGGTGTTGGAGCGCTACAGAGTGAGAAGTCAAGAGTGGCTACAAAGCCTCGGGGAAGAGGATGTCTTACACGCTGAGGAGGATGCTTTTGTCAATTAATGCAATGCTCAATGCACATACTAAGCTTGATAGCCATGAGGAATTCAACTGTGAAAGCTTAAACGGCAGCAATTACATCCGTGTATGTTTGTAATTGCTTTATTTCAAGTGTAGCCCTCAATAGCACCACCAATTCATGAAAACTTTGTGGCTCAGGCACTGGTCGTGGAGAGACAAAATTTACAGATAACTTAGACTACACAATGAGAGCAAACACAACTTCTGTGTATATAATAGAATTGTTTGTATGGAATAGTTAAATTGCATACAAATAGTAGTTTCAGACATTATCCGAGGTTGTAGAGACATAGGTGAGATGATATTTTCTCACTTATTTCAAATGAATAATTTGAAAAGTCAAGACATTATGTTTCTGGAAAATGTTTTGCAAAACTCGAGAAAGTATTGTACTCAATACTACAAGAAAGTATTGTAAGATCATAAAAACTACCCAGTTCAAATAAAAATCTTTATATGCTTTCCATTTAATCACACTGCACTCTATGATGAATAACTGACAATTCTTAATCTTAATCTTGAAGTGTGATAATACTTGACAGTATGACTTTGATAAAATCCTGTTAAAGAGCATTTAAAACTACACCACAAACAACACAGTGGAACACAGCACTGCAGAACAAAGGGGCGATGAAATGAAAGCACTGAAAATGTGTTTATCAATGCATTGGCATTACTCCCCAGGCCCACAGGAACACAATGGGAGTTAGTTCATTTGATAGAATTGATTCCAGGGGTCACTGTATGGGGCATGAATCCCTCAATTCCATTTATGAATAGAAATGGCACCTCTTGCAACTCAATCCAAACATTCTATAAAAAATTAATCCGTTTTCTTTCAGATTTTTTCCCGCCATTCTGTCAGTCTTTTAGTGTTAGACAAATTGAAGTGCGCGCTCAGAGGGAGGCCAGCAGTAAGTGGAGAATCCATTTGCCCAGTCTATCTATCGGAAGAGAGCAGAGAGCCGACGTTCAAAGACGGCAGCCACAATACAGGTGACACCAGGTCAGTCTCTCTTCCTGTCCATCACCTGCATGATGGGATTGTTCTCAGTGGAGGAGAAGCTCTGTGAAGCTCAGGCTCTTTTTGTGATGGTCATATCTTCTGATTGATAGCTTCATGGCCAGGGCCAATGTGGCCTTTTTAAATAATTTATGTTGCAATTGCTGTGGACAACTGCTTTATAACAAGAGTTGTTATTTTTACACTGACTCAACGATCAATAGTTTAAAAGACATCGGACCTGGACTAATGAACTTCTTAACAAGGTCTCTGGGGGGTGAAAATAATTACTGCTAAGCCACTGAACTCCATGAGGATAAATCTATTCTCATCTTCTAACACAAAACAGTAGTGAAATAAACAGAGAGTACTGGAACATGTAGGAACATATTTGATTAATTGATTTAGTTTTTAATCATTTTACTTCATGCATGTTTCTTTCGTGGTATTGGCACTTGTGCTGATGGGACAAGAAAATATATGGTTTTTATATTGAACACTGGAACCATTATTATTATTATTATTATTATTATTTTACCAAATGGCCATATTGTAATTTACTACTGTCAAACTGTGAATGGAGGCAGTGTTAACTCAACACATATCTAGAGGTCATGCATGTAAGATCACATGAGTCCTGTTCTTCACAATAGAAATGTACAGTGTCATGCTTGATATGCTTTGGCCCTTGTTCGTCCATATGTTTTGCGTCACAGACAGGCATATTTTTCTCTGTGCAGCATACAGTACTCCTGAACCTCGTAAATCAAAGCCTGTATTCACCCTGCTTTTAACCAAGTGACAAATTGGCCAAACAATACTGCTTGAATTCTTATTAAGCTTGATTAATTCATATCATTAGTTAATCACACAACAGCTCATAAAATATAGTAAATTAATTTCTATAATGTGATTAATTTGTGAAACACTTGAATTAACATCAATAAATCAATAGGTGAATCAATTACATTACCATTTTTAAATACAAAGTTAATAGTGTGCTTTAACTAGTGCTGTAGAGTTGATCATCTATCATGTGATGTTAGAGGGCCAAAGAGAGCAGTTCGAGTGTTCAATGATCTGAAGGCTTTTCTGCAGTCGCTCAATGGGTCAGAGCATACAGGAATCTGGAAATGCTGTGCTTCTCTTAGAACGGTAAACAAACACATTTACTCTCTTTTAGCTCCATGAAAAAACTAGGTGATGGATTGTAGTTATATCCCAAACTTCAAAACGCAAGTCAGTGTTAGAATACTTTCACTCAGGCTCTTGATTGGGAAAATAGTGGGTGTATGTTCACATCATAAGTTTTGAAGTGGACAAAAAAAAATACAATTGTAAACCATGTCCAAAAATCCCTAGTATATCCCAAGTCTTCTAAAGCCACAAAATATAGCTTTGTGTGAAGAACATACACAAAATTGTTGTCATTATTGACTAAAATTCCTAAAAGTGGGCACATTTTAACATTTTCATTTTTGGATGAACACCATGTCAAGTGCAATGTGCAATAAGATTCCAGCGACAAGCAACTTTTTTGTCTACACTGGTTTGGTAAATGTGATTTATTTTTGGTTTATAGTTGAGTTTTTTTGGTGTCATTTTTATTTACTTATTAAAATGTTTTGGAAACTTTATGCCTCTAAGAATTCATTGTGTGAAACTACCAAGAGCAGTACCGTGGAAACAGAAATGGAGCTAAAAACAAATTGTTGTGTCACTTTTTATTTCACAAGTTCACACTTACATACAATCAGATTATTGGTTATGTGTATTTGGTGTGCTGTCCAAGGGAAAGCTCAGATCCCGTACCCAGAGTTCCCCCTGTCACGGCAGATGTGTACCTGTAGACTGTGTGGCACTAAATATATATTTATGATGGACAGTGGTGTAAAATGTAAATAAAGCTGTTGGAATAATCAAAGCACATAGGATGTGATGGAATAGAGAAGAGAACAAAAGACTCTTCACCATTGTAGGAGCAGATAACACAGCTCTTAGCTTGCATAGCAATCTCAGCACCAGCTTGGCTTAAGCAGTCACTACATGCAGTTTACGGCCCATTCTCTCGTTAATAATCCTGCTCTCCGCCGCAGCTGTCCAATATCTGATGTTCTGAGCAGGCAGGGGAGAGAAGGAAATGTCACCTGATGAAGGAAGAGAATGTTCTTCTAACTTTGGTTTAGGTCCAGGTGAGTTAAGTTTGATTGGACTTTGTGTTTGCGCCACTGGTCCTTATGAAAGTACGGTAGTGGCTTTGACAGGTCCCTCTTTCTATGCCGTCGATGTATACAGAGGATTTCGTCGCTCAGAAGTGAGAGGAAAAGGTTAGGGGGACTTGTTCTCGGCTTTGAGACGGGAGTGAGCATGCTACTCTAATTGCTGCCGTTCAGATGAGGGCAGAGAGACATGATACTTTTCAACACGCACCGTTCCGCTTAAAGCTCTCTCAGGATGTTTTCACACGAAATCTAACACTTTAGTCCAATATTTTATGTGCAAATTCTTTAATTCAGGGTAAAGGCAAAGAAAGTGTCAAAGTAATACATGTGACAATTTTGACATTGTAGAAAGGACGCTGAAGCCATGAAGAAGCCTTCATATGCACTTTCAATTATTTTCTCGTTGCTCGAAATAGACGGGTCTTCAACGTCTCTGCATATGATGCCAGTTTGAGTTGCCAGTTTAACATTCATCTGGCATCACAACGTGCACCGTTTCCTCAGATTTGTAACTTAAATCCTCTGTAAACCTACGCCAACACAGGAGAATATATCATTATGTTTCTAAACATGCAAACCGTTCATTCATCGCGATATCATAATAAGTTTAAACCCTCATTCTGAGTTTGCATATTTTGATTTAGACATTCTTTTTTTTGTGTTAAATACAGTGAATGTAGCATTTCTATCATAATGAAGTGGCCATATATTAAAGGGATGATCTTACCATTAACAGAGAGAAAAGAGAGAACATACAGAAATGTATTTTATTGGTTTAAGGCTTTTAATCAAGCCTCAAAACAAAATTTCTTGCATGCTTTATATACACTTGAACCAGCTTATCTGGCAACCCTAACTGCACACTGTATTCACAGATTAAAAGTGGTGTAATTTCTGTATTCCATAGTAATACAGAATATTCTGTTTTCCAAATTTCTGTATTCCATATTAAAAGTTGGTTAGCCAGTCAAGATTGCACAGACTTCAAAAAATTTTATTCACAATATTACTACGATTAGCGGAAGTGGCTCACCTGAAATCTGACACATTATATTTTTAAAAAAATGTGACGCCTGCTTTTATGAAAAGATAAGGTGGATAAAAATAACCTAATTTGGTACTGTTTAGTACACAAGGTGCACATTTCACAGTGCTTGAACATACTTATTTATTTTGTACAGTCAAAATTAAATTTAGCATGACACATATGCTGTTGATAGAGGTTTAGTTGCTTTTAACCGGGAAAAATCTTTACAAAACCATAATCTCTCTATTGCTACTTCAAAGAACACATAAACCCTTTCAAGTAAATAATGCCAACATTATACCTACATTAACTCAAGAGCTCTTGTTCAGAATCAAGAATAATAAATAAGGAGAAATTGCAAGAACCAAAGGAACGGTCATAGAATCCTTATTACTCAATTCATTCAGCTTCATCGACTCATCATATATTCGGCACATGTAACCCCTCTAAATGAATTTTATAGTCTTAAATGACATTCTCCAAAAGAAAACAAAAATGCTTCACAGGAATAAAAAGGCTTACCAACTTGAAACAATCTGTAATTATTGAGGTATTAAATCAATTCATTCCTTTGCACCAACAGTTACGCAATGCTTCAGAAAATAATTTGCCATGTAAATCTATTCTGTCTCTCAGACGACAGAGCGTAGTGCCTGAACCCTAATGACAGCAGCCTGGAACTCACACACAGTAAACAAAATGTTTAGCAGAGGGAGGAATATTAATTATAACGTACATAAGTGTGTTATCTTGGAATACTCTGTTAGAAGAAGGGGTGGGAGAGGAAAGGGGTAATGGTTGGTTGGAGGGGGGAGGGGGATGCCGTTTATGAATCGCAATAGGTGCAATGAGTCTCTCTCTAACCCTTCCTCAAGGGAGGAGAGAGAAAAAGAGAGGGGCGGCTGAATTTATGCTGTTAAACCCCCGCTGATTGCCAAGAAGGTAAAAGAACCAATGGCAGCATCAGTGGTTTAATTTAAAGTGTGTTTCTCACTAGACTGCCCACAACACTTAATTAAACTCTCCTGTTTTGGCAATGACAAATGCTGCCGAGCAAGAGGACGGCAGGCAAGCTGACGGAGGCCGCTGTAATTTCTTTCATGTGCAGCGACAGCCAGATTCAGGTCAGAAAGTGGAGAATTAAAGAACTAAACAAGATTTCTGCTCACTGAGGGCCCCACGACAGGCTTTTCTTTCACATGAATACTCTCTCTTTATTTGCCCTCATTTAACGGGAGTTCTGTCATAGATTTATGGGGCTTGTGGAAATGCACCATGTTTGCATAGATCTTGCTTTGCTCTGCTGTACTTCCCATTTTCACCTCACTTTTGAGGAGAATTTTCAGCCTGTCAAAGCAGCAAAAGTCAGTGCCGTTTCGTACCTTACAATGCGTCGACACGTTGCGAGATTGCAATTCATATTGTAGATTTAAGAAGAAAAAAAAGAGAACATTTGGGCAAGAACATGTAACTTTTGTTCTTATGTGGGGACATTTGTCATGTGGTCTCTGTTGAGTGAATTGTGGGCTGTGGTAATCAGGCACGGCGTGTGTATTGCCTGAACATCAGCATGACGACCCTTTAATACAGTCTGGACTTACATACTGTACAATGTCATCTACTTTACGGAAAACAGAAACCCATTTACTACAGCTCAACAGCTTATTTGGTTGTGACACAGCCCCAAATCCATCATTCGTGCATTTCCAAAGAGTGCTTGAAAGTCGGCCCTGAAACAACTCAAAGGCAGGAACCAGACGTGTGAAATAGACTCACACAGAAACACAAAAGCTGCCACACTACTGAAATACAAACACATTTATGCCTTTGAGGCATTCTGTAATGCAACACGCACTTTCCTCTTTCTCATAAAATGGTATGACTCGATATTAGGGCAAAAACATCATTTTGTTTTAGATGTGGCAGCATTACCTTTAAAAAATAAATTCAGCTCTTTGAGTTGAGAAGTCACATTGCTACTCTTTTAAAATGAAGAAAAAAATCACTGCAGTAAATATGCATAAAAGTAGCAGAAGCATGATTTTTTTTAAAGACACAATTTTTGTAGAATAATGCATGCTTGTTTTTGGTTGGGTAGATACTCTGCTGAACAGTGCATGATATTGTTCAATATTGTATTGCCAAGCCACATATCAACAAGTCAAATTTTGGAATAAAGATCATTAGATGTGTGATGACTGTTGCACTGATGAGTCTACTGGATGGTCCTCTGAGCCATATAATTAGACTAATGACGGGGTGACTGAGTTTCACAGGCTGTATTAGAGAACTGATTAACAGTTCTTGATCTCTGTTATCGTGTCAAAATCTTCCACAATTGATAATTCAATGACTAATGAGTCTTTTGGATTTGTGCATTTGGTATTAGTATGTGCTCATGTATGTGCATGTATATATATATATATATATATATATATATATATATATATATATATATATATATATATATATATATATATATATATATATATATGTGTGTGTGTGTGTGTGTGTTTGTGGTCTTTAAAACGTTGTCAAAACAATGCTATTCTATTTTCTATTCATTTGCATTTCCAGATTAGTTAATACAGTTGCAGAAATGCATGAAGCTAGACTCTACCTGGTTTGGGACCGAATATTGATTTGTAATTAATGATTTTATATTTTTTTTTATAAATTGTTTACCTTTCATGATTTTTCTTCATTTTCATAACAGAGTTAAATGGCTGAGCTTGATGTAAACATTCAACACTACAATGTGTATAGCAACTAGAAAAAAATTGAATGAGATTATTCATATTTATGCTACTTCTTGGATGTCACTAGATTAAAGAATGTTACAATGTTCATGCTTTACAAAATAGTTGCAGGATTTACAGGTAATGCTAAGGTAAAACACACAGGTAATTTAAGATTTATTAAGATTTGATGTTAAGATTATATTTAATCTGAAAAGAAGACACTAAAACGAAGAGAGCTTGTGAGTGAATTAATGCTTTTATAAATATATGTGTGTGTGTGCGTTAGAGAGAGAGCGAGAGAGAGAGAGAGAGAGAGAGAGAAAGAGAGGGGGGGGGGGGGTATCTGGTGGAGTTAAGTGTGCAGCACTTTTTGTGTTCTCCAGCACAATCCATTAATCATAGCACAGTGCGGCAGCCATATTCTTCTGTGTAGTGGCTGTACTTTCATTACAGGAGCCTAATTAAATAGCTCTGTGAACTGGAATCTGAGATTCCTCTGTTACAGATTATCATTAATTATGGTGAAAGAGCTGGGAGATGTTGGACTCAATTATACCCAGCTCAAGGCTGGCATGCTGTGATTCATGGCCCTCGCCTGCACACCAACGCTTCTCCGCCGCTTATCACACCATCCCACTTCTGTAAATTGGGCACTGCCAGCCGACACACAGAGAGCCATGGGCAGTGTACTTCATTACAAGCATGTTGGAGAAGCACAGACCAATTAAGGGTCGCAGATTTGCTGGGAAGGACAGAGAAAAAGATTATTACTGTTTGTGTGTGTGTGTCTTACTTTTAAGAAAATATTCAGAAAAAAAACAGTGTGTGATTGCATTTTTTTCTTTTCTCATAATTAATCTATTGCACTGAATAATGACAACATAATACAGTAATACCTCGGTTTACGAGTTTAATTCGTTCCAAGAGCGAGCTCGTAAACCAAAATGCTCGTACACCAAAACATTTCCCCCATAAGAATGCATTAAAAATCAATTAATTCGTTCCACACGACCATAAATGCCCATTTTAAATATTTTGTTTTTGTTTTACCCTATTAATTACAGTTAAAATTATAAACATTAAGATCTCATATAAATACTATTTATATTTATATTTATAAATACTAATAAAGACAATTAAACTCTAAAAATACTTGACAATTTGCTGTAACTCACTTTGAGCAGCGTCTGCTGGCATGAAGGAGATGAGAGACAGAGGAGGGAGGAGGAAAACACAAAACCTGGATTCAAGTGCAAATTAGTGAATTTATTAAAATAGTGCAGAAAACATATGAATATAATCCAGAGTGAAAGTCGTGGAACGGGAGACGCGCGCGCGACCACCGCGAGCTCAGAGAGACCCGCGCGCGACCACCGCGAGCTCAGGGAGACCCGAGAAAAAAATTTGCTCGTACACCAATACAATGCTCGTACACCGATTCGACCTCCCATGCTCGTAAACCGATTTGCTCGTATACCAAGTCGCTCGTAAACCGAGGTACTACTGTACTTTATTATAAATACTAAATACTTCATTGCACATAAATGCACATAAACAGATGTCAGATGTCGGAGGATACATTTATTTGCCATCTATATTTGCCAGGCAGTTCTTGTAAGGACTAGTTCACCCCAACACTTTAACTGTGATATTAGTCACACTTATGTGTGACTTAAAATGTTAACACATAGACCCAGTTTCAAAAACAGGGTTTAGATTAAGCCAGGATAAGGCCTTAGATCAAGTTACTTTTATACATGCATCTTAGAAAAAAAACTACAACTGTGTGCATCTTGAAACAATGAAAAAAAATAATGCAAATGGCATGTATGAAAACATACCATTGCAAGTTGCTTTCTGTTAAAACAGCTCAAACAGGCATTTTTAGTTCATTATGGAGTGCCTCAGGACTGTTTGCTTTTCACCCTGTACATGCTACCATTAGGCACCTTTCACTGTTACGCTGATGATGCTCAGCTCTATATTTCTTCTCATTCTGATGAAACATACCAATTTACAAAATTAACAGAATGTATATCTAAAAAAACAGAGATTCTAATTATTAGACCAAAAACCTCTGCACGTAATAACCTAGAACAGTGGTCACCAACCTTTTGAAACTGAAGATCAACCTCCTCTGCCTAAATGAGAGGCAAGAGCGACTTGTTGACGAGGGGTGGGTGCATGCGGAGCGGTCGTCCTATCGGGGTTTGCGGAGCGCGGTGCGTGACAGAGTCGCTAAGTTGGCAACTGAAACGTTCTTATTTTCGGGAGCTTCCGGGATGGTGATAAAGGTCGACCAGTCGATCGCGATCGATGGGTTGGCGACCACTGACCTAGAATATTGTCTAACACTCAATGGCTTTTCTGTCAAGTCTTCATCATCAGTTAGGAACCTGTATGTGCTCTTTGATGCCAATCCTTCATTTGAAAGCCACATTCCTATCATTTGTAAAACCACAATCTTCCATCTTAAAAATTATATATAAATTACAACATATGCTCATTCTGTAACATTGTATTGGTGTGGGTTGAAGAAGGTGATGGCCAGGTCGTGGATGGAGCCCTGGGGATGATCAACTTCGATGACGGTCCAGATGGAGCAGAATATCTGATGGGCCCATGCGAGCCTGCTGGGCCAGGAGACCAAGGTGGAATCGCAGCAACGAGTGTCGAAGGTGGATCCAGAGAAACAGATGACAGAGGTGGAACCGGTGTGACAGGGGAAGAAGGCGGAGCTGGGAGGAAGGAGGAGTCAGACGGAGCAGAAGGCAGAGCCAGAGGGATGAGGTAGCCCGGTGGAGCCTTATGGCCGATGGTCTTTGGTGGAAAGGCCTGATGTGTTGACAGGTGAAGGTGGAGCAATGGGCACAGAGGTTGGAGTTGAAATACAGGGACCTCTGTGCCTGGCAAGGCTGATGGTCCGACCACACACTCGTGGTCCTAGATCGCTCTCTAGACCCTTTCATGTGAAGGCCCCATGAATCCATTTTTTAAGCTGACAGAACTGAATTAGATATTTAAAGTGTCCCAATCTCAATCCGACTTCTGACCTGAAATGTTATCTATATCATAATCATGCACTGTTTGTTTGTTGGACAGAGAACTGGTCCCCCGACTGAACCAGGTTTCTCCCAAGGTTTGTTTTCTCCTTTCTGTCACCTGCAGGAGTTTTGGTTTCCTTGACATTGTCAACTCTGGCTTGCTTAGTTGGGGACACTTAACACTTAATATTCATCAATATTTTTGATTGGCCTGCTCTTCTTTAGCTGCTGTACAGCAAAAACAACTCTTATTGTATTATTCTCTTGTTATCTCTGTAAATTTACTTTGAAACAATCTTTATTGTAAAAAGCGCTATACAAATAAAGTTGACTTGACATGACTGCAAGCTTAAGCCTTCTCTGGGAAACCAGGGGTTGATGTCCTGGTCTTAATAATAAAAGCTTGTAGTGACCAAAAATGATAATATTAGATGTAAAATAATATTATATGCAATAGACTTCATGGTAACATTTTACGGTAAGTTGTGGCCTACTGGTAAGAGAGTTCAACCGGTGTACCAAAGGTCACTGGTTCAATTCCTAGTAACAGATACGCCATAGCTCTTAAGGGAATGTGACTTCCCTCTTGAAAGCTGACACTTCTTTGTTTGCTATGCCTTTATATTTCCCTGGTACACACCATTGTTTCACTTCAATTTCTCACTTCATTTGCCTGGAGCTTGAAATCAGCCAGTGTGCATTCCCACTCATTTTTGCAACAGGAGTAACATATTAATATGTTGTTCATATTTATAATACTTATAAATACATACTATCGGCTTGGCTGAGATGGTGAGAACTGAAGGGTTTGAAATGTTGTAAAAGACACATGGAGTGCTGATTACTTTACGTGTGAGGCATTTTAATGAACAAGATAAATTGCCCTATGTTTCTCTCTAACAGAGTTCATCATAAAGCATTACCTGCTGTGGAGGGTCATATTTATCCGCATGGATGATAAAGAAGTTATTGCATTTTTGGAGGTGAGATGGGTTATAAACTAATAGAACTGGATCATTAGTTTAACCTTTGAATTACTTTTGTACACACACACACACACACACACATATATATATTCATGCAAAATTCATGTAATTCATGTAAAACTGAGGCTATTCATGTTTTTTTATGATTATTATTATTATAATTGTTAGTATTAGTATTATTATTTAAGGGGTTTGAAATCCCAGAGGAGCAATAAGATGTAAGAGAAACATAAGTTTTGGTAAAGCCAAGGACTTAGCCGTTTTCTCAGTTCCATATCCCAAAGAGGGCAGCCATTTTAATATATATGAAAATCACCTATCTAGTATGCACTGTAGGGAACTGAACAGAGCGGATTTTCATGGAAACGGGAAGTCTCTGATTGTGGCATATGTTTATCTTAATAGTACTCACATATCTACAATCATTGTTTTGAAATGTGAGTGTGGATCTTCATACAGATTGTCATAAAACTATGGAATATAAAAAATATGGAATTCTGTATCTTATTTAAATAACTTAATTATAAAATCTATTATTTATTATTACAAACAGAAAGGAGGAGGAGGAGGAGAGAGAGAGAGAGAGAGAGAGAGAGAGAGAGAGAGAGAGAGAGAGAGAGAATGCATGCCTGCTAGAGGGGATCGTGCAGCTCTGCAAATGTAATACAGTGCTGTCAAGACAGAGGTCAGCTGGCAATCTGAATTTTAAAAGGAATATGAATAATATTCTGTTTTATTTTCAAAAATGAACTTTCTGCCCTCTATCATGGATTCAATATATGTCTTAATCTAAGGGGCTCTGCCTGCCAGGGGGTCTTGCATGCCGGCTTTGACTTTAAAACCTAATAAGGAAATGTGTGTGTTTCCCTTTCCTGTCTCCTGCCTTTAAAGTCTCACCACACATGTGCTTTTACACAAGCACATAAAAACACTCAAACATGTAAACGTCAAAATTCTGCATATGACTGTCAGCCAGTACAGGTATTTTAGTCTGTTTGTTTTTTAAGATAATTCATGTTTATGATGAAAGATTAAGAAATTAACTATGGTCAGTTTTGATATCTAAACAATTTTAAGCTGATCCTTTGTAGCCAAACAATTATATTCAGTATTATGAGGCTTTAGGTTTATTTGTTGTAACTGAAATCAAGGCCTGTTTTCACAGACAGAGCTGAGATTAAGTCAGAATTAGGCCTTAGTTAAGCAACTTTTAAACATCTTAGAAAAAAAAAAACATTACTGGTGTACATCTTGAGACAAAAGAATGCCACTGATATATGTTAAAATATACCAGTGCAAGCGTCTTTCAGTTAAAACAGCTCAAGCAGGCATTTTATTCAGGGACTCTGGGGGCAAATATAAGCTGATCAAACTACTACTCCAAATTAGCTTCTCCAAAACACTGTGTAAGTTCTGAAAGTGTAATTCTAAATCATGAAGTTTAAATCAGGTACACACGATTATATGAGACTAATTCACAACCAAGTAGGCCTAGAGCCAGCTGTTGTTTCATATTTACATGGAGAAATATTTTCCGTAACATTATACATGTGACACTTTTTCCATTAACTGAACAAAATGAAAAAGTCATTTCCACTTCTAAATGTGCCATTGCAACAATAACTAAAGCTGTCGGAGTCTACAACACCCCTCACTGCAATAAAAAACCCACCCAGTTAGCTTTGACTGACACTAATTTTTAATTCATGAAACATCCAAAACCCTCTTATTTCCCAGCTTATATCTGTCAGACGATTACAAAAGACAGACTGGGCCACATCCGCAAGGTGTCAGATCTGTGATTGTGTCAGATTGCTGCATTTGATATGATGCAGCGTTAGTTGTGTGGGCTAAAGTGCCAACGAGAATAGAGAAGTACATGAGACCTGTCAAAGCCACAGCAACATCATTGCCGTGACTGAGCTGAAGCCTGCGAGACTGTCAACTCTCTGGCTAGACCAGTCAACATAAATAAATGCAGACATTCCAGAGCAATAATGGCATGGGGATCTGGGCTGGCGGCCGCCATTACTTGTAATCCAACCTTACGTATGACACAATGTGAAAAATGAGCCTGTGCTGTTGGGTGCCCATTAGTGAGCTCTCACATTATCTCTTCTTTTGAGTCATTCACTGGGCTTTTGACTGCCATTCTGTTTAAATGCAGGGTTAGCACCTCGCAAAGAGGAAGAAAAAGAAAGAAGCAAATAAAAAAGAATATTGAAGATTAACTAACTAAAAACACTACTAACGACTGAACAACTTTTCAAAACAGTGTAGCTCCTATATTTTTTTGGAATGTTTTACTGTTGATTTATCACAGAACGTTTTTCAGTTGAGAATTTCGTTGTTTAAACCTCACACATGCAGTTTATTTGTAAACATAGCGCCTATTTGAAAATTTGCTCTGATGTTTTGGGAATTGTAAGGTGAGAGAGATCACCGTACAGCACTTAAAAACCCTGTCCAGAACAATTTTGGCTAGGTTTGATGTCTCTGTAGTGGCTGAACATGAGATCTTATGTTTAACCATTAAGGCCTATGGCTTTGTGCCTGGGGCCTAGTCAGTTGTGCTGATTTAGAGCCATATCACACTCCTGTTCATTTGATATTGCCCATAGACTTACTTAAATAGCCTACAGCAGTTAATTACTGTGTTTTGGATTTCACTACTGTTTTATTGGAGTTGCATACTCTCAATTTATCTCTTCAATACTATAATATTTAAAATATTATTTGTTTATAAATGATATAAGTATAATACCATATTTCAGATTACATAAAGCATTATGGTATACATTCATATTTAAATACTAAAGAAAGAAAAGAAAGAAAGAAAGTGACAATGGTATTCATTTACACAGACAGCTGTTTCAGTTGTACTTCCTTTAAACTTACTTCAGGACCTTCTATTCTTTAAACTGATACACATTGCACTCACTGTGCTTGGATTCAGAAACCATGAAAAGAAAAGAAAAACTAGGTATGTGTGACAGATGTCTAAAAACTGACTCCTAATAATAACAATGTAGGTTACTAATTATTAAGAAAATTATGTTTAGACCATGTTGAAAAGAGCTCTTACTATGATTATTGTTCATATTTTCTCATAGGGATCAGATTTGAACAAAGGAGATAGTTACAAGGACACATTTTAGGATTCATATTAACATGCCAAAGCATTGCCGAGATACAGCCTCACAACCTTTTTCGGCATCCGACCACTATTGACACAACATATCAAAAAGCTGTGTCGTTTTGAAGATGATTTTAGCCAAAATCAGCAAATTTTAATTGAATGCTGTACAAGGAATTAGAAAAAGTATGTCTTCAGTGAGATTCCAAATGACAGGTAGTATCAAGGCAGATCAAGTTATAACAACTTTTATATGTATTACTAATATTCTCATTATCCTAGTTCAGTGGTTCCCAATCCTGGTCCAGAAGTACCCCCAGCACTGTATATTTTTGATGTCTCTCTTAAGCCAATCAAATATCATAAATATTTGATATATCATATATCATAAATATGTATATCATATCAGAAAAATGATCTGTGGTCATGGCTTCTGTAATGTGTTCCTGCTACGTCATACAGTGAAATCGTTTCAAAGATGGTGTTGTGACAAAAGCTTGCCTATGATAATTTTCTGACAGTGTCAGTAATTTATCATGATCATCTCAAAGTATGTGTTCTATTACTACCTACGACGACTGACTAGCCAATAAAAATGCCGCTAAAACTTAAAACTACTTTCCTCAAGCTCTATTTGCACAATTGGCATGCCAAATTGGCTGTGAGCCCACTGCCATGAACTGCCAGCCTTTTGCAACCCTTCCTTTTCAGCCTGAGCTCCACATAGAGTTGTGGAGATTGTGGAGAAAGCCATGCCAAGCCATGCTCTGCAGAAATCTACCAGACTCAGGCGAATTATGCTGGTGTATGGTTACGTGAAGATGCCTCCAGTTGAAGAGATGCTGGTTAACTGTGGGCGACGCTTCCTTAATGAAGGTACCTCACAGTCACTGTGTGAAACATTGCATTAAAGGCAAAGCAGGCAGTTGGCAATGTTGCAGGCATACCTGCTGAAAGTCTTGGAGTAGGGTTAGGGGCCCACCTGAGGCGGTCACTGAGCTGCGCCACACCACAGACCTGGCTCACCTTGCCAATAAGCAGACAGCTTGTCTGGGTGAACCTGGCCGACATCAGTGGTGCGGAAAGAGGGTTCCTCCTCGATGCCCCGGTCTCACCTCTGGCCCAGGTCTTAAGCCATGCAGAGGATCGTGAGTGAGCCATAAGGCGATTACTGCCTCTCATGCACCTCCGTCCGCTGGTGGCAGGCAGTCAAGAAGGTGAGAATCGTGAGAAGGTGAGCTGAAGCAACACCGGGAAGAAGCCCGGTACAAGCGTCGAGCCACCCTGGTGGCTCAGGGGCTGATTAACTTCAGCCCCTAAACCCCCTTCGTCGACACGGCCCCAATACCTTACATCTGTCTCCAGCCAGACCCATGATGTGTCAGGTAGTCCTAGCAAGCTAACTCTAACGTAATGATGTCTGGTGGATGAGACAGGTCCACGCATGTTCGGGTGTGAGTGTCCCTTGAGTTGCAGTGCTCTCTAAGCCCTAACTAAACTTGGCCAAGGCAACAGGTCATTCTGCCACTGCAGAAGCAAGTAAGCAAGTGAGTCACTGTGAGCATTGAGTAAAAAATATATATTCTATGGTCCTCCTACTCCTTTGAGAGTCTATTTTTTTAGAACTCCTCTCACTTACAGTAGTTTTTATTTGGTCTTTTTCGTCAGTGTTGAGAGATTTTGTCAGTTTTTTTTATTAAGTATTCAGCACCTTCTGCAGATGTAGTAACAGAATGGACCAGTTTGGGTCTCAAGGGACATCTCTCTTCTACTATAGTTCATTTGGACTGGTTGCCATGGCTGAAGATGTGGCAGAGACTATGCCTCTATGTATTCCTTAGAGCGTTGCCAGGCCACCTCTCTGCAGGGAGTTGAATCAATCTTAGAGGCTTTCACTCCTGTTCGGGAGCTATAATGCTTGTCTGTGCAGGTGCCTATTAGCTCTGCTCGGGCGGCACTCCAATTGCATCTCTGCCTCCTTACAGGTTCCTGAGTGTGGCAAGGCCTGTTGTGTTGGGCCTTCACCCTTAGAGCGTTGTAAGTGCAGGGAGAATTGTCAGGCCCCTCTATCAGTGAGACCTCTGTTCCCAGAGCTCCGCGCAGGATGGTGATCTAGAGCAGAAGCCTGTGGTGTAAGAGAAGTGGCTTGGCCTTTGCTCCTGAGGTCAAACTGCTAGGTCTTTGCAAAGCATGCAAAAAAAAAGACTTCCCATAGCTTGTTACTAACAGTACACTTCGCTCTCCAATGCTGCAGCTAGGGTGATGGTCTCCCTCTGAGTCTCCTCATATGTCCTTGAGGACAGAGCAGTTAGCACGCACACACAACTCTCGAGGGGCCTGTCAGCATGCATAGCTAAACTGCCTGTGCATTTGTTCCTGTTTACAAGTGAATCAGGACAGCTATCTAGAAAACTCTAAGGGAAGCACCCGGTGCATCCTGCCATACTCAGTGCTTGCCCTAGTAGACCTGAGCTACAGGGTGAGCTGCTGGAGAAGGGTCATGCAAAACCTAGCGGTGGGCATTCCCTGTTAGATCAAGCATTGCTAGGCCTCAGCTCAGTGTCTCGAGGCCTCCATTGTCGAGAAGTCCCAGTCCAGGTCACTGCAAGTAACTTGCACCGTTCCCCTGACAGTTATTTACTGCTGCCTTTGGCCAATTAGTGCAGTCATATACTTTAGCATGGGAGCTTTGGTATTCTGTTCCCCACAGCGACTCCTAAGGGATGCAGCGTTGAGTTCCCTTTTGAAAGGAAACTTGTCAGGTTACCCATGTAACAATGGTTCCCTGAGAACAGGGAATGAGACAGTCCATCCCTTTGCCATGCTTCGGCCTTCCTGTATGCGTCTCCTTTCAGATAAGAAGTGGATGATGTACTATTAAGTTGCCTCTTTTATACAGTAATAACTTGAGATGCGAGCATAATCCGTTACAGGACTGAGCTTGTAACTCAAATGGCTCATATCTCAAATCATTTATTCCCATAAGAAATAACAGAAAAATTATGAAACCATTCCAGCTCTCTAAAAACTCCCTTATTAACAATAGAAAAGCCATGTTTTCAATTGCTAGAGAGACATACATACACAAAAACATATATAGTATATAAGGGTTCCTGTGAAATAAAATAAAATGTGGCTTTAATTATGAGTTCTTACCTTTGAGACAGACAATACAGTAGTGAGAACAAAAGAAACATGACACAAAAGAACAACCCACGAGGGGGAAAACATAACTTAAACAAGATCATAACTACATCACGAAAAGATAAACAAACCAGGAATCAGGGCAGGGAACATCCAGACATGATAAGACATCCAGGAATGGCAACGACACGACACAGAAAACACACTGGGATTAAATAGGGAACACATGAGAAAAGGCAACGAGCAGAGACAGATGGGATTAATTAAGGGAAAAAGGGAACAAGATTGGAGGGGTTTCACAATCACAAGACACAAAGGGGCAGTGTCAGAGCTCTGTCATCTAACACACTAGAAACCCAAACTGAAGAGACAGAACCCTGGCAATAATGTAATCCTCAGAACCTCATATTTTTTATTATTGAACTCATGAAACTAGTTCTGCTCCTAGCTTTATAATCCTGAATCACTTGTCGCCCCTTGTAAACCCTGCTGTAAAACCAAAGTGGCCCTCTAGTGGAGATCACATGCAATTACTCCATAAGTGTACATAACATACACCACAAGAAGTCCCGCGGGAGATGCGTTTGGAAGTCAACGAGCATGTGAAGTGAACGAGTGTGGCATGTGGGCTCTGAGTGCTCGAACAACTAGCGTCGGTGTCTCTAAGCGTGTTCGTATCTCAAATCTTTACTCATATTTCAAAGAAAAAATTTGATCGAAGGATCAAGGATCTCGCATCTAAAGGCATACCAGTACCGCGTGCTTCCTTTCAGCCTAGCTCTCTCACCCCGCCTGTTCACGAAAGTAGTGGAGCCGATGGATAGTCGAGGCTATCTGTCTGGCTTATGAGTCGGCCGGACATCCTTCTCCCCTGAGAGTCCGGGCCCACTCCAGTCGGAGCGTGGTTGCTTCCAAGGCCTTCCTTTCGGGGGTCTCCTTGGCTGATGTCTGTGCTGTGGCTGGCTGGTCCTCACCACACACATTCATGAGGTTCTACCAACTGGACCTCAACTGTACTCCGGGGATGAGGGTACTCTCTCATTGAGCTGGGAAATGCTTTAACGCAGCTCCAGTTCCCATGAAAGGGGACATCTCAGTTACGTATGTAACCTTGGTTCCCTGAAGGGGAACAAGACGCTGAGTCTTGGCCTCCTTGCGCCTCCGGGCCCGCTTCAGAAACTCTTTTAAGCTGTCGCTTCCGGGTTCCGGAGCATGACCAATGACCCTCGACGTGCATTCACACGCATCTTCTCTCGTTTCACAGTTCACTGATGTCAAGGCATTTCCCCTAGCGCTTTGACGCAGCATCTCGTTCCGCTTCAGGGAACCAATGTTACATACGTAACTGAGACGTTTTACTGTACAATGTATAATATAAAATTTGTCCCATGACCATTGTGATGATGAAATACCAAGTTTCATTTCAACAGCTCAAAACGTTCCCAAGAATCAAGTTCAAGCCATGTTTGGTGTCCTCAAAAGCTATATTTTGTTGAGAAGTCTAGTCATCACCAGACAAGTGTTTTAGCACATCTGACCAAGGTCTCTTCAACTGCTTTAAATGAATGGCATCGCACAGACGCTTCACACACAAGCCCATGTGCACACACACAAGCCCATGTGCACACACACACACACACACACACACACACACACACACACACACACACACACACACACACACACACACACACACACACACACACACACACACAGCATGATGATGAAGGAAAATCAATTCATCTATGTGTTAGTGCCACATTATAGTGACTGGGATTGACACAGTAAGTGGGTTAGTGTTTCCCTTCAGCAGTTTAACTAGCAATTGGACCTGACAGTCCCAGCACAGGTTTACAGCACCACAAGGAATCTCAAGGGTAGATCTTTCAGGTGATCTGTGCTCTGTTCAACCCCCTGACAGTGTCAAACAAGAGTCAAGTGATCAAACTCACTGCATCCTACCAACACTTGTACATTGAAGCAATAAAAGCAAGAAAGTCCCTGTGGTACAGTCACAAACCACAGAAACTTCTGTTTTTTATATAACAGCAGCAACAACAACAGATGATATCTTTAATAAATAGCTACAATGATAAGAATAAGCAATCCATCTCATAAGTAATAGTTACAGAGTTAGATTAAAAAATGTATTCAACATTTATTAGTGCCACTTAATGTTATTTTATTTTATAATAGAATATAGTGAAATTAAGATTTGTTGTGTATATACATAATATATTTTCCTTTCAGTCTAAATCTTTTCATTGTAAACAAAGAGAAAGAAATATTGCAGATTCCAAAGATGCACATTGTTCTCAGGATTTATTCAAAACTTTAAGAGTTCAGAAAGATTGAATAGCGCTCTTGTGGAATGAGTGTGTGCTTGAGTGTCAGTGAATAGACTGTGTGATATATTTAGTCTCTTAGGGCCTGCTGCTCAGAGCAGATAACTATATGCCAAGAATGCAGATGTCTGTGCAGTCGGACCACCAAACTGCTGAGGCAGTTTAATGCAGCCAAAGCTGGGTAGTCTGATCCATTTTTACCAAATTAATTCTTTCCAACAATGAATCGGGTTAAATAAAATGATTGAAGTAATTTGCATGCATCATCACTCAAAAGTGTTTCCCAACAACGTATGCATGTGCTGTATTACATGTTCTGTATTTTGGATAACAATTATTTTAACCAGCATGATATTTGATACTTTGATATCATGATAGTTGTATTATTATTGTTTTTATTGTAGTAGCCCTGGATATAAAAAAAAGTTTACAACCTAAATATGATTCATATTTATAGTTTACAGTACAAAGCATGTTTTATCGAAGGTCCAAATATTATCAAAGCTAAACAGCAATAGTAAAATCATTGCAGCTATCATGTTTTAATCCATATATGAATATTATTACATAGTAATATGATTGTATATAATACAAATGTGTAAACATTTGGCACCCAGTGAAATATGTACAAAGACTACAGTTCACATTTATTTAATGCAGTTACCCTAACTGTAAAATTGTTTTACCTTCATTCAATTCTGACTGCAAATTCACAACTTTAGGCAACTGGTTAAAAAAACCCAAGTAGTTCAAGGAGAACTAATATTGCAGAGCCATCCGTGTGGACACATTCAGGAACTGTTTAATGAAACGGAAGGTCATGAATAAGTTGTTGTATCTTTTTAGAAAATGGAGCCAGTTTACCTTAACCAAGTGACATTAATGTTTTTGTAATGCCACGCCAGCAGAGGGAGCCCTCACCCGAGCTCTGACTGGTACCGCTCCCTCTGCCTCTACTTCCTGTCTAGCAGCCATATTAAGTGGTGTTGAGCCAAATGACTTTGCGAAGTATTGCCAGTTACACTGCCTTACCAAGCGGTTACCTCTAGTCTGATTTGCTGCCTTGTTATTGACCCATTGCCTGTTTGTTCTGATCTCTGTTTCTGGATTATCCCTTGAACCTGTCTGCCTGTTGGATTGATACTGTGTTTTTGACTTATTGCCTGGCTTCTGTTTCTGATCTGGATAGTCCCAATAAAACTTCTGCACATGGATTCCAGCACGGCTTCAGCCTCATCCTTACAGTTTTGGAGAAAAAAAAACAAACAAAAAAAAAACATTATATATATATATATATATACACATTTTTTTTTTTTTTTTTTGAGAAAAAGAGATAGAAAGGTATCACAGAGCCTATCAGGGCCACTGCGGCCACTAGCTTCAGAAACTCAGTCGAGCGGTCAGGTCTATCTGAGACTTTAGCCCTCAGTTCAAACTAATCTGAGACATGAAACACTGAACCTCCAGGAGAGATCCCAATACACATGCATGCTTCACATAACAACAGGAACACAGGGGTTCAGTACTTTTATCTCTTTCTCTCTCTCTCTCGCTTTCCCTATCTCGCTCTCTCTCACACTTTTTTTCCACCTCAGTCGGTTTGGGACAAAGAGTTGCGTCCCATTTGGAAGCCATGGAACATGGCAGCAGAATAAACCAACGGCTTTCAACCAAAACATAAAAATTAAATAATTTACTAAACTGCTTGATTTGCATTTGTCGTATAGGCATAACCTTGCATAACCTTGGTTTTGTATGGCTGTTGGGGTGAGAGAAGGCAGAAGGGATGTGGGCATTGCCCCCCTCTCTATAAATTGCTCTCCTTTCCCTTCTGTAAAAATCAGCATTTGATACGGTCGAGCTGATGCCATACATTGTGTGTATAGGGATCTGAGGATCGGTATATATTTCTCATCCAACAGAAACTTTTGTCATCAAGCAAAACAGATTAGAACACATTATGTGAGTGAGTTTCCCCTTCTTGTACAAAGCATTCTGTGTAGACTCCAATTCCATTCATGTTTTTGTGTTGTTGTTGTCTTTTCTGCTGCCGGCTTGATTCACTCTCACTGGGACTCTGAGTGAGACAAAACTAATTCAGTGACTTCAGATAGCTCATATACTCTGGACTGGAATGCTGTGAATTTCAGCAAAGCTGAGTGATATAAGCTTTTTATTCTAAACATGTTTCATCAACGGTCAGCCAGTCATAATCAGATATTGACTTCGCTCTGCACCCTGCCTATCAATGTCCCTGTAAACCATGACGTCTTGGGGTTTAGTACTTTATTGGCAATCTTGGAACACTATTTGACCAATCAGATTAAAAGATCAGAATTAACTGCTTGATAATTCAAAATACACTCTAAGCAAAGTCTGTAAAAATTAGGGACTGTTAATTTGAAGGAATTATATGTGTTTTCCACAGGTGTTTAATTTTTTTTTTCAATTAACGCATTGCACTGTATTGAGCAAAAGTTTACAGAAGGTTTACAGCAAGGTTTACAGCAAAAGTCAAGAAAACAAGTAAAAAGAAGCTCTGTTCTTTGTTTGGATATGTTGCATGTTCAGACATTTATGCAAGGAAATATTTTGGGAGCTATGACATTTTTTCCATATCAGACATATAGCATGGACAGGAAAGAGCATGGCTCAATCAAGGTCCAAACCACATGCTGACACAAAAGACGAGACATCACGGTAGTGTCAGAGCTATGCCACTAGAATCTATCTATCTATCTATCTATCTATCTATCTATCTATCTATCTATCTATCTATCTATCTATCTATCTATCTATCTATCTATCTATCTATCTATCTATCTATCTATCTATCTATCTATAGATCTATCTATCGAGTTTTTCAATTAGTCTACGTCAGCCTCCTGCGGTTGCAATGCTAACTAGAAGAGACACATAAAGGCATGGGGTCTTCTGCAAACACTTCACAATCTATTTTCACCAAAGCTCTGTTCTCTCTGTGTCTGCTGACGCCCCTCTGAGGTTGCCCGCTTCCCCACTGAGAGCCAAGGCGAGTCCACAAATCTGACCGTCACTTCCAGTCAACTGTCTGTGTGGTAGTTGAAGGCAGGCAGCGCCCCGGCAGACGCTCTGGGTTAACACGGAGACCAGCTTTCACAGCTGCCTGTGTAATCCAACACCACACACGCCACACATGGAAGGGACACTGATTTCTCTTCATCATAATGCTCATAATGTCCTCTGACGGTTTGTAATGTGTTTGTGCATTGAAACCAAATTTTAGCTTCATATACAGTGTGTGTGTGTGTATATATATATACGCACAGTAAACTTCAAGCACTCTAAAGTCTTATTCTAAATTAGACTGACATAAAAGCTGAAAATATATATATAAAACAAAATCTAAATGTATATTATCACTAAGAAATGAAATATTTACTTCATCAGATTGAGATGAGCCAAAAAAATAAAAAAGAAAAGTACTCATTTCAATAAATTGTGTTAGTGTCAATATTCTAAAAGGATTTTTAATATATTCCTGTGGATATGAGGTGAGATCAGTGGCAATATTCAGTTAGGTTTTAGTGTTTGGTGTTAACAATCCATTCACTTAAATAGAAGCAGATATGCAGATATGATCGCTCTTTGTGTGGGTGAGTCTTAAGTCTTAAACAAACATGGGTGCCGAGCTCCGATTGAGCACGATAACAGCCACCAACAGACTTAGAGACAGACACATAGAGAGGGGAAAATAATGACAAAAATATCTTTGGTGACTGACATGTCAGTCCTTGCTGTGAGAAGTTTACCTTTTTGTAAGTGCCTTCACCTTTCCAGGTTCTGCTGACAGGCCGAGGGGTCGAGCACGTGTGTGGCTCTCAGACAAAAAACGCCAGCCACCTCAATATATTCCACTGCTGTTGAGGAAAGCCATCTGAGAAAAATGAGTAGTTCGAGGATCAACAGTCTTTCAGGAGGAATTTGGGTGTATTTGAAGATTATGATTTCTTCATCTAGACTACAAAGCAGGTACTGAAGGAAAATCGAGAGCGAGAGAGAGAAAAGGTTGCCCTCTACTGCCAGGTTCAGTCGCAGCCTGACTCTGATAGCTAGAATACAGATCAGGTATTTTTTCTTTGAACTTTCATATTTGTTTTATTCTAATTCAAACATTTCATTGAGCGCTGAAGACCATAAAATCAAATTTATAATGTCCAAGCAGAACTCAGCATCACTACACAAGCGATTTAATTGTGCAATTGTTTCCTTATTGTTTAGATACAGGTAACACATGAAAAAATAAAAAGCTTTGTCAAGGAAATCAGCAGGAACATGTCAAACATATTTTGAGAAAGTGTCCCATTTTACCTGTATTCACCTTGCATGCGGTTTTTATATGCTCTTAGTAATTAAGCATCAACATGGAATATTTGTAAATGTAAATATTAATGTGTCTCTTCTCAGGATTAAGAGTGTTTTAAAATTAAAGAGTACTTCATGAGGACATCATCTAAAATGTATACTTTATATTATCTTGCTGTGAAAGAATAACTTTTTGGCATATGTCTTTTTTTGTTCCTTTACGTTTTGAAGGTGAACGGTCTCCAGAAATCATCACATTAAATAACACATACATAAAGATTCAGGGAATGCCCAGATGCACGTTACATACATAAGCCTTAACACACACACACACACACACACACACATGCATACATGCATACATGCACATATGTACACAATCCATTTAAATGAAAATGATTGGATGAAGACAAAGAGAGAAATCCCTAGTGTCGAGCAAACTAAGGAAGGGAATTACTTGACTAAACATCATGAATGTTATGGATCGATCCCCATACATATTGACTGGGAGTTTACATGTCCAGAGGAACACAGAGGTCCATGAGAACCTTCATACAGGCCTCAAAGAATGAGAAGGAAAGCCAAAGAGAGGTTTAGAGAGCGAGAGCTCTTCAGCAGACAGTGCCCAGCAGGAGATGGACTCGCTGTAGTCACATCAAACGATGGCACCCAATGCCGGGCCACCTCCTCTGGCTTTGAACACAAGATAAATTAAACAACAAAGACCACAATGACATTCACAGCCCTGCAGTGTGTTTGCTCCTGTTAACTGAACACCACACAACCATCACAACCATCTTCAACAGACTCACACACTTCAGTGGATTGGATATACTAAAGGCCTCATAGTGTTTGTTTTACGAGTTATATTCCATAAGAAAGGATGCAATCCTTTCCCAGGTTTCAGTGATGCTGCTGACACAAAGTGAGTGCCTAAAAAAAAAAGCATAACAAAGACAATGATAAAATTACACCAGTCTTATTATCCATATTGGAGTATTCAATACCTTTAGAAGCAAGAGTTTCTATAGAAATCATCACGTCAAATGAGATTTAAAAAATACACCGTTATTTTTCTTATGCCATCACAAAAGTCTAACTACAGTAAAAACATCCACAAACAATAAATAAATAAACAAATAAATAACAGTGAATTGGTTTGAGAAATTCACTATTAGGAATGTAAAACTCAATTTGATTGAGATGGGCAAATGACCAATGCTCAGCAAACAGTTACACTTAATATCAATAATATACATAAACTATTGTCGTGCCTTACAGTTTACCTAGTTTACAAGCTTAACTGTGAATTAAATATTGTTGATATGTGGAAATTATTATATGTGGAAATCATAAACTGCAGATGCAGTTAGCAACAAGCTCGAATGAAAGCAACAGTAATAAATGTCTTCTGAAAGTGTTGAGATTTGCTTACTGAAAATGTCTCGCAGTATGACAGGATTTTGCTGCATTCTCCTCAGGATTACATATTACAGATGCTATAGGTCACCTGTGAATAATGGACTTCTGGACATGAGCCGTATACATTCCGCACACATTCAGTAAAAATCAACGCTGCAGTAAGAAGGAGACTTGAGCCATCGTTTCACTTAACCATATGTATATCAGACTGCAGCGAGTAGCCCAGTCACGCACACTGCTATAATGTGCACAAATTTTGATTTATTTCAAATACTCTGTTACTCTATTGTTGAAGGTAACATGTATATGAAGTATGCTAAAGTATAAGAGTGAAATAAATTTGGCTAACTTCAGCCAGACTTCACCCAGTCGCCCCAAAGACATTTTAGCCAAAATGATGTCAGAAAACCAGAATACAAACAATGATTGACAGGCTAAAAAAAAAGTGAAGGCAGCTTCCCTTCAGTCTCATGTTAGCTGTGGTGTTCATTCAAAATCACTGCTTACAGCACCTTTAAATTCAAGATCGAGTTCACAGAAATAAGGTGTCAGAAATAAGGACTGTAAAAGTGATCAGTTTACAATGACAAAAAATTAGAGCGCCAGACTTGAAGACTGGAGATAAGAAACACTCTTCTTTCTCTTCCCTTCACTTCATTAATCAGACGTTTATGGAACAGACTCTTTCATTTATCGGAAAGAAATTAGCAGATCATTACTGTAAATCTGTTTTGGAATAATTTAACTGTCAATCCATAACATTAGGTAGTTATATATATGACCACCGTCAAATCAATCAATTTGTTACCCGTAATCCAGCTCTTAAACTCCAGAAGGTTTAAATAAGTGTAACAATAATCTGAATTGATATTATTATTATTATTTTCAAGTTTTGTATTTATTCATGTTTAAATGAAAAAATAAATTAATTAAAATAAAACAACAGCATTAACATCAAATAGGTTGAATAAAACATTCGAATTAAAGTTTTTGTGAAAGTAATGGATTGTAATTCAATAGTTTTTTCCGTCATCGTCATTGTGACAGTGTCCTCAAATTGTATGCATGTGGAGATGTGAAAAGAAATGCATTTATTAATTTTTAAGTTATATGACACGTGTAGGTATTAAATGTTACAAACGTATGATTAGCAGAACCAAACTGTTTGGCAGAGATTCTTTTTGGCAAGCTACTGATGAAATATGAAACTCCAAATCACAGTGTTTGTCAGAGTCTGTGTAAAATCAAACGGCTGTTTACTGAGAGTTTAGTCACGATTATGCTGATCAGCTTCTGTATCCAAAAGATCCAACAATGTCCTAGTTTTACATAGGCTGGCATTTCAGTGAGTTTATTGGATTCCAAAACATTTAACTGAAACATGCCATTGAATATAAATGAATGTAGTTTTTGAACATATGTTTCAAAATAATTTTAATTATTCAAAATATCTCAGTCAGCTTTATGGAATAAAATATGTTCAATCGTTTATTCATTTTTACATTTCTTTCATATCACATAGGCATAACTCACACTAAATGTGCAATGATTGAAAGAGAGAGATAATGAAGGGAGAAAAGGCTAGTGCACAGCATTGCACATTATATTCATGTCATTTAGACGCACAGAGAGAATGACACAGTGTCAAATCTGTGTGACAGAATTAGGTGAGTGTTGAGAGAGGGGGCCAGCAGGGGTACAGAGACGCTTAGGGCACATGCACGCAGTCACACATACGTACACTACATAAGAGCCTTTTCATCACATATACACACACCTAACACATCACATGAATTCAGTATAAAATGCTGGATCACTGGTCAGTTCATTTACCTGCAATGAAAGAAACTACATGAGCATCAGTTAGATATACAATCAGACAGCTCGTCGCACAAAAAAAAATATAAAAACAAAATAACCGCATTAAAAAATGTAAAAAAAATACAAATGTAATGAGTAAATGTACAAGCTTTAAAAAGTCAATTCTGGGTGTGTAAGATTATATATATATATATATATATATATATATATATATATATATATATATATATATATATATATATATATATATATATATATATATATATATAATTAAAATAAATAGATAGATGGCATATAACATTTAGAATTTTTGTTGCAATAATGTCTTTCTTTCTTTTGAAACAAACAATAAAAGCTATTTCTGACATTGAATTTGGTTAGAGAAGCAGACAAAATAAGGACAGACTGCTCTCCGGTGGACAGAAAGCAAATTACTTTTATATCTCCCTCTCCAGACAAAATTCCCTAACATGGACAGAAAAATAAGGAAAGAAATTAAATATGGATCCTTTCCCCTATTTAAAATTTAACGAAATATACAAAACACAACAAAAATAAAACCTCACATAGAAACAAAGTAATATATTACTTGTCGTTTAATTAAATTTGAACAATATATACATTATTTTCCATGCAGACTTTCTGAATTATTTTGAATTCATACATGCATGTTAAGGATAAGAGTCATTCTGGATGATAATGCAAAATGCCTTAAATGATTGTCTTTTAAGACAGTCCTTTAAGTAGGGCTATACATTTAGATAGTTTTGTATTTATGATAGTTTCATACCGTCATTCACAGCATTCACTTGCAACACGTCAACACTCACTGGTTTCCTGTACAAGATTGACATCTAGTGGACTGTTTTTACCACACATGACACTTTACCACTTGCATCTCTCTAATTCAGTACCATGAAGATTTTTTCCTCAGAGAGAAGTGTGAAAGTGAGTATCTGTCATTAAAGGCACAAAGGCATTACTCATTTTGAGAAATTTAATTCAGCTGTGCAACACAAAGTAACTAATTTCACTGGACAGGAGATGATTTGCATTCAACATGCTTCTGTGTGTGTGTGTGTGTGTGTGTGTGTGCTTACTATTAAACCCCCTGCAAAAACCTGCAGTTCAAGAGCACAGAATGAATGACATAATTCACAGAGTTGTATGAATCACAAATTTTTCTGTCAAATCAATATAATATTATTATTAATAATAATAATAATAATAATAATAATAATAATAATAATAATAATAATAATAATAATAATAATAATAATAATAATAATAATAATAATAACTGTGACTAGGCTGGTAACAGGTGATCGCAACACATACAAACAAATCTCTTTTGTCGGGAGGTTTGGCCTGGCATGTACAAATTAACCAAGTAACATTGACACTTGGGTGATAGCATGTACAATTTGATTTGTCTTGTGATACTATTATTGGATTCACACCGAACAAAAATCTTCAGTGATATACTGTTTTGACAAGGTGGCGCAAGTGTGAATCCTGTCAGCCCAGCAGGTCCTCACTAAAACAGCTATGTGATTATGTTCCAATTGTGGTATGCTTTCTTCTCAAATAATCACATATACTCATGGGTGTACTTTATTTATCATACTTTTGCCCTCATATTTTTTTTTTTTTTTTAAATCAGGGGACAGATAAGGCAATATTACGGCTAAGCTGTACCTTAAAATACAAATTGTTTGTAATTATATATATATATATATATATATATATATATATATATATATATATATATATACTAGTTTTGTCTCTTTTTTGTGAATTTTTCATTTGATGTGTTGATGTTTTTTACTCTTGCTTTTTTCTGTATCATCACCCTTGATCTTTCCCCAGTACAAGAAACTAATTTATTTCATATCTGTAGCTCAACAAACAAATTTCCGAGGTGCTTAACATTGAAAGGTCTCTGTGTTCAAATTAACTTGAAATGATGAATGGAACAAGACAGAGATGTCTTTCCAAATCATTTAAATCCAATTGTTTTTATGACAACCTCATTATTGATAAGCCACTGACTGTGTCCTGCATGAGCCAGTTCCTGTATCTGAACTCGTAGATTATACTCAGGTCATACAAGGCTATTGGTTCAATTCCCGGAGAACATACATGCTGATACCCCAGTCATATTGCAAGTTGTCTATTAGATGTATGAATGTAAAAAATAAACAATAATCTTAAATTATTGAAAATTGAAAATGTATTTTAAATATATTCTCATATCACCATGCAAGCCATTAGTCCTCTGAGAAACAGGGTAACTGCAGATTATATTCTTCATAACAACTAACTTTTTAAAACTTTTTTAATGTCCTGTTCTCCTTCTAATAAGGGAATTGGATTATGCGTATTGTCAAATTAACAGTAATGTATTGCCAACAATTATCCAGTAGTTGCTGTATTTCATACTACAGTAAAAATACCATATAAATGACTCCAATAAATGTTAAGCACACTGTGAAATAAAGTACAGCATTATACTGTAAAACAAGGGAAACGTGTGCAATGCGGAAAATACGAGGAGAACTGAAACTTTTCAACTGAAAACTCTCTTTATTCATAAACAGAAATCAAACACTTTAAATACATGGAGACAAGGAACATGGAGATTAGATGATTACATCCACACACGGTAGCAACGTCAACAACTGTCCAAGACAATAGAACACAAGAGGGCTTAAATAAAATCAGAGAAAAACATTAAATTAATTTTTTTATTAATATAATATATACAATAAAAACAACATTTTGAAGAGTTAAAGTACTTAATTAGTAGCTGTGTACAATACGGTTTGAACAGACTAGCCTGCCACTTTAAGCTTGACATTGACAAGTCGCTCATGCATGGCCTATAGAGGGCACACCAGCATAATAAATATTTGAAGTCCACATTTATGCTCCTTTTCAGTTAAAATGATAAATAATACACACTCCGAAAGCATTCCACAAGATATGTTTGATTGTACCATCTTGTACCATCTGAATTGATCGATTTAATGTACGTTTTATTGAATTATTGTATGTTTTGCTCGTCCAGAGGCTCGTTGTCTGGGTATTGTGGCTCTGATGTCCTTTTGCATACAACTGAGTGTCATCTGGAACCAAGGCACTCTTTCCCTCCTCTCAATCTAACTCCTGACCTGAAATGTTGTCTATATCATAATAATGCACTTGTTTGTTTGTTGGCCAGAGGGGAACTGTTCCCCCGACTAAGCCATTCTGCATTCTTTCTTCATTCTGCTCTTTATTCGGTCTACTGCTAGAATTTGGGTTCCTTGTAATTGGCTTGCTTGGATCGGGACACTTAACATGTAATATTCATCAATATTCTTCACAGCCTTAATGGCAGCCTTAAAAGAGCAGGCAATTTAATATAATTCATGAATATTAAGTGTTAAGTTTTGATTATTGATTGATTTGATTGATTGATAGTTTGATTATTATATTGATAACAATTCAAGTCCAATATTAAGTCCAATTTGGTCTGATTGGAGATGGTCTAGTAGAGTCATGGTCTCCGTCATGGACACTTCAGGGCAGTGCTGTGGTCGTGTCCAGGTGCAGGTCCTTCATCTGATCTAGATACGGCCCGGATCCAGCTGACCATGGTAACCTCGGAATAAACAGAGAATAATATCAGCGTAGATGCCATTCTTCTTCTGATGTATCGAGTACATCAGGTGTTATGGGAATGTTCCTGGTTCCGGCTGACCTAAATTATGCAGCCTAACAATCATTTTACATGATTTGGATTAAAAATGTATGTATAATGTGTGTATGCCAGGTTGAAGAGATGTGTTTTTAGTGTAGATTTAAACTGACAGAGTGTGTCTGCTTCCTGAACTGTATTGGGAAGACTGTTCCAGAGTTTAGGAGCTAAATAGGAAAAAGATCGACTGCCAGCAGTTGACTTTGATATTCTAGGTATTATAAGCTGGTCAGTATTTTGGTATCGCAATAGACGTGAAGGACTATAATGTGTTGAGAGATCACTCAAGTACTGTGGAGCTAAACCATTTAATGCTTTGTAAGTCATTAGCCAGATTTTAAAATGTATTCGGTAATTAATAGGAAGCCAGTGCAGGTTTGACAGAACTGGGCTAATATGCTCATACTTCCTGGTTCTAGTAAGAACTCAAGCTGCTGCATTTTGGACCAGTTGGAAGTTGTTTATTAAGCATGCAGGGCAACCACCTAGTAGAGCATTACAATAATCTAGTCTTGAACTCATGAACACATGAACTAACTTTTCCGCATTTGTCTTAGAGAGCATATGTCACAATTTAGATATATTTTTTAAGATGGAAGAATGCCGTTTTACAGATGCTAGAGACATGGCTTTTAAATGAAAGATTGGTATCAAAGGGCACACCCAGGTTTCTAACTGAAGACGAAGACTTGACCAAACAGCCATCAAGTGTTAGGCAGTAGTCTAGATTATTATGTGCGGAACTTTTTGGTCTAATAATTAGAATCTGTTTTTTCAGAATTAAGCAGTAGAAAGTTATTAGTCATCCATTTTTGTATATCAGTTATGCATTCTGTTAATTTAGTGAATCGGTACGTTTCATCAAGAAGAGAAGAAATATAGAGCTGAGTATCATCAGCGTAACAGTGAAAGCTAATGCCACGGTCCTAATACAAACTGATAACGGTAAGATAAGTATGATTTGAACCAGGCTAATGCAATTCCACTAATGCCAACATAGTTTTCAAGTCTATTTAGAAGGATTTTGTTCTCGATTGTATCAAATGCAGCACTAAGGTCCAGTAACACTAACAGAGAGATACAACCACGATCGGATGATAAGAGCAAATCATTTGTAACTCTAATGAGAGCAGTCTCAGTACTATGATATGGTCTATATCCTGACTGGAAATCCTCATAGATGCTGTTTCTTTCTTGAAAGGAACATAGTTGTGAAGATATTGCCTTTTCTAGAATCTTTGACAAAAAAGGTAGATTTGATATCCGCCTGTAATTAACTAATTCTGTAGGATCAAGTTGTGTTTTTTTTTAATAAGCGGTTTAATTACAGCTTGTTTAAAGGATTTTGGTACGTATCCTAATGACAAAGATGAATTCATAATATTAAGAAGAGGATCTATGATTTATGGAAGCATCTCTTTCAGTAGCTTAGTTGGTATTGGGTCTAGCATACATGTTGTTTAGACAATTCTTCCTCCCCAATAACAATGAAGGAGAGGAATTTTTCTTCAGGGACACTAAAATTTACGGCATTCTGTGATATTGTAGTAGACTGTTGCATGGTTTTATCATGGTGAGTCACGCCTCTTTCTCTCGGTTTCGTTTCACTTCTCTGTTGCACTCGTGAGCCTCGCATTCTCTGCTTCCGTGGGAACCGCTCGTCTCCCGACTCTCTCCCGCTGCAGACCTCACTGAACCATGCCCCCCTCGCCTCAGTCATCACTGTAAAGTCCACCATTGCCCCCCACTCGTCATCACCACGGCTACGGCCGTGGCCGCGCTCCGCGGATTCTTTATATTCGTCGGATAGGACGCACCAACTTTTCCCCTCCAGTTTTGGGGAAGAAAAAGTGTGTCTTATGCGGCGAAAAATGCGGTAATAATTAATACCGGAACCTGCTAAAGAGAGAGAGAGAGAGAGAACACAACAACAACAGGGACTCCTGTCCACGATTTCAATTTCTCCAAAAATACGTTAGAGGACGTAACAGTATCTGCTCAGAAAAGTTGTCTGACTCAAGTGTATTTTCTCATAACAGTTTGCTTATGCTTATTCACATCTTACATCATATAAACTTTGTAATACATCACACATGATTTTGAACGTGTATGTTTGTATCATTTATGAATTGATACCTGTGTACTCTCCAACATTGTTTAGTAGTGATGTGACGTTTGACACCGAGGCTTCGAAGCTTGTATCAAAAAAATGAAACATCTCACAGTGAAGCACTGCTTGATTCGTTTTGCCATAACCATGTGATCAGTGACGTCCGAAGCTTCGTTTTCTCCCTCAACCACATGACTGCTTCGTAATCTGATTCAAAAGTAGCGCGAACCCCTTGCGCAGGTTTTGAGTGTCATGCACTTCGGTAAACGGTAATGAGCTGACACGAAACAGAGGATAAGCTCTTTTGAATTTTGAGCATGGAACCAGCCAAGAAAAGAGGCCGTTCGGAAGTCTGGCAGCATTTCCAGGTTGTATCAACAAATAAAGTAAGCTCATTGTTATTATTATTATTCATATCAAGAATTATATTGTAAAATAATAAATCATTATAAGAATTGGGCTAATAGTAATATGAATAAATATTTACACAAATACTTTTATGTACTTTACTAATACGTTGTCTATCCACATCTTCCTCTTGCCCTGGAATTTGTATGCACTCCTGCCTCCTCAGTCCCATGTGAAAGAATATTTTCAAAGGCAGGGGAAATTATATATAAAAAAGGATATAGACTAATCCCCCACAATGTTGAACAAGTTCTGTTCTTTAATACTAATCTTTGATTTCTTCAATTTCCCACAAAATAAAAACTCAGTAAAAACTCAAACCAGTTCTCAAACACTTCACCATTCCACAATTATTTTCTTTTATTTTGATTGTATATGCCTACATGAGCCTTGCCTATGAATTCATAGGTTTAAGACTAAGGCTAACGTTTATGTAAATAAGGCTGCATTTGTTGATCAAAGCAGATTCATAAAAATTGTTTCTATACATGTTAATTTGTCCCATTTATTATTTTGTTTCATAAATTCGTTAATAGGCTCGTTTGTTCACATGTTGTAAGTAGCCTACTAAATTAACAAATGAAAAAAACAACATTTTTTGCATTGCTTTTGTGGATTTCTCAAAGTGAATTGTTACATGAAACAGTCAAAAACTGAATGGGCCCTCTAGCACAAGCAGCTCTTCAAACTTTGACCACAAGATTTCGTTGGTGTGCTCAGTGTTGAAAAGCTTTGAGTAATTAACCTTTTTTTAAGATACAGTTGAGGGGAAAGCCTCGGTGCTTCACAAAGCTTCTTTTCACCATCACTATTGTTTAGGGAGTCGGCGTAATAAAAGACCATTCATTCATCTTAAGTTTGCATTAGAGGAGAATCTGAGGACTAGGACTATTTTACAGCAACCACAGAACCAGAATATTTAAATGTTGAGTAACCAATCTCATTGGCTGCATACTCCGCAGAGGCCAATAAGCTTGTGCCACATGGTAAGTCATGGCACGACTGCTGATTTATTAAGGACCTATCAGCCTGAGCCATCTAGAGCAGTGGTCCCCAACCTCCGGTCCGCGGCCCGATACCGGTCCGCGGACGAAGTGCCACTGGGCCGCGGAGCGATGTCGCAGACCGGTCCGTCGATGAAATGGTACAGCTCTGGTGATGTGACTATGGAGACGTTTGAACTGATCACTTTTTATTTTCTTGACTTTGTCAGGTGAATTAGTTTTCTTAGCCTTTCTTAGGTTGTAAACCTTTAAAAGATAGAAACAAAAGTTACAATTTTAACAAGCCATGTCAAATGTAAAGTTTTAACATTTAACAGAATTTTAACATTTACTTTTTTCAAACTCAAAATGAAAATGAACAAAAACTCATTTAAACAGAAAAACAAATGAAGTCAATGCTGCAATGTGTTTCTAAACTAAACAGTAGTAAAACATACTTTACACAGCATTTCAAACACAATGAAATTAAATAAACATTGCACAGACCATTGGCATCTTTGGGCTTGAATCTTCGAGTGGACTTGGTGTCTCTTCTCTCTGAAATCTCTTTTTCCTGAAAGAATGAGAACCTCCATGTTTTATCAGGTGCTCACAATCAGTGGAAATTACTAATCAGGTGGTGTACTGCTGATTTGCTGATGCACTCTGGGAATTGTAGTTCTTAAATCCCCATTTCTGAGATTTAGCTGAACACCTCCCACTTGAGCTCCTGGTTTCTCGAAATCCAGAGGTCACACAAGCCCTTGGTCCTTTGCTTGTTCTTCAATGGGAAATAGAACGACAAGGCGTCTCACATCTCTATGAAGAATTGTGGCTGGTATTTTGGTTTGAAGTCTCTTGGTTCTTTCACCATTTGCTCTTGTGGACCCTTTGCTATTTGCCTTTGTGATGTTAACAGGATAGCTAGGAAAGGTTTTCACAAGCACATCTCTCACGATGCCTTTGCTGTCAGCATTGACACTGACCACTCTAGCAAGTTTGTACTGTCCTCTCAGGGCATTTTGGTCAGCCACCCAGACTACATCTCCGACTGCAACATTTCGCTCTTTGGTGTGCCATTTGTTTCTTACGAATAGATTAGGTCCAGCCAATTGACTCCACTTCTTCCAGAAATTGCTTACTTCTGCTTGAATAAGTTTAAGTCTCTTGTAAGGGTAGCCATCGAACTGGAAATCTCCAGGGTCTCCCTTTGGATTTGCACATCCTAAAAGCAGAGAATTCGGGGTGATGTACTCTACACAGTCTTTTCTGCTCTGAGTTCTTGCATCGATGGGTCTCTCATTTGCAAGGTTGGCTACCATGAAAAGAAAAGTTTGGAATTCTCCCCATGTAAAAACACCATCTCCACCAAGGTTGCTCAATGCCCGCTTCACTACTTTGACAGCTGCCTCTGCTGCTCATTTCTATGGTGAGAGTCAGCAGGGTGGATCTTCCACGACCATTCTGTACCATGCTTGGCAGCTTTGTCTTCAAGTTCAGATTTGTTTAGTTGGTCAAGGAATTTGTGAAGCTTCTCTAGAGCAGGTTTGGCTCCCACAAAGTTAGTGCCAGGGTCTGACCAGAGTTTCCTGGGGTGTCCTCTCAGAGAAGTGAACCTTTGATAGGCTAACAGGAATCCTTCAGATGACATGTCATTTACCACTTCATTGTGTATGGCTCGGGAAGCCATGCAGCAGAAGACTATTCCCCATACTTTGAGTCTAGTTCTCTTTTTGACCTCATCTTTCACTTCATAAGGGTTAGGGTGCATGGTGGTGAATTCAAAAGGTGCAGCTGGGGCTGTTCGCTCTACAGGCAGGTCAGCCATGATTTGTTGACACTGTTTTGCTCTGTTTTTTCCTGCAAATCACACAGCTATCAACCGTTTTCTTGGCAAGTCTACGGCCTTTTATTACCCAGGCTTTCTTCCTCATCCGGAGAATAGTTGCTGCCACTCCCTCATGGTTTACTTTGTGGGATTCTTGTGCCAGCAATGTAGACACCCATGCGTGTCTGAAAAAGTTGCACCTTCTTGAGCTGCGAGGAATAGATCTTTGAGTGCATCTTGTTCTTTGACAGTCAGCACAGCTCCCACTTTGACTGTTTAGGGGCCTGGCTCTTCTTCAGCCACTGTTTGGCAGCTAGACAAACCCAGGCAATGACTCTCACCAGTTTGGACAGGCTACTGAATCTCCTTCCACTAGCTCTTTAACCCAGCCAGTTGGTTTCCTTCTTAGAGGAAGAGTTGGGTTTACCACAGGTTCTTCATCTTGGGTTTAACTCTTTGGTCTTTCCTCAGTGGCTTGTAGTTGAGCAACCCTTACTCCATGCTCTAGCTTGAGCTCTTGTTAATGCAGCTAATGCCACCTTCCACTGGAGCTTGTTTACTCTCTCTCTGGCATGAGCTGCAACCTCTCCAGCTGATTTTATAGGCCACTCCTCCACTGGCCACTTCAGGAACTCTGGACCATTTTGCCATGTGGAATTCTCCTTCAAATCTTCAGGAGTGAAGATGTGAAGAGTGAAGATTCCGCCTCTTGTTATGATGCCAGCAATTTTTAGATCTCCACTTATCCACCACCAGTCTTGCACTGGTCCAGCCTTCTGGATTTCACCTACTCTATTTGCAAAGAAGGTTTTGTACCCATAACTGACTCTTTGAATGGCTCCCAAGACTGTTTGACTGTCAAGTAGATGGAACCATCTCTCAATCTTCATACTAGCATGCTTTTCCACATACTTCCTGATCCTGGATGCAAAGACAGCACCACAGATCTCAGCTTTTACAGCTTCTCCCTTCTGATCCAGGGGTGTCAGCTTGGCTTTTGATTCAACAAATCGAACTTCAGTCCCTTGACTTGTCTCCCATCTTAAATACATCACAGCTCCAAAGGTTGTCACTTCCATCAGAGAATGTGATGCCCAAGGGCTTCCCCATCCAGCCAGGTGGTGTGAGACTCCTGTGAAATTTCACCTGTCCAAGCTGCACATATTCTTCAAAAAGTTGTATGGCTTCTTCTCTGAGCTTTTCTGAGAGAGGTTGGTCCCTGGTTTCTTGGGTTAGTTTTCCACCCCCTCCCTCTTGGAATGCTTTTCTGACAAGAATGGCACCCTTCTGTTTGGCAGTTGTAACTAAACCAATTGGGTCATACAGTCCAGCTACTTGGTTTAAGAGTTCAGACCTCTCCTAGTCAGTATATTAGGTGTCTCAGTTCTCACCTCCTCTTTGAGAAGATCTTTTCCGACTCTCATTTTCTTCTTTCTTTTAGAAAAGTTAACTGAGGTCAACATGTAGAGCTTGTCTCCATCCACGTGGTAGCCGATGCCCAAGGCTTTGTGGTCTTCGTCCCTTATCTGATTTGGAAGAATTAAGGTGGTTTTACCTTGTTTCTTTGTTAGAAGCTTCACCTCCTTTTCTTGCCTCCCACTTTGCCCCGACCGGACCCATGGCTTCAGAAAGAAACCTCCAGCTTTCAAGATCTCTCCAATATTTGCTGTGATTTTTTTCCAGTCTATCCAGGTCATTTTGGGAGGTTAAGAGGTCATCCACATAACTGTCCTCTTCGATGACTCTACGCTCCTCCTCCAAGTCAAAGTTCGGCAGCCGTGCGGTTTCCCTCATAGCCAACTGAGCGATGCACCCAGCAGGTCTGTCACCAATGTTGACTCTGGTAATTGCATATTCATTTATCTCTTCACCTGGGCTGTCCCTCCAGAGGAACCTGTGAAGATGCATCTCACGCTCCTCCAGCCATACAGAGTTACACATCTTTTTGATGTCTCCTGGAGAGGCATACACCCCTTCTCTGAACCTCAGCAGGACCGCTATGATAGGGTTGAGAATATCTGGTCCCTTGAGAAGAAGATCATTCATACTCACGCCTTTGTATTTCTGTTTACTCTTCCATACAATACGAACTGGTGTTGTCACTGAGTGAGGGTTTGGCGCCACCAGGTGGCTTACATACCACACTGGTCCATTCCACTCGTCCATGATTTTGTTGGTGAGTTTTATGGCTGCGCCTCGTTCGATCATTTCATGAATCTGAGTAGCATATGCGATTTTCCAATCTGGTTCTCTACTTAGTTGCTTCTCCATCCTTAGGAAACAAGCCTGGACTGCATTTTTGTTCTACCGTCCAAGGATACCTTGCATCCCAATGTGGAGCTGGTGTGTGATCATCCCCCTCCTTGTAGGTGAGGCCTTCTTTGATGAGCTCAAGCTCCCTCTCTTCTGCCAGGGTCATTTATTTTCCTCCTGGTGGACAGTTACCAGATCGGCATCCTCCACATCTTGGCTCACATGCTGCTCCGATGCTGTCCCAGTGCCACCACTCAAGGAACTCATGGTTACTAGCCGCTGTAAATTTGGCCTGAGTCAGATCCTTCTGCTGTAGCTGGGCTGTGTCAGTTGTTCGACTTGTGATTTCTTGATATTTGACAGCTGCTGTCCTCATGGAGTGAGCAAAGTGTGTTTTGGACTTATATGCTGCAACCTCCACTTCTTCAAACAAGTCAGGATGTGCTCCACCCACTGTCTTCCCCAATGGACCCTCCCACAAGACGAGGTCTCCGATGATTTTTACCCTTTGGGGAGCGAGTCTTCCCTCCCTGTGGCTAATGAGAATTTCAGCCTCTTCCGGTCTTTCCAATTCTTTAAGTTTGACTTCTGGGAAGAATTCTTTTAATCTCTCAGGTTCAATTACTTAATGCACTTTGGCGATTTCATCCAAGCCATAGCAGACCATTTCATGAGCCCTCTCTGTTCCTTTAGGACTCTTGACTCTGACCTTGAGGAGATACCTTTTTGTGTTCACCTCCATAGTCATTCCACCAACCCCATGCACAACTAAAGTTATCTTCTCATTTCTTAACTTCAGTCTTTCAGCAGCCTTATGGGTAATGTAGTTTGTGTCTGAAGCAAGGTCGATCAAAGTCCCAATCTTCTGCCCTGCGTTTGCAGTGACTTGCATCAGCATCATGATGACAGGAAGTTCAGAGAGCCCATTCCTCTGCAGTAGCTCAGACTGGCCTGGAGCTTCAAGTGTCACTGCGGTTTTGTTGGTGTTAGTGAAATCCTTTCTGCGTCGATCTGCCATTTCTGGGGAGAGTTCAGACAAGATCTGCTCTTGTTCCTCCGTTAGTATGCCTTCACATTTGCCGTCTTTTACACTCTTTCTCTCTTCCCCTCTTTTGACTTCTCCTCTTGGGCAGAGGAAAAAATGGTGGTCTGGAGCACCATCCTCCCTTTTACAGTCTTTATTTATGCATAGGAAAATGTCTCTGCAGTATCCATCTTCATCATGGCATAAGAGACATTTTCTGCATGCTCCAAGCCTTCTCAATGCAGCTTTCTTTTCAGGTAGCTTAAGTCTTTTGAACTTTCTACAAAAGAAGATTTTGTTGTTGTGCCCACTATCACCACATACCTCAATTTCGTCTTTCTTTGTAGTTCTTGTTGAGGCACTCTTTCTGTCATACTTGTCTAGACGATCTGGTTTTTCCATCTTCTCCACAGTTCTGAGCTGCTCAAGTCTCTCTAGTATTTCCTCTTGACTTTTAAGGAAATTCAAGAGCATGTCAAAGTGGTTATCTAATGTGACATTGTTTCTGGGTTCAACCATGAACATCAACCAGTCTCTTTTAATAAAGTCAGGCAACTTGCTTTCAATGGACTTAATTACCAGTGGGTTCTTTATGGCTCCAGAGTTTCCCCAACTCTGTGAGATCTGCTAGGGCCTTCTCCACTGACTGTATGAGGTCAATGACTTTCCTTGGCTGGTTCCCCTTCACATGTGGCATCTTTCCCAGCTCTTAAAGGATTTCCACAGTGATGGTTGACTTGTTCAGAGTCTTGGAGAACAGGTATGGCAACATTTCATTGGCAGAGGTATATGTTGAAAGTCTGAGGTCTTTTGAGATTTTATCATCCACACTCTCCAAGAGTTGAATTCTTAACTTCAGTTGATCCAGATGGTTCTCCCTGCTTTTGCAGGCTTTCCCAGTCTTTCCTCCATCTGTGATATTCTCTCTTGCTTCCATTGAAGATAGGCAGAGTGGTTGGCTTGATTCTCACAATTGTTGTGAATGCTGCTTGTTGGGGTAGTAGTTTCACTCCTGTCCCTTGCCCATTGATTGCCCGTGCAGTGGCGAATTCATCTCTCTTTAATTCAAGCCTGTATTAGAATGCTCTTACATCCTTGACTCTTCCATCTAATTCATCTTTTAATTCCACAGGCATCCATCTCTCCCATGTTGACATTGCTGAGATGGCCTCTGTTATTCTCTTTTCCAAGAGAGCAAGGTGTACTTCGTAGCCCTCCAAATTGGCACTTTCCACAGGTACATCAGCCGCTCTATCATTGGCCTTTTCTGCTTCTAGGATTGCCCCAAGAAGTTCACTTCTTCCATACCTCGACCACAGGTTTGTCTGAACGATGCCCCTCATCTCTGCCATCTTTGTTTCACCTTCTTTTACAGATCTCTCAATGTCAACCTCTTGCTGTTCGTCAAGACCTGCGCCTTCATCTTCAGTCTTGAAGTCAGCCTCAAGTCCAATCCTGTAGTCATCATTGGCCTCAAGCATCTTTCTGAAACAGTTTAAAAGCTTAGTGAATTCCTCTCTTAACTCCAGTTGAAGCATGCTGCTTGCTTCTCTTGAAATGAAGTTGGCTTGTCTGGTGAAGTTGCTTTTTGCAGTGGTCCTCTCCTTTTTGAGCTGCTGGAATTCCCCAGGATATCTTCAGCCATCTTGACCTTCTCTGTGTCAGCAGCTTATTTATGGATCTGAAGCCGTTTATCCTCAGGGCCAGGCCGCTCCGCGTGGTTTACAACTGTCAAGTCCTCCTCCAATTCAATCCCCAAAGGACACTAGGACAACTCAAATTTTGACTAATCACTTTTTATTTTCTTGACTTTGTCAGGTGAATTAGTTTTCATAGTCTTTCTTAGCCTTTATTAGTTTGTAAACCTTTAAAAGATAGAAACAAAAGTTACAATTTTAACAAGCCATGTCAAATGTAAAGTTTTAACATTTACAATTTTCAAACTCAAAATGAAAATGAACATAAACTCATTTAAACAGAAAAACAAATGAAGTCATTGCTGCAATGTGTTTCTAAACTAAACAGTGTTAAACATACTTTACACAGCATTTCAAACACAATGAAATTAAATGAACATTGCACAGACCATTGGCGTCTTTGGGCTCGAATCTTCGAGTGGACTTGGTGTCTCTTCTCTCTGAAGTCTCTTTTTCCTGAATGAATGAGAACTTCCATGTTTTATCAGGTGCTCACAATCAGTGGAAATTACTAATCAGGTGGTGTACTGCTGATTTGCTGATGCACTCTGGGAATTGTAGTTCTTAAATCCCATTTCTGAGATTTAGCTCAACACTAAGGGACCAAAGTGAGGCAGTGCTGAAACAAGTTAAAAAACGAAATTAAACAGCCCTAATCTAAACATTTTCTGAGAAAACAGGGAAAAACTATTATATTATATGCAAATTATATAGCTATTATATGCAAATATAAATTAAGACTTAAATCTACACATCATCAGCTATATAAAAAACACCATCCGTTTACTGTAGTATGGTTCCCTTTCAAGAGAACTCGCGCTGCGTCGAACGCTGTGGGGAAATACTCGAGCGCTGTCTTGCGAAGCACATTATGTAAACTTCCGTCGCATGCGTGAGTGACGGTTGCAGGTCGGTGACGTCACGAATCAGGTCATAAAAGAGCGCCGGTAACCCGGAAGCGGCAGCTTTTGGTGTCTTCACAAGCACAGTGTGAAAAAAGGAGTGTGTGTTGAGTTGTGCTGGCTTTCTGAGTTTTTCCCGAGATTAGTTTAAAAGAACAGGGATCTCATTGAAAATGGCAAATCAGGCATTTATACATGTCCATCTCCTTGCCCGCGTTATCTTTCAGGAGGAGATATGCATGCTTTATGTGTAATATGTCTGGGAGCGGAGCATGCTAGGTCAGCGCTCGTGAGCTAACGCTGCAGGTACTCCGCTCTCGCCTGGCGGTGTTTGACACTGACACCGTCCAGACTCGCGTTCCCCAGGGCTTGGGTCCCGCAACAGCTGAGGCTCTGCGGCGATCTAAGTCCTGGGGTTCGCAAATGGATCTGTCGGAGGGGCCTCAGACGGGTGCTCCCCTATCTCAACCCTTACCCAGCGGATCCAGTGTCTCTGGTATGGTTCTGGAAGCACGCTCGAGAGTGGTTACTTCCGGCCAAACAGAGGCACAAGCACTGCAATTGTCTAGCTCTGAGGAGTTAGACGTTGTTAGTATTGATGCGGAGAGTGAGAATTTGCCAACCTCATCTCCAGCTTATGAGGAGTTGCTTGAGGTTGTGACTCGTTTGACAGATTAAATATTGAGGGGCCAGCAGAGGAAAGTGTTGTTCGTCTGAAAAGAAGTAAATTGGACCCCCCGCCAAGACCTGCCTTTTTTCCCTGATCTGCACGCTGAGGTGTCCACATCTTGGAGGAGGCCCGCCACTTCCAGAGTATTTACACCACAAAATAACTCGTATGCTACTCTGGTTGGTGCATGTGATTTTTGTTATATCACGATGCCGAGAGTGGAGGAGGCGCTTACGAGCCACCTTTCTCTGCAATCGGTATCGTCGCTCAAAGTACCGGCGTTTCCCACTAAACCGATGAGAGTTACTTTCGGCACATGTGGGCAAGGCATAGTCGGCGGCCAGCCAGGCAGCGGCCTGTCTTCACACCACCGCCCTGCTTCAGGCCTATCAAGCCGAGTTGTTGGGGGATCTCGATGAGGGTGGAGGCATAGGCCCACAGGCTGTGGCTGAACTGAGGAAAGCCACAGACCTCGCTCTCCAGGCCACCAGGGAGACGACAGCCTCTATTTGCCGCTCCATGGCAGCTTATGTGGCCACGGAGAGGCCTTTATGGTTAAATCTCACTTCCCTAAAAGATAAAGAGAAGAATTTTATGTTGGATGCCCCTCTGTAGCATTCTGGACTTTTAGGTGATTGAGTTAAGATGGTCGTCGATAAGTTCCAGGAGGCGGCTAAACAACAGGTGGCATTCAATGTGCTTCTGCCTCGTTTCCCTCATACCGGAGTTGTGAGCCAGCCACAACCCCAGAGCTCCTCACAGCGGACCACTCAGAGGCAGAGCATCTTTACCCGCCAACCCCCCCAGAAAACCGGGGGGTCGGACAGATGCTCTCAGCCTCAGCCTTCTGGCAGGAGGATGGATCTGAGAACCGTCATCCTCGCTAGGAAGGCAACTTCGAAGAGGTCCTGACGCCAAACACACCAGGCCTCTTGGAGGCGTCCCTCCTCAGTTGCCGCCTATCACACAGGTTGCGCTGAGGAGATCACCCCCTCCAAGGAGGGTCCTAGAGCATTCACTTCAGGCGTTGCCCAGAAAACCGGGCCCTGGAGTGTGTGCTACTCAAATACCAGAGATCAGAGGCTGGTTCCACTAGTAGAATTTCTGACAGCATGGATATGTCTTCCAGAAGTATCTCAGTGGGTCCTGTGAATTATAATAAAAGGGTATTCTATCCAGTTAGGGTCTCGACCGCCCAGGTTCAGCAGGGTCTCACTGACGGCGCGGCTATCCCCTGCCTGCATCGATTCGATCCTGTCAACCATGAAGAAAATCAAATAACATCGCTAAAAAGAGTTGGGGATCTACAGGCGCTATCTTTAGCTCCCTCCGGCCTTGAGTTTGCGCCTGGGATGGTAAAAGCCTTCCTCCATCCCAGGCCAGGCTATGTACCCAATGTGCCTACTCATGTGGCCAGGTCTATTGTGCTGCAGGCCTTTTGCCCTCCCCCCTTCGGTGACCAGGACCAGGAATTTGAAAACAAGGTCTGTCCAGTGCGAGCACTGGACACTTATGTCCACAGGTCTGCCCCTTGGTGTAAGTCAGACCAGTTGTTTGTTTGCTTTGGGACCCCAAGGGGGCCCCAGCATCCAAACCTACTTTAAGCAGGTGGATAGTTGAGCCTATCACCCTGGCTTAGGAGTCGGCCGGATCACCATTGCCTCTGAGGGTCCGTGTCCTATGTCTACAGGATAGATGATCTAACTTTTTGCAACAGAGGAACGTTCCAGAGGAAACCATTGAGACACTGCAACAAGAAAAGGTGAGACAATGCAACAGGACAATGTGGCTCAGATGGATTATACATAAAGGAAATTTTTATTTTAGTTTCATTTAATATTTTAATTTTAATGGATCATCTTGTCTGTCCCAGATTTCTCATCTAGCCTCAGTCATATATGATTCTAATATAAACTTTAGTCAACTCTTTGTTAATTCTTCTCTCAGCCCAAGAGGTAGACAGAGGCAGTGGATGTACATGAGTTAAATAATCTTAATAGTCTATTAAATAATCTTAGATATTGTTATACATGAGAATTCATCTAAACCAACATAAATTCAAATAGCATTATTATACCAAAGCAAATATGACTCCTTCACAACCTCATCCTTTGACAAAACTTTGAGATGGAGACATTCACTTATCTCTAAAGTTCTGGTGAAGACAAATTGGCACACAAGATTAAACAGTAATAGAAAAATAAAACGATTGGGTGCATATTTAGAGAGATAAAGATGATATGCATAAAATATATAAAATAGCCTAAATGAAGTACAACAAAAGAAGTGTGTTTGCTGTCTTGAAGCAGCACATGCACTCAGCTTACTATTATAAATCCTTAGATCCTTCACAATGGACTCTCTACACATGTTCTGGGTTCTCAGAGGCAGATATTGTCATAGTTAGGTAAACTTCTATAGTGTTGATGGAAAAAAAAAAAAAGAAATATCACAGCACTCAGAAGAGAGAATGATTTAAAATTGCCATCACTCCCTTGCCCATTGTCTTAGAAACATCCTCACAGCAGTGCTAATTAGGGGCCAAGCACCGAAGGTGCGGAGGCACCTATTGTTTTTGTTCCGGTTCTTATTAGGGCCAAGCACCGAAGGTGCGGAGGCACCTATTGTTTTTGTTCCGGTTCTTATTATTATTATTATTATTAGGGGCCAAGCACCGAAGGTGCGGAGGCACCTATTGTATCCGTTCTCGTTCTTATTATTATTATTCTTCCGCTTCTTCTTCTTCTTCCACCCACAAGTCAATGGCAGCCCATAGAACCGTATGCGGGAAAATGATGAAATTTGGCAGACTCATAGAGGACAGTCCAATCATTGACCACACCAATTTTGGAGTCTCTACCTCAATCCCTCTAGCGCCACCAACTGTCCAAAGTTACACTTACATTTATGCTAATAACTCTTGAACCATAAGGGCTAGAAACAAAATTCCTTTGTCCACTGATTCCTTGGCTCAAGCCGATTCGATTGCACCCTATGACATGTCATTTTCCGTCATGAAAATTTTTCCGCAATTTTGAGTTTTATGAAAAACCTACTTTGTCGAACTCCTCCTAGGCCGTTTGTCCGATTCTCACAAAAATTGAACCACATCATCTCCAGACTATGGAGACAAAAAGTTATGGAAATCAAGTTGATTGGTCATTCCGTTTTTGATAAACTTGCGAAAGAGTTCGACGAATTTGCCGCAAAAATGAACTTGAGGCTATATCTCCGCAACGCATTTGCGTATTCAGACCAAAATTGGTGTGTGTCATAGAAGTCATAATCTGAGGCTACCTGCAGAGTTTTGGCGCACTGCCCCCTAGTGGTCAGGAGATATAAAAAATTGACTTTTTTGCTTATAACTTCTGAACACTTTGGCCAAAAATCATAAAACTGCTCTCTTTAGATTCAGGGCATCATGCTGAGTCGTGCGATACCAAATTTTCTTATATCGGCCATTTTGGGCGTCGGCCATTTTGAAATTTGTCATAAAATGTTATATTTAACAAACGCATTGGCATATCATTACGAAACTTAGTATGTGGCTTTGGGACCTTGATTTGACTCTACACCAAAAGTTTCGGGGCAGCGCCACCTTGTGGTCAAAAGTTATAACAAAATTTACAAAAATGCTAATAACTTTTGATTACATTAAGCTATTTTAAAACAAATGATCTTAATATGTTCCTTGGGTCACACCGAGAACACAGATACCAAATTTGACATAGTTTGCCTAAATTTCATATCCGCCATGTTGTTTCATTCAAAAACCTACTTTTTCAAACTCCTCCTAGACCATTTGTCCGATTTTCACCAAAATCGAATCGTATCATCTTCAGACTGTGCTGACAAAAAGTTATGGATTTCGTGTCGATAGACAAAACCGTTTTCGTATACCGCAATTACAAATTTGAGGTAGTGATGACAAATTGACTTTAATGCTTTAAGTCAGTAATGTTTTGTCCAAATAACACCAAACTTTGCAGATTTCATTGTCACATTACTCGGACCCAATTCTAACAATTTGGACACAGCGCCAACTATTGGTCCAAAGCGCTAAACTTTTCATTCAAATTACAGTGTCTGTATTAATGATTTTTCAGCCATTTAGCCTAAAATCATATTAAAATGCATTTAGTTGTTGATTACTTCAATTGCTCTTATGCTGCCGGCCACGTCAATGCCCTGTTTGTGCTTGGCCCCGTCATTGCTGCTTGCAGCTATATTTATTAGGGGCCAAGCACCGAAGGTGCGGAGGCACCTATTGTTTTTGTTCCGGTTCTTTATTATTATTATTAGGGGCCAAGCACCGAAGGTGCGGAGGCACCTATTGTTTTTGTTCCGGTTCTTATTAGGGGCCAAGCACCGAAGGTGCGGAGGCACCTATTGTTTTTGTTCCGGTTCCTATTATTAGGGGCCAAGCACCGAAGGTGCGGAGGCACCTATTGTAATTGTTCCGGTTCTTTATTATTATTATTCATCTTCTTCTTCTTCTTCTTCTTCTTCTTCTTCTTCCGCCATGGAAGTCTATGTAAGGCCATAGAACCGTTTGCGGGAAAATGATAAAATTTGGCACACTGATAGAGGACAAGCCAATCATTGACCATAGCAAATTTGAAGTCTCTAACTCAATGTCTCTAGCGCCACCAACTGTCCAAAGTTGCACTCACGTTTACGTAAATAACTCTTGAACCGTATGTCCTAGAAACAAAATTCTTTCGTCCACTAATTCCTTGGCTCAAGCCGATTCGATTGCACCCTATGACGTCATTTTCCGTCATGAAAATTTTCCCGCCATTTTGAATTTTACGAAAAACCTACTTTTTCGAACTCCACCTAGGCCGTTTTTCCGATTTCAACGAAAATTGAACCACATCATCTCCAGACAATGTGGACAAAAAGTTATCCAAAGAAAGTTGATATGTCAAACCGTTTACGAATAACTCGCGAAAGAATCCGACGTAATGGTCGCAAAAATGAAATTGAGGCTTTATCTCCGCAACGCATTAGCGTTTTCTGACCAAACTAGGTGTGTGTTATGTCAATCATGATCTGAGGCTACCTGCAGAGTTTTGGCGCTGTGCCCCCTAGTGGTCAGGAGATATGAAAAAGTAAAATATTTGCTTATAACTTCTGAACGCTTTGGCCAAAAATAATAAAACTGGTCTCTTTAGATTCAGTGCATCATACCGAGTCGTGCAATACCAAATTTTCCCATATCGGCCATTTTGAGCGTCGGCCATTTTGAATATTGTCATAAATTGCTATATTTAACAAAGATATTGGCGTATCGTTACGAAACTCAATATGTGTCTTCGGCACCTAACCTTGATACGTCTCAAAAAGTTTCGAGGCAGCACCCCCTTGTGGTCAAAAATTATAACCAAATTTACAAATATGCTAATAACTTTTGAGTGCGTTAACCTATGGTAAAACAAATTATCTTTATACGTTCCTTGGGTCAAACCAAGAACACAGATACCAAATTTGTCATAGTCGGCCAAACTTCTTGTCCACCATGTTGTTTTTCTTTAAAAACCTACTTTTTCGAACTCCTCCCAGACCGTTTGTCCATTTTTCACCAAAATTAAACCACATCATCTCCAGACCATCATGACAAAAAGTTATCCAAAGAAAGTTGATATGTCAAACCGTTTACGAATAACTCGCGAAAGAATCCGACTTAATGGTCGCAAAAATGAAATTGAGCCTTTATCTCCGCAACGCATTAGTGTTTTCTGACCAAACTAGGTGTGTGTTATGTCAATCATGGTCTGAGGCTACCTGCAGAGTTTTGGCGCTCTGCCCCCTAGTGGTCAGGAGATATTAAAAAACTGACATTTTTGATTATAACTCCTGAACGCTTTGTCTAATAATCATGAAACTGCTGTCTTTAGATCCAGTGGGTCATGCCGAGCCCTGTGATACCAAATTTTCCCATATCGGCCATTTTGAGCGTCTGCCATTTCGATTTTTCTTATAAGATGCTATGTTTAACAAACACATGACTTTAGTGGTCTGTCAGCAATGGTTTACCCAATTGAAAGCAAACTTTGCATGTGTCAATGTCACTACACTCTCAATGTACCACATGAATTGACACTACAATTTGGTTACAGCGCTGCCTGTTGATTGAATGTGATAAACCATTAAATCGAAATACTAAAGACCGTATTGTTGATTTTTCAGCCATTTAGACTTAAGTCATATTGAAATGTCTTTAGATTCTTACTGCCGTTGGTCTGATGATGCCAGCTATGTCGGCATGACATTTAATGCCCTCCTTGCGCTTGGCCCCGTGATGGCTGCTAGCAGCTATTTATTATTAGGGGCCAAGCACCGAAGGTGCGGAGGCACCTATTGTTTTTGTTCCGGTTCTTATTATTAGGGGCCAAGCACCGAAGGTGCGGAGGCACCTATTGTTTTTGTTCCGGTTCTTATTATTATTATTATTATTATTATTATTATTCTTTTTCTTCTGCCATTGAAGTCTATGACAGCCCATAGAACCGTAAGCGGGAAAATGAAAAAAAGTTGGCACACTCATAAAGGACAGTCCAATCATTGACCATAGCAAAATTGAAGTCTCTAACTCAATCCCTCTAGCGCCACCAACTGTCCCAAGTTGCACTCACGTTTACGTAAATAACTTTTGAACCGTATGTCCTAGAAACAAAATTCTTTTGTCCACTAATTCCTTGGCTCAAGACGATTCGATTGCACCTCATGACGTCATTTTCCGTCATGAAAATTTTCCCGCCATTTTGAATTTTTTGAAAAACCTACTTTTTCGAACTCCTCCTAGGCCGTTCGTCCGATTTTCACGAAAATTGAACCACATCATCTCCAGACAATGTGGACAAAACGATATCCAAAGAAAGTTGATATGTCAAACCGTTTACGAATAACTCGCGAAAGAATCCGAGGTAAAAGTCGCCAAAATGAAATTGAGGCTTTATCTCCGCAATGCATTAGCCTTTTCTGACCAAACTAGGTGTGTATTATGTCAATCATTGTCTGAGGCTACCTGCAGAGTTTTGGCGCTGTGCCCCCTAGTGGTCAGGAGTTATGAAAAACTGACTTTTTTGCTTATAACTTCTGAACCCTTTGGCCAAAAATCATGAAACTGGTCTCTTTAGATCCAGTGGGTCATGCCGAGTCCTGTGATACCAAATATTTCCATATCGGCCATTTTGAGCATCTGCTATTTCGATTTTTCTTATAAGATGCTATGTTTAACAAACACATGACTTTAGTGCTCTCTCAGCAATGGCTTACCCAATTGAAAGCAAACTTTGCATGTGTCAATGTCACCACACTCTCAATGTACCACACGAATTGACACTACAATTTGGTTACAGTGCTGCCTGTTGGTTGAATGTGATAAACCATTAAATCGAAATACTAAAGACCGTATTGTTGATTTTTCAGCCATTTAGACTTAAGTCATATTGAAATGTCTTTAGATTCTTACTGCCGTTGGTCTGATGATGCCAGCCATGTCGGCATGACATTTAATGCCCTCCTTGCGCTTGGCCCCGTGATGGCTGCTAGCAGCTATATTTATTATTCTTTTTCTTGTGCCATGGGAGTCTATGGCAGCCCATAGAACCGTAAACGGGAAAATGAAAAAAATTTGGCACACTCATAAAGGACAGTCCAATCATTGACCATAGCAAAATTGAAGTCTCTAACTCAATCTCTATAGCGCCACCAACTGTCCAAAGTTGCACTCACGTTTACGTAAATAACTTTTGAACCGTATGTCCTAGAAACAAAATTCTTTTGTCAACTGATTCCTTGGCTCAAGACGATTCGATTGCACCCTATGACGTCATTTTCCGTCATGAATATTTTCCCGCCATTTTGAATTTTATGAAAAACCTACTTTTTCGAACTCCTCCTAGGCCGTTGGTCCGATTTCAACGAAAATTGAACCACATCATCTCCAGACAATGTGGACAAAAAGTTATCCAAAGAAAGTTGATATGTCAAACCGTTTACGAATAACTCGCGAAAGAATCCGACGTAATGGTCGCAAAAATGAAATTGAGGCTTTATCTCCGCAACGCATTAGCGTTTTCTGACCAAACTAGGTGTGTGTTATGTCAATCATGATCTGAGGCTACCTGCAGAGTTTTGGCACTGTGCCCCCTAGTGGTCAGGAGATATGAAAAAGTTAAATATTTGCTTATAACTTCTGAACGCTTTAGCCAAAAATAATAAAACTGGTCTCTTTAGATTCAGTGCATCATGCCGAGTCGTGTGATACCAAATTTTCCCATATCGGCCATTTTGAGCGTCGGCCATTTTTAATATTGTCATAAATTGCTATATTTAACAAAGATATTGGCGTATCGTTACGAAACTCAATATGTGTCTTCGGCACCTAACCTTGATACGACTCAAAAAGTTTCGAGGCAGCACCCCCTTGTGGTCAAAAATTATAACCAAATTTACAAATATGCTAATAACTTTTGAGTGCGTTAACCTATGGTAAAACAAATTATCTTTATACGTTCCTTGGGTCAAACCGAGAACACAGATACCAAATTTGTCATAGTCGGCCAAACTTCTTGTCCACCATGTTGTTTTTCTTTAAAAACCTACTTTTTCGAACTCCTCCCAGACCGTTTGTCCAATTTTCACCAAAATTAAACCACATCATCTCCAGACAATGTGGACAAAAAGTTATCCAAAGAAAGTTGATATGTCAAACCGTTTACGAATAACTCGCGAAAGAATCCGACGTAATGGTCGCAAAAATGAAATTGAGGCTTTATCTCCGCAACGCATTAGCGTTTTCTGACCAAACTAGGTGTGTGTTATGTCAATCATGGTCTGAGGCAACCTGCAGAGTTTTGGCGCTCTGCCCCCTAGTGGTAAGGAGTTAGGAAAAACTGACTTTTTTGCTTATAACTTCTGAACCCTTTGGCCAAAAATCATGAAACTGGTCTCTTTAGATCCAGTGGGTCATGCCGAGTCCTGTGATACCAAATTTTCCCATATCGGCCATTTTGAGCGTCTGCCATTTCGATTTTTCTTATAAGATGCTATGTTTAACAAACACATGACTTTAGTGCTCTGTCAGCAATGGTTTACCCAATTGAAAGCAAACTTTGCATGTGTCAATGTCACCACACTCTCAATGTACCACATGAATTGACACTACAATTTGGTTACAGCGCTGCCTGTTGATTGAATGTGATAAACCATTAAATCGAAATACTAAAGACCGTATTGTTGATTTTTCAGCCATTTAGACTTAAGTCATATTGAAATGTGTTTAGATTCTTACTGCCGTTGGTCTGATGATGCCAGCCATGTCGGCATGACATTTAATGCCCTCCTTGCGCTTGGCCCCGTGATGGCTGCTAGCAGCTATATTTATTAGGGGCCAAGCACCGAAGGTGCGGAGGCACCTATTGTAATCGTTCTCGTTCTTATTATTATTCTTCTTCCACCCAGAAGTCAATGGCAGCCCATAGAACCGTAAGTGGGAAAATGATGAAATTTGGCACACACATAGAGGACAGTCCAATCATTGACCACACCAATTTTGGAGTCTCTACCTCAATCCCTCTAGCGCCACCAACTGTCCAAAGTTACACTTACATTTATGCTAATAACTCTTTAACCATAAGGGCTAGAAACAAAATTCCTTTGTCCACTGATTCCTTGGCTCAAGCCGATTCGATTGCACCCTATGACGTCATTTTCCGTCATGAAAATTTTTCCGCAATTTTGAATTTTATGAAAAACCTACTTTGTCGAACTCCTCCTAGGCCGTTTGTCTGATTCTCACAAAAATTGAACCACATCATCTCCAGACTATGGAGACAAAAAGTTATGAGAATCAAGTTGATTGGTCATTCCGTTTTTGATAAACTTGCGAAAGAGTTCGACGAATTTGCCGCAAAAATGAACTTGAGGCTATATCTCCGCAACGCATTTGCGTATTCAGACCAAAATTGGTGTGTGTCATAGTAGTCATAATCTGAGGCTACCTGCAGAGTTTTGGCGCACTGCCCCCTAGTGGTCAGGAGATATAAAAAATTGACTTTTTTGCTTATAACTTCTGAACACTTTGGTCAAAAATCATAAAACTGCTCTCTTTAGATTCAGGGCATCATGCTGAGTCATGCGATACCAAATTTTCTTATATCGGCCATTTTGGGCGTCGGCCATTTTGAAATTTGTCATAAAATGTTATATTTAACAAACGCATTGGCATATCATTACGAAACTTAGTATGTGGCTTTGGGACCTTGATTTGACTCTACACCAAAAGTTTTGGGGCAGCGCCACCTTGTGGTCAAAAGTTATAACAACATTTACAAAAATGCTAATAACTTTTGATTACATTAAGCTATTTTAAAACAAATTGTCTCAATATGTTCCTTGGGTCATGCCGAGAACACAGATACCAAATTTGATATATTTAGCCTAAACTTCCTGTCCGCCATGTTGTTTCATTCAAAAACCTACTTTTTCGAACTCCTCCTAGGCCGTTTGTCTGATTCTCACAAAAATTGAACCACATCATCTCCAGACTATGGAGACAAAAAGTTATGAGAATCAAGTTGATTGGTCATTCCGTTTTTGATAAACTTGCGAAAGAGTTCGACGAATTTGCCGCAAAAATGAACTTGAGGCTATATCTCCGCAACGCATTTGCGTATTCAGACCAAAATTGGTGTGTGTCATAGTAGTCATAATCTGAGGCTACCTGCAGAGTTTTGGCGCACTGCCCCCTAGTGGTCAGGAGATATAAAAAATTGACTTTTTTGCTTATAACTTCTGAACACTTTGGTCAAAAATCATAAAACTGGTCTCTTTAGATTCAGGGCATCATGCTGAGTCATGCGATACCAAATTTTCTTATATCGGCCATTTTGGGCGTCGGCCATTTTGAAATTTGTCATAAAATGTTATATTTAACAAACGCATTGGCATATCATTACGAAACTTAGTATGTGGCTTTGGGACCTTGATTTGACTCTACACCAAAAGTTTTGGGGCAGCGCCACCTTGTGGTCAAAAGTTATAACAACATTTACAAAAATGCTAATAACTTTTGATTACATTAAATCATTTTAAAATGCATTTAGTTTTTGATTACTGCAATTGGTCTGATGCTGCCAGCCACGTCAATGCCCTGTTTGTGCTTGGCCCCGTCATTGCTGCTTGCAGCTATATTTAGGGGCCAAGCACCGAAGGTGCGGAGGCACCTATTGTTTCTGTTCCGGTTCTTTATTATTATTCCTCTTCTTCTTCTTCTTCTTCTTCTTCTTCCGCCATGGAAGTCTATGGCAGGCCATAGAACCGTTTGCGGGAAAATGATGAAATTTGGCACACTGATCAAGGACAAGCCAATCATTGACCATAGCAAATTTGAAGTCTCTAACTCAATGTCTCTAGCGCCACCAACTGTCCAAAGTTGAACTCACGTTTACGTAAATAACTTTTGAACCGTATGTCCTAGAAACAAAATTCTTTCGTCCACTGATTCCTTGGCTCAAGACGATTCGATTGCACCCTATGACGTCATTTTCCGTCATGAAAATTTTCCCGCCATTTTGAATTTTATGAAAAACCTACTTTTTCGAACTCCTCCTAGGCCGTTTGTCCGATTTTCACGAAAATTGAACCACATCATCTCCAGACCATGGGGACAAAAAGTTATACAAAGAAAGTTGATTTGTCAAACCGTTTACGAATAACTTGCGAAAGAATTCGACAAAATGGCCGCAGAAATAAAAGTGAGGCTATATCTCCGCAACGGATTAGCGTATTCTGACCAAACTTGGTGTGTGTTACGTCAGTCATGATTTGAGGCTATGTGCAGAGTTTTGGCGCTCTGCCCCCTAGTGGTCTGGAGATATAAAAAAGTGAAATATTTGCTCATAACTTCTGAACGCTTCGATCAAAAATCATAAAACTGGTCTCGTTAGATTCAGTGCATCATGCCGAGTCGTGCGATACCAAATTTTCCCATATCGGCCATTTTGAGCGTCGGCCATTTTGAATATTATCATAAATTGCTATATTTAACAAACGCATTGACGTATCGTTACGAAACTCGAAATGTGTCTTCGGCACCTGGAACTGATACGACACAAAAAGTTTCGAGGCAGCGCCACCTTGTGGTCAAAAGTTATAACCAAAATTACAAAAACGCTAATAACTTTTGACTACTTTAACCTATGGTAAAACAAATTGTCTTTATACGTTCCTTGGGTCAAGCCGAGAACACAGATACCAAATTTGTCATAGTCGGCCAAACTTCCTGTCCGCCATGTTGTTTTTCTTTAAAAACCTACTTTTTCGAACTCCTCCCACACCGTTTATCTAATTTTCACCAAAATTGAATCATAACATCTTCAGACCATGTTGACAAAAAGTTATTAAAATGAAATTGATTCGTCAAACAGGTTTCGATAAAATTGCGAACGAATTTGACCAAATGGCCACCAAATAAAGCGAGGCTATATCTCCGCAACGCATTTTCGTATTCTGACCAAACTTTCTGTGTGTCATGTCAATCATGATCTGAGGCTACCTGCAGAGTTTTGGTGCTCTGCCTCCTAGTGGTCAGGAGATATGAAACACTAACATTTTTGATTATAACTCCTGAACGCTTTGTCCAAAAATCATAAAACTGCTGTCTATAGATTCAGTGCATCATGCCGAGTCCTGCGATACCAAATTTTCCCATATCGGCCATTTTCAGCGTCAGCAATGTAGAATTTTGTCATGAAATGCTATGCTTAACAAACACGACTTTAAAGCTGTATGTCATCAATGCTTTACCCTATTGACACCAAACTTTGCATGTGTCATTGTCACCTCACTCTGGATATACCACATGATTTGATTTGAATTTGGTTACAGCGCTTCCTGTTGGTCGAACGTGATAAACCGTTAAATCGAATTACTAAAGACCGTATTGATGATTTTTCAGCAATTTAGACTGAAGTCATATTGAAATGTCTTTAGATGCTTTCTGCCATTGGTCTGATGCTGCCAGCCATGTCGACATGACATTTACATTCCTCCTTGTGCTTGGCCCCGTCATGGCTGCTAGCAGCTATATTTATTATTATTTTTTCTTTTTCTGCCATTGAAGTCTATGACAGCCCATAGAACCGTAAGCGGGAAAATGAAAAAAAGTTGGCACACTCATAAAGGACAGTCCAATCATTGACCATAGCAAAATTGAAGTCTCTAACTCAATCTCTAAAGCGCCACCAACTGTCCAAAGTTGCACTCATGTTTACGTAAATAACTTTTGAACCGTAGGTCCTAGAAACAAAATTCTTTTGTCCACTGATTCCTTGGCTCAAGACGATTCGATTGCACCCTATGACGTCATTTTCCGTCATGAAAATTTTCCCGCCATTTTGAATTTTATGAAAAACCTACTTTTTCGAACTCCTCCTAGGCCGTTCGTCCGATTTTCACGAAAATTGAACCACATCATCTCCAGACAATGTGGACAAAACGATATATAAAGAAGTTGATTTGTCAAACCGTTTACGAATAACTCACGAAAGAATCGGAGATATGAAAAACTGTCGTTTTTGATTATAACTCCTGAACGCTTTGTCCAAAAATCATGAAACTGGTCTCTTTAGATCCAGTGGGTCATGCCGAGTCCTGTGATACCAAATATTCCCATATCAGCCATTTTGAGCGTCTGCCATTTCGATTTTTCTTATAAGATGCTATGTTTAACAAACACATGACTTTAGTGCTCTGTCAGCCATGGATTACCCAATTTACCCAATGTACCACACGAATTGACACTACAATTTGGTTACAGCGCTGCCTGTTGGTTGAATGTGATAAACCATTAAATCGAAATACTAAAGACCGTATTGTTGATTTTTCAGCCATTTAGACTTAAGTCATATTGAAATGTCTGCCGTTGGTCTGATGATGCCAGCCATGTCGGCATGACATTTAATGCCCTCCTTGCGCTTGGCCCCGTGATGGCTGCTAGCAGCTATATTTATTATTATTCTTCTCGTGCCATGGGAGTCTATGGCAGCCCATAGAACCGTAAACGGGAAAATGAAAAAAAGTTGGCACACTCATAAAGGACAGTCCAATCATTGACCATAGCAAAATTGAAGTCTCTAACTCAATCTCTATAGCGCCACCAACTGTCCAAAGTTGCACTCACGTTTACGTAAATAACTTTTGAACCGTATGTCCTAGAAACAAAATTCTTTTGTCAACTGATTCCTTGGCTCAAGACGATTCGATTGCACCATATGACGTCATTTTCCGTCATGAATATTTTCCCGCCATTTTGAATTTTATGAAAAACCTACTTTTTCGAACTCCTCCTAGGCCGTTTGTCCGATTTTCACGAAAATTGAACCACATCATCTCCAGACCATGGTGACAAAAAGTTATCCAAAGAAAGTTGAAATGTCAAACCGTTTATGAATAACTCACGAAAGAATCCGACGTAATGATCGCAAAAATGAACTTGAGGCTCTATCTCCACAACGCATTAGCGTTTTCAGACCAAACTCGGTGTGTGTTATGTCAATCATGGTCTGAGGCTACCTGCAGAGTTTTGGCGCTGTGCCCCCTAGTGGTCAGGAGATATGAAAAAGTGACATTTTTCCTTACAACTCCTGAACGCTTTGTCCAAAAATCATAAAACTGGTCTCGTTAGATTCAGTGCATCATGCCGAGTCGTTCGATACCAAATTTTCCCATATCGGCCATTTAGAGCGTCGGCCATTTTGAATATTGTCATAAATTGCTATATTTAACAAATGGATTGGTGTATCGTTACGAAACTCAATATGTGTCTTCGGCACCTAACCTTGATACGGCACAAAAAGTTTGGGGGCAGCGCCACCTTGTGGTCAAAAGTTATAACAAAATTTACAAACATGCTAATAACTTTTGATGACGTTAACCTATTGTAAAACAAATGGTCTTAATGTGTTCATTGGGTCAAGCCGAGACCATAGATACCAAATATGTCATATTCGGCCAAACCTCCGATTTGCCATGTTATTTTTCTTTAAAAACCTACTTTTTCGAACTCCTCTCAGACCGTTTGTCCAATTTTCACCAAAATTGAACCACATCATCTCCAGACCATCATGACAAAAAGTTATCCAAAGAAAGTTGATTTGTCAAACCGTTTACGAATAACTTGCGAAAGAATTTGACAAAATGGCCGCAGAAATGAAAGTGAGGCTATATCTCCGCAACGCATTAGCGTATTCTGACCAAACTTGGTATGTGTTATGTCAATCATGGTCTGAGGCTACCTGCTGAGTTTTGGCGCTCTGCCCCCTAGTGGTCTGGAGATATGAAAAAGTGAAATATTTGCTTATAACTTCTGAACGCTTAGACCAAAAATCATAAAACTGGTCTCGTTAGATTCAGTGCATCATGCCGAGTCGTGCGATACCAAATTTTCCCATATCAGCCATTTTGAGGGTCGGCCATTTTGAATTTTGTCATAAATTGCTATATTTAACAAACACATTGGCGTATCGTTACGAAACTCGAAATGTGTCTTCGGCACCTGGGCCTGATACAACACAAAAAGTTTCGAGGCAGCGCCACCTTGTGATCAAAAGTTATAACCAAATTTACAAAAATGCTAATTACTTTTGAATACGTTAACCTATGGTAAAATAAGTTGTCTTTATACGTTCCTTGGATCAAACCGAGAACACAAATACCAAATTTTTCATAGTCGGCCAAACTTCCTGTCCGCCATGTTGTTTTTCTTTAAAAACCTACTGTTTCTAACTCCTCCCACACCGTTTGTCCAATTTTCACCAAAATTTAATCACAACATCTTCAGACCATGCTGACAAAAAGTTATTAAAATAAAGTTGATTCGTCAAACAGGTTTCGATAAAAATGCGAACAAATTTGACCAAATGGCCACCAAATAAAGCGAGGCTATATCTCTGCAACGCATTAGCGTATTCTGACCAAACTTTCTGTGTGTCATGTCAATCATGATCTGAGGCTACCTGCAGAGTTTTGGCACTCTGCCCCCTAGTGGTCAGGAGATATGAAAAACTGACATTTTTGATTATAACTCCTGAACGCTTTGTCCAAAAATCATGAAACTGCTGTCTTTAGATTCAGTGCATTATGCCGAGTCCTGCGATACCAAATTTTCTCATATCGGCCATTTTCAGCGTCGGCTATTTAGAATTTTGTCATGAAATGCTATGCTTAACAAACACATGACTTTAAAGCTGTGTTTCATCAATGCTTTACCCTATTGACACCAAACTTTGCAAGTATCATTGTCACCTCACTCTGGATATGCCACATGATTTGACACATCAATTTGGTTACAGCGCTGCCTGTTGGTCGAATGTGATAAACCGTTAAATCGAATTACTAAAGACCTTATTGATGATTTTTCAGCCATTTAGACTGAAGTCATATTGAAATGTCTTTAGATGCTTTCTGCCATTGGTCTGATGCTGCCAGCCATGTCGGCATAACATTTAATGCCCTCCTTATGCTTGGCCCCGTCATGGCTGCTTGCAGCTATATTTCATCTTCTTCTTCTTCTTCTTCTTCTTCCGCCATGGAAGTCTATGTAAGGCCATAGAACCGTTTGCGGGAAAATGATGAAATTTGGCACACTGATAGAGGACAAGCCAATCATTGACCATAGCAAATTTGAAGTCTCTAACTCAATGTCTCTAGCGCCACCAACTGTCTAAAGTTGCACTCACGTTTACGTAAATAACTCTTGAACCGTATGTCCTAGAAACAAAATTCTTTCGTCCACTAATTCCTTGGCTCAAGACGATTCGATTGCACCATATGACGTCATTTTCCGTCATGAAAATTTTCCCGCCATTTTGAATTTTAAGAAAAACCTATTTTTTCGAACTCCTCCTAGGCCGTTTGTCCGATTTTCACGAAAATTGAACCACATCATCTCCAGACTATGTTTACAAAAAATTATTAAAAGAAAGTTGATTTGTCAAACCGTTTACGAATAACTTGCGAAAGAATTCGACAAAATGGCCGCAGAAATAAAAGCGAGGCTATATCTCCGCAACGCATTAGCCTATTCTGACCAAACTTGGTGTGTGTTATGGCAATGATGGTCTGAGGCTACCTGCGGAGATTTGGTGCTCTGCCCCCTAGTGGTCTGGAGATATGAAAATGTGAAATATTTGCTTAGAACTTCTGAACGCTTCGACCAAAAATCATAAAACTGGTCTCGTTACATTCAGTGCATCATACCGAGTCGTGCGATACTAAATTTTCCAATATCGGCCATTTTGAGGGTCGGCCATTTTGAATTTTGTCATAAATTGCTATATTTAACAAACACATTGGCGTATCGTTATGAAACTCGATATGTGTCTTCGGGACCTGGGCCTGATAGGACACAAAAAGTTTTGAGGCAGCGCCACCTTGTGGTCAAAAGTTATAACCAAATTTACAAATATGCTAATAACTTTTGAATACATTAACCTATGGTAAAACAAATTATCTTTATACGTTCCTTGGGTCAAACCGAGAACACAGATACCAAATTTGTCAGTCGGCCAAACTTCCTGTCCGCCATGTTGTTTTTCTTTAAAAACCTACTTTTTCGAACTCCTCCCACACCGTTTGTCCAATTTTCACCAAAATTGAATCATAACATCTTCAGACCATGCTGACAAAAAGTTATTAAAATAAAGTTGATTCGTCAAACAGGTTTCGATAAAATTGCGAACGAATTTGACCAAATGGCCACCAAATAAAGGGAAGCTATATCTCCACAACGCATTAGCGTATTCTTACCAAACTTTCTGTGTGTCATGTCAATCATGATCTGAGGCTACCTGCAGAGTTTTGGTGCTCTGCCCCCTAGTGGTCAGGAGATATGAAAATCTGACATTTTTGATTATAACTCCTGAATGCTTTGTCCAAAAATCATGAAACTGCTGTCTTTAGATTCAGTGCATCATGCCGAGTCCTGCGATACCAAATTTTCTCATATCGGCCATTTTCAGCGTCGGCTATTTAGAATTTTGTCATGAAATGCTATGCTTAACAAACACATGACTTTAAAGCTGTTTCATCAATGCTTTACCCTATTGACACCAAACTTTGCATGTATCATTGTCACCTCACTCTGGATATGCCACAAGATTTGACACATCAATTTGGTTACAGCGCTGCCTGTTGGTCGAATGTGATAAACCGTTAAATCGAATTGCTAAAGACCTTATTGATGATTTTTCAGCCATTTAGACTGAAGTCATATTGAAATGTCTTTAGATGCTTTCTGCCGTTTGTCTGATGCTGCCAGCCATGTCGGCATAACATTTAATGCCCTCCTTATGCTTGGCCCCGTCATGGCTGCTTGCAGCTATATTTAGGGGCCAAGCACCGAAGGTGCGGAGGCACCTATTGTATCCGTTCTCGTTCTTATTATTATTATTCTTCCGCTTCTTCTTCTTCTTCCACCCACAAGTCAATGGCAGCCCATAGAACCGTATGCGGGAAAATGATGAAATTTGGCACACTCATAGAGGACAGTCCAATCATTGACCATACCAATTTTGGAGTCTCTAAATCAATCCCTCTAGCGCCAACAACTGTCCAAATTTACACTTACATTTATGCTAATAACTCTTGAACCATAAGGGCTAGAAACAAAATTCCTTTGTCCACTGATTCCTTGGCTCAAGCCGATTCGATTGCACCCTATGACGTCATTTTCCGTCATGAAAATTTTTCCGCAATTTTGAGTTTTATGAAAAACCTACTTTGTCGAACTCCTCCTAGGCCGTTTGTCCGATTCTCACAAAAATTGAACCACATCATCTCCAGACTATGGAGACAAAAAGTTATGGAAATCAAGTTGATTGGTCATTCCGTTTTTGATAAACTTGCGAAAGAGTTCGACGAATTTGCCGCAAAAATGAACTTGAGGCTATATCTCCGCAACGCATTTGCGTATTCAGACCAAAATTGGTGTGTGTCATAGTAGTCATAATCTGAGGCTACCTGCAGAGTTTTGGCGCACTGCCCCCTAGTGGTCAGGAGATATAAAAATTTGACTTTTTTGCTTATAACTTCTGAACACTTTGGCCAAAAATCATAAAACTGCTCTCTTTAGATTCAGGGCATCATGCTGAGTCGTGCGATACCAAATTTTCTTATATCGGCCATTTTGGGCGTCGGCCATTTTGAAATTTGTCATAAAATGTTATATTTAACAAACGCATTGGCATATCATTACGAAACTTAGTATGTGGCTTTGGGACCTTGATTTGACTCTACACCAAAAGTTTCGGGGCAGCGCCACCTTGTGGTCAAAAGTTATAACAAAATTTACAAAAATGCTAATAACTTTTGATTACATTAAGCTATTTTAAAACAAATGATCTTAATATGTTCCTTGGGTCACACCGAGAACACAGATACCAAATTTGACATAGTTTGCCTAAATTTCATATCCGCCATGTTGTTTCATTCAAAAACCTACTTTTTCAAACTCCTCCTAGACCATTTGTCCGATTTTCACCAAAATCGAATCGTATCATCTTCAGACTGTGCTGACAAAAAGTTATGGATTTCGTGTCGATAGACAAAACCGTTTTCGTATACCGCAATTACAAATTTGAGGTAGTGATGACAAAATGACTTTAATGCTTTAAGTCAGTAATGTTTTGTCCAAATAACACCAAACTTTGCAGATTTCATTGTCACATTACTCGGACCCAATTCTAACAATTTGGACACAGCGCCAATTATTGGTCCAAAGCGCTAAACTTTTCATTCAAATTACAGTGTCTGTATTAATGATTTTTCAGCCATTTAGCCTAAAATCATATTAAAATGCATTTAGTTGTTGATTACTTCAATTGCTCTTATGCTGCCGGCCACGTCAATGCCCTGTTTGTGCTTGGCCCCGTCATTGCTGCTTGCAGCTATATTTAGGGGCCAAGCACCGAAGGTGCGGAGGCACCTATTGTTTTTGTTCCGGTTCTTATTATTATTCTTCCGCTTCCGCTTCCGCTTCCGCTTCCGCCATTGGAGTCTATGGCAGGCCATAGAACCGTTTGCGGGAAAATGATGAAATTTGGCAAACTGATAGAGGACAAGCCAATCATTGACCATAGCAAATTTGAAGTCTCTAACTCAATGTCTCTAGCGCCACCAACTGTCCAAAGTTGCACTCACGTTTACGTAAATAACTCTTGAACCGTATGTCCTAGAAACAAAATTATTTCGTCCACTAATTCCTTGGCTCAAGACGATTCGATTGCACCCTATGACGTCATTTTCCGTCATGGAAATTTTCCCGCCATTTTGAATTTTCCGGAAAACCTACTTTTTCGAACTCCTCCTAGGCCGTTTGTCCGATTTCCACGAAATTTGAAACACATCATCTCCAGACCATGCGGACAAAAAGTTATTAAAAGAAAGTTGATTTGTCAAACCGTTTACGAATAACTTGCGAAAGAATTCGACAAAATGGCCGCAGAAATGAAAGCGAGGCTATATCTCCGTAACGCATTAGCGTATTCTGACCAAACTTGGTGTGTGTTACGCCAATCATGATCTAAGGCGACCTGCACAGTTTTGGCGCAGTGGCCCCTAGTGGTCAGGAGCTATGAAAAAGTTAAATATTTGCTTATAACTTCTGAACGCTTCGACTAAAAATCATAAAACTAGTCTCGTTAGATTCAGTGCATCATGCCGAGTCGTGCAATACCAAATTTTCCCTTATTGGCCATTTTGAGGGTCGGCCATTTTGAATTTTGTCATAAATTGCTATATTTAACAAACACATTGGCGTATCGTTACGAAACTCGATATGTGTCTTCGGCACCTGGGCCTGATACAACACAAAAAGTTTCGAGGCAGCGCCACCTTGTGGTCAAAAGTTATAACCAAATTTACAAAGACGCTAATAACTTGTGAATACGTTAACCTATGGTAAAACAAATTGTCTTAATGTGTTCATTGGGTCAAGCCGAGAACACAGATACCAAATTTGTCATAGTCGGCCAAACTTCCTGTTCGCCATGTTGTTTTTCTTTAAAAACCTACTTTTTCGAACTCCTCCCACACAGTTTGTCCAATTTTTACCAAAATTGAATCATAACATCTTCAGACCATGCTGACAAAAAGTTATCAAAATAAAGTTGATTCGTCAAACAGATTTCGATAAAAATGCGAACGAATTTGACAGAATGGCCACCAAATAAAGCAAGGCTATATCTCCGCAACGCATTAGCGTATTCTGACCAAACTTTCTGTGTGTCATGTCAATCATGATCTGAGGCTACCTGCAGAGTTTTAGCGCTCTGCCCCTAGTGGTCAGGAGATATGAAAAACTGACATTTTTTGATTATAACTCTTGAACGCTTTGTCCAAACATCATGAAACTGCTGTCTTTAGATTCAGTGCATCATGCCGAGTCCTATGATACCAAATTTTCTCATATCGGCCATTTTCAGCGTCGGCTATTTAGAATTTTGTCATGAAATTCTATGCTTAACAAACGCATGACTTTAAAGCTGTTTTATCAATGCTTTACCCTATTGACACCAAACTTTGCATGTGTCATTGTCACCTCACTCTGGATATGCCACATGATTTGACACATCAATTTGGTTACAGCGCTGCCTGTTGGTCGAATGTGATAAACCGGTAAATCGAATTACTAAAGACCTTATTGATGATTTTTCAGCCATTTAGACTGAAGTCATATTGAAATGTCTTTAGATGCTTTCTGCCGTTGGTCTGATGCTGCCAGCCATGTCGGCATGACATTTAATGCCCTCCTTGTGCTTGGCCCCGTCATGGCTGCTTGCAGCTATATTTATTATTATTATTCTTCCACCCAGAAGTCAATGGCAGCCCATAGAACCGTATGCAGGAAAATGATGAAATTTGGCACACACATAGAGGACAGTCCAGTCATTGACCACACCAATTTTGGAGTCTCTACCTCAATCCCTCTAGCGCCACCAACTGTCCAAAGTTACACTTACATTTATGCTAATAACTCTTGAACCATAAGGGCTAGAAACAAAATTCCTTTGTCCACTGATTCCTTGGCTCAAGCCGATTCGATTGCACCCTATGACGTCATTTTCCGTCATGAAAATTTTTCCGCAATTTTGAATTTTATGAAAAACCTACTTTGTCAAACTTCTCCTAGGCCGTTTGTCTGATTCTCACAAAAATTGAACCACATCATCTCCAGACTATGGAGACAAAAAGTTATGAGAATCAAGTTGATTGGTCATTCCGTTTTTGAAAAACATGCGAAAGAGTTCGACGAATTTGCCGCAAAAATGAACTTGAGGCTATATCTCCGCAACGCATTTGCGTATTCAGACCAAAATTGGTGTGTGTCATAGTAGTCATAATCTGAGGCTACCTGCAGAGTTTTGGCGCACTGCCCCCTAGTGGTCAGGAGATATAAAAAATTGACTTTTTTGCTTATAACTTCTGAACACTTTGGTCAAAAATCATAAAACTGCTCTCTTTAAATTCAGGGCATCATGCTGAGTCATGCGATACCAAATTTTCTTATATCGGCCATTTTGGGCGTCGGCCATTTTGAAATTTGTCATAAAATGTTATATTTAACAAACGCATTGGCATATCATTACGAAACTTAGTATGTGGCTTTGGGACCTTGATTTGACTCTACACCAAAAGTTTTGGGGCAGCGCCACCTTTTGGTCAAAAGTTATAACAACATTTACAAAAATGCTAATAACTTTTGATTACATTTAGCTATTTTAAAACAAATTGTCTCAATATGTTCCTTGGGTCATGCCGAGAACACAGATACCAAATTTGATATATTTAGCCTAAACTTCCTGTCCGCCATGTTGTTTCATTCAAAAACCTACTTTTTCGAACTCCTCCCAGACCGTTTGTCCGATTTTCACCAAAATTGAATCGTATCATCTTCAGACTGTGCTGACAAAAAGCTATTGATTTCGTGTCGATAGACAAAACCGTTTTCGTATACCGCAATTACAAATTTGAGGTAGTGATGACAAAATGACTAATGCTTAATAACACATTAATACTAACACTTTATAACTCTTTATAACTCTTTAATACTAACACTTTATAACACTTTATGACAATTTGGACACAGAGCCAACTATTGGTCCAAAGTGATAAACTTTTAAATCAAAATACAGTGTCTGTATTAATGATTTTTCAGCCATTTAGCCTAAAATCTTTTAAAATGCATTTAGTTTATTACTGCCATTGGTCTTTTGCTGCCAGCCACGTCAGCATGCCATTTAATGCCCTGTTTGTGCTTGGCCCCGTCATTGCTGCTTGCAGCTATATTTATTATTATTATTATTAGGGGCCAAGCACCGAAGGTGCGGAGGCACCTATTGTAATCGTTCTCGTTCTTATTAGGGGCCAAGCACCGAAGGTGCGGAGGCACCTATTGTTTTTGTTCCGGTTCTTATTATTAGGGGTTCAAACGCGAAGCGTTGAAAACCTATTGTAATTGTTAGGATTTTTATTATTATTATTATTAGGGGTTCAAACGCGAAGCGTTGAAAACCTATTGTATTTGTTAAGATTTTTATTATTATTATTATTATTATTATTATTATTATTATTCTGTCGAACTTCCGATCGTGCAGACCAAACCGTAAGGTCTAGAGACTTGAAAGTTGGCCAGATGGTAGGTCTCAATTTGGGGGGAACGTATCAAAACATGACGCAAATCGGCCTATAGGTGGCGCTACAGCCACTAAAAACGCGTACACGCTCATAACTCGTAAACCGTTTGTCCTACACTAAAGTGTCTTATATCCCTGGAATCCTTGGCTCAAGACTTAAAAAATGTATATCTCCGATTTCATTTCCGTCTATAAAAATTTTCCGCCATTTTGAATTTTCTGAAAAAAATTTTTTTCGAACTCCTCATAGAGCGTTTGTCCAAATCACGCGAAACTTCACACGCATCATCTAGAGACTCTCCTGACCAAAAGTTATTCAAATAATTTTGATCAGTGATTCACGCTCGCAACAGGACGTCCAAACGTCTGAATAGGGCGGAGCCTCTTTCGCTAAAATCGTAATAACTCTGAAACGCAAAGAGATAATCTCACCAAACTTCAAATACTCATGTATGAGCTAGTTTTGTGGTCACGCTAAAAAACCTGGAACGATTGACCACTTGGTGGCGCTATATTACAAAAAAACACTAAAACATCTGTACATGTGCACTCGTTATTCCGATTGACTTCAAACTTGTCATGCACGGTCTTTGTCCAATGAGCCATGATGATTTAAGAGGATATTGGCATATCTCAAAAAACATGGCCGTCATCGGCCAATGAAGTTTGAGCATCAATTAGACCAACTTAACGAACTTCAATCGGAACGAAACTCGATGAGCGTATTTGACTCATAGTCCTAGAGGTCTGTCAGAATTTTTTTTTAAATCGGCCACTAGTTGGCGCTAACGAGTTTTTTGCATCTCTACTCACGTGTTGTTTCACACATCCTCACAATATTGATATCATCTGTTAGATCTCCTCATACTGAGCAACTTTGCTTCAAGAACCACTGCTGTAAATCAAATTGTTAGCGAAATATTGGAGATTTTAGAAAATTAAAATTTTTCGAACTAGTCATAGGCTGTCAATACGATTGGCTTGAAAATTCACACACATCATCTAGGGACACTCAAGGCAAAAAGTTATTCAAAGAATTTCGATCAGTTTAACCGTTCAGCAGATACAATTTTTCATATATTTCTGATTTGGTCTATTGTGATTAAAATGTCTATATATCTTGTGCACAAACAAAAAATGTCACAGAACTGTGAACATGTTAAGAACAAGTCATTTTGAAGAAGTGTGTCTGGTTTCATGTATTTCTGATGCTCATACGGCTCACAATAAATTATAAACTACCTATACTTTAAAATCTCAGTAAAGCTGTAATACTAGTTTTGTCCACAAGAGGCACCGTCAGGCTAGGAAATCTTTTTATTCTATTTTCAGTTAGCAGACTCTCTATTCACATCTTGTTTCACACATCCACACAATATTAATATTTGATAGATCTTCTAATATTGAGTAACCCATTAAAACTGAAAGATGATGGCTGTAATATTACTTGTCCACAAGAGGGAGCCACAGGATAAGACATCGTTTTATTCCAATTTCTGAATTTGTTTTCTTTTAATATGTGAACAATTTCTAAATTGGCTTTCACGGTACACTCGTTTATTCAATTGACTTGAAACTTGTCATGCACGGTCTTTATCCAAGGGTCCATGATGTTCTAAGAGAATATTGGCATATCTCAAAAAACATGGCCGTCATCAGCCAATGAAGTTTGAGCATCAATTAGACCAACTTAACACTTTTGCTAAAATTGTAATAACTCTGGAGTGCAAAGAGATAATCTCACCAAACTTGAAATACTCATGTAAGAGCTTATTTTGTGGTCAAACTAAAACATCTGCAACGATTGACCACTTGGTGGCGCTATATTATGAAAAAAAACTCAAAAACATCTGTACATGTGCACTCGTTAGTCCGATTAACTTCAAACTTGTCATGCACGTGGAGAACAAGTCAGATTGACATAGACTGACATAACAGTTCAGATGACATGACATGTTGTGTTAAACACATTCACACTATATTTATATCATTTGATAGATCTTCTCATACTGAACAAACTTCATAAAACTGTGATTATGTGGCGAACAGGTCAAATTGACATAAACTGACATAACAGATCATATGACGTGTTAAGCACATCAACACAATACTGAAATCATTTGATAGATCTCATTCTGAACAACTGTAATATGTCTACATATGGTTTTCAGAAAGTAAAAACTTCACAAAAAGCAGTTTATGTGGAGAACAAGTCAGAATTACATACATTGACTGACATAAGCTGACAACAGATCAGATGACGTGTGGTGTTAAATATCCACACAAAAAAATCGGTATAATTTGATAGATCTTCTTATTCTGAACATCTTTGATGTTTATACATTGTTTGCACAACCTAGAAACTTCACAGAACTGTGCACATTAGGAGAACTACTCAAATTGACAAAAAATCGTCATAACCGCTCAGATGAACTTGCGACGTTTGAACCCCGTTGATTGATGCTTGCAGCTATATTTATTATTATTCTTTTTCTTCTGCCATTGAAGTCTATGACAGCCCATAGAACCGTAAGCGGGAAAATGAAAAAAAGTTGGCACACTCATAAAGGACAGTCCAATCATTGACCATAGCAAAATTGAAGTCTCTAACTCAATCTCTAAAGCGCCACCAACTGTCCAAAGTTGCACTCATGTTTACGTAAATAACTTTTGAACCGTATGTCCTAGAAACAAAATTCTTTTGTCCACTGATTCCTTGGCTCAAGACGATTCGATTGCACCCTATGACGTCATTTTCCGTCATGAAAATTTTCCCGCCATTTTGAATTTTATGAAAAACCTACTTTGTCGAACTCCTCCTAGGCCGTTCGTCCGATTTTCACGAAAATTGAACCACATCATCTCCAGACAATGTGGACAAAACGATATATAAAGGAAGTTGATTCGTCAAACCATTTACGAATAACTCACAAAAGAATCTGAGGTAATAGTCGCTAAAATGAAATTGAGGCTTTATCTCCGTAATGCATTTGCCTTTTCTGACCAAACTAGGTGTGTGTTATGTCAATTATAGTCTGAGGCTACCTGCAGAGTTTTGGCGCTCTGCCCCCTAGTGGTCAGGAGATATGAAAAACTGTCGTTTTTGATTATAACTCCTGAACGCTTTGTCTAAAAATCATGAAACTGGTCTCTTTAGATCCAGTGGGTCATGCCGAGTCCTGTGATACCAACTTTTCCCATATCGGCCATTTTGAGCGTCTGCCATTTCGATTTTTCTTATAAGATGCTATGTTTAACAAACACATGACTTTAGTGCTCTGTCAGCAATGGTTTACCCAATTGAAAGCAAACTTTGCATGTGTCAATGTCACCACACTCTCAATGTACCACATGAATTGACACTACAATTTGGTTACAGCGCTGCCTGTTGGTTGAATGTGATAAACCATTAAATCGAATTACTAAAGACCGTATTGTTGATTTTTCAGCCATTTAGACTTAAGTCATATTGAAATGTCTTTAGATTCTTACTGCTGTTGGTCTGATGATGCCAGCCATGTCGGCATGACATTTAATGCCCTCCTTGCGCTTGGCCCCGTGATGGCTGCTAGTTATTATTAGGGGTTCAAACGCGAAGCGTTGAAAACCTATTGTAATTGTTAGGATTTTTATTAGGGGCCAAGCACCGAAGGTGCGAAGGCACCTATTGTTTCTGTTCCGGTTCTTATTATTATTCTTCATCTTCTTCTTCCGCCATGAAAGTCTATGGCAGCCCATAGAACCGTATGCGGGAAAATGATGAAAGTTGGCACACTCATTAAAGACAGTCCAATCATTGACCATAACAAATTTGAAGTCTCTAACTCAATATCTCTAGCGCCACCAACTGTCCAAAGTTGAACTAACGTTTATGCTAATAACTTTTGAACCGTATGACCTAGAAACAAAATTCTTATGTCCACTGATTCCTTGGCTCAAGACGATTCGATTGCACCCTATGACGTCATTTTCCGTCATGAAATTTTTCCCGCCATTTTGAATTTTATGAAAAACCTACTTTTTCGAACTCCTCCTAGGCCGTTTTTCCGATTTCAACGAAAATTGAACCACATCATCTCCAGACCATGTGGACAAAAAGTTATCCAAAGAAAGTTGATATGTCAAACCGTTTACGAATAACTCGCGAAAGAATCCGACGTAATGGTCGCAAAAATGAAATTGAGGCTTTATCTCCGCAACGCATTAGCGTTTTCTGACCAAACTAGGTGTGTGTTATGTCAATCATGATCTGAGGCTACCTGCAGAGTTTTGGCGCTGTGCCCCCTAGTGGTCAGGAGATATGAAAAAGTTAAATATTTGCTTATAACTTCTGAACGCTTTGGCCAAAAATAATAAAACTGGTCTCTTTAGATTCAGTGCATCATGCCGAGTCGTGCGATACCAAATTTTCCCATATCGGCCATTTTGAGCGTCGGCCATTTTGAATATTGTCATAAATTGCTATATTTAACAAAGATATTGGCGTATCGTTACGAAACTCAATATGTGTCTTCGGCACCTAACCTTGATACGACTCAAAAAGTTTCGAGGCAGCACCCCCTTGTGGTCAAAAATTATAACCAAATTTACAAATATGGTAATAACTTTTGAGTGCGTTAACCTATGGTAAAACAAATTATCTTTATACGTTCCTTGGGTCAAACCAAGAACACAGATACCAAATTTGTCATAGTCGGCCAAACTTCTTGTCCACCATGTTGTTTTTCTTTAAAAACCTACTTTTTCGAACTCCTCCCAGACCGTTTGTCCAATTTTCACCAAAATTAAACCACATCATCTCCAGACCATCATGACAAAAAGTTATCCAAAGAAAGTTGATATGTCAAACCGTTTACGAATAACTCGCGAAAGAATCCGACGTAATGGTCGCAAAAATGAAATTGAGGCTTTATCTCCGCAACGCATTAGCGTTTTTTGACCAAACTAGGTGTGTGTTATGTCAATCATGGTCTGAGGCTACCTGCAGAGTTTTGGCGCTCTGCCCCCTAGTGGTCAGGAGATATTAAAAAACTGACATTTTTGATTATAACTCCTGAACGCTTTGTCTAAAAATCATGAAACTGCTGTCTTTAGATCCAGTGGGTCATGCCGAGCCCTGTGATACCAAATTTTCCCATATCGGCCATTTTGAGCGTCTGCCATTTTGATTTTTCTTATAAGATGCTATGTTTAACAAACACATGACTTTAGTGCTCTGTCAGCAATGGTTTACCCAATTGAAAGCAAACTTTGCATGTGTCAATGTCACCACACTCTCAATGTACCACATGAATTGACACTACAATTTGGTTACAGCGCTGCCTGTTGGTAGAATGTGATAAACCATTAAATCAAATTACTAAAGACCGTATTGTTGATTTTTCAGCCATTTAGTCATATTGAAATGTCTTTAGATGCTTACTGCCGTTGGTCTGATGCTGCCAGCCATGTCGGCATGACATTTAATGCCCTCCTTGCGCTTGGCCCCGTGATGGCTGCTAGCAGCTATATTTAGGGGCCAAGCACCGAAGGTGCGGAGGCACCTATTGTTTTTGTTCCGGTTCTTATTAGGGGCCAAGCACCGAAGGTGCGGAGGCACCTATTGTTTTTGTTCCGGTTCTTATTAGGGGCCAAGCACCGAAGGTGCGGAGGCACCTATTGTAATTGTTCCGGTTCTTTATTATTATTATTCATCTTCTTCTTCCGCCATGGAAGTCTATGGCAGCCCATAGAACCGTTTGCGGGAAAATGATAAAATTTGGCACACTGATAAAGGACAAGCCAATCATTGACCATAGCAAATTTGAAGTGTCTAACTCAATGTCTCTAGCGCCACCAACTGTCCAAAGTTGCACTCACGTTTACGGAAATAACTCTTGAACCGTATGTCCTAGAAACAAAATTCTTTCGTCCACTAATTCCTTGGCTCAAGACGATTCGATTGCACCCTAAGACGTCATTTTCCGTCATGAATATTTTCCCGCCATTTTGAATTTTATGAAAAACCTACTTTTTCGAACTCCTCCTAGGCCGTTGGTCCGATTTTCACGAAAATTGAACCACATCATCTCCAGACTATGCGTACAAAAAGTTATTAAAAGAAAGTTGATTTGTCAAACCGTTTACGAATAACTTGCGAAAGAATTCAACAAAATGGCCGAAGAAATGAAAGCGAGGCTTTATCTCCGCAACGCATTAGCGTATTCTGACCAAACTTGGTGTGTGTTATGGCAATGATGGTCTGAGGCTATCTGCAAAGATTTGGCGCTCTGCCCCCTAGTGGTCTGGAGATATGAAAAAGTGAAATATTTGCTTATAACTTCTGAACGCTTCCACCAGAAATCATAAAACTGGTCTCGTTAGATTCAGGGCATCATGCCGAGTCGTGCGATACAAAATTTTCCCATATCGGCCATTTTGAGGGTCGGCCATTTTGAATTTTGTCATAAATTGCTATATTTAACAAACACATTGGCGTATCGTTACGAAACTCGATATGTGTCTTCGGCATCTGGGCCTGATACAACACAAAAACTTTCGAGGCAGCGCCACCTTGTGGTCAAAAGTTATAAACAAATTTACAAAAATGCTAATAACTTTTGAACACGTTAACCTATGGTAAAATAAGTTGTCTTTATACGTTCCTTGGGTCAAACCGAGAACACAGATACCAAATTTGTCATAGTCGGCCAAACTTCCTGTCCGCCATGTTGTTTTTCTTTAAAAACCTACTTTTTCGAACTCCTCCCATACCGTTTGTCCAATTTTCACCAAAATTGAATCATAACATCTTCAGACCATGCTGACAAAAAGTTATTAAAATAAAGTTGATTCGTCAAACAGGTTTCGATAAAATTGCGAACGAATTTGACCAAATTGCCACCAAATAAAGCAAGACTATATCTCTGAAACGCATTGGCGTATTCTGACCAAACTTTCTGTGTGTCATGTCAATCATGATCTGAGGCTACCTGCAGAGTTTTGGCGCTCTGCCCCGTAGAGGTCAGGAGATATGAAAAACTGACATTTTTGATTATAACTCCTGAATGCTTTTTCCAAAAATCATGAAACTGCTCTCTTTAGATTCAGTGCATCATGCCGAGTCCTGCGATACCAAATTTTCCCATATCGGCCATTTTCAGCGTCAGCTATTTAGAATTTTGTCATGAAATGCTATGCTTAACAAACACATGACTTTAAAGCTGGATGTCAGCAATGCTTTACCCTATTGACACCAAACTTTGCATGTGTCATTGTCACCTCACTCTGGATAAACCACGTGATTTGACATATCAATTTGGTTACAGCGCTGCCTGTTGGTCAAACGTGATAAACCGTTAAATCGAATTACTAAAGACCGTATTGATGATTTTTCTGCCATTTAGACTGAAGTCAAATTGAAATGTCTTTAGATGCTTCCTGCCGTTGGTCTGATGCTGCCAGCCATGTCGGCATGACATTTAATGCCTTCTTTGTGCTTGGCCCCGTCATGGCTGCTTGCAGCTATATTTATTATTATTATTCTTTTTCTTCTGCCATTGAAGTCTATGACAGCCCATAGAACCGTAAGCGGGAAAATGAAAAAAAGTTGGCACACTCATAAAGGACAGTCCAATCTTTGACCATAGCAAAATTAAAGTCTCTAACTCAATCTCTATAGCGCCACCAACTGTCCAAAGTTGCACTCACGTTTACGTAAATAACTTTTGAACCGTATGTCCTAGAAACAAAATTCTTTCGTCCACTGATTCCTTGGCTCAAGACGATTCGATTGCACCCTATGACGTCATTTTCCGTCATGAAAATTTTCCCGCCATTTTGAATTTTATGAAAAACCTACTTTTTCGAACTCCTCCTAGGCCGTTCGTCCGATGTTCACGAAAATTGAACCACATCATCTCCAGACAATGTGGACAAAACGATATATAAAGAAAGTTGACTCGCCAAACCGTTTACGAATAACTCGCAAAAGAATCCGAGGTAAAAGTCGCCAAAATAAAATTGTGGCTTTATCTCCGCAATGCATTAGCCTTTTCTGACCAAACTAGGTGTGTGTTATGTCAATCATGGTCTGAGGCTACCTGCAGAGTTTTGGCGCTCTGCCCCCTAGTGGTCAGGAGATATTAAAAAACTGACATTTTTGATTAAAACTCCTGAACGCTTTGTCTAAAAATCATGAAACTGCTGTCTTTAGATCCAGTGGGTCATGCCGAGTCCTGTGATACCAAATTTTCCCATATCGGCCATTTTGAGCGTCTGCCATTTCGATTTTTCTTATAAGATGCTATGTTTAACAAACACATGACTTTAGTGCTCTGTCAGCAATGGTTTACCCAATTGAAAGCAAACTTTGCATGTGTCACCACACTCTCAATGTACCACATGAATTGACACTACAATTTGGTTACAGCGCTGCCTGTTGGTTGAATGTGATAAACCATTAAATCGAATTACTAAAGACCGTATTGTTGATTTTTCAGCCATTTAGACTTAAGTCATATTGAAATGTCTTTAGATTCTTACTGCCGTTGGTCTGATGATGCCAGCCATGTCGGCATGACATTTTATGCCCTCCTTGCGCTTGGCCCCGTGATGGCTGCTAGCAGCTATATTTATTATTATTATTATTCTTTTTCTTCTGCCATTGAAGTCTATGACAGCCCATAGAACCGTAAGCGGGAAAATGAAAAAAAGTTGGCAAACTCATAAAGGAGAGTCCAATCATTGACCATAGCAAAATTGAAGTCTCTAACTCAATCTCTCTAGCGCCACCAACTGTCCAAAGTTGCACTCACGTTTACGTAAATAACTTTTGAACCGTATGTCCTAGAAACAAAATTCTTTTGTCCACTGATTCCTTGGCTCAAGACGATTCGATTGCACCCTATGACGTCATTTTCCGTCATGAAAATTTTCCCGCCATTTTGAATTTTATGAAAAACCTACTTTGTCGAACTCCTCCTAGGCCGTTCGTCCGATGTTCACGAAAATTGAACCACATCATCTCCCGACAATCTGGACAAAACGATATATAAAGAAAGTTGATTCGTCAAACCGTTTACGAATAACTCGCGAAAGAATCTGAGGTAAAAGTCGCCAAAATGAAATTGAGGCTTTATCTCCCCAATGCATTAGCCTTTTCTGACCAAACTAGGTGTGTGTTATGTCAATCATGGTTTGAGGCTACCTGCAGAGTTTTGGCGCTGTGCCCCCTAGTGGTCAGGAGTTATCAAAAACTGACTTTTTTGCTTATAACTTCTGAACCCTTTGGCCAAAAATCATGAAACTGGTCTCTTTAGATCCAGTGGGTCATGCCGAGTCCTGTGATACCAAATATTCCCATATCGGCCATTTTGAGCGTCTGCCATTTCGATTTTTCTTATAAGATGCTATGTTTAACAAACACTTGACTTTAGTGCTCTGTCAGCAATGGTTTACCCAATTGAAAGCAAACTTTGCATGTGTCAATGTCACCACACTCTCAATGTACCACACACTACAATTTGGTTACAGCGCTGCCTGTTGGTTGAATGCGATAAACCATTAAATCGAATTGCTAAAGACCGTATTGTTGGTTTTTCAGCCATTTAGACTTAAGTCATATTGAAATGTCTTTAGATTTTTACTGCCGTTGGTCTGATGATGCCAGTCATGTCGGCATGACATTTAATGCCCTCCTTGCGCTTGGCCCCGTGATGGCTGCTAGCAGCTATATTTATTATTATTATTATTCTTTTTCTTCTGCCATTGAAGTCTATGACAGCCCATAGAACCGTAAGCGGGAAAATGAAAAAAAGTTGGCACACTCATAAAGGACAGTCCAATTATTGACCATAGCAAAATTGAAGTCTCTAACTCAATCTCTCTAGCGCCACCAACTGTCCAAAGTTGCACTCACGTTTACGTAAATAACTTTTGAACCCTATGTCCTAGAAACAAAATTCTTTTGTCCACTGATTCCTTGGCTCAAGACGATTCGATTGCACCCTATGACGTCATTTTCCGTCATGAAAATTTTCCCGCCATTTTGAATTTTTTGAAAAACCTACTCTTTCGAACTCCTCCTAGGCCGTTCGTCCGATTTTCACGAAAATTGAACCACATAATCTCCAGACAATGTGGACAAAACGGTATATAAAGAAAGTTGATATGTCAAACCGTTTACGAATAACTCGCGAAAGAATCTGAGGTAAAAGTCGCCAAAATGAAATTGAGGCTTTATCTCCGCAATGCATTAGCCTTTTCTGACCAAACTAGGTGTGTGTTATGTCAATCATGGTCTGAGGCTACCTGCAGAGTTTTGGCGCTCTGCCCCCTAGTGGTCAGGAGATATTAAAAAACTGACTTTTTTGATTATAACTCCTGAACGCTTTGTCTAAAAATCATGAAACTGGTCTCTTTAGATCCAGTGGGTCATGCCGAGTCCTGTGATACCAAATTTTCCCATATCGGCCATTTTGAGCGTCTGCCATTTCGATTTTTCTTATAAGATGCTATGTTTAACAAACACATGACTTTAGTGCTCTGTCAGCAATGGTTTACCCAATTGAAAGCAAACTTTGCATGTGTCAATGTCACCACACTCTCAATATACCACATGAATTGACACTACAATTTGGTTACAGCGCTGCCTGTTGATTGAATGTGATAAACCATTAAATCGAAATACTAAAGACCGTATTGTTGATTTTTCAGCCATTTAGACTTAAGTCATATTGAAATGTGTTTAGATTCTTACTGCCGTTGGTCTGATGATGCCAGCCATGTCGGCATGACATTTAATGCCCTCCTTGCGCTTGGCCCCGTGATGGCTGCTAGCAGCTATATTTATTATTCTTTTTCTTCTGCCATTGAAGTCTATGACAGCCCATAGAACCGTAAGCGGGAAAATGAAAAAAAGTTGGCACACTCATAAAGGACAGTCCAATCATTGACCATAGCAAAATTGAAGTCTCTAACTCAATCTCTAAAGCGCCACCAACTGTCCAAAGTTGCACTCACGTTTACGTAAATAACTTTTGAACCGTATGTCCTAGAAACAAAATTATTTTGTCCACTGATTCCTTGGCTCAAGACGATTCGATTGCACCCTATGACGTCATTTTCCGTCATGAAAATTTTCCCGCCATTTTGAATTTTTTGAAAAACCTACTCTTTCGAACTCCTCCTAGGCCGTTCGTCCGATTTTCACGAAAATTGAACCACATCATCTCCAGACAATGTGGACAAAACGATATATAAAGAAAGTTGATTCGTCAAACCGTTTACGAATAACTCGCGAAAGAATCTGAGGTAAAAGTCGCCAAAATGAAATTGAGGCTTTATCTCCGCAATGCATTAGCCTTTTCTGACCAAACTAGGTGTGTGTTGTTTAACAAACACATGACTTTAGTGCTCTGTCAGCAATGGTTTACCCAATTGAAAGCAAACTTTGCATGTGTCAATGTCACCACACTCTCAATGTACCACATGAATTGACACTACAATTTGGTTACAGCGCTGCCTGTTGGTTGAATGTGATAAACCATTAAATCGAATTACTAAAGACCGTATTGTTGATTTTTCAGCCATTTAGACTTAAGTCATATTGAAATGTCTTTAGATTCTTACTGCCATTGGTCTGATGATGCTAGCCATGTCGGCATGACATTTAATGCCCTCCTTGCGCTTGGCCCCGTGATGGCTGCTAGCAGCTATATTTATTATTATTATTATTATTCTTCTGCCGTAATGCGTCTTGTGCAGACCAAACCGTAAGGTCTAGAGACTTGAAACTTTGTCAGATGGTAGGTCTCAATTTGGGGAGAACGTATCAAAATATGACGCAAATCGGGCTATAGGTGGCGCTACAGCGACTACAAACGCGTACATGTTCATAACTCGTAAACCGTTTGTCGTACACTCAAGTGTCTTATATCTCTGGAATCCTTGGCTCAAGACTTAAAAAATGTATATCTCCGATTTCATTTCCGCCTATAAAAATTTTCCGCCATTTTGAATTTTCTGAAAAAAAAAGTTTTCGAACTTCTCATAGACCGTTTGTACAAATAACGCGAAACTTCACACATATCATCTAGAGACTCTCATGACCAAAAGTTATTCAAATAATTTTGATCGGTGATTCACGCTTGCAACAACACGCTAAAACGTTCGCATAAGGCGGAGACACTTTTGCTAAAATCGTAATAGCTCTGGAACGCAAAGAGATAATCTCACCAAACTTCACATAGTCATGTATAAGCTCAATTTGTGGTCACACCAAAAAAACTGCGATGATTGACCACTTGGTGGCGCTATATTGCGAAAAAAACACTCAATCACCTGTACAGGGTCACATGTTAGTCCAATTGACCTGAGACTTGTCATGCACGGTCTTTGTCCAAGGGTCCATGATGGTCTATGAGGACATTGGTGTATCTCAAAAAACATGACCGTCATCGGCCAATGAACTTTGAGCATCAATTAGACTAGCTTAACGAAGGTCGATCGGAACGAAACTCGATGGGCGAGTTTGACTCAGGGCCCTAGTGGTCTGTCAGAATTTTGAAGAAAATCGGTCACTAGTTGGCGCTAACGAGTTTTTTGCGTCTCTACTCACGTGGTGTTTCACGCATCCACAAAATATTGATATCATCTGATAGATCTCCTCATACTGAACAACTTTGCCTCAAGAACCACTGCTGTCAATCAAATTGTTTGCGAAATATTGGAGATTTTTGAAATTTCAAATTTTTCGAACTCGTCATAGCCCGTCAATCTCACTGGCTTGAAAATTCACACGCATCATCTAGGGACACTCAAGGCAAAAAGTTGTCAAAGGATTTTTGATTAGTTAAACCGTTCAGCAGATACAATTTTTCATATATTTGTGATTTGTCCTATTGTGATTAAAATGTCTATATATCATGTCCAAAAACAAGAAACTTCACAAAACTGTGTAAATGTTAAGAACAAGACATTATGAAGAAACTTGTGAGGTTTCATGTATTTCTGATGCTCGTACGGCTCACAATAAATTATAAACTTTCTATATTTTGAAATCTTAGAAAAGCTGTCATACTAGTTTTGTCCACAAGAGAAATGTCACAGATCTGTGAACATGTTGAGAACAAGTCATTTTGAAGAAATGTGTCAGGTCTCATGTATTTCTGATGCTCATAGGGCTCACAATAAATTACAAACGATGTACATTTTAAAATCTTAGAAAAGCTGTAATACTACTTTTGTCCACAAGAGGCACCATCAGGCTAGAAAATCTTTTTATGTGGAGAACAAGTCAGATTGACATAGACTGACATAAACCGACAGAACAGTTCAGATGTTCAGTTCACAATATTAATATCATTTAATCTTCTCAGTCTGAACATCTTTGAAAGATGTCTATTCATTGTTTGCACAGAGTAGAAACTTCACAGAACTGTGCTCATTAGGAGAACTAGTCACATTGACAAAAAAAGGTCATAAGAGTTCAAATGATATGACGTGCAGTGTTAAACATATCCACATTGTTATCATTTGATAGAGCTTCCCATACTGAAAAAAATTTGTAACATGTCTATATATCATTTACACAAACTAGAAACTTCATGAAGCTTTGTGTATGTGGAAAACAAGTCAGATTGACATAGACCGACATAAACCGACATAACTGTTCATATGTTCAGTTCACAATGTCCCGTCATGAAAATTTTCCCGCCATTTTGAATTTTATGAAAAACCTACTTTTTCGAACTCCTCCTAGGCCGTTCGTCCGATTTTCACGAAAATTGAACCACGTCATCTCCAGACAATGTGGACAAAACGGTATATAAAGGAAGTTGATTCGTGAAACCATTTACGAATAACTCACAAAAGAATCTGAGGTAATAGTCGCTAAAATGAAATTGAGGCTTTATCTCCGTAATGCATTTGCCTTTTCTGACCAAACTAGGTGTGTGTTATGTCAATTATGGTCTGAGGCTACCTGCAGAGTTTTGGCGCTCTGCCCCCTAGTGGTCAGGAGTTATAAAAAACTGTCATTTTTGATTATAACTCCTGAACGCTTTGTCCAAAAATCATGAAACTGGTCTCTTTAGATCCAGTGGGTCATGCCGAGTCCTGTGATACCAAATATTCCCATATCGGCCATTTTGAGCGTCTGCCATTTCGATTTTTCTTATAAGATGCTATGTTTAACAAACACATGACTTTAGTGCTCTGTCAGCAATGGTTTACCCAATTTACCCAATGTACCACATGAATTGACACTACAATTTGGTTACAGCGCTGCCTGTTGGTTGAATGTGATAAACCATTAAATCAAAATACTAAAGACCGTATTGTTGATTTTTCAGCCATTTAGACTTAAGTCATATTGAAATGTCTTTAGATTCTTACTGCTGTTGGTCTGATGATGCCAGCCATGTCGGCATAACATTTAATGCCCTCCTTGCGCTTGGCCCCGTGATGGCTGCTAGCAGCTATATTTATTCTTCATCTTCTTCTTCCGCCATGAAAGTCTATGGCAGCCCATAGAACCGTATGCGGGAAAATGATGAAAGTTGGCACACTCATTAAAGACAGTCCAATCATTGACCATAACAAATTTGAAGTCTCTAACTCAATATCTCTAGCGCCACCAACTGTCCAAAGTTGAACTAACGTTTATGCTAATAACTTTTGAACCGTATGACCTAGAAACAAGATTCTTATGTCCACTGATTCCTTGGCTTAAGACGATTCGATTGGACCCTATGACGTCATTTTCCGTCATGAATTTTTTCCCGCCATTTTGAATTTTATGAAAAACCTACTTTTTCGAACTCCTCCTAGGCCGTTTTTCCGATTTCAACGAAAATTGAACCACATCATCTCCAGACCATGTGGACAAAAAGTTATCCAAAGAAAGTTGATATGTCAAACCGTTTACGAATAATTCGTGAAAGAATCCGACGTAATGGTCGCAAAAATGAAATTGAGGCTTTATCTCCGCAACGCATTAGCGTTTTCTGACCAAACTAGGTGTGTGTTATGTCAATCATGATCTGAGGCTACCTGCAGAGTTTTGGCGCTGTGCCCCCTAGTGGTCAGGAGATATGAAAAAGTTAAATATTTGCTTATAACTTCTGAATGCTTTGGCCAAAAATAATAAAACTGGTCTCTTTAGATCCAGTGGATCATGCCGAGTCGTGCGATACCAAATTTTCCCATATCGGCCATTTTGAGCGTCGGCCATTTTGAATATTGTCATAAATTGCTATATTTAACAAAGATATTGGAGTATCGTTACGAAACTCAATATGTGTCTTCGGCACCTAACCTTGATACGACTCAAAAAGTTTCGAGGCAGCACCCCCTTGTGGTCAAAAATTATAACCAAATTTACAAATATGGTAATAACTTTTGAGTGCGTTAACCTATGGTAAAACAAATTATCTTTATACGTTCCTTGGGTCAAACCGAGAACACAGATACCAAATTTGTCATAGTCGGCCAAACTTCTTGTCCACCATGTTGTTTTTCTTTAAAAACCTACTTTTTCGAACTCCTCCCAGACCGTTTGTCCAATTTTCACCAAAATTAAACCACATCATCTCCAGACCATCATGACAAAAACTTATCCAAAGAAAGTTGATATGTCAAACCGTTTACGAATAACTCGCGAAAGAATCCGACGTAATGGTCGCAAAAATGAAATTGAGGCTTTATCTCCGCAACGCATAAGTGTTTTCTGACCAAACTAGGTGTGTGTTATGTCAATCATGGTCTGAGGCTACCTGCAGAGTTTTGGCGCTCTGCCCCCTAGTGGTCAGGAGATATAAAAAAACTGACATTTTTGATTATAACTCCTGAACGCTTTGTCTAAAAATCATGAAACTGCTGTCTTTAGATCCAGTGAGTCATGCCGAGCCCTGTGATACCAAATTTTCCCATATCGGCCATTTTGAGCGTCTGCCATTTCGATTTTTCTTATAAGATGCTATGTTTAACAAACACATGACTTTAGTGCTCTGTCAGCAATGGTTTACCCAATTGAAAGCAAACTTTGCATGTGTCAATGTCACCACACTCTCAATGTACCACATGAATTGACACTACAATTTGGTTACAGTGCTGCCTGTTGATTGAATGTGATAAACCATTAAATCGAAATACTAAAGACCGTATTGTTGATTTTTCAGCCATTTAGACTTAAGTCATATTGAAATGTCTTTAGATTCTTACTGCCATTGGTCTGATGATGCCAGCCATGTCGGCATGACATTTAATGCCCTCCTTGCGCTTGGCCCCGTGATGGCTGCTAGCAGCTATATTTATTATTATTATTCTGTCGAACTTCCGATAGTGCAGACCAAACCGTAAGGTCTAGAGACTTGAAAGTTGGCCAGATGGTAGGTCTCAATTTGGGGGGAACGTATCAAAACATGACGCAAATCGGCCCATAGGTGGCGCTACAGCCACTAAAAACGTGTAATCACTCATAACTCGTAAACCGTTTGTCCTACACTAAAGTGTCTTATATCTCTGGAATCCTTGGCTCAAGACTTAAAAAATGTATATCTCCGATTTCATTTCCGCCTATAAAAATTTTCCGCCATTTTGAATTTTCTGAAAAAAAAATTTTTCGAACTCCTCATAGAGCGTTTGTCCAAATTACACGAAACTTCACACGCATCATCTAGAGACTCTCCTGACCAAAAATTATTCAAAGAATTTTGATCAGTGATTCACGCTCTCAACAGGACGTACAAACGTCTTAATAGGGCGGAGCCTCTTTCGCTAAAATCGTAATAACTCTGGAATGCAAAGAGATAATCTCATCAAACTTCAAATACTCTTCTAGGAGCTAGTTTTGTGGTCACGCTAAAAAACCTGCAACGATTGACCACTTGGTGGCGCTATATTACAAAAAAACACTAAAACATCTGTACATGTGCACTCGTTATTCCGATTGACTTCAAACTTGTCATGCACGGTCTTTGTCCAGTGAGCCATGATGATCTAAGAGGATATTGGCGTATCTCAAAAAACATAGCCGTCATCGGCCAATGAAGTTTGAGCATCAATTAGACCACCTTAACGAACTTCAATCGGAACGAAACTCGATGAGCGTATTTGACTCATAGCCCTAGAGGTCTGTCAGATTTTTTTTTTAAATCGGCCACTAGTTGGCGCTAACGAGTTTTTTGTGTCTCTACTCACATGGTGTTTCACACATCCTCACAATATTGATATCATCTGTTAGATCTCCTCATACTGAGCAACTTTGCTTCAAGAACCACTGCTGTCAATCAAACTGTTTTTGAAATATTGGAGATTTTAGAAAATTAAAATTTTTCGAACTAGTCATAGACCGTCAATACGATTGCCTTGAAAATTCACACACATCATCTAGGGACACTCAAGGCAAAAAGTTGTTCAAAGAATTTCGATCAGTTAAACCGTTCAGCAGATACAATTTTTCATATATTTCTGATTTGTCCCATTGTGATTAAAAGGTCTGTATATCTTGTGCACAAACAAAAAACATCACAGAACTGTGAACATGTTAAGAACACGTCATTTTGAAGAAGTGTGTCAGGTTTCATGTATTTCTGCTCATAGGGCTCACAATAAATTATAAACTATCTATATTTTAAAATCTTAGGAAAGCTGTAATACTACTTTTGTCCACAAGAGGCACCATCAGGCTAGGAAATCTTTTTATTCCAATTTCAGTTAGAAGAATCTTTGCTCACATCTTGTTTCACACATCAACACTATTTTAGTATTTGATAGATCTTCCCATACTGAATAATAACACATTAAAACTGAAAAATGATGGCTGTAATGTTACTTGTCCACAAGAGGGAGCCACAGGATAAGAAATCTTTTTATTCCAATTTTTGAATTTGTTTTTTTTTTTAAATATGTGAACAATTTCTAAATTGGCTGTCACGGTACACTCGTTTATTTGATTGACTTGAAACTTGTCATGCACTGTCCTTATCCAAGGGTCCATGATGGTCTATGAGGATATTGGCATATCTCAAAAAACATGGCCGTCATCGGTCAATGAAGTTTGAGCATCAATTAGACCAACTTAACAAAGGTCGATTGCAACGAAACTTGATGGGAGTGTTTGGATGAAATGTGGTGCTAAACACATCAACACAATATTAATATTGTTTGATAAATCTCCTCATAATGAACAACTCATTACCAACTGAAAGATGATGGCTGTCATATTATTTTTGTCCACAATAGGGAACCACAGGATAAGAAATCTTTTTTATGTATATGTGGATGTAAAATTCACACTTTCGCTAAAATCTTAATAACTCTGGATTGCAAAGAGATAATCTCACCAAACTTGAAATACTCATGTAAGAGCTCATTTTGTGGTAACACTAAAAAATCTGCAACGATTGACCACTTGGTGGCGCTATATTATGAAAAAAACACTAAAACATCTGTACATGTGCACTTGTTAGTCCGATTGACTTCAAACTTGTCGTGCACGGTCTTTATCCAAGGGTCCATGATGTTCTATGAGGACATTGGCATGTCTCAAAAAACATGGCCGTCATCAGCCAATGAAGTTTGAGCTTCAATTAGACCAACTTAACACTTTTGCTAAAATCATAATAACTCTGGATTGCAAAGAGATAATCTCACCAAACTTGAAATACTCATGTAAGAGCTCATTTTGTGGTCACACTAAAAAATCTGCAATGATTGACCACTTGGTGGCGCTATATTATGAAAAAAAAACACTTAAACATCTGTACATGTGCACTCCTTGGTCCGATTGACTTCAAACTTGTCATGCATGTTCTTTGTCCAATGGGCCTTGATGGTCTTGCGACGTTTGAACCCCGGTGATTGGTGCTTGCAGCTATATTTATTATTATTATTATTATTATTATTATTATTCTGCCGTACTTCTTATCGTGCAGACCAAACCGTAAGGTCTAGAGACTTGAAAGTTGGTCAGATGGTAGGTCTCAATTTGGGGAGAACGTATCAAAATATGACGCAAATCGGGCAATAGGTGGCGCTACAGCAACTACAAACGCGTACATGTTCATAACTCGTAAACCGTTTGTCGTACAATCAAGTGTCTTATATGTCTGGAATCCTTGGCTCAAGACTTAAAAAATGTATATCTCCGATTTCATTTCCGCCTATAAAAATTTTCCGCCATTTTGAATTTTCTGAAAAAAATATTTTTCGAACTCCTCATAGGCCGTTTGTCCAAATCACGCAAAATTTCCCATGCATCATCTAGAGACTCTCATGACCAAAAGTTGTCAAAGGAATTTTAATCGGTGTTTCACGCTTGCAACAAGACAATAAAACGTTCGCATAAGGCGGAGACACTTTTGCTAAAATCGTAATAGCTCTGGAACGCAAAGAGATAATCTCACCAAACTTCACATAGTCATGTATACGCTCAATTTGTAGTCACACCAAAAAAACTGCGATGATTGACCACTTGGTGGCGCTATATTGTGAAAAAAACACTCAATCACCTGTACATTGTCACATGGTAGTCCGATTGACCTGAGACTTGTCATGCACGGTCTTTGTCCAAGGGTCCATGATATTATATGAGGACATTGGTGTATCTCAAAAAACATGACCGTCATCGGCCAATGAACTTTGAGCATCAATTAGACTAGCTTAACGAAGGTCGATCGGAACGAAACTCGATGGGCGTGTTTGACTCATGGCCCTAGTGGTCTGTCAGAATTTTGAAGAAAATCGGACACTAGTTGGCGCTAACGAGTTTTTTGCGTCTCTACTCACGTGGTGTTTCACGCATCCACAGAATATTGATATCATCTGATAGATCTCCTCATACTGAACAACTTTGCCTCAAGAACCACTGCTGTCAATCAAATTGTTTGCGAAATATTGGAGATTTTGAAATTTCAAATTTTTCGAACTCGTCATAGGCCGTCAATCTCACTGGCTTGAAAATTCACACGCATCATCTAGGGACACTCAAGGCAAAAAGTTGTCAAAGGATTTTCGATTAGTTAAACCGTTCAGCAGATACAATTTTTCATATATTTCAGGTTTGGCCTATTGTGAATAAAAAGCCTATATATCTTGTCCACAAATAAGAAACTTCACAAAACTGTGTAAATGTTAAGAACAAGACATTATGAAGAAACTTGTGAGGTTTCATGTATTTCTGATGCTCATAGGGATCACAATAAATTATAAACACCCTATATTTTAAAATCTTAGAAAAGCTGTAATACTAGTTTTGTCCACAAGAGAAACGTCACAGAACTGTGAACATGTTAAGAACAAGTCATTTTGAAGAAATGTGTCGGGTTTCATGTATTTCTGATGCTCATAGGGCTCACAATAAGTTATAAACGATCTATATTTGAAAATCTTAGAAAAGCTGTAATACTACTTTTGTCCACAAGAGGCACCATCAGGCTAGGAATTTTTTTATGTGGAGAACAAGTGAGATTGACATAGACTGACTTACCAGTTCAGATGACATGACATATGGTGTTAAACACATGCACGTAATATTAATATTATTTTATAGATTTTTCCAAACTGAAAAATGTTTAACATGTACATCGTTTACACAAACTAGAAACTTCATAAAGATGTGTTTATGTGTAGAAAAAGTCAGATTGACATACACCGACATAACAGTTCAGATGTTCAGCTCACAATATTAATATCATTTGATCTTCTCATTCTGAACATCTTTGACTATACATTGTTTGCACAGAGTAGAAACTTCACAGAACTGTGCACATTAGGAGAACTAGTCAGATTGACCACAAACAGTCATGACAGTTTCAGATGGTCTTGCGACGTTTGAACCCCGGTCATTGCTGCTTGCAGCTATATTTATTATTCTTTTTCTTGTGCCATGGGAGTCTATGGCAGCCCATAGAACCGTAAACGGGAAAATGAAAAAAAGTTGGCACACTCATAAAGGACAGTCCAATCATTGACCATAGCAAAATTGAAGTCTCTAACTCAATCTCTATAGCGCCACCAACTGTCCAAAGTTGCACTCACGTTTACGTAAATAACTTTTGAACCGTATGTCCTAGAAACCAAATTCTTTTGTCCACTGATTCCTTGGCTCAAGACGATTCGATTGCACCCTATGACGTCATTTTCCGTCATGAATATTTTCCCGCCATTTTGAATTTTATGAAAAACCTACTTTTTCGAACTCCTCCTAGGCCGTTTGTCCGATTTTCACGAAAATTGAACCACATCATCTCCAGACCATGTTGACAAAAAGTTATCCAAAGAAAGTTGAAATGTCAAACCGTTTATGAATAACTCACGAAAGAATCCGACGTAATGATCGCAAAAATGAACTTGAGGCTCTATCTCCACAACGCATTAGCGTTTTCTGACCAAAATCGGTGTGTGTTATGTCAATCATGGTCTGAGGCTACCTGCAGAGTTTTGGCGCTGTGCCCCCTAGTGGTCAGGAGATATGAAAAAGTGAAATTTTTCCTTACAACTCCTGAACGCTTTGTCTAAAAATCATAAAACTGGTCTCGTTAGATTCAGTGCATCATGCCGAGTCGTGCGATACTAAATTTTCCCATATCGGCCATTTAGAGCGTCGGCCATTTTGAATATTGTCATAAATTGCTATATTTAACAAATGGATTGGCGTATCGTTACGAAACTCAATATGTGTCTTCGGCACCTAACCTTGATACGGCACAAAAAGTTTGGGGGCAGCGCCACCTTGTGGTCAAAAGTTATAACCAAATTTACAAATATACTAATAACTTTTGATGACGTTAACCTATTGTAAAACAAATGGTCTTAATGTGTTCATTGGGTCAAGCCGAGACCATAGATACCAAATATGTCATATTCGGCCAAACCTCCGATTTGCCATGTTATTTTTCTATAAAAACCTACTTTTTCGAACTCCTCCCAAACCGTTTGCTCAATTTTCACCAAAATTGAATCACATCATCTTCAGACCCTGTTGACAAAAAGTTATAGAAATGAAGTTGATTCGCCAAACTGTTTTCGATAAAATTGCAATCGAATCTGACCAAATGGCCACCAAATAAAGCGAGGCGTATATCTCTGCAACGCATTAGCATTTTCTGACCAAACTTTCTGTGTGCCATGTCAATCATGATCTGAGGCTACTTGCCGAGTTTTAGCGCAGTGCAATCTAGTGGTCCGGAGATATGAACAAAGTGGTGCTTTTGCTTACAGCTTTTTTGCTTCTCACTTAAGACAATAAAACTCGAAATGTCAACTACAGCCACTAAATGTCAGCAGAACATTACTCAACATGTCATTTGCCCTTTTCACATTGATGAAAATGATACATTAAGGAAAATTAGTCAATTAAACATTTAGTTTTATAGAAAAGTTCTGTTGTTGTTTTTACTATAACTATAAAAATAAACCTCTTCATAATGAATAAAAATAATTATACTTCTTATAATATATCAATAAGTTGCTGTTTTCTTTTCAAGAACTGTTTACATGAATTAAAACAGACTAATGAAGAAAATACTGATATGTTTATTATTGTAAATCAAATCATACAATGATTAATTTGGCTTTAACTACATTGGATCTACAGGGTTTATTTTCCCAATTTTAAAAATGCACATAGTAAGTAGACTGTCAGTGTATGCTTAAAGTGAAATTATTTGATACAATTAAATTTTAGAGACAAAGGGTTTTCTCTCCAGCCAAGATTAAGTGCTTTGATGTCAAAATGACTATAATGCTGTATTTCAGCAATGCTTTACCCAATTGACACCAAACTTTGCATGTGTCATTGTCATCTCTCTCTGGACATACCACATGAATTGACACATCAATTTGGTTAGAGCGCTGCTTGTTGGTCAAACGTGATAAACCATTAAATCGAATTGCTAAAGACCGTATTGATGATTTTTCAGCCATTTAGACTGAAGTCATATTTAAACGTCTTTAGATGTTTACTGCTGTTGGTCGGATGCTGCCAGCCATATCGGCATGACATTTAATGCCCTCTTTGCGCTTGGCCCCGTGATGGCTGCTAGCAGCTATATTTAGGGGCCAAGCACCGAAGGTGCGGAGGCACCTATTGTATCCGTTCTCGTTCTTATTATTAGGGGCCAAGCACCGAAGGTGCGGAGGCACCTATTGTAATCGTTCTCGTTCTTATTATTAGGGGCCAAGCACCGAAGGTGCGGAGGCACCTATTGTAATCGTTCTCGTTCTTATTATTATTATTCTTCTTCCACCCAGAAGTCAATGGCAGCCCATAGAACCATAAGTGGGAAAATGATGAAATTTGGCACACACATAGAGGACAGTCCAATCATTGACCACACCAATTTTGGAGTCTCTACCTCAATCCCTCTAGCGCCACCAACTGTCCAAAGTTACACTTACATTTATGCTAATAACTCTTGAACCATAAGGGCTAGAAACAAAATTCTTTTGTCCACTGATTCTTTGGCTCATGCTGATTCGATTGCACCCTATGACGTCATTTTCCGTCATGAAAATTTTTCCGCAATTTTGAATTTTATGAAAAACCTACTTTGTCGAACTCCTCCTAGGCCGTTTGTTTGATTCTCACAAAAATTAAACCACATCATCTCCAGACTATGTAGACAAAAAGTTATGAGAATCAAGTTGATTGGTAATTCCGTTTTTGATAAACTTGCGAAAGAGTTCGACGAATTTGCCGCAAAAATGAAATTGAGGCTATATCTCCACAACGCATTTGCGTAGTCAGACCAAAATTGGTGTGTGTCATAGTAGTCATGATCTGAGGCTACCTGCAGAGTTTTGGCGCACTGCCCCCTAGTGGTCAGGAGATATAAAAAAGTGAGTTTTTTGCTCGTAACTTCTGAACACTTTGTTCAAAAATCATAAAACTGGTCTCTTTAGATTCAGGGCATCATGCTGAGTCGTGTGATACCAAATTTTCTTATATCTGCCATTTTGGGTGTCGGCCATTTTGAAATTTGTCGTAAAATGCTATATTTTACAAACACATTGGCGTATCATTACGCAACTCAGTATGTGTCTTTGGGACCTTGATTTGAACCTACACCAAAAGTTTCGGGGCAGCGCCACCTTGTGGTCAAAAGTTATAACACAATTTCCTAAAATGCGAATAACTTTTGATTACATTAAGCTATTTTAAAACAAATGATCTTAATATGTTCCTTGGGTCACACCGAGAACACAGATACCAAATTTGACATAGTTTGCCTAAATTTCATATCCGCCATGTTGTTTCATTCAAAAACCTACTTTTTCTAACTCCTCCTAGACCGTTTGTCCGATTTTCACCAAAATCGAATCGTATCATCTTCAGACTGTGCTGACAAAAAGTTATGGATTTCGTGTCGATAGACAAAACCGTTTTCGTATACCGCAATTAAAAATTTGAGGTAGTGATGACAAAATGACTTTAATGCTTTAAGTCAGTAATGTTTTGTCCAAATAACACCAAACTTTGCAGATTTCATTGTCACATTACTCGGACCCAATTCTAACAATTTGGACACAGCGCCAACTATTGGTCCAAAGCGCTAAACTTTTCATTCAAATTACAGTGTCTGTATTAATGATTTTTCAGCCATTTAGCCTAAAATCATATTAAAATGCATTTAGTTGTTGATTACTTCAATTGCTCTTATGCTGCCGGCCACGTCAATGCCCTGTTTGTGCTTGGCCCCGTCATTGCTGCTTGTTATTAGGGGCCAAGCACCGAAGGTGCGGAGGCACCTATTGTAATCGTTCTCGTTCTTATTAGGGGCCAAGCACCGAAGGTGCGGAGGCACCTATTGTTTTTGTTCCGGTTCTTATTATTAGGGGCCAAGCACCGAAGGTGCGGAGGCACCTATTGTAATCGTTCTCGTTCTTATTATTAGGGGCCAAGCACCGAAGGTGCGGAGGCACCTATTGTAATTGTTCCGGTTCTTTATTATTATTATTCATCTTCTTCTTCCGCCATGGAAGTCTATGGCAGCCCATAGAACCGTTTGCGGGAAAATGATAAAATTTGGCACACTGATAAAGGACAAGCCAATCATTGACCATAGCAAATTTGAAGTGTCTAACTCAATGTCTCTAGCGCCACCAACTGTCCAAAGTTGCACTCACGTTTACGTAAATAACTCTTGAACCGTATGTCCTAGAAACAAAATTCTTTCGTCCACTAATTCCTTGGCTCAAGACGATTCGATTGCACCCTATGACGTCATTTTCCGTCATGAAAATTTTCCCGCCATTTTGAATTTTACGAAAAACCTACTTTTTCGAACTCCTCCTAGGCCGTTGGTCCGATTTTCACGAAAATTGAACCACATAATCTCCAGACTATGCGTACAAAAAGTTATTAAAAGAAAGTTGATTTGTCAAACCGTTTACGAATAACTTGCGAAAGAATTCAACAAAATGGCCGCAGAAATGAAAGCGAGGCTTTATCTCCGCAACGCATTAGCGTATTCTGACCAAACTTGGTGTGTGTTATGGCAATGATGGTCTGAGGCTATCTGAAAAAGATTTGGCGCTCTGCCCCCTAGTGGTCTGGAGATATGAAAAAGTGAAATATTTGCTTATAACTTCTGAACGCTTCGACCAAAAATCATAAAACTGGTCTCGTTAGATTCAGGGCATCATGCCGAGTCGTGCGATACAAAATTTTCCCATATCGGCCATTTTGAGGGTCGGCCATTTTGAATTTTGTCATAAATTGCTATATTTAACAAACACATTGGCGTATCATTACGAAACTCGATTTGTGTCTTTGGCATCTGGGCCTGATACAACACAAAAAATTTCGAGGCAGCGCCACCTTGTGGTCAAAAGTTATAAACAAATTTACAAAAATGCTAATAACTTTTGAACACGTTAACCTATGGTAAAATAAGTTGTCTTTATACGTTCCTTGGGTCAAACCGAGAACACAGATACCAAATTTGTCATAGTCGGCCAAACTTCCTGTCCGCCATGTTGTTTTTCTTTAAAAACCTACTTTTTCGAACTCTTCCCACACCGTTTGTCCAATTTTCACCAAAATTGAATCATAACATCTTCAGACCATGCTGACAAAAATTTATTAAAATAATGTTGATTCGTCAAACAGGTTTCGATAAAATTGCGAACGAATTTGACCAAATTGCCACCAAATAAAGCAAGACTATATCTCTGAAACGCATTAGCGTATTCTGACCAAACTTTCTGTGTGTCATGTCAATCATGATCTGACGCTACCTGCAGAGTTTTGGCGCTCTGCCCCCTAGTGGTCAGGAGATATGAAAAACTGACATTTTTGATTATAACTCCTGAATGCTTTGTCCAAAAATCATGAAACTGCTCTCTTTAGATTCAGTGCATCATGCCGAGTCCTGCGATACCAAATTTTCCCATATCGGCCATTTTCAGCGTCAGCTATTTAGAATTTTGTCATGAAATGCTATGCTTAACAAACACATGACTTTAAAACTGGATGTCAGCAATGCTTTACCCTATTGACACCAAACTTTGACACCAAACTTTGCATGTCTCATTGTCACCTCACTCTGGATAAACCACGTGATTTGACATATCAGTTTGGTTACAGCGCTGCCTGTTGGTCAAACGTGATAAACCGTTAAATCGAATTACTAAAGACCGTATTGATGATTTTTCAGCCATTTAGACTGAAGTCATATTGAAATGTCTTTAGATGCTTCCTGCCGTTGGTCTGATGCTGCCAGCCATGTCGGCATGACATTTAATGCCTTCTTTGTGCTTGGCCCCGTCATGGCTGCTTGCAGCTATATTTATTAGGGGCCAAGCACCGAAGGTGCGGAGGCACCTATTGTAATCGTTCTCGTTCTTATTATTATTCTTCTTCCACCCAGAAGTCAATGGCAGCCCATAGAACCGTATGCAGGAAAATGATGAAATTTGGCACACACATAGAGGACAGTCCAATCATTGACCACACCAATTTTGGAGTCTCTACCTCAATCCCTCTAGCGCCACCAACTGTCCAAAGTTACACTTACATTTATGCTAATAACTTTTGAACCATAAGGGCTAGAAACAAAATTCCTTTGTCCACTGATTCCTTGGCTCAAGCCGATTCGATTGCACCCTATGACGTCATTTTCCGTCATGAAACTTTTTCCGCAATTTTGAATTTTATGAAAAACCTACTTTGTCGAACTCCTCCTAGGCCGTTTGTCTGATTCTCACAAAAATTGAACCACATCATCTCCAGACTATGGAGACAAAAAGTTATGAGAATCAAGTTGATTGGTCAAACCGTTTTTGATAAACATGCGAAAGAGTTCGACGAATTTGCCGCAAAAATGAACTTGAGGCTATATCTCCGCAACGCATTTGCATATTCAGACCAAAATTGGTGTGTGTCATAGTAGTCATAATCTGAGGCTACCTGCAGAGTTTTGGCGCACTGCCCCCTAGTGGTCAGGAGATATAAAAAATTGACTTTTTTGCTTATAACTTCTGAACACTTTGGTCAAAAATCATAAAACTGGTCTCTTTAGATTCAGGGCATCATGCTGAGTCGTGCGATACCAAATTTTCTTATATCGGCCATTTTGGGCGTCGGCCATTTTGAAATTTGTCGTAAAATGCTATATTTTACAAACGCATTGGCGTATCATTACGAAACTCAGTATGTGTCTTTGGGACCTTGATTTGAACCTACACCAAAAGTTTCGGGGCAGCGCCACCTTGTGGTCAAAAGTTATAACACAATTTCCAAAAATGCTAATAACTTTTGATTACATTAAGCTATTTTAAAACAAATGATCTTAATATGTTCCTTGGGTCACACCGAGAACACAGATACCAAATTTGACATAGTTTGCCTAAATTTCATATCCGCCATGTTGTTTCATTCAAAAACCTACTTTTTCAAACTCCTCCTAGACCGTTTGTCCGATTTTCACCAAAATCGAATCGTATCATCTTCAGACTGTGTTGACAAAAAGTTATGGATTTCGTGTCGATAGACAAAACCGTTTTCGTATACCGCAATTACAAATTTGAGGTAGTGATGACAAAATGACTTTAATGCTTTAAGTCAGTAATGTTTTGTCCAAATAAGACCAAACTTTGCAGATTTCATTGTCACATTACTCGGACCAAATTCTAACAATTTGGACACAGCGCCAACTATTGGTCCAAAGCGCTAAACTTTTCATTCAAATTACAGTGTCTGTATTAATGATTTTTCAGCCATTTAGCCTAAAATCATATTAAAATGCATTTAGTTGTTGATTACTTCAATTGCTCTTATGCTGCCGGCCACGTCAATGCCCTGTTTGTGCTTGGCCCCGTCATTGCTGCTTGTTATTATTCTTCTTCTTCTTCCAACACAAGTCAATGGCAGCCCATAGAACCCTATGCAGGAAAATGATGAAATTTGGCACACACATAGAGGACATTCCAATCATTGACCACACCAATTTTGGAGTCTCTACCTCAATCCCTCTAGCGCCACCAACTGTCCAAAGTTACACTTACATTTATGCTAATAACTCTTGAACCATAAGGGCTAGAAACAAAATTCCTTTGTCCACTGATTCCTTGGCTCAAGCCGATTCGATTGCACCCTATGACGTCATTTTCCGTCATGAAAATTTTTCCGCAATTTTGAATTTTATGAAAAACCTACTTTGTCGAACTCCTCCTAGGCCGTTTGTCTGATTCTCACAAAAATTGAACCACATCATCTCCTGACAATGTTGACAAAAAGTTATGAGAATCAAGTTGATTGGTCATTCCGTTTTTGATAAACTTGCAAAAGAGTTCGACGAATTTGCCGCAAAAATGAACTTGAGGCTATATCTCCGCAACGCATTTGCGTATTCAGACCAAAATTGGTGTGTGTCATAGTAGTCATAATCTGAGGCTACCTGCAGAGTTTTGGCGCACTGCCCCCTAGTGGTCAGGAGATATAAAAAATTGACTTTTTTGCTTATAACTTCTGAACACTTTGGTCAAAAATCATAAAACTGGTCTCTTTAGATTCAGGGCATCATGCTGAGTCGTGCGATACCAAATTTTCTTATATCGGCCATTTTGGGCGTCGGCCATTTTGAAATTTGTCATAAAATGTTATATTTAACAAACGCATTGGCATATCATTACGAAACTTAGTATGTGGCTTTGGGACCTTGATTTGACTCTACATCAAAAGTTTCGGGGCAGCGCCACCTTGTGGTCAAAAGTTATAACAAAATTTACAAAAATGCTAATAACTTTTGATTACATTAAGCTATTTTAAAACAAATTGTCTCAATATGTTCCTTGGGTCATGCCGAGAACACAGATACCAAATTTGATATATTTAATCTAAACTTCCTGTCCGCCATGTTGTTTCATTCAAAAACCTACTTTTTCGAACTCCTCCCAGACCGTTTGTCCGATTTTCACCAAAATCAAATCGTATCATCTTCAGACGGTGTTGACAAAAAGTTATGGATTTCGTGTCAATAGACAAAACCGTTTTCGTATACCTCAATTACAAATTTGAGGTAGTGATGAGAAAATGACTTTAATGCTCTATGTCAGTAATGTTTTATCCAAATAACACCAAACTTTGCACATTTCATTGTGACATTACTTGGACCACATTCTAACAATTTGGACACAGCGCCATCTATTGGTCCAAAGCGATAAACTATTAAATCAAATTACAGTGTCTGTATTAATGATTTTTCAGCCATTTAGCCTAAAATCATTTTAAAATGCATTTACTGCAATTGGTCTTTTGCTGCCAGCCACATCAATGCCCTGTTTGTGCTTGGCCCCGTCATTAGGGGCCAAGCACCGAAGGTGCGGAGGCACCTATTGTTTTTGTTCCGGTTCTTATTATTATTATTAGGGGCCAAGCACCGAAGGTGCGGAGGCACCTATTGTAATCGTTCTCGTTCTTATTATTATTAGGGGCCAAGCACCGAAGGTGCGGAGGCACCTATTGTAATCGTTCTCGTTCTTATTAGGGGCCAAGCACCGAAGGTGCGGAGGCACCTATTGTAATCGTTCTCGTTCTTATTATTATTATTCTTCCACCCAGAAGTCAATGGCAGCCCATAGAACCGTATGCAGGAAAATGATGAAATTTGGCACACACATAGAGGACAGTCCAATCATTGACCACACCAATTTTGGAGTCTCTACCTCAATCCCTCTAGCGCCACCAACTGTCCAAAGTTACACTTACATTTATGCTAATAACTTTTGAACCATAAGGGCTAGAAACAAAATTCCTTTGTCCACTGATTCCTTGGCTCAAGCCGATTCGATTGCACCCTATGACGTCATTTTCCGTCATGAAACTTTTTCCGCAATTTTGAATTTTATGAAAAACCTACTTTGTCGAACTCCTCCTAGGCCGTTTGTCTGATTCTCACAAAAATTGAACCACATCATCTCCAGACTATGGAGACAAAAAGTTATGAGAATCAAGTTGATTGGTCAAACCGTTTTTGATAAACATGCGAAAGAGTTCGACGAATTTGCCGCAAAAATGAACTTGAGGCTATATCTCCGCAACGCATTTGCATATTCAGACCAAAATTGGTGTGTGTCATAGTAGTCATAATCTGAGGCTACCTGCAGAGTTTTGGCGCACTGCCCCCTAGTGGTCAGGAGATATAAAAAATTGACTTTTTTGCTTATAACTTCTGAACACTTTGGTCAAAAATCATAAAACTGGTCTCTTTAGATTCAGGGCATCATGCTGAGTCGTGCGATACCAAATTTTCTTATATCGGCCATTTTGGGCGTCGGCCATTTTGAAATTTGTCGTAAAATGCTATATTTTACAAACGCATTGGCGTATCATTACGAAACTCAATATGTGTCTTTGGGACCTTGATTTGAATCTACACCAAAAGTTTCGGGGCAGCGCCACCTTGTGGTCAAAAGTTATAACAAAATTTACAAAAATGCTAATAACTTTTGATTACATTAAGCTATTTTAAAACAAATGATCTTATTATGTTCCTTGGGTCACGCCGAGAACACAGATACCAAATTTGACATAGTTTGCCTAAATTTCCTGTCCGCCATGTTGTTTTCTTCAAAAACCTACTTTTTCTAACTCCTCCCAGACCGTTTGTCCGATTTTCACCAAAATCAAATCGTATCATCTTCAGACTGTGTTGACAAAAAGTTATGGATTTCGTGTCAATAGACAAAACCGTTTTCGTATACCGCAATTACAAATTTGAGGTAGTGATGAGAAAATGACTTTAATGCTCTATGTCAGTAATGTTTTGTCCAAATAACACCAAACTTTGCACATTTCATTGTGACATTACTCGGACCACATTCTAACAATTACAGTCCAATCATTGACCATAGCAAATTTGAAGTTTCTAACTCAATGTCTCTAGCGCCACCAACTGTCCAAAGTTGCACTCACGTTTACGTAAATAACTTTTGAACCGTATGTCCTAGAAACAAAATTCTTTTGTCCACTGATTCCTTGGCTCAAGACGATTCGATTGCACCCTATGACGTCACTTTCCGTCATGAAAATTTTTCCGCCATTTTGAATTTTATGAAAAACCTACTTTTTCGAACTCCTCCTAGGCCCTTTGTCCGATTTTCACGAAAATTGAACCACATCATCTCCTGACCATGTTGACAAAAAGTTATTAAAAGAAAGTTGACTCGTCAAACCGTTTACGAATAATTTGCGAAAGAATTAGACAAAATGGCCGCAGAAATGAAAGCTAGGCTATATCTCCGCAACGCATTAGCGTATTCTGACCAAACTTGGTGTGTGTTATGGCAATCATGGTCTGAGGCTACCTGCAGAGTTTTAGCGCTCTGCCCCCTAGTGGTCTGGAGATATGAAAAAGTGAAATATTTGCTTATAACTTCTGAATGCTTCGACCAAAAATCATAAAACTGGTCTCGTTAGATTCAGGGCATCATGCCGAGTCGTGCGATACTAAATTTTCCCATATCGGCCATTTTGAGGGTCGGCCATTTTGAATTTTGTCATAAATTGCTATATTTAACAAACACATTGGCGTATCGTTACGAAACTCGATATGTGTCTTCGGCACCTGGGCCTGATACAACACAAAAAGTTTTGAGGCAGCGCCCCCTTGTGGTCAAAAGTTATAAACAAATTTACAAAAATGCTAATAACTTTTAAACACGTTAACCTATGGTAAAATAAGTTGTCTTTATACGTTCCTTGGGACAAACCGAGAACACAGATACCAAATTTGTCATTGTCGGCCAAACTTCCTGTCCGCCATGTTGTTTTTCTTTAAAAACCTACTTTTTCGAACTCCTCCCACACCGTAAGTCCAATTTTCACCAAAATTGAATCATAACATCTTCAGACCATGCTGACAAAAAGTTATTAAAATAAAGTTGATTCGTCTAACAGGTTTCGATAAAATTGCGAACGAATTTGACCAAATGGCCACCAAATAAAGCGAGGCTATATCTCCGCAACGCATTAGCGTATTCTGACCAAACTTTCTGTGTGTCATGTCAATCATGATCTGAGGCTACCTGCAGAGTTTTGGCGCTCTGCCCCCTAGTGGTCAGGAGATATGAAAAACTGACATTTTTTATTATAGCTCCTGAACGCTTTGTCCAAAAATCATGAAACTGCTGTCTTTAGATTCAGTGCATCATGCCGAGTCCTGCGATACCAAATTTTCCCATATCGGCCATTTTCAGCGTCAGCTATTTAGAATTTTGTCATGAAATGCTATGCTTAACAAACACATGACTTTAAAGCTGTATGTCAACAATGCTTTACCCTATTGACACCAAACTTTGCATGTGTCATTGTCACCTCACTCTGGATAAACTCATTGACCACACCAATTTTGGAGTCTCTACCTCAATCCCTCTAGCGCCACCAACTGTCCAAAGTTACACTTACATTTATGCTAATAACTCTTGAACCATAAGGGCTAGAAACAAAATTCCTTTGTCCACTGATTCCTTGGGTCAAGCCGATTCGATTGCACCCTATGACGTCATTTTCCGTCATGAAAATTTTTCCGCAATTTTGAGTTTTATGAAAAACCTACTTTGTCGAACTCCTCCTAGGCCGTTTGTCCGATTCTCACAAAAATTGAACCACATCATCTCCAGACTATGGAGACAAAAAGTTATGGAAATCAAGTTGATTGGTCATTCCGTTTTTGATAAACTTGCGAAAGAGTTCGACGAATTTGCCGCAAAAATGAACTTGAGGCTATATCTCCGCAACGCATTTGCATATTCAGACCAAAATTGGTGTGTGTCATAGTAGTCATAATCTGAGGCTACCTGCAGAGTTTTGGTGCACTGCCCCCTAGTGGTCAGGAGATATAAAAAATTGACTTTTTTGCTTATAACTTCTGAACACTTTGGTCAAAAATCATAAAACTGGTCTCTTTAGATTCAGGGCATCATGCTGAGTCGTCCGATACCAAATTTTCTTATATCGGCCATTTTGGGCGTTGGCCATTTTGAAATTTGTCGTAAAATGCTATATTTTACAAACGCATTGGCGTATCATTACGAAACTCAGTATGTGTCTTTGGGACCTTGATTTGAACCTACACCAAAAGTTTCGGGGCAGCGCCACCTTGTGGTCAAAAGTTATAACACAATTTCCAAAAATGCTAATAACTTTTGATTACATTAAGCTATTTTAAAACAAATGATCTTAATATGTTCCTTGGGTCACACCGAGAACACAGATACCAAATTTGACATAGTTTGCCTAAATTTCATATCCGCCATGTTGTTTCATTCAAAAACCTACTTTTTCAAACTCCTCCCAGACCGTTTGTCCGATTTTCACCAAAATCGAATCGTATCATCTTCAGACTGTGCTGACAAAAAGTTATGGATTTCGTGTCGATAGACAAAACCGTTTTCGTATACCGCAATTACAAATTTGAGGTAGTGATGACAAAATGACTTTAATGCTTTAAGTCAGTAATGTTTTGTCCAAATAACACCAAACTTTGCAGATTTCATTGTCACATTACTCGGACCAGATTCTAACAATTTGGACACAGCGCCAACTATTGGTCCAAAGCGATAAACTTTTCATTCAAATTACAGTGTCTGTATTAATGATTTTTCAGCCATTTAGCCTAAAATCATATTAAAATGCATTTAGTTGTTGATTACTTCAATTGCTCTTATGCTGCCGGCCACGTCAATGCCCTGTTTGTGCTTGGCCCCGTCATTGCTGCTTGCAGCTATATTTATTATTAGGGGCCAAGCACCGAAGGTGCGGAGGCACCTATTGTAATCGTTCTCGTTCTTATTATTATTATTATTATTATTATTCTTCTTCCACCCAGAAGTCAATGGCAGCCCATAGAACCGTAAGTGGGAAAATGATGAAATTTGGCACACACATAGAGGACAGTCCAATCATTGACCACACCAATTTTGGAGTCTCTACCTCAATCCCTCTAGCGCCACCAACTGTCCAAAATTACACTTACATTTATGCTAATAACTCTTGAACCATAAGGGCTAGAAACACAATTCTTTTGTCCACTGATTCGTTGGCTCATGCTGATTCGATTGGGTCCCATGACGTCATTTCCCTTATGATAATTTGTCCGCCATTTTGAATTTTATGAAAAACCAACTTTTTCAAACTCCTCCTAGACCGTTGGTCCGATTTTCACGAAAATTGAACCACATCATCTCCAGACTATGTAGACAAAAAGTTATGAGAATCAAGTTGATTGGTCAAACCGTTTTTGATAAACATGCAAAAGATTTTGACGAATTTGCCGCAAAAATGCAATTGAGGCTATATCTCCGCAACGCATTTGCGTATTCAGACCAAAATTGGTGTGTGTCATAGTAGTCATGATCTGAGGCTACCTGCAGAGTTTTGGCGCACTGCCCCCTAGTGGTCAGGAGATATAAAAAAGTGAGTTTTTTGCTCGTAACTTCTGAACACTTTGTTCAAAAATCATAAAACTGGTCTCTTTAGATTCAGGGCATCATGCTGAGTCGTGCGATACCAAATTTTCTTATATCTGCCATTTTGGGTGTCGGCCATTTTGAAATTTGTCGTAAAATGCTATATTTTACAAACGCATTGGCGTATCATTACGAAACTCAGTATGTGTCTTTGGGACCTTGATTTGAACCTACACCAAAAGTTTCAGGGCAGCGCCACCTTGTGGTCAAAAGTTATAACACAATTTCCTAAAATGCTAATAACTTTTGATTACATTAAGCTATTTTAAAACAAATGATCTTAATATGTTCCTTGGGTCACACCGAGAACACAGATACCAAATTTGACATAGTTTGCCTAAATTTCATATCCGCCATGTTGTTTTCTTCAAAAACCTACTTTTTCAAACTCCTCCTAGACCGTTTGTCCGATTTTCACCAAAATCGAATCGTATCATCTTCAGACTGTGCTGACAAAATGTTATGGATTTCGTGTTGATAGACAAAACCGTTTACGTATACCGCAATTACAAATTTGAGGTAGTGATGACAAAATGACTTTAATGCTTTAAGTCAGTAATGTTTTGTCCAAATAACACCAAACTTTGCAGATTTCATTGTCACATTACTCGGACCCAATTCTAACAATTTGGACACAGCGCCAACTATTGGTCCAAAGCGCTAAACTTTTCATTCAAATTACAGTGTCTGTATTAATGATTTTTCAGCCATTTAGCCTAAAATCATAATAAAATGCATTTAGTTGTTGATTACTTCAATTGCTCTTATGCTGCCGGCCACGTCAATGCCCTGTTTGTGCTTGGCCCCGTCATTGCTGCTTGCAGCTATATTTATTCTTCTTCTTCTTCTTCTTCCAACACAAGTCAATGGCAGCCCATAGAACCCTATGCAGGAAAATGATGAAATTTGGCACACACATAGAGGACATTCCAATCATTGACCACACCAATTTTGGAGTCTCTACCTCAATCCCTCTAGCGCCACCAACTGTCCAAAGTTACACTTACATTTATGCTAATAACTCTTGAACCATAAGGGCTAGAAACAAAATTCCTTTGTCCACTGATTCCTTGGCTCAAGCCGATTCGATTGCACCCTATGACGTCATTTTCCGTCATGAAAATTTTTCCGCAATTTTGAATTTTATGAAAAACCTACTTTGTCGAACTCCTCCTAGGCCGTTTGTCTGATTCTCACAAAAATTGAACCACATCATCTCCTGACAATGTTGACAAAAAGTTATGAGAATCAAGTTGATTGGTCATTCCGTTTTTGATAAACTTGCAAAAGAGTTCGACGAATTTGCCGCAAAAATGAACTTGAGGCTATATCTCCGCAACGCATTTGCGTATTCAGACCAAAATTGGTGTGTGTCATAGTAGTCATAATCTGAGGCTACCTGCAGAGTTTTGGCGCACTGCCCCCTAGTGGTCAGGAGATATAAAAAATTGACTTTTTTGCTTATAACTTCTGAACACTTTGGTCAAAAATCATAAAACTGGTCTCTTTAGATTCAGGGCATCATGCTGAGTCGTGCGATACCAAATTTTCTTATATCGGCCATTTTGGGCGTCGGCCATTTTGAAATTTGTCATAAAATGTTATATTTAACAAACGCATTGGCATATCATTACGAAACTTAGTATGTGGCTTTGGGACCTTGATTTGACTCTACATCAAAAGTTTCGGGGCAGCGCCACCTTGTGGTCAAAAGTTATAACAAAATTTACAAAAATGCTAATAACTTTTGATTACATTAAGCTATTTTAAAACAAATTGTCTCAATATGTTCCTTGGGTCATGCCGAGAACACAGATACCAAATTTGATATATTTAATCTAAACTTCCTGTCCGCCATGTTGTTTCATTCAAAAACCTACTTTTTCGAACTCCTCCCAGACCGTTTGTCCGATTTTCACCAAAATCAAATCGTATCATCTTCAGACGGTGTTGACAAAAAGTTATGGATTTCGTGTCAATAGACAAAACCGTTTTCGTATACCTCAATTACAAATTTGAGGTAGTGATGAGAAAATGACTTTAATGCTCTATGTCAGTAATGTTTTATCCAAATAACACCAAACTTTGCACATTTCATTGTGACATTACTCGGACCACATTCTAACAATTTGGACACAGCGCCATCTATTGGTCCAAAGCGATAAACTATTAAATCAAATTACAGTGTCTGTATTAATGATTTTTCAGCCATTTAGCCTAAAATCATTTTAAAATGCATTTACTGCAATTGGTCTTTTGCTGCCAGCCACATCAATGCCCTGTTTGTGCTTGGCCCCGTCATTGCTGCTTGCAGCTATATTTATTAGGGGCCAAGCACCGAAGGTGCGGAGGCACCTATTGTAATCGTTCTCGTTCTTATTATTAGGGGCCAAGCACCGAAGGTGCGGAGGCACCTATTGTAATCGTTCTCGTTCTTATTATTATTAGGGGCCAAGCACCGAAGGTGCGGAGGCACCTATTGTTTTTGTTCCGGTTCTTATTATTATTATTAGGGGCCAAGCACCGAAGGTGCGGAGGCACCTATTGTAATCGTTCTCGTTCTTATTATTATTCTTCTTCCACCCAGAAGTCAATGGCAGCCCATAGAACCGTATGCAGGAAAATGATGAAATTTGGCACACACATAGAGGACAGTCCAATCATTGACCACACCAATTTTGGAGTCTCTACCTCAATCCCTCTAGCGCCACCAACTGTCCAAAGTTACACTTACATTTATGCTAATAACTTTTGAACCATAAGGGCTAGAAACAAAATTCCTTTGTCCACTGATTCCTTGGCTCAAGCCGATTCGATTGCACCCTATGACGTCATTTTCCGTCATGAAAATTTTTCCGCAATTTTGAATTTTATGAAAAACCTACTTTGTCGAACTCCTCCTAGGCCGTTTGTCTGATTCTCACAAAAATTGAACCACATCATCTCCAGACTATGGAGACAAAAAGTTATGAGAATCAAGTTGATTGGTCAAACCGTTTTTGATAAACATGCGAAAGAGTTCGACGAATTTGCCGCAAAAATGAACTTGAGGCTATATCTCCGCAACGCATTTGCATATTCAGACCAAAATTGGTGTGTGTCATAGTAGTCATAATCTGAGGCTACCTGCAGAGTTTTGGCGCACTGCCCCCTAGTGGTCAGGAGATATAAAAAATTGACTTTTTTGCTTATAACTTCTGAACACTTTGGTCAAAAATCATAAAACTGGTCTCTTTAGATTCAGGGCATCATGCTGAGTCGTGCGATACCAAATTTTCTTATATCGGCCATTTTGGGCGTCGGCCATTTTGAAATTTGTCGTAAAATGCTATATTTTACAAACGCATTGGCGTATCATTACGAAACTCAGTATGTGTCTTTGGGACCTTGATTTGAACCTACACCAAAAGTTTCGGGGCAGCGCCACCTTGTGGTCAAAAGTTATAACACAATTTCCAAAAATGCTAATAACTTTTGATTACATTAAGCTATTTTAAAACAAATGATCTTAATATGTTCCTTGGGTCACACCGAGAACACAGATACCAAATTTGACATAGTTTGCCTAAATTTCATATCCGCCATGTTGTTTCATTCAAAAACCTACTTTTTCAAACTCCTCCTAGACCGTTTGTCCGATTTTCACCAAAATCGAATCGTATCATCTTCAGACTGTGTTGACAAAAAGTTATGGATTTCGTGTCGATAGACAAAACCGTTTTCGTATACCGCAATTACAAATTTGAGGTAGTGATGACAAAATGACTTTAATGCTTTAAGTCAGTAATGTTTTGTCCAAATAAGACCAAACTTTGCAGATTTCATTGTCACATTACTCGGACCAAATTCTAACAATTTGGACACAGCGCCAACTATTGGTCCAAAGCGCTAAACTTTTCATTCAAATTACAGTGTCTGTATTAATGATTTTTCAGCCATTTAGCCTAAAATCATATTAAAATGCATTTAGTTGTTGATTACTTCAATTGCTCTTATGCTGCCGGCCACGTCAATGCCCTGTTTGTGCTTGGCCCCGTCATTGCTGCTTGTTATTATTATTCTTCTTCCACCCAGAAGTCAATGGCAGCCCATAGAACCGTAGGTGGGAAAATGATGAAATTTGGCACACTCATAAAGGACAGTCCACTCATTTACCACACCAATTTTGGAGTCTCTAACTCCATCCCTCTAGCGCCACCAACTGTCCAAAGTTACACTTACATTTATTCTAATAACTCTTGAACCATAAGGGCTAGAAACAAAATTCCTTTGTACACTGATTCCTTGGCTCAAGACGATTCGATTGCACCCTATGACGTCATTTTCCGTCATGAAAATTTTTCCGCAATTTTGAGTTTTATGAAAAACCTACTTTGTCGAACTCCTCCTAGGCCGTTTGTCCGATTCTCACAAAAATTGAACCACATCATCTCCAGACTATGGAGACAAAAAGTTATGGAAATCAAGTTGATTGGTCATTCCGTTTTTGATAAACTTGCGAAAGAGTTCGACGAATTTGCCGCAAAAATGAACTTGAGGCTATATCTCCGCAACGCATTTGCGTATTATGACCAAACTTGGTGTGTGTCATAGTAGTCATAATCTGAGGCTACCTGCAGAGTTTTGGCGCACTGCCCCCTAGTGGTCAGGAGATATAAAAAAGTGATTTTTTTGCTTATAACTTCTGAACACTTTGGTCAAAAATCATGAAACTGGTCTCTTTAGATTCAGGGCATCATGCTGAGTCGTGCGATACCAAATTTTCTTATATCGGCCATTTTGGGTGTCGGCCATTTTGAAATTTGTCCTAAAATGCTATATTTTACAAACGCATTGGCGTATCATTACGAAACTCAATATGTGTCTTTGGGACCTTGATTTGAATCTACACCAAAAGTTTCGGGGCAGCGCCACCTTGTGGTCAAAAGTTATAACAAAATTTACAAAAATGCTAATAACTTTTGATTACATTAAGCTATTTTAAAACAAATGATCTTATTATGTTCCTTGGGTCACGCCGAGAACACAGATACCAAATTTGACATAGTTTGCCTAAATTTCCTGCCCGCCATGTTGTTTTCTTCAAAAACCTACTTTTTCTAACTCCTCCCAGACCGTTTGTCCGATTTTCACCAAAATCAAATCGTATCATCTTCAGACTGTGTTGACAAAAAGTTATGGATTTCGTGTCAATAGACAAAACCGTTTTCGTATACCGCAATTACAAATTTGAGGTAGTGATGAGAAAATGACTTTAATGCTCTATGTCAGTAATGTTTTGTCCAAATAACACCAAACTTTGCAGATTTCATTGTGACCACATTCTAACAATTTGGACACAGCGCCAACTATTGGTCAAAAGCGATAAACTAAAAAAATCAAATTACAGTGTCTGTATCCATGATTTTTCAGCCATTTAGCCTAAAATCATTTTAAAATGCATTTACTTTAATTGGTCTGATGCTGCCAGCCACGTCAATGCAGTGTTTGTGCTTGGCCCCGTCATTGCTGCTTGCAGCTATATTTATTATTATTATTCTTCTTCTTCTTCCAACACAAGTCAATGGCAGCCCATAGAACCCTATGCAGGAAAATGATGAAATTTGGCACACACATAGAGGACATTCCAATCATTGACCACACCAATTTTGGAGTCTCTACCTCAATCCCTCTAGCGCCACCAACTGTCCAAAGTTACACTTACATTTATGCTAATAACTCTTGAACCATAAGGGCTAGAAACAAAATTCCTTTCTCCACTGATTCCTTGGCTCAAGCCGATTCGATTGCACCCTATGACGTCATTTTCCGTCATGAAAATTTTTCCGCAATTTTGAATTTTATGAAAAACCTACTTTGTCGAACTCCTCCTAGGCCGTTTGTCTGATTCTCACAAAAATTGAACCACATCATCTCCTGACAATGTTGACAAAAAGTTATGAGAATCAAGTTGATTGGTCATTCCGTTTTTGATAAACTTGCAAAAGAGTTCGACGAATTTGCCGCAAAAATGAACTTGAGGCTATATCTCCGCAACGCATTTGCGTATTCAGACCAAAATTGGTGTGTGTCATAGTAGTCATAATCTGAGGCTACCTGCAGAGTTTTGGCGCACTGCCCCCTAGTGGTCAGGAGATATAAAAATTGACTTTTTTGCTTATAACTTCTGAACACTTTGGTCAAAAATCATAAAACTGGTCTCTTTAGATTCAGGGCATCATGCTGAGTCGTGCGATACCAAATTTTCTTATATCGGCCATTTTGGGCGTCGGCCATTTTGAAATTTGTCATAAAATGTTATATTTAACAAACGCATTGGCATATCATTACGAAACTTAGTATGTGGCTTTGGGACCTTGATTTGACTCTACATCAAAAGTTTCGGGGCAGCGCCACCTTGTGGTCAAAAGTTATAACAAAATTTACAAAAATGCTAATAACTTTTGATTACATTAAGCTATTTTAAAACAAATTGTCTCAATATGTTCCTTGGGTCATGCCGAGAACACAGATACCAAATTTGATATATTTAATCTAAACTTCCTGTCCGCCATGTTGTTTCATTCAAAAACCTACTTTTTCGAACTCCTCCCAGACCGTTTGTCCGATTTTCACCAAAATCAAATCGTATCATCTTCAGACGGTGTTGACAAAAAGTTATGGATTTCGTGTCAATAGACAAAACCGTTTTCGTATACCTCAATTACAAATTTGAGGTAGTGATGAGAAAATGACTTTAATGCTCTATGTCAGTAATGTTTTATCCAAATAACACCAAACTTTGCACATTTCATTGTGACATTACTTGGACCACATTCTAACAATTTGGACACAGCGCCATCTATTGGTCCAAAGCGATAAACTATTAAATCAAATTACAGTGTCTGTATTAATGATTTTTCAGCCATTTAGCCTAAAATCATTTTAAAATGCATTTACTACAATTGGTCTTTTGCTGCCAGCCACATCAATGCCCTGTTTGTGCTTGGCCCCGTCATTAGGGGCCAAGCACCGAAGGTGCGGAGGCACCTATTGTTTTTGTTCCGGTTCTTATTATTATTATTAGGGGCCAAGCACCGAAGGTGCGGAGGCACCTATTGTAATCGTTCTCGTTCTTATTATTATTATTATTCTTCTTCTTCTTCCAACACAAGTCAATGGCAGCCCATAGAACCGTATGCAGGAAAATGATGAAATTTGGCACACACATAGAGGACAGTCCAATCATTGACCACACCCATTTTGGAGTCTTTACCTCAATCCCTCTAGCGCCACCAACTGTCCAAAGTTACACTTACATTTATGCTAATAACTCTTGAACCATAAGAGCTAGAAACAAAATTCCTTTGTCCACTGATTCCTTGGCTCATGCTGATTCGATTGGACTCTATGACGTCATTTCCTTTATGATAATTTGTCCGCCATTTTGAATTTTATGAAAAACCAACTTTTTCGAACTCCTCTTAGACCGTTGGTCCGATTTTCACGAAAATTGAACCACATCATCTCCAGACTATGGAGACAAAAAGTTATGAGAATCAAGATGATTGGTCAAACCGTTTTTGATAAACATGCAAAAGATTTAGACAAATTTGCCGCAAAAATTAAATTGAGGCTATATCTCCGCAACGCATTTGCGTATTCAGACCAAAATTGCTGTGTGTCATAGTAGTCAAAATCTGAGGCTACCTGCAGAGTTTTGGCGCACTGCCCCCTAGTGGTCAGGAGATATAAAAAAGTGAGTTTTTTGCTCATAACTTCTGAACACTTTGTTCAAAAATCATAAAACTGGTCTCTTTAGATTCAGGGCATCATGCTGAGTCATGTGATACCCAATTTTCTCATATCGGCCATTTTGGGTGTCGGCCATTTTGAAATTTGTCGTAAAATGCTATATTTTACAAACGCATTGGCGTGTCATTACGAAACTCAATATGTGTCTTTGGGACCTTGATTTGAATCTACACCAAAAGTTTCGGGGCAGCGCCACCTTGTGGTCAAAAGTTATAACAAAATTTACAAAAATGCTAATAACTTTTGATTACATTAAGCTATTTTAAAACAAATGATCTTATTATGTTCCTTGGGTCACGCCGAGAACACAGATACCAAATTTGACATAGTTTGCCTAAATTTCCTGTCCGCCATGTTGTTTTCTTCAAAAACCTACTTTTTCTAACTCCTCCCAGACCGTTTGTCCGATTTTCACCAAAATTGAATCGTATCATCTTCAGACTGTTTTGACAAAAAGTTATGGATTTCGTGTCAATAGACAAAACCGTTTTCGTATACCGCAATTACAAATTTGAGGTAGTGATGAGAAAATGACTTTAATGCTCTATGTCAGTAATGTTTTGTCCAAATATCACCAAACTTTCCACATTTCATTGTGACATTACTCGGACCACATTCTAACAATTTGGACACAGCGCCATCTATTGGTCCAAAGCGATAAACTATTAAATCAAATTACAGTGTCTGTATTAATGATTTTTCAGCCATTTAGCCTAAAATCATTTTAAAATGCATTTACTGCAATTGGTCTTTTGCTGCCAGCCACATCAATGCCCTGTTTGTGCTTGGCCCCGTCATTGCTGCTTGTTATTATTAGGGGTTCAAACGCGAAGCGTTGAAAACCTATTGTAATTGTTAGGATTTTTATTATTATTATTATTCTGCCGTACTTCTTATCGTGCAGACCAAACCGTAAGGTCTAGAGACTTGAAAGTTGGCCAGATGGTAGGTCTCAATTTGGGGAGAACGTATCAAAATATGACGCAAATCGGGCAATAGGTGGCGCTATAGCGACTACAAACGCGTACATGCTCATAACTCGTAAACCGTTTGTCGTACACTCAAGTGTCTTATATCTCTGGAATCCTTGGCTCAAGACTTAAAAAATGTATATCTCCGATTTCATTTCCGTCTATAAAAATTTTCCGCCATTTTGAATTTTCTGAAAAAAAAAATTTTCGAACTCCTCATAGGCCGTTTGTCCAAATAACGCGAAACTTCACACATATCATCTAGAGACTCTCATGACCAAAAGTTATTCAAAGAATTTTGATCGGTGATTCAGGCTCGCAACAACACGCTAAAACGTTTGCATAAGGCGGAGGCACTTTCGCTAAAATCGTAATAACTCTGGAGTGCAAAGAGATAATCTCACCAAACTTCAAATATTCATGTATAAGCTCATTTTGTGGTCACACCAAAAAAACTGGGCCAGTTGACCACTTGGTGGCGCTATATTGCGAAAAAAACTCTAAATCACCTGTACAGGGTCACATGTTTGTCTGATTTACTTGAAACTTGTCATGCACGGTCTTTGTCCAAGGGTCCATGATGGTGTATGAGGACATTGGTGTATCTCAAAAAACATGGCCGTCATCAGCCAATGAACTTTGAGCATCAATTAGACCAGCTTAACGAAGGTCGATCAGAATGAAACTCGATGGGCGTGTTTGACTCATGACCCTAGAGATCTGTCAGAATTTTGAAAAAGATCGGACACTAGTTGGCGCTAACGAGTTTTTTTGCGTCTCTACTCACGTGGTGTTTCACGCATCCACACAATATTGATATCATATGATAGATCTCCTCCTACTGAACAACTTTGCCTCAAGAACCACTGCTGTCAATCAAATTGTTTGTGAAATATTGGAGATTTTGGAAATTTCAACTTTTTCGAACTCGTCATAGGCGGTCAATACGATTGGCTTGAAAATTCACACGCATCATCTAGGGACACTCAAGGGAAAAAGTTATTCAAAGAATTTTGATCAGTCAAACCCTTCAGCAGATATAATTTTTCATATATTTCTGGTTTGGCCTATTGTGAATAAAAAGTCTATATATCTTGTCCACAAACAAGAAACTTCACAAAACTCTGAAAATGTTAAGAACAAGTCATTTTGAAGAAACGTGTGAGGTTTTATGTATTTCTGATGCTCGTACGGTTCACAATAAATTATAAACTTTCTATATTTTAAAATCTTAGAAAAGCTATAATACTAGTTTTGTCCACAAGAGGCACTGTCAGTCTAGGGAATCTTTTTATTCCATTTCGAGCTTGAAAGCTCTCTGTTGACATGTTGTTTCAAAACATTTGTAACATATCTACATATTGTTTACACAAACTAGAAGCTTCATAAAGCTGCCTTTATGTGGAGAACAAGTCAGATTGACATAGACTGACATTAACCGACAGAACAGTTCAGATGTTCAGTTCACAATATTAATATCATTTAATCTTCTCATTCTGAACATCTTTGAAAGATGTCTATTCATTGTTTGCACAGAGTAGAAACTTCACAGAACCGTGCTCATTAGGAAAACTAGTCAGATTTACAAAAAAAGGTCATAACAGTTCAGATGATATGACGTGTAGTGTTAAACATATCCACATTATTATCATTTGATAGATCTTCCCATACTGAAAAAATTTGTAACATGTCTATATATCATTTACACAAACTAGAAACTTCATACAGCTCTGTTTATGTGGAGAACAAGTCAGATTGACATAGACCGACATACACCGACATAACTGTTCATATGTTCAGTTCACAATGTCAATATCATTTGATCTTCTCATTCTGAACATCTTTGAAAGATGTCTATACATTGTTTACACAAATAGAAACTTCATATGACGTCATTTTCCGTCATTAAATTTTTCCCGCCATTTTGAATTTTATGAAAAACCTACTTTTTCGAACTCCTCCTAGGCCGTTTTTCCGATTTCAACGAAAATTGAACCACATCATCTCCAGACAATGTGGACAAAAAGTTATCCAAAGAAAGTTGATATGTCAAACCGTTTACGAATAACTCGCGAAAGAATCCGACGTAATGGTCGCAAAAATGAAACTGAGGCTTTATCTCCGCAACGCATTAGCGTTTTCTGACCAAACTAGGTGAGTGTTATGTCAATCATGATCTGAGGCTACCTGCAGAGTTTTGGCGCTGTGCCCCCTAGTGGTCAGGAGATATGAAAAAGTTAAATATTTGCTTATAACTTCTGAATGCTTTGGCCAAAAATAATAAAACTGGTCTCTTTAGATTCAGTGCATCATGCCGAGTCGTGCGATACCAAATTTTCCCATATCGGCCATTTTGAGCGTCGGCCATTTTGAATATTGTCATAAACTGCTATATTTAACAAAGATATTGGCGTATCGTTACGAAACTCAATATGTGTCTTCGGCACCTAACCTTGATACGACTCAAAAAGTTTCGAGGCAGCACCACCTTGTGGTCAAAAGTTATAACCAAATTTACAAATATGCTAATAACTTTTGAGTGCGTTAACCTATGGTAAAACAAATTATCTTTATACGTTCCTTGGGTCAAACCGAGAACACAGATACCAAATGTGTCATAGTCGGCCAAACTTCTTGTCCACCATGTTGTTTTTCTTTAAAAACCTACTTTTTCTAACTCCTCCCAGACCGTTTGTCCAATTTTCACCAAAATTAAACCACATCATCTCCAGACCATCATGACAAAAAGTTATATAAAGAAAGTTGATTCGCCAAACCGTTTACGAATAACTCGCGAAAGAATTCGACACAATGGCCATAGAATTGAAAGCGAGGCTATATCTCCGTAACTCATTAGCGTATTCTGACCAAAATAGGTGTGTGTTATGTCAATCATGGTCTGAGGCTACCTGCAGAGTTTTGGCGCTCTGCCCCCTAGTGGTCAGGAGATATTAAAAAACTGACATTTTTGATTATAACTCCTGAACGCTTTGTCTAAAAATCATGAAACTGCTGTCTTTAGATCCAGTTGGCCATGCCGAGTCCTGTGATACCAAATTTTCCCATATCGGCCATTTTGAGCGTCTGCCATTTCGATTTTTCTAATAAGATGCTATGTTTTACAAACACATGACTTTAGTGCTCTGTCAGCAATGGTTTACCCAATTGAAAGCAAACTTTGCATGTGTCAATGTCACCACACTCTCAATGTACCACACACTACAATTTGGTTACAGCACTGCCTGTTGATTGAATGTGATAAACCATTAAATCGAAATACTAAAGACCGTATTGTTGATTTTTCAGCCATTTAGACTTAAGTCATATTGAAATGTCTTTAGATTCCTACTGCCGTTGGTCTGATGATGCCAGCCATGTCGGCATGACATTTAATGCCCTCCTTGTGCTTGGCCCCGTGATGGCTGCTAGCAGCTATATTTATTATTATTCTTCTTCTGCCATTGAAGTCTATGACAGCCCATAGAACCGTAAGCGGGAAAATGAAAAAAAGTTGGCACACTCATAAAGGAGAGTCCAATTATTGACCATAGCAAAATTGAAGTCTCTAACTCAATCTCTCTAGCGCCACCAACTGTCCAAAGTTGCACTCACGTTTACGTAAATAACTTTTGAACCGTATGTCCTAGAAACAAAATTCTTTTGTCCACTGATTCCTTGGCTCAAGACGATTCGATTGCACCCTATGACGTCATTTTCCGCCATGAAAATTTTCCCGCCATTTTGAATTTTATGAAAAACCTACTTTGTCGAACTCCTCCTAGGCCGTTCGTCCGATGTTCACGAAAATTGAACCACATCATCTCCCGACAATGTGGACAAAACGATATATAAAGAAAGTTGATTCGACAAACCGTTTACGAATAACTCGCGAAAGAATCTGAGGTAAAAGTCGCCAAAATGAAATTGAGGCTTTATCTCCCCAATGCATTAGCCTTTTCTGACCAAACTAGGTGTGTGTTATGTCAATCATGGTTTGAGGCTACCTGCAGAGTTTTGGCGCTGTGCCCCCTAGTGGTCAGGAGTTATCAAAAACTGACTTTTTTGCTTATAACTTCTGAACCCTTTGGCCAAAAATCATGAAACTGGTCTCTTTAGATCCAGTGGGTCATGCCGAGTCCTGTGATACCAAATATTCCCATATCGGCCATTTTGAGCGTCTGCCATTTCGATTTTTCTTATAAGATGCTATGTTTAACAAACACTTGACTTTAGTGCTCTGTCAGCAATGGTTTACCCAATTGAAAGCAAACTTTGCATGTGTCAATGTCACCACACTCTCAATGTACCACACACTACAATTTGGTTACAGCGCTGCCTGTTGGTTGAATGCGATAAACCATTAAATCGAATTGCTAAAGACCGTATTGTTGGTTTTTCAGCCATTTAGACTTAAGTCATATTGAAATGTCTTTAGATTTTTACTGCCGTTGGTCTGATGATGCCAGCCATGTCGGCATGACATTTAATGCCCTCCTTGCGCTTGGCCCCGTGATGGCTGCTAGCAGCTATATTTAGGGGCCAAGCACCGAAGGTGCGGAGGCACCTATTGTAATTGTTCCGGTTCTTTATTATTATTATTCATCTTCTTCTTCCGCCATGGAAGTCTATGGCAGCCCATAGAACCGTTTGCGGGAAAATGATAAAATTTGGCACACTGATAAAGGACAAGCCAATCATTGACCATAGCAAATTTGAAGTGTCTAACTCAATGTCTCTAGCGCCACCAACTGTCCAAAGTTGCACTCACGTTTACGTAAATAACTCTTGAACCGTATGTCCTAGAAACAAAATTCTTTCGTCCACTAATTCCTTGGCTCAAGACGATTCGATTGCACCCTATGACGTCATTTTCCGTCATGAAAATTTTCCCGCCATTTTGAATTTTACGAAAAACCTACTTTTTCGAACTCCTCCTAGGCCGTTGGTCCGATTTTCACGAAAATTGAACCACATCATCTCCAGACTATGCGTACAAAAAGTTATTAAAAGAAAGTTGATTTGTCAAACCGTTTACGAATAACTTGCGAAAGAATTCAACAAAATGGCCGCAGAAATGAAAGCGAGGCTTTATCTCCGCAACGCATTAGCGTATTCTGACCAAACTTGGTGTGTGTTATGGCAATGATGGTCTGAGGCTATCTGAAAAAGATTTGGCGCTCTGCCCCCTAGTGGTCTGGAGATATGAAAAAGTGAAATATTTGCTTATAACTTCTGAACGCTTCGACCAAAAATCATAAAACTGGTCTCGTTAGATTCAGGGCATCATGCCGAGTCGTGCGATACAAAATTTTCCCATATCGGCCATTTTGAGGGTCGGCCATTTTGAATTTTGTCATAAATTGCTATATTTAACAAACACATTGGTGTATCATTACGAAACTCGATATGTGTCTTCGGCATCTGGGCCTGATACAACACAAAAAATTTCGAGGCAGCGCCACCTTGTGGTCAAAAGTTATAAACAAATTTACAAAAATGCTAATAACTTTTGAACACGTTAACCTATGGTAAAATAAGTTGTCTTTATACGTTCCTTGGGTCAAACCGAGAACACAGATACCACATTTGTCATAGTCGGCCAAACTTCCTGTCCGCCATGTTGTTTTTCTTTAAAAACCTACTTTTTCGAACTCTTCCCACACCGTTTGTCCAATTTTCACCAAAATTGAATCATAACATCTTCAGACCATGCTGACAAAAAGTTATTAAAATAATGTTGATTCGTCAAACAGGTTTCGATAAAATTGCGAACGAATTTGACCAAATTGCCACCAAATAAAGCAAGACTATATCTCTGAAACGCATTAGCGTATTCTGACCAAACTTTCTGTGTGTCATGTCAATCATGATCTGACGCTACCTGCAGAGTTTTGGCGCTCTGCCCCCTAGTGGTCAGGAGATATGAAAAACTGACATTTTTGATTATAACTCCTGAATGCTTTGTCCAAAAATCATGAAACTGCTCTCTTTAGATTCAGTGCATCATGCCGAGTCCTGCGATACCAAATTTTCCCATATCGGCCATTTTCAGCGTCAGCTATTTAGAATTTTGTCATGAAATGCTATGCTTAACAAACACATGACTTTAAAACTGGATGTCAGCAATGCTTTACCCTATTGACACCAAACTTTGACACCAAACTTTGCATGTGTCATTGTCACCTCACTCTGGATAAACCACGTGATTTGACATATCAGTTTGGTTACAGCGCTGCCTGTTGGTCAAACGTGATAAACCGTTAAATCGAATTACTAAAGACCGTATTGATGATTTTTCAGCCATTTAGACTGAAGTCATATTGAAATGTCTTTAGATGCTTCCTGCCGTTGGTCTGATGCTGCCAGCCATGTCGGCATGACATTTAATGCCTTCTTTGTGCTTGGCCCCGTCATGGCTGCTTGCAGCTATATTTATTATTATTCTTCTTCTGCCATTGAAGTCTATGACAGCCCATAGAACCGTAAGCGGGAAAATGAAAAAAAGTTGGCACACTCATAAAGGACAGTCCAATCATTGACCATAGCAAAATTGAAGTCTCTAACTCAATCTCTCTAGCGCCACCAACTGTCCAAAGTTGCACTCACGTTTACGTAAATAACTTTTGAACCGTATGTCCTAGAAACAAAATTCTTTTGTCCACTGATTCCTTGGCTCAAGACGATTCGATTGCACCCTATGACGTCATTTTCCGTCATGAAAATTTTCCCGCCATTTTGAATTTTATGAAAAACCTACTTTGTCGAACTCCTCCTAGGCCGTTCGTCCGATGTTCAAGAAAATTGAACCACATCATCTCCCGACAATGTGGACAAAACGATATATAAAGAAAGTTGATTCGACAAACCGTTTACGAATAACTCGCGAAAGAATCTGAGGTAAAAGTCGCCAAAATGAAATTGAGGCTTTATCTCCCCAATGCATTAGCCTTTTTCTGACCAAACTAGGTGTGTGTTATGTCAATCATGGTTTGAGGCTACCTGCAGAGTTTTGGCGCTGTGCCCCCTAGTGGTCAGGAGTTATCAAAAACTGACTTTTTTGCTTATAACTTCTGAACCCTTTGGCCAAAAATCATGAAACTGGTCTCTTTAGATCCAGTGGGTCATGCCGAGTCCTGTGATACCAAATATTCCCATATCGGCCATTTTGAGCGTCTGCCATTTCGATTTTTCTTATAAGATGCTATGTTTAACAAACACTTGACTTTAGTGCTTGGTTTTTCAGCCATTTAGACTTAAGTCATATTGAAATGTCTTTAGATTTTTACTGCCGTTGGTCTGATGATGCCAGTCATGTCGGCATGACATTTAATGCCCTCCTTGCGCTTGGCCCCGTGATGGCTGCTAGCAGCTATATTTATTATTATTCTTCTTCCACCCAGAAGTCAATGGCAGCCCATAGAACCATAAGTGGGAAAATGATGAAATTTGGCACACACATAGAGGACAGTCCAATCATTAACCACACCAATTTTGGAGTCTCTACCTCAGTCCCTCTAGCGCCACCAACTGTCCAAAGTTACACTTACATTTATGCTAATAACTCTTGAACCATAAGGGCTAGAAACAAAATTCTTTTGTCCACTGATTCTTTGGCTCATACTGATTCGATTGCACCCTATGACGTCATTTTCCGTCATGGAAATTTTTCCGCAATATTGAATTTTATGAAAAACCTACTTTGTCAAACTCCTCCTAGGCCTTTTGTCTGATTCTCACAAAAATTGAACCACATCATCTCCAGATTATGGAGACAAAAAGTTATGAGAATCAAGTTGATTGGTAATTCCGTTTTTGATAAACTTGCGATAGAGTTCGACGAATTTGCCGCAAAAATGAACTTGAGGCTATATCTCCGCAACGCATTTGCGTATTCAGACCAAAATTGGTGTGTGTCGTAGTAGTCATAATCTGAGGCTACCTGCAGAGTTTTGGCGCACTGCCCCCTAGTGGTCAGGAGATATAAAAAATTGACTTTTTTGCTTATAACTTCTGAACACTTTGGTCAAAAATCATAAAACTGCTCTCTTTAGATTCAGGGCATCATGCTGAGTCATGCAATACCAAATTTTCTTATATCGGCCATTTTGGGTGTCGGCCATTTTGAAATTTGTCGTAAAATGCTATATTTTACAAACGCATTGGCGTATCATTACGAAACTCAATATGTGTCTTTGGGACCTTGATTTGAATCTACACCAAAAGTTTCGGGGCAGCGCCACCTTGTGGTCAAAAGTTATAACAAAATTTACAAAAATGTTAATAACTTTTGATTACATTAAGCTATTTTAAAAGAAATGATCTTATTATGTTCCTTGGGTCACGCCGAGAACACAGATACCAAATTTGACATAGTTTGCCTAAATTTCCTGTCCGCCATGTTGTTTCATTCAAAAACCTACTTTTTCTAACTCCTCCCAGACCGTTTGTCCGATTTTCACCAAAATCGAATCGTATCATCTTCAGACAGTGTTGACAAAAAGTTATGGATTTCGTGTCAATAGACAAAACCGTTTTCGTATACCACAATTACAAATTTGAGGTAGTGATGACAAAATGACTTTAATGCTCTATGTCAGTAATGTTTTGTCCAAATAACACCAAACTTTGCACATTTCATTGTGACATTACTCGGACCCAATTCTAACAATTTGGACACAGCGCCAACTATTGGTCCAAAGCGCTAAACTTTTCATTCAAATTACAGTGTCTGTATTAATGATTTTTCAGCCATTTAGCCTAAAATCATATTAAAATGCATTTAGTTGTTGATTACTTCAATTGCTCTTATGCTGCCGGCCACGTCAATGCCCTGTTTGTGCTTGGCCCCGTCATTGCTGCTTGCAGCTATATTTAGGGGCCAAGCACCGAAGGTGCGGAGGCACCTATTGTAATCGTTCTCGTTCTTATTAGTGGTGCTCGCCTCGAGCACTACTATTACTATCTTACCAAGCCTATAATAATGATGCTGAAATCTTCGGCGCTGCTACTCCTAGAGCGTTTGTCCCAGACCCATGAATGAGGTGTCAAAACGTGCGGCCGATTGAGGAGAGGGGTGCTCTAGCTTTACTAAGCGATCGGGGGTACGATGTTCGCCCCAGGGGGCGGAACAAAAAACACCCCCATAGACGTCCCATTGAAACGAAATTTTGACGATTAATAACTCAGAGCGAGGAATTTGTAAAAAGATGAAACTCACCACATTTGTAGAGGCTGGCAGGCTCTGTAAGAACATACCAAAAAATGAGGTAAAAGTTGCACCCCTGGGGTGCTAGAGCTGCCCAAAAATTGACCCCGGTTTATTTTTCTTCTTCTTCTTCTTCTTCTTCTTCTTCTGGACACTTTTTTGGCGCGCTACTCCTCCTAGACGTTTTTTCCTAGACCCATGAATGAGGCATCAAAACGTGCGGCCTATTGAGGACAGGTGTGCTATATCTTTTCTAAGCGATCGGGGGTACGATGTTCGCCCCAGGGGCGAAAAAGCAGCCGAAAAAACGCATTGACTTAACATTGCGACCAACTTTGACGATTAATAACTCGGAGTGAGAAATTTTTAAAAAGATGAAACTCACCACATTTGTAGAGGCTGGCAGGCTCTGTAAGAACATATCAAAAAATGGGGTAAAAGTTGCACCCCTGGGGGGCTAGAGCTGCCCAAACGTGCCCCCATAGACACAATGGAAACGAAAATCCTAGAAGAGTATTTAAACGCGGTGCAAACGACTTTGACGATTAATAACTCGGAGCGAGAAATTTGTAAAAAGATGAAACTCGCCACATCTGAAGAGGGTGGCTGGCTCTGTGAGAACAAACCACAAAATGGGGTAAAAGTTGCACCCCTGGGGTGCTAGAGCTCCCCAAATTTTTCCCCATTGAAATGAATGGGGAAAACCGTCCCATGAAACACCATCTACTATGTGCATAGGGATTTTGAATTGAACATAGCTCTGCAGCACAGCGTCACAGAGACAAGGGGGAGGGCTCATTTTACTCAGGCAACCAATGAGTGTCTCAGGATCACTGAGAAGCTATTAAGCCACGCCCTAGCAACCATTTAGAGCACCTTAGCAACCCATCCCATAGACTTCCATTCAAATCGATTGACTCCTATCTCTGGATAGAAAAGTCATAGAAATTTGAGGGTGGGCTCGTTTGACTCGGGGCAGCAAACTGCCAATCACCAACGTCTTCAACACTTCCTAGCCACGCCCTAGCAACCATTATGGAGCACCTTAGCAACCAAATACAAAGTGAGATATCTTCAGTTCTGAATGTCGTAGAGGCATTCTGGTTGGTTTATATTGTTCATACTCATAAGGAGCCTTTGCAGTAACACCACTGGCAGACCCATAGCCACTCCTTAGCAACCAAACAGAGTACCCTAACAACCATTTAGCCAGACCTCTATCTCTGCATCAGAAAGTCGTAGAGACATGGGAGTTGGGCAAATTTGACAATCAGCCTTTGGATTAACATCACTGGCAGACGCTTAGCCACTCCTTAGCAACCAAACAGAGTACCCTAGCAACCATTTAGCCAGACCAATATCTCTGCATCAGAAAGTCGTAGAGACATGGGGGTTGGGTCAATTTGACAATCAGCCTTTGGAGTAACATCACTGGCAGCTGCAGAGCCACTCTTTAGCAACCAAACAGTTTACCCTAGCAACCATTTAGCCAGACCCATATCTCTTCTTCTAAGCGTCATAGAGACATGGGGGTTGGCTCTATTGACTCATGCTAGCAAACAGGTCTTCCTACATGCTACATATGCTAGCAGTGAATAGCTACATGCTAATAGGGACTAGCTAAGTGTTAGATTATGCTAAGAATGACACATAAAACACCCAGAACACCTGCCGCATCTGGCCCGGGGCGGATATTGCCACTGCGAGCACCACTCACATTTTCTTCAGGAAATGTACATTCTAGTTATTAGGGGCCAAGCACCGAAGGTGCGGAGGCACCTATTGTAATCGTTCTCGTTCTTATTATTATTATTATTCTTCTTCCACCCAGAAGTCAATGGCAGCCCATAGAACCGTAAGTGGGAAAATGATGAAATTTGGCACACACATAGAGGACAGTCCAATCATTGACCACACCAATTTTGGAGTCTCTACCTCAATCCCTCTAGCGCCACCAACTGTCCAAAGTTACACTTACATTTATGCTAATAACTCTTGAACCATAAGGGCTAGAAACAAAATTCCTTTGTCCACTGATTCCTTGGCTCATGCTGATTCGATTGCACCCTATGACGTCATTTTCCGTCATAAAAATTTTTCCGCAATTTTGAATTTTATGAAAAAGCTACTTTGTCGAACTCCTCCTAGGTCGTTTGTCTGATTCTCACAAAAATTGAACCACATCATCTCCAGACTATGGAGACAAAAAGTTATGAGAATCAAATTGATTGGTCATTCCGTTTTTGATAAACTTGCGAAAGAGTTCGACGAATTTGTCGCAAAAATGAACTTGAGGCTATATCTCCGCAACGCATTTGCGTATTCAGACCAAAATTGGTGTGTGTCATAGTAGTCATAATCTGAGGCTACCTGCAGAGTTTTGGCGCACTGCCCCCTAGTGGTCAGGAGATATAAAAAATTGACTTTTTTGCTTATAACTTCTGAACACTTTGGTCAAAAATCATAAAACTGGTCTCTTTAGATTCAGGGCATCATGCTGAGTCGTGCGATACCAAATTTTCTTATATCGGCCATTTTGGGCGTCGGCCATTTTGAAATTTGTCATAAAATGTTATATTTAACAAACGCATTGGCATATCATTACAAAACTTAGTATGTGGCTTTGGGACCTTGATTTGACTCTACACCAAAAGTTTTGGGGCAGCGCCACCTTGTGGTCAAAAGTTATAACAAAATTTACAAAAATGCTAATAACTTTTGATCACATTAAGCTATTTTAAAACAAATTGTCTCAATATGTTCCTTGGGTCATGCCGAGAACACAGATACCAAATTTGATATATTTAGCCTAAACTTCCTGTCCGCCATGTTGTTTCATTCAAAATCCTACTTTTTCGAACTCCTCCCAGACCGTTTGTCCGATTTTCACCAAAATTGAATCGTATCATCTTCAGACTGTGCTGACAAAAAGTTATGGATTTCGTGTCAATAGACAAAACCGTTTTCGTATACCGCAATTACAAATTTGAGGTAGTGATGAGAAAATGACTTTAATGTTCTATGTCAGTAATGTTTTGTCCAAATAACACCAAACTTTGTACATTTCATTGTGACATTACTCGGACCACATTCTAACAATTTGGACACAGCGCCATCTATTGGTCCAAAGCGATAAACTATTAAATGAAATTACAGTGTCTGTATTAATGATTTTTCAGCCATTTAGCCTAAAATCATTTTAAAATGCATTTACTGCAATTGGTCTTTTGCTGCCAGCCACATCAATGCCCTGTTTGTGCTTGGCCCCGTCATTGCTGCTTGCAGCTATATTTATTATTATTCTTCTTCCACCCAGAAGTCAATGGCAGCCCATAGAACCGTATGCAGGAAAATGATGAAATTTGGCACACACATAGAACACAGTCCAATCATTGACCACACCAATTTTGGAGTCTCTACCTCAATCCCTCTAGCGCCACCAACTGTCCAAAGTTACACTTACATTTATGCTAATAACTCTTGAACCATAAGGGCTAGAAACAAAATTCCTTTGTCCACTGATTCCTTGGCTCAAGCCGATTCGATTGCACCCTATGACGTCATTTTCCGTCATGAAAATTTTTCCGCAATTTTGAATTTTATGAAAAACAAACTTTTTCGAACTCCTCCTAGGCCGTTGGTCCGATTTTCACGAAAATTGAACCACATCATCTCCAGACTATGAAGACAAAAAGTTATGAGAATCAAGTTGATTGGTCATTCCGTTTTTGATAAACTTGCGAAAGAGTTTGACGAATTTGCCGCAAAAATGAACTTGAGGCTATATCTCCGCAACGCATTTGCGTATTCAGACCAAAATTGGTGTGTGTCATAGTAGTCATGATCTGAGGCTACCTGCAGAGTTTTGGCGCACTGCCCCCTAGTGGTCAGGAGATATAAAAAAGTGAGTTTTTTGCTCATAACTTCTGAACACTTTGTTCAAAAATCATAAAACTGGTCTCTTTAGATTCAGGGCATCATGCTGAGTCATGCGATACCAAATTTTCTCATATCGGCCATTTTGGGTGTCGGCCATTTTGAAATTTGTCGTAAAATGCTATATTTTACAAACGCATTGGCGTATCATTACGAAACTCAATATGTGTCTTTGGGACCTTGATTTGAATCTACACCAAAAGTTTCGGGGCAGCGCCACCTTGTGGTCAAAAGTTATAACAAAATTTACAAAAATGCTAATAACTTTTGATTACATTAAGCTATTTTAAAAGAAATTATCTTATTATGTTCCTTGGGTCACGCCGAGAACACAGATACCAAATTTGACATAGTTTGCCTAAATTTCCTGTCCGCCATGTTGTTTTCTTCAAAAACCTACTTTTTCTAACTCCTCCCAGACCGTTTGTCCGATTTTCACCAAAATCAAATCGTATCATCTTCAGACAGTGTTGACAAAAAGTTATGGATTTCGTGTCAATAGACAAAACCGTTTTCGTATACCACAATTACAAATTTGAGGTAGTGATGAGAAAATGACTTTAATGCTCTATGTCAGTAATGTTTTGTCCAAATAACACCAAACTTTGCACATTTCATTGTGACATTACTCGGACCACATTCTAACAATTTGGACACAGCGCCATCTATTGGTCCAAAGCGATAAACTATTAAATCAAATTACAGTGTCTGTATTAATGATTTTTCAGCCATTTAGCCTAAAATCATATTAAAATGCATTTACTTTAATTGGTCTGATGCTGCCAGCCACGTCAATGCCGTGTTTGTGCTTGGCCCCGTCATTGCTGCTTGCAGCTATATTTATTATTATTCTTCTTCTTCTTCCAACACAAGTCAATGGCAGCCCATAGAACCGTATGCAGGAAAATGATGAAATTTGGCACACTCGTAAAGGACAGTCCACTCATGTACCACACCAATTTTGGAGTCTCTAACTCCATCCCTCTAGCGCCACCAACTGTCCAAAGTTACACTTACATTTATGCTAATAACTCTTGAACCATAAGGGCTAGAAACAAAATTCTTTTGTCCACTGATTCCTTGGCTCAAGCTGATTCGATTGCACCCTATGACGTCATTTTCCGTCATGATAATTTGTCCGCAATTTTGAATTTTATGAAAAACCTACTTTGTCAAACTCCTCCTAGGCCGTTTGTCTGATTCTCACAAAAATTGAACCACATCATCTCCAGACTATGGAGACAAAAAGTTATGAGAATCAAGTTGATTGGTCAAACCGTTTTTGATAAACACGCGAAAGAGTTCGACAAATTTGCCGCAAAAATGAACTTGAGGCTATATCTCCGCAACGCATTTGCATATTCAGACCAAAATTGGTGTGTGTCATAGTAGTCATAATCTGAGGCTACCTGCAGAGTTTTGGCGCACTGCCCCCTAGTGGTCAGGAGATATAAGAAATTGACTTTTTTGCTTATAACTTCTGAACACTTTGGTCAAAAATCATAAAACTGGTCTCTTTAGATTCGAGGCATCATGCTGAGTCGTGCGATACCAAATTTTCTTATATCGGCCATTTTGGGCGTCGGCCATTTTGAAATTTGTCGTAAAATGCTATATTTTACAAACGCATTGGCGTATCATTACGAAACTCAGTATGTGTCTTTGGGACCTTGATTTGAACCTACACCAAAAGTTTCGGGGCAGCGCCACCTTGTGGTCAAAAGTTATAACACAATTTCCTAAAATGCTAATAACTTTTGATTACATTAAGCTATTTTAAAACAAATGATCTTAATATGTTCCTTGGGTCACACCGAGAACACAGATACCAAATTTGACATAGTTTGCCTAAATTTCATATCCGCCATGTTGTTTCATTCAAAAACCTACTTTTTCAAACTCCTCCTAGACCATTTGTCCGATTTTCACCAAAATCGAATCGTATCATCTTCAGACTGTGCTGACAAAAAGTTATGGATTTCGTGTCGATAGACAAAACCGTTTTCGTATACCGCAATTACAAATTTGAGGTAGTGATGACAAAATGACTTTAATGCTTTAAGTCAGTAATGTTTTGTCCAAATAACACCAAACTTTGCAGATTTCATTGTCACATTACTCGGACCCAATTCTAACAATTTGGACACAGCGCCAACTATTGGTCCAAAGCGCTAAACTTTTCATTCAAATTACAGTGTCTGTATTAATGATTTTTCAGCCATTTAGCCTAAAATCATATTAAAATGCATTTAGTTGTTGATTAGTTCAATTGCTCTTATGCTGCCGGCCACGTCAATGCCCTGTTTGTGCTTGGCCCCGTCATTGCTGCTTGCAGCTATTTAGGGGCCAAGCACCGAAGGTGCGGAGGCACCTATTGTAATCGTTCTCGTTCTTATTAGGGGCCAAGCACCGAAGGTGCGGAGGCACCTATTGTTTTTGTTCCGGTTCTTATTATTATTATTAGGGGCCAAGCACCGAAGGTGCGGAGGCACCTATTGTAATCGTTCTCGTTCTTATTATTATTATTCTTCTTCCACCCAGAAGTCAATGGCAGCCCATAGAACCGTAAGTGGGAAAATGATGAAATTTGGCACACTCATAAAGGACAGTCCACTCATTTACCACACCAATTTTGGAGTCTCTAACTCCATCCCTCTAGCGCCACCAACTGTCCAAAGTTACACTTACATTTATGCTAATAACTCTTGAACCATAAGGGCTAGAAACAAAATTCCTTTGTCCACTGATTCCTTGGGTCAAGCCGATTCGATTGCACCCTATGACGTCATTTTCCGTCATGAAAATTTTTCCGCAATTTTGAGTTTTATGAAAAACCTACTTTGTCGAACTCCTCCTAGGCCGTTTGTCTGATTCTCACAAAAATTGAACCACATCATCTCCAGACTATGGAGACAAAAAGTTATGAGAATCAAGTTGATTGGTCATTCCGTTTTTGAAAAACTTGCGAAAGAGTTCGACGAATTTGCCGCAAAAATGAACTTGAGGCTATATCTCCGCAACGCATTTGCGTATTCAGACCAAAATTGGTGTGTGTCATAGTAGTCATAATCTGAGGCTACCTGCAGAGTTTTGGTGCACTGCCCCCTAGTGGTCAGGAGATATAAAAAATTGACTTTTTTGCTTATAACTTCTGAACACTTTGGTCAAAAATCATAAAACTGGTCTCTTTAGATTCAGGGCATCATGCTGAGTCGTCCGATACCAAATTTTCTTATATCGGCCATTTTGGGCGTTGGCCATTTTGAAATTTGTCGTAAAATGCTATATTTTACAAACGCATTGGCGTATCATTACGAAACTCAGTATGTGTCTTTGGGACCTTGATTTGAACCTACACCAAAAGTTTCGGGGCAGCGCCACCTTGTGGTCAAAAGTTATAACACAATTTCCAAAAATGCTAATAACTTTTGATTACATTAAGCTATTTTAAAACAAATGATCTTAATATGTTCCTTGGGCCACACCGAGAACACAGATACCAAATTTGACATAGTTTGCCTAAATTTCATATCCGCCATGTTGTTTCATTCAAAAACCTACTTTTTCAAACTCCTCCCAGACCGTTTGTCCGATTTTCACCAAAATCGAATCGTATCATCTTCAGACTGTGCTGACAAAAAGTTATGGATTTCGTGTCGATAGACAAAACCGTTTTCGTATACCGCAATTACAAATTTGAGGTAGTGATGACAAAATGACTTTAATGCTTTAAGTCAGTAATGTTTTGTCCAAATAACACCAAACTTTGCAGATTTCATTGTCACATTACTCGGACCCAATTCTAACAATTTGGACACAGCGCCAACTATTGGTCCAAAGCGATAAACTTTTCATTCAAATTACAGTGTCTGTATTAATGATTTTTCAGCCATTTAGCCTAAAATCATATTAAAATGCATTTAGTTGTTGATTACTTCAATTGCTCTTATGCTGCCGGCCACGTCAATGCCCTGTTTGTGCTTGGCCCCGTCATTAGGGGCCAAGCACCGAAGGTGCGGAGGCACCTATTGTTTTTGTTCCGGTTCTTATTATTAGGGGCCAAGCACCGAAGGTGCGGAGGCACCTATTGTAATCGTTCTCGTTCTTATTATTATTCTTCTTCCACCCAGAAGTCAATGGCAGCCCATAGAACCGTAAGTGGGAAAATGATGAAATTTGGCACACACATAGAGGACAGTCCAATCATTGACCACACCAATTTTGGAGTCTCTAACTCCATCCCTCTAGCGCCACCAACTGTCCAAAGTTACACTTACATTTATGCTAATAACTCTTGAACCATAAGGGCTAGAAACAAAATTCCTTTGTCCACTGATTCCTTGGCTCAAGCTGATTCGATTGCACCCTATGACGTCATTTTCCGTCATGAAAATTTTTCCGCAATTTTGAATTTTATGAAAAACCTACTTTGTCGAACTCCTCCTAGGCCGTTTGTCTGATTTTCACAAAAATTGAACCACATCATCTCCAGACTATGGAGACAAAAAGTTATGAGAATCAAGTTGATTGGTCAAACCGTTTTTGATAAACATGCGAAAGAGTTCGACGAATTTGCCGCAAAAATGAACTTGAGGCTATATCTCCGCAACGCATTTGCATATTCAGACCAAAATTGGTGTGTGTCATAGTAGTCATAATCTGAGGCTACCTGCAGAGTTTTGGCGCACTGCCCCCTAGTGGTCAGGAGATATAAAAAATTGACTTTTTTGCTTATAACTTCTGAACACTTTGGTCAAAAATCATAAAACTGGTCTCTTTAGATTCAGGGCATCATGCTGAGTCGTGCGATACCAAATTTTCTTATATCGGCCATTTTGGGCGTCGGCCATTTTGAAATTTGTCGTAAAATGCTATATTTTACAAACGCATTGGCGTATCATTACGAAACTCAGTATGTGTCTTTGGGACCTTGATTTGAACCTACACCAAAAGTTTCGGGGCAGCGCCACCTTGTGGTCAAAAGTTATAACACAATTTCCACAAATGCTAATATCTTTTGATTACATTAAGCTATTTTAAAACAAATGATCTTAATATGTTCCTTGGGTCACACCGAGAACACAGATACCAAATTTGACATAGTTTGCCTAAATTTCATATCCGCCATGTTGTTTCATTCAAAAACCTACTTTTTCAAACTCCTCCTAGACCGTTTGTCCGATTTTCACCAAAATCGAATCGTATCATCTTCAGACTGTGCTGACAAAAAGTTATGGATTTCGTGTCGATAGACAAAACCGTTTTCGTATACCGCAATTACAAATTTGAGGTAGTGATGACAAAATGACTTTAATGCTTTAAGTCAGTAATGTTTTGTCCAAATAACACCAAACTTTGCAGATTTCATTGTCACATTACTCGGACCCAATTCTAACAATTTGGACACAGCGCCAACTATTGGTCCAAAGCGCTAAACTTTTCATTCAAATTACAGTGTCTGTATTAATGATTTTTCAGCCATTTAGCCTAAAATCATATTAAAATGCATTTAGTTGTTGATTACTTCAATTGCTCTTATGCTGCCGGCCACGTCAATGCCCTGTTTGTGCTTGGCCCCGTCATTGCTGCTTGTTAGGGGCCAAGCACCGAAGGTGCGGAGGCACCTATTGTAATCGTTCTCGTTCTTATTATTAGGGGCCAAGCACCGAAGGTGCGGAGGCACCTATTGTTTTTGTTCCGGTTCTTATTATTATTATTATTATTATTATTCTTTTTCTTCTGCCATTGAAGTCTATGACAGCCCATAGAACCGTAAGCGGGAAAATGAAAAAAAGTTGGCACACTCATAAAGGACAGTCCAATCTTTGACCATAGCAAAATTAAACTCTCTAACTCAATCTCTATTGCGCCACCAACTGTCCAAAGTTGCACTCACGTTTACGTAAATAACTTTTGAACCGTATGTCCTAGAAACAAAATTCTTTCGTCCACTGATTCCTTGGCTCAAGACGATTCGATTGCACCCTATGACGTCATTTTCCGTCATGAAAATTTTCCCGCCATTTTGAATTTTATGAAAAACCTACTTTTTCGAACTCCTCCTAGGCCGTTCGTCCGATGTTCACGAAAATTGAACCACATCATCTCCAGACAATGTGGACAAAACGATATATAAAGAAAGTTGACTCGCCAAACCGTTTACGAATAACTCGCGAAAGAATCCGAGGTAAAAGTCGCCAAAATGAAATTGTGGCTTTATCTCCGCAATGCATTAGCCTTTTCTGACCAAACTAGGTGTGTGTTATGTCAATCATGGTCTAAGGCTACCTGCAGAGTTTTGGCGCTCTGCCCCCTAGTGGTCAGGAGATATTAAAAAACTGACATTTTTGATTAAAACTCCTGAACGCTTTGTCTAAAAATCATGAAACTGCTGTCTTTAGATCCAGTGGGTCATGCCGAGTCCTGTGATACCAAATTTTCCCATATCAGCCATTTTGAGCGTCTGCCATTTCGATTTTTCTTATAAGATGCTATGTTTAACAAACACATGACTTTAGTGCTCTGTCAGCAATGGTTTACCCAATTGAAAGCAAACTTTGCATGTGTCACCACACTCTCAATATACCACATGAATTGACACTACAATTTGGTTACAGCGCTGCCTGTTGGTTGAATGTGATAAACCATTAAATCGAATTACTAAAGACCGTATTGTTGATTTTTCAGCCATTTAGACTTAAGTCATATTGAAATGTCTTTAGATTCTTACTGCCGTTGGTCTGATGATGCCAGCCATGTCGGCATGACATTTAATGCCCTCCTTGCGCTTGGCCCCGTGATGGCTGCTAGCAGCTATATTTATTATTATTCTTCTTCCACCCAGAAGTCAATGGCAGCCCATAGAACCGTAAGTGGGAAAATGATGAAATTTGGCACACACATAGAGGACAGTCCAATCATTGACCACACCAATTTTGGAGTCTCTACCTCAATCCCTCTAGCGCCACCAACTGTCCAAAGTTACACTTACATTTATGCTAATAACTTTTGAACCATAAGGGCTAGAAACAAAATTCCTTTGTCCACTGATTCCTTGGCTCAAGCCGATTCGATTGCACCCTATGACGTCATTTTCCGTCATGAAAATTTTTCCGCAATTTTGAATTTTATGAAAAACCTACTTTGTCGAACTCCTCCTAGGCCGTTTGTCTGATTCTCACAAAAATTGAACCACATCATCTCCAGACTATGGAGACAAAAAGTTATGAGAATCAAGTTGATTGGTCATTCTGTTTTTGATAAACTTGCGAAAGAGTTTGACGAATTTGCCGCAAAAATGAACTTGAGGCTATATCTCCGCAACGCATTTGCGTATTCAGACCAAAATTGGTGTGTGTCATAGTAGTCATAATCTGAGGCTACCTGCAGAGTTTTGGCGCACTGCCCCCTAGTGGTCAGGAGATATAAAAAATTGACTTTTTTGCTTATAACTTCTGAACACTTTGGTCAAAAATCATAAAACTGGTCTCTTTAGATTCAGGGCATCATGCTGAGTCATGCGATACCAAATTTTCTCATATCGGCCATTTTGGGTGTCGGCCATTTTGAAATTTGTCGTAAAATGCTATATTTTACAAACGCATTGGCGTATCATTACGAAACTTAATATGTGTCTTTGGGACCTTGATTTGCATCTACATCAAAAGTTTCGGGGCAGCGCCACCTTGTGGTCAAAAGTTATAACAAAATTTCCAAAAATGCAAATAACTTTTGATTACATTAAGCTATTTTAAAACAAATGATCTTATTATGTTCCTTGGGTCACACCGAGAACACAGATACAAAATTTGACATAGTTTGCCTCAATTTCCTGTCCGCCATGTTGTTTTCTTTAAAAACCTACTTTTTCTAACTCCTCCGAGACCGTTTGTCCGATTTTCACCAAAATTGAATCGTATCATCTTCAGACTATGTTGAAAAAAAGTTATGGATTTCGTGTCAATAGACAAAACCGTTTTTGTATACCGCAATCACAAATTTGAGGTAGTGATGACAAAATGACTTTAATGCTCTATGTCAGTAATGTTTTGTCCAAATAACACCAAACTTTGCACATTTCATTGTGACATTACTCGGACCACATTCTAACAATTTGGACACAGCGCCATCTATTGGTCCAAAGCGATAAACTATTAAATCAAATTACAGTGTCTGTATTAATGATTTTTCAGCCATTTAGCCTAAAATCATATTAAAATGCATTTAGTTGTTGACTACTTCAATTGCTCTTATGCTGCCGGCCACGTCAATGCCCTGTTTGTGCTTGGCCCCGTCATTGCTGCTTGCAGCTATATTTATTATTATTAGGGGCCAAGCACCGAAGGTGCGGAGGCACCTATTGTTTTTGTTCCGGTTCTTATTATTATTATTATTATTATTATTATTATTCTTCTTCCACCCAGAAGTCAATGGCAGCCCATAGAACCGTATGCAGGAAAATGATGAAATTTGGCACACACATAGAGGACAGTCCAATCATTGACCACACCAATTTTGGAGTCTCTACCTCAATCCCTCTAGCGCCACCAACTGTCCAAAGTTACACTTACATTTATGCTAATAACTCTTGAACCATAAGGGCTAGAAACAAAATTCCTTTGTCCACTGATTCCTTGGCTCAAGCCGATTCGATTGCACCCTATGACGTCATTTTCCGTCATGAAAAATGTTCCGCAATTTTGAATTTTATGAAAAACCTACTTTGTCGAACTCCTCCTAGGCCGTTTGTCTGATTTTCACAAAAATAGAACCACATCATCTCCAGACTATGGAGACAAAAAGTTATGAGAATCAAGTTGATTGGTCAAACCGATTTTGATAAACATGCGAAAGAGTTCGACGAATTTGCCGCAAAAATGAACTTGAGGCTATATCTCCGCAACGCATTTGCATATTCAGACCAAAATTGGTGTGTGTCATAGTAGTCATAATCTGAGGCGACCTGCAGAGTTTTGGCGCACTGCCCCCTAGTGGTCAGGAGATATAAAAAATTGACTTTTTTTCTTATAACTTCTGAACACTTTGGTCAAAAATCATAAAACTGGTCTCTTTAGATTCAGGGCATCATGCTGAGTCGTGCGATACCAAATTTTCTTATATCGGCCATTTTGGGCGTCGGCCATTTTGAAATTTGTCGTAAAATGCTATATTTTACAAACGCATTGGCGTATCATTACGAAACTCAGTATGTGTCTTTGGGACCTTGATTTGAACTTACACCAAAAGTTTCAGGGCAGCGCCACCTTGTGGTCAAAAGTTATAACACAATTTCCTAAAATGCTAATAACTTTTGATTACATTAAGCTATTTTAAAACAAATGATCTTAATATGTTCCTTGGGTCACACCGAGAACACAGATACCAAATTTGACATAGTTTGCCTAAATTTCATATCCGCCATGTTGTTTCATTCAAAAACCTACTTTTTCAAACTCCTCCTAGACCGTTTGTCCGATTTTCACCAAAATCGAATCGTATCATCTTCAGACTGTGCTGACAAAAAGTTATGGATTTCGTGTCGATAGACAAAACCGTTTTCGTATACCGCAATTACAAATTTGAGGTAGTGATGACAAAATGACTAATGCTTAATAACACATTAATACTAACACTTTATAACTCTTTATAACTCTTTAATACTAACACTTTATAACACTTTATTACAATTTGGACACAGAGCCAACTATTGGTCCAAAGTGATAAACTTTTAAATTAAAATACAGTGTCTGTATTAATGATTTTTCAGCCATTTAGCCTAAAATCTTTTAAAATGCATTTAGTTTATTACTGCCATTGGTCTTTTTCTGCCAGACACGTCAGCATGCCATTTAATGCCCTGTTTGTGCTTGGCCCCGTCATTGCTGCTTGCAGCTATATTTATTATTATTATTCTTCTTCCACCCAGAAGTCAATGGCAGCCCATAGAACCGTATGCAGGAAAATGATGAAATTTGGCACACACATAGAGGACAGTCCAGTCATTGACCACACCAATTTTGGAGTCTCTACCTCAATCCCTCTAGCGCCACCAACTGTCCAAAGTTACACTTACATTTATGCTAATAACTCTTGAACCATAAGGGCTAGAAACAAAATTCCTTTGTCCACTGATTCCTTGGCTCAAGCCGATTCGATTGCACCCTATGACGTCATTTTCCGTCATGAAAATTTTTCCGCAATTTTGAATTTTATGAAAAACCTACTTTGTCAAACTCCTCCTAGGCCGTTTGTCTGATTCTCACAAAAATTGAACCACATCATCTCCAGACTATGGAGACAAACAGTTATGAGAATCAAGTTGATTGGTCATTCCGTTTTTGAAAAACTTGCGAAAGAGTTCGACGAATTTGCCGCAAAAATGAACTTGAGGCTATATCTCCGCAACGCATTTGCGTATTCAGACCAAAATTGGTGTGTGTCATAGTAGTCATAATCTGAGGCTACCTGCAGAGTTTTGGCGCACTGCCCCCTAGTGGTCAGGAGATATAAAAAATTGACTTTTTTGCTTATAACTTCTGAACACTTTGGTCAAAAATCATAAAACTGCTCTCTTTAAATTCAGGGCATCATGCTGAGTCGTGCGATACCAAATTTTCTTATATCGGCCATTTTGGGCGTCGGCCATTTTGAAATTTGTCGTAAAATGCTATATTTTACAAACGCATTGGCGTATCATTACGAAACTCAGTATGTGTCTTTGGGACCTTGATTTGAACCTACACCAAAAGTTTCGGGGCAGCGCCACCTTGTGGTCAAAAGTTATAACACAATTTCCTAAAATGCTAATAACTTTTGATTACATTAAGCTATTTTAAAACAAATGATCTTAATATGTTCCTTGGGTCACACCGAGAACACAGATACCAAATTTGACATAGTTTGCCTAAATTTCATATCCGCCATGTTGTTTTATTCAAAAACCTACTTTTTCAAACTCCTCCTAGACCGTTTGTCCGATTTTCACCAAAATCGAATTGTATCATCTTCAGACTGTGCTGACAAAAAGTTATGGATTTCGTGTCGATAGACAAAACCGTTTTCGTATACCGCAATTACAAATTTGAGGTAGTGATGACAAAATGACTTTAATGCTTTAAGTCAGTAATGTTTTGTCCAAATAACACCAAACTTTGCAGATTTCATTGTCACATTACTCGGACCCAATTCTAACAATTTGGACACAGCGCCAACTATTGGTCCAAAGCGCTAAACTTTTCATTCAAATTACAGTGTCTGTATTAATGATTTTTCAGCCATTTAGCCTAAAATCATATTAAAATGCATTTAGTTGTTGATTACTTCAATTGCTCTTATGCTGCCGGCCACGTCAATGCCCTGTTTGTGCTTGGCCCCGTCATTGCTGCTTGCAGCTATATTTAGGGGCCAAGCACCGAAGGTGCGGAGGCACCTATTGTATCCGTTCTCGTTCTTATTATTATTATTCTTCCGCTTCTTCTTCCACCCACAAGTCAATGGCAGCCCATAGAACCGAATGCGGGAAAATGATGAAATTTGGCACACACATAGAGGACAGTCCAATCATTGACCACACCAATTTTGGAGTCCCTACCTCAATCCCTCTAGCGCCACCAACTGTCCAAAGTTACACTTACATTTATGCTAATAACTCTTGAACCATAAGGGCTAGAAACAAAATTCCTTTGTCCACTGATTCCTTGGCTCAAGCCGATTCGATTGCACCCTATGACGTCATTTTCCGTCATGAAAATTTTTCCGCAATTTTGAGTTTTATGAAAAACCTACTTTGTCGAACTCCTCCTAGGCCGTTTGTCCGATTCTCACAAAAATTGAACCACATCATCTCCAGACTATGGAGACAAAAAGTTATGGAAATCAAGTTGATTGGTCATTCCGTTTTTGATAAACTTGCGAAAGAGTTCGACGAATTTGCCGCAAAAATGAACTTGAGGCTATATCTCCGCAACGCATTTGCATATTCAGACCAAAATTGGTGTGTGTCATAGTAGTCATAATCTGATGCTACCTGCAGAGTTTTGGCGCACTGCCCCCTAGTGGTCAGGAGATATAAAAAATTGACTTTTTTGCTTATAACTTCTGAACACTTTGGTCAAAAATCATAAAACTGGTCTCTTTAGATTCAGGGCATCATGCTGAGTCGTGCGATACCAAATTTTCTTATATCGGCCATTTTGGGCGTCGGCCATTTTGAAATTTGTTGTAAAATGCTATATTTTACAAACGCATTGGCGTATCATTACGAAACTCAGTATGTGTCTTTGGGACCTTGATTTGAACCTACACCAAAAGTTTCGGGGCAGCGCCACCTTGTGGTCAAAAGTTATAACACAATTTCCTAAAATGCTAATAACTTTTGATTACATTAAGCTATTTTAAAACAAATGATCTTAATATGTTCCTTGGGTCACACCGAGAGCACAGATACCAAATTTGACATAGTTTGCCTAAATTTCATATCCGCCATGTTGTTTCATTCAAAAATCTACTTTTTCAAACTCCTCCTAGACCGTTTGTCCGATTTTCACCAAAATCGAATCGTATCATCTTCAGACTGTGCTGACAAAAAGTTATGGATTTCGTGTCGATAGACAAAACCGTTTTCGTATACCGCAATTACAAATTTGAGGTAGAGATGACAAAATGACTTTAATGCTTTAAGTCAGTAATGTTTTGTCCAAATAACACCAAACTTTGCAGATTTCATTGTCACATTACTCGGACCCAATTCTAACAATTTGGACACAGCGCCAACTATTGGTCCAAAGCGCTAAACTTTTCATTCAAATTACAGTGTCTGTATTAATGATTTTTCAGCCATTTAGCCTAAATTCATTTTAAAATGCATTTACTTTAATTGGTCTGTTGCTGCCATCCACATCATTGCCCTGTTTGTGCTTGGCCCCGTCATTGCTGCTTGTTAGGGGCCAAGCACCGAAGGTGCGGAGGCACCTATTGTAATCGTTCTCGTTCTTATTAGGGGCCAAGCACCGAAGGTGCGGAGGCACCTATTGTAATCGTTCTCGTTCTTATTATTAGGGGCCAAGCACCGAAGGTGCGGAGGCACCTATTGTTTTTGTTCCGGTTCTTTATTATTATTCCTCTTCTTCTTCTTCTTCCGCCATGGGAGTCTATGGCAAGCCATAGAACCGTTTGCGGGAAAATGATGAAAGTTTGCACACTGATAGAGGACAGTCCAATCATTGACCATAGCAAATTTGAAGTCTCTAACTCAATGTCTCTAGCGCCACCAACTGTCCAAAGTTGCACTCACGTTTACGTTAATAACTTTTGAACCGTATGTCCTAGAAACAAAATTCTTTCGTCCACTGATTCCTTGGCTTAAGCCGATTCGATTGCACCCTATGACGTCACTTTCCGTCATAAAAAATTTTCTGCCATTTTGAATTTTATGAAAAACCTACTTTTTCGAACTCCTCCTAGGCCGTTTGTCCGATTTTCACGAAATTTGAACCACATAATCTCCAGACCATGTTGACAAAAAGTTATTAAAAGAAAGTTGACTCGTCAAACCGTTTACGAATAACTTGCGAAAGAATTCGACAAAATGGCCGCAGAAATGAAAGCGAGGCTTTATCTCCGCAACGCATTAGCGTATTCTGACCAAACTTGGTGTGTGTTATGTCAATCTTGGTCTGAGGCTACATGCAGAGTTTTGGCACACTGCCCCCTAGTGGTCTGGAGATATGAAAAAGTGAAATATTTGCTTATAACTTCTGAACGCTTTGACCAAAAATTATAAAACTGGTCTCGTTAGATTCAGGGCATCATGCCGAGTCGTGCGATACTAAATTTTCCCATATCGGCCATTTTGAGGGTCGGCCATTTTGAATTTTCTCATAAATTGCTATATTTAACAAACACATTGTCGTATCGTTATGAAACTCGATATGTGTCTTCGGCATCTGGGCCTGATACAACACAAAAAGTTTCGAGGCAGCGCCACCTTGTGGTCAAAAGTTATAACCAAATTTACAAAAATGCTAATAACTTTTGAACACGTTAACCTATGGTAAAATAAGTTGTCTTTATACGTTCCTTGGGTCAAACCGAGAACAGAGATACCAAATTTGTCATAGTCGGCCAAACTTCCTGTCCGCCATGTTGTTTTTCTTTAAAAACCTACTTTTTCGAACTCCTCCCACACCGTTTGTCCAATTTTCACCAAAATTGAATCATAGCATCTTCAGACCATGCTGACAAAAAGTTATTAAAATAAAGTTGATTCGTCAAACAGGTTTCGAAAAAATTGCGAACGAATTTGACCAAATGGCCACCAAATAAAGCGAGGCTATATCTCCGCAACGCATTAGCGTATTCTGACCAAACTTTCTGTGTGTCATGTCAATCATGATCTGAGGCTACCTGCAGAGTTTTGGCGCTCTGCCCCCTAGTGGTCAGGAGATATGAAAAACTGACATTTTTGATTATAACTCCTGAACGCTTTGTCCAAAAATCATGAAACTGCTGTCTTTAGATTCAATGCATCATGCCGAGTCCTGCGATACCAAATTTTCCCATATCGGCCATTTTCAGCGTCAGCTATTTAGAATTTTGTCATGAAATGCTATGCTTAACAAACACATGACTTTAAAGCTGGATGTCAGCAATGCTTTACCCCATTGACACCAAACTTTGCATGTGTCATTGTCACTTCACTCTGGATAAACCACGTGATTTGACATATCAGTTTGGTTACAGCGCTGCCTGTTGGTCAAACGTGATAAACCGTTAAATCGAATTACTAAAGACTGTATTGATGATTTTTCAGCCATTTAGACTGAAGTCATATTGAAATGTCTTTAGATGCTTCCAGCCGTTGGTCTGATGCTGCCAGCCATGTCGGCATGACATTTAATGCCTTCTTTGTGCTTGGCCCCGTCATGGCTGCTTGCAGCTATATTTATTATTATTATTCTTCTTCCACCCAGAAGTCAATGGCAGCCCATAGAACCGTATGCAGGAAAATGATGAAATTTGGCACACACATAGAGGACAGTCCAGTCATTGACCACACCAATTTTGGAGTCTCTACCTCAATCCCTCTAGCGCCACCAACTGTCCAAAGTTACACTTACATTTATGCTAATAACTCTTGAACCATAAGGGCTAGAAACAAAATTCCTTTGTCCACTGATTCCTTGGCTCAAGCCGATTCGATTGCACCCTATGACGTCATTTTCCGTCATGAAAATTTTTCCGCAATTTTGAATTTTATGAAAAACCTACTTTGTCAAACTCCTCCTAGGCCGTTTGTCTGATTCTCACAAAAATTGAACCACATCATCTCCAGACTATGGAGACAAAAAGTTATGAGAATCAAGTTGATTGGTCATTCCGTTTTTGAAAAACTTGCGAAAGAGTTCGACGAATTTGCCGCAAAAATGAACTTGAGGCTATATCTCCGCAACGCATTTGCGTATTCAGACCAAAATTGGTGTGTGTCATAGTAGTCATAATCTGAGGCTACCTGCAGAGTTTTGGCGCACTGCCCCCTAGTGGTCAGGAGATATAAAAAATTGACTTTTTTGCTTATAACTTCTGAACACTTTGGTCAAAAATCATAAAACTGCTCTCTTTAAATTCAGGGCATCATGCTGAGTCATGCGATACCAAATTTTCTTATATCGGCCATTTTGGGCGTCGGCCATTTTGAAATTTGTCATAAAATGTTATATTTAACAAACGCATTGGCATATCATTACGAAACTTAGTATGTGGCTTTGGGACCTTGATTTGACTCTACACCAAAAGTTTTGGGGCAGCGCCACCTTTTGGTCAAAAGTTATAACAACATTTACAAAAATGCTAATAACTTTTGATTACATTTAGCTATTTTAAAAGAAATTGTCTCAATATGTTCCTTGGGTCATGCCGAGAACACAGATACCAAATTTGATATATTTAGCCTAAACTTCCTGTCCGCCATGTTGTTTCATTCAAAAACCTACTTTTTCGAACTCCTCCCAGACCGTTTGTCCGATTTTCACCAAAATTGAATCGTATCATCTTCAGACTGTGCTGACAAAAAGTTATGGATTTCGTGTCGATAGACAAAACCGTTTTCGTATACCGCAATTACAAATTTGAGGTAGTGATGACAAAATGACTAATGCTTAATAACACATTAATACTAACACTTTATAACTCTTTATAACTCTTTAATACTAACACTTTATAACACTTTATGACAATTTGGACACAGAGCCAACTATTGGTCCAAAGTGATAAACTTTTAAATCAAAATACAGTGTCTGTATTAATGATTTTTCAGCCATTTAGCCTAAAATCTTTTAAAATGCATTTAGTTTATTACTGCCATTGGTCTTTTGCTGCCAGCCACGTCAGCATGCCATTTAATGCCCTGTTTGTGCTTGGCCCCGTCATTGCTGCTTGTTATTATTAGGGGCCAAGCACCGAAGGTGCGGAGGCACCTATTGTAATCGTTCTCGTTCTTATTATTATTATTCTTCTTCTTCTTCTTCCACCCAGAAGTCAATGGCAGCCCATAGAACCGTATGCAGGAAAATGATGAAATTTGGCACACACATAGAGGACAGTCCAATCATTGACCACACCAATTTTGGAGTCTCTACCTCAATCCCTCTAGCGCCACCAACTGTCCAAAGTTACACTTACATTTATGCTAATAACTCTTGAACCATAAGGGCTAGAAACAAAATTCCTTTGTCCACTGATTCCTTGGGTCAAGCCGATTCGATTGCACCCTATGACGTCATTTTCCGTCATGAAAATTTTTCCGCAATTTTGAGTTTTATGAAAAACCTACTTTGTCGAACTCCTCCTAGGCCGTTTGTCCGATTCTCACAAAAATTGAACCACATCATCTCCAGACTATGGAGACAAAAAGTTATGGAAATCAAGTTGATTGGTCATTCCGTTTTTTATAAACTTGCGAAAGAGTTCGACGAATTTGCCGCAAAAATGAACTTGAGGCTATATCTCCGCAACGCATTTGCATATTCAGACCAAAATTGGTGTGTGTCATAGTAGTCATAATCTGAGGCTACCTGCAGAGTTTTGGTGCACTGCCCCCTAGTGGTCAGGAGATATAAAAAATTGACTTTTTTGCTTATAACTTCTGAACACTTTGGTCAAAAATCATAAAACTGGTCTCTTTAGATTCAGGGCATCATGCTGAGTCGTGCAATACCAAATTTTCTTATATCGGCCATTTTGGGCGTCGGCCATTTTGAAATTTGTCGTAAAATGCTATATTTTACAAACGCATTGGCGTATCATTACGAAACTCAGTATGTGTCTTTGGGACCTTGATTTGAACCTACACCAAAAGTTTCGGGGCAGCGCCACCTTGTGGTCAAAAGTTATAACACAATTTCCAAAAATGCTAATAACTTTTGATTACATTAAGCTATTTTAAAACAAATGATCTTAATATGTTCCTTGGGTCACACCGAGAACACAGATACCAAATTTGACATAGTTTGCCTAAATTTCATATCCGCCATGTTGTTTCATTCAAAAACCTACTTTTTCAAACTCCTCCTAGACCCTTTGTCCGATTTTCACCAAAATCGAATCGTATCATCTTCAGACTGTGCTGACAAAAAGTTATGGATTTCGTGTCGATAGACAAAACCGTTTTCGTATACCGCAATTACAAATTTGAGGTAGTGATGACAAAATGACTTTAATGCTTTAAGTCAGTAATGTTTTGTCCAAATAACACCAAACTTTGCAGATTTCATTGTCACATTACTCGGACCCAATTCTAACAATTTGGACACAGCGCCAACTATTGGTCCAAAGCGCTAAACTTTTCATTCAAATTACAGTGTCTGTATTAATGATTTTTCAGCCATTTAGCCTAAAATCATATTAAAATGCATTTAGTTGTTGATTACATCAATTGCTCTTATGCTGCCGGCCACGTCAATGCCCTGTTTGTGCTTGTTATTATTATTAGGGGCCAAGCACCGAAGGTGCGGAGGCACCTATTGTGTTTGTTCCGGTTCTTTATTATTATTCCTCTTCTTCTTCTTCTTCCGCCATGGGAGTCTATGGCAAGCCATAGAACCGTATGCGGGAAAATGATGAAATTTGGCACACTGATCAAGGACAAGCCAATCATTGACCATAGCAAATTTGAAGTCTCTAACTCAATGTCTCTAGCGCCACCAACTGTCCAAAGTTGAACTCACGTTTACGTAAATAACTTTTGAACCGTATGTCCTAGAAACAAAATTCTTTCGTCCACTGATTCCTTGGCTCAAGACGATTCGATTGGACCCTATGACGTCATTTTCCGTCATGAAAAATTTTCCGCCATTTTGAATTTTATGAAAAACCTACTTTTTCGAACTCCTCATAGGCCGTTTGTCCGATTTTCACGAAAATTGAACCACATCATCTCCAGACCATGGGGACAAAAAGTTATATAAAGAAAGTTGATTCGTCAAACCGTTTACGAATACCTTGCGAAAGAATTCGACAAAATGGCCGCAGAAATGAAAGCGAGGCTATATCTCCGCAACGCATTAGCGTATTCTGACCAAACTTGGTGTGTGTTACATCAATCAAGGTCTGAGGCTACCTGCAGAGTTTTGGCACAGTGCCCCCTAGTGGTCAGGAGATATGAAAAAGTGAAATATTTGCTTATAACTTCTGAACGCTTTAGCCAAAAATCATAAAACTGGTCTCTTTAGATTCAGTGCATCATGCCGAGTCGTGTGATACCAAATTTTCCTATATCGGCCATTTTGAGTGTCGGCCATTTTGAATTTTGTCATAAATTGCTATATTTAATGAACACATTGGCGTATCGTTACGAAACTCGATATGTGTCTCTGGCACCTAGGCTTGATAAGACACAAAAAGTTTCGAGGCAGCACCACCTTGTGGTCAAAAGTTATAACCAAATTTACAAAAATGCTAATAACTTTTGAGTACATTGACCTATGGTAAAACAAATTGTCGTTATACGTTCCTTGGGTCAAGGCAAGAACACAGATACCAAATATGTCATAGTCGGCCAATCTTCCTGTCCGCCATGTTGTTTTTCTTTAAAAACCTACGTTTTCTAACTCCTCCCACACCGTTTGTCCAATTTTCACCAAAATTGAATCATAACATCTTCAGACCATGCTGACAAAAAGTTATTAAAATAAAGTTGATTCGTCTAACAGGTTTCGATAAAATTGCGAACGAATTTGACCAAATGGCCACCAAATAAAGCGAGGCTATATCTCCGCAATGCATTAGCGTATTCTGACCAAACTTTCTGTGTGTCATGTCAATCATGATCTGAGGCTACCTGCAGAGTGTTGGCGCTCTGCCCCCTAGTGGTCAGGAGATATGAAAAACTGACATTTTTGATTATAACTCCTGAACGCTTTGTCCAAAAATCATGAAACTGCTCTCTTTAGATTCAGTGTATTATTCCAAGTCCTGCGATACCAAATTTTCCCATATCGGCCATTTTCAGCGTCGGCTATTTAGAATTTTGTCATGAAATGCTATGCTTAACAAACACATGACTTTAAAGCTGTATGTCAGCAATGCTTTACCCTATTGACACCAAACTTTGCATGTGTCAATGTCACCTCACTCTGGATAAACCACGTGATTTGACATATCAGTTTGGTTACAGCGCTGCCTGTTGATCAAACGTGATAAACCGTTAAATCGAATTACTAAAGACCGTATTGATGATTTTTCAGCCATTTAGATTGAAGTCATATTGAAATGTCTTTAGATGCTTCCTGCCGTTGGTCTGATGCTGCCAGCCATGTCGGCATGACATTTAATGCCTTCTTTGTGCTTGGCCCCGTCATGGCTGCTTGCAGCTATATTTATTATTCTTTTTCTTCCGCCATTGAAGTCTATGGCAGCCCATAGAACCGTATGCAGGAAAATGATGAAATTTGGCACACACATAGAGGACAGTCCAGTCATTGACCACACCAATTTTGGAGTCTCTACCTCAATCCCTCTAGCGCCACCAACTGTCCAAAGTTACACTTACATTTATGCTAATAACTCTTGAACCATAAGGGCTAGAAACAAAATTCCTTTGTCCACTGATTCCTTGGCTCAAGCCGATTCGATTGCACCCTATGACGTCATTTTCCGTCATGAAAATTTTTCCGCAATTTTGAATTTTATGAAAAACCTACTTTGTCAAACTCCTCCTAGGCCGTTTGTCTGATTCTCACAAAAATTGAACCACATCATCTCCAGACTATGGAGACAAACAGTTATGAGAATCAAGTTGATTGGTCATTCCGTTTTTGAAAAACTTGCGAAAGAGTTCGACGAATTTGCCGCAAAAATGAACTTGAGGCTATATCTCCGCAACGCATTTGCGTATTCAGACCAAAATTGGTGTGTGTCATAGTAGTCATAATCTGAGGCTACCTGCAGAGTTTTGGCGCACTGCCCCCTAGTGGTCAGGAGATATAAAAAATTGACTTTTTTGCTTATAACTTCTGAACACTTTGGTCAAAAATCATAAAACTGCTCTCTTTAAATTCAGGGCATCATGCTGAGTCGTGCGATACCAAATTTTCTTATATCGGCCATTTTGGGCGTCGGCCATTTTGAAATTTGTCGTAAAATGCTATATTTTACAAACGCATTGGCGTATCATTACGAAACTCAGTATGTGTCTTTGGGACCTTGATTTGAACCTACACCAAAAGTTTCGGGGCAGCGCCACCTTGTGGTCAAAAGTTATAACACAATTTCCTAAAATGCTAATAACTTTTGATTACATTAAGCTATTTTAAAACAAATGATCTTAATATGTTCCTTGGGTCACACCGAGAACACAGATACCAAATTTGACATAGTTTGCCTAAATTTCATATCCGCCATGTTGTTTTATTCAAAAACCTACTTTTTCAAACTCCTCCTAGACCGTTTGTCCGATTTTCACCAAAATCGAATTGTATCATCTTCAGACTGTGCTGACAAAAAGTTATGGATTTCGTGTCGATAGACAAAACCGTTTTCGTATACCGCAATTACAAATTTGAGGTAGTGATGACAAAATGACTTTAATGCTTTAAGTCAGTAATGTTTTGTCCAAATAACACCAAACTTTGCAGATTTCATTGTCACATTACTCGGACCCAATTCTAACAATTTGGACACAGCGCCAACTATTGGTCCAAAGCGCTAAACTTTTCATTCAAATTACAGTGTCTGTATTAATGATTTTTCAGCCATTTAGCCTAAAATCATATTAAAATGCATTTAGTTGTTGATTACTTCAATTGCTCTTATGCTGCCGGCCACGTCAATGCCCTGTTTGTGCTTGGCCCCGTCATTGCTGCTTGCAGCTATATTTAGGGGCCAAGCACCGAAGGTGCGGAGGCACCTATTGTAATCGTTCTCGTTAGGGGCCAAGCACCGAAGGTGCGGAGGCACCTATTGTTTTTGTTCCGGTTCTTATTATTATTATTATTATTATTATTATTATTCTTCTTCCACCCAGAAGTCAATGGCAGCCCATAGAACCGTATGCAGGAAAATGATGAAATTTGGCACACACATAGAGGACAGTCCAATCATTGACCACACCAATTTTGGAGTCTCTACCTCAATCCCTCTAGCGCCACCAACTGTCCAAAGTTACACTTACATTTATGCTAATAACTCTTGAACCATAAGGGCTAGAAACAAAATTCCTTTGTCCACTGATTCCTTGGCTCAAGCCGATTCGATTGCACCCTATGACGTCATTTTCCGTCATGAAAAATGTTCCGCAATTTTGAATTTTATGAAAAACCTACTTTGTCGAACTCCTCCTAGGCCGTTTGTCTGATTTTCACAAAAATAGAACCACATCATCTCCAGACTATGGAGACAAAAAGTTATGAGAATCAAGTTGATTGGTCAAACCGATTTTGATAAACATGCGAAAGAGTTCGACGAATTTGCCGCAAAAATGAACTTGAGGCTATATCTCCGCAACGCATTTGCATATTCAGACCAAAATTGGTGTGTGTCATAGTAGTCATAATCTGAGGCGACCTGCAGAGTTTTGGCGCACTGCCCCCTAGTGGTCAGGAGATATAAAAAATTGACTTTTTTTCTTATAACTTCTGAACACTTTGGTCAAAAATCATAAAACTGGTCTCTTTAGATTCAGGGCATCATGCTGAGTCGTGCGATACCAAATTTTCTTATATCGGCCATTTTGGGCGTCGGCCATTTTGAAATTTGTCGTAAAATGCTATATTTTACAAACGCATTGGCGTATCATTACGAAACTCAGTATGTGTCTTTGGGACCTTGATTTGAACTTACACCAAAAGTTTCAGGGCAGCGCCACCTTGTGGTCAAAAGTTATAACACAATTTCCTAAAATGCTAATAACTTTTGATTACATTAAGCTATTTTAAAACAAATGATCTTAATATGTTCCTTGGGTCACACCGAGAACACAGATACCAAATTTGACATAGTTTGCCTAAATTTCATATCCGCCATGTTGTTTCATTCAAAAACCTACTTTTTCAAACTCCTCCTAGACCGTTTGTCCGATTTTCACCAAAATCGAATCGTATCATCTTCAGACTGTGCTGACAAAAAGTTATGGATTTCGTGTCGATAGACAAAACCGTTTTCGTATACCGCAATTACAAATTTGAGGTAGTGATGACAAAATGACTAATGCTTAATAACACATTAATACTAACACTTTATAACTCTTTATAACTCTTTAATACTAACACTTTATAACACTTTATTACAATTTGGACACAGAGCCAACTATTGGTCCAAAGTGATAAACTTTTAAATTAAAATACAGTGTCTGTATTAATGATTTTTCAGCCATTTAGCCTAAAATCTTTTAAAATGCATTTAGTTTATTACTGCCATTGGTCTTTTTCTGCCAGACACGTCAGCATGCCATTTAATGCCCTGTTTGTGCTTGGCCCCGTCATTGCTGCTTGCAGCTATATTTCTTATTATTATTCTTCTTCCACCCAGAAGTCAATGGCAGCCCATAGAACCGTAAGTGGGAAAATGATGAAATTTGGCACACACATAGAGGACAGTCCAATCATTGACCACACCAATTTTGGAGTCTCTAACTCCATCCCTCTAGCGCCACCAACTGTCCAAAGTTACACTTACATTTATGCTAATAACTCTTGAACCATAAGGGCTAGAAACAAAATTCCTTTGTCCACTGATTCCTTGGCTCAAGCTGATTCGATTGCACCCTATGACGTCATTTTCCGTCATGAAAATTTTTCCGCAATTTTGAATTTTATGAAAAACCTACTTTGTCGAACTCCTCCTAGGCCGTTTGTCTGATTTTCACAAAAATTGAACCACATCATCTCCAGACTATGGAGACAAAAAGTTATGAGAATCAAGTTGATTGGTCAAACCGTTTTTGATAAACATGCGAAAGAGTTCGACGAATTTGCCGCAAAAATGAACTTGAGGCTATATCTCCGCAACGCATTTGCATATTCAGACCAAAATTGGTGTGTGTCATAGTAGTCATAATCTGAGGCTACCTGCAGAGTTTTGGCGCACTGCCCCCTAGTGGTCAGGAGATATAAAAAATTGACTTTTTTGCTTATAACTTCTGAACACTTTGGTCAAAAATCATAAAACTGGTCTCTTTAGATTCAGGGCATCATGCTGAGTCGTGCGATACCAAATTTTCTTATATCGGCCATTTTGGGCGTCGGCCATTTTGAAATTTGTCGTAAAATGCTATATTTTACAAACGCATTGGCGTATCATTACGAAACTCAGTATGTGTCTTTGGGACCTTGATTTGAACCTACACCAAAAGTTTCGGGGCAGCGCCACCTTGTGGTCAAAAGTTATAACACAATTTCCAAAAATGCTAATAACTTTTGATTACATTAAGCTATTTTAAAACAAATGATCTTAATATGTTCCTTGGGTCACACCGAGAACACAGATACCAAATTTGACATAGTTTGCCTAAATTTCATATCCGCCATGTTGTTTCATTCAAAAACCTACTTTTTCAAACTCCTCCTAGACCCTTTGTCCGATTTTCACCAAAATCGAATCGTATCATCTTCAGACTGTGCTGACAAAAAGTTATGGATTTCGTGTCGATAGACAAAACCGTTTTCGTATACCGCAATTACAAATTTGAGGTAGTGATGACAAAATGACTTTAATGCTTTAAGTCAGTAATGTTTTGTCCAAATAACACCAAACTTTGCAGATTTCATTGTCACATTACTCGGAGCCAATTCTAACAATTTGGACACAGCGCCAACTATTGGTCCAAAGCGCTAAACTTTTCATTCAAATTACAGTGTCTGTATTAATGATTTTTCAGCCATTTAGCCTAAAATCATATTAAAATGCATTTAGTTGTTGATTACATCAATTGCTCTTATGCTGCCGGCCACGTCAATGCCCTGTTTGTGCTTGTTAGGGGCCAAGCACCGAAGGTGCGGAGGCACCTATTGTTTTTGTTCCGGTTCTTATTATTATTCTTCTTCCGTCTTCTTCTTCTTCCACCCAGAAGTCAATGGCAGCCCATAGAACCGTAAGTGGGAAAATGATGAAATTTGGCACACACATAGAGGACAGTCCAATCACTGACCATACCAATTTTGGAGTCTCTAACTCAATCCCTCTAGCGCCACCAACTGTCCAAAGTTGCACTCACGTTTACAATAATAACTTTTGAACCGTAAGGGCTAGAAACAAAATTCCTTTGTCCACTGATTCCTTGGCTCAAGACGATTCGATTGCACCCTATGACGTCATTTTCCGTCATGAAAGTTTTTCCGCAATTTTGAATTTTATGAAAAACCTACTTTGTCGAACTCCTCCTAGGCCGTTTGTCTGATTCTCACAAAAATTGAACCACATCATCTCCAGACTATGGAGACAAAAAGTTATGAGAATCAAGTTGATTGGTCAAACCGTTTTTGATAAACTTGCGAAAGAGTTTGACGAATTTGCCGCAAAAATGAACTTGAGGCTATATCTCCGCAACGCATTTGCATATTCAGACCAAAATTGGTGTGTGTCATAGTAGTCATAATCTGAGGCTACCTGCAGAGTTTTGGTGCACTGCCCCCTAGTGGTCAGGAGATATAAAAAATTGACTTTTTTGCTTATAACTTCTGAACACTTTGGTCAAAAATCATAAAACTGGTCTCTTTAGATTCAGGGCATCATGCTGAGTCGTGCGATACCAAATTTTCTTATATCGGCCATTTTGGGCGTCGGCCATTTTGAAATTTGTCGTAAAATGCTATATTTTACAAACGCATTGGCGTATCATTACGAAACTCAGTATGTGTCTTTGGGACCTTGATTTGAACCTACACCAAAAGTTTCGGGGCAGCGCCACCTTGTGGTCAAAAGTTATAACACAATTTCCAAAAATGCTAATAACTTTTGATTACATTAAGCTATTTTAAAACAAATGATCTTAATATGTTCCTTGGGTCACACCGAGAACACAGATACCAAATTTGACATAGTTTGCCTAAATTTCATATCCGCCATGTTGTTTCATTCAAAAACCTACTTTTTCAAACTCCTCCTAGACCCTTTGTCCGATTTTCACCAAAATCGAATCGTATCATCTTCAGACTGTGCTGACAAAAAGTTATGGATTTCGTGTCGATAGACAAAACCGTTTTCGTATACCGCAATTACAAATTTGAGGTAGTGATGACAAAATGACTTTAATGCTTTAAGTCAGTAATGTTTTGTCCAAATAACACCAAACTTTGCAGATTTCATTGTCACATTACTCGGACCCAATTCTAACAATTTGGACACAGCGCCAACTATTGGTCCAAAGCGCTAAACTTTTCATTCAAATTACAGTGTCTGTATTAATGATTTTTCAGCCATTTAGCCTAAAATCATATTAAAATGCATTTAGTTGTTGATTACATCAATTGCTCTTATGCTGCCGGCCACGTCAATGCCCTGTTTGTGCTTGTTATTATTATTAGGGGCCAAGCACCGAAGGTGCGGAGGCACCTATTGTGTTTGTTCCGGTTCTTTATTATTATTCCTCTTCTTCTTCTTCTTCCGCCATGGGAGTCTATGGCAAGCCATAGAACCGTATGCGGGAAAATGATGAAATTTGGCACACTGATCAAGGACAAGCCAATCATTGACCATAGCAAATTTGAAGTCTCTAACTCAATGTCTCTAGCGCCACCAACTGTCCAAAGTTGAACTCACGTTTACGTAAATAACTTTTGAACCGTATGTCCTAGAAACAAAATTCTTTCGTCCACTGATTCCTTGGCTCAAGACGATTCGATTGGACCCTATGACGTCATTTTCCGTCATGAAAAATTTTCCGCCATTTTGAATTTTATGAAAAACCTACTTTTTCGAACTCCTCATAGGCCGTTTGTCCGATTTTCACGAAAATTGAACCACATCATCTCCAGACCATGGGGACAAAAAGTTATATAAAGAAAGTTGATTCGTCAAACCGTTTACGAATACCTTGCGAAAGAATTCGACAAAATGGCCGCAGAAATGAAAGCGAGGCTATATCTCCGCAACGCATTAGCGTATTCTGACCAAACTTGGTGTGTGTTACATCAATCAAGGTCTGAGGCTACCTGCAGAGTTTTGGCACAGTGCCCCCTAGTGGTCAGGAGATATGAAAAAGTGAAATATTTGCTTATAACTTCTGAACGCTTTAGCCAAAAATCATAAAACTGGTCTCTTTAGATTCAGTGCATCATGCCGAGTCGTGTGATACCAAATTTTCCTATATCGGCCATTTTGAGTGTCGGCCATTTTGAATTTTGTCATAAATTGCTATATTTAATGAACACATTGGCGTATCGTTACGAAACTCGATATGTGTCTCTGGCACCTAGGCTTGATAAGACACAAAAAGTTTCGAGGCAGCACCACCTTGTGGTCAAAAGTTATAACCAAATTTACAAAAATGCTAATAACTTTTGAGTACATTGACCTATGGTAAAACAAATTGTCGTTATACGTTCCTTGGGTCAAGGCAAGAACACAGATACCAAATATGTCATAGTCGGCCAATCTTCCTGTCCGCCATGTTGTTTTTCTTTAAAAACCTACGTTTTCTAACTCCTCCCACACCGTTTGTCCAATTTTCACCAAAATTGAATCATAACATCTTCAGACCATGCTGACAAAAAGTTATTAAAATAAAGTTGATTCGTCTAACAGGTTTCGATAAAATTGCGAACGAATTTGACCAAATGGCCACCAAATAAAGCGAGGCTATATCTCCGCAATGCATTAGCGTATTCTGACCAAACTTTCTGTGTGTCATGTCAATCATGATCTGAGGCTACCTGCAGAGTGTTGGCGCTCTGCCCCCTAGTGGTCAGGAGATATGAAAAACTGACATTTTTGATTATAACTCCTGAACGCTTTGTCCAAAAATCATGAAACTGCTCTCTTTAGATTCAGTGTATTATTCCAAGTCCTGCGATACCAAATTTTCCCATATCGGCCATTTTCAGCGTCGGCTATTTAGAATTTTGTCATGAAATGCTATGCTTAACAAACACATGACTTTAAAGCTGTATGTCAGCAATGCTTTACCCTATTGACACCAAACTTTGCATGTGTCAATGTCACCTCACTCTGGATAAACCACGTGATTTGACATATCAGTTTGGTTACAGCGCTGCCTGTTGATCAAACGTGATAAACCGTTAAATCGAATTACTAAAGACCGTATTGATGATTTTTCAGCCATTTAGATTGAAGTCATATTGAAATGTCTTTAGATGCTTCCTGCCGTTGGTCTGATGCTGCCAGCCATGTCGGCATGACATTTAATGCCTTCTTTGTGCTTGGCCCCGTCATGGCTGCTTGCAGCTATATTTATTATTCTTTTTCTTCCGCCATTGAAGTCTATGGCAGCCCATAGAACCGTATGCAGGAAAATGATGAAATTTGGCACACACATAGAGGACAGTCCAGTCATTGACCACACCAATTTTGGAGTCTCTACCTCAATCCCTCTAGCGCCACCAACTGTCCAAAGTTACACTTACATTTATGCTAATAACTCTTGAACCATAAGGGCTAGAAACAAAATTCCTTTGTCCACTGATTCCTTGGCTCAAGCCGATTCGATTGCACCCTATGACGTCATTTTCCGTCATGAAAATTTTTCCGCAATTTTGAATTTTATGAAAAACCTACTTTGTCAAACTCCTCCTAGGCCGTTTGTCTGATTCTCACAAAAATTGAACCACATCATCTCCAGACTATGGAGACAAACAGTTATGAGAATCAAGTTGATTGGTCATTCCGTTTTTGAAAAACTTGCGAAAGAGTTCGACGAATTTGCCGCAAAAATGAACTTGAGGCTATATCTCCGCAACGCATTTGCGTATTCAGACCAAAATTGGTGTGTGTCATAGTAGTCATAATCTGAGGCTACCTGCAGAGTTTTGGCGCACTGCCCCCTAGTGGTCAGGAGATATAAAAAATTGACTTTTTTGCTTATAACTTCTGAACACTTTGGTCAAAAATCATAAAACTGCTCTCTTTAAATTCAGGGCATCATGCTGAGTCGTGCGATACCAAATTTTCTTATATCGGCCATTTTGGGCGTCGGCCATTTTGAAATTTGTCGTAAAATGCTATATTTTACAAACGCATTGGCGTATCATTACGAAACTCAGTATGTGTCTTTGGGACCTTGATTTGAACCTACACCAAAAGTTTCGGGGCAGCGCCACCTTGTGGTCAAAAGTTATAACACAATTTCCTAAAATGCTAATAACTTTTGATTACATTAAGCTATTTTAAAACAAATGATCTTAATATGTTCCTTGGGTCACACCGAGAACACAGATACCAAATTTGACATAGTTTGCCTAAATTTCATATCCGCCATGTTGTTTTATTCAAAAACCTACTTTTTCAAACTCCTCCTAGACCGTTTGTCCGATTTTCACCAAAATCGAATTGTATCATCTTCAGACTGTGCTGACAAAAAGTTATGGATTTCGTGTCGATAGACAAAACCGTTTTCGTATACCGCAATTACAAATTTGAGGTAGTGATGACAAAATGACTTTAATGCTTTAAGTCAGTAATGTTTTGTCCAAATAACACCAAACTTTGCAGATTTCATTGTCACATTACTCGGACCCAATTCTAACAATTTGGACACAGCGCCAACTATTGGTCCAAAGCGCTAAACTTTTCATTCAAATTACAGTGTCTGTATTAATGATTTTTCAGCCATTTAGCCTAAAATCATATTAAAATGCATTTAGTTGTTGATTACTTCAATTGCTCTTATGCTGCCGGCCACGTCAATGCCCTGTTTGTGCTTGGCCCCGTCATTGCTGCTTGCAGCTATATTTAGGGGCCAAGCACCGAAGGTGCGGAGGCACCTATTGTAATCGTTCTCGTTCTTATTATTATTCTTCTTCCACCCAGAAGTCAATGGCAGCCCATAGAACCGTAAGTGGGAAAATGATGAAATTTGGCACACACATAGAGGACAGTCCAATCATTGACCACACCAATTTTGGAGTCTCTAACTCCATCCCTCTAGCGCCACCAACTGTCCAAAGTTACACTTACATTTATGCTAATAACTCTTGAACCATAAGGGCTAGAAACAAAATTCCTTTGTCCACTGATTCCTTGGCTCAAGCTGATTCGATTGCACCCTATGACGTCATTTTCCGTCATGAAAATTTTTCCGCAATTTTGAATTTTATGAAAAACCTACTTTGTCGAACTCCTCCTAGGCCGTTTGTCTGATTTTCACAAAAATTGAACCACATCATCTCCAGACTATGGAGACAAAAAGTTATGAGAATCAAGTTGATTGGTCAAACCGTTTTTGATAAACATGCGAAAGAGTTCGACGAATTTGCCGCAAAAATGAACTTGAGGCTATATCTCCGCAACGCATTTGCATATTCAGACCAAAATTGGTGTGTGTCATAGTAGTCATAATCTGAGGCTACCTGCAGAGTTTTGGCGCACTGCCCCCTAGTGGTCAGGAGATATAAAAAATTGACTTTTTTGCTTATAACTTCTGAACACTTTGGTCAAAAATCATAAAACTGGTCTCTTTAGATTCAGGGCATCATGCTGAGTCGTGCGATACCAAATTTTCTTATATCGGCCATTTTGGGCGTCGGCCATTTTGAAATTTGTCGTAAAATGCTATATTTTACAAACGCATTGGCGTATCATTACGAAACTCAGTATGTGTCTTTGGGACCTTGATTTGAACCTACACCAAAAGTTTCGGGGCAGCGCCACCTTGTGGTCAAAAGTTATAACACAATTTCCAAAAATGCTAATAACTTTTGATTACATTAAGCTATTTTAAAACAAATGATCTTAATATGTTCCTTGGGTCACACCGAGAACACAGATACCAAATTTGACATAGTTTGCCTAAATTTCATATCCGCCATGTTGTTTCATTCAAAAACCTACTTTTTCAAACTCCTCCTAGACCCTTTGTCCGATTTTCACCAAAATCGAATCGTATCATCTTCAGACTGTGCTGACAAAAAGTTATGGATTTCGTGTCGATAGACAAAACCGTTTTCGTATACCGCAATTACAAATTTGAGGTAGTGATGACAAAATGACTTTAATGCTTTAAGTCAGTAATGTTTTGTCCAAATAACACCAAACTTTGCAGATTTCATTGTCACATTACTCGGACCAATTCTAACAATTTGGACACAGCGCCAACTATTGGTCCAAAGCGCTAAACTTTTCATTCAAATTACAGTGTCTGTATTAATGATTTTTCAGCCATTTAGCCTAAAATCATATTAAAATGCATTTAGTTGTTGATTACTTCAATTGCTCTTATGCTGCCGGCCACGTCAATGCCCTGTTTGTGCTTGGCCCCGTCATTGCTGCTTGTTAGGGGCCAAGCACCGAAGGTGCGGAGGCACCTATTGTTTTTGTTCCGGTTCTTATTATTATTCTTCTTCCGTCTTCTTCTTCTTCCACCCAGAAGTCAATGGCAGCCCATAGAACCGTAAGTGGGAAAATGATGAAATTTGGCACACACATAGAGGACAGTCCAATCACTGACCATACCAATTTTGGAGTCTCTAACTCAATCCCTCTAGCGCCACCAACTGTCCAAAGTTGCACTCACGTTTACAATAATAACTTTTGAACCGTAAGGGCTAGAAACAAAATTCCTTTGTCCACTGATTCCTTGGCTCAAGACGATTCGATTGCACCCTATGACGTCATTTTCCGTCATGAAAGTTTTTCCGCAATTTTGAATTTTATGAAAAACCTACTTTGTCGAACTCCTCCTAGGCCGTTTGTCTGATTCTCACAAAAATTGAACCACATCATCTCCAGACTATGGAGACAAAAAGTTATGAGAATCAAGTTGATTGGTCAAACCGTTTTTGATAAACTTGCGAAAGAGTTTGACGAATTTGCCGCAAAAATGAACTTGAGGCTATATCTACGCAACGCATTTGCGTATTCAGACCAAAATTGGTGTGTGTCATAGTAGTCATGATTTGAGGCAACCTGCAGAGTTTTGGCGCACTGCCCCCTAGTGGTCAGGAGATATAAAAAAATGACTTTTTTGCTCATAACTTCTGAACACTTTGGTCAAAAATCATAAAACTGCTCTCTTTAGATTCAGGCCATCATGCTGAGTCGTGCGATACCAAATTTTCTTATATCGGCCATTTTGGGCGTCGGCCATTTTGAAATTTGTCATAAAATGTTATATTTTACAAACGCATTGGCATATCATTAAGAAACTTAGTATATGGCTTTGGGACCTTGATTTGACTCTACACCAAAAGTTTCGGGGCAGCGCCACCTTGTGGTCAAAAGTTATAACAAAATTTACAAAAATGCTAATAACTTTTGATTACATTAAGCTATTTTAAAACAAATGATCTTAATATGTTCCTTGGGTCACACCGAGAACACAGATACCAAATTTGACATAGTTTGCCTAAATTTCATATCCGCCATGTTGTTTCATTGAAAAACCTACTTTTTCAAACTCCTCCTAGACCGTTTGTCCGATTTTCACCAAAATCGAATCGTATCATCTTCAGACTGTGCTGACAAAAAGTTATGGATTTCGTGTCGATAGACAAAACCGTTTTCGTATACCGCAATTACAAATTTGAGGTAGTGATGACAAAATGACTTTAATGCTTTAAGTCAGTAATGTTTTGTCCAAATAACACCAAACTTTGCAGATTTCATTGTCACATTACTCTGACCCAATTCTAACAATTTGGACACAGCGCCAACTATTGGTCCAAAGCGCTAAACTTTTCATTCAAATTACAGTGTCTGTATTAATGATTTTTCAGCCATTTAGCCTAAAATCATATTAAAATGCATTTAGTTGTTGATTACTTCAATTGCTCTTATGCTGCCGGCCACGTCAATGCCCTGTTTGTGCTTGGCCCCGTCATTGCTGCTTGCAGCTATATTTATTATTATTATTCTTCTTCCACCCAGAAGTCAATGGCAGCCCATAGAACCGTATGCAGGAAAATGATGAAATTTGGCACACACATAGAGGACAGTCCAGTCATTGACCACACCAATTTTGGAGTCTCTACCTCAATCCCTCTAGCGCCACCAACTGTCCAAAGTTACACTTACATTTATGCTAATAACTCTTGAACCATAAGGGCTAGAAACAAAATTCCTTTGTCCACTGATTCCTTGGCTCAAGCCGATTCGATTGCACCCTATGACGTCATTTTCCGTCATGAAAATTTTTCCGCAATTTTGAATTTTATGAAAAACCTACTTTGTCAAACTCCTCCTAGGCCGTTTGTCTGATTCTCACAAAAATTGAACCACATCATCTCCAGACTATGGAGACAAAAAGTTATGAGAATCAAGTTGATTGGTCATTCCGTTTTTGAAAAACTTGCGAAAGAGTTCGACGAATTTGCCGCAAAAATGAACTTGAGGCTATATCTCCGCAACGCATTTGCGTATTCAGACCAAAATTGGTGTGTGTCATAGTAGTCATAATCTGAGGCTACCTGCAGAGTTTTGGCGCACTGCCCCCTAGTGGTCAGGAGATATAAAAAATTGACTTTTTTGCTTATAACTTCTGAACACTTTGGTCAAAAATCATAAAACTGCTCTCTTTAGATTCAGGGCATCATGCTGAGTCATGCGATACCAAATTTTCTTATATCGGCCATTTTGGGCGTCGGCCATTTTGAAATTTGTCATAAAATGTTATATTTAACAAACGCATTGGCATATCATTACGAAACTTAGTATGTGGCTTTGGGACCTTGATTTGACTCTACACCAAAAGTTTTGGGGCAGCGCCACCTTGTGGTCAAAAGTTATAACAACATTTACAAAAATGCTAATAACTTTTGATTACATTAAGCTATTTTAAAACAAATTGTCTCAATATGTTCCTTGGGTCATGCCGAGAACACAGATACCAAATTTGATATATTTAGCCTAAACTTCCTGTCCGCCATGTTGTTTCATTCAAAAACCTACTTTTTCGAACTCCTCCCAGACCGTTTGTCCGATTTTCACCAAAATTGAATCGTATCATCTTCAGACTGTGCTGACAAAAAGTTATGGATTTCGTGTCGATAGACAAAACCGTTTTCGTATACCGCAATTACAAATTTGAGGTAGTGATGACAAAATGACTAATGCTTAATAACACATTAATACTAACACTTTATAACTCTTTATAACTCTTTAATACTAACACTTTATAACACTTTATGACAATTTGGACACAGAGCCAACTATTGGTCCAAAGTGATAAACTTTTAAATCAAAATACAGTGTCTGTATTAATGATTTTTCAGCCATTTAGCCTAAAATCTTTTAAAATGCATTTAGTTTATTACTGCCATTGGTCTTTTGCTGCCAGCCACGTCAGCATGCCATTTAATGCCCTGTTTGTGCTTGGCCCCGTCATTGCTGCTTGTTATTATTATTATTCTTTTTCTTCCGCCATTGAAGTCTATGGCAGCCCATAGAACCGTATGCAGGAAAATGATGAAATTTGGCACACTCATAGAGGACAGTCCAATCATTGACCACACCAATTTTGGAGTCTCTACCTCAATCCCTCTAGCGCCACCAACTGACCAAAGTTACACTTACATTTATGCTAATAACTCTTGAACCATAAGGGCTAGAAACAACATTCCTTTGTCCACTGATTCCTTGGCTCAAGCCGATTCGATTGCACCCTATGACGTCATTTTCCGTCATGAAAATTTTTCCGCAATTTTGAATTTTATGAAAAACCTACTTTGTCAAACTCCTCCTAGGCCGTTTGTCTGATTCTCACAAAAATTGAACCACATCATCTCCAGACTATGGAGACAAAAAGTTATGAGAATCAAGTTGATTGGTCATTCCGTTTTTGATAAACTTGCGAAAGAGTTCGACGAATTTGCCGCAAAAATGAACTTGAGGCTATATCTCCGCAACGCATTTGCGTATTCAGACCAAAATTGGTGTGTGTCATAGTAGTCATAATCTGAGGCTACCTGCAGAGTTTTGGCGCACTGCCCCCTAGTGGTCAGGAGATATAAAAAATTGACTTTTTTGCTTATAACTTCTGAACACTTTGGTCAAAAATCATAAAACTGCTCTCTTTAGATTCAGGGCATCATGCTGAGTCGTGCGATACCAAATTTTCTTATATCGGCCATTTTGGGCGTCGGCCATTTTGAAATTTGTCGTAAAATGCTATATTTTACAAACGCATTGGCGTATCATTACGAAACTCAGTATGTGTCTTTGGGACCTTGATTTGAACCTACACCAAAAGTTTCGGGGCAGCGCCACCTTGTGGTCAAAAGTTATAACACAATTTCCTAAAATGCTAATAACTTTTGATTACATTAAGCTATTTTAAAACAAATGATCTTAATATGTTCCTTGGGTCACACCGAGAACACAGATACCAAATTTGACATAGTTTGCCTAAATTTCATATCCGCCATGTTGTTTTATTCAAAAACCTACTTTTTCAAACTCCTCCCAGACCGTTTGTCCGATTTTCACCAAAATTGAATCGTATCATCTTCAGACTGAGTTGACAAAAAGTTATGGATTTCGTGTCGATAGACAAAACCGTTTTCGTATACCGAAACTACAAATTTGAGGTAGTGATGACAAAATTACTTTAATGCTCTATGTCAGTAATGTTTTGTCCAAATAACACCAAACTTTGCACATTTCATTGTGACCACATTCTAACAATTTGGACACAGCGCCATCTATTGGTCCAAAGCAATAAACTATTAAATCAAATTACAGTGTCTATATTAATGATTTTTAAGCCATTTAGCCTAAAATCATATTAAAATGCATTTAGTTGTTGATTACTTCAATTGCTCTTATGCTGCCGGCCACGTCAATGCCCTGTTTGTGCTTGGCCCCGTCATTGCTGCTTGCAGCTATATTTAGGGGCCAAGCACCGAAGGTGCGGAGGCACCTATTGTAATCGTTCTCGTTCTTATTATTATTAGGGGCCAAGCACCGAAGGTGCGGAGGCACCTATTGTAATCGTTCTCGTTCTTATTATTATTATTCTTCTTCTTCTTCTTCCACCCAGAAGTCAATGGCAGCCCATAGAACCGTATGCAGGAAAATGATGAAATTTGGCACACACATAGAGGACAGTCCAATCATTGACCACACCAATTTTGGAGTCTCTACCTCAATCCCTCTAGCGCCACCAACTGTCCAAAGTTACACTTACATTTATGCTAATAACTCTTGAACCATAAGGGCTAGAAACAAAATTCCTTTGTCCACTGATTCCTTGGGTCAAGCCGATTCGATTGCACCCTATGACGTCATTTTCCGTCATGAAAATTTTTCCGCAATTTTGAGTTTTATGAAAAACCTACTTTGTCGAACTCCTCCTAGGCCGTTTGTCCGATTCTCACAAAAATTGAACCACATCATCTCCAGACTATGGAGACAAAAAGTTATGGAAATCAAGTTGATTGGTCATTCCGTTTTTTATAAACTTGCGAAAGAGTTCGACGAATTTGCCGCAAAAATGAACTTGAGGCTATATCTCCGCAACGCATTTGCATATTCAGACCAAAATTGGTGTGTGTCATAGTAGTCATAATCTGAGGCTACCTGCAGAGTTTTGGTGCACTGCCCCCTAGTGGTCAGGAGATATAAAAAATTGACTTTTTTGCTTATAACTTCTGAACACTTTGGTCAAAAATCATAAAACTGGTCTCTTTAGATTCAGGGCATCATGCTGAGTCGTGCAATACCAAATTTTCTTATATCGGCCATTTTGGGCGTCGGCCATTTTGAAATTTGTCGTAAAATGCTATATTTTACAAACGCATTGGCGTATCATTACGAAACTCAGTATGTGTCTTTGGGACCTTGATTTGAACCTACACCAAAAGTTTCGGGGCAGCGCCACCTTGTGGTCAAAAGTTATAACACAATTTCCAAAAATGCTAATAACTTTTGATTACATTAAGCTATTTTAAAACAAATGATCTTAATATGTTCCTTGGGTCACACCGAGAACACAGATACCAAATTTGACATAGTTTGCCTAAATTTCATATCCGCCATGTTGTTTCATTCAAAAACCTACTTTTTCAAACTCCTCCTAGACCCTTTGTCCGATTTTCACCAAAATCGAATCGTATCATCTTCAGACTGTGCTGACAAAAAGTTATGGATTTCGTGTCGATAGACAAAACCGTTTTCGTATACCGCAATTACAAATTTGAGGTAGTGATGACAAAATGACTTTAATGCTTTAAGTCAGTAATGTTTTGTCCAAATAACACCAAACTTTGCAGATTTCATTGTCACATTACTCGGACCCAATTCTAACAATTTGGACACAGCGCCAACTATTGGTCCAAAGCGCTAAACTTTTCATTCAAATTACAGTGTCTGTATTAATGATTTTTCAGCCATTTAGCCTAAAATCATATTAAAATGCATTTAGTTGTTGATTACATCAATTGCTCTTATGCTGCCGGCCACGTCAATGCCCTGTTTGTGCTTGTTATTATTATTAGGGGCCAAGCACCGAAGGTGCGGAGGCACCTATTGTGTTTGTTCCGGTTCTTTATTATTATTCCTCTTCTTCTTCTTCTTCCGCCATGGGAGTCTATGGCAAGCCATAGAACCGTATGCGGGAAAATGATGAAATTTGGCACACTGATCAAGGACAAGCCAATCATTGACCATAGCAAATTTGAAGTCTCTAACTCAATGTCTCTAGCGCCACCAACTGTCCAAAGTTGAACTCACGTTTACGTAAATAACTTTTGAACCGTATGTCCTAGAAACAAAATTCTTTCGTCCACTGATTCCTTGGCTCAAGACGATTCGATTGGACCCTATGACGTCATTTTCCGTCATGAAAAATTTTCCGCCATTTTGAATTTTATGAAAAACCTACTTTTTCGAACTCCTCATAGGCCGTTTGTCCGATTTTCACGAAAATTGAACCACATCATCTCCAGACCATGGGGACAAAAAGTTATATAAAGAAAGTTGATTCGTCAAACCGTTTACGAATACCTTGCGAAAGAATTCGACAAAATGGCCGCAGAAATGAAAGCGAGGCTATATCTCCGCAACGCATTAGCGTATTCTGACCAAACTTGGTGTGTGTTACATCAATCAAGGTCTGAGGCTACCTGCAGAGTTTTGGCACAGTGCCCCCTAGTGGTCAGGAGATATGAAAAAGTGAAATATTTGCTTATAACTTCTGAACGCTTTAGCCAAAAATCATAAAACTGGTCTCTTTAGATTCAGTGCATCATGCCGAGTCGTGTGATACCAAATTTTCCTATATCGGCCATTTTGAGTGTCGGCCATTTTGAATTTTGTCATAAATTGCTATATTTAATGAACACATTGGCGTATCGTTACGAAACTCGATATGTGTCTCTGGCACCTAGGCTTGATAAGACACAAAAAGTTTCGAGGCAGCACCACCTTGTGGTCAAAAGTTATAACCAAATTTACAAAAATGCTAATAACTTTTGAGTACATTGACCTATGGTAAAACAAATTGTCGTTATACGTTCCTTGGGTCAAGGCAAGAACACAGATACCAAATATGTCATAGTCGGCCAATCTTCCTGTCCGCCATGTTGTTTTTCTTTAAAAACCTACGTTTTCTAACTCCTCCCACACCGTTTGTCCAATTTTCACCAAAATTGAATCATAACATCTTCAGACCATGCTGACAAAAAGTTATTAAAATAAAGTTGATTCGTCTAACAGGTTTCGATAAAATTGCGAACGAATTTGACCAAATGGCCACCAAATAAAGCGAGGCTATATCTCCGCAATGCATTAGCGTATTCTGACCAAACTTTCTGTGTGTCATGTCAATCATGATCTGAGGCTACCTGCAGAGTGTTGGCGCTCTGCCCCCTAGTGGTCAGGAGATATGAAAAACTGACATTTTTGATTATAACTCCTGAACGCTTTGTCCAAAAATCATGAAACTGCTCTCTTTAGATTCAGTGTATTATTCCAAGTCCTGCGATACCAAATTTTCCCATATCGGCCATTTTCAGCGTCGGCTATTTAGAATTTTGTCATGAAATGCTATGCTTAACAAACACATGACTTTAAAGCTGTATGTCAGCAATGCTTTACCCTATTGACACCAAACTTTGCATGTGTCAATGTCACCTCACTCTGGATAAACCACGTGATTTGACATATCAGTTTGGTTACAGCGCTGCCTGTTGATCAAACGTGATAAACCGTTAAATCGAATTACTAAAGACCGTATTGATGATTTTTCAGCCATTTAGATTGAAGTCATATTGAAATGTCTTTAGATGCTTCCTGCCGTTGGTCTGATGCTGCCAGCCATGTCGGCATGACATTTAATGCCTTCTTTGTGCTTGGCCCCGTCATGGCTGCTTGCAGCTATATTTATTATTCTTTTTCTTCCGCCATTGAAGTCTATGGCAGCCCATAGAACCGTATGCAGGAAAATGATGAAATTTGGCACACACATAGAGGACAGTCCAGTCATTGACCACACCAATTTTGGAGTCTCTACCTCAATCCCTCTAGCGCCACCAACTGTCCAAAGTTACACTTACATTTATGCTAATAACTCTTGAACCATAAGGGCTAGAAACAAAATTCCTTTGTCCACTGATTCCTTGGCTCAAGCCGATTCGATTGCACCCTATGACGTCATTTTCCGTCATGAAAATTTTTCCGCAATTTTGAATTTTATGAAAAACCTACTTTGTCAAACTCCTCCTAGGCCGTTTGTCTGATTCTCACAAAAATTGAACCACATCATCTCCAGACTATGGAGACAAACAGTTATGAGAATCAAGTTGATTGGTCATTCCGTTTTTGAAAAACTTGCGAAAGAGTTCGACGAATTTGCCGCAAAAATGAACTTGAGGCTATATCTCCGCAACGCATTTGCGTATTCAGACCAAAATTGGTGTGTGTCATAGTAGTCATAATCTGAGGCTACCTGCAGAGTTTTGGCGCACTGCCCCCTAGTGGTCAGGAGATATAAAAAATTGACTTTTTTGCTTATAACTTCTGAACACTTTGGTCAAAAATCATAAAACTGCTCTCTTTAAATTCAGGGCATCATGCTGAGTCGTGCGATACCAAATTTTCTTATATCGGCCATTTTGGGCGTCGGCCATTTTGAAATTTGTCGTAAAATGCTATATTTTACAAACGCATTGGCGTATCATTACGAAACTCAGTATGTGTCTTTGGGACCTTGATTTGAACCTACACCAAAAGTTTCGGGGCAGCGCCACCTTGTGGTCAAAAGTTATAACACAATTTCCTAAAATGCTAATAACTTTTGATTACATTAAGCTATTTTAAAACAAATGATCTTAATATGTTCCTTGGGTCACACCGAGAACACAGATACCAAATTTGACATAGTTTGCCTAAATTTCATATCCGCCATGTTGTTTTATTCAAAAACCTACTTTTTCAAACTCCTCCTAGACCGTTTGTCCGATTTTCACCAAAATCGAATTGTATCATCTTCAGACTGTGCTGACAAAAAGTTATGGATTTCGTGTCGATAGACAAAACCGTTTTCGTATACCGCAATTACAAATTTGAGGTAGTGATGACAAAATGACTTTAATGCTTTAAGTCAGTAATGTTTTGTCCAAATAACACCAAACTTTGCAGATTTCATTGTCACATTACTCGGACCCAATTCTAACAATTTGGACACAGCGCCAACTATTGGTCCAAAGCGCTAAACTTTTCATTCAAATTACAGTGTCTGTATTAATGATTTTTCAGCCATTTAGCCTAAAATCATATTAAAATGCATTTAGTTGTTGATTACTTCAATTGCTCTTATGCTGCCGGCCACGTCAATGCCCTGTTTGTGCTTGGCCCCGTCATTGCTGCTTGCAGCTATATTTAGGGGCCAAGCACCGAAGGTGCGGAGGCACCTATTGTAATCGTTCTCGTTAGGGGCCAAGCACCGAAGGTGCGGAGGCACCTATTGTTTTTGTTCCGGTTCTTATTATTATTATTATTAGGGGCCAAGCACCGAAGGTGCGGAGGCACCTATTGTATTTGTTCCGGTTCCTATTATTATTATTATTCTTCCGCTTCTTCCGCTTCCGCCATGGGAGTCTATGGCAGGCCATAGAACCGTTTGCGGGAAAATGATGAAATTTTGCACACTGATAGAGGACAGTCAAATCATTGACCATAGCAAATTTGAAGTTTCTAACTCAATGTCTCTAGCGCCACCAACTGTCCAAAGTTGCACTCACGTTTACGTAAATAACTTTTGAACCGTATGTCCTAGAAACAAAATTCTTTTGTCCACTGATTCCTTGGCTCAAGACGATTCGATTGCACCCTATGACGTCACTTTCCGTCATGAAAAATTTTCCGCCATTTTGAATTTTATGAAAAAACTACTTTTTCGAACTCCTCCTAGGCCCTTTGTCCGATTTTCACGAAAATTGAACCACATCATCTCCTGACCATGTTGACAAAAAGATATTAAAAGAAAATTGACTCGTCAAACCGTTTACGAATAATTTGCGAAAGAATTAGACAAAATGGCCGCAGAAATGAAAGCTAGGCTATATCTCCGCAACGCATTAGCGTATTCTGACCAAACTTGGTGTGTGTTATGGCAATCATGGTCTGAGGCTACCTGCAGAGTTTTAGCGCTCTGCCCCCTAGTGGTCTGGAGATATGAAAAAGTGAAATATTTGCTTATAACTTCTGAATGCTTCAACCACAAATCATAAAACTGGTCTTGTTAGATTCAGGGCATCATGCCGAGTCGTGCGATACTAAATTTTCCCATATCGGCCATTTTGAGGGTCGGCCATTTTGAATTTTGTCATAAATTGCTATATTTAACAAACACATTGGCGTATCGTTACGAAACTCAATATGTGTCTTCGGCATCTGGGCCTGATACAACACAAAAAGTTTTGAGGCAGCGCCCCCTTGTGGTCAAAAGTTATAAACAAATTTACAAAAATGCTAATAACTTTTGAACACGTTAACCTATGGTAAAATAAGTTGTCTTTATACGTTCCTTGGGTCAAACCGAGAACACAGATACCAAATTTGTCATTGTCAGCCAAACTTCCTTTCCGCCATGTTGTTTTTCTTTAAAAACCTACTTTTTCGAACTCCTCCCACACCGTAAGTCCAATTTTCACCAAAATTGAATCATAACATCTTCAGACCATGCTGACAAAAAGTTATTAAAATAAAGTTGATTCGTCAAACAGGTTTTGATAAAATTGCGAACGAATTTGACCAAATGGCCACCAAATAAAGCAAGGCTATATCTCCGCAACGCATTAGTGTATTCTGACCAAACTTTCTGTGTGTCATGTCAATCATGATCTGAGGCTACCTGCAGAGTTTTGGCGCTCTGCGCCCTAGTGGTCAGGAGATATGAAAAACAGACATTTTTTATTATAGCTCCTGAACGCTTTGTCCAAAAATCATGAAACTGCTGTCTTTAGATTCAGTGCATCATGCCGAGTCCTGCGATACCAAATTTTCCCATATCGGCCATTTTCAGCGTCAGCTATTTAGAATTTTGTCATGAAATGCTATGCTTAACAAACACATGCCTTTAAAGCTGTATGTCAACAATGCTTTACCCTATTGACACCAAACTTTGCATGTGTCATTGTCACCTCACTCTGGATAAACCACGTGATTTGACATATCAGTTTGGTTACAGCGCTGCCTGTTGGTCAAACGTGATAAACCGTTAAATCGAATTACTAAAGACCGTATTGATGATTTTTCAGCCATTTAGACTGAAGTCATATTGAAATGTCTTTAGATGCTTCCTGCTGTTGGTCGGATGCTGCCAGCCATATCGGCATGACATTTAATGCCCTCTTTGCGCTTGGCCCCGTGATGGCTGCTAGCAGCTATATTTATTATTATTATTATTCTTCTTCCACCCAGAAGTCAATGGCAGCCCATAGAACCGTATGCAGGAAAATGATGAAATTTGGCACACACATAGAGGACAGTCCAATCATTGACCACACCAATTTTGGAGTCTCTACCTCAATCCCTCTAGCGCCACCAACTGTCCAAAGTTACACTTACATTTATGCTAATAACTCTTGAACCATAAGGGCTAGAAACAAAATTCCTTTGTCCACTGATTCCTTGGCTCAAGCCGATTCGATTGCACCCTATGACGTCATTTTCCGTCATGAAAAATGTTCCGCAATTTTGAATTTTATGAAAAACCTACTTTGTCGAACTCCTCCTAGGCCGTTTGTCTGATTTTCACAAAAATAGAACCACATCATCTCCAGACTATGGAGACAAAAAGTTATGAGAATCAAGTTGATTGGTCAAACCGATTTTGATAAACATGCGAAAGAGTTCGACGAATTTGCCGCAAAAATGAACTTGAGGCTATATCTCCGCAACGCATTTGCATATTCAGACCAAAATTGGTGTGTGTCATAGTAGTCATAATCTGAGGCGACCTGCAGAGTTTTGGCGCACTGCCCCCTAGTGGTCAGGAGATATAAAAAATTGACTTTTTTTCTTATAACTTCTGAACACTTTGGTCAAAAATCATAAAACTGGTCTCTTTAGATTCAGGGCATCATGCTGAGTCGTGCGATACCAAATTTTCTTATATCGGCCATTTTGGGCGTCGGCCATTTTGAAATTTGTCGTAAAATGCTATATTTTACAAACGCATTGGCGTATCATTACGAAACTCAGTATGTGTCTTTGGGACCTTGATTTGAACTTACACCAAAAGTTTCAGGGCAGCGCCACCTTGTGGTCAAAAGTTATAACACAATTTCCTAAAATGCTAATAACTTTTGATTACATTAAGCTATTTTAAAACAAATGATCTTAATATGTTCCTTGGGTCACACCGAGAACACAGATACCAAATTTGACATAGTTTGCCTAAATTTCATATCCGCCATGTTGTTTCATTCAAAAACCTACTTTTTCAAACTCCTCCTAGACCGTTTGTCCGATTTTCACCAAAATCGAATCGTATCATCTTCAGACTGTGCTGACAAAAAGTTATGGATTTCGTGTCGATAGACAAAACCGTTTTCGTATACCGCAATTACAAATTTGAGGTAGTGATGACAAAATGACTAATGCTTAATAACACATTAATACTAACACTTTATAACTCTTTATAACTCTTTAATACTAACACTTTATAACACTTTATTACAATTTGGACACAGAGCCAACTATTGGTCCAAAGTGATAAACTTTTAAATTAAAATACAGTGTCTGTATTAATGATTTTTCAGCCATTTAGCCTAAAATCTTTTAAAATGCATTTAGTTTATTACTGCCATTGGTCTTTTTCTGCCAGACACGTCAGCATGCCATTTAATGCCCTGTTTGTGCTTGGCCCCGTCATTGCTGCTTGCAGCTATATTTCTTATTATTATTCTTCTTCCACCCAGAAGTCAATGGCAGCCCATAGAACCGTAAGTGGGAAAATGATGAAATTTGGCACACACATAGAGGACAGTCCAATCATTGACCACACCAATTTTGGAGTCTCTAACTCCATCCCTCTAGCGCCACCAACTGTCCAAAGTTACACTTACATTTATGCTAATAACTCTTGAACCATAAGGGCTAGAAACAAAATTCCTTTGTCCACTGATTCCTTGGCTCAAGCTGATTCGATTGCACCCTATGACGTCATTTTCCGTCATGAAAATTTTTCCGCAATTTTGAATTTTATGAAAAACCTACTTTGTCGAACTCCTCCTAGGCCGTTTGTCTGATTTTCACAAAAATTGAACCACATCATCTCCAGACTATGGAGACAAAAAGTTATGAGAATCAAGTTGATTGGTCAAACCGTTTTTGATAAACATGCGAAAGAGTTCGACGAATTTGCCGCAAAAATGAACTTGAGGCTATATCTCCGCAACGCATTTGCATATTCAGACCAAAATTGGTGTGTGTCATAGTAGTCATAATCTGAGGCTACCTGCAGAGTTTTGGCGCACTGCCCCCTAGTGGTCAGGAGATATAAAAAATTGACTTTTTTGCTTATAACTTCTGAACACTTTGGTCAAAAATCATAAAACTGGTCTCTTTAGATTCAGGGCATCATGCTGAGTCGTGCGATACCAAATTTTCTTATATCGGCCATTTTGGGCGTCGGCCATTTTGAAATTTGTCGTAAAATGCTATATTTTACAAACGCATTGGCGTATCATTACGAAACTCAGTATGTGTCTTTGGGACCTTGATTTGAACCTACACCAAAAGTTTCGGGGCAGCGCCACCTTGTGGTCAAAAGTTATAACACAATTTCCAAAAATGCTAATAACTTTTGATTACATTAAGCTATTTTAAAACAAATGATCTTAATATGTTCCTTGGGTCACACCGAGAACACAGATACCAAATTTGACATAGTTTGCCTAAATTTCATATCCGCCATGTTGTTTCATTCAAAAACCTACTTTTTCAAACTCCTCCTAGACCCTTTGTCCGATTTTCACCAAAATCGAATCGTATCATCTTCAGACTGTGCTGACAAAAAGTTATGGATTTCGTGTCGATAGACAAAACCGTTTTCGTATACCGCAATTACAAATTTGAGGTAGTGATGACAAAATGACTTTAATGCTTTAAGTCAGTAATGTTTTGTCCAAATAACACCAAACTTTGCAGATTTCATTGTCACATTACTCGGAGCCAATTCTAACAATTTGGACACAGCGCCAACTATTGGTCCAAAGCGCTAAACTTTTCATTCAAATTACAGTGTCTGTATTAATGATTTTTCAGCCATTTAGCCTAAAATCATATTAAAATGCATTTAGTTGTTGATTACATCAATTGCTCTTATGCTGCCGGCCACGTCAATGCCCTGTTTGTGCTTGTTAGGGGCCAAGCACCGAAGGTGCGGAGGCACCTATTGTTTTTGTTCCGGTTCTTATTATTATTCTTCTTCCGTCTTCTTCTTCTTCCACCCAGAAGTCAATGGCAGCCCATAGAACCGTAAGTGGGAAAATGATGAAATTTGGCACACACATAGAGGACAGTCCAATCACTGACCATACCAATTTTGGAGTCTCTAACTCAATCCCTCTAGCGCCACCAACTGTCCAAAGTTGCACTCACGTTTACAATAATAACTTTTGAACCGTAAGGGCTAGAAACAAAATTCCTTTGTCCACTGATTCCTTGGCTCAAGACGATTCGATTGCACCCTATGACGTCATTTTCCGTCATGAAAGTTTTTCCGCAATTTTGAATTTTATGAAAAACCTACTTTGTCGAACTCCTCCTAGGCCGTTTGTCTGATTCTCACAAAAATTGAACCACATCATCTCCAGACTATGGAGACAAAAAGTTATGAGAATCAAGTTGATTGGTCAAACCGTTTTTGATAAACTTGCGAAAGAGTTTGACGAATTTGCCGCAAAAATGAACTTGAGGCTATATCTCCGCAACGCATTTGCATATTCAGACCAAAATTGGTGTGTGTCATAGTAGTCATAATCTGAGGCTACCTGCAGAGTTTTGGTGCACTGCCCCCTAGTGGTCAGGAGATATAAAAAATTGACTTTTTTGCTTATAACTTCTGAACACTTTGGTCAAAAATCATAAAACTGGTCTCTTTAGATTCAGGGCATCATGCTGAGTCGTGCGATACCAAATTTTCTTATATCGGCCATTTTGGGCGTCGGCCATTTTGAAATTTGTCGTAAAATGCTATATTTTACAAACGCATTGGCGTATCATTACGAAACTCAGTATGTGTCTTTGGGACCTTGATTTGAACCTACACCAAAAGTTTCGGGGCAGCGCCACCTTGTGGTCAAAAGTTATAACACAATTTCCAAAAATGCTAATAACTTTTGATTACATTAAGCTATTTTAAAACAAATGATCTTAATATGTTCCTTGGGTCACACCGAGAACACAGATACCAAATTTGACATAGTTTGCCTAAATTTCATATCCGCCATGTTGTTTCATTCAAAAACCTACTTTTTCAAACTCCTCCTAGACCCTTTGTCCGATTTTCACCAAAATCGAATCGTATCATCTTCAGACTGTGCTGACAAAAAGTTATGGATTTCGTGTCGATAGACAAAACCGTTTTCGTATACCGCAATTACAAATTTGAGGTAGTGATGACAAAATGACTTTAATGCTTTAAGTCAGTAATGTTTTGTCCAAATAACACCAAACTTTGCAGATTTCATTGTCACATTACTCGGACCCAATTCTAACAATTTGGACACAGCGCCAACTATTGGTCCAAAGCGCTAAACTTTTCATTCAAATTACAGTGTCTGTATTAATGATTTTTCAGCCATTTAGCCTAAAATCATATTAAAATGCATTTAGTTGTTGATTACATCAATTGCTCTTATGCTGCCGGCCACGTCAATGCCCTGTTTGTGCTTGTTATTATTATTAGGGGCCAAGCACCGAAGGTGCGGAGGCACCTATTGTGTTTGTTCCGGTTCTTTATTATTATTCCTCTTCTTCTTCTTCTTCCGCCATGGGAGTCTATGGCAAGCCATAGAACCGTATGCGGGAAAATGATGAAATTTGGCACACTGATCAAGGACAAGCCAATCATTGACCATAGCAAATTTGAAGTCTCTAACTCAATGTCTCTAGCGCCACCAACTGTCCAAAGTTGAACTCACGTTTACGTAAATAACTTTTGAACCGTATGTCCTAGAAACAAAATTCTTTCGTCCACTGATTCCTTGGCTCAAGACGATTCGATTGGACCCTATGACGTCATTTTCCGTCATGAAAAATTTTCCGCCATTTTGAATTTTATGAAAAACCTACTTTTTCGAACTCCTCATAGGCCGTTTGTCCGATTTTCACGAAAATTGAACCACATCATCTCCAGACCATGGGGACAAAAAGTTATATAAAGAAAGTTGATTCGTCAAACCGTTTACGAATACCTTGCGAAAGAATTCGACAAAATGGCCGCAGAAATGAAAGCGAGGCTATATCTCCGCAACGCATTAGCGTATTCTGACCAAACTTGGTGTGTGTTACATCAATCAAGGTCTGAGGCTACCTGCAGAGTTTTGGCACAGTGCCCCCTAGTGGTCAGGAGATATGAAAAAGTGAAATATTTGCTTATAACTTCTGAACGCTTTAGCCAAAAATCATAAAACTGGTCTCTTTAGATTCAGTGCATCATGCCGAGTCGTGTGATACCAAATTTTCCTATATCGGCCATTTTGAGTGTCGGCCATTTTGAATTTTGTCATAAATTGCTATATTTAATGAACACATTGGCGTATCGTTACGAAACTCGATATGTGTCTCTGGCACCTAGGCTTGATAAGACACAAAAAGTTTCGAGGCAGCACCACCTTGTGGTCAAAAGTTATAACCAAATTTACAAAAATGCTAATAACTTTTGAGTACATTGACCTATGGTAAAACAAATTGTCGTTATACGTTCCTTGGGTCAAGGCAAGAACACAGATACCAAATATGTCATAGTCGGCCAATCTTCCTGTCCGCCATGTTGTTTTTCTTTAAAAACCTACGTTTTCTAACTCCTCCCACACCGTTTGTCCAATTTTCACCAAAATTGAATCATAACATCTTCAGACCATGCTGACAAAAAGTTATTAAAATAAAGTTGATTCGTCTAACAGGTTTCGATAAAATTGCGAACGAATTTGACCAAATGGCCACCAAATAAAGCGAGGCTATATCTCCGCAATGCATTAGCGTATTCTGACCAAACTTTCTGTGTGTCATGTCAATCATGATCTGAGGCTACCTGCAGAGTGTTGGCGCTCTGCCCCCTAGTGGTCAGGAGATATGAAAAACTGACATTTTTGATTATAACTCCTGAACGCTTTGTCCAAAAATCATGAAACTGCTCTCTTTAGATTCAGTGTATTATTCCAAGTCCTGCGATACCAAATTTTCCCATATCGGCCATTTTCAGCGTCGGCTATTTAGAATTTTGTCATGAAATGCTATGCTTAACAAACACATGACTTTAAAGCTGTATGTCAGCAATGCTTTACCCTATTGACACCAAACTTTGCATGTGTCAATGTCACCTCACTCTGGATAAACCACGTGATTTGACATATCAGTTTGGTTACAGCGCTGCCTGTTGATCAAACGTGATAAACCGTTAAATCGAATTACTAAAGACCGTATTGATGATTTTTCAGCCATTTAGATTGAAGTCATATTGAAATGTCTTTAGATGCTTCCTGCCGTTGGTCTGATGCTGCCAGCCATGTCGGCATGACATTTAATGCCTTCTTTGTGCTTGGCCCCGTCATGGCTGCTTGCAGCTATATTTATTATTATTATTCTTCTTCTTCTTCCAACACAAGTCAATGGCAGCCCATAGAACCGTATGCAGGAAAATGATGAAATTTGGCACACACATAGAGGACAGTCCAATCATTGACCACACCAATTTTGGAGTCTCTACCTCAATCCCTCTAGCGCCACCAACTGTCCAAAGTTACACTTACATTTATGCTAATAACTCTTGAACCATAAGGGCTAGAAACAAAATTCCTTTGTCCACTGATTCCTTGGGTCAAGCCGATTCGATTGCACCCTATGACGTCATTTTCCGTCATGAAATTTTTTCCGCAATTTTGAATTTTATGAAAAACCTACTTTGTCGAACTCCTCCTAGGCCGTTTGGCCGATTCTCACAAAAATTGAACCACATCATCTCCAGACTATGGAGACAAAAAGTTATGAGAATCAAGTTGATTGGTCATTCCGTTTTTGATAAACTTGCGAAAGAGTTTGACGAATTTGCCGCAAAAATGAACTTGAGGCTATATCTCCGCAACGCATTTGCGTATTCAGACCAAAATTGGTGTGTGTCATAGTAGTCATAATCTGAGGCTACCTGCAGAGTTTTGGCGCACTGCCCCCTAGTGGTCAGGAGATATAAAAAATTGACTTTTTTGCTTATAACTTCTGAACACTTTGGTCAAAAATCATAAAACTGGTCTATTTAGATTCAGGGCATCATGCTGAGTCGTGCGATACCAAATTTTCTCATATCGGCCATTTTGGGCGTCGGCCATTTTGAAATTTGTCTTAAAATGCTATATTTTACAAACGCATTGGCGTATCATTACGAAACTCAGTATGTGTCTTTGGGACCTTGATTTGAACCTACACCAAAAGTTTCGGGGCAGCGCCACCTTGTGGTCAAAAGTTATAAAACAATTTCCTAAAATGCTAATAACTTTTGATTACATTAAGCTATTTTAAAACAAATTATCTTAATATGTTCCTTGGGTCACACCGAGAACACAGATACCAAATTTGACATAGTTTGCCTAAATTTCATATCCGCCATGTTGTTTCATTCAAAAACCTACTTTTTCAAACTCCTCCTAGACCGTTTGTCCGATTTTCACCAAAATCGAATCGTATCATCTTCAGACTGTGCTCACAAAAAGTTATGGATTTCGTGTCGATAGACAAAACCGTTTTCGTATACCGCAATTACAAATTTGAGGTAGTGATGACAAAATGACTTTAATGCTTTAAGTCAGTAATGTTTTGTCCAAATAACACCAAACTTTGCAGATTTCATTGTCACATTACTCGGACCCAATTCTAACAATTTGGACACAGCGCCAACTATTGGTCCAAAGCGCTAAACTTTTCATTCAAATTACAGTGTCTGTATTAATGATTTTTCAGCCATTTAGCCTAAAATCATATTAAAATGCATTTAGTTGTTGATTACTTCAATTGCTCTTATGCTGCCGGCCACGTCAATGCCCTGTTTGTGCTTGGCCCCGTCATTGCTGCTTGCAGCTATATTTATTATTATTCTTCTTCCACCCAGAAGTCAATGGCAGCCCATAGAACCGTAAGTGGGAAAATGATGAAATTTGGCACACACATAGAGGACAGTCCAATCATTGACCACACCAATTTTGTAGTCTCTACCTCAATCCCTCTAGCGCCACCAACTGTCCAAAGTTACACTTACATTTATGCTAATAACTCTTGAACCATAAGGGCTAGAAACAAAATTCCTTTGTCCACTGATTCCTTGGCTCAAGCCGATTCGATTGCACCCTATGACGTCATTTTCCGTCATGAAAATTTTTCCACAATTTTGAATTTTATGAAAAACCTACTTTGTCGAACTCCTCCTAGGCCGTTTGTCTGATTCTCACAAAAATTGAACCACATCATCTCCAGACTATGTAGACAAAAAGTTATGAGAATCAAGTTGATTGGTCATTCCGTTTTTGATAAACTTGCGAAAGAGTTCGACGAATTTGCCGCAAAAATGAACTTGAGGCTATATGTCCGCAACGCATTTGCGTATTCAGACCAAAATTGGTGTGTGTCATAGTAGTCATAATCTGAGGCTACCTGCAGAGTTTTGGCGCACTGCCCCCTAGTGGTCAGGAGATATAAAAAATTGACTTTTTTGCTCATAACTTCTGAACACTTTGGTCAAAAATCATAAAACTGGTCTCTTTAGATTCAGGGCATCATGCTGAGTCGTGCGATACCAAATTTTCTTATATCGGCCATTTTGGGCGTCGGCCATTTTGAAATTTGTCGTAAAATGCTATATTTTACAAACGCATTGGCGTATCATTACGAAACTCAGTATGTGTCTTTGGGACCTTGATTTGAACCTACACCAAAAGTTTCGGGGCAGCGCCACCTTGTGGTCAAAAGTTATAACACAATTTCCTAAAATGCTAATAACTTTTGATTACATTAAGCTATTTTAAAACAACTGATCTTATTATGTTCCTTGGGTCACGCCGAGAACACAGATACCAAATTTGACATAGTTTGCCTAAATTTCATGTCTGCCATTTTGTTTTCTTCAAAAACCTACTTTTTCTAACTCCTCCCAGACCGTTTGTCCGATTTTCACCAAAATTGAATCGTATCATCTTCAGACTGTGTTGACAAAAAGTTATGGATTTCGTGTCGATAGACAAAACCGTTTTCGTATACCGCAATTACAAATTTGAGGTAGTGATGACAAAATGACTTTAATGCTTTAAGTCAGTAATGTTTTGTCCAAATAAGACCAAACTTTGCAGATTTCATTGTCGCATTACTCGGACCCAATTCTAACAATTTGGACACAGCGCCAACTATTGGTCCAAAGCGATAAACTTTTCATTCAAATTACAGTGTCTGTATTAATGATTTTTCAGCCATTTAGCCTAAAATCATATTAAAATGCATTTAGTTGTTGATTACTTCAATTGCTCTTATGCTGCCGGCCACGTCAATGCCCTGTTTGTGCTTGGCCCCGTCATTGCTGCTTGCAGCTATATTTAGGGGCCAAGCACCAAAGGTGCGGAGGCACCTATTGTAATCGTTCTCGTTAGGGGCCAAGCACCGAAGGTGCGGAGGCACCTATTGTAATCGTTCTCGTTCTTATTATTATTATTATTCTTCTTCCACCCAGAAGTCAATGGCAGCCCATAGAACCGTAAGTGGGAAAATGATGAAATTTGGCACACACATAGAGGACAGTCCAATCATTGACCACACCAATTTTGGAGTCTCTACCTCAATCCCTCTAGCGCCACCAACTGTCCAAAGTTACACTTACATTTATGCTAATAACTTTTGAACCATAAGGGCTAGAAACAAAATTCCTTTGTCCACTGATTCCTTGGCTCAAGCCGATTCGATTGCACCCTATGACGTCATTTTCCGTCATGAAAATTTTTCCGCAATTTTGAATTTTATGAAAAACCTACTTTGTCGAACTCCTCCTAGGCCGTTTGTCTGATTCTCACAAAAATTGAACCACATCATCTCCAGACTATGGAGACAAAAAGTTATGAGAATCAAGTTGATTGGTCATTCTGTTTTTGATAAACTTGCGAAAGAGTTTGACGAATTTGCCGCAAAAATGAACTTGTGGCTATATCTCCGCAACGCATTTGCGTATTCAGACCAAAATTGGTGTGTGTCATAGTAGTCATAATCTGAGGCTACCTGCAGAGTTTTGGCGCACTGCCCCCTAGTGGTCAGGAGATATAAAAAATTGACTTTTTTGCTTATAACTTCTGAACACTTTGGTCAAAAATCATAAAACTGGTCTCTTTAGATTCAGGGCATCATGCTGAGTCATGCGATACCAAATTTTCTCATATCGGCCATTTTGGGTGTCGGCCATTTTGAAATTTGTCGTAAAATGCTATATTTTACAAACGCATTGGCGTATCATTACGAAACTTAATATGTGTCTTTGGGACCTTGATTTGCATCTACATCAAAAGTTTCGGGGCAGCGCCACCTTGTGGTCAAAAGTTATAACAAAATTTCCAAAAATGCAAATAACTTTTGATTACATTAAGCTATTTTAAAACAAATGATCTTATTATGTTCCTTGGGTCACACCGAGAACACAGATACAAAATTTGACATAGTTTGCCTCAATTTCCTGTCCGCCATGTTGTTTTCTTTAAAAACCTACTTTTTCTAACTCCTCCGAGACCGTTTGTCCGATTTTCACCAAAATTGAATCGTATCATCTTCAGACTATGTTGAAAAAAAGTTATGGATTTCGTGTCAATAGACAAAACCGTTTTTGTATACCGCAATCACAAATTTGAGGTAGTGATGACAAAATGACTTTAATGCTCTATGTCAGTAATGTTTTGTCCAAATAACACCAAACTTTGCACATTTCATTGTGACATTACTCGGACCACATTCTAACAATTTGGACACAGCGCCATCTATTGGTCCAAAGCGATAAACTATTAAATCAAATTACAGTGTCTGTATTAATGATTTTTCAGCCATTTAGCCTAAAATCATATTAAAATGCATTTAGTTGTTGACTACTTCAATTGCTCTTATGCTGCCGGCCACGTCAATGCCCTGTTTGTGCTTGGCCCCGTCATTGCTGCTTGCAGCTATATTTCTTATTATTATTATTCTTCTTCCACCCAGAAGTCAATGGCAGCCCATAGAACCGTAAGTGGGAAAATGATGAAATTTGGCACACACATAGAGGACAGTCCAGTCATTGACCACACCAATTTTGGAGTCTCTACCTCAACCCCTCTAGCGCCACCAACTGTCCAAAGTTACACTTACATTTATGCTAATAACTCTTGAACCATAAGGGCTAGAAACAAAATTCCTTTGTCCACTGATTCCTTGGCTCAAGCCGATTCGATTGCACCCTATGACGTCATTTTCCGTCATGAAAATTTTTCCGCAATTTTGAATTTTATGAAAAACAAACTTTTTCGAACTCCTCCTAGGCCGTTGGTCCGATTTTCACGAAAATTGAACCACATCATCTCCAGACTATGAAGACAAAAAGTTATGAGAATCAAGTTGATTGGTCATTCCGTTTTTGATAAACTTGCGAAAGAGTTCGACGAATTTGCCGCAAAAATGAACTTGAGGCTATATGTCCGCAACGCATTTGCGTATTCAGACCAAAATTGGTGTGTGTCATAGTAGTCATAATCTGAGGCTACCTGCAGAGTTTTGGCGCACTGCCCCCTAGTGGTCAGGAGATATAAAAAATTGACTTTTTTGCTCATAACTTCTGAACACTTTGGTCAAAAATCATAAAACTGGTCTCTTTAGATTCAGGGCATCATGCTGAGTCGTGCGATACCAAATTTTCTTATATCGGCCATCTTGGGTGTCGGCCATTTTGAAATTTGTCGTAAAATGCTATATTTAACAAACGCATTGGCGTATCATTACGAAACTCAGTATGTGTCTTTGGGACCTTGATTTGAACCTACACCAAAAGTTTCGGGGCAGCGCCACCTTGTGGTCAAAAGTTATAACACAATTTCCTAAAATGCTAATAACTTTTGATTACATTAAGCTATTTTAAAACAAATGATCTTAATATGTTCCTTGGGTCACACCGAGAACACAGATACCAAATTTGACATAGTTTGCCTAAATTTCATATCCGCCATGTTGTTTCATTCAAAAACCTACTTTTTCAAACTCCTCCTAGACCGTTTGTCCGATTTTCACCAAAATCGAATCGTATCATCTTCAGACTGTGCTGACAAAAAGTTATGGATTTCGTGTCGATAGACAAAACCGTTTTCGTATACCGCAATTACAAATTTGAGGTAGTGATGACAAAATGACTTTAATGCTTTAAGTCAGTAATGTTTTGTCCAAATAACACCAAACTTTGCAGATTTCATTGTCACATTACTCGGACCCAATTCTAACAATTTGGACACAGCGCCAACTATTGGTCCAAAGCGCTAAACTTTTCATTCAAATTACAGTGTCTGTATTAATGATTTTTCAGCCATTTAGCCTAAAATCATATTTAAATGCATTTAGTTGTTGATTACTTCAATTGCTCTTATGCTGCCGGCCACGTCAATGCCCTGTTTGTGCTTGGCCCCGTCATTGCTGCTTGTTATTATTAGGGGCCAAGCACCGAAGGTGCGGAGGCACCTATTGTTTTTGTTCCGGTTCTTATTATTATTATTATTATTATTCTTTTTCTTCTGCCATTGAAGTCTATGACAGCCCATAGAACCGTAAGCGGGAAAATGAAAAAAAGTTGGCACACTCATAAAGGACAGTCCAATCATTGACCATAGCAAAATTGAAGTATCTAACTCAATCTCTATAGCGCCACCAACTCTCCAAAGTTGCACTCACGTTTACGTAAATAACTTTTGAACCGTATGTCCTAGAAACAAAATTCTTTTGTCCACTGATTCCTTGGCTCAAGACGATTCGATTGCACCCTATGACGTCATTTTCCGTCATGAAAATTTTCCCGCCATTTTGAATTTTATGAAAAACCTACTTTTTCGAACTCCTCCTAGGCCGTTCGTCCGATTTTCACGAAAATTGAATCACATCATCTCCAGACCATGTGGACAAAACGGTATATAAAGAAAGTTGATTCGTCAAACCGTTTACGAATAACTCGCGAAAGAATCCGAGGTAAAAGTCGCCAAAATGAAATTGAGGCTTTATCTCCGCAATGCATTAGCCTTTTCTGACCAAACTAGGTGTGTGTTATGTCAATCATGGTCTGAGACTACCTGCAGAGTTTTGGTGCTGTGACCTCTAGTGGTCCGGAGATATGAAAAAGTTAAATATTTGCTTATAACTTCTGAACGCTTTGACCAAAAATAATAAAACTGGTCTCTTTAGATTCAGTGCATCATGCCAAGTCGTGCAATACCAAATTTTCCCATATCGGCCATTTTGAGCGTCGGCCATTTTGAATATTGTCATAAATTGCTATATTTAACAAAGATATTGGCGTATTGTTACGAAACTCAATATGTGTCTTCGGCACCTAACCTTGATATGACTCAAAAAGTTTTGAGGCAGCACCACCTTGTGGTCAAAAGTTATAACCAAATTTACAAATATGCTAATAACTTTTGAGTACGTTAACCTATGGTAAAACAAATTATCTTTATACGTTCCTTGGGTCAAACCGAGAACACAGATAACAAATTTTTCATAGTCGGCCAAACTTCCTGTCCACCATGTTGTTTTTCTTTAAAAACCTACTTTTTCGAACTCCTCCCAGACCGTTTGTCCAATTTTCACCAAAATTAAACCACATCATCTCCAGACCATCATGACAAAAAGTTATCCAAAGAAAGTTGATATGTCAAACCGTTTACGAATAACTCGCGAAAGAATCCGACATAATGGTCGCAAAAATGAAATTGAGGCTTTATCTCCGCAACGCATTAGCGTTTTCTGACCAAACTAGGTGTGTGTTATGTCAACCATGGTCTGAGGCTACCTGCAGAGTTTTGGCGCTCTGCCCCTTAGTGGTCAGGAGATATTAAAAGACTGACATTTTTGATTATAACTCCTGAACGCTTTGTCTAAAAATCATGAAACTGCTGTCTTTAGATCCAGTGGCTCATGTCGAGTCCTGTGATACCAAATTTTCCCATATCGGCCATTTTGAGCGTCTGCCATTTAGATTTTTCTTATAAGATGCTATGTTTAACAAACACATGACTTTAGTGCTCTGTCAGCAAGAGGTTTACCCAATTGAAAGCAAACTTTGCATGTGTCAATGTCACCACACTCTCAATGTACCACATGAATTGACACTACAATTTGGTTACAGCGCTGCCTGTTGGTTGAATGTGATAAACCATTAAATCGAATTACTAAAGACCGTATTGTTGATTTTTCAGCCATTTAGACTTAAGTCATATTGAAATGTCTTTAGATTCTTACTGCCGTTGGTCTGATGATGCCAGCCATGTCGGCATGACATTTAATGCCCTCCTTGCGCTTGGCCCCGTGATGGCTGCTAGCAGCTATATTTATTATTATTCTTCTTCCACCCAGAAGTCAATGGCAGCCCATAGAACCATAAGTGGGAAAATGATGAAATTTGGCACACACATAGAGGACAGTCCAATCATTAACCACACCAATTTTGGAGTCTCTACCTCAATCCCTCTAGCGCCACCAACTGTCCAAAGTTACACTTACATTTATGCTAATAACTCTTGAACCATAAGGGCTAGAAACAAAATTCTTTTGTCCACTGATTCTTTGGCTCATGCTGATTCGATTGCACCCTATGACGTCATTTTCCGTCATGAAAATTTTTCCGCAATTTTGAATTTTATGAAAAACCTACTTTGTCAAACTCCTCCTAGGCCGTTTGTCTGATTCTCACAAAAATTTAACCACATCATCTCCAGACTATGGAGACAAAAAGTTATGAGAATCAAGTTGATTGGTAATTCCGTTTTTGATAAACTTGCGAAAGAGTTCGACGAATTTGCCGCAAAAATGAACTTGAGGCTATATCTCCGCAACGCATTTGCGCATTCAGACCAAAATTGGTGTGTGTCATAGTAGTCATAATCTGAGGCTACCTGCAGAGTTTTGGCGCACTGCCCCCTAGTGGTCAGGAGATATAAAAAATTGACTTTTTTGCTTATAACTTCTGAACACTTTGCTCAAAAATCATAAAACTGCTCTCTTTAGATTCAGGGCATCATGCTGAGTCATGCGATACCAAATTTTCTTATATCGGCCATTTTGGATGTCGGCCATTTTGAAATTTGTCGTAAAATGCTATATTTTACAAACGCATTGGCGTATCATTACGAAACTCAATATGTGTCTTTGGGACCTTGATTTGAATCTACACCAAAAGTTTCGGGGCAGCGCCACCTTGTGGTCAAAAGTTATAACAAAATTTACAAAAATGCTAATAACTTTTGATTACATTAAGCTATTTTAAAAGAAATGATCTTATTATGTTCCTTGGGTCACGCCGAGAACACAGATACCAAATTTGACATAGTTTGCCTAAATTTCCTGTCCGCCATGTTGTTTTCTTCAAAAACCTACTTTTTCTAACTCCTCCCAGACCGTTTGTCCGATTTTCACCAAAATCAAATCGTATCATCTTCAGACAGTGTTGACAAAAAGTTATGGATTTCGTGTCAATAGACAAAACCGTTTTCGTATACCACAATTACAAATTTGAGGTTGTGATGACAAAATGACTAATGCTTAATAACACATTAATACTAACACTTTATAACTCTTTATAACTCTTTAATACTAACACTTTATAACACTTTATGACAATTTGGACACAGAGCCAACTATTGGTCCAAAGTGATAAACTTTTAAATCAAAATACAGTGTCTGTATTAATGATTTTTCAGCCATTTAGCCTAAAATCTTTTAAAATGCATTTAGTTTATTACTGCCATTGGTCTTTTTCTGCCAGCCACGTCAGCATGCCATTTAATGCCCTGTTTGTGCTTGGCCCCGTCATTGCTGCTTGTTAGGGGCCAAGCACCGAAGGTGCGGAGGCACCTATTGTAATCGTTCTCGTTCTTATTATTAGGGGCCAAGCACCGAAGGTGCGGAGGCACCTATTGTAATCGTTCTCGTTCTTATTATTATTATTCTTCTTCCACCCAGAAGTCAATGGCAGCCCATAGAACCGTAAGTGGGAAAATGATGAAATTTGGCACACACATAGAGGACAGTCCAGTCATTGACCACACCAATTTTGGAGTCTCTACCTCAACCCCTCTAGCGCCACCAACTGTCCAAAGTTACACTTACATTTATGCTAATAACTCTTGAACCATAAGGGCTAGAAACAAAATTCCTTTGTCCACTGATTCCTTGGCTCAAGCCGATTCGATTGCACCCTATGACGTCATTTTCCGTCATGAAAATTTTTCCGCAATTTTGAATTTTATGAAAAACAAACTTTTTCGAACTCCTCCTAGGCCGTTGGTCCGATTTTCACGAAAATTGAACCACATCATCTCCAGACTATGAAGACAAAAAGTTATGAGAATCAAGTTGATTGGTCATTCCGTTTTTGATAAACTTGCGAAAGAGTTCGACGAATTTGCCGCAAAAATGAACTTGAGGCTATATCTCCGCAACGCATTTGCGTATTCAGACCAAAATTGGTGTGTGTCATAGTAGTCATAATCTGAGGCTACCTGCAGAGTTTTGGCGCACTGCCCCCTAGTGGTCAGGAGATATAAAAAATTGACTTTTTTGCTCATAACTTCTGAACACTTTGGTCAAAAATCATAAAACTGGTCTCTTTAGATTCAGGGCATCATGCTGAGTCGTGCGATACCAAATTTTCTTATATCGGCCATCTTGGGTGTCGGCCATTTTGAAATTTGTCGTAAAATGCTATATTTAACAAACGCATTGGCGTATCATTACGAAACTCAGTATGTGTCTTTGGGACCTTGATTTGAACCTACACCAAAAGTTTCGGGGCAGCGCCACCTTGTGGTCAAAAGTTATAACACAATTTCCTAAAATGCTAATAACTTTTGATTACATTAAGCTATTTTAAAACAAATGATCTTAATATGTTCCTTGGGTCACACCGAGAACACAGATACCAAATTTGACATAGTTTGCCTAAATTTCATATCCGCCATGTTGTTTCATTCAAAAACCTACTTTTTCAAACTCCTCCTAGACCGTTTGTCCGATTTTCACCAAAATCGAATCGTATCATCTTCAGACTGTGCTGACAAAAAGTTATGGATTTCGTGTCGATAGACAAAACCGTTTTCGTATACCGCAATTACAAATTTGAGGTAGTGATGACAAAATGACTATAATGCTTTAAGTCAGTAATGTTTTGTCCAAATAACACCAAACTTTGCAGATTTCATTGTCACATTACTCGGACCCAATTCTAACAATTTGGACACAGCGCCAACTATTGGTCCAAAGCGCTAAACTTTTCATTCAAATTACAGTGTCTGTATTAATGATTTTTCAGCCATTTAGCCTAAAATCATATTTAAATGCATTTAGTTGTTGATTACTTCAATTGCTCTTATGCTGCCGGCCACGTCAATGCCCTGTTTGTGCTTGGCCCCGTCATTGCTGCTTGCAGCTATTTAGGGGCCAAGCACCGAAGGTGCGGAGGCACCTATTGTAATCGTTCTCGTTCTTATTAGGGGCCAAGCACCGAAGGTGCGGAGGCACCTATTGTAATCGTTCTCGTTCTTATTATTATTATTCTTCTTCCACCCAGAAGTCAATGGCAGCCCATAGAACCGTAAGTGGGAAAATGATGAAATTTGGCACACTCATAAAGGACAGTCCACTCATTTACCACACCAATTTTGGAGTCTCTAACTCCATCCCTCTAGCGCCACCAACTGTCCAAAGTTACACTTACATTTATTCTAATAACTCTTGAACCATAAGGGCTAGAAACAAAATTCTTTTGTACACTGATTCCTTGGCTCAAGACGATTCGATTGCACCCTATGACGTCATTTTCCGTCATGAAAATTTCTTCGCAATTTTGAATTTTATGAAAAACATACTTTGTCGAACTCCTCCTAGGATCTTTGTCCGATTTTTACGAAAATTGAACCACATCATCTCCACACTATCTAGACAAAAACTTATGAGAATCAAGTTGATTGGTCAAACCGTTTACGAATAATTTGCGAAAGATTTTGACGAATTTGCCGCAAAAATGAACTTGAGGCTATATCTCCGCAACGCATTTGCATATTCTGACCAAAATTGGTGGGTGTCATAGTAGTCATGATCTGAGGCTACCTGCAGAGTTTTGGCGCACTGCCCCCTAGTGGTCAGGAGATATAAAAAATTAACTTTTTTGCTTATAACTTCTGAACACTTTGGTCAAAAATCATAAAACTGGTCTCTTTAGATTCAGGGCATCATGCTGAGTCATGCGATACCAAATTTTCTCATATCGGCCATTTTGGGTGTCGGCCATTTTGAAATTTGTCGTAAAATGCTATATTTTACAAACGCATTGGCGTATCATTACGAAACTCAGTATGTGTCTTTTGGACCTTGATTGGACACTACACCAAAAGTTTTGGGGCAGCGCCACCTTGTGGTCAAAATTTATAACAAAATTTACAAATATGCTAATAACTTTTGATTACATTAAGCTATTTTAAAACAAATGATCTTAATATGTTCCTTGGGTCACGCCGAGAACACAGATATCAAATTTGACATAGTTTGCCTAAATTTCATATCCGCCATGTTGTTTTCTTCAAAAACCTACTTTTTCTAACTACTCCCAGACCCTTTGTCCGATTTTCACCAAAATTGAATCATATCATCTTCAGACTGTGCTGACAAAAAGTTATGGATTTCGTGTCGATAGACAAAACCGTTCTCGTATAGCGCAATTACAAATTTGAGGTAGTGATGACAACATGACTTTAATGCTTTACAACATATTAATACTAACACTTTATAACACTTTAATACTTTATAACAATTTGGACACAGCGCCATCTATTGGTCCAAAGCGATAAACTTTTCAATCAAATTAAAGTGTCTGTATTAATGATTTTTCAGCCATTTAGCCTAAAATCATTTTAAAATGCATTTAGTTGTTGATTACTGCAATTGGTCTGATGCTGCCTGCCACGTCAATGCCCTGTTTGTGCTTGGCCCCGTCATTGCTGCTTGCAGCTATATTTATTCTTCTTCTTCTTCCAACACAAGTCAATGGCAGCCCATAGAACCGTATGCAGGAAAATGATGAAATTTGGCACACACATAGAGGACAGTCCAATCATTGACCACACCAATTTTGGAGTCTCTACCTCAATCCCTCTAGCGCCACCAACTGTCCAAAGTTACACTTACATTTATGCTAATAACTCTTGAACCATAAGGGCTAGAAACAAAATTCCTTTGTCCACTGATTCCTTGGCTCAAGCCGATTCGATTGCACCCTATGACGAAAAAATGTTCCGCAATTTTGAATTTTATGAAAAACCTACTTTGTCGAACTCCTCCTAGGCCGTTTGTCTGATTTTCACAAAAATTGAACCACATCATCTCCAGACTATGGAGACAAAAAGTTATGAGAATCAAGTTGATTGGTCAAACCGTTTTTGATAAACATGCGAAAGAGTTCGACGAATTTGCCGCAAAAATGAACTTGAGGCTATATCTCCGCAACGCATTTGCATATTCAGACCAAAATTGGTGTGTGTCATAGTAGTCATAATCTGAGGCGACCTGCAGAGTTTTGGCGCACTGCCCCCTAGTGGTCAGGAGATATAAAAAATTGACTTTTTTGCTTATAACTTCTGAACACTTTGGTCAAAAATCATAAAACTGGTCTCTTTAGATTCAGGGCATCATGCTGAGTCGTGCGATACCAAATTTTCTTATATCGGCCATTTTGGGCGTCGGCCATTTTGAAATTTGTCGTAAAATGCTATATTTTACAAACGCATTGGCGTATCATTACGAAACTCAGTATGTGTCTTTGGGACCTTGATTTGAACCTACACCAAAAGTTTCAGGGCAGCGCCACCTCGTGGTCAAAAGTTATAACACAATTTCCTAAAATGCTAATAACTTTTGATTACATTAAGCTATTTTAAAACAAATGATTTTAATATGTTCCTTGGGTCACACCGAGAACACAGATACCAAATTTGACATAGTTTGCCTAAATTTCATATCCGCCATGTTGTTTTATTCAAAAACCTACTTTTTCAAACTCCTCCTAGACCGTTTGTCCGATTTTCACCAAAATCGAATTGTATCATCTTCAGACTGTGCTGACAAAAAGTTATGGATTTCGTGTCGATAGACAAAACCGTTTTTGTATACCGCAATTACAAATTTGAGGTAGTGATGACAAAATTACTTTAATGCTTTAAGTCAGTAATGTTTTGTCCAAATAACACCAAACTTTGCAGATTTCATTGTCACATTACTCGGACCCAATTCTAACAATTTGGACACAGCGCCAACTATTGGTCCAAAGCGCTAAACTTTTCATTCAAATTACAGTGTCTGTATTAATGATTTTTCAGCCATTTAGCCTAAAATCATATTAAAATGCATTTAGTTGTTGATTACTTCAATTGCTCTTATGCTGCCGGCCACGTCAATGCCCTGTTTGTGCTTGGCCCCGTCATTGCTGCTTGCAGCTATATTTAGGGGCCAAGCACCGAAGGTGCGGAGGCACCTATTGTTTTTGTTCCGGTTCTTATTATTATTATTATTAGGGGCCAAGCACCGAAGGTGCGGAGGCACCTATTGTTTTTGTTCCGGTTCTTATTAGGGGCCAAGCACCGAAGGTGCGGAGGCACCTATTGTAATCGTTCTCGTTCTTATTATTATTCTTCTTCCACCCAGAAGTCAATGGCAGCCCATAGAACCGTATGCAGGAAAATGATGAAATTTGGCACACACATAGAGGACAGTCCAATCATTGACCACACCAATTTTGGAGTCTCTACCTCAATCCCTCTAGCGCCACCAACTGTCCAAAGTTACACTTACATTTATGCTAATAACTCTTGAACCATAAGGGCTAGAAACAAAATTCCTTTGTCCACTGATTCCTTGGCTCAAGCCGATTCGATTGCACCCTATGACGTCATTTTCCGTCATGAAAATTTTTCCGCAATTTTGAATTTTATGAAAAACCTACTTTGTCAAACTCCTCCTAGGCCGTTTGTCTGATTCTCACAAAAATTGAACCACATCATCTCCAGACTATGGAGACAAAAAGTTATGAGAATCAAGTTGATTGGTCATTCCGTTTTTGAAAAACTTGCGAAAGAGTTCGACGAATTTGCCGCAAAAATGAACTTGAGGCTATATCTCCGCAACGCATTTGCGTATTCAGACCAAAATTGGTGTGTGTCATAGTAGTCATAATCTGAGGCTACCTGCAGAGTTTTGGCGCACTGCCCCCTAGTGGTCAGGAGATATAAAAAATTGACTTTTTTGCTTATAACTTCTGAACACTTTGGTCAAAAATCATAAAACTGCTCTCTTTAAATTCAGGGCATCATGCTGAGTCGTGCGATACCAAATTTTCTTATATCGGCCATTTTGGGCGTCGGCCATTTTGAAATTTGTCGTAAAATGCTATATTTTACAAACGCATTGGCGTATCATTACGAAACTCAGTATGTGTCTTTGGGACCTTGATTTGAACCTACACCAAAAGTTTCGGGGCAGCGCCACCTTGTGGTCAAAAGTTATAACACAATTTCCTAAAATGCTAATAACTTTTGATTACATTAAGCTATTTTAAAACAAATGATCTTAATATGTTCCTTGGGTCACACCGAGAACACAGATACCAAATTTGACATAGTTTGCCTAAATTTCATATCCGCCATGTTGTTTTATTCAAAAACCTACTTTTTCAAACTCCTCCTAGACCGTTTGTCCGATTTTCACCAAAATCGAATTGTATCATCTTCAGACTGTGCTGACAAAAAGTTATGGATTTCGTGTCGATAGACAAAACCGTTTTCGTATACCGCAATTACAAATTTGAGGTAGTGATGACAAAATTACTTTAATGCTTTAAGTCAGTAATGTTTTGTCCAAATAACACCAAACTTTGCAGATTTCATTGTCACATTACTCGGACCCAATTCTAACAATTTGGACACAGCGCCAACTATTGGTCCAAAGCGCTAAACTTTTCATTCAAATTACAGTGTCTGTATTAATGATTTTTCAGCCATTTAGCCTAAAATCATATTAAAATGCATTTAGTTGTTGATTACTTCAATTGCTCTTATGCTGCCGGCCACGTCAATGCCCTGTTTGTGCTTGGCCCCGTCATTGCTGCTTGCAGCTATATTTATTATTATTATTCTTCTTCCACCCAGAAGTCAATGGCAGCCCATAGAACCGTAAGTGGGAAAATGATGAAATTTGGCACACTCATAGAGGACAGTCCAATCATTGACCACACCAATTTTGGAGTCTCTACCTCAATCCCTCTAGCGCCACCAACTGTCCAAAGTTACACTTACATTTATGCTAATAACTCTTGAACCATAAGGGCTAGAAACAAAATTCTTTTGTCCACTGATTCCTTGGCTCAAGCCGATTCGATTGCACCCTATGACGTCATTTTCCGTCATGAAAATTTTTCCGCAATTTTGAATTTTATGAAAAACCTACTTTGTCGAACTCCTCCTAGGCCGTTTGTCTGATTCTCACAAAAATTTAACCACATCATCTCCAGACGATGGAGACAAAAAGTTATGAGAATCAAGTTGATTGGTCATTCCGTTTTTGATAAACTTGCGAAAGAGTTCGACGAATTTGCCGCAAAAATGAACTTGAGGCTATATCTCCGCAACGCATTTGCGTATTCAGACCAAAATTCGTGTGTGTCATAGTAGTCATAATATGAGGCTACCTGCAGAGTTTTGGCGCACTGCCCCCTAGTGGTCAGGAGATATAAAAAATTGACTTTTTTGCTTATAACTTCTGAACACTTTGGTCAAAAATCATAAAACTGCTCTCTTTAGATTCAGGGCATCATGCTGAGTCATGCGATACCACATTTTCTTATATCGGCCATTTTGGGCGTCGGCCATTTTGAAATTTGTCATAAAATGTTATATTTAACAAACGCATTGGCATATCATTACGAAACTTAGTATGTGGCTTTGGGACCTTGATTTGACTCTACACCAAAAGTTTTGGGGCAGCGCCACCTTGTGGTCAAAAGTTATAACAACATTTACAAAAATGCTAATAACTTTTGATTACATTAAGCTATTTTAAAACAAATTGTCTCAATATGTTCCTTGGGTCATGCCGAGAACACAGATACCAAATTTGATATATTTAGCCTAAACTTCCTGTCCGCCATGTTGTTTCATTCAAAAACCTACTTTTTCGAACTCCTCCCAGACCGTTTGTCCGATTTTCACCAAAATTGAATCGTATCATCTTCAGACTGTGCTGACAAAAAGTTATGGATTTCGTGTCGATAGACAAAACCGTTTTCGTATACCGCAATTACAAATTTGAGGTAGTGATGACAAAATGACTAATGCTTAATAACACATTAATACTAACACTTTATAACTCTTTATAACTCTTTAATACTAAAACTTTATAACACTTTATGACAATTTGGACACAGAGCCAACTATTGGTCCAAAGTGATAAACTTTTAAATCAAAATACAGTGTCTGTATTAATGATTTTGCCTAAAATCTTTTAAAATGCATTTAGTTTATTACTGCCATTGGTCTTTTGCTGCCAGCCACGTCAGCATGCCATTTAATGCCCTGTTTGTGCTTGGCCCCGTCATTGCTGCTTGCAGCTATATTTAGGGGCCAAGCACCGAAGGTGCGGAGGCACCTATTGTTTTTGTTCCGGTTCTTATTATTAGGGGTTCAAACGCGAAGCGTTGAAAACCTATTGTAATTGTTAGGATTTTTATTATTATTATTAGGGGTTCAAACGCGAAGCGTTGAAAACCTATTGTAATTGTTAGGATTTTTATTATTATTATTATTATTATTAGGGGTTCAAACGCGAAGCGTTGAAAACCTATTGTAATTGTTAGGATTTTTATTATTATTAGGGGTTCAAACGCGAAGCGTTGAAAACCTATTGTAATTGTTAGGATTTTTATTATTATTATTATTATTATTATTATTATTCTTCTGCCGTAATGCGTCTTGTGCAGACCGAACCGTAAGGTCTGGAGACTTGAAACTTTGTCAGATGGTAGGTCTCAATTTGGGGAGAACGTATCAAAATATGACGCAAATCGGGCTATAGGTGGCGCTACAGCGACTACAAACGCGTACATGTTCATAACTCGTAAACCGTTTGTCGTACACTCAAGTGTCTTATATCTCTGGAATCCTTGGCTCAAGACTTAAAAAATGTATATCTCCGATTTCATTTCCGCCTATAAAAATTTTCCGCCATTTTGAATTTTCTGAAAAAAAAAGTTTTCGAACTCCTCATAGACCGTTTGTCCAAATAACGCGAAACTTCACACATATCATCTAGAGACTCTCATGACCAAAAGTTATTCAAATAATTTTGATCGGTGATTCACGCTTGCAACAACACGCTAAAACGTTCGCATAAGGCGGAGACACTTTTGCTAAAATCGTAATAGCTCTGGAACGCAAAGAGATAATCTCACCAAACTTCACATAGTCATGTATAAGCTCAATTTGTGGTCACACCAAAAAAACTGCGATGATTGACCACTTGGTGGCGCTATATTGCGAAAAAAACACTCAATCACCTGTACAGGGTCACATGTTAGTCCAATTGACCTGAGACTTGTCATGCACGGTCTTTGTCCAAGGGTCCATGATGGTCTATGAGGACATTGGTGTATCTCAAAAAACATGACCGTCATCGGCCAATGAACTTTGAGCATCAATTAGACTAGCTTAACGAAGGTCGATCGGAACGAAACTCGATGGGCGAGTTTGACTCAGGGCCCTAGTGGTCTGTCAGAATTTTGAAGAAAATCGGTCACTAGTTGGCGCTAACGAGTTTTTTGCGTCTCTACTCACGTGGTGTTTCACGCATCCACAAAATATTGATATCATCTGATAGATCTCCTCATACTGAACAACTTTGCCTCAAGAACCACTGCTGTCAATCAAATTGTTTGCGAAATATTGGAGATTTTTGAAATTTCAAATTTTTCGAACTCGTCATAGCCCGTCAATCTCACTGGCTTGAAAATTCACACGCATCATCTAGGGACACTCAAGGCAAAAAGTTGTCAAAGGATTTTTGATTAGTTAAACCGTTCAGCAGATACAATTTTTCATATATTTGTGATTTGTCCTATTGTGATTAAAATGTCTATATATCATGTCCAAAAACAAGAAACTTCACAAAACTGTGTAAATGTTAAGAACAAGACATTATGAAGAAACTTGTGAGGTTTCATGTATTTCTGATGCTCGTACGGCTCACAATAAATTATAAACTTTCTATATTTTGAAATCTTAGAAAAGCTGTCATACTAGTTTTGTCCACAAGAGAAATGTCACAGATCTGTGAACATGTTGAGAACAAGTCATTTTGAAGAAATGTGTCAGGTCTCATGTATTTCTGATGCTCATAGGGCTCACAATAAATTACAAACGATGTACATTTTAAAATCTTAGAAAAGCTGTAATACTACTTTTGTCCACAAGAGGCACCATCAGGCCATACTGAAAAAAATTTGTAACATGTCTATATATCATTTACACAAACTAGAAACTTCATGAAGCTCTGTTTATGTGGAAAACAAGTCAGATTGACATAGACCGACATAAACCGACATAACTGTTCATATGTTCAGTTCACAATGTCAATATCATTTGATCTTCTCATTCTGAACATCTTTGAAAGATGTCTATACATTGTTTGTACAGAGTAGAAACTTCACAGAACTGTGCACATTAGGAGAACTAGTCAGATTGACCACAAACCGTCTTGACAGCTCAGATGGTCTTGCGACGTTTGAACCCCGGTCATTGCTGCTTGCAGCTATATTTATTATTATTATTATTATTCTTCTGCCGTAATGCGTCTCGTGCAGACCAAACCGTAAGGTCTAGAGACTTGAAAGTTGGTCAGATGGTAGGTCTCAATTTGGGGAGAACGTATCAAAATATGACGCAAATCGGGCAATAGGTGGCGCTACAGCGACTACAAACGCGTACACGCTCGTAACTCGTAAACCGTTTGTCGTACACTCAAGTGTCTTATATCTCTGGAATCCTTGGCTCAAGACTTAGAAAATGTATATCTCCGATTTCATTTCCGCCTATAAAAATTTTCCGCCATTTTGAATTTTCTGAAAAAAACTTTTTTCGAACTCCTCATAGGCCGTTTGTCCAAATCACGCAAAATTTCACACGCATCATCTAGAGACTCTCATGACCAAAAGTTGTCAAAGGAATTTTGATCGGTGATTCACGCTTGCAACAAGACAATAAAACGTTCGCATAAGGCGGAGACACTTTTGCTAAAATCGTAATAGCTCTGGAACGCAAAGAGATAATCTCACCAAACTTCACATAGTCATGTATAAGCTCAATTTGTGGTCACACCAAAAAAACTGCGATGATTGACCACTTGGTGGCGCTATATTGCGAAAAAAACACTCAATCACCTGTACAGGGTCACATGTTAGTCCAATTGACCTGAGACTTGTCATGCACGGTCTTTGTCCAAGGGTCCATCATGGTCTATGAGGACATTGGTGTATCTCAAAAAACATGACCGTCATCGGCCAATGAACTTTGAGCATCAATTAGACTAGCTTAACGAAGGTTGATCGGAACGAAACTCGATGGGCGAGTTTGACTCAGAGCCCTAGTGGTCTGTCAGAATTTTGAAGAAAATCGGTCACTAGTTGGCGCTAACGAGTTTTTTGCGTCTCTACTCACGTGGTGTTTCACGCATCCACAAAATATTGATATCATCTGATAGATCTCCTCATACTGAACAACTTTGCCTCAAGAACCACTGCTGTCAATCAAATTGTTTGCGAAATATTGGAGATTTTTGAAATTTCAAATTTTTCGAACTCGTCATAGCCCGTCAATCTCACTGGCTTGAAAATTCACACGCATCATCTAGGGACACTCAAGGCAAAAAGTTGTCAAAGGATTTTCGATTAGTGAAACCGTTCAGCAGATACAATTTTTCATATATTTCTGATTTGGCCTATTGTGATTAAAATGTCTATATATCTTGTCCAAAAACAAGAAACTTCACAAAACTTTGTAAATGTTAAGAACAAGACATTATGAAGAAACTTGTGAGGTTTCATGTATTTCTGATGCTCGTACGGCTCACAATAAATTATAAACACTCTATATTTTAAAATCTTAGAAAAGCTGTAATACTACTTTTGTCCACAAGAGAAACGTCACAGAACTGTGAACAAGTTAAGAACAAGTCATTTTGAAGAAATGTGTCAGGTCTCATGTATTTCTGATGCTCATAGGGCTCACAATAAATAATAAACGATCTATATTTTAAAATCTTAGAAAAGCTGTAATACTACTTTTGTCCACAAGAGGCACCGTCAGGCTGACAGAGAACAAGTCAGATTGACATAGACTGACATAACAGTTCAGATGATATGATGTGTGGTGTTAAACATATCCACACTATATTAATATCATTTGATAGATATTCCCATTCTGAAAAAATGTGTAACATGTCTATATCATTTACACAAACTAGACACTTCTTAAAGCTGTGTTTATGTGGAGAACAAGTCAGATTGACATAGAATGACATAAACCAACATAACAGTTCAGATGTTCAGTTCACAATATTAATATCATTTGATCTTCTCATTCTGAACATCTTTGTTAGGAGAACTAGTCAGATTGACCACAAACCGTCTTGACAGCTCAGATGGTCTTGCGACGTTTGAACCCCGGTCATTGCTGCTTGCAGCTATATTTATTATTATTATTATTATTATTATTATTCTTCTGCCGTAATGCGTCTCGTGCAGACCAAACCGTAAGGTCTAGAGACTTGAAACTTTGTCAGATGGTAGGTCTCAATTTGGGGAGAACGTATCAAAATATGACGCAAATCGGGCTATAGGTGGCGCTACAGCGACTACAAACGCGTACATGTTCATAACTCGTAAACCGTTTGTCGTACACTCAAGTGTCTTATATCTCTGGAATCCTTGGCTCAAAACTTAAAAAATGTATATCTCCGATTTCATTTCCGCCTATAAAAATTTTCCGCCATTTTGAATTTTCTGAAAAAAAAATTTTTCGAACTCCTCATAGGCCGTTTGTTCAAATCACGCAAAATTTCCCACGCATCATCTAGAGACTCTCATGATCAAAAGTTGTCAAAGGAATTTTGATCGGTGATTCACGCTTGCAACAAGACAATAAAACGTTCGCATAAGGCGGAGACACTTTTGCTAAAATCGTAATAGCTCTGGAACGCAAAGAGATAATCTCACCAAACTTCACATAGTCATGTATAAGCTCAATTTGTGGTCACACCAAAAAAACTGTGATGATTGACCACTTGGTGGCGCTATATTGCGAAAAAAACACTCAATCACCTGTACAGGGTCACATGTTAGTCCGATTGACCTGAGACTTGTCATGCACGGTCTTTGTCCAAGGGTCCATGATGGTCTATGAGGACATTGGTGTATCTAAAAAAACATGACCGTCATCGGCCAATGAACTTTGAGCATCAATTAGACTAGCTTAACGAAGATCGATCGGAACGAAACTCGATGGGCGTGTTTGACTCATGGCCCTAGTGGTCTGTCAGAATTTTGAAGAAAATCGGACACTAGTTGGCGCTTACGAGTTTTTTGCGTCTCTACTCACGTGGTGTTTCACGCATCCACAAAATATTGATATCGTCTGATAGATCTCCTCATACTGAACAACTTTGCCTCAAGAACCACTGCTGTCAATCAAATTGTTTGCGAAATATTGGAGATTTTTTAAATTTCAAATTTTTCGAACTCGTCATAGGCCGTCAATCTCACTGGCTTGAAAATTCACACGCATCATCTAGGGACACTCAAGGCAAAAAGTTGTCAAAGGATTTTTGATTAGTTAAACCGTTCAGCAGATACAATTTTTCATATATTTCTGATTTGGCCTATTGTGATTAAAATGTCTATATATCATGTCCAAAAACAAGAAACTTCACAAAACTTTGTAAATGTTAAGAACAAGACATTATGAAGAAACTTGTGAGGTTTCATGTATTTCTGATGCTCGTACGGCTCACAATAAATTATAAACACTCTATATTTTGAAATCTTAGAAAAGCTGTCATACTAGTTTTGTCCACAAGAGAAATGTCACAGATCTGTGAACATGTTGAGAACAAGTCATTTTGAAGAAATGTGTCAGGTCTCATGTATTTCTGATGCTCATAGGGCTCACAATAAATTACAAACTATCTATATTTTAAAATCTTAGAAAAGCTGTAATACTACTTTTGTCCACAAGAGGCGCCGTCAGGCTAGAAAATCTTTTCATGTGGAGAACAAGTCAGATTGACATAGACTGACATAAAAGTTCAGATGATATGATGTGTGGTGTTAAACATATCCACACGATATTAATATAATTTGATAGATCTTCCTATAGTGAAAAAATGTGTAATATGATATGTCTATACATCGTTTACACAAACTAGAAACTTCATAAAGATGTGTTTATGTGGAGAACAAGTCAGATTGACATAGACATAAACCGACATAACAGTTCAGATGTTCAGTTCACAATATTAATATCATTTGATCTTCTCATTCTGAACATCTTTGAAAGATGTCTATACATTGTTTGCACAGAGTAGAAACTTCACAGAACTGTGCACATTAGGAGAACTAGTCAGATTGACCACAAACAGTCATGACAGCTCAGATGGTCCTGCTACGTTTGAACCCCGGTCATTGCTGCTTGCAGCTATATTTATTATTATTATTATTATTCTTCTGCCGTAATGCGTCTTGTGCAGACCAAACCGTAAGGTCTAGAGACTTGAAACTTTGTCAGATGGTAGGTCTCAATTTGGGGAGAACGTATCAAAATATGACGCAAATCGGGCTATAGGTGGCGCTACAGCGACTACAAACGCGTACATGTTCATAACTCGTAAACCGTTTGTCGTACACTCAAGTGTCTTATATCTCTGGAATCCTTGGCTCAAGACTTAAAAAATGTATATCTCCGATTTCATTTCCGCCTATAAAAATTTTCCGCCATTTTGAATTTTCTGAAAAAAAAAGTTTTCGAACTCCTCATAGACCGTTTGTCCAAATAACGCGAAACTTCACACATATCATCTAGAGACTCTCATGACCAAAAGTTATTCAAATAATTTTGATCGGTGATTCACGCTTGCAACGACACGCTAAAACGTTCGCATAAGGCAGAGACACTTTTGCTAAAATTGTAATAGCTCTGGAACGCAAAGAGATAATCTCACCAAACTTCACATAGTCATGTATAAGCTCAATTTGTGGTCACACCAAAAAAACTGCGATGATTGACCACTTGGTGGCGCTATATTGCGAAAAAAACACTCAATCACCTGTACAGGGTCACATGGTAGTCCGATTGACCTGAGACTTGTCATGCACGGTCTTTGTCCAAGGGTCCATGATGGTCTATGAGGACATTGGTGTATCTCAAAAAACATGACCGTCATCGGCCAATGAACTTTGAGCATCAATTAGACCAGCTTAACGAAGGTCGATCGGAACGAAACTCGATGGGCGTGTTTGACTCATGGCCCTAGTGGTCTGTCAGAATTTTGAAGAAAATCGGACACTAGTTGGCGCTAACGAGTTTTTTGCGTCTCTACTCACGTGGTGTTTCACGCATTTACAAAATATTGACTTCATCTGATAGATCTCCTCATACTGAACAACTTTGCCTCAAGAACCACTGCTGTCAATCAAATTGTTTGCGAAATATTGGAGATTTTTGAAATTTCAAATTTTTCGAACTCGTCATAGGCCGTCAATCTCACTGTCTTGAAAATTCACATGCATCATCTAGGGACACTCAAGGCAAAAAGTTGTCAAAGGATTTTCGATTAGTTAAACCGTTCAGCAGATACAATTTTTCATATATTTCTGATTTGGCCTATTGTGATTAAAATGTCTATATATCTTGTCCAAAAACAAGAAACTTCACAAAACTGTGTAAATGTTAAGAACCAGACATTATGAAGAAACTTGTGAGGTTTCATGTATTTCGGATGCTCGTACAGCTCACAATAAATTATAAACCATCTACATTTTAAAATCTTAGAAAAGCTGTAATACTAGTTTTGTCCACAAGAGAAACGTCACAGATCTGTGAACATGTTAAGAACAAGTCATTTTGAAGAAATGTGTCAGGTCTCATGTATTTCTGATGCTCATAGGGCTCACAATAAATTACAAACGATCTACATTTTAAAATCTTAGAAAAGCTGTAATACTACTTTTGTCCACAAGAGGCACCATCAGGCTAGAAAATCTTTTTATGTGGAGAACAAGTCAGATTGACATAGACTGACATAAACCGACAGAACAGTTCAGATGTTCAGTTCACAATATTAATATCATTTAATCTTCTCAGTCTGAACATCTTTGAAATATGTCTATACATTGTTTGCACAGAGTAGAAACTTCACAGAACTGTGCTCATTAGGAAAACTAGTCAGATTGACAAAAAAAGGTCATAACAGTTCAAATGATATGACGTGTAGTGTTAAACATATCCACATTGTTATCATTTGATAGATCTTCCCATGCTGAAATTTTTTTGTAACGTCTATATATCATTTACACAAACTAGAAACTTCATAAAGCTCTGTTTATGTGGACAACAAGTCAGATTGACATAGACCGACATAATAGTTCATATGTTCAGTTCACAATGTCAATATCATTTGATCTTCTCATTCTGAACATCTTTGAAAGATGTCTATACATTGTTTACACAAAGTAGAAACTTCACAGAACTGTGCACATTAGGAGAACTAGTCAGATTGACCACAAACCGTCATGACAGCTCAGATGGTCCTGCTACGTTTGAACCCCGGTCATTGCTGCTTGCAGCTATATTTAGGGGTTCAAACGCGAAGCGTTGAAAACCTATTGTAATTGTTAGGATTTTTATTATTATTATTATTATTATTATTATTCTTCTGCCGTAATGCGTCTTGTGCAGACCAAACCGTAAGGTCTAGAGACTTGAAACTTTGTCAGATGGTAGGTCTCAATTTGGGGAGAACGTATCAAAATATGACGCAAATCGGGCTATAGGTGGCGCTACAGCGACTACAAACGCGTACATGTTCATAACTCGTAAACCGTTTGTCGTACACTCAAGTGTCTTATATCTCTGGAATCCTTGGCTCAAGACTTAAAAAATGTATATCTCCGATTTCATTTCCGCCTATAAAAATTTTCCGCCATTTTGAATTTTCTGAAAAAAAAAGTTTTCGAACTCCTCATAGACCGTTTGTCCAAATAACGCGAAACTTCACACATATCATCTAGAGACTCTCATGACCAAAAGTTATTCAAATAATTTTGATCGGTGATTCACGCTTGCAACGACACGCTAAAACGTTCGCATAAGGCAGAGACACTTTTGCTAAAATTGTAATAGCTCTGGAACGCAAAGAGATAATCTCACCAAACTTCACATAGTCATGTATAAGCTCAATTTGTGGTCACACCAAAAAAACTGCGATGATTGACCACTTGGTGGCGCTATATTGCGAAAAAAACACTCAATCACCTGTACAGGGTCACATGGTAGTCCGATTGACCTGAGACTTGTCATGCACGGTCTTTGTCCAAGGGTCCATGATGGTCTATGAGGACATTGGTGTATCTCAAAAAACATGACCGTCATCGGCCAATGAACTTTGAGCATCAATTAGACCAGCTTAACGAAGGTCGATCGGAACGAAACTCGATGGGCGTGTTTGACTCATGGCCCTAGTGGTCTGTCAGAATTTTGAAGAAAATCGGACACTAGTTGGCGCTAACGAGTTTTTTGCGTCTCTACTCACGTGGTGTTTCACGCATTTACAAAATATTGACTTCATCTGATAGATCTCCTCATACTGAACAACTTTGCCTCAAGAACCACTGCTGTCAATCAAATTGTTTGCGAAATATTGGAGATTTTTGAAATTTCAAATTTTTCGAACTCGTCATAGGCCGTCAATCTCACTGTCTTGAAAATTCACATGCATCATCTAGGGACACTCAAGGCAAAAAGTTGTCAAAGGATTTTCGATTAGTTAAACCGTTCAGCAGATACAATTTTTCATATATTTCTGATTTGGCCTATTGTGATTAAAATGTCTATATATCTTGTCCAAAAACAAGAAACTTCACAAAACTGTGTAAATGTTAAGAACCAGACATTATGAAGAAACTTGTGAGGTTTCATGTATTTCGGATGCTCGTACAGCTCACAATAAATTATAAACCATCTACATTTTAAAATCTTAGAAAAGCTGTAATACTAGTTTTGTCCACAAGAGAAACGTCACAGATCTGTGAACATGTTAAGAACAAGTCATTTTGAAGAAATGTGTCAGGTCTCATGTATTTCTGATGCTCATAGGGCTCACAATAAATTACAAACGATCTACATTTTAAAATCTTAGAAAAGCTGTAATACTACTTTTGTCCACAAGAGGCACCATCAGGCTAGAAAATCTTTTTATGTGGAGAACAAGTCAGATTGACATAGACTGACATAAACCGACAGAACAGTTCAGATGTTCAGTTCACAATATTAATATCATTTAATCTTCTCAGTCTGAACATCTTTGAAATATGTCTATACATTGTTTGCACAGAGTAGAAACTTCACAGAACTGTGCTCATTAGGAAAACTAGTCAGATTGACAAAAAAAGGTCATAACAGTTCAAATGATATGACGTGTAGTGTTAAACATATCCACATTGTTATCATTTGATAGATCTTCCCATGCTGAAATTTTTTTGTAACGTCTATATATCATTTACACAAACTAGAAACTTCATAAAGCTCTGTTTATGTGGACAACAAGTCAGATTGACATAGACCGACATAATAGTTCATATGTTCAGTTCACAATGTCAATATCATTTGATCTTCTCATTCTGAACATCTTTGAAAGATGTCTATACATTGTTTACACAAAGTAGAAACTTCACAGAACTGTGCACATTAGGAGAACTAGTCAGATTGACCACAAACCGTCATGACAGCTCAGATGGTCCTGCTACGTTTGAACCCCGGTCATTGCTGCTTGCAGCTATATTTATTATTATTATTATTATTCTTCTGCCGTAATGCGTCTCGTGCAGACCAAACCGTAAGGTCTAGAGACTTGAAACTTTGTCAGATGGTAGGTCTCAATTTGGGGAGAACGTATCAAAATATGACGCAAATCGGGCTATAGGTGGCGCTACAGCGACTACAAACGCGTACATGTTCATAACTCGTAAACCGTTTGTCGTACACTCAAGTGTCTTATATCTCTGGAATCCTTGGCTCAAGACTTAAAAAATGTATATCTCCGATTTCATTTCCGCCTATAAAAATTTTCCGCCATTTTGAATTTTCTGAAAAAAAAAGTTTTCGAACTCCTCATAGACCGTTTGTCCAAATCACGCAAAATTTCACACGCATCATCTAGAGACTCTCATGACCAAAAGTTGTCAAAGGAATTTTGATCGGTGATTCACGCTTGCAACAAGACAATAAAACGTTCGCATAAGGCGGAGACACTTTTGCTAAAATCGTAATAGCTCTGGAACGCAAAGAGATAATCTCACCAAACTTCACATAGTCATGTATAAGCTCAATTTGTGGTCACACCAAAAAAACTGCGATGATTGACCACTTGGTGGCGCTATATTGCGAAAAAAACACTCAATCACCTGTACAGGGTCACATGGTAGTCCGATTGACCTGAGACTTGTCATGCACGGTCTTTGTCCAAGGGTCCATGATGGTCTATGAGGACATTGGTGTATCTCAAAAAACATGACCGTCATCGGCCAATGAACTTTGAGCATCAATTAGACCAGCTTAACGAAGGTCGATCGGAACGAAACTCGATGGGCGTGTTTGACTCATGGCCCTAGTGGTCTGTCAGAATTTTGAAGAAAATCGGACACTAGTTGGCGCTAACGAGTTTTTTGCGTCTCTACTCACGTGGTGTTTCACGCATCCACAAAATATTGATATCATCTGATAGATCTCCTCATACTGAACAACTTTGCCTCAAGAACCACTGCTGTCAATCAAATTGTTTGCGAAATATTGGAGATTTTTGAAATTTCAAATTTTTCGAACTCGTCATAGGCCGTCAATCTCACTGGCTTGAAAATTCACACGCATCATCTAGGGACACTCAAGGCAAAAAGTTGTCAAAGGATTTTCGATTAGTTAAACCGTTCAGCAGATACAATTTTTCATATATTTCTGATTTGGCCTATTGTGATTAAAATGTCTATATATCTTGTCCAAAAACAAGAAACTTCACAAAACTGTGTAAATGTTAAGAACAAGACATTATGAAGAAACTTGTGAGGTTTCATGTATTTCTGATGCTCGTACGGCTCACAATAAATTATAAACGATCTATATTTTAAAATCTTAGAAAAGCTGTAATACTAGTTTTGTCCACAAGAGAAACGTCACAGATCTGTGAACATGTTAAGAACAAGTCATTTTGAAGAAATGTGTCAGGTCTCATGTATTTCTGATGCTCATAGGGCTCACAATAAATTACAAACGATCTACATTTTAAAATCTTACCATCAGGCTAGAAAATCTTTTTATGTGGAGAACAAGTCAGATTGACATAGACTGACATAAACCGACAGAACAGTTCAGATGTTCAGTTCACAATATTAATATCATTTAATCTTCTCAGTCTGAACATCTTTGAAAGATGTCTATTCATTGTTTGCACAGAGTAGAAACTTCACAGAACTGTGCTCATTAGGAAAAAACTAGTCAGATTGACAAAAAAAGGTCATAACAGTTCAAATGATATGACGTGTAGTGTTAAACATATCCACATTATTATCATTTGACAGATCTTCCCATACTGAAAAAAATTGTAACGTCTATATATCATTTACACAAACTAGAAACTTCATAAAGCTCTGTTTATGTGAAGAATAAGTTAGATTGACATAGACCTACATACACCAACATAACTGTTCATATGTTCAATTCACAATGTCAATATCATTCGATCTTCTCATTCTGAACATCTTTGAAGGATGTCTATACATTGTTTACACAAAGTAGAAACTTCACAGAACTGTGCACATTAGGAGAACTAGTCAGATTGACCACAAACCGTCTTGACAGCTCAGATGGTCTTGCGACGTTTGAACCCCGGTCATTGCTGCTTGCAGCTATATTTATTATTATTAGGGGCCAAGCACCGAAGGTGCGGAGGCACCTATTGTAATCGTTCTCGTTCTTATTATTATTATTATTATTATTCTTCTTCTTCTTCCAACACAAGTCAATGGCAGCCCATAGAACCGTATGCAGGAAAATGATGAAATTTGGCACACACATAGAGGACAGTCCAATCATTGACCACACCAATTTTGGAGTCTCTACCTCAATCCCTCTAGCGCCACCAACTGTCCAAAGTTACACTTACATTTATGCTAATAACTCTTGAACCATAAGGGCTAGAAACAAAATTCCTTTGTCCACTGATTCCTTGGCTCAAGCCGATTCGATTGCACCCTATGACGTCATTTTCCGTCATGAAAATTTTTCCGCAATTTTGAATTTTATGAAAAACAAACTTTTTCGAACTCCTCCCAGGCCGTTGGTCCGATTTTCACGAAAAATGAACCACATCATCTCCAGACTATGAAGACAAAAAGTTATGAGAATCAAGTTGATTGGTCATTCCGTTTTTGATAAACTTGCGAAAGAGTTCGACGAATTTGCCGCAAAAATGAACTTGAGGCTATATCTCCGCAACGCATTTGCGTATTCAGACCAAAATTGGTGTGTGTCATAGTAGTCATGATCTGAGGCTACCTGCAGAGTTTTGGCGCACTGCCCCCTAGTGGTCAGGAGATATAAAAAATTGACTTTTCTGCTTATAACTTCTGAACACTTTGGTCAAAAATCATAAAACTGCTCTCTTTAGATTCAGGGCATCATGCTGAGTCATGCGATACCAAATTTTCTTATATCGGCCATTTTGGGCGTCGGCCATTTTGAAATTTGTCATAAAATGTTCTATTTAACAAACGCATTGGCATATCATTACGAAACTTAGTATGTGGCTTTGGGACCTTGATTTGACTCTACACCAAAAGTTTTGGGGCAGCGCCACCTTGTGGTCAAAAGTTATAACAACATTTACAAAAATGCTAATAACTTTTGATTACATTAAGCTATTTTAAAACAAATTGTCTCAATATGTTCCTTGGGTCATGCCGAGAACACAGATACCAAATTTGATATATTTAGCCTAAACTTCCTGTCCGCCATGTTGTTTCATTCAAAAACCTACTTTTTCGAACTCCTCCCAGACCATTTGTCCGATTTTCACCAAAATTGAATCGTATCATCTTCAGACTGTGCTGACAAAAAGTTATGGATTTCGTGTCGATAGACAAAACCGTTTTCGTATACCGCAATTACAAATTTGAGGTAGTGATGACAAAATGACTAATGCTTAATAACACATTAATACTAACATTTTATAACTCCTTATAACTCTTTAATACTAACACTTTATAACACTTTATAACAATTTGGACAGAGAGCCAACTATTGGTCCAAAGTGATAAACTTTTAAATCAAAATACAGTGTCTGTATTAATGATTTTTCAGCCATTTAGCCTAAAATCTTTTAAAATGCATTTAGTTTATTACTGCCATTGGTCTTTTTCTGCCAGCCACGTCAGCATGCCATTTAATGCCCTGTTTGTGCTTGGCCCCGTCATTGCTGCTTGCAGCTATATTTATTATTATTATTCTTCTTCCACCCAGAAGTCAATGGCAGCCCATAGAACCGTAAGTGGGAAAATGATGAAATTTGGCACACACATAGAGGACAGTCCAATCATTGACCACACCAATTTTGGAGTCTCTACCTCAATCCCTCTAGCGCCACCAACTGTCCAAAGTTACACTTACATTTATGCTAATAACTCTTGAACCATAAGGGCTAGAAACAAAATTCCTTTGTCCACTGATTCCTTGGCTCATGCTGATTCGATTGCACCCTATGACGTCATTTTCCGTCATGAAAATTTTTCCGCAATTTTGAATTTTATGAAAAACCTACTTTGTCAAACTCCTCCTAGGCCCTTTGTCTGATTCTCACAAAAATTGAACCACATCATCTCCAGACTATGGAGACAAAAAGTTATGAGAATCAAGTTGATTGGTCATTCCGTTTTTGATAAACTTGCGAAAGAGTTCGACGAATTTGCCGCAAAAATGAACTTGAGGCTATATCTCCGCAACGCATTTGCGTATTCAGACCAAAATTGGTGTGTGTCATAGTAGTCATAATCTGAGGCTACCTGCAGAGTTTTGGCGCACTGCCCCCTAGTGGTCAGGAGATATAAAAAATTGACTTTTTTGCTTATAACTTCTGAACACTTTGCTCAAAAATCATAAAACTGCTCTCTTTAAATTCAGGGCATCATGCTGAGTCATGCGATACCAAATTTTCTTATATCGGCCATTTTGGGCGTCGGCCATTTTGAAATTTGTCATAAAATGTTATATTTAACAAATGCATTGGCATATCATTACGAAACTTAGTATGTGGCTTTGGGACCTTGATTTGACTCTACACCAAAAGTTTTGGGGCAGCGCCACCTTTTGGTCAAAAGTTATAACAACATTTACAAAAATGCTAATAACTTTTGATTACATTTAGCTATTTTAAAACAAATTGTCTCAATATGTTCCTTGGGTCATGCCGAGAACACAGATACCAAATTTGATATATTTAGCCTAAACTTCCTGTCCGCCATGTTGTTTCATTCAAAATCCTACTTTTTCGAACTCCTCCCAGACCGTTTGTCCGATTTTCACCAAAATTGAATCGTATCATCTTCAGACTGTGCTGACAAAAAGTTATGGATTTCGTGTCGATAGACAAAACCGTTTTCGTATACCGCAATTACAAATTTGAGGTAGTGATGACAAAATGACTAATGCTTAATAACACATTAATACTAACACTTTATAACTCTTTATAACTCTTTAATACTAACACTTTATAACACTTTATGACAATTTGGACACAGAGCCAACTATTGGTCCAAAGTGATAAACTTTTAAATCAAAATACAGTGTCTGTATTAATGATTTTTCAGCCATTTAGCCTAAAATCTTTTAAAATGCATTTAGTTTATTACTGCCATTGGTCTTTTGCTGCCAGCCATGTCAGCATGCCATTTAATGCCCTGTTTGTGCTTGGCCCCGTCATTGCTGCTTGCAGCTATATTTAGGGGCCAAGCACCGAAGGTGCGGAGGCACCTATTGTAATTATTATTATTCTTCTTCCACCCAGAAGTCAATGGCAGCCCATAGAACCATAAGTGGGAAAATGATGAAATTTGGCACACACATAGAGGACAGTCCAATCATTAACCACACCAATTTTGGAGTCTCTACCTCAATCCCTCTAGCGCCACCAACTGTCCAAAGTTACACTTACATTTATGCTAATAACTCTTGAACCATAAGGGCTAGAAACAAAATTCTTTTGTCCACTGATTCTTTGGCTCATGCTGATTCGATTGCACCCTATGACGTCATTTTCCGTCATGAAAATTTTTCCGCAATATTGAATTTTATGAAAAACCTACTTTGTCAAACTCCTCCTAGGCCTTTTGTCTGATTCTCACAAAAATTGAACCACATCATCTCCAGATTATGGAGACAAAAAGTTATGAGAATCAAGTTGATTGGTAATTCCGTTTTTGATAAACTTGCGAAAGAGTTCGACGAATTTGACGCAAAAATGAACTTGAGGCTATATCTCCGCAACGCATTTGCGTATTCAGACCAAAATTGGTGTGTGTCATAGTAGTCATAATCTGAGGCTACCTGCAGAGTTTTGGCGCACTGCCCCCTAGTGGTCAGGAGATATAAAAAATTGACTTTTTTGCTTATAACTTCTGAACACTTTGGTCAAAAATCATAAAACTGCTCTCTTTAGATTCAGGGCATCATGCTGAGTCATGCAATACCAAATTTTCTTATATCGGCCATTTTGGGTGTCGGCCATTTTGAAATTTGTCGTAAAATGCTATATTTTACAAACGCATTGGCGTATCATTACGAAACTCAATATGTGTCTTTGGGACCTTGATTTGAATCTACACCAAAAGTTTCGGGGCAGCGCCACCTTGTGGTCAAAAGTTATAACACAATTTCCTAAAATGCTAATAACTTTTGATTACATTAAGCTATTTTAAAACAAATGATCTTAATATGTTCCTTGGGTCACACCGAGAACACAGATACCAAATTTGACATAGTTTGCCTAAATTTCATATCCGCCATGTTGTTTTATTCAAAAACCTACTTTTTCAAACTCCTCCTAGACCGTTTGTCCGATTTTCACCAAAATCGAATTGTATCATCTTCAGACTGTGCTGACAAAAAGTTATGGATTTCGTGTCGATAGACAAAACCGTTTTCGTATACCGCAATTACAAATTTGAGGTAGTGATGACAAAATTACTTTAATGCTTTAAGTCAGTAATGTTTTGTCCAAATAACACCAAACTTTGCAGATTTCATTGTCACATTACTCGGACCCAATTCTAACAATTTGGACACAGCGCCAACTATTGGTCCAAAGCGCTAAACTTTTCATTCAAATTACAGTGTCTGTATTAATGATTTTTCAGCCATTTAGCCTAAAATCATATTAAAATGCATTTAGTTGTTGATTACTTCAATTGCTCTTATGCTGCCGGCCACGTCAATGCCCTGTTTGTGCTTGGCCCCGTCATTGCTGCTTGCAGCTATATTTATTATTATTATTCTTTTTCTTCTGCCATTGAAGTCTATGACAGCCCATAGAACCGTAAGCGGGAAAATGAAACAAAGTTGGTACACTCATAAAGGACAGTCCAATCATTGACCATAGCAAAATTGAAGTCTCTAACTCAATCTCTATTGCGCCACCATCTGTCCAAAGTTGCACTCACGTTTACGTAAATAACTTTTGAACCGTATGTCCTAGAAACAAAATTCTTTTGTCCACTGATTCCTTGGCTCAAGACGATTCGATTGCACCCTATGACGTCATTTTCCGTCATGAAAATTTTCCCGCCATTTTGAATTTTTTGAAAAACCTACTCTTTCGAACTCCTCCTAGGCCGTTCGTCCGATTTTCACGAAAATTGAACCACATCATCTCCAGACAATGTGGACAAAACGATATATAAAGAAAGTTGATTCGTCAAACCGTTTACGAATAACTCGCGAAAGAATCTGAGGTAAAAGTCGCCAAAATGAAATTGAGGCTTTATCTCCGCAACGCATTAGCCTTTTCTGACCAAACTAGGTGTGTGTTATGTCAATCATGGTCTGAGGCTACCTGAAGAGTTTTGGCGCTGTGCCCCCTAGTGGTCAGGAGATATTATAAAACTGACATTTTTGATTATAACTCCTGAACGCTTTGTCTAAAAATCATGAAACTGCTGTCTTTAGATCCAGTGGGTCATGCCGAGTCCTGTGATACCAAATTTTCCCATATCGGCCATTTTGAGCGTCTGCCATTTCAATTTTTCTTATAAGATGCTATGTTTAACAAACACATGACTTTAGTGCTCTGTCAGCAATGGTTTACCCAATTGAAAGCAAACTTTGCATGTGTCAATGTCACCATACTCTCAATGTACCACACGAATTTACACTACAATTTGGTTACAGCGCTGCCTGTTGATTGAATGTGATAAACCATTAAATCGAAATACTAAAGACCGTATTGTTGATTTTTCAGCCATTTAGACAAGTCATATTGAAATGTCTTTAGATTCTTACTGCCGTTGGTCTGATGATGCCAGCCATGTCGGCATGACATTTAATGCCCTCCTTGCGCTTGGCCCCGTGATGGCTGCTAGCAGCTATTTATTATTATTCTTCTTCTGCCATTGAAGTCTATGACAGCCCATAGAACCGTAAGCGGGAAAATGAAAAAAAGTTGGCACACTCATAAAGGACAGTCCAATCATTGACCATAGCAAAATTGAAGTCTCTAACTCAATCTCTATAGCGCCACCAACTGTCCAAAGTTGCACTCACGTTTACGTAAATAACTTTTGAACCGTATGTCCTAGAAACAAAATTCTTTTGTCCACTGATTCCTTGGCTCAAGACAATTCGATTGCACCCTATGACGTCATTTTCCGTCATGAAAATTTTCCCGCCATTTTGAATTTTTTGAAAAACCTACTTTTTCGAACTCCTCCTAGGCCGTTCGTCCGATTTTCACGAAAATTGAACCACATCATCTCCAGACAATGTGGACAAAACGGTATATAAAGGAACTTGATTCGTCAAACTTTTTACGAATAACTTGCGAAAGAATCCGAGGTAAAAGTCGCCAAAATGAAATTGAGGCTTTATCTCCGCAATGCATTAACCTTTTCTGACCAAACTAGGTGTGTGTCATGTCAATCATGGTCTGAGGCTACCTGCAGAGTTTTGGCGCTGTGCCCCCTAGTGGTCAGGAGTTATGAAAAACTGACTTTTTTGCTTATAACTTCTGAACCCTTTGGCCAAAAATCATGAAACTGGTCTCTTTAGATCCAGTGGGTCATGCCGAGTCCTGTGATACCAAATATTCCCATATCGGCCATTTTCAGCGTCTGCCATTTCGATTTTTCTTATAAGATGCTATGTTTAACAAACACATGACTTTAGTGCTCTGTCAGCAATGGTTTACCCAATTTACCCAATGCACCACACAAATTGACACTACAATTTGGTTACAGCGCTGCCTGTTGGTTGAATGTGATAAACCATTAAATCGAAATACTAAAGACCGTATTGTTGATTTTTCAGCCATTTAGACTTAAGTCAGATTGAAATGTCTTTAGATTCTTACTGCCGTTGGTCTGATGATGCCAGCCATGTCGGCATAACATGTAATGCCCTCCTTGCGCTTGGCCCCGTGATGGCTGCTAGCAGCTATATTTAGGGGCCAAGCACCGAAGGTGCGGAGGCACCTATTGTAATCGTTCTCGTTCTTATTATTATTATTATTATTCTTCTTCCACCCAGAAGTCAATGGCAGCCCATAGAACCGTAAGTGGGAAAATGATGAAATTTGGCACACACATAGAGGACAGTCCAATCATTGACCACACCAATTTTGGAGTCTCTACCTCAATCCCTCTAGCGCCACCAACTGTCCAAAGTTACACTTACATTTATGCTAATAACTCTTGAACCATAAGGGCTAGAAACAAAATTCCTTTGTCCACTGATTCCTTGGCTCAAGCCGATTCGATTGCACCCTATGACGTCATTTTCCGTCATGAAAATTTTTCCGCAATTTTGAATTTTATGAAAAACCTACTTTGTCGAACTCCTCCTAGGCCGTTTGGCCGATTCTCACAAAAATTGAACCACATCATCTCCAGACTATGGAGACAAAAAGTTATGAGAATCAAGTTGATTGGTCAAACCGTTTTTGATAAACATGCGAAAGAGTTCGACAAATTTGCCGCAAAAATGAACTTGAGGCTATATCTCCGCAACGCATTTGCATATTCAGACCAAAATTGGTGTGTGTCATAGTAGTCATAATCTGAGGCTACCTGCAGAGTTTTGGCGCACTGCCCCCTAGTGGTCAGGAGATATAAAAAATTGACTTTTTTGCTTATAACTTCTGAACACTTTGGTCAAAAATCATAAAACTGGTCTCTTTAGATTCAGGGCGTCATGCTGAGTCGTGCGATACCAAATTTTCTTATATCGGCCATTTTGGGCGTCGGCCATTTTGAAATTTGTCGTAAAATGCTATATTTTACAAACGCATTGGCGTATCATTACGAAACTCAGTATGTGTCTTTGGGACCTTGATTTGAACCTACACCAAAAGTTTCGGGGCAGCGCCACCTTGTGGTCAAAAGTTATAACACAATTTCCTAAAATGCTAATAACTTTTGATTACATTAAGCTATTTTAAAACAAATGATCTTAATATGTTCCTTGGGTCACACCGAGAACACAGATACAAAATTTGACATAGTTTGCCTAAATTTCATATCCGCCATGTTGTTTCATTCAAAAACCTACTTTTTCAAACTCCTCCTAGACCGTTTGTCCGATTTTCACCAAAATCGAATCGTATCATCTTCAGACTGTGCTGACAAAAAGTTATGGATTTCGTGTCGATAGACAAAACCGTTTTCGTATACCGCAATTACAAATTTGAGGTAGTGATGACAAAATGACTTTAATGCTTTAAGTCAGTAATGTTTTGTCCAAATAACACCAAACTTTGCAGATTTCATTGTCACATTACTCGGACCCAATTCTAACAATTTGGACACAGCGCCAACTATTGGTCCAAAGCGCTAAACTTTTCATTCAAATTACAGTGTCTGTATTAATGATTTTTCAGCCATTTAGCCTAAAATCATATTAAAATGCATTTAGTTGTTGATTACTTCAATTGCTCTTATGCTGCCGGCCACGTCAATGCCCTGTTTGTGCTTGGCCCCGTCATTGCTGCTTGCAGCTATATTTATTATTATTATTCTTCTTCCACCCAGAAGTCAATGGCAGCCCATAGAACCGTATGCAGGAAAATGATGAAATTTGGCACACACATAGAGGACAGTCCAGTCATTGACCACACCAATTTTGGAGTCTCTACCTCAATCCCTCTAGCGCCACCAACTGTCCAAAGTTACACTTACATTTATGCTAATAACTCTTGAACCATAAGGGCTAGAAACAAAATTCCTTTGTCCACTGATTCCTTGGCTCAAGCCGATTCGATTGCACCCTATGACGTCATTTTCCGTCATGAAAATTTTTCCGCAATTTTGAATTTTATGAAAAACCTACTTTGTCAAACTCCTCCTAGGCCGTTTGTCTGATTCTCACAAAAATTGAACCACATCATCTCCAGACTATGGAGACAAAAAGTTATGAGAATCAAGTTGATTGGTCATTCCGTTTTTGAAAAACTTGCGAAAGAGTTCGACGAATTTGCCGCAAAAATGAACTTGAGGCTATATCTCCGCAACGCATTTGCGTATTCAGACCAAAATTGGTGTGTGTCATAGTAGTCATAATCTGAGGCTACCTGCAGAGTTTTGGCGCACTGCCCCCTAGTGGTCAGGAGATATAAAAAATTGACTTTTTTGCTTATAACTTCTGAACACTTTGGTCAAAAATCATAAAACTGCTCTCTTTAAATTCAGGGCATCATGCTGAGTCATGCGATACCAAATTTTCTTATATCGGCCATTTTGGCGTCGGCCATTTTGAAATTTGTCATAAAATGTTATATTTAACAAACGCATTGGCATATCATTACGAAACTTAGTATGTGGCTTTGGGACCTTGATTTGACTCTACACCAAAAGTTTTGGGGCAGCGCCACCTTTTGGTCAAAAGTTATAACAACATTTACAAAAATGCTAATAACTTTTGATTACATTTAGCTATTTTAAAACAAATTGTCTCAATATGTTCCTTGGGTCATGCCGAGAACACAGATACCAAATTTGATATATTTAGCCTAAACTTCCTGTCCGCCATGTTGTTTCATTCAAAAACCTACTTTTTCGAACTCCTCCCAGACCGTTTGTCCGATTTTCACCAAAATTGAATCGTATCATCTTCAGACTGTGCTGACAAAAAGTTATGGATTTCGTGTCGATAGACAAAACCGTTTTCGTATACCGCAATTACAAATTTGAGGTAGTGATGACAAAATGACTAATGCTTAATAACACATTAATACTAACACTTTATAACTCTTTATAACTCTTTAATACTAACACTTTATAACACTTTATGACAATTTGGACACAGAGCCAACTATTGGTCCAAAGTGATAAACTTTTAAATCAAAATACAGTGTCTGTATTAATGATTTTTCAGCCATTTAGCCTAAAATCTTTTAAAATGCATTTAGTTTATTACTGCCATTGGTCTTTTGCTGCCAGCCACGTCAGCATGCCATTTAATGCCCTGTTTGTGCTTGGCCCCGTCATTGCTGCTTGTTATTATTAGGGGCCAAGCACCGAAGGTGCGGAGGCACCTATTGTAATCGTTCTCGTTCTTATTAGGGGCCAAGCACCGAAGGTGCGGAGGCACCTATTGTAATCGTTCTCGTTCTTATTATTATTATTATTATTCTTCTTCCACCCAGAAGTCAATGGCAGCCCATAGAACCGTAAGTGGGAAAATGATGAAATTTGGCACACACATAGAGGACAGTCCAATCATTGACCACACCAATTTTGGAGTCTCTAACTCCATCCCTCTAGCGCCACCAACTGTCCAAAGTTACACTTACATTTATGCTAATAACTCTTGAACCATAAGGGCTAGAAACAAAATTCCTTTGTCCACTGATTCCTTGGCTCAAGCTGATTCGATTGCACCCTATGACGTCATTTTCCGTCATGAAAATTTTTCCGCAATTTTGAATTTTATGAAAAACCTACTTTGTCGAACTCCTCCTAGGCCGTTTGTCTGATTTTCACAAAAATTGAACCACATCATCTCCAGACTATGGAGACAAAAAGTTATGAGAATCAAGTTGATTGGTCAAACCGTTTTTGATAAACATGCGAAAGAGTTCGACGAATTTGCCGCAAAAATGAACTTGAGGCTATATCTCCGCAACGCATTTGCATATTCAGACCAAAATTGGTGTGTGTCATAGTAGTCATAATCTGAGGCTACCTGCAGAGTTTTGGCGCACTGCCCCCTAGTGGTCAGGAGATATAAAAAATTGACTTTTTTGCTTATAACTTCTGAACACTTTGGTCAAAAATCATAAAACTGGTCTCTTTAGATTCAGGGCATCATGCTGAGTCGTGCGATACCAAATTTTCTTATATCGGCCATTTTGGGCGTCGGCCATTTTGAAATTTGTCGTAAAATGCTATATTTTACAAACGCATTGGCGTATCATTACGAAACTCAGTATGTGTCTTTGGGACCTTGATTTGAACCTACACCAAAAGTTTCGGGGCAGCGCCACCTTGTGGTCAAAAGTTATAACACAATTTCCACAAATGCTAATAACTTTTGATTACATTAAGCTATTTTAAAACAAATGATCTTAATATGTTCCTTGGGTCACACCGAGAACACAGATACCAAATTTGACATAGTTTGCCTAAATTTCATATCCGCCATGTTGTTTCATTCAAAAACCTACTTTTTCAAACTCCTCCTAGACCGTTTGTCCGATTTTCACCAAAATCGAATCGTATCATCTTCAGACTGTGCTGACAAAAAGTTATGGATTTCGTGTCGATAGACAAAACCGTTTTCGTATACCGCAATTACAAATTTGAGGTAGTGATGACAAAATGACTTTAATGCTTTAAGTCAGTAATGTTTTGTCCAAATAACACCAAACTTTGCAGATTTCATTGTCACATTACTCGGACCCAATTCTAACAATTTGGACACAGCGCCAACTATTGGTCCAAAGCGCTAAACTTTTCATTCAAATTACAGTGTCTGTATTAATGATTTTTCAGCCATTTAGCCTAAAATCATATTAAAATGCATTTAGTTGTTGATTACTTCAATTGCTCTTATGCTGCCGGCCACGTCAATGCCCTGTTTGTGCTTGGCCCCGTCATTGCTGCTTGCAGCTATATTTATTATTATTATTATTCTTCTTCCACCCAGAAGTCAATGGCAGCCCATAGAACCGTATGCAGGAAAATGATGAAATTTGGCACACACATAGAGGACAGTCCAATCATTGACCACACCAATTTTGGAGTCTCTACCTCAATCCCTCTAGCGCCACCAACTGTCTAAAGTTACACTTACATTTATGCTAATAACTCTTGAACCATAAGGGCTAGAAACAAAATTCCTTTGTCCACTGATTCCTTGGCTCAAGCCGATTCGATTGCACCCTATGACGTCATTTTCCGTCATGAAAATTTTTCCGCAATTTTGAATTTTATGAAAAACCTACTTTGTCGAACTCCTCCTAGGCCGTTTGTCTGATTTTCACAAAAATTGAACCACATCATCTCCAGACTATGGAGACAAAAAGTTATGAGAATCAAGTTGATTGGTCAAACCGTTTTCGATAAACATGCGAAAGAGTTCGACGAATTTGCCGCAAAAATGAACTTGAGGCTATATCTCCGCAACGCATTTGCATATTCAGACCAAAATTGGTGTGTGTCATAGTAGTCATAATCGGAGGCTACCTGCAGAGTTTTGGCGCACTGCCCCCTAGTGGTCAGGAGATATAAAAAATTGACTTTTTTGCTTATAACTTCTGAACACTTTGGTCAAAAATCATAAAACTGGTCTCTTTAGATTCAGGGCATCATGCTGAGTCGTGCGATACCAAATTTTCTTATATCGGCCATTTTGGGCGTCGGCCATTTTGAAATTTGTCGTAAAATGCTATATTTTACAAACGCATTGGCGCATCATTACGAAACTCAGTATGTGTCTTTGGGACCTTGATTTGAACCTACACCAAAAGTTTCGGGGCAGCGCCACCTTGTGGTCAAAAGTTATAACACAATTTCCAAAAATGCTAATAACTTTTGATTACATTAAGCTATTTTAAAACAAATGATCTTAATATGTTCCTTGGGTCACACCGAGAACACAGATACCAAATTTGACATAGTTTGCCTAAATTTCATATCCGCCATATTGTTTAATTCAAAAACCTACTTTTTCAAACTCCTCCTAGACCGTTTGTCCGATTTTCACCAAAATCGAATCGTATCATCTTCAGACTGTGCTGACAAAAAGTTATGGATTTCGTGTTGATAGACAAAACCGTTTTCGTATTCCGCAATTACAAATTTGAGGTAGTGATGACAAAATGACTTTAATGCTTTAAGTCAGTAATGTTTTGTCCAAATAACACCAAACTTTGCAGATTTCATTGTCACATTACTCGGACCCAATTCTAACAATTTGGACACAGCGCCAACTATTGGTCCAAAGCGCTAAACTTTTCATTCAAATTACAGTGTCTGTATTAATGATTTTTCAGCCATTTAGCCTAAAATCATATTAAAATGCATTTAGTTGTTGATTACTTCAATTGCTCTTATGCTGCCGGCCACGTCAATGCCCTGTTTGTGCTTGGCCCCGTCATTGCTGCTTGCAGCTATATTTATTATTCTTTTTCTTCCGCCATTGAAGTCTATGGCAGCCCATAGAACCGTATGCAGGAAAATGATGAAATTTGGCACACTCATAGAGGACAGACCAATCATTGACCACACCAATTTTGGAGTCTCTACCTCAATCCCTCTAGCGCCACCAACTGACCAAAGTTACACTTACATTTATGCTAATAACTCTTGAACCATAAGGGCTAGAAACAACATTCCTTTGTCCACTGATTCCTTGGCTCATGCTGATTCGATTGCACCCTATGACGTCATTTTCGGTCATGAAAATTTTTCCGCAATTTTGAATTTTATGAAAAACAAACTTTTTCGAACTCCTTCTAGGCCGTTGGTCCGATTTTCACGAAAATTGAACCACATCATCTCCAGACTATGAAGACAAAAAGCTATGAGAATCAAGTTGATTGGTCATTCCGTTTTTGATAAACTTCCGAAAGAGTTCGACGAATTTGCCGCAAAAATGAACTTGAGGCTATATCTCCGCAACGCATTTGCGTATTCAGACCAAAATTGGTGTGTGTCATAGTAGTCATAATCTGAGGCTACCTGCAGAGTTTTGGCGCACTGCCCCCTAGTGGTCAGGAGATACAAAAATTTGACTTTTTTGCTTATAACTTCTGAACACTTTGGTCAAAAATCATAAAACTGGTCTCTTTAGATTCAGGGCATCATGCTGAGTCGTGCGATACCAAATTTTCTTATATCGGCCATTTTGGGCGTCGGCCATTTTGAAATTTGTCGTAAAATGCTATATTTTACAAACGCATTGGCGTATCATTACGAAACTCAGTATGTGTCTTTGGGACCTTGATTTGAACCTACACCAAAAGTTTCGGGGCAGCGCCACCTTGTGGTCAAAAGTTATAACACATTTTCCTAAAATGCTAATAACTTTTGATTACATTAAGCTATTTTAAAACAAATGATCTTAATATGTTCCTTGGGTCACACCGAGAACACAGATACCAAATTTGACATAGTTTGCCTAAATTTCATATCCGCCATGTTGTTTTATTCAAAAACCTACTTTTTCAAACTCCTCCCAGACCGTTTGTCCGATTTTCACCAAAATTGAATCGTATCATCTTCAGACTGAGTTGACAAAAAGTTATGGATTTCGTGTCGATAGACAAAACCGTTTTCGTATACCGAAACTACAAATTTGAGGTAGTGATGACAAAATTACTTTAATGCTCTATGTCAGTAATGTTTTGTCCAAATAACACCAAACTTTGCACATTTCATTGTGACCACATTCTAACAATTTGGACACAGCGCCATCTATTGGTCCAAAGCAATAAACTATTAAATCAAATTACAGTGTCTATATTAATGATTTTTAAGCCATTTAGCCTAAAATCATATTAAAATGCATTTAGTTGTTGATTACTTCAATTGCTCTTATGCTGCCGGCCACGTCAATGCCCTGTTTGTGCTTGGCCCCGTCATTGCTGCTTGCAGCTATATTTATTATTATTATTATTATTCCACACAGAAGTCAATGGCAGCCCATAGAACCGTATGCAGGAAAATGATGAAATTTGGCACACACATAGAGGACAGTCCAATCATTGACCACACCAATTTTGGAGTCTCTACCTCAATCCCTCTAGCGCCACCAACTGTCCAAAGTTACACTTACATTTATGCTAATAACTCTTGAACCATAAGGGCTAGAAACAAAATTCCTTTGTCCACTGATTCCTTGGCTCATGCTGATTCGATTGGATCCTATGACGTCATTTCCTTTATGATAATTTGTCCGCCATTTTGAATTTTATGAAAAACCAACTTTTTCAAACTCCTCCTAGGCCGTTTGTCTGATTCTTACAAAAATTGAACCACATCATCTCCTGACTATGTAGACAAAAAGTTATGAGAATCAAGTTGATTGGTCATTCTGTTTTTTGATAAACTTGCAAAAGAGTTCGACGAATTTGCCGCAAAAATGAACTTGAGGCTATATCTCTGCAACGCATTTGCGTATTCAGACCAAAATTGGTGTGTGTCATAGTAGTCATAATCTGAGGCTACCTGCAGAGTTTTGGCGCACTGCCCCCTAGTGGTCAGGAGATATAAAAAATTGACTTTTTTACTCATAACTTCTGAACACTTTGCTCAAAAATCATAAAACTGCTCTCTTTAGATTCAGGGCATCATGCTGAGTTGTGCGATACCAAATTTTCTCATATCGGCCATTTTGGGCGTCGGCCATATTGAATTTTGTCCTAAAATGCTATATTTAACGCATTGGCGAATCATTACGAAACTCAATATGAGTCTTTGGGACCTTGATGTGACACTACGCAAAAAGTTTCGGAGCAGCGCCACCTTGTGGTCAAAAGTTATAACACAATTTACAAAAATGCGAATAACTTTTGATTACATTAAGCTATTTTAAAACAAATGATCTTAATATGTTCCTTGGGTCAAGCCGAGAACACAGATACCAAATTTGAAATAGTTTGCCTAAATTTCATGTCCGCCATGTTGTTTTATTAAAAAACCTACTTTTTCAAACTCCTCCCAGACCGTTTGTCCGATTTTCACCAAAATTGAATCGTATCATCTTCAGACTGAGTTGACAAAAAGTTATGGATTTCGTGTCGATAGACAAAACCGTTTTCGTATACCGAAACTACAAATTTGAGGTAGTGATGACAAAATTACTTTAATGCTCTATGTCAGTAATGTTTTGTCCAAATAACACCAAACTTTGCACATTTCATTGTGACCACATTCTAACAATTTGGACACAGCGCCATCTATTGGTCCAAAGCAATAAACTATTAAATCAAATTACAGTGTCTATATTAATGATTTTTCAGCCATTTAGCCTAAAATCATATTAAAATGCATTTAGTTGTTGATTTTCTTCAATTGCTCTTATGCTGCCGGCCACGTCAATGCCCTGTTTGTGCTTGGCCCCGTCATTGCTGCTTGCAGCTATATTTATTATTATTTTTTTCATTTACTGACAAGGTAATGACACAAAATACTGTATAGCATTATAAATGTGAATTAACTTTACTTGATTAAAGTTGATGATAATGTCACACATATATACACAATCTAATATTTATGGAATTAAAAAAACTTGTATGTGTAAAAGTTAAATTGTGTTTTGAACCAGTAAACATTGCTTGTTAAAATGTCAAATATTTTACCGGCATTTTCTTTTCTTTGTTTCAAGATTTATGCCAGTGTCATCGAACTAATGACTGATGAACAGCTAAAGACATACTTTCCGTCATATGGTGATCGTTTGGCCATTTTGGGATTTTGCAGAAAGCCAGTAACAAGCCAGCTAGTAACAAGTATGAACCCAATAACAGGAAATCAAAACTTTGAGTGATTGAAATCTAAAATATCCCAAAAACTTAGGTGTGATGATTCGGTCACAAGTCAACAACACGCAACAAAGAATGCTCAGAAGGCTATAAGAAAGGTAGAATTAGGATGGATGAGAACAAGAAGGGGTGGTGGCACGAAAAGTAGATCATCTAAAGTAGAGCATCCAAAGAATCCAAGAAATCTGATTTGATTCAGCAAGCTGTCAAGCTATTTTTTTCAGATGGAAAAAGCCATGAGAGAGACATCAGTGAGTTTGAGGTAGATTTACAGAGAAATGTCAATAGATGAGGACATTACAGTTGGACAACTGTATACAGACACCAGGTTGTCACTTTTACGGTTGTACCTCAGAAAAGTAACTCGGATGTGCATATTCAAGAGGAAATTGATGTGCAACCCACACCACAAGAACTGAACGATTCCCCAACAACAATTCCAGCTGGAAATACAGATGACACAGATGTTATTTACATTGGGAACAATATGGAACCAGAGATGACCAATGAGAACGCTTTGGAAGACAGAAACACAGTCACATTTGTCACTGAAGACATTTTTAATGTGGAAATTCAAAGTTTGGATGATAGGAAAAGGTGATTCTCGTTTCTAAATCTAGTGGTGTAAAAGTATGAAATTACGTTTAGGAATGTAGGTAAATTAAAATACTCTATTTGAAAAATGTTCTTAAGAATAGTAAACAAGTAAACATACTGTTATTACTGTCCACCACTGGACATGGGTCAAAGCAAATATGTAAGCTAATGTAAGAAATGTTAGAACGAAAACTGAACAAACAAATTGATCACATCATTATTGTGTGTGGTGTAAACGCCATCAGACGATGAATTGGTGTATTTCTACACAACTGGAGGGTGTTTCCCTTAGCATCTTCTACTTACACACAGATCTATGATCTATAAAATATTATCTACATACATAGAATATATGAACATGAAACAATGCTACATAATTTGATAAATGTAAATAAGATTTTTTATTTATATGTCCTTTAGTTAATTTTCTTGTGTTTGTACATTCATGTACAAGATACAATGTGTGTGAGTGAGTGTTTAGGTGAAAAGAGGGACGCAGGTGCAATCCCATCTGTACACTCCACAGTAAAAAGTGCAGCTGCTGTAAATCAAATATTCTCCCTCATCTCTGCATCCTAACTCACACTAATCACATGTACGTCAGAGCGGCCACACAGAGGTGCTCTCACAAGGGACAGGATGAGAAGAGAACGATGAAGAGAAGCATGAAAGGGGGAAGCATGAGAGGAAAGAGGGAAGTGTATATCGAATGTACTGAAAGAATGTCCTTCTCATAAGAGAAGACTAAGAAAGGACTAATGATTGATCATTTAAAATCTGTTACAGTCACATTTTTCTAGTTTTCCCCATATGCTCCTGTTTTCATCCCAGTCTCCGGTTTCCTGTAATCACCTCCTAAGTCCTGTTAGCTGTATCTTAATTCTTTGATTAGTTCCCTGTGTATTTAGCCCTGTGTTCTGTTCGGTTTCTGGTCCATTCTCATCTACATTACATGAGTGTAATTTTCCTTCTTTGTGCACAAACTCCCACACAGAAGTATGGACCCAAACAGAAAATGGTTGAAGCAGCAGTTAAGATGTTATGTCTCAACCATCAAGAAGCCTCATGGATGTTTTTTACAGCTGGCACACTGGACAACATTCCCCAACCGCTGGTTTTATTACACCAGGCACAATGAGGAACGAAGGCATGCTGTCTATTGATGGTCCTTGAGGCAACTTTGCTGATTATGCCGCGTAGGTGCTGGTCAGCAGCAGATCCCCACTCACCTTCGGCACTGGGGACGAATCCAGTGAGACATCGACTTGCACTTTCTTGTCTATGTCTGAAAAACTGCCTTATCCATTTATTTTGTTCTTACTGAACAAACCTTTCACACCTCTTCTGCTATGAGACCTAAACTTCATTATTCTTGTAGCAAATGGACAGAACAGAGACAGTTATTTGTTATAGTTAACAAATAGTCTTTAAAAACCACTCGCCAACAAGATAATATGTCAATATGTAAATGTCTAAGACCATTACCTGTATTAGTGGGAATGTTAAAAGTTTCCTGGATGCCAAAATAGCAGACATTTCTGGCTTTAGACAAGTTTGTTCTCAAATTGTTCTTCACGTATTTTATTCTTGAAAATTTATGTTGTTCAAAAGATTGAAAGGTACATTGATGCAAATGTTTTGACATTAGGAATGTCTTAGGCAAAAACGAGGAAAAAAACCCACCAGTTCGGCCGGCTACATCACACATTTTATATGTTTATACATAACATTTTTTTACATTTTACATATCACACCCGCAAGCTATATAAGAGTGCAGAAGGGATGCGTCTGCGGATTATATATGCGGGAAAAAATTATATATCATTGACGGTGACCGGAAGTAGAAAAAGTATGCAGCGAATAAGGTTTTGTAACATAGTGATCGGTTAGAAAACGTCTCCGGTTACTATCGTAACCTCTGTTCCCTTTCAAGGGAACTCGCGCTGCGTCTTTCGATCGGCTTGTTTTGTCTTCGCAAGCACAAGTGTGAGAGTGTGTTGTGTTGTCGCGCTGGTTGTTTGAGTTCCCTAGACTAGTTTAAAAGAAAAGGGCTCTCCAATTTTCAAATGGCGAATCAAACATCTGTGTATTGCGCGTCTTCCTGCTTTCACTACATGGGAAACGCGCATTCACTATGTGTCTGCGTGGGAGCAGAGCATGCTCAGACAAGCGTATAAGTGTGCTGTCTGTATTCACTGTAGCCAGCCAGCCGCTACAGATGCTCTGAATCCGCCCAGGCTCGCGCTGCCCGGGACTCAGATCCCGCTATAGCAAGGATCTGTGGTGATCTGGGTCCTGGGATTCGCGAATGGATCAGACGGCGGGGTGTGAGACGAGCGCTGCTTTATCTCAGCCCTTTCGCGGCAGATCCATTGCCCGTGCAGCCCGAGGGCTGTTACATATGGGCACACATACTGCAATGATCTGCCTCTGAGGAGTTTTGACATTGTCAGCATTTAATGATGAGAGAATATTCGCCACTTTTCTCTCCAGTATGAGGAGTTTTTCGAGGAAGTGACTCGCGCGCCATGTTGACTATTTATTGCCGGCAAAGAAGCGTTCCATCTAAGAAAATAAATTAGATGAACGCATCCTGTTAGCGCGAGTCACCCCCCGCGATATATAAAATGATCGATCCTGAGACTGAGGAGGCGCTTGCGAGCTACCTATCTCATTCAGTATTGATGCAAAAAATAAAACATAAAAAACCCTACACTGCTCTATAAACCCGTGAGGATTATTTCCACTCTCGTGGGCAGTCAAGCATATAAAATTCAAGAATTTTATTTCACATACACAGTTACATACAATATACAGCTGTCAGTGAAATGTAAACAGGAAAGCAGGGTTACTGGGGGACCTCGATGAGAGCATAAATATACATATAATTTAATATTATATGAATCTATCTATATGTGTGTGTATATATATAAATATATATATATTATATTTATAAAAGAGGCATCTGTGGCTCAAACCTTTAAAGATAAGGAAACAAGTTCCTACTGGACGCCCCTCTCTCGTCTTCTGGGCTTTTTCGGCGACACTGTTGAGACGGTCGTCGATAAGTTCCAGGAGGTTGCTAGCAGCAGGTGGCGTTCAGTGTGCTGCTGCCTCGTTGCTCTCAAATTAGGGGCTGTGAGCCAGCCACAGCCCCAGAGCTCCTCACAATGGGCCGCTCTGAGGCAGAGCGTCGCAACCCGCTAACCCCTCCAGAAACCCGGGGGGTCGGGCCGGCACTCCCAGCCTCAACCCTCTGGCAGGAGGACGGATCTGAGGACCGTCATCCTCGCCAAGAAGGCTACATCAAAGAGGTCCTGGCGCTAAGGTGCCAGACCTCGCACAGGCGTCCCTTCTCAGCTGCCACCCCTGAGTCTGGTTGCTCTGAGGAGATCGCCCCCTCCAAGGAGGGTCCTAGAGCATTCACTCCAGGCGTTCCCCTGAAAACCGGGCCCTGGAGCGTCTGCCATTCAAGCACCAGAGGCCAGCCTTGAGAGGCTGGTTCCCTCATTAGAATTTCTGGTCGCATCTCATGCCTACCAGAAGTTTCTCATTGGGTCCTGCAATATATATATATTATTTCCTTTAGCAGGGTTCTACCCACCGTGGTGAAACCTGAGCAGGCTCTGGTCACGGAACAAGAAGTAGACACTCTGTTGAGGCAAGGGGCCATAAAATATGTACCCCCCTCGGACAGAAAGTCAGGCTTACAGTCGTTACTTCATCGTTCCTCAAGAGGGATGGAGGATTGCGGCCCATCCTAAATTTGCGCCTTCTAAATCACTCGTCATCAATGTTGACTTTGAACTAGATCGTGACAGATCAGGTCCGAGGACTGGTCTGTCAAATCGACCTGAAGGACGCATATTTTCATTCCATCCTTCCACAAACACAGGAAGTACGTCAGGTTCGCCTTTGGGGGGAAGGCTTACCAATATCGAGTGCTTCCGTTTGGCCTAGCTCTTTCACCTCGCACGTTTATCATATGCATGGTCGCAGCGCTAACCCCGCTGCACCTCCAATGTATCAGAGTTCTCCGTTATATTGACGACTGGCTTTTCTACCCAGTCGTTACAGCTAGCGGTTCAACATTGAGATGTTGTTCCCGCGCTCTTTAATGTGTTGGGGTTGAGGCTAAACGCAAAGAAGAGTGTGCTCTCTCTTCTCCAGAGGACCACCTTCCTCGGCGTTGTTGGGTTTCGGTTATGATGTCTGCACGGTTTTTCCCCGTGCGCATCGATTCCGTCCTGTTAGCCGTCAAAGAGTTTACTAGGCCAGCCACTCACTGTAAAGCACTTTCAGCGAGTGCTGGTTCTCAGGCAGCAGCTTCCTGCGTTACCCCGCTCGGGCTGCTGCACGAGGTCGCTACAGTGGTGGCTCAGAACCAGAGGGTTTTCCCCGAGGGGCAACCCTTTCCACACTATCAAGGTCACGCGGCGAGGCTTACGTGCCTTAGATGTGCGGAAGGAATCCTGGTTTCTGTCTCATGGACCCGTACTGGGAGCTCCTTGTCGACGCGTAATGCTATCGACGGATGTATCTCTTACGGGCTGGGGAGCAGTCTTGAGAGACCGCTCCGCCCAAGGTCATGAGTACCCGTATTGGGAGCTCCTTGTCGACGCGCAATGCTATCGACGGATGCGCCTCTTACGGGCGGGGGAGCGGCCTTGAGAGACCGCTCCGCCGAAGGTCATGAGCACCAGTTATCCTGGCACATAAACCTGCTAGAGATGATGGCTGCTTGGAGGGCGCTTCAGGCGTTCCTCCCAGACCTCAGGGGCCACCATGTGGTTGCTCAGACCGACGGCACCACTGTGGTCTCCTATATAAATCATCAGGGAGGCTTATGCTCGCGACCATTATACAACTGGCGCGGCAGATCCTCCTTTGGACCTAAGGGAGACTGCTCCATCTACGGGCAGTTCACATCCCTATTACCTAGAATGTGGGAGCAGACGTCCTGTCGAGGCAGGGGCCGAGGCCCGGGGATTGGAGGCTCCACCCCTAGGTGGTGGAGCAGATTTGGTTCAGATTCGGCCGAGCACAAGTAGACCTGTTCGCGTCCGAGGAATCGACTCATTGCCCTCTGTGGTTTTCACTCTTGCACCCAGCCCTGCTCGGACCGGGTGCCATGGTTCAGACATGGCCGAGGCTATGTCTGTACACCTTTCCCCGATTGCTCTGCTCCTGGGAGTTCTGGAGAGAGTTCGCCGAGACAAGGTCCGTCTCACACTAATTGCTCCATGGTGTCCGGGCAGAGTGTGTTTGCGGATCTTGTGTCCCTTCTGGACTGAGCCCCCTGGGAGATCCCAGGGAGGACTTTCTGTCCCAGGCAGCGGGCTTGATGCGTCACCCCTGCCCAGAACTGTGGGAACTGTGGGCTTGGCCTCTGAGGAGGCCCAGCTCATAGATTCTGGTCTCTCAACTGAGGTTGTTGAGACCATCCTCCACTCCAGAGCTCCCTCCACGAGGAAGCTGTATGCCCTGAAGTGGAGACTTTTCACTTCTTGGTGTAGCGAAAAGCAGGTGAACCCAGTTACCTGTCACATTGGCAAAGTGCTGGAGTTCCTGCAGGATAAATTCACTGCAGGGCTGTCCCCGTCCACCCTGAAGGTCTACGTGGCTGCTTACCATGTACCTCTGGGTGGCATGTCCATTGGCAGGGACCCCCTCGTCACACGCTTCCTCCGTGGTACTATTAGGCCGAGGCTTGCAGTACAGACCAAGGTTCCTACCTGGGACTTTTCCCTGGTACTCCAGGGGTTGTCCCATGTACCTTTTGAACCTTTGAATGAGGTTCCCCTAAAGTTCCTCACTTTAAAGACATTATTCTTATTAGCTATAACATCGCTAAAAAGAGTTGGGGGTCTACAGGTGCTCTCCGTAGCTCCCTCTTGCCTTGAGTTTGCGCCTGGGATGGTGAAAGTCTTCCTTCATCCCAGGCCAGGATACGTGCTCAAGTGCCCACTCATGTGGTCAGGTCTATTGTACTGCAGGCCTTCTGCCTTCCCCCCTTTTTGGTGACCAGGACCAGGGTTTTAAAAACAAGGTCTGTCCAGTGCGAGCACTGGACACTTATGTCCACAGGTCTGCCCTTGGCATGAGTCAGACCAATTGTTTGTTTGCTTTGGGACCCTTAGTGGGGCCCCAGCATCCAAACCTACTTTAAGCAGGTGGATAGTCGAGGCTATCACCCTGGCTTGCGAGTTGGCCGGATCCCCTTCGCCTCTAAGGGTCCGTGCCCACTCCTCTAGGAGCGAGGCTGCCTCCAAGGCCCTTATATCAGGTGTATCTTTATCTGATGTTTGTGATGCGGCGGGGTGGTCTTCCCCCGCATACCTTTCTGAGGTTTTACCAGCTTGACCTCAACTCCGCTCCGGGAACACGGGTCCTCTCGTAGTGAGCTACGAGACACTCGTCGGCCTTCGTCACTGAGGTGGCGTTGGTATATCGTTCCCCAAAGCGATCGAAAGACGCAGCGCGAGTTCCCTTGAAAGGGAACGTCTCAGGTTACGTATGTAACCATAGTTCCCTGAGAGGGAACGAGACGCTGCGTCTTTGGCCTCAGCTCCTTGCGCCTTCCGGGCTTGCTCAGACACCTCTAAGCTATTTGCCTCTGGGTTCTGGCGCCCCTTTATGACCTGGTTCGTGACGTCACCGACCTGCGACCGTCACTCACACTCGGTCGACGGAAGTTTACATATTGTGCTTCGCGAGACATTGTCCAAGTATTCCCCAAAGCGATCGAAAGACGCAGCGTCTCGTTCCCTCTCAGGGAACTATGGTTACATACGTAACCTGAGACGTTTTTTTCCATATTCCGTTTAGAGAAGTGTGAAGGAAATATTCTGACGCAATTGAATTGAACGTCAATTATTCTGACGCAATATTCTGACGCACTTATGCTATTTATACCATCTGTCTGCCAGATCCGCATCGCGCTACGATTGGCCAGTTGTCAACTGGTGTTATCCTATAAGGTTTCAGAAATTATGTAAAGGGGAGGAGTTCCTAAATGCATTTCTTTGCAACATCTCATTCCGAGTTCCGAGGAAGGAAACTGCGTGCCTCTATTTGAATTCGGTAAAAACATAGCGTCCACGTAAGCGGCGGCTTATCTTGGCAGCATACACGTAAATTTATGTATTTTTTTCCGTAGACAAAAAGGTTTCCAAGGGCCGTAGTTTGGGGACCCCTGATGTGGAGAATGAAGAGCCGCAAAAGAGTAAAACTTAAATTTAGACAAACTATTTTCTATCTCTCAAAATCATAATTTTTTAGACTGGTTGACTAGCTAATTAGCAAAACTTTCTTAAAGACAACTCAACGGTTGTAATGTTTGGTCACAGTAATACACATGGCACAGAAGGTTCAGAGAGGCAAACTGTATTTAATGATAACTCTGAAGAGAAACTTAGAGAATGCAACCATTAACATTAAAGCACACTTATTTCCGAAGCTAACAACAGTTCATGTTTCAGTTTCTTCCTCCTCCTCCTGTGCCTGTAGCTTCTGAAGCTCTTGAAATAACTCTTCCCTGTGTGAGACGACCTCCTTGCTTGCTGGAGGATTATGTTGCTTAGTTAACTTCATAATAAGTGGATATAGAGCAAGAGTAATTCATGGTCACTTTGTGGTTGATTTTAATGTGAATGCTACATTCTTATAATTCTCCTGAAGCAGTACATTTGCTATTTGTTAAGTTATTGTTTTAGATGGCAGAAAGAAAGTTTTGTTTTTCGACTTTGCTATTATGTTTCTCATGTTTTTTAAATGTATTTGTGAACTGTTGGATTTAAGTGATATGGGGAATGTGCTTTATTTCTATAGCACTTTATTTTATTTAATACTGGTTGTTTCAAAGCAGCTTTACAGTGACTAAAGGAAAATTAGGTATTTCGGATAAAAGAGATTTACAGAGATTACAGGGAAAGGATGCGTGTCAGTTCAGTTTTGATTCAGTTGTGTTATAAAGATCATAATTTATTAAATTAGACCATTTCAACTATAAAGAAGTTCTGGAAAAGCATGCCATCATCCCGCTCAGTTCAGTTATCATACAGCAGTCAGATCAATAATACTGTTGAATATTAAGTGTTAGGCGACACTAGCAAGAACCCAAACTCCATCAGGAGACAGAAATAAGAGCAGAAACCAGGCTCAGTCGGGGGGACAGTTCTCCTCTGGCCTCAGCATCATAAGTCAGAATTCAGATCGGGATCGGTAGCATTCCAATATTCATCCAGTATTCTGCCAGTAGGTGGCAGTAGTAGTTCATGCTTTGTGTAACTTGAGAAAAATAATTGGAAGTCTGAATCATCTATGCCGCCGTTTGTGCTGTGCTGTTATACTAAATCTGGTTGATTAAAGACTTCTTTAATTTTGAAGAGTCTCCTCATTTCTTCTTAACAACTAAATAACACTCTTACTGCAAGAGTGGAGGAAGGTTTGATTAGATCACGGTGGGCTAACACAAACAAATGTCCATCACCATCAGAATAAGAATGTAAGGATTTCTGCCCTACACCCATCTTGAGTTCCACAAGGGAAAGAAGGGTTTGCCAATCGCAGCAAGTCAAGTCACCTTTATTCATATAGCACTTTTTACAATAGAGTTTGTTTCAAAGCAGAGATTACAGGAAAATAACTTGCAGCACTGGAATGGAGAAGTGCCAAATTCTCCTCCTCATCAGGAAGGGATGAATGTACCATTTCAACAGACACTCATTGTCTCTGACTTAAGAGGTGGGAGTTTGTGCTTTTTACAAAACAGATTGCTTCAAAGCAGTGATAACAGGAAAATAGTACAACAAAGATTGGTTTTGCAGTCCATAGTCATGCACGTTTGATTGTTCTAACTAGTCCTTTTTCCTACCGTGTTCTTTGACAATATCCTCACCTTCCAAAGAAATAAAAAAATTTGTTGTGTTTGCAGGGAACAGACTAGTTGACATGGTCTCTGGTCTCGAGTCTCGAGTCTGTGAGGAAAGAGACAAAACAAATAGACATAACAAAAAAAAAAATAGATAAGATAAAGATAAAGCTGCTTTGAAACAATCTGTATTGTAAAAAGCGCTATATAAGTAAAGGTGACTTGACTTGACTTGACATGACAGACAGACTGTTCAGAGTCTCAGTCCAGCAAAAAAATAACAGATGCAGGTGGAAGTCTTCATGCTAGATAGCCAAAAGTGGATTGACTTAATCTGAGCCTCTTGCCCAAAGCAGAAAACAAACAGACATTCCCTCATCTGCACGTTCCAGATTGTATACACACACAGGTTAATACAATAATCCTATACCAATTACACAACCTACAAAAGTCCTAGACAATACACTTAACTCAAAATAATGAGTCAAAACAATTTTAGCAAGCTAAAACAATAACCTCAAAGACTGATATTGTTCAGATTATTCAATTTTTACAATTAAGCTGAATTGTTTTATGGACATTAACAGAAAAATGTTAGTTAAAGCAACTGTTACCCAGGAAGCAGAAAGTCTTGTTTAACCGATCATCTGCTAACTGCCTCACGTCACAGAAATCAGAAACATCCCAACACAATGAAACTCTTTCACCTAGATTTCATGATATAGAGACTATGTTCCCCAAACTAGTAAATACATACTTCCAGAGCCTTGAGGTCTACTTTATGAGGACCCTTGGACTACAGGTTGATAGCATTGAAATTATGCTGCAGAGCAATGAAATACAAGTCTATAAAGTTGCCAGTGTGCATACACACTTCACTTCACAGTCACTTGATCTGAGGTGCCAAGGCAGCATCTTGACCCCTACAGAGGCAGTTCAACGTTGTGACAGGAGGGACACAAATAACCAAGACATTCCCTTTTTGTAGCTAACTTTGACGTTGTGCCAAATGAGAGACACTAGGGGTCCCTATACTAAATGCTGGTGAGACATGGCGTTTTCACGGACAGGGCTTAAATTAAGTAAGGATTATTTTTTTAAGTTGCTTTTATAAACATGTCTTAGAAAAAACATTACTGGTGTGCAGTGCATCTTGAGACAAAGCAATGCCACTGATATATGTTAAAATGTGTTAATGCAAGTTGCTTTTAAAAACGTTAAATCGTGCATTTTAGTCCAGGGGGAAATGTGTTGTGAAACCAGGTGGAAATGTGGCAATATTATTGACTTTATTGGATGGGAACAGAACTGAGCTGGAAGAGGACATCACTGTTTTCTCCAGAGAACTCATTCCATAATTGATTAACTTTACGCAGTTATTGAACCAAAGTGAATTGAATCCATGACGTCATGCAGTTATATATTTTTGGGTTCTGTTACTCTTTGCTTATTTGTCTTTTCTTCTTTAATTGAGGCTATTTGTGATCATAAAGTCCCCTGGAGTTCCTCTGGAGGGTGCTCTCTCTGCCTCTCTGATTGCTATTGTCCTGTGTGTTAACAGGTGGGAGTGGGTACTAGAAATTGTGATTTCTGTGCTCTTCTTTTTGAGAGTGATCTTTATGCCTATAATATTCTTGTCCTACTGATCCAGATTGTAAAACTTTGTGTTGACTTGAGAAGCCATAGGTGGTGAGTGCCTTGTTTGTTTTGTAGGCCCAAAGGCCATCCCTTTTATCCTGTTTATTACTTAAATAAAGAAATAGGGTAGATCATTTTATGCTTCTTTTTTTCCCATTGGGAAGTTTAGTTCCTGTTTGTTTATTGTTTTGGCATTTAGCTCACTCTTGAAGATCTTGCTTCTAAACTTCTCGTGGGTTCTTTGACCTGTAATAAATTGGTTTGTAACAAAGACACCCAAAATGACTATTGTTTTCAACAATACCAATAAAATAATAATAAAATGGGTAATTAAGAAGGTATTTTCATTTGTGTTGCACCCTGACCAAGACCCAGGATCGTAATAGAATCAACACTGATTTCAATTGAAAAATTATGGTTTACTATTTTATGTTTAGAGCTGCTTACAAAAGAATTGAATTATATTTTTTTCCTGTTTATCACTATAATATTTTGCTGTTCCCTGAGTGAATGTGTCTGCCAAATATTTTTACTATTATTCTGTAGTATTTTTTATTCATTTTAAAGCCATTATCCACGCATTTTTGAGAAAAGTGTTTGGCTACAGGCACATCGCTAATGGAGATAATTAACAAGCAAGCACATTTTGTTATGTTTATTTTGTTTACAGTTCACTCAACAATATCCATGGCAGATATCCCCGCATAATCGCTTTATATCACAAAGATAAAAGTTCCAAAGATGAGGAAGAGTCAGAAAGTTGCCAAATACTAATTTAATGATATCCCAAACTCAGAAAAAAACCAGAATGTGCCACTGTGTGCTGTAAACACAACCAAAAAACACAGAGTGATGGTGGGGAACTTAAATGCACCTTTCTGATGAGAACATGATGGTTAACAGTTGTGGTGAATGAGTGTCCTTGACATCTAATGAGTGGCGGGAAACTAAAACAAAGAAACACGTGACACTTATTTATTCTAAATACCATCTATTATATTGGATATAAATGTGCACTACCTTACATTTTCTTTTCAAAAGTAATTTCAGTCAACTTGCTTTTTATCCTTCAGAATTGTATGGGTTTAAATAATTTGAATGATTTGAAATACAATAGTTGAATTTGTATCTATCATTGTACTTTCTATTTAATTTGTATCTGTGTAATTCAAGCAAAGGTAAAATTATATCAGTATTTCACTTATGCTGACCTTAATTCAAGTTCTTGACACAAAGCAAAATAATATTTCAAAGCATTTAGAAATATGAACCAACCAACACTGGATATTTTCTCTTGTCCATTACTGATTACCAGACCTCGAATATAAGATTGTTCCAGTCATAATTATGATAAGGGGAGTTGCATGTGCAATTTCCAAGTTGTCAAGTCACATTTATTATAATTCCAATAACATATAAAAGCCACCTTGCGGAAATAACCAGACACTAATTGCAGCATTTCCTGAGAATGACCCAGCTCTGAAATCAATATTACTAATTAACTGACAGTTCATTAATGACTGTTTTATAGACGCCATTTAATTAGGTATTAGTTCCAGCCTCAATCCTCATTCTTTTATTCATTGAAAATGACGACAGACCTGCAATGGAGAGTCAAAGTGATATAAAAAGACTTGAAAAACAGAGTCAGCTATAAGTGATAAAGAAGGTGATAGTGAGGGATTGGTCTGACAGTGTGACTCTATTTAATGTTAGTGCTTCTGGCTGGAATGGATAGAGTTGACTATCAATTATGCAGCAGTGATGATCTTTAAGGGTGCAGGTGTACAACACTTAAATATATATATATATATATATTTTTTTTTTTTAAGATTCTGTGGGTAATGGACAAAAGTGTAGGGATCGCGATGGCAATCTAGGCAAAAAAACATCTCTTGAGAAAGAGGTGCTCAGTGAGGAGGCATTAACAGGATTTAGACAACACTTAAGGTTAAGCCAATAGAGACTTCTAATGCTCGGTTCTACTTCACTGATTGCACAGACGCCAAAATCTACATTTAACATTTGAATGAATGGTGGTGGTATAATATTAACCTTTCTTTAAATCCTTTTCAATAAAGTCAGAAGGTGCACTTCAGTCCAGGGTTATTAAAAATTGTGGAGGCAGATTTCATTCCTTCAATCTATAATTTGGAGGAAATAATTAAATAATGTGGATTAAAAAAAGACTAAGCAATATGCTTTAGAAACTATTTGCTGTAAAAGAGTGTATTTTTTGTGACATCAAATATAGAAGTACAATTTAGTCACAAAATATCCTCCACTGAATGAGTGTTGTGTAAATTAAATGCATTTTGTGAAGTTGGAATGCTTTTCTTAACATTTTATGTTATTGATTAAATGAAACGTACATTCACTTTTGTGTGCAAGATCAGAATGAGTAGTCAGGTAACTGGCACCCCATACTACAGAACCAGAATGCGTTTAATCTTTTTAGAGAAATCAGAATGGCAAGAAACTGGGCTAGGTGCCAGTATTTTAACATTAAAAAATGGTAATTTTACTAAATGGTAGCACTGATTTTGATACTCATTTAATTATTGCTCTGTTACAGTAAAAATAACAGTTTGTCCAAATATTTAATTTCTGTCCTTATGTTATTTCAAACCATTAAAACCCATGTGAAACAGAATATGTTCACCTTGGATATACAATGTACAATCTTTTGGACCATTGTTTGTCTTTATTTTTCCCTTTTATTTTTTTCTTACTTTAACTTTGGCAGCCTCTGAAAATGCAGCACTTTCTGCATAGTATCTACTTCTGTGTTTCTGAAAAGAAAGCAAAACTGCCTTTAAACAAGCTAAGGGAGAGAGACAAACACATTTTGGGTGAATTATTCAGAATGAGGTGACTGATATCAGCTTTTACCAATTGATTTCCCAGTTTTTTTTTCCATTTCTGATATTCACATTAAAAATAAAAGATGTAAAATTCTCAGTAATATTGATTTGTTTGTGTTTATCAATAGCTTTACTATTCTAAATAATCACTTAACTAATTTATATGTAATATATATATATATATATATATATATATATATATATATATATATATATACTGTATAGTCAGTATATGCACATGCATTGTAACAAGCTCAGCATAGAGGTATTATGGTGAACAACTAAACTGTGTGGCAAGAATAATCGCTAATTAGCCACGTAGGAGGAATTATCCTCTTTTTCACCATATGGCTTGGATAAAGTAATATTTGCTAACATTTCCTTGGCAAATAATTATATACAGCTTCTCATGACATCAAAGGGAGAGAAATATTTTAACATGCACTTGAGGGTGTCTTCCATTCCAGATTGTGCTTGTAATAACAACAACCTAAAAGAGTCTGTTCACTCCATGTGAACCCAAAACTGGAACAAAATTACTTTACATAACCTACATTAGTAGCATATACAGTGCATCTGTCTATATACACATGCGTAATATCTTGAATTAAATGAGTGCCCATTTGACAGTTGCTGAAGAAGAAAGTTCTTCTATGTGAAGCGATCAGAATTCATCTTTCGGAGTTTGGGTGGCAGGTGTCCGTCCATGCGACTTCCTCCCCCCGCCATTCTCTGCAGTTTCGGTGGCAAGTCTGCAACCGATTTGCTGATGGCCTCTGTGGAAATCTTAGTCGCCTTGGTAACCTGTTTTTCCTCTGAGACACCAGGCACAGAACTGATGCGTTGGAGCTTCATGGGCAGTTCACCAAGGCTATATGTCATCTCTGATGTGGTGGAGCTCATTCTAAGTAACTTTCTAGGCAGCCCATCTCTACCAGTCATTTTCTGTACCTTAACTGGAAATTTAGTGGTACTCTCTGGATCTTCTAGCAGCTCCAAACAGTCCAGAGAGTTGTTCTTCTCTCTACTATTGGACAAAGATGGGGCCATGAGTGGAGAGGACATGAGTAATGACTCATCCTGTTCCTTTGTGCTGTAGGGAGGTGTAGGAACCTCAAATGTAGCGTGGAACTGAGAATAATCCACTTTAAAGAAGCCCTCCTCCAGAGAAATGACCGGGAAGAATCTGTGGCCCCAGAGCACCTCGTCCTCTGTGTAGGACGTCCGCGCTTGACAAGTCATACCTGTGAGAGAAGATACACGAAAAGAAACAGATGAAATTAAAGAAATGCTCAATGATTGATCAATAAGTTGTAATAGGGAAAATCACTACTGCACTCTAAAGAGACAATAATACATGTGTTTGGAAGCAAGAGCTGTACTGATATTCCTCAAAATGTCTGGTTAAGATTGGTTCTAAACTTCTAACCTCATATATATTAAGCATTAAATATGCTCAAATAAATTACTTGATCCTTCGATTTAAGATCCATCTTTCATTTGTCATGGCTCTCCGCCTCGTCCTGCTTGGCACAGACAGCTTAAAGTGTATGCTATGAGAGGCGGGGGTAGCCGTTGATGAGTCGGATAGGTAACATTTATGGGAAAAAGTTATTAAATATTTTAAATATTATTATACTTTCATTGACATTTCTATAGTTTTTATATCAGTGGTGCAAATAAAAGTGGTCTTTTGTCTGTTATGAAGGAAAACAAAATTCATTATGAAACCTCTCAATAATTGCCTAGGTCACAACAAGCCATGAATGTAAACTCATGAAAACCAGCCTCACTTTCCATTGTCTCACAATGGTTAAACATTCAGGCACCCTCTTTACCTTCTCAAACAAGGAACAAACAGAAACAGTTTTTTTTTTAATTACATAAGCTAAATGTGTGTTTCTCTCTGTATGATTGTCGGGATAAGTGTGTGGACTGAGTGATGTGAGTCACTGACATAAAAAATAATAATAATCTGCCTTTTTGGTTTGCTAATTAGGGGCTAGGCACTGATTCTTCTTCCACCATGGAAGGCTATCGCAGCCCATAGAACCGCTTAAGAGAAAGTAATGACATTTTGCACACAGATGGAGGACAGTCCAAACATTCACCATAGCAAATTTGGAGTCTCTAACTCAATCCTTCTAGTGCCACACCACCTGTCCAAAGTTGCACACACGTTTTTATATTAATAACTTTTGACTCAAGGAGACAAAAAGCAGGAAGGCTCGAAGCATGGCAAAGGTACGCAGCATCTCGTTCCCTATTCTCAGGGAACTATGGTTACAATAGTAACCTGAGACGTTCCCTTTCGAAGGGAACTCTATCTGCGTCCCCTAGGGGTCGCTTTGGGGAACGAAATACCAACGCCGAAATGCTGAAGGGCGTGACTAAACTTAATGGGTAAAACCATCAGTCAGAGACCCCCAGGGGAACTGTCCCATGACCTGCAGTGACCCGGGTCGGGCTACTAGAGAACGGAGGCCTCAAGGAACCAGAGCCGAGGCCCAAGCACGCTCGATCTAGAGTCCGAGGGAGTGCAGGAGCCACTCCACTCAGGACTGAACCCGCAAAGCGAAGACCTAGAGCCGCAACTGCTAGGTCTACACGTTTAGGCGCTACTGAGCTCTAAGAGCGGCTGGGCACACGGCCAATACTTTGCAGCTGTTCCTCTAGAGTGTAGAGGGGAACAGCACTCAACGCTTGTGGACAGCAAGGGGGTTCAGCGGAACCACTTTCTTACAAGCGGAGCTCACCAGAGCGGAGGCCATAGTCGTCGGCCTGACAATGCTCGACAGCCAAGTCCAGTTCGGGAGTCAAGGGTGACTCCACTGCCCTCGCGTCGACCCAAGTCGTTTGGGTTCAGGCAAGAACTGAGGTGCAGTATCGCTTCGCTCAGAGAAGTAGGGCCAACCTCCCGAAGGGTACACTCTCAAGATGAGAGGGCCAAAAAACTCCTGTACTTCAAGAGCGCAGCGGGGTCTCACGGGGCGGAGGCCCGATCTCCTCAGAGAGGCCTGACGACACCCCTACGCATCAACCGACCAGAGGAGGCAGGAATACTTTACCTCGCCTACCACTCTCTAAAGGTCGCCGAGCGGAGCTTCGTGAAGCGGAGGCCTCGGCAGAGAATACTCTCGTAACGAGAGGAAGCCTACGACACCACGGAGAGGAGGATAGCGGTAGAGAGCTCAGAGAGTGAAGAAGTGCCCTCTCAGACCCTAGGCAGTGAGAAGGACGCTTAAGAGAAGCCGACGACTCGCAGAAAGTGCCTGAGGGAGCATAGGGGAGCGGGAGCTCACCTGCAAGGGGACAACTCTCAGAGAGAGAGGAGCAAGCCGCTCACACCTACCCCTTTTCTACAACTAGGCTCCTCAGGAGCTCAGACGTAAACACGACTTGAACACTCAGGAGCAACTAGAGGGGGCTCTGCTAGAGCCACTGCACCTAAACCAACTGAGTGGAGCTCCGGCGAGCAGGGAAGGCACACCGACCGGATTCTCAGGGCCCTCACACACTGCTCTATTGCTAGGGTCTAGTAAGCCAAGCACAGGAAACAGCAAGCAACAGTGCAGACCCTCCAAACCTGGAGGGCTGCCCAAGTTCACTCGTGAACCGAGACGGTGCACAGGACAATTATAGAGAAAAGGACAATAACCCTCCCGAGGGCTGTGTCAGCATGCTTTTATCACAGTGTACTCCAGGCCACTAGCGAGGAGACACGGAGAGAGTCATACCCCAGCCACAGCTTGGGGGAGCAAGGATACCGTGAGTTACCAAACACACAGGCAGACCTTGCTCATCTCGCAAAGACCTAGCAGAACGAGCTCAGGAGCGAGGATGTTAGTCAACATGCTCCTTCTTACGCCACAGGCGGGGCGAGGGGGCTCGACCTGAGCCACCGACTCTAGCACACCCATGTAGCCAGGCGGAGCTCAGGGGAACGGAGGCCTCGGCGAAAGGCAGCGGACTCTACTATTAAGAGGAAGCCTGACAACGTTCCCTGCGCTTTTGAAGCCCTAGGGTGAAGGCCAAGCGCAGCAGCCTTACCACACCAAGAGCGGAGACCTACAACTCCCCTCAGAGAGGAGGCCTGACGACGCTTATAGCGGGCTCCATGGAGCGGAGGCCTCAGTAAAGAAGACTCTCATATTGAGAGGAGGCCTACTACGCCCTCTACCGGCTGAGCTCAGGAGTGAAGGCCTCGGCCCAAACCCTCCTCTTTACACCACAGACTTAGGCGAGGGGGTCCCAATGGGGCCACCGACTCTAGCTCAAATAGCCCAGGCGGAGCTCAGGGGAACGGAGGCCTCACCAACTCTACTATTAAGAGGAGGCCTTCCAACGCTCCCTGCGCTGCAAAGCTCTGCGGTGAAGGCCAAGCGCAACGGCCTCACCACACTCGGAACCCACAAGGAGGCCAAAGGGGGCCCACACTTGGGAAAGCCAGCCGAGCGGAGCTAACGGGCGCCTACACAAGCAAGCACTATGACTCCTGGACACCACAAGCGGAGGCCTATGACTCTGCTTTAAGAGGAGGCCTGACGACACTCTGGGAAGCAAGCAGATGTAGCCTCGGCCACAGCTGCCTCTAAGAAACCCCAACGGGTGCCGGGTGCACAACGGAGCAGGGCCCCCAAAAAGGGGAGAACTCTAAACGAGTGGAGGCCCTAGTGCCTAACTGCAGCATGGCTGGCTCAGGGAGCAAGGCAGTACTCCAGAGAATTTGTGAGGGCTTCTGGCTTGGAAGACCCAGAGCCCGCAATGCCACACAGACGCACCGCTGAACGGGGCGAATCTCAACACAGGGAAACGCCTGACAGAAGAAACTATGCAGGGTAGCTTCCTGATTCCGTTCGAAGAACGAATCTGTGGTTACAAGAGAGATCACCAACCGCTAAGCAAGCTAAAAACTCTAATTGCACTAATTGAGCACTAATTGCACACCTGACGCCGTCGACCCCTCTCGACCGCCAGACCTCAGTACAGTAAAAGCAGACTACTAAGTCCTCTTACAAGCACATCATGGGTCCAGCAGGAGACAGATGTTAACGTCAGGGCCTCAACAATCGGGGGGGGGGGGGGGGGGGGGGCGGAGGGGTGCCTGGAGAGGTCGACACCTCAGGGTGGACCATCTCTTCGACGACCGCCCTGGGCGCGACGACTGTCCTGGGCAACTCCCCGGCGTTGCTTGCGCCTTTTCCGAGCTTCCCGCCTCCTCGTCTGCCTACCACCCGAGGGTGGAGGGGCATGAGCCGCGGTACTCGCTCTGCGGTCCTCTCGCTGATCCTCAGATCGGGAGGGGCCGGCCCCCTGCGCGGCCTGAGATTTGGACCGGGGGCGCCGCGGTATGAACGATCTAAAAGCCTCTGAACGCGCCCTCGCCCTCTTGAACCTTGAGACCACTGCCTCGACAGAGGTCCCAAAGAGTTCCTGAGGCGAGACCGGCGCATCGAGAAGGAAAGCCCTTTCCCCTTTCCCGATGTCCGTCAGGTTCACCCAAAGATGTCTCTCCGTGACTACCATGTCATAGAGCGACCAACAGCGAACGCTGTCTGTTTGGTAGCACGGAGAGCCAAATCCGTAGTGTGTCGCAGCTCAGCCACCGCATCAGCCGAGAGCCTCTGGCCCTGATCCAGGTCTTTAAGCAGGTCAGCCTGGTAAGCCTGCAGCACTGCCATAGTGTGCAAGGCCGCGCCAGCTTGACCCGCCGCCGCGTACGCCCTATTGTTCAACAGCGATGTCTCACGCAACGGTTGCGACGGCAGGGAAGGCGCCTTCAATGCAGACGCCTCACCCGCTGAGAGATAGCTCGCAAGCGTCTCTTCAACCGGAGGCATACTAACGTAGCCATAACTCCGTGCGTCCTCCACATCAGCATAACTAGACTGAGTGGGAAAGATCCATGTGGAATGTGGCTTCTCCCATGATCTCCGTACCTCAGTGTGGAGATCAGGGAGAAAAGGAAGGGCCGAACGAGGCTGACGTCTATGCTCGCCAGGAAGCGTTCATCTAACTGGCTACCAGGAGGGACGGTCGGCTCCCGCTTCCACGGCAAATCAAGCCGTTCAGTGGCGCGCGCCATAACCGACAGCAACTCGTCATACGCGGGGCAAAAGGGATGCGAAATCTCAGAGGAATCTTCGATATCCGCATCCTCCCGCCTATCTTGACTCGCGGGGAGCGCACTCTCCCGCGAGGAGGAAGAGAGCGATGCGCTTCCCTCAAGAAGCGCGCTCGCGTCATCCTCCGATGGCTGGGAAACGCTAACCCTCTCCAGCCTCTCGGAGACATCCATCTGCGAGCCCCAGGAGCGCCGGTTCCCGCCCGCCTCGGCTAAAGCAGAACCGGAACCCCTCGGTGCAGATGGCTGTCCCAATTCCCTCGAAAAAAGGGACAAACGCGAGCGCAACTTTCTCAGCGGGAAGCGATTACAATGCATGCACACAGCTCCCTCGAGAACCGAGCGTGCATGCTCTTCACCAAGACACAAAACATACACATCGTGAGTGTCATCGGGTGTCAGAAAACGCTGACACGGATGAACACAGTGACGATAGTTGCGTTCCTCACTGCCCATCTAAACGATGACAGCAAACAAGCTTGTCTCCTGAAGATAAAAAGAGGATGACTTACTGTTCGGGTGCTCCTTTTATACCTGCAGCTGCACCCGTGGTGGCGTCATAGGCAGCCGGTAATTGTCAAGTTCATTGCCGTGATTAGATGATTACTTCAGACACCTGTCACACCGAAGGTATTCCCCAAAGCGACCCCTAGGGGACGCAGCATAGAGTTCCCTTCGAAAGGGAACTTGGAAAACACGGAGGGCATCCACACACAAGAACACTACATAAACACTACAATCACCGACGAGGACTTAGGCAGACAGGAGGGTATTTATAAGGGAACACACAGCTGACGCAACTTGGGAAGTAATTAACAAGACAGGTGTGGAACAATCTAGAAGACACAGAAGGACCCGGATGTGACAGACGCAACAAGACTGTGACACCTAGGCCATTGAAAAAACTTGAACCACATCATCTCCAGACCACGCAGACCAAATGTTAGGGAATTCATGTTGATAGTCAAACCGTTTTCGATAAGCTTGCATACAAATTTGACAAAGTTTGATGTAAAATGCTGTATTTACCGAAAGAATTTGCTTATCATTATGAAACATGGTATGTGTCTTTGCCACTACGTACACTACGACACTACGTAAAAAAGTTCCTGGTCAGCACCACCCTGAAAAGATGAAAAGTTATAGCGAAATTTACAAATATGTTAATGATTTTTTATATCATTAACATATTGTAGAAAAACTGTCCTAATATGTTCCTTGGATCATGTCGAGAACAAAATGTGATACCAAATTTGTCTTAGTTGGCCAAACTTCCTGTCCGCCATGTTGTATAAAAAATAAAAATAAAACTTTACATTTATAAAGCACTTTTCCAGAGCTCAAAGCGATTTACATAGAAGGGGGATATCTCCTCAACCACCACCAATGTGTAGCATCCACCTGGATTGATGCGACAACAGCCATATTGCGCCACAACGCTCACCACACATCAGCTTATTGGTGGAGAGGAGACAGAGCAATGAAGCCAATTAGAGTATAGGGGAGATTAGGAGGCCATGATGGACCAAGGCCAATGGGCAAATTTGGCCAGGATGTCAGGGTTAAACCGGGATTTTTAATGACCATAGAGAGTCAGGACCTCGGTTTAAAGTCTCATCCGAAGGACGGTGCTTGTTGCAGAACATTGTCCCCATCACTATACTGGGGCATTAGGACCCACACAGACCACAAGGTGAGCACCCCCTGCTGGCCTCCTAACACCACTTCCTGCATCAACCTAGTTTTTTCCCAGGAGATGTCTCATCCAGGTACACCCTACTTAGCTTCAGTGGGCAACCAGTCTTAGGCTACAGGGTGATGTGGCTTCTGACTTTTTACTTTTAAAACTTTTCTAACTCCTCCCAAACCATTTGTCCGATTTTCACCACAATCGAATCGTACCATCTTCAGACTGTGCCAACAAATAGTTATGGATTTCGTGTCAATAGACAAAACCATTTTTGTACAACACAGCAACAAATTTGAGGTAATGATGCCAAAATGACTTAATGCTCTGTGTCAGTAATACTTTTCCCAATCGAAACCAAACTTTACATGTGTCATTGTCACTTCACTCTGAACGCAACTCATCAATTTTGTATGGTTCCACCTATTGGTCAAACGTAATAAACCATTTAGACTAAAGTCATAATAACATGTCTTTAGTAGCTTAATGCCGTTGGTTTGATGGTGCCAGCAAGATTGGCATGAATTTTAATGCCATGCTTCTGTTTGGCCCCTTAATGGCTGCTTGCAGCTATATTTGATTTTGGTTTTGGTTAACATTGTAATTCTTTCAGGCCGCATGTGTTGGGCATGAAAGCCTATGGTCTGTCTCCAGGATGAATAATGCTTTTATTTCTAAGTACTGTTGAAAAGGTGAAACAGGTATAGTTATTGATAATCTTTTTACCCCTGTGCTTCCACACCAAAGAAAGTCAATTTATCCAATGCTGTCACGATATAATTCACGGGAGGACTCAAGATGCAGGTGAAGTGAGAATGTATTATATTAACAAAAGAACAAACACACAAAAAGATATACCCACGAAAAAACATAACATAAACAAGGTCATAAATACTAGAAAATAACATAACAAACTGTAAGGCGGGGAACACGGATCAGGAGCAAGACACAGAAACATCCAGACACGACATGAATGACAACAATACCACAATGGACAGCAAACAATTAAATAGGACACAGGCACACACTAACATGACACGAACACGCAGCGAATGCTGACACACTTCGCCACGTGTTCACAAAGATAGCCAAGACAGCATGCAGTTGGTGACAACCAACTGGACGTGACACAGACGACATGAAAGCATCTGAATCTGAATTGTGCTAGAGATATGCACAAAAAATCTGTCAGTAATTAATCAGAAATATATATGTCAATGTTACAAGAAACACATACTGATGTTGATATGGTAAAATGGGATTGGGTTTGTGTTGAACTTCACTAAGTGGTGGTGGAGTTGCTATTCTTTTTGTTTAGAGTGTCATCCCACACTCTCATCAGATTGAAAAGATTATCAAGGGTAGATTCTTGAAAGTGCTCAGTCTTACAACATATTGGTGCTGATGAGCATTTGCTACTGGGTGGTGATTTTAATTGCATTAGTCCAACTTGGATAGGAATCACATTGATCCTCGTTTACCTTCACTTCATCTTGTTCAGCTAAAAAAAAAAAACTAAAAAAACAACAACACATGAATTATTTGGTATTTGGGGAGTCAGTGGAGGACAAATTGATTTTGTGAGTTTTGTAATATTTTTAAACATCATAGCATTGTTAAGAGTTGTTGTATTAATCCATTATATCTTTCAGATCATAACTATTTTAAGTCAAAGAGAGCTTATTGGCATTTAAACACCAATTTATTGTTTGATAGAATTTTTTTTTTTTTTTTTAAGCTAGCGTTACCATTTTAACATTATTTTAGACCACTGCAACAATGCTAGGACTTTGGGAAAGTTCAGATAAAACAGTTTTTTTTTTTTTTAAACTATACTCTCGGAATGTCATTAGAGAGGAAACTCTGTCACTGAACACCTTAGAGCAGGGGTGTCCAAACCTTTTGCAAAGGGTGCCAGATTTGATGTAAAATGTGTGGGGGGCCAACCTTGGCTGACGTTCTTTACATAAAACAACAATATATTTAAACATATTTTAGAAAACCATTCTGTGTTTCACATTTGCTTTTTTTATTTTAATTTCAACAATCTTAAGCATGTCTTTTGGTATCACATGCAACTGATTTTTTTTTTCTTAAACAGAAGTAATTGTACTCTTGAGTGCAAATTACATTTGAAACATGAAATATATCACCATGGCAGTTGAATGTTCACAGAACTTTTGAATAAAATAACAGAGAAATGAGAAAGCAATGGTCTTATCCACAAGTGTAGGGCTCATTTGAAATATGACATATCAGTAAATATAAATGTTGATTGAACTTTTAAAAGTTTATTCTGGAGTGAAAACTGACAACTTGTCTGAATTTATGACTGATTTTACTCTTAACAAAACAAAATTAATTCAGAGGCTTATTGTAAATAACAAATGACTTGCCATTCTTGCCATGACTTGCCAAAATGACATTCATGTGACGGGTAATACTGAGATTTGGACTTCAGCACCAAGGCAGTTGTATTGATGCACAAGATGTCTCGCAGGTGAGAGTCCGTTAGCTGTGTACTCACATGGGTCTTATTTATGTTCATAACCGAGAATTAGGGATGAGCGAGTAGAGCATTATCTGTATCTGTTAACAATACGAATTATCTGTATCTGTACTCGGACTGGTTCGGGCCCAACACGGAAGTGGTCGGGTTGTCTTGAAATTGGTGGGGCTTCAACCGGTATGTTTTTTTTAATCGTGCAATTGATATGGGTTGATCAGAAATTGTTATATTCATTACTGATTAGAAAAGTATTTACATGAAAGCATCAGCATTGAGCTTCAGATCAATGGTTTTGATCACGATAAAAAAACGAACTATATACAGAACAAGTTTTGCAACAATGAATACAACACATGTATTATGTGTAATTTTTAATCATGATTTTTTTTAAGTAAAAAAATCTGGTCAGAGCCAGCAGACGGTTAAAAAAGAAGAAAACAAATCTCCGACAGGCAGAGACGCTAGTCGCATTCTACCAAGCACCACGTCTGAACAGAACCCACGTTTACCAGAACTCTACTGGTTAATAAGTACTAAAAACAAACAAACCTGAAGCTGAAGAACCCTAAACATTAATGGAAAAGACCCACAAACCTGAGTGACTGAGGGAGAGAGTGAGCTGTTCTCTTCTCGGTGTTCTGTGCGTGAATGAGCAGGGGGGGACAGCAAATCTGCATGTGTAGAGGAGGGGCGCTGTGACTAGCCTATCACAGAAGCTACCCAATGAAGATTTTAATTAAATCCGAGCACAGATATTGACTCATATTACTCGTATAATACTCATACTCTGCAAAAGTGCTTTATCCGTACCAGATACTCGTTTCAGACGAGAATCCGGATAAACTCTACCGAGAATGTAGAAATACGTCGCCCCAAACAAGCTCAGCATTTTCTTAGCAAATGCTTGAATGTCTCGAAACCTGTCCTTATCCAGCTGTCGGTAAAAGATGCCGAGAGAATGGGGTGAGACACAGGGTGATGTCATGTAAAGAGCTGCTTCCCTCTAGTGGGTAAAGGAGGAATAGCATTTGGCCCATGGGCCAGACTTTTGACATTTCTCCTCTAAGGCAAGAATCACATGCTCTGAAGAAACACTAAGAAAACAGTCATCAACAAGTATTATTACATCAAACTACCACAAGATGGTGTTAAGAAATAATAAACCGATGTGTATCACAACACATTTGTTTTCTGCCAAACACCAAAGGCCAAGTCTTAAGCTTTACTGTTGAGTAATGATATCATAAATGCATACTTTGTTGAATAATTGCTAAATGAATCTGGTTGATTGGAGAAATATATTCTACATTGACATATAAATCCTGAACACTTCTGTAGCGAGCCATAAAACTTACCAGGAGAGCAAACCGTACCATTGTAGCTTGAGTGGATGGGAGATACCGGATACAGTGAGTAAGGTATCATTTCTCATTTGCAACTCTTAGGTTGTTCAGTTGCTCTGGTAAGCAAAGACAGCCTGAAACTGAGAAACTTCTTCTGGATTTGTTGGTGGCAAAGTATTCTTTGATGGATTTGACATGGAGGTGAAAGGTAAAATTAAAATCCAGAAATTATAATACAAATCTGAAAACAAATCCAAACATACAGCAGAGATAATTATTATAATAATAATAATAATAATTCATTACATTTATATAGCGCTTTCTCATAGACACTCAAAGTCGCTTTACATGGAAGGGGGAATCTCCTCAACCACCACTAGAGTGCAGCATCCACCTGGATGATGCGACGGCAGCCATATTGCGCCAGAACGCTCACCACACACTAGCTTATTGGTGGAATGGAGACAGAGTGATGAAACCAATCAGAGAAAGGGGATGGTTAGGAAGCCATGATGGACAAATATGGCCAGGATGCCAGGGTTACAAAGCTTGCGCTTTGAAGCTTAGCTTTGATGCTTGCGAAGAACATCCTGGGATTTTTAATGACCACAGAGAGTCAGGACCTCGGTTTAACGTATCATTCAAAAGACTATACTGGGGCGGTAGGACCCACATAGACCACAGGGTGAGCACCCCTTGCTGGCCTCCTAACACCACTTCCAGCAGCAATCAAATCAGTCTCCCATTCAGGAAAATAACTAGCCTCAGCCCTGCTTAACTTCAGTGGGCAAAAAGTCTTAGGGTACATGGTGACATTGCTGCCGGCAATGGAAATGTAGTCAATGAAGCAGGCAAGGTAATAAAATAAAAGTAATTGATCCAACCATGCAAAACAAGCAAAAACACTAATCCAACAATCAGTAATCCAACATGAAGAGCACAATGACCATTACAGGAAGACAAAGAAACCAGACAATGAGGAAAAATGCTTGATAAGGCAGTAAAATAACTGGCAAAGTATTTCACCAAAGACATGACTAATTATTCAGGTGATGACAAGAAGTAACCATAGAAGAAACAGTTCATGGCTTGTATTCATTAGAGAGCTCCCTCTAGCAGTCAGCTGAATGGATACCAGACTTATTCTTTACAATTATATTGAACAATATAATTGTTATTCGAATGAGCAATAATCGATCAAGCACCACCAGCAGCCCAATTACAGGACCAGGTTCTATTATCAAACATGCTTTATTTACTGATGTTTCGCAAATGTTATGCTTTCAAATTTGTCTTGTTGGATTGTGAAGAGAGGCTGGTTAGAGTTTAACCAAGTTATATGTATTTTTTTTTTTTTTTTACTTATACCTAGACTCTTTTCTGTCCACTCTAACGAAGACTATTTGTATTCATCCCACAGGAGACTCTAAATAGTTAATTAGGTTTGTTATACATGCATATTATATTTATATGAATATATTTACACGTTCAAATCATTGAATCTTCATTCAGAGTTCTCATCCTCAGACTCCTTAGTTTTTGGACACTTGGAATACTTTGGACACTAAATGTTTGGATTACAAGTATCCCATCACTTCATTTTTGCGCCTTCATCTGCGAGTACATTCAGAGTGTTTTTTGTTTTGTTTTTTTGCAGTAGGCACACCTTTGTCTTTCTATGTTGCAAAACCTTTTTGCTAAAGTTATTCCAGAATAACTTGCGGAAGTCGTGTAAAAAAAATCAAGCCTTGCAGATCCTATCTTGGAAGAGGAGGCAGGTTAGTATCTTTCCTGTAGCTCAATCAGTAGAGCATTGGTGTTAACAACACCAAGGTCATGGGTTCGAACCCAGGGAAAGCAAGAAGTGATTCAATGTGTTCCTTGATTGCAATGTAAGTCGCTTTGGATAAAAGCGTCTGCCAAATGCATAAATGTAAATGTAAATGTAAATGTATCACTGTCCAGGAATTACCAGATTACATTGACATCAACAAAGACGTCATTACTGATAGAAGCTGTCACGGATTGGGAAAAAGGGAGGATTCGCGTACAAGTAAAAGGATGATTTATTAACAAAAAGTAAATAAACAAACATACAACAGAAACACCCTCGAGGGGGGAAAAAATAACGTAACTCGAACATAAAACAAACTGAGAATTCAATGCAGGGTACACGATAGGAATCACGAGCAAGGAAACACATGAATGACAACAACACGATGCCAGACAGCAAACACTGAGGGATATTTATAGGGCACATGAGGGAAGGTAGTGATGAGAGAAAACTGGGAATAATTACAGGAAACAAGGAGGCGGGGCCGACACTAACAAGACAAAATCATGCGAGAGAGAGAGAGAGTAGTGCCATGGTTCTATCCACTAGAACACTAAAACACTGGAAATAAAGACTGAACCTGACAGAACCGTGGCAGAAGCTTAGAAGCATTTGTTTTCAAGCAGACCGTTAAAGGCAAAAAGCAGCAAAGCAATGCTATTCAGAACTTATATTGAGAATCAAAGTTTTTTTATTGTATACTGGTAAATCTCTGTTGTTAGTCGGTGCACATATGCCTTTTGTTGTTAGGAAACATATACAGTTTATGTACATTTTTATAGCATGCTGATTGCTTCATGCTTCGATCTCAATGCTTTTTTGCAACCCCCTAGGCTGTCGACATTACTTTATACAGAGATGAAATGCTTTCAATGAAAGGGGAGGTCATCTCTTCAACATTTATAAATAATAAAATTTAAAGAAAAGAGTATTTGGGATTAGAGACATGTTTCAATACTCTCTTAACAAGTCTATTTCAGAGCAGCAACTGTTTGTTTTAAGAGCAGCAACTGGGCAACTAGACGAACAGACCTGATTCCCAAGTGTAGAGCTAATGCTGTCTCGTTCTTAAAGTCCAGTTCTGCAATATTCAGTAGCTGACTCAGAGAAATTATGTTGTATTCAATCAGCAAACTACAAAGTCAAAAAAAAACAAAAAACTGTCCGTTAAGTTCAACCAAGTTACCCAGGCTCTTACAGGATCCAAAAAAGAGAATGTGAGTCTTGTTGTTTTTGAAACTTTAAATATATATTTTTTTACAAATTAGCAATGTGAAGGTGTCCAGTTTTAGGGGATCCATCAAAATAGTGTTTTTTCCAGCTCAAAACAAAACAATTACTGGTACATACAATCTGGCAAAAAAGAGCGCACTAATTAAATTGTGATAGTCCATCCAACAGTCTTTGCACAAACTACTGACGAAAGGTTGCAATTCTGCTTTGAAGATGCATGATCAGCTTCCCCCTTCATGCAGGAATAATAATTTTGAGTGACCCAATGTATATTCCAGAAAAAATATACCATGATAGCCTGCATTTCTTTGTAGGAGCTGCAAAGGCTGATCTACACAGGCAAACTAAGTCACTCATATTTCAAATGTGTCCTCTATATCAGTGGTCCCCAACCTTTTTTGTGCCGCGGACCGGTAAACGTGTGATTGTATGTTCATTTCATGCCCGGTAACATTTCATCTATGGACCGGTGGTTCATCCGCGGACCGGGGGTTGGCGACCACTTCTCTATATGACAATTGTGGACAAAAAAAACTTGTGCATTCTTTGACTTTGTCAAGAAAACCTTTCAAGATTTTTGGACTATTGTCTCATCACCTAAAATGACCCCCAATTATTTAAAACCTTATTTCACCCAATGTAAAACAGCAGGAAGTCTTGGCTTTCCACTTTTCCAGATTACTAACAGTATTGTTTCACTTTTATTCAAATTTGTATTTAGCAGAAGATACAACTTTAGATTTTCCAATAAATTCAGATAAAACCTGTGTATCACTTGGCTTATTGATCATAACTATTATAGCATTGGTGTACATTGATAATAAAAAAATACCATTGCAATTTGGCAAAGATATCCCATGAAGTTTCATTCTTATGTTTTGTAATAAAGGCTCTATGGGCACAGAATAGAGCAAAAAAGTACTAGAAAGTGAACACCAGTCTAGTACCTCTACAAGCTCCAAAAGGAGCACAGAAAGGCTTTCCTGTAGCTCAAACAGTAGAGCATACAACTGTTGCAACACCAATGTCATGGGTTTGATTCCCAGGGAAAGCAAGAACTGATTAGAAGGTCAATGTGTGACTTGAATGTAAGTCGTTTTGGATAAAAGCTTCTGACAAATGCATAAACGTCAATGTAAACCACAGGTCTTAACTTTCACTTAATCAGAATTTTTTTTTTTTACATAACACAAAGGCTTCTAAAACTCTCCATAAACATATTCAACTATTCAACTTATATTAAACCACAACCAATAACATCTTAGAGACATCAAGGAGATGTCTAATAAGGGAGATATTATCAAAACTCTGCCAGTCGATTAGCTAACACTTTAAAGAGCAGCCTGTAGTCACCACACAAGAGCAAAACGGGTCGCCAGCACTTGATGTTCGTCAGATCTCCATCTAAACTGTCACTCAGTACCTCCAGGAAGTCTTCTCCAATCTCTGACCAGAATTACTAATAGAAATTGACTGGCAGACTATCAATATCTGGTGCTTTTCCCAGCTCCATACCTTGGAGTGCTTTATACAGTTCCTCCATGGTCAAAACATCTGAAAAAACTTAATGGTAGATCCATCTTATTTGCACTTAGAAAACATGACCTGGCCAAAGGAACCTGTATTTTAACCCCTAATTTGTCAAATTACTGAGTCTTCCCACTTTGTTATAAAACTGTTTTATAAAACTGTGCATAGGATCCTTACTAAAAGTTTATGTGCACCCAAAAGCCAAAAACTATTCAGATTTATAAAACCGTTCGTATGCACACCTGTAAGCAATGTTCCCTTTAAAAATCACAGATCACTCGTAGATGTGCTGACGTGAAGCAGCCTCACATCCCGCCCTTAACACGCCCACTTTTAGCCATAAATAGTCAATGCAAATCACGAATGCTGATCGGCATGTAAATGAGAGTGGAATCCCATATATAGCCATCATGAAGCATTACATACCCGGTTAACCAGAGGATTTATGTGTTTCTAGCAACTAGACTGATCGTTAACACCTTGACAAAATCGCATGATTTGTGGGTGAAAATTTAAGACGAAAATGTATAGTGAACACATGCTTCTTGACGGTTTTGTAGTGAACACTGTAATAGTTAGGACCGATGATGAGTAGCGATTGTGCTTCATGTAGACTTTGACATTTTATGATATACAGAAAATTCCGAGTTTAATTTGTTCCAAGACATAACATAAAATTATCGTACACCAAAACAATTTTGTAATAATTGTAATAAAATATAGAAATAATAAGTAAGAATGTAATAAAAATCACTCGATTCGTTCTACATGACCATAAATGCCCATTTTAAATATTTTTTGTTTTACCCTATTAATTACAGTTAAAATTATAATCATTAACATCTCATATTAATACTAATTAATAATTGACAATTAAACTAAAAATACTTGACAATTAACTGTAATGCACACTTTCCCTTTGCTGCTGGCTTGATGGAGAAGAGAGGAGGGGGTTTTACTGAGAGAATTCCATACCTTTCTTACTCATCTTGCGGGTCATTATCTATATGCTATACTGTACATATATATTTCACTACGTGAACAATAGCGATCACAATTAATGTTAACAACACGAGGTAAAACCGCTGTAAATCACTTATAAAAGTATGCACTGTGGTGAATAATGCAATCAAACCAAGTAAAGCTGAGAGAATGAACGAGTTAAGGGGTGATAGGCTTTGTGAGAGGCTGTCGTTGGGATATTTCCAGTAAAAATGCACGAGAAGATGCTGAGCGTTAGGACTTTTCCACAAAAAATGCGAGTGGGCGAGGGAAAAAAAGTATAGCACTCCGAAACAATGCTCATACACATTACACCGTGTTCTGCAGTTCTCTACTAAAATGGTATTTCATGTTATTCTGTATCACATGTAGTCGCGCATCTCCTCCTGCGCTCCTGTTGTGGACAATGTGACTGTAAGGCAGCACTGATTATCATTATTCTAACTGTATATGTATACACTGTCACAGTCTGGTCTTGCACTTCAAGGTTTCCTCGTGTCTCCCTGATCCTCCCCTCTCCTGTCTTGTAAGTTGATTACCCAGTTAGTTATGCCAGCTGTGTTTCATTTCCTCGTGTATTTAAACCCTATTTTTCCACCATGTCCTTGTCAGTCTTTGAATTGTTATTAGAAGCTGATCGGCATGTAAATGAGAGTGGAATCCCATATATAGCCATCATGAAGCATTACATACCCGGTTAACCAGAGGATTTATGTGTTTCTAGCAACTAGACTGATCGTTAACACCTTGACAAAATCACATGATTTGTGGGTGAAAATTTAAGACGAAAATGTATAGTGAACACATGCTTCTTGACGGTTTTGTAGTGAACACTGTAATAGTTAGGACCGATGATGAGTAGCGATTGTGCTTCATGTAGACTTTGACATTTTATGATATACAGAAAATTCCGAGTTTAATTTGTTCCAAGACATAACATAAAATTATCATACACCAAAACAATTTTGTAATAATTGTAATAAAATATAGAAATAATAAGTAAGAATGTAATAAAAATCACTCGATTCGTTCTACATGACCATAAATGCCATGTCCTTGTCAGTCTTTGAATTGTTATTAGAAGCTTAGGTTGGATGTCGTTTCCCGGGTTTTTATATTCTCCCTCCGAGGTTGGCAAGTTTTGCACTATGAGTGACGTTTTTGTTCTTATTTGAAGTGTCTTTGTTTCCGTTTTCTAATAAAGAGCATTTTGAGTTTGATCCTGTTCTCCCTGCACTCTGAGTGTCTCCGTGTTGCACACGCTGAAGCTTTGCTGGGTGACACACACATTCTCCCGTCAATAGGGATGTGCCAAACGAAGCTTCTGAAGCAGTGAAGCTTTTACATGAAACTGTGTCGGTGCTTCGAAGCTTTTGACACAGTGCTCTGCTCTGCCATCTGGTGCTCAATAAAAATTCCTACACCAACTGTGTCATTCAGATGTTTTGTTCATTTGGGAAGGTTTATTAGGGGCCAAGCACCTATTGTTTTTGTTCCGGTTCTTATTATTATTCTTTTGCCGCTTATGCCATGGAAGTCTATGACAGGCCATAGAACCGATTGCGGAAAAATGATGAAAGTTGGCACACTCATTAAGAACTGAATAATCATTGACCAAAGCAAAATTGGAGTCTCTAACTCAATCTCTCTAGCGCCACCAGTTGTCCAAAGTTGCACTCACGTTTAAGCTAATAACTTTTGAACCACATAGCCTAGAAACAAAATTCTTTTGTCCACTGATTCCTTGGCTCAAGACAATTCGATTGTACCCTATGACGTCATTTTCCGTCATGAAAATTTTCCCGCCATTTTGAATTTTATGAAAAACCTACTTTTTCAAACTCCTCCTAGGCCGTTTGTCCGATTTTCACGAAAATTGAACCACATCATCTCCAGATCATCTTGACAAAAATTTATATAAAGAAAGTTCATTCGTCAAACCGTTTACGAATAACTCGCGAAAGAATCCGAGGTAATAGTCGCAAAAATGAAGTTGAGTCTTTATCTCCGCAATGCATTAGTCTTTTCTGATGGTTTGAGGCTACCTGCAGAGATTTGGCGCTGTGACCCCTAGTGGTCCGGAGATATGAAAATGTGACATTTTTGCTTATAACTTCTGAACGCTTTAGCCAAAAATCATAAAACTGGTCTCTTTAGATTCAGTGCATCATGCCGAGTCGCGCAATACCAAATATTCTCATATCGACCATTTTGAGCGTCGGCCATGTTGAATTTTGTCGTAAAATGCTATATTTAACGAACACAATGGCGTATCGTTACGAAACTCGGTATATGTCTTCGGCATGTTGGCTTGATACATCACAAAAAGTTTTGGGGCAGCGCCACCTTGTGGTCAAAAGTTATAACCACATTTACAAATATGCTAATAACTTTTGATGACGTTAACCTATTGTAAAACAAATGGTCTTAATGTGTTCATTGGTTCAAGCCGAGACCATATATACCAAATATGTCATATTTGGCCAAAATTCCTGTTTGCCATGTTGTTTTTCTTTAAAAACCTACTTTTTCGAACTCCTCCCACACCGTTTGTTCAATTTTCACCAAAATTGATTCACATCATCTTCAGACCAGGTTGACAAAAATTTATAGAAATGATGTTGATTCGCCAAACTGTTTTCGATAAAATTGCAATCGAATTTGACCAAATGGCCACCAAATAAAGTGAGGCGTATATCTCTGCAACGCATTAGCATTTTCTGATCAAACTTTCTGTGTGCCATGTCAATCATGGTCTGAGGCTACCTGCAGAGTTTTAGCACAGTGCAATTGTCACACAAGTGTGTGCGTAGAGCTGGCGTGCGATGCGGAGACAAATGGAGAACTCGGAGCACGGAATCAAACAGAAATACTTTATTCATAACTAGGAAAACAAAAGGCACATGAGAGTGCAAAAACGGAAGGAGGCATCCACATGGAGAATCAACCAACATAAAGATAACTTTAGAACTGACAATCTGGGGAGTGAACATGGGGAACTTAAATACTGGCAATGATAACATGAAACACAAAACACCTGTAAATAATCTGTGATGATGGGAACTGAAAGTGACGGTGAGAAAAGGAACAGGGAACATGTGACACGGAAAAGGCAAACTAAGAGTCCATGGTGACGGTGAATGTGACATTACTCCCCCCCTCCGGAAGGCGCGACCTCGCGCCAATGACAGTTCAGAGAAGGGCGGGGGGGTGGGCACCCTGGAGACCGTATAACTAGGGTCATAGTCAGGGTGGTCTCCAGGGTGGTACCGGGGCCATGGGGAACCAGGGAGGTGCCAGGGGAAACAGGAGCCAAGACGGGGGAAGAGTCCAAGGTGGAGCTGGGGGAACCAGGGGCCAGGTTCCGGGCGGTGCCCACGGTGGTGCAGGTGGGACCGGGGACAAGGCACCGGGAAGTGTCCAGGGTGATACTGGGGGAATTAGGGCCCAGTCCTCCCCTGGAGGCTCCGCCTCCTTTGTCCCACCCACCCTCAGGCTGGTGTTATAGCCCCCCCCAAAAAAATATTTAGGGAGGAGCTCCCGAAGGGTAGGCAGGGCGAGGCGCGCTGGAGGAGGCTCAGGGAGGTCTCTGAAGGCCGGCGGCGGCTCTGGGAGGTCTCTGAAGGCCGGCGGCGGCTCTGACTCCGGTTCTGGCGGGTCGGGCCACGGCAGCTCGGGCTCTGGCGGGTCGGGCCACGGCAGCTCGGGCTCTGGCGGGTCGGGCCACGGCAGCTCGGGCTCTGGCGGGTCGGGCCACGGCAGCTCGGGCTCTGGCGGGTCGGGCCACGGCAGCTCGGGCTCTGGCGGGTCGGGCCACGGCAGCTCGGGCTCTGGCGGGTCGGGCCACGGCAGCTCGGGCTTGAGGAGCTCGGGCTTGAGGAGCTCGGGCTTGAGGAGCTCGGGCTTGAGGATCTCGGGCTTGAGGATCTCGGGCTTGAGGATCTCTGGCTTGAGGATCTCTGGCTTGAGGATCTCTGGTTTGAGGATCTCTGGTACAGGCGCTGACGGGCGTCGAGGCGCGGGAACAGGCGCTGATGACGGGCGTCGAGGCGCGGGAACAGGCGCTGATGACGGGCGTCGAGGCGCGGGAACAGGCGCTGATGACGGGCGTCGAGGCGCGGGAACAGGCGCTGATGACGGGCGTCGAGGCGCGGGAACAGGCGCTGGGAGGCGAGCGGCAGGCGTGGGCGCTGCAAGCAGACTCTCCATCCCAGCAAAGTCTTTATTGGCGACGAACCAGGTCAGTTCTTCTGTCACACAAGTGTGTGCGTAGAGCTGGCGTGCGATGCGGAGACAAATGGAGAACTCGGAGCACGGAATCAAACAGAAATACAGTAATACCTCGGTTTACGATCGACTTGGTATACGAGCAAATCGGTGTACGAGCAAGGAGGGTCGAATCGGTGTACGAGCATTGTATCGGTGTACGAGAAAAAAATTTCCTCACCCATGCGCAGTTCTGTGTGGAAAAAGTCCTAACGCTCAGCATCCTTGTGCGCATTTTTACATGAAATATCCTAATGACAGCCTCTCATAACACAGTCAGGAGGTTCCAACCCCCTTTATAACCCCTTAACTCATTCATGGCTCTATCATTCACCACAGTGATATTTTTATAAGTGATTTACAGAAGTTTTTACCTCATATTCTAAACATTAATTAATTGTGATCACTATTGTTCACGTAGTGAAATATACACGGTTTTAGCCAAATAATAAACAAAGTAATAGGGTTAGACAAACCATATTTTTATACAAACAACATATAAGCCTCTCCTACAAATGAGCACTGTTTTCATGTTCGTCGGACCTGCCGTTTCTCTGCAGTATCGGCAAAAGCGCAAGGAGTAAAATGTGACTTCTTACCCCGTGAGCGGGGCTCGTTTTAACAGACAGCGGGTTAGTTGTAACACCATGTTATCCAATGCAAGTTCATTCACGTATTTTTATTTGTTTAAAACAGTTGCGTCTTGATGACCATAAGCATAACTTTTTTCCTTTATTTTTTTACATTTGTTGTGTTTTGAACAATGTAATGACATGAAAAACGTTTTAATAGGTTAATACAATGCAAAATATATGATTATTGATGCAACTAACCCCACGCTGTCTTGTTTAATTCAGGACCGGACCTATGTGTTTTTCACATCTTTCAAAATGGTACCATCTTTTAGCCAAGAAGATGGTAATCATAACAATATAAGATTAGACTAACAATCTTTCACACATTCTTTGAAAATCGAAAAACAACTACTATAACAAAAAATATTTACATGCTGCCAAAAGAGTTTTTCCTGTGGTTCTCATCCAAACTTCTATGAAATTTCTCGAAAAATGGCCAGAAGACGTGTTCACACAATGTGATGAAAAGCCCTTTAGCACGTCACATTTATGCCCCTGCAACTATCTAAAAAAATTTCTGTTACTATTTACCCCGCGTTACTTTGTGCCCCGTGCTCCCCTAGTTCTCTCGCGGCTCCCGCAAATTCGTTCATTGCGGCTCCCGCGAATTCTTTCGTTCGCGGCTCCCGCGAATTCGTTCGTTCGCGGCTCCCGCGAATTCGTTCGTTCGCGGCTCCCGCGAATGCGTTCGTTCGCGGCTCCCGCGAATGCGTTCTCTCGCGGCTCCCGCAAATTCCTTCGTTTGCGGCTCCCATGTTCCAGACTTTAACTCTGGATTATCACTCTTTTGTTTTCTGCACTATTATAAGAAATTCACTCATTTGCTTTCATCCTTGCTTTCCCCGCTCCCCTCTCCTCCCTCCTCTCTCTCCTCCAAGCAGGCTGCTCAAACCAGACGTGCATTACAGTAAATTGTCAAGTATTTCTAGAGTTTAATTGTCAATTATTAATTAGTATTTATATGAGATCTTAATGGTTACAATTTTAACTGCAATTAATAGGGTAAAACCAAAAGAATATTTAAAATGGGCATTTGTGGTCATGTGGAACGAATTAATTGATTTTTAGTGCATTCTTATGGGGAAATTTGTTTTGGTGTACGAGCATTTTGGTTTACGAGCTCGCTCTTGGAACGAATTAAACTCGTAAACCGAGGTATTACTGTACTTTATTCATAACTAGGAAAACAAAAGGCACATGAGAGTGCAAAAACGGAAGGAGGCATCCACACGGAGAATCAACCAACATAAAGATAACTTTAGAACTGACAATCTGGGGAGTGAACATGGGGAACTTAAATACTGGCAATGATAACATGAAACACAAAACACCTGTGAATAATCTGTGATGATGGGAACTGAAAGTGACGGTGAGAAAAGGAACAGGGAACATGTGACACGGAAAAGGCAAACTAAGAGTCCATGGTGACTGTGAATGTGACAGCAATCTAGTGGTCCGGAGATATAAACAAAGTGGTGCTTTTGACTCTTTTTTTATCTCTTATGAAAATAAAACTTGAAATGTCAACTGCAGCCACTAGATGTCAGCAGAACATTACTCAAAGTGTCATTTGCCCTTTTCACATTGATGAAAATGATACATTAAGGAAAAGTAGTCAAATAATCATTTAGTTTTATTCAAAAGTTCTGTTGTTGTTTTTACAATAACTATAAAAATAAACCTCTTCATAAAGAATAAAAAAAAATACTTCTAAGAATTTATTAATAATAAGTTGCTGATTTCTATTCAACAACTGTTTAAAAAATTTCTATTCAAAAACTGTAATTAAAACAGATTAATAAAGAAAATACTGATATGTGTATTACTGTAAATCAAATCATACAATGATTAATTTGGCTTTAACTACATTGGATCTACTGGGTTTATTTTTTCCCATTTTAAAAATGCACGTATTAAGTAGACTGTCAGTGTATGCTTAAAGTAAAATCATTTGAAAAAATAATAATTTTTAGAGACAAAGGGTTTTCTCTCCGGCCAAGTGCTTTGATGTCAAAGTGACTTTAATGCTCTTTATCAGCAATGCTTTACCCAATTGACACCAAACTTTGAGTGTCATTGTCACCTCACTCTGGACATGACACATGATTTGACACATCAGTCTGGTTACAGCGCTGCCTCTGGGTCGAACGTGATAAACCAATTACTATTGAATTGAATTCCTAAAGACCATATTGATGATTTTTCAGCCATGATTTTTCATGCTTACTGCTGTTGGTCTGATGCAGCCAGCCATGTCGGCATGACATTTAATGCCCTCCTTGTGCTTGGCCCTGTCATGGCTGCTTGCAGCTATATTTTGTATATTTAATAAGTTTAATTGTATTGTGCAACTTTTGTGTGTGTGTGTGTGCATTCCTTACAAAACAACACAAACATGCATATTGTTAAAAAACAAACTAAAAAACAAATGCACAATTACAAATGCATTTACTGTATTTTCCGCACCATAAAGCAAAAGGATTATAAGGCGAGTCTCAATTACGGGGTCTATTTCTGTACTTAACCCATGCTAAAACATACGGTCTACAAAAAAAGGTAACGGAAGCAACAGTAAGTTTGGTTGAACTTTATTCTACAATTTAACAATAGGCTACACTCACATTATGTTTTAATCAATCCATCCAAATCCATCAAAGTCCTCATCTTCTGTGTCTGAATTGAACAGCTGGGCAATTTCGCCATCAAACATGCAGGCGAAATTTGACTCTCCGCACAAATCTGACTCCTCCCTCGCGTGCATTCATTCATACAAGCTTCCTAGAGTATATTCGCTTATCGCTCAATATTTTTTTCAAACACCCACCCAACATGTGAATTTTTTTTTTAAATATTATTAAAGGCTCAACTGAAAGTGACAGAGGCTTGCATGGAAGCATCTCTAACAGTCTAACAGAGTTAGATTGTAGCAGTCATTGCTGAAGCAAAGGTGTTGGAGGAGGCAGCAGGAAGTGAACTAGGAGATAGGATTGCTGACGTGAGAGAGGTTTCAGATCGCACTCATGATTACGTTTTGGATCAGCCTATTGTTCATGTGTTGGAGCACTAGACACCACCAAGGGAGCATTTCTTTATAACTTGGGATGCCAGAGAACAACAAACTTGGTACTGAGAGTATGACACAGCCTCAGAGGTCACTGTCACTTCCAAGTGTACCGAGGTCTGTGGCTATGGCAAAAGTTAACGAACCTGCTTTAGATTTTCCTGGCTAAGGTTTAGCCATAGAGCAGCCCAGAATTAGCAATATAGCTTTATGTGATCCTGGTCGATCAGAGCAATAGATCACTAGCTAGAACTAAATTCTTTGACTTGCAGCTTGTCAAAGGAGAGAGCTCAACATACATCCTACGTACCTGTTTAGGCATGACTGAGATGACGGGGAGAAGAGCCACGAGTTTCATTATAGAGTCTTTAGATGGAGTGACGGAGGTGAAAATGCCAACTTTGATTAACTGCAACAATATGCCTGATGATAGGTACCGACTCCTGACATAGCACATTGGCACACTCACCAGAAGCCCAAATTCTTCTTATTTTGGGTTGTGACATCCTTCAGGTTCATAAGGTATGGGAGGTTCATGAGGTACCTAATAACGCACCGAAGAACGTACCTAATATATGCACAAAGACTAGACCTTGGATGGCTCGTAGTTGGAGATGTCTTCTTAGGATCTTTACACAGGTCTGCAGCACTTAAAACTTACCACACCCATGTGTTTGATAATGGGCGTTCTTCTCTACTTCCTCCAAGTCCCAACAACCGTAGCATCAAGGAGAAGTTTGACATAAAGCCTAAACCTAAGATATCTCTGGCGTGTGGCACCTTCATCTTTGATGACTATGATGACCATCTTTGAGAGGTCAAAGGATACTTTACAAAGTAGGACTGTCCATTGAAGAGAGCCGATTTTGGACACCATGGATAAAGAGATGTTCATGGATGAGAGCAGTAGTTGGGTCACAACACTCCCATTTAAAACACCTCGCCAGTGATTGCCTAATAATAGAGAGCAGGTCTTAACACGCCTAACCTCCCTTTTCCGCATGCTGGAGAAGAAGTCTCATTTTGTTACCTTCCCGCAGAACATCTTTGATCGTAACCATTCCAAAGTTGCTCCTCCTCTTCAAGAAGGCCAGGAAAGTTGGTATTGACCTATTTTTGGGGTGTAATACCCACAGAAGTCTGGTCAGATCAGAGTAGTCTTCGACTCCAGCGCGCAAAAATGCAATCTCCTTGAACAGTTTTCTTTTCTCTCTGGTCCTGACTTAAATAGTAGCCTCTTGGGAGTCTTACTACTGGGGATATTGAGCAGATTTTTCACAGCTTCATTGTGAAAGAGGAAGACAGAGATTTTGCTGGTTTAGGGACAATGACACCAGCAAAGAGATCATCTAATACCAAATGAAAAGTAACGCATTCAGAAATGGTTCATCTCCTGCTGAAGCCATTTATGGCCTCCGACGAGCAGCAGCTTATGGTGAGAAGTAGTATGGTTCAGACTGCAAACACTTTGTAGTGTGAGAATTCTACGTCGATGATGGACTTTTTCGTCGACACCCACAGCTGAGTGAGCAATCGACCTGTTGACAAGAACTAAGAAGATTCTGGCCACTCTGAATATGAGACTGCACAAGTTTGCAAGGTTTGTTATTTCCATGCGGTTGACCAAAGATCAAGCGAAGGGACTCAAAGATATCAACTTAAACATTGATCCCACTCCCATCCAACGTAGTGTTGGACTTGGATGGGATATGAAAAAGGACACCTTCACGTGACAGACATAAAAATTATCTTTACCCACAGGGATACTCTCTAGTGTCAACAATCTTTCTGACGCACTTGGGTTTGTTGCCCCTATCGTCATTGAAGGGAAGTTCATCTTAAATTCTCAGGCGAGTGTTTTGACTGGAATTCTACTCTCCCTGAAGATAAAGAAGATGCATGGAATGCATGGAGAAAATCCCTACAAGATCTCAAACAGCTGGAGATTCCCAGATTGTACATCAATACTACTCTCTAGACAGGTCTGAGAAAGGAACTCATGCATACTTCATGTCATCGATGACAAAGGAGGATGTCACACCCGGTTTGTGTTAGGGATGGCTAGGTTAGCCCCAAAAGCTGCTCTTACAATACCCAAACTGGAACTAGGTGCTGCGGTTCTAGCTAAAGAGATAGCAGAGATGTCATGAATGAACTGGACTTCACTCTAGATGTTGTGGAGTTTTACACAGATAGTCAAGATGCCCTCGGATACATCTATAACCAGAGAAGTTACGTTAATACATTTCAAGCGTTTTTATGTATACGTTGCCAACAGAGTGCAGCGCATTTGAAAAGTGTAAAGCCCAATGCAATGGCACTACGTGTTTATGAATCATAACACTGCAGACCACGCCACCTGCTCTGTTCCAGCAGCTCTGTTGAGCACATCCACCTTGCTTTCAGGACATGCCTTTTTGTCTCAAGTGGATCAGAGTCCATCCCTTGAGGAGAAGGAATACTACCTTATTGGTCCAGAGTTGGATACAGAGGTTCGTCCCCTCGCTACTTCTCTATCCACCAAAATTTCTCATTTTGAATGTCAACGATTTGAGATTTTCTCTTCTAGGAGGTCTTTAGTCAGAGCCAAATCGTCTCTCATACATGTTGCCCAGACTTACAAGCGTACAATGACAGAATTGTTGCAAGCAGATGAAGTTGTAATCAAGAGCATTCAGAGGGGAGCATACCAACCAGAGCTTACCAGCAGTGCTAAAGGGAATGACATTCCAAGGTACAGTGTGCTGAAAATCGGAGCCCTTACTTAGACAGTAGAGGCCTTTTCAGGATTGGAGGCCAGCTTATGAATGCAACTCTGGACATCAAGGAGAAGTTGCCTTTGATTGTTCCTGGACGCAGTCATACAGCATAGCTACTTGTGGAGGATTACTATGATCGAGTCAAGTGTCAGGGTTGTGTGGAATTCAGGAATTGTCAATTCAAGACCTCTTGTTCCTATATCTAGAGACTCACCTTTCTTGTTGACACCAGCCATGCTCCTAATTCAAATGGGTCATAAACCCTCTCCTCCAGGTGACTTCAAGGAAACTAATCCACACAGACAGCAGTGGAGAAGGATGCAGCATCTTCCCAAAACTTTCTGGAGCAGGTGGAGGTGTGAATACCTCACATAGCTTCAAAGCCAAAGCAAATGGTAAGAGGAGTAACGGAATCTAAGAGAGGGTGATATAGTCCTTTTTAAGGATTCTCAAGGCAATGAATGGCCAATGGCTGTTGTAACAAAGGTTTTTGCCAGTAGTGACAAAAGAGTCGGAATGGTTGAACTAAGAGTTGCAAAGAATGGGACAATCAAAACATTCCTAAGACCTATGTCAGAAACAGTTCTTTTTTATGCCAACGGAGGAATCATAATTTGTGAGATTTTCTTAATTGAACATTGCCTTTGTCAAACTTTGTACTTATTTAGTGGTATCCTAACAATACTAGGTGAGGAGTGTTGTGACACATCCATTTGTTGTTTCTTAGCATCATCTTGTGGCAGTTTGACGTAACAATAAAGCTTGTTGATGACTGTTTTCTTAGTGGTTGGTTCAGGGCATGTGATTCTTGGGTTAAAGGTTAACCAGGAGAGGTTAACTGCAGTGTTCCAGTTTATTTCCATGCGGTTGACCAAAACATACTTTTCTCTCCATTTCCTTTACATTTTGTGCCAAGGCTTTGCCTGTAAATGTATTATCTTTTTCAGGGTTTGCATGAATGTGTATATAAATATATAGTGGATATTTACTATATATTTGTAATTCATAAGTTTAAGTTTAAAATAACTAATTATTATTCAGTGATGGTAATTCGTTAGAAACAATAACACTAAGCGTAACTGAATTTATCCTTTTGCTATAAGTGTTCAGATAATATCTGTTAACAATGGAAACTCATTTTGAGAACATTTTGTGACAAGACATTTGTAATTTTGCATGTTTAGTTCTACAAAAAAGAGAAAGAAGATAAAAAACCATAGCAGTAATAACCTCAACCTTACTCCTGAGTTTGCCCCTTTTCTGACTCCTGTTATGTCAGTAACATATGTCAGTGTTGCTTAGATGGAACATGAATCTAGAACAGAATAATATGCAACTCAGGAAAAAAAATCCTAAAATCTTAAAAATCCCAGGATGTCCTTCACAAGAGTAGGGGTGTAACCCCGGCATCCTGGCCAAATCTGCCCATTGGCCTTGGTCCATCATGGCCCCCTAATCACCCCCTTACACTAATTGGGTTCATCACTCTGTCTCCTCTCCTTAGCTGGTGTGTGGTGAGTGTTCTGGCACAGGTTGCTGTCGCATCATCCGCATCGGATGCTGCACACTGGTGGTTGATAAGACCCCCCCCCTCCCCCCCCAAGCGCTTTGAGCTCTGGAAAAGCGCTATATAAATGTAACTGATTATTATTATTAATTTTGTTGGCTGTAAAAGTTAACAATTTACTGTGTAATTCACCATGTTCATAAATGAGTCCCAAGTCACAGCCATCAGTCAAGTCCAGGCATAACATTTGTCCACACCCTACTAAAGTCCAGGCATAACATTTGTCCACACCCTACTAAACTCTCACTTTTGTTTCTTCTGCCAACAGTTTTCCAATGACAAAACAATGGTTTCAACTTCAACTAACTGCGGTCTTAACAACTTGTGAGCTTTTTTCAAACAAATACACTATCCATGCTTTTTACATTGGTACCGTTACTACTGCAGCTGCACATGGCTGCATGAACATGGCTCCCCTATCAAATTGATGGGTAGATGGACATCCATACAAATGTCCACAGCCGATCAGGGCCTTTGCATTTCACAGCCCATTGATGCATTCACACAACACAACCTATCTGTGTCTTTACATTTCACAGCCTGTCGGGGCCTTCACACAACACGGCAGATTAGGGCCTTTATATTTCACAGCCTATTGAGGAATTAACACTGCACAGTCTATTGAGGCCTCAAATTGACTCAGCCTTTCAAGGCATTTACATTACATAGTATGTCAATGTTCATATAAAATTTCATTCTCATAATGTGATTTTCTGTGCCTTTGGATTCCCCAAGATGTCAGATCTCAACTGATGGATTCACTTCTTCAATCTTTGGGGATTGGCTCCAACCCCACCTTCATATTCAGGCAGGACCCATCAGCTACATCAAGACCTGGGGTCTCATTTATAAAGCGTGCGTATGCACAAAATGGGGCTCACGGTTCACTCACTGTCGTTGAACTCGTCTGAGGGATAACACACTGTAGCATCCCACATGTTTTTTTTTTTTTGTGATTTTGTGAGCAATCTTTGTGTTTGCATTGTTGGAGAATATAATTAAAGGTTTGTATCAAGAATCGAAGGTGGTTTTATTATGGTGGTTTTACATATGCCTTTTGTTGTTAGCAAACACAGTACAGTGCATGTAAATTTTTTAGATGAATGCCAATCACTTCATCAAACAAATCGTGGCAACACTGTTGTGTAAAACGACACCAAACACTCGAGCATGTACATTCTCATTTAATAACTCACATCATGTACATCAATAAATTATGTTTAATTAACAAAGTTCGGGAGGAGCACGTCCAAGGATGAAAGCAATCAACTCATCATCAGCAATTACACCTCATCCTATCAGCATGAGAGGAAGCATGTATATGGGCCATTCTACAGAATTGGTGACATTTGGTGTCCCCCATCCAAAAAACACATTTGACAAGCATTTAAATATTCAAATCTTAGATGTTTACTAAGAGCCTTAAATTATTTATTGAAATGCACAATAATATTTTAAATATTTAAAAGCTTTATATTTATAATATCATCATGTATTGGGTACTTTCAATTAGGAGGCTCAACTGAATGTTGCCTGTTTACCCTTACATGTAAATTTCAACTTGTGAAAATTATATTTAAATATTTTTTGCAATTTTTTCCTTTCTTGTTTTTAAACGCATCTTTTTGTTTTGTTTTAAAAAATGAAGTTGAAAAATATTTAGATTTTTTATTTTATTTTTAAATCATGAATCTTTATGTAAAAAAACATGTCCCATATTTTCATGTCACTAACAAAACACTGAATGTTTTAGTCCATTGGGTGAGACTGATTTTCACCACAGCCCTAAAAATTTTTATCAGGAAATATTCCTATGTCCCTCTCTCTCATATGCTATATGGTGAGTAGATTGATCCCATCATTTTGAGGTAAATGTGTTCTAAAGTCAGAAAATCTGTGTGTAACTTTAAGGAATGTCACTACCAAACACATTTTTTTCTGCTATTAAGAAAACTTTTTTGGATGTTATTCCATAAAATGTAGTTTTTATATGTGTACCACTGTTCTGACCAGTGATTGCTAACCATGTGCTGAGCTAGGCTCAAAATTATCTAAAATTGTCACTACCAAAACAGTCACGACCGAAACATGTCTTGAAGTTTCGGTTGTGACATCATTGTTTTGGTAGTGACAATGGAACACATAATGCTTTATTAATTCATAATAAACAAAAATTTTGTACACTGTAAAAAAATCCAACTTATGTTTTGTATGACAAATTCAGCTTTTAAAGTTGAATCAACTATTTAACAGGAATAAAAGTTGAGATAACTCAAACAAAGTTTGTTCAACTATTGGCCCTAAGTTGAGAAAACTCAAAAATTTTCTGCAGCTGGTTGCCTTTAACTTTTCTCAACTTTTTTTTATTTTTACAGTTATGCAAATCATTACTACTGTAGTATGTTTTAGTAGTGTTTTAGTATGCAAGTTAAAATTATGAAATGTGATAAGGTTACAATTAAAGGTGCAGTCAATGATATGTAACAGTCTGACTCTCATACCAGCGGACCAGGGTTTGAGTCCTGCTTGGAGCAGGCGATTCGAACAGGAGGGGTTATAGATAGGATGATAGCGTTGGATTGTTAGGTTGTTGTCAATAATGGTAATTTCTATGATATAAATGCCTAGAAAGACTACAAGAGAGAGAGAGAGTGTCTCTATGTGGTTCTGGATAATTATCTGAATGAATATGTTATACACTCACCTAAAGGATTATTAGGATTATCTCATTAATGCAATTTTCTAATCAATCTAATAAACATGGCAGTTGCTTCAATGCATTTAGGGGTCAAGACAATCTCCTGAACTCCAAACTGAATGTCAGAATGGGAAAGAAAGGGGATTTAAGCAATTTTGAGCGTGGCATGGTTGTTGGTGCCAGACGGGCCGGTCTGAGTATTTCACAATCTGCTCAGTTACTGGGATTTTCACGTACAACCATTTCTAGGGTTTAAAAAGAATGCTGTGAAAAGGGAAAAACATCCAGTATGCGGCAGTCCTGTGGGTGAAAATGCCTTGTTGATGCTAGAGGTAAGAGGAGAACGGGCCGACTGATTCAAGCTGATAGAAGAGCAACTTTGCCTGAATTAACCACTCGTTACAACTGAGGTTTGCAGCAAAGCATTTGTGAAGCCACAACACGCACAACCTTGAGGCGGATGGGGTGCAACAGAAGAACACCCCACCGGGTACCACTCATCTCCACTACAAATAGGAAAAAGAGGCTACAATTTGCATGAGCTCATCAAAATTGGACAGTTGAAGACTGGAAAAATGTTGCCTGGTCTGATGAGTCTCGATTTCTGTTGAGACATTCAGATGGTAGAGTCAGAATTTGGCGTAAACAGAATGAGAACATGGATCCATCATGCCTTGTTACCACTGTGCAGGCTGGTGATGGTGGTGTAATGGTGTGGGGGATGTTTTCTTGGCACACTTTAGGCCCTTTAGCGCCAATTGGGCATCGTTTAAATGCCACAACCTGCCTGAGCATTGTTTTTGACCATGTCCATCCCTTTATGGCCACCATGTACCCATCCTCTGATGCTACTTCCAGCAGGATAATGCACCATGTCACAAAGTTCGAATCATTTCAAATTGGTTTCTTGAACATGACAATGAGTTCACTGCACTAAAATGGCCCCACAGTCACCAGATCTCAACCCAATAGAGCATCTTTGGGATGTGGTGGAACGGGAGCTTTGTGCCCTGGATGTGCATCCCACAAATCTTCATCAACTGCGAGATGCATTGATAACTATCAGTATGGGCCAAAATTTCAAAAGAATGCTTACAGCACCTTGTTGAATCAATGCCACGTAGAATTAAGGCAGTTCTGAAGGTGAAAGGGGGTCAAACACAGTATTAGTATGGTGTTCCTAATAATTCTTTAGGTGAGTGTACGTGCTGACTGCATATGTGCAATATAACTAGTTATTTGTATTAACATAAAATGTTGAATGTCTGATTCAACTATGGCAAACTAAGTATTGGGGTCACTACCAAAACATTATTGTCACTACCGAAAATGTGCTGTCATTACCAAAACATGGAAAGTTTTGTCAAAAATAAAGTATATTGAATTATCAACTAAAACATTATAATAGTGTTTAGTTTAATGCATACTCAACCTAATGAATCCTTAACTTTGAAATCAGTATGATAAACTTTATGCCTTCTACAAAGAAAGATTGGGTTCAAAATACAACAAATCTCATAAATGACACTTAAAATTGTCACGGGTTTGTAGAAGAATATAGGACTCAAAAGTGCGGTGAATAAACAAGGTGTTTATTATCAAATAAACTTAACAAAAATGGGAAAAACAGTCTGTGAGTGAACAAATGAAAGACCCAAGTAGTGGCTCCTTTGTGTCCATACACACACACCAGCGGACACATCAAACGAGGAGTCCACCCAGGGGAAAAGCTGAACAGAAAACAAGATTAGAGCATGAGTCCGAGGGCAGGAAGGGAACCCGTCTTGCTGTTAACCTCTCATCTCTGGTTCCTGAGCATAGAAGAATAAAACAAGAGATGAGGGAACAGATAGCACAGCAAACGCGCCACAACCACACTGACAAACACTGATCAACTGACAACATGGGGAAGACACAGCTGGAAACATATAGGGTAGAGGGAACAAGATTTAGGTCCCAGTTTACGTGCAGGAAGTTTGAGGGGAATGTCCTGGGCTGACAACCAAACTTTCTGACCACACACGTAAAGTGGGGGCTTAGAACGGTGACGGTCCGCCGACGCCTTGTTCCTCTTGCCAGTCCGGGAAAGGGCTTCTCTGGCAAGCCTCCAAGTACGAAGGCACCTCTGAATAAACGTCTGCGCGGATGGAACAATGGCGTCGGACTCTTGTGAGGGAAATAACGGGGGCTGGTAGCCTAAACAGCACTGGAAGCGTGATAAACCCGTAGACGAGACCGGGAGTGAGTTATGCGCATACTCAACCATGGTTAACCTAGAACTCCAAGTCGACGGTTCTGCTGACGCAACACAACGTAGAACTCTCTCCAAGTCCTGATTAGCTCGCTCGACCTGACCATTAGTCTGCGGATGGTACCCGGAGGATAAGCTCGCAGTTGCCCCCAACTGTCGACAGAACTCTGTCCAAAACCTTGACACAAATTGGGGACCCCAGTCAGAGACCACGTCTACCGGGAGGCCATGAATGCGAAAAACGTGATCTAAGACAATGGCCGCTGTCTCCCCCGCTGAGGACAATTTGGGGAGGGGAATAAAATTAACCGCCTTAGAGAACCTGTCCACCACTGTGTCACAGTCTTGTCGCGTCTGTCACATCCGGGTTCCCCTGTGTCTCCCAAATCCTTCCCACTCCTGTCTTGTTAGTCATTACCCTACTAATTATGTCAGCTGTCCCCAATTTGCCCTTGTGTATGAATCCCTTCATGTTCCCTGTGTCATTGTCGGTGATTGTAGTGTTTTAGCGTAGGTCTGTGCATATGGTTGTAGTGGATGTTCTCCTTGTTCAGAGTTTTGGCACCCCCACGTGCCTTTTGAGTTTCTCGTGAAAGTGTTTTGGTTTTGTTATTAAATCTATCAGCAGTGATCCTGTCTCCTCCCGTCTCTCCGCATCACACACCAGCACAACAGGCGAAACAGAATCACCGACCGGGGTTGGTCTCCCGCAAAGTACTATATCCAACAATGGATTTACCTGCTGTGGCGTTACTCCTGCTACAGCAGAAGGACCGCTCGCTGGAAACACACACCCAGCAATTCCTCGATCTGGCGCACTTGACGAACTACCCGGACGACGCGCTCGTGTCTTTCTACCGCGCCGGGCTGAGCGCGTCGTCCAAATCGCGCATTCCAGTGGGTGGTCCAACAAATGACTTCGCCGCCTACGCCGCCTTCACCGCCAGTCCCGCTCCACAGCACAAGATCCAGACGCCAGCGCTCCCGAGCTTCGCGGCCGAGTCTCAACTGAGTGAACCGATTCCCGTGAGTGAACCGATTCCCGTGAATGAACCGACTCCAATGAGTGAACCGACTCCAGTGAGTGAACCGATGATGAGTCCGCCATTGAACTGTGTCAGAGTCCCGCGGACGCCATTGAACTGTGTCAGAGTCCCGCGGACGCCATTGAACTGTGTCAGAGTCCCGCGGACGCCATTGAACTCCCGTGGCCCGAGCCGCCTGAACCCCCAGAAACCTGGGGCCTCCCAGAACCTCCAGAAACCTGGGGCCTCCCAGAACCTCTCCACGACTCTCCTCCAGACCTCCCAGAAGCTCTCCACGACTCTCCTCCAGACCTCCCAGAACCTCTCCACGACTCTCCTCCAGACCTCCCAGAGCCTCTCCACGACTCTCCTCCAGACCTCCCAAAACCCCTCCACGACCTTCCTCCAGACCTCCAAGACCCTCCGCTGCCCCTCGCCCTGCCGGCTCCTCTAGACCTCGTGGCCACCACCCAAAGACCACCTAGGCCTCCCAACGGTCACCCGGGGAGGCCCTTCAAGAATTTTTTTGGGGGGGGTAGTAATGTGACTTTGAGGGTGGGTGGGGCAAAGGAGGCGGAGCCTCCGGGGAAAGCCAAGACCCCGGCTCCGCCCTGGACCCGTGCACCACCTTGGACACTCCCCCTGGACTGGCTCCTTGTTCCCCGTGCACCACCTTGGACACTCCCCCTGGACTGGCTCCTTGTTCCCCGTGCACCACCTTGGACACTCCCCCTGGACTGGCTCCTTGTTCCCCGTGCACCACCTTGGACACTCCCCCTGGACTGGCTCCTTGTTCTCCGTGCACCACCTTGGACACTCCCCCTGGACTGGCTCCTTGTTCCCCTTGCACCTCCCTGGTCCTCAGTAACCTGCACCACCCTGGAGACCTCCTGGACTCTGTGTAACCTGGTCTCCAGGGTGCCCACCCTCCCACCCATGTTCTGATTTTGTATATTAGGTCTGTCTTGTCCTCCGCCTGTTCCCCCTCCCTCCCTCCCTCCCTCCCCTCCTCAAGGTGTGTCTCATACGGCGTGAGGTCACGCCTTGTGGGAGGGGGCGTTCTGTCACAGTCTTGTCGCGTCTGTCACATCCGGGTTCCCCTGTGTCTCCCAAATCCTTCCCACTCCTGTCTTGTTAGTCATTACCCTGCTAATTATGTCAGCTGTCCCCAATTTGCCCTTGTGTATGAATCCCTTCATGTTCCCTGTGTCCTTGTCGGTGATTGTAGTGTTTTAGCGTAGGTCTGTGCATATGGTTGTAGTGGATGTTCTCCTTGTTCAGAGTTTTGGCACCCCCACGTGCCTTTTGAGTTTCTCGTGAAAGTGTTTTGGTTTCGTTATTAAATCTATCAGCAGTGATCCTGTTTCCTCCCGTCTCTCCGCATCACACACCAGCACAACAGGCGAAACACACTGTGAGTACCACTGTGTTGGCACTAGACGGGGGTAGGCCTGTGACAAAGTTCATGGCTATGTGGGACCAGGGTCTCGAAGGGATAGACAGTGGCCGGAGTAGCCCTGCTGAGGGTCGACTAGAGCCCTTACTCACCGCACACATCGGACAGGCCGATACAAACTCTCGAATATTCAACACCATGGATTGCCACCAGAACCGCTGCTTGATTAAAGCACATGTTCGAGATGCTCCTGGGTGGCAAGCTAAACTGGATGAGTGGCCCCACTTAAGGACGGCAGTTCGGACCGACTCCAGCACAAACAACAGACTCCCTGGACACCCTGCGGGGGCAGTGATGCCGCGTAATGCCTCATGGACCTTGGTCTCCACTCCCCAGGTAACCGCAGCGACCACCGGGTTGGGAGGCACGATGGTTGCCGGGGAAGTGGGTCTAGCCTCAGCCTCAAAGATCCGTGAGAGTGCATCCGGTTTACCGTTCTTACTACCTGGGCGAAACGAGATGTTGAAATTAAATCGGCCGAAGAACAGTGCCCAGCGAGCCTGCCGAGAATTTAGTCTCTTGGCGGAACTGATATATTCTAGGTTCTTGTGGTCGGTCCAAACTCAAAATGGAACCCCCGCGCCCTCCATCCAGTGACGCCACTCCTCCAGGGCTAACTTAACAGCCAGTAACTCCCTATTCCCGATGTCGTAATTCCATTCCGAAAGGGAGAGATGATGAGAAAAGAAGGCGCATGGGTGTATTCTGTCATCTAAAGGTGATCTCTGGGACAAAATTGCTCCCACTCCCACCTCTGACGCATCCACCTCCACAATGAATTGACGAGACGGGTCAGGGTTGGTAAGAAGGGGAGCCGAAACAAAACAACTCTTTAGACTTTCAAATGCATTGTGAGCCTGCGTCGACCAACAGAAACGTGTTCGCGTGGAGGTGAGATTCGTCAGAGGCAGAGCGACCTGGCTGAAGTTCCGAATGAACCGCCTGTAAAAATTAGCAAACCCCAAGAATCGCTGGACCGCCTTACGATTCTCTGGGGTGGGCCAATCAGCAACTGCTTTTACCTTTGCTGGGTCCATTCGGATGCCTTCAGGTGACAGAATGAAACCCAGGAACGGAACCGACCGTGCATGAAACTCGCACTTCTCCACCTTAGCAAACAAACGATTCTCAAGTAGCCGTTGTAACACTTGTCTGACATGCTGGACATGTTCGCGTTCGTTCTGGGAGAAGATCAGGATGTCGTCGAGATAAACAAATACACACCGGTCGACCATGTCTCTCAGCATGTCATTGACAAGAGCTTGGAAGACCAGGGGGGAGTTTGAAAGTCCGAAAGGCATTACCAAATACTCAAAGTGTCCTGTGGGGGTATTAAAGGCGGTCTTCCATTCATCCCCCTACCTAATCCGAACTAGGTGATAAGCATTGCGTAGGTCCAACTTTGTAAAGATAGTTGCTCCCTGCAAGATTTCGAAAGCTGAAGACATCAATGGCAAAGGATGGCTATTCTTTACCGTGATGTCATTGAGCCCCTGATAATCTATGCAAGGACGCAGCGAACCATCTTTCTTCCCCACGAAGAAGAACCCCGCCCCAGCCGGAGAGGAAGATGGACGTATTATACCGGCTAGTAGAGAATCGCTGATATATCTCTCCATGGCCTCCCTCTCTGGACCGGAGAGCGAGTAAAGGCGCCAGTCGTACGGGCGGTGCGGAGGGAGAGACGATGCCCGGGACTTACTGAATACCGCTCTGAAGTCATGGTAAGCCTCTGGTACACCCACCAGGTTCACCGGTTCCTCCTGTAACGGGGGGGGGGGCGGGGGGCGGGGGGGGGGGGGGGGGTGCTCCAGTTTTGAGCCAAATACCGAGCTCGGAGCCCTCTCCTCGGACAGCACGCCAAATACGCATACCTTTACTGCTCCTGAATCATTAGCAAGTGTGAACTCGTGAAATGTTCATTTTTCGTTCTTGAGAGGGTTGTTGTCTTTGGCGATCTGACAGCTGACAGCTGCGCTTCCACTATCACTCTGACAGCTGCGATGATAGACTGTCAGACCTGTCAACCGTCTGTCAGATGTGGGTCTTAAAGTGGATAGATCTGAATCCGACGCCCTTGCGGTCTCGTGTGGACGGCCAATCCGTATATTTTTGGTGAATCGATGATGTTCATCACATCACGTGTCGGCTGCGTCACACGTAACAGCAACAGTGTTGCCTGATTGGACTGAAGATTTCCAGCCCAACTACAGCTTAAAACCCGCCCATTTAAAAAAAATACCATCCCAAAGTGAGTACTCTTATAAAAAATAAAAATGTTGAGCGATTTTATGCATCAAAAACCATCCCAAATTTTATCAACCAGCCCAATGCATTTTTCCCGGTTGGACGTGACCAAAAGGTAACTAGCAATCTGGCAACACTGAACAGCAACAACAATGCATGCTCAAAGTCTTCTTCTCTGTGTATAGTGTATTATCTGTGACAGAATTACAGCGCCCCATACTGGTCTGGCATATATACTACACCATTATCAGTCTGTTTTAGTGGTCTCGTGTGGACGCTGATATTTCTTGCGCAGACGCCGTGTTTATGATCGGATAGGGAATGCACCGGCATTGTGGGGACGTGGCCTTAGATTCACTTGAGATCATTAAGTGTTTTTTTTTTTTTCTATTTAGAAACAATGTGATAAATGTGTGTGCACATGAGGAAATTGGGTTTAAAGTTTGACGCTTGGACTAATCATCATCACCTGCATTGACTTGTTCCTTCTCCTGGATGCATCACTAGGGTGTGAAAGTGCAAGTATTCAATTGAGGTAGAATTGTTTGGTAGACAGAGTGGGGAAAGCAACAGTTTTATAGAATAAGTGTCAACTTATTCTAACCCTAACTCTGCCAGTCTACTAATACTCTTCTAAAACCCTAATGATAGGTTCAGTGTTACCTTTAATCAACAGAATGTTCAAAAGGGACAATCAAAATACAGTGAAAATAAAGTAAATTTTTGCATAGCAGGACAGGAAATACAACATAGCCAATAATAAATTCTCAATGAAAATCACTAAAATTTGGAAGGAACAGCTAAAGAAATGCGTGTTACTATTTTAAAAGTAGGTTGTTGATTCCTGTGAGTGGTTTTCCTTTCCATTTAAGAAAAACTGAAGAAGAAAGATGAGATTTGTTTGTATGGTGTCCCTGGGAGAGGCAGAGAGAGACAGAATAAATGAGGTTGTAGATCAAGTGATGTCAGAGAAAGAAACCAAAAAAGCATTTATTTTCTCTTTTCCTTTGACAAAGGCTTTTCCAGGGCTCTGACAGGCGTAGCATGACAATAGGACAGAAATAGCAACTATCTTTCCCAGAGGATCACCTCACAAGAACCACTCCAGCCAACAAAATGTTCATGAGTCCATGTGTTTTTCTGCAGTCGATTAAAGTGCTCTTCAGCAGCATTTAAACACAATCAATCAATAGTAGGCTACTGAAGACCCAAACACAAACGCTACAGTTATATTTTGACCAGGGGGAAAAACAGACATTTACGTGGCAGGTTTCAAGCAATACTTGACCCAGAATTCCACAAAAAATAAAAATATTTTTTTTTAGTCCAAATTTTATAAGATTTGGCTTGAAACTAATTAATTTTTGGATCTGTGTTTCAGGGTTTATGTGACTGTAATGTTCTAAAATAGTTTTTCCTTTGCAAATTTCACATACATCTTTACTTTGGAAAGAAATACGTGCCTATTGACTAAACATATGATAAGTATGCCACTATTTTCACAAATTGCATTTTTGTAGTTAGCACGGAGACAACAATGGCATTGCTTTCAAGAACTAGCACTTTGAATCCCATTTTCAAAAGTTTACGTTATCAGGCCCAAAAAATGCTGATGGAGAATGCTGCTCTTGTGTTGACACATGGCGATTGCGAGCACTGTGAACCATCCCCAGTTAAAGTGCTTTGCACTCGCTTTGCTTACTTCGATGAGATTGCACCAACAATGAGATTGTGAAGAGACCAACTCTCCCCAACTAGCCATGCAGATTAACCAGGGCAAACCATTTCAGGGAGCTGTTCACGGAGAGATAGAAACATAAACTTTCTTCTCGATGCCCCTCTTTCACTTCCATGCTGTTTGGTGACTCAGTTAACACAGTCGTCAGCAGATTTCCGGGAAATTGTAACAAAATGAATCAAACAACAGGCACAATAGCGGAGTGTGGCACGTCACACTTCCCCTCTCCAAGAATGGGAGCTGGCTAGTTGCTCTAAGCAGACCTATAAAATACCAAATGTCAGGACTATCATCTCAAAGGAGAAGTCATGAGGACTTTGCACCAAGGTCTGTTGAGGTGGCCCAACTCGGGATGGGGAGCATGAAAATATATCAACCAGCTCCTTCCTGGCACCCTCACGAAACCACTGTTAACATCCCAGCCAACTCTGGTGATTCATGGAACAGTGGTTTCCAGTTAAATGTTCTGTTATTTCCAGTTATTTCTCCTCGGGTCCTAAACACAGTAGATAAGGTAACAGAATTCAGGGTGTGCACTGCATGCCGAATTTCACTTATGTGTTTCCCGTTACCGTAACAGTCAAGTTCAAAATGCTAACTATCAGGGTTATTGTGCCGCAAATTTAACAAATTGGTTAGTCACTACACATGTTAAGGATGCATACATATCATGCAGCAATCCTGCCACAGCACAAGAAGTTCCTGACCTTTGCTTTTGAGGTAAAACTTACCAATATCAGCTTTTTCCGTTTAGTCTAGCCTTAGCAACCTGCACATAAACAAAATGCATGGACGCAGCTCTTGCTCCGCTCTGACTCCAGGGCACCTGCATGGCCCAGTCTCTAGAACTTGTGTCTTGCTTAGTTTGGAACACTTAATACTTACTAATAATCAATAATATATTTAGAATTATAATAATAATAATTTTCCTGCTCTTCTAGAGTTGCTGTACAGCCAAAACAAACTTTGTTGCATTGTTTTCAAAAATATACATTAGACATGATCAAAGACTACTATCCGTCACAGCACAGTGTAGTTCCCTTTCAGGGAACTCGAGCTGCGTCTAGCGCTAGGGGAAATAGTCTTCCTCGGTCACGTGAAGATCTGTGCAACCAATGAGAGACGAACGCGTGCGAATGCGTCACTGCCGGCGGCTGCCGGTGACGTCATGAGCTAGAGCATAAGAGCGCGTCCGAAACCCGGGCGCCTCAGCTCTGAATGTCTTCAGCGTGCTGTGTTTGTGCGAGAGTGATTTTTGAGTGTGAGATATCAAAAAAATCAGAATGAGTGCGGAAAATGTGGCGATTGAACAGAGGTTCACACCGTGTGTTCATCCTTGCCCTCGTTTTATAACAGGCAAGGATACACATGTTATGTGTGTAATCTGTTTGGGAGAGGAGCATGCACGGTCGGCACTTGAGAATGCCGGCTGCAAAGACTGCGAGAGGTTTTCCTTGCATGATCTCCGCTCCCGCCTGGCGGTCTGTAAAGAGGCCGCCCAGGCTAGTGTTCCCCGTGGTTCAGGACCTGCAGCAGCCGAGGCTTTGCGGCGCTCTCGTTCCTGGGGATCACAAATGGATCTTGCCGAGTTAGCTGGGGTGGGTCCCGCCTTACCTCAGCTCTCGCGAGATCAAGCGGGTCCCAGTCACGAGCACTCCGAGAGAGGTGCCCGTGCTGTGACTCCAACATTAGCTCTATCTAGTTCAGAAAGTGAGATGGATTTAGCTAGTGTTGGTCCGGCCGAGGAGGAATCGCCACCCTCCTCGCCGGCAGTTGAGGAGCTTCTTGAGGTTGTGACACGAGCGGTCTCTTGTCTGGGGCTTGATTGGCCAGCAGAGACCAGAAGTGCTCGTCCTAGAAGAAGTATGTTGGACGAGCACTATTTACCAGTTCGCGTCACTCCCCCGCGCCGAGCAATGCCTTTTATACCAGATTTGCATGCCGAGGTATCTAGATCTTGGGGAAGGCCAGCCTCCGAAAAGGTTCATACACGCAATAGCGGAATGTATAACAATTTAGTAGGGGGTCAAAATTATTGTTATGGAGGGATGAAAAAAGTGGATGAGGCTCTCGCGAGTTACCTCGTTCCCCAGTCTTCATCCTCCATTAAAGCTCCGGCGCTCCCCTCCAAGCCGATGCGCGTCACATCGTCCTTGGTGGGGAAAGCGTACTCAGCATCGAGTCAAGCCGCATCGTGCCTGCACACCACGGCACTGTTGCAGGCGTATCAGGCTGAGTTGCTTGGGAACCTCAACGAGGGCGGCAGTATTAGTCCGGAGGCAGTGACAGAGCTGCGCCGGACTGTGGATTTGTCTCTTCGGACCACTAGGGAGACGGCCTACTCTGTCGGCCGCTCCATGGCAGCTCTGGTGGCCACGGAGAGACACCTTTGGCTTAATTTGTCAACGATGAAAGATAAAGACAAATTTGTTTTGCTGGACGCTCCTCGGGGGGGCCGACAAGTTAAAGCCACAGGTCGTAAAGGTGATCTAAGGGTTGTCCTGGAGGCTAAGAAGGCTAAGAGTAAGCGGCCCTGACGCCAAGCCGCAACCAGGTGGTGTGTCCCTGGAGCAGCTCAACAGTCAGCCCGCCATGGGAAAACCACCCCCTCTAAGGAGGGTCCTAGAGCAATCCTCCCGGGTTTCCGGAATCAGCCCCGGCTCAGTGGGGGATATGTTCTTGGTACCAGAGGCCAGCCCAGGGAGGCTGGTTCCCCTAGTAGAATTCCGGGATGCGTGGTCACGGCTACCCGGTATCTCTCAGTGGGTCCTGCGGACGGTAACCTTAGGGTACGCCATTCAGTTCGGGGTTTCTCCACCTCGCTTTTCGGGGGTCCTACAGTCAGTGGTAGGCCCTCAGCAGGCTCTGGTCATGGAGCAAGAAGTAGACACTCTGCTGGCGAAAGGGGCCATCGAGCATGTACCCCTCGCAGAAAGCAAGTCCGGTTTTTACAGCCGGTACTTCTTAGTTCCAAAGAAGGATGGAGGGTTGCGGCCTATTCTGGATTTGCGTCTCTTGAATCGTGCGGTCAGTCGTCTAAAGTTCAAAATGCTAACGCTCAAACAGATCGTAGTGCAGGTCAGATCCGAGGACTGGTTTGTCACAGTCGACCTCAAGGACGCGTATTTCCATGAAGTTCCTGAGGTTCGCCTTTGGGGGAAAGGCGTACCAGTATCAGGTGCTTCCGTTCGGCCTAGCGCTCTCACCCCGCACGTTCACAAAAGTCGTGGACGCTGCACTAGCTCCACTGCGGCTACGGGGCATCCGTGTTTTAAATTATATCGACGACTGGCTTAGCGGCTTAGTCGCCGCAGTTAGCGGAGCAACATCGAGATGTGGTGCTCGCACATATGAAGGAGCTGGGGCTGAGGCTGAACGCCAAGAAGAGTGTACTTTCTCCCGCTCAGAGAACCACTTTCTTGGGAGTCATCTGGGACTCAGTTGCGATGTCGGCTCGGCTTTCCCCCGAGCGCATCCAAGCTATTTGTTCAGCCGTCAAGAGCATCAAGCTAGGCCAGCCACTCACGGTGAAACACTTTCAGAGGGTGTTAGGGCTCATGGCAGCGGCATCCAGTATCATCCCACTGGGCCTTCTGCACATGAGGTCCCTGCAGTGGTGGCTAATGACCAAGGGGTTTTCCCCGAAGGGGAATCCACTACGCACTATCAGGGTCACGGGGCGATGCCTACGCGCCCTGAGCATGTGGAAGAACTCTTGGTTCCTGTCTCAAGGCCCAAGGCTTGGGGCTCTGGTTCGGAGAGTCTCTCTCTCGACAGACGCCTCCCTCTCGGGCTGGGGGGCGGTCATGAAGGACCGCTCCTCACAAGGTCTATGGAACAGTCGGCACCAGACCTGGCACATAAACATGTTAGAGTTACTGGCGATCCACAGAGCACTATGTGAGTTCCTACCGGACCTTCGCGACCACCATGTCACTGTGTTCACCGACAGCATGACGGCGGTCGCCTATATCAATCACCAAGGGGGTCTACGTTCGCGACCACTGTACAAGATGGCGCGACAAATCCTCCTCTGGGCCCAAGGGAAGTTGTTGTCTCTCAGGGCAGCCTACATCCTGGGGGTCCAGAATGTGGGAGCAGATGCCCTATCGAGACAGGGGGCAAGACCAGGGGAATGGCGGCTCCACCCCGATGTGGTGGAGCAGATTTGGGAAAGATACGGCAAGGCACAGGTCGACCTGTTTGCCTCAGTAGACAACACCCATTGCCCTCTGTGGTTTTCACTAACGCATCCAGTGCCTCTGGGGCGGGATGCCATGGTACAGGATTGGCCGAGGTCACGCCTGTACGCCTTTCCCCCGATCGCTCTGCTCCCGGGAGTTCTGGCCAAGATTCGCCGGGACAAGGTCCGTCTCACGCTAGTGGCCCCCCACTGGCCATCCAGGATATGGTTCTCGGACCCGGTATCCCTCCTAGACGGACTCCCTTGGGAGATTCCAATCAGGAGGGACCTTCTGTCCCAGGCGGAGGGTTGCATTCTATATCCGCAACCAGAGCTAATGAAACTGTGGGTCTGGCCCCTGAAGGGACCCAGCTCATAGAATCTGGTCTCTCAGCCGAGGTTGTTGAGACCATCCTTCAGTCCAGAGCTCCCTCCACGAGGAAACTCTACGCCTTGAAGTGGAAACTTTTCACGTCCTGGTGTATTGAGAGGCAGTTGAACCCAGTAACCTGTCAAGTTGGCAAAGTACTGGAGTTCCTGCAAGAAAGATTTGTGGCAGGGCTGTCCCCCTCCACCTTGAAGGTTTATGTGGCTGCCATAGCGGCTTGCCACGTACCTCTGGGTGGGGTATCCCTGGGCAGGGACCCCCTGGTCACTCGTTTCCTCCGTGGCACATTAAGGCTGAGACCTGCGGCACAGACCCGGGTGCCGGCTTGGGACTTGTCTGTGGTACTACAAGGCCTGTCCCAGGCACCCTTCGAACCTATAGAGGAAATCTCAATCAAGTACCTCTCTCTTAAGACCCTGCTTTTGCTGGCTATCACCTCGCTCAAGAGGGTCGGGGATCTTCAGGCCCTCTCAGTGGCCCCTTCATGTCTTGAGTTTGCGCCCGGGATGGTAAAGGCATTTCTCCACCCGAGGCCAGGCTATGTCCCCAAGGTTCCCACTGATGTGGCTCGGTCTATCACGCTGCAGGCCTTCTGCCCTCCCCCATTTGATGATCATGAGCAGGAGCACAAGAACAAGGTCTGTCCAGTGCGAGCACTGGACGCTTACGTTTTCAAGACTGCCACTTGGCGTAAGTCAGACCAGTTGTTCGTTTGCTTTGGGACCCCTGAGGGGGCTCCTGCCTCTAAGCAAACCTTAAGCAGGTGGATAGTCGAGGCTATCTGCTTAGCTTATGAGTCGGCCGGACATGCTTCTCCTCTGAGGGTCCGAGCCCACTCCACTAGGAGCATGGCGGCATCCAAGGCACTCCTCTCCGGAGTGTCCTTATCTGATGTTTGTGCTGCGGCTGGCTGGTCTTCGCCGCACACTTTTATGAGGTTTTACCATTTGGACCTCGATGCCGCCCCGGGGACTAGGGTGCTCTCTCAGTGAGCTGGGACACACCCGGAGGCCGGCGTCACTGAGGTGGCGTTGGTATTGCGTTCCCCTAGCGCTAGACGCAGCTCGAGTTCCCTGAAAGGGAACGTCTCGGGTTACGAATGTAACCCTGGTTCCCTGAGGGGAACGAGACGCTGCGTCTTTGCCTCAGCTCCTTGAGCCTCCGTGCCCGCTTCAGACATTCATGCTGAGGCGCCCGGGTTTCGGACGCGCTCTTATGCTCTAGCTCATGACGTCACCGGCAGCCGCCGGCAGTGACGCATTCGCACGCGTTCGTCTCTCATTGGTTGCACAGATCTTCACGTGACCGAGGAAGACTATTTCCCCTAGCGCTAGACGCAGCGTCTCGTTCCCCTCAGGGAACCAGGGTTACATTCGTAACCCGAGATGTTTTGGGGGGTTGGTTATGTTTCAGTGTTGTTGAATCTGGCTCAACTATCTGGTAAACCATATTGAAATGAGCATTTGATCTCACCCTCAGTATGTGTGTGTGTATTATAGTCTCGACATTGTTGGTTTAGAGTTTAATCCTATTAATTGTCTTTGCCTGCTTAAGTTTTCTATTAATGATGCCAGTTTGTAGGGCATATGAAGCAATTGTATTTAATAATTGGTTTAATAATTAGGTTAGTAAAAAATGAACAGACCATAAGTTAAATACTTCTAGACTTTTTAAAACTAATTTAAAAAAATGTAAAATGTTACAAAAAATTTACCTGAAAATTAATACAATGGCATTGTATCTAAGTCTAAATGATCTCATGGATGTAGCTCTTGTGGTTCATGTTCATAGTAGGACCAGGTGGCTGCAGTAAATGTGGATATTCAAATGACTTTGGCAGTCATTTTATATTTACCCACTGTTTCCCTAAAGCCACCAGGGTTGCATTGGTATTGAAGCTTGGGCCTGTTGTTTTAATTAAATAACTGTTTTTGAATAACCTCTTTCTGACACTAATGGAGATAGGTCAGAGCTTATACAAAATTTATTTAGAGACCATTTATCACATCATGATTTATGCATGGTCTACAACTCTAAACTGCCAAGAAATAAAAAGAAATAAAAGAAATAAAAAAACATTGACCATGTCTGGCAAATAGTAATTTTATAATTTTTTTATATATTTTAACTATTTTACTAGTTCTGTCTGCAAGCCCACTGAGCTATTGCCTACTTTGTAACTATTGCCTATTATTTATTGCCTGTCTACATAATGAGCACCATAATTGAAATTGACGACCTGGAGTCATTGGAAAAATTTGTCTGTGGCAACATAAAATGCTTTCAGTTTTATGTCAAAACAGAGGAACATTAATCTGGCAATTGTTTTATGTTGGTTGTCGTATGTATTGTTACCTAAAGACCATGCTTAGTTTGCTTAAATGGTGGATTTCATTATCTGATCATACCTCCATCAGTATCTCCCTCCTCCTAATGCTTATAATTCCTCCTAATTCCTTCTTTAGCCACTATCAGATCACTTGAGTCATGGTGCTGTACCATTTCTCTGGCTTTTGTTACTCCTTAAATTCATCCTCCAAAAATTTGAAAGGTAGTTTTTGGGAGAATGCTATTTTGAAACACTCAGGCTTACCAGTTAGGCTAAACTCCAATGGTTAAAATCTTAAGTAGCTTTTCTCTAATAGTTGAGATGACTCTATCTGTGACGCGAACCCCCTGGAGTTGTCAGAATCATTTGCAGTTTTTCCTGAAAATGGCAAAAAGTACGTCCTTTTCATATGTTGATCTAAATCTTAATGAGAACAGTTTTGTCCCGCTTTATTTTTAACAAGTGTCTCCTTAGTAACATTGAACATATTGTTTATGAAATACGGTGCTGTGATTCTGTATTTTTCCATATTTTTAATATTCAATGTTATCAGCTATTCAACTAAAACCTAAGAATGCATAAATGAGCTTTCATTAACAAAAAAATGCAATTCATTTATGTCAGGGGTATTTGGGGTGAAGGGAGATGCAAATAAGGGGTTTATTAATAATAATGAAAAAGACAAACAAAAACTATCCCAAGGGGGGAAACAAGACTTGACTTGATTTGACTTACACAACTTTGAAGAAAAACGACAACAAAACCACACAGGAGATCAAACACAGGGAGAATAAAAAGGGAACAAACAGGGCAGGTAATGAGGGAGGACAGGTGGGGCAAATCAAATCAATTACGAGGAAATAAGACGGGCGGGGTTACACAATGACAGGGGAGCACATGTCACAAGAAACACACGTGACAAGCCAAGTGCTCATACAGAACATGACATGAACACACAGCCAATGAGATTTCATTGGCCTCAGCTATCTATCTGCCAAGGGTAAATGCCAAGGTCCGCTCGAGGGCCACTAAGGGACAGCTGGTAGGTCCTATGCCACAGGGAAATAATATAATATACCCAATGTGTATTAATAATACCAATACCCAAAGTGAAGCTATCCCGCGGAAACAGTTTGACTTAAGGATGTATGGTTTGTACCCGGAACTATGTGCTAGGCAAAGCTCCTCTTATGCTGGGGAGGACATCCAACTCCTCAGAGCTGGACCGTTGCAGCATCGAAGTCTTGTTCAGGTCGGAATAAACGCCGTAACGCATGCTTCCAGATCCTGACAGAGACCAGATCTGCCAGGTAATGGCTGAGATAAGCCAGAGCCTGTCTCATACCCCGCTGACAGATCCCAATGCGAACCCCAAGACCTAGATTGCCGCTGAACCTCAGCTGCAGCAGGACCAGAGCCCAGGAGAACGCGATCCTAAGTGGCTTCAGAGAATACCACCAGGTGGCAGCGGAACACTCCAGCGCTGACTGTGCATGCACCACTCTTAAACAGAAGACAAAAGTGTGTGTGTATCCCTGCCATAACGTCATTTTTTTTCATGGGCCGGGATAACACATGGTCTAACTGTTCTACCAAGCAGAAGCAAAATGCACGCAGAGAGATGTGCTCACAATCCTACAGGCATCGCTCTTGAGCGCTGTCCATTCATGTTCCTCGCCCATGCAGTACAAACATAGTCTGTTTATATCCCTGCCCGTAGTGCAGATGGTGTAACTGCTCAAAATTGTATATTGTGTATATATATATATGAGTGGTACTCCCCTTTTTTAACTAGACTGGGGATGTAAATTTCACACACTCTCGCACACGAGCACACACAAACGTGACGCAAGCTTCGATGAAGACATGCAAAGTTGCCGCTTCCTGGTTCCAGGTTCTTTTTATGATCTGGTTCATGACATTACTGTCCCATGACACGCATTCAAACCGTGCTCAGTGCTTCACAAGACTATTGTCAAGGCATTCCCCTAATACCCCTAGTATTTCACATTGCTGTGGAGGAATTTAGAAAAAGCTTAAGTTGTGACATTTACAGACTTTCTAGCATGAATTGTGCATTTAAGGTCCTGCAACAGCATTTCAGTCCACACTTTGATTAGGACACTTGTCTTAACATTATCCAGCAGATTTCTCTGATACCTTCAGATTTTCAGGTTCTATTGCAGCAAAACATCCCCAATACTTCAACACCATGCTTGACCTTGATGTCTACCAAAAATGTCCACTACTGTCCCATTTGTACATAAGACATATTTTATTCATGACGATCATCCCAGTACTACAAATATTAGACGGACTTCTGTGTTTTCAAGTAGAGCAATGGTTTCTACCGTGCTACTGTATTATCTGTATGTATAACGTGTGTGTGTGTGTGTGTATTTTTATGTTCATTATTGTAACATTTATTGCCTGAAATTGATAAAACAATTAAATGCTTTTGCTTTTTGACAGGTTACTGACTGAGTATTCTGATATTTGCAGTGCAGGTGGGTTAAATACAATATTTATGACTGTAAAACCCCTTGATCCCATCCCTGAACTCTGTACTGAACAAATCATTTATACAACAGTACAACATCAGCTGCACTGCTGAGCCAATTATTTTTTCTCTCTCCTTTCTCTGTCCATGACAGATCCTTGGAAGGTATTTTTCCTCACCAAACAGGGTTCACATGTGTTTGTGCGCCACTCTGGACCTTCAAATAATTTATCACCATGCAACCTGCCATAGCAAATCCCTAAAGACACAATTACCAAGCCCTTTTCACCTGAGAGATGACCCGCACACACAACACACACAAAAAATACTGCTCCTCTCAGTTGTCTTCATCTTCATGTCATATAGGGTCTCCTCGTTCTTAGGCATTACCAATTGTTAAAACAGTGAGGGATTGAATCTATATATTTTAAATGAAAAAGGCACTATATGGGCCATTCTACAGAATTGGTGACAAAACAGAGTTGGAAACATCTTGAAATTTTTTTTTTCCCCCACAAATTTTGCACGTATGCAAATTGTACAATATCCAAGGTATACATTTCTAGTAGGGGAGAATGGGGTAATGTGAGACACCCCCTGTATCTAGGCAACGGAACACATTTGTGGTCATATGACCATTATGTTTTCAAGCCCCTCTCATTTCCCCTTGGCCAGGAAGGAGTGGACCCTATGGTGCTGTGTTAAGCATGTTTTTTTTCACAAAAATATGTTTTTTGTATGTAAAAGTAAATTTTCTTGCTGTCAACTTAATCAACTGTTGTGCCAAAGTAAATTGATTCAGGTAAAAAAACATATATCATACATGTTGATGAACTACCAACATATAAAACCATGTGATGATGCTAGCTGAAGATTATCCTAAATTGCTAAGAGAGAATTTTTTTATAAAATGTGATGGTGGGGTAAAGTGAGACAAATGCCGTGGGGTAAAGTGAGACATGAGGTACATTATATATCTTTTATTTTTAATGTCATAAACATTGTAGAAAAGAGATCATGCCAAGACAATACACCAGGAAGACAACCTGGGGCAAAACGCCCGTCAAGGAGATGGAGAGTGCAGCCGCTGAGGTCAAGGAAAGAAAGAAGTCTATAAGTCTATGGGAATGCCACACCTCCTATGTTTATCTTCCCCAGAGTGAAGTTTAAGCACCTCCAGGAGCCAAAGGTACCCATGCTGTTAAATCCTGGATGATTTTAAGGCTCACATCTCACTTAAGGCAGTAGAAATAGCAAAGAAACCATGTGATGACGCTATCATCCTATCATCCCACCCCTCCTGTTCGAATCGCCTGCTCCAAGCAGGACTCAAACCCTGGTCCGCTGGAATGAGTCAGACTGTTACATATCATTGACTGCACCCTTAATTCCCTTATCACATTACATAATTTTAACTTGCATACTAAAACACTACTAAAAAATACTACAGTAGTAATGATTTGCATAACTGTAAAAAAAAAACAAAGTCGACTTAACAATATTAAGTTAACTTCATTTTTTAAAACAAAACAAAAAGATGCGTTTAAAAACAAGAATGGAAAAAATTGCAAAAAATTTTTAAATATCATTTTCACAAGTTGAAATTTTCATGTAAGGGTTTGGGACAGCCACCTCCTAATTGAAAGTACCCAATACATGATGATATTATTAAATAGACATATAAATAAATATTAAATATTTTAAATATTATTGTGCGCTTCAATAAATAATTTAAGGATCTTAGTAAACATCTAAGATTTGAATATTTAAATGCTTGTCAAATGTGTTTTTTGGATGGGGGACACCAAATGTCACCAATTCTGTAGAATGGCCCATTTACTGTATGTAAATGTTATTGTAATCAATTATGTACAGTAACACCTCAGTTTACGAGTGATTTAGTGTATGAGCAAATCGGTGTACAAGCATGGAAAGTCAAATCGGTGTACGAGCATTGTATCGGTGTGCAAGAAAATGTTTCTCTCACCCAGCACATTTTTGTGTACAGTACAGTACAGCATATAAAAAGAAGGTACGGATTCCTCCCTCTAAGCAGTAACTGTCACGGTTCATGAATTCATTGTCTCTCAGTTCTGCTTGTGTGTGTGTGGTGTGAGTGGGGGTGTGGTCACTGATCACTGCCAGATCTCACCCGCCTGATTCTCATCTCATCTGCCTATTTAGTTCACTTCTCCCCACTCCTGTGTTGTTGAGCTGTTGTCTCTGTGATGCTCGCACTGGCTCTGTTATGCTTGCACTGTCTTTGGATCTCCCGTGTTCCACGACCTTCACTTTGGATTATCACTTCACCTCATCTGCACTTCGGCCCATTGGATCCCTGCGCCACGGACATTGTTTGTTTACTGCACTATTATAATAAATTCACTCATTTGCACTTGATTCCGGGTTTTGTGTTTTCCTTTACTGACAGTAACACCCCCGCCCTCCCTCCCCTCCTCCTCTCTCCATCAAAGCTAAGCTAAAGTGCTTTACAGTAAATTGTCAAGTATTTTTGTTTGTCACTTATTAATTAGTATTTTATATGAGTTAAAATATAAATATAAAATATGATAGTTATAATTTTAACTGTAATTAATAGGGTAAAACAAACAAAAAAATAATTAAAATGGGCATTTATGGTCGTGCGTAACGAATCGATGGATTTTTAGTGCATTCTTATGAGGACAATTGTTTTGGTGTACAAGCATTTTGGGTTACGAGCAATCTTTTATCACAGTCGTGTTGTGTCCATTCACTTCTTGTTACTTTTCTTGTTTTTCCCGTGTCGTTTCCTGCACCTCACATGTCAATCACTTCCTTGTTAGTCTCGTCAGCTGTTCCCGACTATCCCGTGTAATTAAACCCTCATGATTTCCCATGTCTTTGTCGATTGTTGATGTTGATTACCCAATGTGTGGATGCCATGTTCTGTGTACTTCTTGCGTTTTGCACAAATCTTTGACAGCATTTATTTAAGGACAGCAAGTCCAATTACCTTTGATTAAAGAAGATAATAAATGTTTTTCTCCCAATTTCTCGTTTTCTCCAATTAATCACAGACAAGGGTCAGGGAGCTTGTTTTAGCAGGAAAGTGACATCAATGCATACCCTCTATAGCCCGAGTTTGGGACAGGCAGGCTTACCCAGATGGTGTCTAGCCGTTGGGATTATGGCTGATGAGTTACATGGAAAAAGACATTTAGCTCAGGTTATTTTAAAAGATCATGCCACAATAAGCTGCATTTAGATCTTTAAAGAGGAAATAGGTCATGAATAATAATAATAAATTATTTGTAGTGCGCCTTTCTTAAACCCAAAGCGCAGATTACAATATGAAATTCCAAAACAACAAGAAAAAAAATAAAACAACAAATAAAGTAAAAATAAATGCTGGTTGCAAATCCCAAAGATAAATAACTTTTTTGAAAAGGCACTGATAATGGCTTTGTTATACAAAGGGTGCGGTATGCGATGCAGAGAGAACCTAGAAACTCGGAACTCAAAACAGAAAACACTTTAATCAGAACGATGAAAACAAAACAGCACACTCTTCGTGCGAAACTTGGAGAGAGACCATAACTGAGGGACATCCACATACAACATTACCATAGTCACGTTAACAACTCACAAAGACAAGAGAACATGGGCAGGATTAAATACACAAGGAAATGACTAACAGCTGGGCGAACAATGACATCCTGATGACAGGTGCGGGAAGGGCATGGAGCGAGACACATAGGGGATCCGGAAGTGACACATGACGCAACAGTGACAACCACATGACCAGACCGTAACAGGCTTCAAAACAAATATCGGACAAATATCGGGGTTCGGACATTCATGACCCGTGTGTTCATCCTTACTGTGAGTGCACGAGAACGAGAACATGCAGCGATGGCTGAGTGTTCATGTCTTGTCTGTTACCCCACCCGTCTTGTTTCCTTGACATTAGTTTGATTTGTCCAAGTTGTTTTCCCATCAATTACCCTTCCCCTGTGTACATTTAATCTCTTCATGTTTGCTGTCCTGTCGCGTCGTTGTCATTAGTTTGTCAACCCTGTGTTAGTTTGTGTCACGGACGTAGTACGGGGAGGACTCAAATGCAGGGGAAATAAAGGATTTATTTACAAAGACATAAAAGAACATAACATGAAACCAAAAAACCCACGAGGGGGAAAACATTAACAGAAACATGAAACTAAGACAAACCATGAAACACTATCAACCGGATGAGACGGCACGGGGATTCAGGAAACATAGAATGACAACGACACGACACAGGACAGCAAACACACCAGGATTAAATAGGGACACATGAGGGAAGGTAACGAGCTGAGAACAGCTGACAACACTCAAGGGAATTGAGGTAACAAGATGGGCGGGGTTTACAATCACAAGACACAAACACAGGAGGAAGAGCAGTGCCACGGTTCTGTGACTAGAAACGGAACTGAACCTGAGAGAACCGTGACACTACCCCCCCTCTAAAGGGACGCCACCTGGCGTCCCTACATGAACACCAGACTAACAGTACCACAAGACAACACAAGAAATGAAAGACAGGGGACCAAACTGACATGAAACCAGGGGAGGGAGGGGAGAACAGGCCAACCAAAGAGCAAAAAAAACAAAACATTAATAACATCATGAAAAGAAAAAAAAAATTCCTCAAAATGTCATGAAAAATGTTAATTCAAAAACAGTCCCCAAGCATAATGAAAAATAATTCCTCAAAACAATCCACAAAGAAAAAACACAGTCCAGGGAGGGGGAACTGGAGGAATGAGCCAGCGTGGCTCCCGCGGTACCGGTGGATCGGGCGGAACCGGCGGGTTGAGCCAGGTGGGCTCCAGCAAACCCGGTGGATCAGGCGTGTCCAGCAGGGCCGGAATGTCAGGCGGCACGTGTTCAGGTTTGGCCCGCGGGTCCGGGCGTAACGGTTCAGGTTCGGCCCGCGAGTCCGGGTGCAGCAGTTCAGACAGGTAGGGTTCAGATCGCCAGAGTTCAGACCGGCGGAGATCTACCGGACCAAGTTCAGGCCGGCAGAGTTCGGATGAACAAAGTCCGGGCGAGCAGAGTTCACACTGCGGTCTCGGCGGCGCCGGCAGGGCGAGGCGCGCACGGGGCGCCGGCAGGGCGAGGAGCGCACGGGGCGCCGGCAGGGCGAGGAGCGCACGGGGCGCCGGCAGGGCGGGCAGTAACGAAGGGACGAGAGTCACTGGGATAGGCGGAACGGAAACGATCCCTTTCCTCCTCCTCCGTTTGCGAAGGCGGGCAGCAGGCTGTGGAACGGCGGACTCCGGGCCGGCAGCGGGCAATGGGACGGCGGCCTCCGGGCCGGCAGCGGGCACTGGGACGGCGGCCTCCGGGCCGGCAGCGGGCACTGGGACGGCGGCCTCCGGGCCGGCAGCGGGCACTGGGACGGCGGCCTCCGGGCCGGCAGCGGGCACTGGGACGGCGGCCTCCGGGCCGGCAGCGGGCACTGGGACGGCGGCCTCCGGGCCGGCAGCGGGCACTGGGACGGCGGCCTCCGGGGCGGCAGCGGGAATGATCTCAGGACAGGCTCTACTCCTTCTCCGCCTCCGTCTCCGTCTCCCCTGGGCGAGGGGAACTCCACTCACCACCGGAACAACTGGGACGAGATAGGTGGGTCGAGTGCTCGCCTGGGAAGTAGGTCTCAACGTCTCCTGAAGATCTAGATGGTCGACGAATTCCCAAAACGAGAGCTCGGTGAGTTTCTCCATCTCCCAATAAATCAAGGGTTTGTCCAGGCAGAGATTGAAAACCTCTTTGAGGTCATCCTCGGTGTAATCGAAGGGATCCACCTCGATCATGAATCTGCGGGCGAAAACCCTCACATCCGTTCCCAGCTGGCGGAAATATACCCGGTTGGTGTACTGCTGCATCTGTTCGCAGACAGAAAGTCTCGAGGCGGCAGATGGGTCAAAAAACATTCCCATGATCGCGGAAGTCCGACTCGCCCCTCAAAAAACAAACAAAAACAAAATATCCGCTTCCCTGCTGAGTCCAGTAATGGTCGTGTCGTTCTGTCACGGACGTAGTACGGGGAGGACTCAAATGCAGGGGAAATAAAGGATTTATTTACAAAGACATAAAAGAACATAACATGAAACCAAAAAACCCACGAGGGGGAAAACATTAACAGAAACATGAAACTAAGACAAACCATGAAACACTATCAACCGGATGAGACGGCACGGGGATTCAGGAAACATAGAATGACAACGACACGACACAGGACAGCAAACACACCAGGATTAAATAGGGACACATGAGGGAAGGTAACGAGCTGAGAACAGCTGACAACACTCAAGGGAATTGAGGTAACAAGATGGGCGGGGATTACAATCACAAGACACAAACACAGGAGGAAGAGCAGTGCCACGGTTCTGTGACTAGAAACGGAACTGAACCTGAGAGAACCGTGACAGTTTGTCAACCCTGTGTTAAGTCAAGACCCCCCCCCCCCCCCAACCTAAAGATGAAGGTTTATGTTTAAGTTTAGTTTTTTGTTTTATCTATGCTGATATTAGTCTCTGTTGATTCTGAGGTTACCGTATCAGCCGGATTCAGATCAGATGAAGGACTTGCACCTGGACACGACCACAAAAGAGCCCTGAAGTGTCAGCAGAGACCATATCTCTACTAGACCCTCTCCCGTGAAGGCCTCATGAATCCGATCTCCAACTAGACAGAACTGGATTAAATAGTTTGGGTGTACCAATCTCAATCTGACATCTGACCTGAAATGTTGTCTGTATCAAAATCATGCAGTGTAGGTTTGTTGACCAGATATCTGGTCCCCCAACTGAGCCTGTTTTCTCCTAAGTTTTTTCCCCTTTATTATACAAATACAGATATAGATACACATAACTTTGAGAATGTTCCAGATACAAATACAAATATTGGCTCTGCTACACATGAATTGTGAACCAAGAGGTTTGAGTTAATTTTTCCCATTTCAATGGTTAAGATTTGATTACACAGCGTTTAGTTCAATTGTACATTAAGACATATTTTATATTGAGTTTATATTAAATAAGTTCACAGTACTCAATACTATTGCTTTCTATTGCAACTTCAATGTATTAAGGCAAACAGATTCCTCAAAAGAAATGAGCAATTCTTACTTTTTGGGTTTTACAGTTTATGCAGTCAAGGGCCAACAGCTCATCTCAGTATATCTATAATTCAAGCTTTGGTTTTGCCAGGAAAATATATCCCAGGAGTGCTATATACCATCCATTGGTTTCATCATTTATGAAACTTCTTATCGCTGGTTGCAGAACAGCTGAGGAAAGCTCAGGACTTACAGTCTATATTTATGAGGGCCTTTATCAATCTGATCTCAGTGCAGGGCTAAATTTATTTCCAGTAAAGGGATTTGCTTCCAGAATTTCCTTCCAGACAAGTAGCAAAAGCCTTCACAGAGAAAATAATAGGGAAATCCTCCAAATGAATGGAATGCTAAGGTGGATAGAGACAGAAAATGCTGAAATATTTTAAATGGAAAATACAAACACGAACATGGATGCAAACACATTGATGGACACAATATTATAATTCAAGGAAAGAAAAATATGAATAAAAAGGATGCCTGTTTTCAAAAGAAAGTCCATTACAGAGCCCCTGAGCTGAAGAACCTCTGAATCTTTTTCACTGTATACCCCTCTCTCACCAGATTACCGATTTTCTCAATCTTCTCTAAACAATGGTCATTGCTTTAAAAAAGACAACTATCTGAACTGACTTTTAGTTTCATAAAACTTTCTCTTTAGTTCAGAGGTCATCTTTCTACTGGATCATGAACCATGCACTGACTGAAGCCAGTGATTATAGTATATCAAGTTTTAACACTAGATATTTTTCTTTCACAAACCCATCGCTTCATTTCAGAAGGCATTTATTAATCCACTTGAATTCTATGGATTACTTTTATAATGGATGGATGAGATTTTTTGAGCTTCCTTTACTTCATTTACATTTAACCAAAGCAACTTCGCATTCAACATTGCATTCAAGAATCACTCCGATATTCTAAACAGTTCTGGCTTTCCTTGGAAATCAAACCCATGACCTAGGCATTGCAAGCACTGCGCCTTACTGTTTCAACTACAGGAAAGCCATACAAACTTGGGCACTATTCAATGCCATTATAAAGCTGGGAAAAGAATGTGTGTGTGTGTAAAACAAATGAGGGAACATTCATCAGCATCAAACCACACCCCTTAAGAATTTTTTTAACACAACCCTTTTCTAGAACACCTTTTTCAAGGAGATTTTGAGAGCTCTCAGTTCACTAAGCAAATGTTTCTGAATAGTTCTGACAGAACAACAAAAGCTTTGGAAGCAGGTTTTTGTGCCCGTCATGCTGATTTAAGAAATTTTGTCGGTGAATGCAGGAGCTCCTTAAAATAAAACTACACAAACTCTTTTAAATGTCATGATAAATAATCTCCCCAGACTGTGAAGGGAGTCACTGATACAGTGTCGGCCTGCCAATCTTCTCCATGCAGTCCAAGGCACCCTCACCTCCATCTCCCTCTTTGTGGCTGTTTAGATTTGTGTTGCAGTGGTGCCTGCAGCTGTACAACTGTACCATGAGCACTCCGACTGACCTGAGAAACGTTTTACTTGCATACATTTCAGCAGTTATTATCTGTGTCCTGTATTTCGGTCAACTAAACCAGGATTCCAAATATTTGTGAATTAATCATTCTTTTGCGTGGATTCTTTCTTTTCAGTGAATTGGCCTAAAATAATTTGGATTCATTCAGGCTGCTCTGTTGTTGAATCATCTGAAGCGGTTTCTCTGTCAGTAAACAAACAGACTGTATATTGAGAGAAATAATACTGTTTTCATTTGCAAGTGGATGTTCCAGTGGATAACAGAACGCATGTTCAAGTTTTTGTTTAATCTATTATTAAACCGTGCTGCAACATCCAGTGAGAAGCCTTTCACTGAGACAGATGAGGAAAACAGGAAAATCACTGTGCCATGAATTAAGTTAGAAGACTTTTCAGTCACTCTTACTCTAACAAACATGTACCATGAATGTATTGTTGTAACACTGACTGTAATTACCAAAGTTTAGGAAGAAATGGGGAATATCTGTAATGAATACTGTTATTACTGTTTTATTTAATTGTTTACTCACAGTTCCTGAAAATGTGGCTCAATTTCTCAAAACTCTACACAGATAACAACAGGATAAACAGGAGTTTTTCAACACTCATATGCACAAATACACTGTATATACCTTATGTATGCACAACTGATAAACTACAGTTATAGAACTGATCTGAATCAACACTGAACTGACTTGAGCTGTATAATGCCACTATTGGCTTGTTAGAGCGGTTAACAGCAGAATTTTAATTTGTCACTTTTGTGAAGCTGTGTAAAGTGTAACTTGCTACAGAAACAAAAGAGACTTGAATGCAGATTCAGTATATATTTATGAAATAAACTGAAACCGAAGAAAGTAAAAATAATTTCTTTTTTCTGAAAACACTGAGTTTTGATTTTTAAGTGATCAATTTATATATAAATGTTTTCACACATTCACTGGGTGTAGATAATCTGGAAGTTATTGTGGTACTTAAATTGTAGTTATAGTAAAACCGTCTCGGGTTACGAATGTAACCCTGGTTCCCTGAGGGGAACGAGACGCTGCGTCAAATCGCTAGGGGAAATAGCCTGACAGGCAGAAGGCGGAAGGTGGAGGGCAGAAGGCCTGTAGCGTGATAGACCGAGCCACATTAGTGGGAACCTTGGGGACATAGCCTGACCTCGGGTGGAGAGAGGCTTTCGCCATCCCGGGCGCGAACTCGAGGCATGAGATAGATAGATAGAATTTTATTGTCCCTTAACTGGAAATTTGTTTTCATAGACGTGTCGTCGCAGCAGAGCATGAGGGAGCCACCGAGAGAGCCTGAAGATCCCCGACCCTCTTAAGCGAGGTGATAGCCAGCAGAAGAAGGGTCTTAAGAGAGAGGAGCTTGATAGGGAGCTCCTCTAAAGGTTCAAAGGGTGCCTGGGACAGGCCTTGGAGTACCAAAGACAAGTCCCAGGCAGGCACCCTAGTCTGCGGTCTCAGCCTTAGTGTGCCACGGAGGAAACGAGTGACCTACTTTTAGATTACTAGACTGGAAGATTACTTCCAGTCCCTGCCCAAGGACACCCCACCCAGAGGTACATGGCGGGCCGCTATGGCAGCCACATAAACCTTCAATGTAGAGGGGGACAGCCCTGCCGCAAATCTTTCTTGCAGGAACTCCAGCACTTTGCCAAATTGACAGGTTACTGGGTTCATCTGCCTTTCGCTACACCAAGACGCGAAGCGTTTTCACTTCAAGGCGTAGAGTTTCCTCGTGGAGGGAGCTCTGGACTGAAGAATGGTCTCCACAACCTCGGCTGAGAGACCGGATTCTATGAGCTGGACCCCTTCAGGGGCCAGACCCACAGCTTCATTAGCTCTGGGCAGGGGTAAGGAATGCAACCCTCCGCCTGGGACAGGAGGTCCCTCCTGACCGGAATCTCCCAGGGGACTCCGTCGAGGAGGGACACGAGGTCCAAAAACCATATTCTGGTAGGCCAGTGGGGGGCCACTAGCGTGAGATGGACCTTGTCCCGGCGAATTTTGGCAAGAACTCCCGGGAGCAGAGCGATCGGGGGAAAAGCGTACAGGCGTAGCCTCGGCCACGCATGTACCATGGCATCCCGCCCCAGAGGCGCTGGATGTGTTAGTGAAAACCACAGTGTTCTCTACGGAGACAAACAGGTCCACCTGTGCCTTGCCATATCTGTCCCAAATCTGCTCCATATAGAAAGGAACCAAGAGTTCTTCCACATACTCAGGGTGCGTAGGCATCGCCCCGTGACCACGATTGTGCGAAGTGGATTTCCCCTCGGGGAGAACCCCTTGGTCTTTAGCCACCACTGCAGGGGTCTCATGTACAGCAGGCCCAGTGGGATAATGCTGGATGCTGCTGCCATGAGCCCTAACACTCTCTGAAAGTGTTTCACCGAGAGTGGCTGGCCCAGCTTGATGCTCTTGACGGCTGAACGAAAGGCCTGGATGCGCTCGGGGGGGGAGTCGAGCAGACATGGCCACTGAGTCCCAAATGACCCCCAAGAAAGTGGTTCTCTGCGTTGGAGAAAGTACACTCTTCTTGGTGTTCAGCCTTAAGAGTGTCACCCGTCGACCAAGAGCCCCCAAACAGGAATCAAGAGTTCTTTCACATACTCAGGGTTGCGTAGGCATCGCCCTGTGACCTTGATTGTGCGAAGCGGGATTCCCTTCTGGGAGAACTCCTTGGTTTTTAGCCACCACTGCAGGGGTCTCATATACAGCAGGCCCAGTGGGTGAGTCCCAGTGAGTCCCAAATGACCCCCAAGAAAGTGGATCTCGTCGTGAGACAAAGTACACTCTTCTTGGTGTTCAGCCTTATCCCCAGCTCCTTCATGTGCGGGCACATCTCGATGTTGTGCCAGAATAAGCCAGTCGTCGATATAGTTTAGGACACGAATGCCTTGCAAACGCAACGGAGCTAGAGCAGCGCCAGACCGAAAAAAAGCACCCGATACCGGTATGCCTTCCAACCCCCGCAGGCGAACATCAGGAACTTCCTGCTGCGGAAGGATGGAGACGTGAAAATATGCGTCTCTGAGGTCGACCGTGACTAACCAGTCCCAGTCCCACCTGATCTGCACTACGATCTGCTTGCACGTCAGCATCTTGATATTTAGATGATATTTGATATTGATATTTATATTTGCGATTTAAGAGACGCAAATCCAGAATGGGCCGCAACCCTCCATCCTTCTTTGGAACTATGAAGGAACTCTACTAAGGGAACCACCCTCCCGGGGCTGGTCTCTGGTACTGGGAACATATTCACCTCTGAGCCGGGGCTTCCGGAAACTCGGGTGGAATGCTCTAGGACTCTCCTTAGAGGGGGTGGTTCTCCCGTGGCGGGCTCCCTCTGGAGCTGCACACGGGAGACACCACCTTGTTGCGGCTTGGCGTCAGGACCGCTTATCCTTCTTAGTGTTAAGGACAACCCTCAAATCACCCCTTTTGCCTGAAGGTTGAACTTGAACTTGTCGGCCCGACCTTCCAGGGTTCACCGGAGGAAGTCAGGTAGCGGCACTCTCCTTTTGAGCGGCCCTGTACGAGGAGCTTTGAGACCACGCTTGACCGGCGGTCTCACGTGGAGGGCGGCGAGGAAGGACCTTACTGAACGCCGCGTGCTGTCGTTCCCGCCTCCTGGAACTTGCCGACGACACTTTTTACGGCATCGCCGAACAAGCCCCAAGGGGACAGAGGGGCATCCAGTAGCATAAATTTATCCTTGTCTTTCATGGCTGATAGATTGAGCTATAAATGTTTCTCCGTGGCCACAAGAGCTGCCATGGAGCGGCCGACAGAGTAGGCCGTCTCCCTAGTGGCCCGAAGAGACAAATCCAGCTGGGTCGACACTAGCTAAATCCATCTCATCAGAACTGGATAAGTCAGTGCCGGAGCCCCAGCACAATCATCTTTTGGGGAAACCGTGCCCACAGCACGCTCGTGACTGGGACCCGCCTCATCTCATGAGGGCTGAGATAAGGAAGGACCCATCCCAGCTCCCTCAGCGAGATCCATTTGTGATCCCCATGACTAAGAGCGCCGCAAAGCCTCAGCTGCTGCAGGTCCTGAACCTTGGGGAACACTAGCCTGAGCGGCCTCCTTACAGACCGCCAGGCGGGAGCGGAGCGTACGCAATGAGAACCTCTCACAGTCCTTACAGCCGGCGTTCTCAAGTGCTGACCGCGCGTGCTCCGCCCCCAGACAGACAACGCACATTACATGTGTATCCCTGTCCGTTATAAGAAGCAGACAGGGAAAAACACAAGGTCTAAATGTCTGTTCATCAGCCATTCTTTCACACACACAACTAGATTCGTTTCTAAATCACTCTCACACAGACACAGCACGCTGAAGACACTCAGAGCTGGCGCTTCCGGGTTTCAGCGCGCATTTATGCTCTCTCATGACGTCACCGGCACGCGCCGGCGGTGACGCATTCACGCGCGTTCGTCTCTCATTGGTTGCACAGATCTTCACGTGACTGACGTCAGGCTATTTCCCCTAGCGCTTTGACGCAGTGGAAAATTTTAGTTTAATTCATTCCAAGAGCGAGCTAACTATAAAAATACTTGACAATTTACTGTAATGCACTTCAGGTTTGAGCAGCCTGCTTGGAGGAGAGAGAGGAGGGAGGAGTGGGGAGCGGGGAAAGCAAGGATGAAAGCAAATGAGTGAATTTATTATTATAGTGCAGGAAACAAAGGAAGTGATAATCCAACGAATTCACGGGAGCCGGGAGAAAACGAACGAACGAACTCGCGGGAGCCGCATACGAAGTAATTTGCGGGAGCCGCAAGAGAACGAATTTGCGGGAGCCCCGGACGAACGAATTTGCGGGAGCCGCGAGAGAACGAATTTGCGGGAGCCGCGAGAGAACTAGGGGAGCGCGGGGCACAAAGTAACGCCGGGTAAACAGTAACAGCGATTTTTTAGATGGTTGCACGGGCATAAATGTGACTTGCTAAAGGGCTTTTCATCCCTCTGTTTGCACACGTCTTCTGGCCATTTTTCGAGAAATTTCATGGAAGTTTGGATGAGAACCACAGGAAAAACTCTTTTGGCAGCATGTAAATATTTTTTGTTATAGTAGTTGTTTTTCGATTTTCAAAGAATGTGTGAAAGATTGTTAGTCTAATCTTATATTGTTATGATTACCATCTTCTTACCATTTTGATGGTACCAAGATGGTACCATTTTGAAAGACGTGAAAAACACATAGTGACTGCTATCCGGTCTAAACAAGACAGCGCGGGGTTAGTTGTAACACTAAGCCGCATTGAACAAGTTGCATTAATATTCATATATTTTGCATTGTATTAACCTATCAAAACGTTTTTCATGTCATTACATTGTTCAAAACACAACAAATGTAAAAAATAAAGGAAAAAAAAAAAATTTAATTCATAAGTTATGCTTATGATCATCAAGACGCAACTTTTTTAAACAAATAAAAATACGTGAATGAACTTGCATTGGATAACATGGTGTTACAACTAACCCGCTGTCTGTTAAAATGAGCCCCGCTCACGGGGTAAGAAGTCACATTTTTCTCCTTGCGCTTTTGCCGACACTGCAGAGAAACGGCAGGTCCGACGAACATGAAAACAGTGCTCATTTGTAGGAGAGGCTTATATGCTGTTTGTATAAAAATATGGTTTGTCTAACCCTATTAATTTGTTTATTATTTGGCTAAAACCGTGTATATTTCACTAATTGAACAATAGCGATCACAATTAATTAATGTTTAGAATATGAGGTAAAAACTTCTGTAAATCACTTATAAAAGTATCACTGTGGTGAATGATGCAGCCAATGAATGAGTTAAGGGGTTACAAAGGGGTTGGAACCTCCTGACTGTGTTATGAGAGGCTGTCATTAGGATATTTCATGTAAAAATGCGCACAAGGATGCTGAGCATTAGGACTTTTTCCACACAAAGCTGCGCATGGGTGAGGGAAATTTTTTCTCGTACACCGATGCAATGCTCGTACACCGATTCGACCCTCCATGCTCCTACACTCCTAAACCGAGGTATTACTGTATATGCAAATAAAAATATGAGCTTGTCACACTTTAGCTCGGTGCTGGTGTGCGATGTGGAGGAGAAACGGAACTGCAGTAACTCAGCTTTATTTACAACTAAAAGTTCACTGAGTGCTGGCAGGGCACAGGGCAACAGTTCACTGGACGAGGAAGGGCGAGGAGCACAGCAGATGCCAGCGAAATGGACGACACCCCTTTCCTCCTTTTGCGGCACTTCCGTCGTCTACGTTCGGATGCGGGGCTCGGGAGCGCCGACTGAGCAACGACCCGTTGCAGCCTCAGACGCAGAGGAAGGCCCTGGAGTGTTATCAGGAGGGGTTGGCTGTCTGGACCAGGAATAGACTCTCTCCAAACAACGCGCAGTGGCTTCCTGCCAACACAGTCCCGCTGTGCTTGGGAGATCTCTAGGATGGTGAAAGTTCACCCCGATCCAGAACAGTGAGTTCAGCGACTCATCGGGGAGCAATGGTGGCGTGCCAACTGAACTCCAAGGTTGAAGCAAGTCCTTGTGTTTCTCAGCATTCGCTTTGAACTGCGCGTGGTAATCCATCGCAAGGGAGAATCCATTAGTGGAATATCAACCCCGGTCAGTCGTTCTGTCACACTTTAGCTGGGTGCTGGTGTGCGATGCAGAGAAGAACTCTGAGAAATGGAACTGCAGTAACTTAGCTTTATTTACAACCAAAAAAAAAAGACTTTAACAAGAACAGAAAACTGCACTCATATAGTGCAACCACCTGAAGGAACGAAGGACTGCATCCACACACACGGCAACTCAACACGTGGCAACGTAATGACAGACACAAGGGAAACACAAGAGGGTTTTATACAAAACAGGATTGGAAACAGCTGACAAGACTGACAGGATAAGTGATTAACAAGACAGGTGAAACGAGGACACGGAAGATACATAGAATGGTGTGAAGAACGAGACAAGACCGTGACAGAGCTATTAGTTCACATATTTTTTTTTCTGAGAAAAATAGTTGTACACAGCTGTAAATTACCTGGTCTATAGTTATTATGGTCTTATATCTGCATTCTGTTGGGTCTCATGTTTACAATTAAATACAGTATGTTTTTAGATTTACTTTAGCTTATTTATTGAAACTGTTAAGTGTTTTACCCCCACCAACATCCAGCCTACCTCAATTTTTCAATTTGATAATCTGTCTCTCAAAAGAAGCTAATTGATTTGCCATGGTATAGACTACTATACTTTACAAAAACTTTCAAAACATTATGGAACTGAAAAAAGGAGAAACTAAAGCAAAAGGGCATGGTTCTTAATACCAGATATTTTTGTATATTTTAAGATCACCTACTCCCGTTTAAGCTGAGGTTATTTTGCTGAGACAGTATGAAGTAACCTATCAACACTTGAACATGAAAATGCCTCTCTTCTGTATCTCTAAACTGCTTAACCAGGATTCATTTCAAGGCCCTTTGCCCTCTCTGTACCTCTCTGCCTCTTTCTATATTCTGACTGATGCAAATTTCAGATTAGCGGTCTGAAAAAAGTATGTTGCTCACACTTTTCAGGGCTTCACAATAATCATGTTCAAAGGCTGCATTGGAAACACGGGGGGGGGGGGGGGGGGTGAAAATGGGTTGCCATAGAAACAGTATTACAGCCACCAGAGTCTTGGGATTCTGTACTTTCACTGTTCATCAGTTATCAACGTTGTCTTGTACTCAAGCCACATGATTCGCCTACAGCAGGAATGCTTGTCGGGTAATGTCTGAGATGTTGGCGGTTAGACTCAGTGGCTTGAGTCGATGTCAAAGATATCTGAATAGATCAAATGCACTGTACACTTATGTTACAATCATCCTTCAGGGCCAGTATATTTATAAAATACAGTGGAGTTTGTTTATGTCGACAGCCTCGGGGGTTACAAAAAAGCGTCAAGATAGCCGTTTAGCGAGATAACCAACACCCGATATGGCAATTTGTTTGATGAAGCGATCGGCATGCTATAAAAATTTACATACACTGTTTGCTAACAACAAAAGGGATATGTGCACTACTAACAGCAGAGATTTACCAGTATACAATAAAAACACCTTTGATTCTCAATACAAACCTTTAATTATATTCTCCAACATTGCAAACACAATGATCGCTCACAGCATAAACACAGTAACACACGTGTTCACACATTCGCTCATAACATATTTGTGAGGTCATCATGCTGTACTAGATTGCATACTTTCTTGTCTGCCTGTCTAATGTGCTTTCTCAACAATTTCGGCTTTGTCTCGTCTTTTAACAACTTCAATCTAAGCAGAGCTCACGTCAGTTTGTGTGTGTGTGTGTTTATCAAAGCCTCATACTCACTGGTCAGTTACCGCTCATTAACAAACAATGTCAAAATATTTGAGAAAACCAATCAAATCAGAGAAGGTGGGCTTTACACACAGCTGTGAGTTCTTTGGGGTGGGGGACAGGCCCACAGCAGCACTTTCTGCTCGTTGAGAAGAGAGTCTGCACTTCAGAGAATCTCCAATAACTCCAGATAAAGTCGTTAGATTTGCCGCTAGTCGCTTTTTTGAAAATGTGGTCTGAATACTCGCTAAATACAACGAAAAAGGCAACAATGTCTGTGAGTTCTTCTACGGCTGCGCGGCAACACTGGAGTGCGATCCACGTGCAACGCGAACTCACCGCATGCGCAGTGAACTAGGTACAGTCTTGAGTCACGAGTTAACAATGTGAAGTGGGGACTATGTCACCTTTTTCTTGCTCGAGATACTAGGATTCGGCAACATTACAGAATAGGGACAAATAGGGAGTTAGGGAGTTTGGGAGTTTGCCAGTTCCACTTCAAAAACATTGACATAATAGTATTGGCGAGTTAACCCTGACTCAAGATAAGTGAACTCCACTGTTTCTCAATTTAAAATGCAGTTCACAAGTAGTTCAGAATATGGTAATAAAATGCATCATATTCACTCAAGTGTAACATAGTCACTCTGCAGAAACTACTAGTGGTCTGGACCACACACACTGTGAAACAGACACACACATCCACATAAGCTAGTTACTTAAATCTTTTGCTGTAGTGTGTCAGTAGGACATATCAGTTTCATATATTCCTTTTGCCATTAATTGTAAAAATGCAGTGAGATTTTTTGTATCTACAGAGAGTTTGACAGCAATAGGGCTGATCTGATCTCACCATCATCAATGCTGTCTAGGATTACATGGAGAAACATAAAAAGCTGAGACAGAATAAATCCAGAAGAACTGCACCAACATCTCCAAGACGCTTGAAGAATCCAGTCTGTAAATCTATATGAAAAACTAGAAGAAAAGCTGTTTTAAAAGCAAAGAGATCAGATCTCCGTGTGGAGCACTGGCTGTTTTTGAACTCCTTGTGCATAAAAATATCTCACTGCATTATTACAATTAACTCTTTCCCCACTTTTGACGGTAATTTCCGGCAATCCGTGTTTTTACTGTTTTACAGTAGGTGGTGCTCTGACAATAGATTTTCTGAAAGAGTGCAGAATCTCCTGATCAAAATAAATGTGAAGAAGAAGCAGGGACAAGCAATCTAAGCAGAAGAATATGCAAAATAACATGATCATCATCATTAAACATAAAAATAAAAACTGCTTAATGTTTCTGAATGAAATATGGACCAGGGAAAGTCCAGGGAAAGTATTAGAAAGTCCAGGGCGGTGCAGGTGGGAACAGGGGCCAGGCAGAGGGAGGTGTCCAGGGAGGTGCAGGCGGGATCTGGAACCATGCCGCAAAATCAATCCAGGGTGGAGCCGACGGGCCGAGGACCACGAACAACGCCGCTGGATCCGGAGGCCGAAGCGGATCCGGAGCGGCGAGCATCCGAGGTGGAGCCGGGACCGAGCTGGAACCGGAGCAATGGAGGACGAAGGTGACAGTGGAGGGAGGGAGGAGCCAGAAGACACCGAAGGTGGAGACAAGGCGACGACTGACCAAGATGGAACCGGCAGGACGAGGGTGCCCTGTGGAGGCTCAGGGACGAGGGAGCCTGGTGGAGCCGAGGGAGGGAGGAGTGGAGGTGACGCCGATGCGTCGACGGGCCGAGGTGGAGTGAGGGGCGCCGAGGTCGGAGGTGGAACGTCAGTGCCCCGTGATGCCGGTGTTCCGCCGACGCATGGCGGCTCCCAGGTGTTGAGGGGAGCCAGGGTGGGGGCAGAATGCAAACCGTGTAGAGGTGGTGGGAGAGGGAGGCTGGGTGGGAGTTCTGGCAGGTCTGGAAGCCAGAGTTCCCGGTCAGTGGGTGGTTCAGGCCAGGGGAGGTCCTGAAGGTCTGGGAGCTCTGACTGGCAGATCTCTGGATCTGTCTCTGGCTGGCGGATCTCTGGCTCTGGCTGGCAGATCGCGGGAACTGGCACTGGTCGGCGAGGCGCGGGAACCGGTGCCGTGGCGAACTGGGCTAGCTGTCTGGATCAAGGGCATACGCTCTCCAGACACCTCCCAACGGCTTCCTGCCAGCGTGGACCTGAGGTGTTTGGGAGTTTCATCGGCTGGTGGAAGTTGGCCCCGATCCAGAACAGCGAATTCAGCGTTGCATCATCCAATGGTGAGACGACGGCGAGTGCGCTGAATTCCATCGCAAACCTGAAAAGATCCCAGTTCCTTTCCACGACCGCAATGAATAAGGCATGGTTATCCATAGAAAGTTGTTTGGGGAACTAACTCAGTGTATTGTTCTGTCACAATGTAGCAGGCGTGCGATGTGGAGAAAAGCGAGAACACGGAGATGAAACAGAAACACTTTAATCATAGAAACAAGAAGCACACGGGGGTGCAAAACTCAGGAGCAATACATCCACACGTAAACACACTTGAAACGTCAACAATAGACAAAGACAATGGGAAAAATGACGGAATATATAGGCAAGGATAACAAGACACAGCAGACATTTAATAACAAGGGAGGCTACGGGAACACAGGAGGGACACACAGGAGGAGAATGACATAACAATGGGAAACATGACGGAATATATAGGCAAGGATAACAAGACACAGCAGGCATTTAATAACAAGGGAGGCTACGGGAACACAGGAGGGACACACAGGAGGAGAATGACATAACAATGGGAAACATGACGGAATATATAGGCAAGGATAACAAGACACAGCAGGCATTTAATAACAAGGGAGGCTACGGGAACACAGGAGGGAAACACAGGAGGAGAATGACATAACCGTAACAGGATGCAGTCTTTGACAAAAATGAGATTTAGCTTTTTTTAATGAAACTTACACACACAAGTGTTGATAAAAAAATAATGCATTAAGCTAGAATAAGACATTTTGAACTTCTAAATCAAAAACCGAGTTAGTGTTTAGTCAGTAGCTTCTAGTGTTTAGGTGGCTCTGTGGTTATACTCACTGTTTTAATATAAGCCAAAGCATCAAAAAGTGTAATGAGAAGATAACGAGATATTGAAAAAGTGTACTGTATCTTAGACTTCCTTTGGCTTGTTGCAAAATGGCAATGCAAAATGGTTAACATGTAGACAATATCATTAAGCTGTTATATTATCAAAGATTTTTTTTTTTATGAAGACTGTTAGATCAAAAACTCATATTGCTGGCCAACGTATATGTCCATCTCCAAACATCTAATAGGCATATTTTATGTTTTCATAATATATCAAAAGTCACCCTAAATAAATACAATATAATTATGCAAACCAACTCTTAAAATGACCTTTATATATAGGATTTTTAAAAGCTAAGGCACATATAGTGTGTTCCAGAATTTTTTCTTTTTCTTCCTTTTTTCCTCAAGAATATTTTCTAAAAACAAAAAATAAATGTAAGATTGTAGCAAACTGTGAGTTAAATGATCATAATAAGCATCAAACAAATAAATATAAAGATATACTGTAGATATACTGTTGGACATATTGACATACATGAACTACTGAGCCCTTTTAAATGTTATTGTGCTTTTCATCCTATGGCATACACTGACATCAGACTGGTTTTACCAGCTTCCCCGAGCAGCGTGTCTACAATTACATTTCATTGCTGATCGATAGAACAAAATCAATCATGTGCACTTCAAGGCCAGTGAGACCCAGTGCATCCTATTTTGGTAACTTGCTTTAACAGGATGCGGTAGTCTTTCTACGTGAATACATATAATGTCTCTTATGCAGAATAAGGCTGGAAAAAACTACATGAAACTCTCGGCATGACTATCATACACTTGCCGACTTTGTAAATGGTTACAGAGAAAAACTGAGCATTCATTCTAAATTCACTAAATAGACTAAATTCATTCCAAAAACAATAAACAATGAGAAAAAGAAAAATATTTGTGTTCTAAAACTGGCTCAAAATATCAAATATGTCTATGTCCTGCGATGGATGAAATGAAAATAGATGCAAAAAATGTGTGCCCATTATAAACTAGGCAATTAGTTTACAAAATCTGTTAATTTCGGCTGCCCAACTTCAGACCGGCTTTAACTTTCGACCACTAGCAATGACACATCCAGACTGTAAATCAGTGCAAAAAAAAGGACAAAAGTTGTGTGGTGAATTCCAGCCTGTAACTTTCATAGGCGAATATATGATTAAAACAAGCAGTCAAGAAAACTTACCGGTGGTTTCTACAATACCCTCCAAAATCACAACTATTTCAAACTGTTCCGTCTGCATGGATCGCTGCGAGAGCTCATAGAAGGGGCTCTTGGTGTCGATCACATGACAGATTGTGAGTGGAGACACAAGAAACAGTTGGTCAGCTCCGGTGCTGAAGCCCACATCCAGCTCCAGCTGATCCAGGGGGAGGAACTCACCCTCGGGCGTCTGTCGGGACTGCAGGAGTGAGAAGAGGGGAGATGGGGCATAAACATCGTTTTTACAAACTCCACGGTAAAGTGAGCTGTGAGTACTCACAGTCATCAATTGAGAGACGGGTAGGAAATCAAATTAAAGCTCAATGTTTACAATAACAGAACCAATGTTGATGTTCATACTAATCACTAGGTTTAACTTCATTTTTACTTACTGAATAAAACAAAGATGTCCAGGAGACACTGCATCATGTCTTCTTGTTATTGTTCAAGATTTTGGCCAGAATATTTAAATATAGGCCTGCTATAGACATATCTCGGTCAAAGGGACTGAAAATACATTTTCTGATGATCTTTAACAGTTTAGCTGTTACACTGTTTGCTACATGTACTGGCATCTTTAACATTAAAGTAAAAATAAATCTCCCTCTCTCTCTCTCTCTCTCTCTCTTTCCCTCTTTGTTTTTAATAAAAGAGAGTATGTCAAGAATCACATCAAAGCACTTGCTGAATCTGTAAATGAACAACAGAGGGCAGAGTAACACTTCACAGTGCTCATGTCACACATACTTCAGTTGAATATACACAAAACACATAAAAACACTAATAAAGTATTGCAGTTACAGTATAGAAAATAATGAAATGGCAGGTACACCACCGGTCAAAAGTTTGCAATAATTAAAAATGTTTTAATGTTCTTTAAAAAATCTCTTGTGCTAACCAAGTAAATATAATACAATTATAGTAAAAATTAAATATCACAAAATGTTGTTGTTTTTTTTAATGAAATTTATTCTTGTGATCAAAGCTGAATTTTCACCATCAATACTCCAGTCTTTAGTGTCACGTGATCCTTCACAAATCATTCTTATATGATGATTTGATGCTCAACGAACATTTATGATAATTGTCATTATCAATGTTGAAAACTGATTAATATTTGTGTTGAAACCATCATAAATCATTTCTGGATTTTTTTGAATATGAAGTTCAAAAGAATATTTTGTGACATAAATGTCTTTACTGTCACTTTTGATCAATTGAATATGTCCTTACTTAGTGAAAGTATTAATTTTCTTTACAGTGTTCATGTTAGACCTATTAGACAATAGTTGCAAAAACACAACACAACACTTTCTATAACATCAATAAGCAACATTGCTGTTAATAATACATGCTGTCAATATGTATGTCGAATTACAAGATAATAGTTTCTAAAACAGTTTCTGACAAAAGGCAGACTGTTACCTTGAGTAACTTGCAGCGGATCTGTGCTGAAACCATGTGACTGTTGCGCAGATTTCCCACTCTGAACATCAGCGTGAGTTTGCCGTCACGCATTGAGATGACTGCGTTTTCACTGAACATCAGAGTCTCTGCCCTCTTCTTGGGTTGAGACATCTTAATAAACATACAACCTATTAAAAAGGCATCCACTATGGAGCCCAGGATAGACTGAAACAGGAAGAGAATTATTCCCTCTGGACATTTATCGGTGATGTATCTGTGGCCGTATCCTATAGTGGCCTCTGTCTCAATGAAGAAGAGGAAAGCAGATGGAAAGTTGTAGACGTTGGCCACGCATGGCGTGTACTTCTCATCGTGGGCTCGGTATAGGTCCCCTCGGATGTATGCAATGACCCACCACATCGACGCCATGAATAACCATGCCACCGTGTATGTGAGGATGAAGATAAAGAGGTTCCATCGCCATTTGAGGTCTACTAAAGTAGTGAATAAGTCTGAGAGATATCTGCTGGTCTCTCCACCCAGGTTTCCATGCTGGACGTTACATCGTCCATTCTTGTCCACAAATCGCTGTCGTTTCCTCTTCTTCTCCTTTTGATGGCTGGAAGATGTGGTGGTCACTACCTGATAGTCGCTTCCAAATTTCTTACGAAGCGCAGACATTTTATCCTGCAGAGACAGCAATAAAACACACTTGACTGTCTGATATTTTAAGATAAGATAAGATAAGATAAGATAAGATAAGATAAGATAAGATAAGATAAACCTTTATTCGTCCCACAGTGGGGAAATTTCTCTGTTTCAGCAGCATTTTTTTTTACATTGTTACAAACATAAATAAATAATATACAGCATAATATATATATATATATATATATATATATATATATATATATATATATATATATATACAGCATATACAAAAGCAAAAAAGTATATCAAGTATATTCAACTATTACAATATAGCGATTGCACTAAAAAAACAACAGCAGTGTTTTAGCAGTGTATTAGACCCGTCATGACCTTTTAAGTGGATAAAGATGTTAGACTGAAGTTGTCACAAGGTCTTTAATTCTTAAGATGCATGTAATAAAAATAAAACATATAGATGTTTGGTCAGGGCAAGTTTGCAAGAGTAACTTCGTTCAATTTATTATAATTTCACTTACACAGTACTTTTATGGTTACAGTTAATTTTCAGTTGTCTTGTCACAGTTTTATGACACAATTAAATATTAGATAATATGAACAACATTACTAGAGGTTTAGGGTTTGTTTGGGTTTGCTTATATTTATAACTAAATTGTCACCAATTTTGTTTTTAATTGTTTACATTTTGCAGTAAAACCATTAAATAGCCTGTGATATTTTAGATTCATGCTGTGGAAAATGGCTCTTATACTTAAGATAGAAAAAAAGTTAAAGCATTATTGGAAATAATATATCTATAATAATAAAGGAGCAGGTGAAAATGTTCAAATGTTAGATTTTTTTAGAAAGAGTAAGTGGAAATAGTGTCTAATGAAAATGTGAAACGGGAGTTAAAGACACTAGTCTCACCTCTGTTTCGCAGCAGTGTCTCTCCTCTCTTCTCATTCCCTGCGGATCACCTCATTCTGAAGCAGCTTTACAGGGAAGGGATCGCCAGCTGGAAGAGACATGTTCCCTCATTAGGGATGAAAGCAACAAAGCACACAGGCTCGGTGCTGAAACACTCATCTGTCTCCACTCATCTGTTCAAACCGAAGCTCAGAGTTGAGGATGGTTGTCATCAGTCAGTCCGATCTGAGATTGCCGCTTTTCTCTGTCCAGCGATTTGCGCAACAACTGATGGATACAGAAACTAATCTAGAGCTCTGCGTGTCACCCAGCAGAACATGTGCAACTTAATCAGAGGATGTGAAACCGGACTGATGGATATGAATTCATCCGCACACATTTCCACTGTTCCTGTTGTGGAGAATGAAATCAGATAACCTAGATGTGCAGGTCGTGTCCTTCAGTGTAAGGATGCTCAGTCTCTGCTCTCCTCTAGGATCTTGAAGTGTGTGTTATTCAGCAAGGGAGGGGGAACTGCACGAGCACACTGAGCGTTCATTGGCTAAAGTTACACTTACAAGGAATTCGACTTTACTTATTCATGATATCACAGTGACAGTTAGTATACCATATATGCAGTGATACACACCAGTATTCAGTGCATGCACAAAAAACATAATACAATGCACTATAAAAGGCTACAGGATGTGCAATGGGAATAGTCATCAACCCTTTTAATTCCCATGATCCCTGACCTCTGAACTCCAACTTGATGAAAGCAGAGATCTATCTGTCAAAGAGTTAAGTGAAAAAGACAGACCAGATTGTACTTCCAACTTCAGGACTTTTATTTAGGAGTTAAAAGTAATTGCCATTACAAATGTGTTATTGTTGCAACTTTTCAATTGAAAATCAAGAAAACACTGTAACACTAAAGCTTCTGAAATTATTACATTTACCATTATCCATTACCATATACATACAACCATACAACCATTACCATTACATTACCATATACAAGTGAAATCACCTTTAATTATACAGCGCTGTTTAACAATAGAGATTGTTTCAAAACAACTTAACAGAGATAACAAGAAATCAATGCAGCAAAGTTTGCTTTGGCTGTACAGCAGCTCTAGAAGAGCAGGACAATCAATAAATTAAACCTGAAATGTGTGATAAAACTGCAAAAATTTATAATTTTGTTATGTCCCATATTATGCAATATCATTTGTAAAACTACTGTAAGTGATGAACTACCATGACTTAAATCTAGTTGCCTACTTTTTGTTTTTATAGTGCACTGTAAAATTAGAGTACTAATATTTACATCTCCACTTCTTAATTTACAAACGTTAAACACTCCAACTTTTAAATATGGGCCTCTGGGGAATTTACAATGTGTAGCTATATAGATATGGATATGCAGCTTGGTTCATATACTGTGCACTGAGCCTCTCTAAGACGCTAAAACAATTAAAGTCAAGCATAATGTGTAAATAGTCAAGCTTTTTGTGTAATTGTGTAAAAGTTGTTTATTGGAATCTATGGTTCTGTCCTTTAACATTCATGGATTCAACATTTTCAACATTCAAAAATTTTCTTTGGGCAAAAGGTACTTTATAATAATAATAAAAAGTTCTTCGGATAATTGTCATTTTATTTTATGTTGAGGCTGAATGAAGACTGCACTCACATACATGGACTGTTCCAAATGCACTGAACATCAAAACATCATTCTATCCTCTTTGCACACACCATATTCATCTTAAGCAAACTGTGGTTTCTGGTTACAAACCAAATCAAACACACATTTGTATCAAACAACAGCAGAGCTAAAGCATGACTTACATTATAGTCTGTTGTCGAATTGCTGTAATTTTTCTTTCATCAACATCAAACCTCTTGTTGTTGTGTGTGTGTGTGTGTGTGTGTATGTGTTTGTGTGTGTGTGTTTCTATTTATAGCTTGTATGGATGTCAAATGTAATTTACCTATCAAAGGAGAGCGATGACCAGCCACCTGCCTGATATATCGCTGTAGTCTACCTACCTAATTTGATTTGTGTTGACAGTCTGATTTACCTCGGGAGGATGTAGGTTTAGACACGTTGAAGAATCTCAACACTTTCTGTACACAGGAAAGCTCTTTAGATTTTACCTAATTGATGCATTCAGCTGAAATTATATTTTCTATAAGAGTCACTTGTGCAATTGTCCTCTGAAGAATATACATATATATATATAATGTGTGGTGCGCGTGTCCCAGCTATCGTGTCACCCCCCTGTGCCTCGGTCGGAAAAGAGCAGTTTCCTCTAAAAGAGCAAAGCGCGGACGTTCGGTGCCTTTTTGTCCGTGTGTTTCTGGATACAGTCGTTTCTTGATCTCATCTGACGGCCATGAGCACTGTTTCTCTTGACTGGGCAGACAGCACGCTGAAAGGGCGCTTGTGGATGGTTCATGCTCTCATTGCGGGCCTCCCACTCCAACCTCCCACTCCTTTCGCACACCGTGTGCCATCGAGTTGCCAGGCGAGCCACTAGGTCCTTCACGGGAGATGCCTCGGGTCTCGTGTGGCGCTCTAGGATGAGGATCGGATGTCGATCACTGCATCGGAGTGTGGGCTGTCATCCCCGGAGTGTGAGCCCCCGCACTGGCCCAACCGGACCTGGTTTCCAGAATATTCGGTCCTCGCGACAGCCCCTCCCTGGCGCATTCCCTTGAGGAAGGACCTGCTTTCTCAGGGACAGGGCACCATTTGGCACCTGCGTCCAGACCTTTGGAACCTCCACGTGTGGTCCCTGGACGGGACGCAAAAAACTTAAGTGGCCTACCACCGGCGGTGGTAGACACTATCACAAGGCTGGCATATGCCTTGAAGTGGAGTCTATTCTCTGATTGGTGTTCTTCCCGGCGGGAAGACCCCCGGACTTGCCTGATCAGCTCTGTGCTTTCAGCGGCTGTCCCCCTCTTCCTTGAAGGTATATGTCGCCGCCATTGCAGCACATCATGTTCCCGTCAATGGTAGGTCTCTCGGAAAGCACGACCTGGTCATCAGGTTCCTGAGAGGGGCCAGGAGGTTAAACCCTCCCAGGCCGCCCCTCTTTCCCTCCTGGGACCTCTCTGTCGTCCTCTCAGGCCTACAGAGAGCTCCCTTCGAGCCCCTTAAGTAAGTGGAGCTCAAGGTCTTGTCTTTCAAGACAGTGCTCCTGACTGCACTCACTTCCTATAAAAGGGCAGAGGACCTGCAGGGATTTTCGGTCAGTGAAACGTGTCTTGAATTTGGGCCGGCCTTGCCTTGTTAAGTTTTGATTATTGATCGATTTGATTGATTGATAGTTTGATTATTATATTGATAATTCTAATATTAAGTCTAATTTGGTCCGATTGGAGATGGGTTCACGATCTACACAAGGGAGGGTTTAGTAGAGTCACGGTCTCCGCAGACACTTCAGGGCAGTGCTGTGCTCGTGTCCAGGTGCAGGTCCTTCATCTGATCTGGTTACGGCCCGTATCCGGCTGACCATGGTAACCTCGGAATAAACAGAGACCAATATCAGCGTAGATGCCATTCTTCTTCTGATGTATCGAGTACATCAGATGTTATGGGAATGTTCCCGGTTCCGGCTGACCTAAATTATGCAGCCTAACAATCATTTTACATGATTTGGATTAAAAATGTATGTATAATGTGCTATGTGTATGCCAGGTTGAAGAGATGTGTTTTTAGTCTAGATTTAAACTGACAGAGTGTGTCTGCTTTCCGATCTTTAATAGGAAGACTGTTCCAGAGTTTAGGAGCTAAATAGGAAAAAGATCGACCGCCAGCAGTTGACTTTGATATTCTAGGTATTATAAGCTGGTCACTATTTTGGGATCGATGTTAAGAGATCGCTCAAGTACTGTGGAGCTAAACCATTTAATGCTTTGTAAGTCATTAGCAAGATTTTAAAATGTATTCGTTGACAGAACTAGGGTAATATACTCATACTTCCTGGTTCTAGTAAGAACTCGAGCTGCTGCATTTTGGACCAGCTGGAATTTGTTTATTAAGCGTGCAGGGCAACCACCTAGTAAAGCACTACAATAATCTAGCCTTGAACTCATGAACGCATGAACTAACTTTTCCGCATTTGTCTTTGAGAGCGTATATCGCAATTTAGATATATTTTCAAGATGGAAGAATGCCGTTTTACCGTCTGGCGAACCCTGATTCGAGTTCCTCCTGCATCCTTCGGTGGCGGACGCGGCGGAGGCATCTGACGCCAGGCCCAGTACTCTTGTGCATGCCACAGTGGTCAGCCCTTGTACTGGACTAGATGCCCATATGACGAGATTCCCCCTTGGTAAACCCGTGTCTTTCCCTTGGCAGTTCTGCTTTGCCAGTCTCTTTGGTACATGTTCCTCACTGGGGTAGGACCTACTATGGGGACTTTACATATGTCGTACTGCCCCTCGGGTCAGTCCATATGTGTCCTACTGCACATTACCTCCCCCTTCGGCAGGGTGTGGTCTCCGTAGCGTCTGTACGCTCCCCCAGTATAGACAACTAAGCAGGTCGAGCTGATCTGCGGAATTGAGATCCGAAGCTCTCTTCCCCGTGAGGCTCACATAGGAACAGCAGCTTAGTCCTTCCTCACGTTGGCCATCTGGACGGGCGTGGAGCCTGAGCCACCGCTGAGGCCGGGATACACTCTCGGCTCCTCAGCAAAATATGAATGAAGTGAGCGATGCCGGTCCTATTTATACCCGGAAGCCGGGCAGGGCAGGACTCGGCATGCAAATCTCACTAGCCAATGTTCATTGACGCGTTTAAGTTACACTGGGAGGTGATTGGGCTCCCAAGCGAGACCGCATGACGTCAGTCCGACGTAACATCTCCGTTCCCTCCTTCAGGGAACGGGGGTTACAATAGTACCCAAGACGTTCTCAGTATTTGAACAAAAGTAATTTAATTACATAGCTTATGTTGCATGTAATATGTTATCCCCAACACTGTTCATTACCGTGAACATATTTCAGTATTGTTGATTCAACCAGAGTGCTGTCGATGGTCGAATTAGTTCCCTGTGCAGTACTGTGTGAGATTTGCTTTTGTTTTTTAGGAAAGGGAAAGATATGCTTTGTTTAAGTGTTTAATGTCCAGTTGTGTTGGGCAGGAGCTTAAATTGTATTAGTTTAAATTGTACTATTTGTTTGAACTAAAGTAGATCTACAGTTAAAACAAATATAAAAGGTAATAAATTACAACTTACAATTAAGTAAAAAATAAAAGAGATGGGTAAAGTAAATTAAGTAAATTTTGCAAACAGTTAGTAGCCTACTGCAAAATCAGTTCCATATCAAGGGAACTCATGCTGCATATGTATATGCATACTCGAAACACTTTGGGAATACCTTAGCGTGTTGTGTCGTGAAGCACTATCGAGCTGTTGTGTGTGAATGCACATCGTGGAGTATGACATTATGAAGGAGTATAAAGATGCTGTGGACCGGAAGCTTTAGTAAGTTCAGCAAGTACTAGAGTGAAACATTTAGAAATAGCGAACGAACAGGTTTTCAGGCTATGTGTCACTCCCTGCACAAACTATATTACTGACAGGGATACACATGCTTTGTGTGTTACCTGTTTTGGAGTGGAGCATGCATGGGCAGTGTTTGAGGGCGCTGGCTGTGCAGACTGTGTGCAGATTCTGCTGTGAATGCTTTGATCTCTCCTGGTTGTCTTCGAAGAGGTCGCCCAGGCTCACGGTACCCTTGGTTTGGGTCCCACTGCTGCAGCACAGCGGCGTTCTTTATCTTGGCGATCACAAATGGATCTGTCGGCGGGGTTTCAGAAGGGCTCAGCCTTATCTCTTCCCTTACCTGGCTGATCTCTCCCCTGTCAAGACCTGGAAGCACACCCTGGGTGTTTTTAGTATCGAGGCTGAAGAGACTCAGCTTCGAGTGGCCATTTGAGCGCAGGGACATTGTTCAAAAAGCAAACTAGAACAGTGTAATCTGCCTGCTAGAGCACAACCTCTACGTCGGGTTTGCCTTTTGTCCCGGGCCTCAACACAGGCGTTCAACACAGTAGAGCGTTCACGAGTGACTCTACTGGACTCCCCCCCCCCCCCCCCTCCCCCTGTGACGATCATGAACCCATCTCTAACCGGACCAAATTGGACTTCATGTTGAACTTGAATTGTTGCATAATAATCATGCACGTTTTGGCTGTTGGCCAGAGGAGAACTGGTCCCCCAACTAAGCCTGGTTTCTCCCAAGGTTTTTTCTCCATTCTATTCTTCATTCGTTACGTGGTTCCTTGCCGCTGTCGCCTATGGCTTGCTCAGTTGGGGAAACTTAACACTTAAAATTCATCAATTTTATTGATTCACCTGCTCTTTTGGGGCTTCTGTTCAGCCAAACAAACTTTGTTTATATTGTTTTTCCTGTAAAGCTGCTTTGAAACAATCTACATTGTAAAAAGCGCTATATAAATAAAGGTGACTTGACTTGACTTGACTTGACGAGTCATCTCGCTCCCCACTTTCAGCCCCTAAAAGCCCAGATGCTGCCGAACAAACATTTGAGGATACTTCACCCATGGTGTGTGAGCATATTCCACTTTAAGCCAGGCTGCAGCTTGCCTGCATATCACCATGCTGCTGCAAGCCTACCAGGTGAAATTGCTTTAAAACCCGATGTGAGTGGGGAATTGGCCCTGAGGCAGTCGTGGAGACACGCAGGTTAACAGATCTGCCCTGTGGCCACAGAGAGATAGCTTTGCTTGAACTTAACCTCCCTCAAAGACAAGAATGTCAATATGGACACCCCCCTTATGCCTCCTGGTCTCTTCGGCGACGCTGACAAAATGATCAACGAGAGTTTCCAGGAAGTTCCACGAGGCGGCATTCCCTGCTTCCCTGCCCCTCTAGGTGGGATTTCCCCACTGGGGAAGTCACCCCTTCCAAGGAGGGTCCTAGAGCAGTCACCCCAGGTGCCCCCTGCAGGTCAGGGCCTTGATGGATGGATGTTCAAACAATACCAAAGGCCGGCCTTGAGAGACTGGTTCAATTAGTAGAGTAAGTGAAAATGTTTGCCAGATATCTCTCAGTGGGTTCTGCACACCATCTCAAAAGGTTATTCTATTCAGTTTGAGTACCACCCTCCCAGTTTCAATATGGTATTACACGCCGTGGTGGACCCAGGCTTTGGTTATGAAACAGGAAGTTAAATCATTGCAGGTAAAAGAGGCCATAGAATATGTACCTCTCTCAGCCAGAGAAACCAGGTTTTACAGCCTGTACTTTATAGTTCCCAAGAAGGATGGAGGGATGTGTCACATTCTCGATTTACGCATGCTAAACCAAAGTGTGATGCAGCTCAAATTCAAAATATTAACTCTGAGGCAGATAGTGACGCTAAGTAGATCCAAGTATACTTTGTCACCATAGACTTCAACGACACTAATTTCCATCCTTCCATGATGTCGAAAGTTTCTAAGATTCGCCTGGTTTGGGCAAGGTCGAGGTTCTTCAATTCATTCCAGCGCTTTCATCCCGCACCTTCACCAAATGTATAGACACAGCACTAGCCTCACTGCATTCCAGAGGTGTCCGTGTTCTGAATAACGATTGGTTGGTACTCGCTCAGTCATGGTAGTTAACGGTTTGGATGTTGAGATGTTGTTCTCGTGTCGGGTATCATCTTTGACACATAAATCTGCTAGAGATGATGGCATTTTGGTTAGCGCTTTAAGCTTTTCTCACAGATTTCAAGGGACATCATGTTTTCCAGACAGACAACGCATCGGAGGTCTCCTAGATAAATCATCAGGGGGTCTGTGCTCGTGTCCTCTTTACAAATTGGTGTAACAGATCCTCCTTTGGTCCCAGGGGAAGCTTCTCTCTTCTCTTTGGTCCCAGGGGAAGCAGATATCCTGTCGAAGGCAGGGGCCGAGGCCCGGGGAATAGATGATTTGGGAGCAGAGACATTGACTTGACTTGAGTTATTTTGAATTCTAAGGAACACATTGATATTCTAATCAGTTCTTGCTTTTCCTGGGAATCGAACCCATTACACTGGCATTGTAAGCGCTACAGGAAAACTCAAAATGATAGTTTGAGTGTGCTTCAGGAGACAACACACTAATGCGTTCCCAAAGCGTTTCGCCACAGCATCTCATTCCCTCTTAAGGAACTAGGGTTACATACGTAACCTCAGATGTTTTCAAACCAATGATCATATCATACTTTGCCCAAACTTTTTCAGTACAGATATTTTTCCAGCCAATCTCAGTCTGGCTTTAAATATATTACCATCAGTACAGAAGACAATGGGAATAATTATTCATAGCATTCTAATTGAAATATGTTGGTTTCTGTAACTAAAAATTGTCATATTTTTAAAAGTTTGAATATAATGAATATAATGAAAAAAGTAGAAGTGTCTACAAGCATTGCTATTAACATTTACTCAGCCTTATGCATTATGAAATGGGAAAGTTCTAGGAATATTCTGATTTAAATTATATACTGATCTTTCCAATTAGTATTCATATTCTCTTGGTCTATTCCTTTCCTTAAGAGATAATGAACTTTTCTGTGGCCAGTCTTCTAAGTTTTAAGTATGGTGATATGTCAGATAAGAAGAGTAGAAGCTCCGGCTCACGGAAGCGTCAGTGATATTAATGAGTTCCGGGTGAGAGCAGGTCAGTGTAACGGCTGCTCTTCCCTTCCTTAATGAGCACAAGAGGTTCTGTTTGTCTCGAGTCTCTGCTAATGGTAAACTAAACAAAAGAATTTCACAGCAGCTCGCTGTAGCGGTTTTAGATCAGAGAGGATTCTGACACCAGCAAGAAGAAAGAGAAAGCTTTAGAAATGGAGGAAAAAAAAGAATGTATAAAATTCAACACACGGTGTAATGTAACAGTATTGTAGATATCTTATTGTAAACATAATTTGTTCCAAACCGCTTTGAACTGCTAAAAAATACAGATTTTTAACGATTCATCAGAATGAGCTTTGGTTGCCAAGTGTCCGTTTTTTCAGGAGCTCTTATGTATGGTATGATATGGTATGATAGGACAAAAAGAAATACTATTGTAAAAATAGACAATAACAATAAAATTATAAGAATGTGGTTTGTGCATTATGTACTGTTTGTACAGTTGTGTAAAAAAAAAAAAAAAAAAAAATATATATATATATATATATATATATATATATATATATTTGCAAAATTTCTAATTATTGCCTCTATATCAAGTACTGATGATGAATTCTAAAAACAGGTGATAATTTCTGTGTTAGCTGTTTAAGCTGGAGAAAAAAAAAAACTTTTTGTGCTAAGATGTTCTAGTGAACAGAGATCTGAAACATCTGCCGAATGCTAGAAATATAAACAGGTTTTGGCCAGAGTGAGACGGGACTGTGATGATGTTACCTCCCCAATGTTACAAATTATCCTTTCATCTGTCCAAACAGTCCATTGAAATCTTCATGCTAAAGGAGGAAACATTAATCTGTAAACATTAATAAAATATAATGATAAAATCTGAATACCAAAGACCACCAAAAGCACCAAAATTACCAAAAGCAATCTGAATACCAAAGACCACTCTAATTATTGTATTTTTGTATCTTAAAAGGTAGATTCGAGATAACCTGTAATTGACTAATTCTGTAGGATCAAGTAATCAGTAGTGTTTGGATTAGGAGAGTCATGTATGATAGGGTCGTGGGCTTTTTTAAATTTGTCAAAAGTCAAAATCTGGAGAAAGACACATAAAAGACAAAAAATGGCTTGTTGGATTTAAGGAACTGAAAATCCTCAGGATCCATCTATCTGTGGCTTGGCGGAACCGTCTGTGCGGCTGATTGTTTCAGACGGACAGTTTTGACTGCTGCACTGCTGATGTTTCCTGTTTTCTCTAGTGGATTGCATTTGTTTGCGTCGTATAAACTTATTTTTGTTTTAGATTTTAAATTCGACGTTCGTTCATATTGGTATATACAATACTAGATTTACTAAATTGTAATCGTTAGCTTTAATCTAAGTCGCTAAACGCGTTAGCATTGTGCTATCTTACTGCCCGTGCATACAGCATTTTCTCGTTGGTGCCTTTTTTTCCGTGTTCAGCAAACAACTGGTGAGTTGGATCAACACCCACGGTGAGTCATGTCTTCTCCTGTTATTGTTACATGCACTTCCTGCTTCTTACATAGTCTTTCTGTCTCTGTCAGCACTCAGGGCTTCACATGTGATAAATGTAGGGACATAGACAGGCTGACAGAGAAGATTTCAGAAATAGAGACACGCATCCAAACTTTAATCGTAGTAAGAATGCAAGGGTTTTAGATACTACTTTAGATGCGACTAGCTTAGCAAACCCTGTACATTGTTCGGTTCCGGCTGTAGAGCCCGTGCAGCAGGGCAACTGGGTGACTGTGAGACGGCATAATCACGGGTCAAAAAACCACTGTTCCATTCCGATTAGAACATCAAACAGGTTCTCCCCACTCAGTGACGCACCCCCTGAGAAACCTGTTGAAAGTGCCCTAGTGATTGGCGATTCTATTACTCAGAATGTGAAAATAGAGACTCCAGCCACCATAGTCACATGTTTGCCGGGAGCCAGAGTGCCTGACATCAAAGCAAATTTAAAAGTGCTGGCTAAGGCTAATCGTAAATAGTCTAAGATTGTTATTCACGTCGGCGCTAATGATGTCTGACTTCGCCAGTCGGAGATCACTAAAACTAATATTCAAAAGGTGTGTGAACTTGCAAGTACAATGTCAGGCACTGTAATTTGCTCTGAACCTCTTCCTATGCGCAGGAGTGATGAGATGCTTAGCAGATTATCCTCACTCAGTGGCTGGATGTCTAAGTGGTGCCCGCATAATAACATAGGGTTTATAGACAATTGGAAAAGTTTTTGGGGCAGACCTGACCTGTTGAAAAGAGATGGTATTCATCCCACCTGGAATGGTGCCGCTCTTCTCTCTAGTAATTTGGCACATAGTCTTAGAGTTAAACCTTGACTAACTGGGGCCCAGGTCAGGAAGCAGACACACTGGCTAAACCGGCCGTCTGCTAGCTGTCTGACATCACAGAGGTCAGATAAATTACAACACATTGACACTCTTTCTCCTAGATATCCTATAGAGACTGTGTCTGTTCCCCAAATTAGCAAATACAAAAAACTCTCAAAACCGTTTAAGGGTAAAAATTACATTAATTTAAATGAGTCCACCCCTCAAGATTACTGTTATAAACATGAGCCTCGTCTGAAAGGTAAAGGAGGAGGTGTAATTTATAGTAACACGATCAGTACTGCTCAAAGGTCTAATTTGAAATATAATTCTTTTGAAGTGATGGTCCTAAATGTAAAATTATCTAGTGCAAGTAATAATTCCTGTTTAACTTTTGTGCTGGCTATTCTATACAGGCCACCAGGGCACCATACAGACTTTATCAAAGAATTTGCTGATTTTCTCTCAGTCTTAGTAATGTCTGTAGATAAAGTCGTAATTGTCAGTGATTTTAATATCCATGTAGATAATGAAAAAGACGTATTGGGATTGGCATTTAGAGACATTTCAAACTCTATTGGAGTTGCACAACATGTATCAGGACCCACTCATTCTTGTAATCATACTTTAGATCTAATATTGTCGCATGGGATCAATGTTGATACTGTTCAAATTCTGCAGCAAACCGATGACATCTCAGATCATTACTTAGTTGCGTATAGATTACCTATATAGTTTTATAGATAAAACTAACTCCCTGTTATAAATATAGTAGAACTATTACTCCTAACACAAAAGATAGCTTTATAAATAATCTTCCTGATCAGTTTGATCTACTTAACATCCCAGATAGCTTAGAATAACTTGATGTTGCAACAGAAACTATTAACTCTCTCCTTTCCAGCACTTTAGACACTGTTGCTCCGTTGCGCTTAAAAAGATTAAAGAAAATAGTCTAATACCGTGATACAACGAGCAGCCAGAAAAATGGAGCGGAGCTGGAAAAAAACTAAATTTGAGGTTTTTCGCATTTCATGGAAAGAAAGGCCTTAATATCAGCTTGATCTGCTTACTTTTCTACCCTCTTAGAAGAAAACAAATACAACCCTAGGTATTTATTTGATACAGTGACTAAACTAACAAGAAATAAAGCCTCAACCACAGATGCTTTAAAACATCACCTCAGTAATGACTTCTTTACTTGCAAAATTCATAATATTAGCGAGAAAGTTATAACCATGAAACAGTCTACTACATTATCACAAAATACAGTAAATTTTAGTGTCCCTGAAGAAAAATTCCACTCCTTCATTGCTATTGTTCCTTTCTAGAAAGAAACAGCATCTACGAGGATTTCCAGTCAGGATTTAGACCATATCATAGTACTGAGACTGCACTCATTAGAGTTACAAATGATTTGCTCTTATCATCCGATCGTGGTTGTATCTCTCTGTTAGTGTTACTGGACCCCAGTGCTGCATTTGATACAATCGACCACAAAATCCTTCTAAATAGACTTGAAAACTATGTTGGCATTAGTGGAGTTGCATTAGCCTGGTTCAAATCATACTTATCTGACCGTTATCAGTTTGTAGCAGTAAATGAGGAGATGTCATATCGATCACGGGTTCAGTATGGAGTTCCTCAAGGTTCAGTACTAGGACCATTGCTTTTCACCCTGTACGTGTTTCCTTTGGGTGCAATTATTAGGAAGCATGTCATTAGCTGTCACTGTTACGCTGATGATACTCAGCTCTATATTTCTTCTCATCCTGATGAAACATACCAATTCACTAAATTAACAGAATTCACTAAAAACAGAGATTCTAATTATTAAACCAAAAAGTTCTGCACGTAATAATCTACTCCATGGCTGTTCTGTCAAGTCTTCGTCGTCAGTAAGAAACCTGGGTGTGCTCTATGATAACAATATTTCATTTGAAAGCCACGTCTCTAGCATCTGTAAAAGGACATTCTTCCATCTTAAAAATATATATAAATTGCGACATATGCTCTCAAAGACAAACGCGGAAAAGTTAGTTTATGAGTTCAGGGCTAGATTATTGTAATGCTGTACTAGGTGGTTGCCCTGCACGCTTAATAAACAAATTCCAGGTGGTCCAAAATGCAGCAGCTTGAGTTCTTACTAGAACCAGGAAGTATGAGCATATTAGCCCAGTTCTGTCAATCCTCCAAAAGTTGCATTAGGAACCTTGAAGTCATCACTTGCCCCTAGACAGGTTATCAGCAGGGCTTTCTATTATGTACATTTTCATTTTCTGAGTATTTATGCATCACCATTTTACCTGGTCAGCTCCTGAATCTCTGGTACACAGGTGGCTACAAAGACCTTGTGCCAGCAAGAATCACTGTGGTCCAAGGTGGACCAAGGTGTTTGGCAGCTGACATTCAAAATATTTTCTGTGGCTGAGTTTCTGAAGAAATCTGAAAGGAGACTACGGCCTTGATGACAATTTTTACATCCTTCCCATTGGTTTGTGGATTCTGAGTTTGGTGGCTGCAGGTAATAGGAGAATCGTCCTCTACCATTGTCAAGAGCGGCAAAGATAATTTTCTTTTTGACAAAGCAGAACTCTAACAATGTTGAGAAGTTTCTTACAGTAGTTTGTAAGGGCCCTTGTCCGATCCATGAAGTTCCATATCTGAAAGTAAGACAGGGTATGTCACACTCCCCTGGTCTGTCTTCTGCTCTATCCTCCGTCGGTGGTCTGAAATTTGACACCATGCTTCATACTGTAATCATTAAGAGAAGTCAAGGAGACACATATACACTGCACCAGGATGTCGAAACATGTGTCTTCTGAACTCCGACCTCATTTCACAATGTAGTTTTCTGAGCAGCCTCTCCACATGCAAAACATATGTTCAACCTCAATTCAGCCTGACCTTCATAGCGCAAAGTCTCCAGCATTCTGAAAATGGATTTGTCAGAAACTGCTGTATCACCTCTTTGAATATCAGGAGCAATTATCACTTTATCTATTTTATCTATCCTCCTGAGGTGTCTTGTAAGGTTGTCCAAACTTTTCGGTCAGAGTTGCCATGATATCACTACACGGGAAAGATAAGTTGAGTCAGCTACTATGTGGGCTTAATCTCAGATGGAGGAGCGGTGGCTATGTTTGTTAGTTAGTGTAGTTTAGTAGGTGTTTATTTCTGTCTTTATTTTTAAAGGTAGATAAGGGAACTCACTAACAAGTTAGCTGTTTATGTTTTGTTGATTTCTTTGATTTGGCTCCGCTCATTGTCCCATTGTCCGCTTTCATTGTTCCATGTTTTTGTTTTCCTATTCTTGTATATATATTTTCTTTACTACCGTTCACTATTTATTTGTAAAGCAACTGGGTGTTTATCTTGTGACTTTTGAATTACTAAACAAATTATTATTATTTTGACCCATGTCTCTGCCTGATTCATTTCACGCACATGTTTCGTTTCAGTGTGAGTGTCCTCCGCAGAAGTTAGCTAACTATGATTAAGAAAAAAGCTTTTTAAATATTTTTTATGACAAAACGCATACCAAAGAAGGAAAATATGCTCAGGCTTCTACTTTCTGGCAATGTGTCTCACACAGCATAACACACTGTATACAAACACACACACACACACACACATACATTGACTCAAGTAAAACAAACACATCACATTTTCTGTTGAAACTGTTACATTGATCTTTGTGATGGTCAAAAACTATCAGATACAAATGTAATTTTACTGCTGTTATCGCTAAAATTCACTCTTAAGTGGTGCATGAGGACAGTCTGAACTGGAGCGGCCCCCTATGAGCTCGACAGCATATGGTGAGAGGCATCTTGCTATTTATGGCCAGCCTCCTTCAAGAGCTGTGACAGGGGACTCTTCTAGCACAGCTCCAGCAGAACAATTATTTTAATTGTGCAGATTATCTCCCATCAGCGAGGAGCAATTAATGCATTTTAAACTTTTGCAGTTAACACAGGAGCCAAAAAATCTTCCAGAGATGAGGTCGGTGCTGTGGGTGAAGAATCTTTTTGTGATACAGAAAAGCTTTGTAAATTGTACAGATTATATCAGAAATATCTTATGAACCATTTGTCAAAAAAAGACTGATTGGTTTAGCTGAACAAGAAAACAGAGCAAGAGCTACATTGTTACTAACTTAACCTCAGAGCTATTAGCTGCCGCTTGACATTTTCTACTCTTTATTTGCATAACGTTTTTAGAGTTCTTGGCTGCTCTCAGCGCCATATCCTTTCCTCTGTCAATCCCACAGGTCACTCTAAACTCGGCCTCTATAGGAATTCAATGAAAATACTGCTCTGCCCTGCTCCTCTGCAGTGTAAATAAGGTGTGGTCACTTTAGCGAAAATTAGAATAGTGATGTTTGAAGCATAGCTCACACAGAAGTTTTTCTCCAAACAAAATCATCCAATTTGAGCATGGTGGACATAGGACATTACCCACATTTCTATCGAAGATTCCAACCTACCCCTCCCGCTTTCCTGCTTTACATAAACGAAGTAAGCGTCATCGTTGCTGGGGAAAATGTAGTGGACGACTGGTTAGCATGAAGACTTGCTTGGCGCACCTTGCCACGTGTTACTGGACCAAGTATCGAGCGGGCCTCTGCCTTTTTTCTTGATCGCTGGACCTGGTTGGGGCCTGGCTGGTACCTGTCATCGGCCCGGATGAGGTGTTCCAGCCCCATGCACCTTTCTCTCCTGCGCCGGGTTTCTCTGAAGGAAAGTATTGTAGACCCGCCGGCACCTACCTGGTTTGGCCTAGTAAATGCTAGATCACTAGCAAATAAATCTTTCATCGTAAAGGATTTCTTCACAAATCGGGGATTGTATTTTCTCTGTGTGAACAGCATTTTTTCAGAACTTCTACTGCATGGTTGCAGCTATTTAATCTCGACGAGGAGTAGGAATAGCCACTGTTTACAAGAATCAGCATCAAGCAGCTTTGAACTGAGTTTATTTGAACTGAATCGTCGTTCACATACAGTGTTGGTTGCAGTGGTCTATCGGCCTATTGTCCTGAGAGGCCTTCCACTTCTGGCCTTCCACTTTGGTCGTTTTAAAGTGCTTTATAAATAAAGGTTGTTGTTGTTGTTGTTATTGTTATTATTTCAAACCAAGCAGCTTTCTATTGGTCAGTACGATGAATTCATGTTTTGCACTTGCATTTTCACTCACACAAAATCCCATAACCACTCAGATTCCTATGACTAAATTTCACTAAGCAGTGATACATATGACTGCAACTTTAGTGGTTGGAGCCCCACCTCATGTCTACTGGATATTTTCATCTCTATTTATGTTTGGATTCTACCTTCAGTGCATATCTAATGGAATTTATGATTTTTCACCCATTGCATCATCCATCAGGAAAAGCAACTAAACGTTCTACTTGCCAAGCTGAATGATTTGAGTGATAATTTAAGTCAGTAGCACAAACACCACTTGTTAGGTCCCTGCCATTCTGGAGCAGAAAACTCTGATTGGCTACCCCAATTAGATCTATTTCTGACTTCGATTTGCTGCCCCATTTCTATTTATTTCCAATATTTGACAAATCCTGTGAGAGCAATGTCCCCTTATATATCCTCTCTAAAACTGATACCACTCTCCAGAGACCAGAAAAAGAGATTTGTGCAACTCATTTTATAAAAATAGTCAGGTTAAGGCCTGGTGGGAGATCTTGGATTTATCTTATTAATATAATCAGCTAGGAAAGGGGACACAAAATGACTGAGTTCAATTCTCTCACAGCACTTCCATGCAGGGTCACTCAGCCAATCACTCCAGACAATCATTCTCCCGTTTCCCACAGTGTGCCTTAATCACTCTCATCAGAGTTATTGCATGAGGTTGTTTGCCTCCATTGTGAGTTCAGAAAAGGTCTATTAGAGTCTTCTTTAGTACCTCTCAGACACTGGTGGAGTAGTATGGGATTAGCTATTTCACAGATATTGGAATCCGTTGTTCTGTTGTGAAGGTATCGATTACCAATAACAGCTTTCTGGATCACAGTTTCTCATCTTCACAGAGGAAATGCTGTACAAAATCTTATTTCAATCTTCTCTGAACTTTATTTTCTTTTGTTGGTAATCTATCTATATGTTCTATAATGTTGCAGTTATGGATATGGGTAAATGATCAGACAATTATCTGAGACACCTGCTGGTGAGTGGGACAGTGCTTAAATAGTAAATTAAAAAACATTTCAGACCATGAGTCCAAAATTCCGCACACTCACTTGTGCAAAAAATGCTCAGAAAACAATTAAATAACATCCACACACGGCAAACCAACAACAAGGTACCATTGTTGCAAAGTCAACATCAACGATTGACAAAGAAATGGGAACACAAGAGGGTTTTATACATGAGGAGATGTAACTCCTGACAAGTCTAACGAGGGGAGTGATTGTCAAGCCAGGTGCAGGAAGGACACGGGAAGTAAACAGAAGATAACTAGAAGTGAAACCACATGACACGACTGTGACAACAGAATCACTAGCATCATATTTTTATATTTTCAGGCTTAATATAATTTTCCTTTTAGTTAAAGATTTAGTAATTTAGCTTTTTTTTAATTTTTATTAGTTTTTTTTAAATATGTATATTTAGTTATTATTAATTTGATTTAAGTTTTTATTATTGTAATACATATATACATTTTATTATTGTGTATATATATATATATATATATATATATATATATATATATATATATATATATATATATATATATATATATTAATCAAAGTTTTTTTTAATTTCAAGTACATTTTTTTAATGGTTTTAGTTTTAATTGTATGATAATAATATTGATAGGCATGAACAGTCTAATGTATTTGTACAGCTTTAAAAAAGTAACAATTATAACTAAACCTCTATAACATATTGATTATATAGATATATTTATATTTTACTACTATTTAAATATGTTTTAACCAATTTAGATGTACTCTTATTCAGTGTGCCTCAATTTTTCACAAATCGGTTCCTGATGGATCACCCAAGGAATTAGATAAAAATACCTTCTTGTAAAAACATAGCATGGGGAACTGTCTCGACAGTCTTAATGAGATTCATAGTGGCCTACACCATGGTCCCTATCCACATAGGAAAAGTTATACTATTCTTAGGGAGCTGTCTATGTTTATTACAGTGCCCAGAGAACCACTGAGTACTTTCTGGTATTGTGAACTAATACACACTGTGTGACAACATTAAGTTAAATTTCACAGAAATGCTATGGTTCATTTTAAGAATGAGCTTTATTTCCATTTGGGTACAAGGGCATGTTTTTGCCATATAGATGATTTAGAAAATGTGTCCAGATTAACTTTAGCTCAGGATCGACCCTTCCCATGAGATTCACACTTATGACACCTACTAATTAAAACAGCTTTTGTTCTCTGGAGCAACATTTCTGAAATCAGTGGGAGAGAGGGGGGGGGGGGGGGGGGGGGGGGAGTGACTTGCCTAAATTTGTATCTTTTCTTTTTAACATTTTTATAATCATCTCAAATTTATGAAACAACAGTACCCATGGGAGTTGCACACACAAAACACACACACAATTCACAAAATGTCCAAACATTGTATTTATAATCGTGTCTCCTGCCTTTCACTGTTTTTCTCTCTGGAGAAATAATCTTCAGCTGTTATTTTGCTGTGTTATTTAAAGAAACACAAAACAAGTCTGAACGTGAAGCAAAGGGCCTTATTAAACAGCGTGTTTTAGCAATGAGATCTGTCAGTTCCTTCTTAATACGGTTTAAATGTCACGTCAGGTCACATCTGACATCAGTAAGATTGTCTATCCATTGAGATGACATCTTGAACAAATTAAAAATGAATTCTCTCAGGGTCTTTTTTTAATAGCGCCAAAACTATACCTAATGAAGTCATATCAGGTTGATACTTCTTTTTTATTTTATAGTAGGTCTTTAACTTGAAAATGAATTAAAGACTGCTTTGGTCTCATGATGCTTATTATGCAGATTCATTCATTTAGCAGATTAATTTGTAAAAAAAAAAATTGTATATGCAATTGTATATGGACAATGGCATCTGAACAGTAGTGAAAATGCAAAACAGAAGAAGAAAGAGGGAAAGAGAGCAAACTTTTATGTCTTAAATTTGGTTTTAGCAGATGATTGGTGAAGGACAGAAGGATGTGTTATATCATCCTGTGTTATAAGGTTGTGTATAGAGAGATGAAGAAGGAGCCCAACAATGAAACTTGAGGCACCTCACTGGTTAGCTAATGTGACTCAGACAATTACCCTTCAGAAAACCTTAAAGGATCTTGAGGTTAAATTCAAACCAGCAAAGACGCCCAGTTCAAATAGGGTGAACAGGAAGATATGGTGGGTGTGTCGAAAGTAGCAGACAGGTCCAGAAGGATGAGGACAGATGATCTGGAATTAGCTCTGGACACAGAGTTTCAGCAATGGACAGCAGAGCAGACTGAAATGTCCACTATTAAAACTATTATTAACATCTCAGTGTGAGAGAGAGAGAGTGAGTGAGTGAGTGAGGGAGTGTGTTTTCGCGTAAATCAAATGCCTTAAAAAACATACTGAACAACCTTATTTGAGAGACCTGATTCTGTGAGTTGGTCCCCTCAGAAGCCAAACCCACACTTCCATAATTCTAATTCTGAGCTGCACCATCTTGGGATGAAGTCTCTATTCCCCAGGTCTCATCCCCTGCCTCAACAGGATGAATCTGGTGAACAGGGATGTAGAACCTGTACATTTATCCCCAGGCAATTAAGTTCCAAAAGAGATGATGACCCATCCACAGCTGCTGAACAACCATCCATGATCACTCCTTATGTAAGAATTTGCGATGATAAGCAGCTCCCAGGACAGGACCATGGAACAAGAACCAAGGCTTCATCCACATAACCGAAGTACAAAACCACCTGCGTTTAACATTATGTGAAATAGTTTGTGGATTATGTGGAAAGTTTTCCCAACAGGGACATCTCTTGACCTTGATCCACTGCAAGCACCTCATGTAGAGCAGGCCAAAATGGATCCCATTGGATGTAGTTGCTATCAGACCTAACAGTCATGATACTTTCTGACAGTGAAAAATCACTATATAAATAAAGGTTGACTGGCCTAGCTAAGCAATCCTGAGGCTGAACCAACATTCAACCAATACAGGGTGAGAAGACTACACTGAAAGGAAGGACCCGATACTGGTACAATTTGCCCCTGAAAGTAACCTGAGGAACTTCCTGAGTTTAGGAGGGATGGAATATGGAAGTGTGAATTCATATTGTGAATCATGAGTTATGATTCACCTCAGCACACAGATCTAGATCACATATCTCCTTCTTAGGAACGATAAGATCCTATGCATCCTATAAGATTGTATGTAAACCCAGACTCTCTGTCGAGGGGTGGAACAAGTTCTATAGCCCCCATCCCCAGCAAAGCTTTGACCTCCTATTCCATAACCAGAGCTTACTTGGCAGTAGTTTCCATACTTTAAATAAATCTACTAAGCATACCAATCTCTTCAAACTGGTATCTGGTGTTAATCGAGCTACCACTTCTGTGCCTGAAGTGGTGAACCGGCAGCGGGCAGCCAAACTGATTGTTGTGAGACCCTCCGCATAGTGCTTCTACATTTCCGGGTGGACAGTGAGACTGCAGGAGACTGCTGTGCACCGACGGAACAGTATAAGGAAATGTTAACAACTCCCCCCCCAGAGGGGACTGCCCTCAGAGGTCTGCCGGCATTGGCATCAGGACTTCTTTGCCGATGCCTTTCTCAAGATTAAGACAGTCCTCAGATTTGCCTTACCCTGATACAAATAAAGGAACCAGCCTCTCGAGACTAGTCTCTAGCATAACTTGAGTAGCCAATCCAGTTCCCTCCAGATGGCTGGCAGGAAACAACCTAACTGACCCCTTTGAAACCATCCTCAGAGGGGGCAAGTCTCCCAGTGCCGGGCAGACACTGAGACTATAACTTAATGGAGACTGCTGTGCCCCGAAGCACACAATGTGGTGGGGTTGGCAGAATGGCCCCCTGAGAGCACCAAAGAAAGATGGGATTTCCAGGGTCTCCCTGGGAATTTAACCAGTTAATTTTTAATATTAAATGCAGGTAAATATGAATATAGAGTATTACTGCAAATAAAATATATTTTTTTTATGTTTTGATATATTTAGTGATAATATTTCAATATTTATAATTTCATTCCTCAAAAGAAATAAGAATGACAGGCTGAATATTTGTAGTAGTATCACGTAATCCACAAACCTGAACCCATATTTTTTTATTGTAGACCCGCAATCCTCATGTTGCCTTGGCAAACACAAAATCCGAACAAAAGATTATTTATTGCAGAAACAGAATCTACAAAACAGGATACAAAATATCTACATAAAAAGGAAACTCAAGTAATTGTAACACTTGTTGCTGTCAGTCTGTGTCAGGGTTCAGGAAGGATGCGAGAACCCAATCCCAAGAGGAAGACAATTTATTGACAGAAATAAAAACAAAAACAAGACTCAAACAAAACCACCCAGAGAGAGGGAAAACAGACAAACACAAGACTAGGATTCAACTAGAAATAACTAAGATTCAACTAGGACTCCACTTGGATTCAACTTGGTCTCAACTAGAAAATAACTAGGACTCACCCAGACATCAGGACAGACAACATACGACAATGAAGTAGCACAGGACAGCAAACATGACTGGATTATAAAGGGAGCACATGGGGAAGTTAACGAGGGAAAGCAGCTGGGGCAAATCAAACTAATGACAATGAAACAAGACGGACGGGGTAACAGACAAGACATGAACACGCAGCCACTGCGCATCGCTGCATGTTCACATTAAACAAGAGACTGCGCGTGCAGCTGGTGACAACCAAACTGCGCGTGACAAGAACACACAACATGAAAGGATGCGGCCGATGAAAACATGAACCGCATGCTTACAACACTGCACACACACAACTCACAACTCGAGACATTACGGTAGTGTCAGAGCTCTGCCACAACAACAAGAGATTACTAGACCGAAGTGTCGGTTGTTGAAGTGTTGAAACAAAAAACTGGAAACTCAGAAGACCAGGAACACAGAGACATCCACACACAACAGCATCCACATACAGTGGAACCCGGTTATGTTATGTTGCCAATTTGTTGGATGAAGCGATTGGCATGCTACAAAAATGCACAAACAATATATTTGCTAACAACAAAAGGCATATGTGCACCAGCTAACAGCAGAGATTGTAACGGCTCTTAGATTATGTAACGGTTATGTTGGGAATATACCTTTAACATGCGTATGTAGTTCTGTGCTTTGTTGCTTTTTGCCTTTAACGGTCTGCTTGAAAACAAATGCTTCTAAGCTTCTATCAGTAATGACGCCTTTGTCAATGTCAATGTAAAATCTGGGAATTCCTGGACAGTGAAATCGAACTTCTGTGCCTCCTCTTCCAAGATTGCGTCTGTAAACTTCTGCGGCTGCACGGCACTGTGCCACAAGAATGAGTAAAGCGTTAATGGAGTGAGCAACCATACAGGCTGTGATGCACATGCAACGTGAACTCAGTACTAACACTGAACTCGGTACCATCATTATAATAATAATAATAATAATAATCAGTTACATTTATGTAGCGCATTTATGTACATTTATGGGGGGGGGAATCTCCTCAACCACCAGCTGTGTACTGCATCATTAGTCACGGGAATCGAGATAACCGATGTTAAGTGATGACTTTGTCCCTCTTTTGTGCTCGAGATATCAGGGTTTGGCGACATAAAAGAATCGGCACAACCGATAAGAAAATGCTAAGCAAAATAGGGATTTTGGTGGTTCCACTTCAAAACCGTCAACATGACAGGGTTGGCAAGTTAACCGAGGTCGAGATAAGTGGGTTCCACTGTACTTAAACAAACACATACATGAGGGAATGACAAACACCTGAGTAGACTAACGATTAAGTGATCACACGACAGGTGCAAGGAGTGAATCAATGACCTTACAGACAGGAAGTGCACGGATGACACGACTGACAGGAAGTGTTCCCAAGACCTCACCAACAGGAAGTGACAAAGAAGACCCAGACAGACAGGAAAGTGTTACAGTGACAAGTGTTACAGTAATAATATGGTGACGTAGAATTGTTAATATTGTAAAGTAGATTGTGACTTAAATTAGATTTGAGGACTGGTTTGTCATGTTAGATCTCACGATAGATTGAAGTGACAGAATCCTGACATTGGCATCCCTACAGGTCAGAACGACAGGTTGAATATTTGCATTAGTATCACATAATCCACGCACCTGAACCCAAACTCTTTATTGAAGACCCGTAATCTTCATGTTGGATTGGCAAACACGAGATCCGAGAAACATTTTCTATCCTCAAAATAGGATACGAAATACAGTGTAGTTCACTTATCTCGACCTCGGTTAACTCGCCAACCCTATTATGTAGACATTTTTGAAGTGGAACTGCCGAACTCCCTATTTGTCTTAACATTTTCTTATCGGTTATGTTGATTCTTTTATGTCACCGAACCCTAATAACTCGAGCACAAAAGAGGGAGAAAATGTCCACTTTACATGGTTATCTCATGACTAATGATCGTACCTGGATCACTGCGCATGCGCTGAGTTTGCGTTGCACATGGATCACAGTCCATATGGTCGCTCTGTTAGTGACGATTCACTCACAGTGTCGCGCAGCGGCAGAAAAACTTGTGGAAGTGGTGTAAAAATCAGGCCTTGCAGACAGTGTTGGCAACTTAGCGCATTTGTGGCTATATTTAGCGAGTATTCAGACCACTCTAGTGACAGATTTTCAACAAAGCGACTAGCGATAAATCTAATGACTTTATCTGGAGTTATTGGAGACTTTTGGAGACTCTCTGAAGTGAAAGCACATATCCCAATCACAACTACCCCCATCGCAAATCACTCACAGGCAGTAAAATTCGTGCTCAGCCTCATCCGCTTCTGTGCGCACATAAAGCCCGCCTTCTCTGATTTGATTGGTTTTCTTAAATATTTTGACATTGACAAGTGGTTACCGACAAATGAGTATGAGGCTTAGATAAACACACAGACACACACACACAAACACACCCCTGCTTCTGTTCTGATATGCGCTCGTCTCAGCGCCGCTGCCGATTGAAGAACCGTCGAGATAACCGGATTCCACTGTATCAACAAAAAAGGAAAGTCAAGTAATAATATGGTGACCTTAAAGCAGATTGTGACTTAAATAAGATTTGAGGACTGGTTTGTCACGATAGATCTCATGATAGAACGAAGTGACTGAACCCTGACATTGGCGTCCCTACAAGGAACACCACAATCAAGACACAGAACAACAGACAGGAACATGACAACACAGGACAGATACAAAACAACAAGGCAATAAAATACAAAGAATAAAAAAAACACAAAGACAACAAGAGGAGGGAGGAAGGGGAGTCAAGTTAATCCAATCAAAAAAACAACAACAACTAAGTTGTTATTGTTCAGAAAATTAAACAGAGTCCAGGGAGGCAGTTCGGAGTCCTGGCTGAGGGACAGAGCAGTGCCGGAGGGGTGGACCAGGGGGGCTCCGGCAGGGCCGGCGAGTCAGGCAGAGCCGACAGGTAAAGCACAATACACACAGACAAGAGAAAGCACGGCCAGAGTAAAGCTCGAAACCGTGTCCACTCATACAACGTTGAGCTCATCAGCTCAAACACTCATCAAACAAACATTGGTAACAATTGACAAACACAGGAAAACATTAGGGTGTATATAAGACAGGAGATTGGAAACAGGCGATGAGACTAAAATGGAGGTGATTGACACGGCAGGTGAAGGAACCGACACGGGAAGTATATAAGGAAAAAAGGAAGTGAAGATAAACTACAAGACCGCGACAAATCATTTTCAATGTCTCCTCCTTCTGTCCTGTCTGCTAAATGTGAAAAAAAAAAAAAAATAATTAAGAAGACAAGAGACAAAGAGATCTCTCATCAGAGGTTACAGTGAAAACATAATCTATTCTATATCAAAATGTATTTTTTTCATATATAACAGCATCATTAAAGTTTCTAAATTCTAAACTCTAGATTAGTTTATAACAAAGGCAATCTTCCACATTGTACAAAAGTAACGAACGCACCCGTTTTGGTTGTGGTCCAGTCACAACCAAAAACATGCAGATGAACCACAATTTGAATTTAGAAAATGGAGATAATTTAGGTCAAACAATTCCTTACAGACTAAATGCAATAACAGAACATTTTTACTTTATGTTAGCTAAATTAGAATTATAAAGGTTATAGTTTAGTGTTGGTGATGTGTGTATATCTCTTAATTTCAGAATCCACTTAGATAACTTACAAAATCACAAAATATAACCTAGTCCAGGTACTTCCAAAAACACTTTGACAATCTGTATTTTATTATTCTGTAAAAAGAATCCCACAGACATAGTAGATTTGCTGTGCTACTCATATTAATAACAAGGTGATACATTTAACAGCAATGGAGCATGCAGATTAAAAATCTAGTCAGTTGAGATGAAAAAATGTACAAATAACTAACATTAAGACAAGTACAAAGCTACACATTTTCCAGTTCTATGAAGTAAAAAACAAAGTACAGAAATGAACAGACTTTACCATGCATGCGATAGCTCATATGAATTATTGAGATAGAGTTTTATAAAACCCCTCTTAAATGTGAGCATGGGGCGGGGCAGAGGATGGGGCACAAACAGACGTTGATACAACATTGACAACACATGGTGGATGCATTGGATGTGTACAAATAGTAACAGTGGAATAAAGCTGTACAGTGTTGTTCAAACATTTTTCATATACACCAAGCAGTATCACACCAGTATTGAATTGAGTTTTAAATTTCATCTTAAAAAAATATTTACTTTTATTAAATTTAGACTGATCCTCAAAAAGGTCTAGTTCATAAATTGTACATTTGTGTGTTCAGGAACATCCATCATGGATACACATGGTTATGGAGGTGGGGCTTCAAATTATTTGTTTTAGTTGTGCCTGAGAAATGCAAATGCTCCCAGGATTTTTAAACAGAAATTATAGTACATTAACAAATGTATACACACAATCAGTACACTTGGTATGCTTGATAATGACAAAATGGACGCTTTATAGCTAAATATCCTGAAAACTGAAATGTCCAGGTCATAATTTACCCCAAAAATAACAATAGAAAATAAGTCCTAAAACAGACTACACTTTTTTACTCCCTCAGTTTGAATTGGAATTAAATATGAAGCTATATTCTGTATATATATATATATATATATATATATATATATATATATATATATATATATATATATATATATATATATATATATATATATATATATATATATATATATATATATATATAATCTTTATAAGAACCAGATGACGTGATGAAGTAATGAAACAAACTGCATGAATTCTTGCATTTCCCCCAAATGGTTAAATGTATTATTTATTAATTTCCAAGATTCAATTCCTAAATTCAGATAAAATAGATGCACAGATAAATCATACACCAGTGTTGGGTAAAGTTACTTTAAAAAGTAATGCATTACAATATTGAGTTGCTCCCTTAAAAAGTAACTAATTAATTTTTTAATAAATATCTAATTAAACCCTGTTAAGTCTAACCAATCTAGCTACCTACATCTAGCTACCTACAAAGTATTAAATGGTTTAGCTCCCCAGCATTTGAGTGATCTCTTAACACATTATAGTCCTTCACATCTATTGTGATCCCAACAATTCTGGCCAGTAGATAATATCTAGAATATCAAAATCTACTTCAAGCAGACAATCCTTTTCCTATTTAGCACCAAAACAGTCTTCCTTGCATTGTTTGGGAAGCAGACACAGTCTGTCAGTTGAAAATTGAAATAATAAGATTCAGGCAGAAGGTCGCAGGAAAAAACTGTTTAATAAAATACCAGTGAACCAATAAAAAAAAGAAAATCTAAAGTCCTTTCTTCTGATGGTTAAACTGAATCATCGAAGGTCAGCATACATTGCTCATTAAAGGTAGATTAAATGCATACAAATATTGGCTTTATTTAATACATTTAATTATTGGAGGTAAGTGTAGTGTTCTGATTTTGCATTTCACAGATTTTATTCATTTTGAGGAATAATCAACACGGGGACAGGAGAGCTGTCAGTCAATAAATGGGAAACTTGCTTTACTTATTTGAAAAAGTAACATATTTTGGTGTCAATTTTAATAGTAATGCATTACTTTACTAGTTACTCGATAATCTGTACTATGCATTAAGATGAAATGCAACTTCAAAATGAGCTGCAGTTTAAAAAATAAAATAAAATAAAAAAAACATTAGGAAAAAAGATCTTCCCTTGAATATCTGGATATGTTTGGTTGTACAGGTTTTTTTTTTTTTCTGGTCAGGTTTCCTTAAGGCAGGTCAAGTAATATATTGCAGCCTCACTTGAAAGAGATCAAAATAGTTTTGAGAAACAGCAGCAAGTAATACAGTTACTGTATAATCCACTGACAAACACAAAATAAGGATTCTGCCCAGTGTTAAATGCACTTCAGCACAGTGGAGGCTGACACAATCACTCCATCTCTGATGAAACATATGGGCTACTGTCAAAGATATGACGTGTAGGATATTAAAAGGCACCAGAACTCCCACACAGGATGAGCAGCATAGATAGCCAGTGACACATGCTCAGAGACAGCATGGGTTTTAAACCTCGCCAAGCTGGTCAGTGGCTGTGATATCAACATAGACCAGTGAATCTGAAAGGATGCAGTCCACAACAGAAAAGAGACACAAGCCTGACCGCAAATGGATCAGTCAATGGGCTGAGTGTTGTTCTTCTGATCAAAGCATGGCTGGACTTGATCATGAACCAGAAAATGACATTTCACTGTGCTGTGAAGAAGGCCATAAAACTCCAGGACCCCAGGACTTGTGTTGAGTGCCCAACTGGTTGTCAGACACTTAGCGTCATGTTTCTCAGGATCCACTGCTGTGAGCGCCTGCCACTACAGTCTCTGAGACTGGGAACCATCTTATCCTCTTCAGAAGGCATGTCCAGACACTGGTTACTATTCACATGTAGCAGAGTCAGCCGCTGCGGGGGAACACAGATATATAGAAAAAATTAAAAACAAGCTGGTGTGGCTGAATCTCACAAAGCCAATGAACAACATATGATAATAATAATAAATAATAATAACATTGAACTATACAACATTTATTAATGTTAATTTCAACATTTACTAATACATTTTTAAAAATCAAATAGTGTATCTTTTAACATTAGTTAATGCACTATAAACTAACATGTGGAAAAAAAGTGAACAATTGTATTTTTATTAACCTACATTAACAACGGTTAATGTTATGTGGGTCTGTGTATAGTTTATTTTGAGTCCATAGGTAGCTCTGAGAGAATCAATGTAACAGAAGTGACATCATTGGGGATTCGTAATATACAGTCTCTGACTGTGTTAATACTGGGCTCTCTCACTTTGTTCATCATGGAAGGAATGCTGGAAGCCTCTCATAATTTAAATATTTAAATATCATGTTGTATCATCAGTGCTGAAAGTCAGTACTGTGCTTGTACACTTATTTCACAAAACAGGTGGGAGAAAAGGGCAGAGTGGAAGAGGACAAGTTACGCTACCATCCCAGGTCAAACAGAGTGCAACACCTCAAACTCTACTGACATCCTACTCGAAAGAAAGCATACACAATTTCACATTCAGCTCCCAGTACTGATGTGTAAGAGCAGAGGAAGTAATACAACTTTGACCATTAGAGAGGCCACAGCTACAGTTGTGGCTATCGAAAACTTCCATCAAGAAGAGGGTGGGCTACTGTACTGCTACTGCCACCAGACTCAAAACTGTATATACTTCATTGCCATAATTGTTACATGAAAGCATGTAGTACGTACTCTTACCTTTAGCTAGAAAAGAGGAGGCAATCAAAGAAGCTGCAGCTACAGCAGTTGTTGGCAACTCTCAAATTAAAGAGGTCAGTTACCATCTCGGCTTTAGGGAAATATGATTTTCTCTACTCCGTTTCAAAATATGTCCTGGAATTCCAGCTGTATGGTCATTAAAAATCCCATGGCACTTCTTGTAAAGTCCTGGCCAAAATTGCCTGCACTGGCCCTTATAAATCATGGCCTCCTTATAATAATCTGCATGCTTTCGATTGGCTCCATCACTTTGTCTCCTCTCCACCTATAGATAGTGTGTGGTGAGCCACTGGCGTTGTTGTACTGTGGTTGCCGTCACATCATCCAAGTGGATGCTACACACTGGTGGAGGTTGAGGAGAGACCCCTGACATGATTGTAAAGTGCTTTGGTTGTGTACATAGTAAAATGCTATACAAGTGCCTCATTCATTCATTCATTCATTCATTTCCACTTCTACAGGGAGTGTACCACATAGAAGCATCTACACTCTCACTTCCAGCACAGTACCAAGAGCCTCATCCTTGGGTCTATCTTCTGCATAAGCAATGCAGGTCCCCTGCTCCCCACTCAAGGGGAACATAACCATCTCAACCTAGATAGGGAGAAGGTATATGTCTATCAACCTCTATTCAGCTAACTCTTTACCCCAGCTAAACACAACCTCTTGAGTCCCAACACCCTTAAGAAAATGGGAGGTTGATTCCAAAAAGGATCAAAAAGTGTGGTTTGAAATGACCTCTCTGGGGTCAACACATCCAGCAACTCCTTGTGTCATTGAGTCATCCTCCGATGATTAAAAAAAAAAAACGTATACATGGAGACACACCTCTTAAATTGCTTGCTTGCCTAAATTTTAGAACTTCTAACCACTACAATCTAAAGTATGTATTTTGGTTGATCAGATCACAAGTGGACGATGCTTAATGCAGGTGTTTCAGTGTTCAGCGTTTCAGCGTCCAGCTGTCACATCTCCTCCAATCATAAGTAAAACTGCACACGTGTGTTTTGTCCATTAGATCGAAACATCTGAAAAAATCTACATAATTTGGGAAATGGTGTAAATTATCAGTTACATGGGCAGATTTTGTTAAAGCCAAACCACGTTTTTACACCATTTAGCTATAGGAGCCTGCAGATTTGACATTCAGCACTGTCTCAAGATGCATCATGGCATCCAACAGAACTCTAGATGCGGGTAATGAAAGCTGCTGCCCTGCTGAGTCCAGACACCCTTCCAAAAAGCCTGTAGCCTGTGGGTGATTGCTCCTCAACAGCTCTGAAAGAAGGTAATCAGTCACTGTCTCACACTGACATAGGTGAGAATATGCACTGTTTTGCCTCTCTTCAACTGTAGACTACTCAGACTCTGACACTATTTTACCGTTCATGCGAAGACAGCAAGACAAATGAGTTGATCGCATGCGTCTCAGATTTAGAAAAAATCACTGAGGATTTTGAGTTCATCATTAACAGCAGAGAGTTAATGTCCAAACAAGACAAGAATGTATTGTGTTTTAAAGCTCTCACAGCAAACTGGAGTTTGGAGTCCGTTTGGATTATAAGTGGATTATATTCACTTATATTTCTTAAATGTTGTTATGCTTTCAAATTGTACTGGACATGAATGTATCTTCTTTTTAAATCCATTAAAAACTGTGCTGTATTATGAAATGTGGCAGATGCCTAATGAGATTTAAAATCACTTTTCAGATTTTGCACTTCTGATCCTACCATAACCACTTGCTAATCAAGTGGTTCTGTTTTACTGTTTAATTAAGTGTGCAAACACATATTGTAATTGTAAGGATTCAATTAATAAGGATACAATTAATTGTAATTGTAAGTAATTGTCTCGCGTTGTTCCCTTCCAGGTGCCTTATGTATGTTCCAAGTCCTGAACACACCCATCTGTGTCTAATCACTAGTGTGTCGAGAAATCCTGTAAGCTTTTAGTGAAGCGCGTATCGAGGCTTGTATCGCTTTAGACCGATGACGTCTGAAGCCTCACTTCCGCCTGAATGGTTCAGTAAGCGGTTTGAATCGTGCCGCAAAATTTTGATTTATCTTTTTTTAATTTAAATTATCTTGCCGAACTAAATATTGGCCGATTGGAGGATAGCACTTCAGTATTTGGAGAGAAAGAAAGTTATCTGTATTGGCTTGCTGTGTCAATTATTTATGTACCCCCGGCTTCATCTGTGCCTTGTGAAAGGGTGTTCCCTTGAAAAATTGAAAAATAAGATTCTTAAATAAAACTTCCAAAGTATATCCTCTTCATTATTTTTCTTGTTTTCCAAAAATACAGTTCAAGATACACAAGCACATTCACTGCCCTCTGCCCAGTTAAACCCAGACACTTTTGTGACACTTTTTTTGATTATAATTTTGTCAGGTCTGCCTATGACCAAACAATTGATTTACATACATTTGATCTATTTATTTATCCTTTATTTATCCAGGAAAATCCCATTGAGATATCATAATCTCTTCTTCCAGGGAGACCCAGTCAAAAAACGGCAGCACACAAAGTTTCAGACAAATTATAAAAACAATAGTTGGATATAGTTGATAGTCCCATAAATTTCAAGCCAATAAATTTATTACAAAGTTAAGAGTACAATCATTATTTACCACAAGAAAATACAAATTATATATACACAGTGTATCACACACCTGACTGTGTGTCTGACTGTTTTATACTCTTTGACCACTAGATGGTTTTGTGAGCAAATGAGGCTTCGAGAAATTAACCCTTTTGTGAACCACTTGGCTGAAAAGGTTCAATGCTTCATGAAGCTTCATCTCGCCATCCCTACTAATCACTGCCTAAGTCTCGTCAGCTGTTCCCAATCCAGTGTTCCCATCATTTAATATCTTCCTGTGCTCTTTTGTCTTTGTTAGAACGTTTCTATGTTCATGCTACGGTTGTGTTACTTTGCGTGTGGATATTCTGTTTCTGGTCTTCTCTGGGTTTGTACTAAGAAGCGCTGTTTTCTGTTGTTTATTTAAAGTGTTTTGGTTTTGCGTTTTTGAATAAAAGAGATTTAATTTGAAATTTGTACTTGGGGTCCTGCTTCTGCATCACACTCGTTCCCATTTTTTGACAATCATTAAAAACAACAAACCAATAACAACAAAATCAATAGCATAAACTCATTTATACATCACAGAATGAATGTTTTACCCTAGCGAAGGAACTGAGATTTAGTTAAGGTCCCTTACCAAAGTACAACATGTGCGATAAAACAAAGGATAAAATATTGTGTTTCTGAAATGTTATATTTTTATAATTCTGTTCTTACCCTAACACCATCCTGGCATTTGGGCGTCGTTAACAGGTATGAAATATGTCTACCATTTTGTGAGAGAAGATAAATGGAATAAGAAAATATTTTCTCTAAAAACAAATCTCTAAAACATATTGAAGGAATATAACAAAATGGGTTTGTTTTCTGATAACATACCATTATTATACTGTTTATTTTTTAATAATTTACAACTTACATTTATCTGAAGATTTTTCCAACCATATCGTATAAGCGTATGTTGTGGCTGGTATCAGTGACAAATCTGCACACAGATCCAATCGATATATTTTTTTTTTCATTCCTGCAGTGTATTTAAAATTACATTCAAATGAAAAGACAAAACTAAATTTGAAAAAATGTTCCACTTTTGATATGCATCCACTAATGTATATTGAAATAGTTTTATTCTTTATTTAAATATATAAGATGGATTAGAATCACTAGTACTGACTACAAAAAAATTACTCGTCAATTTATACGTCAATTATGACAGATCTTGGAATAGTTGTAAAGTTATTGAACTGGAAATGTCGATGTGTATATTTTGACTTTCTACTGCTAATAGATACACAGACAGACTCACAGATTCACAGACTTCCCTGATGCTAGAACCCAGGCTAACTACAAGGTACTATTCTATGAATATGGAAATTTCACAGGAGTCAAAGGTTGCATTGATGGAACCCATGTTCCCATTAAGCGTTCCTCTACTCCAGATGCTGAGGGAGACAGGAACCGAAAGAACTGGTTTTCCATAAATGTCCAAGGTGTATGCACTCCCCAGTCAGAGTTTTCAAACATTATTGCAAAGTGGAAAGGAACTCTCTGTACGCTCAAAAACTTTGCGTACGCCAGTTTTCAAACTCACAGTCGGATGTACTAACAATGAAATGAAAGCGAGAATGTGCGTCCAATTTCATGTCTGGCGTACGCATATTTCTCATTGCTTTTGACCGTTGGCAACTGCTACAGGCAATGGAGTGAAGTTGCAAACATCACACAACAAACCTGTAGGAAGCATTGCTATTGATTTTCAATTTCTAAAATAATTGACATATATTATCACACAAGCCTGGGAATATTCTATCAATTATGCAATTAAGTAAGAACATATAAAAGCATGTGCAAATTGACAAAACCCTAGTCCATGGCAAAGGCAGCTCATTTTAGAGAACATTACTAATGGTAGAATCCGAAGAGAATGAGTTTTTAGAGACTACAATGATTTTCTGGCTCAGGATGATGAATGGCTTATCAGCCATTTCAGATTTTAAAGGGCTATACTCTTGGAACTCTATGCTGAGTTGGGTCCGAATCTAGAGAGAGAGACAGCGAGGAGCCACGCAATACCCGTCCCCTTACAGGTGCTGACAACGCTTGGTTTCCTGGCAACTGGTTCTTTACAAAGGGAACTGGCAGACCGCCAGTCGTCTTTGAGCCACGCAATGCCAGCTGTATGGGACGGGGTCATCTGCATGTCTACCAGGTATATAAGGATCCAATATGATGCAGATGACCAGCCAAACTAGCCTAATGTAATCAGAGCGATCGACTGCACACACATTGCTATAAAGGTGCCATCTGAAGATGAATTTCCATATGTGACTTAGAAACATTTCATCCATTAAATGTGCAGATAATATGTGATGCACATATGCACCTAACAAAAATTGTGGCAAAGTGGCCTGGATCCACCCATTATTCATACATCATTACAAACAGCATTCTTGGGATGAGGCTCTAAGCTGGCAGGGTGCACAATGGGTGGCTTCTTGGTAAGTGATGCATTTAAAGTTATGGTTCTATCTAATAGTACTTTTTTTTATTATTAAACAACCCTTCAGGAGACCGCGCTTATCCACTAAAGACGATTATCAGACCATTTATTTTTAAGATCATCTACAGTGAGACTTTCAGATCCCACCGCATTGACAGCATCAGCCAAACACTCCCACTCATATTTTTTCCTTTTGTTATTAATACCGGAGGACAAAGTTCCAAATAAAAGATTTTTTCTAATTTCTACCTCCGATAGTCACACCTCCAATTCACTTTCTGTAAAGTTTTTTTTTTCTTGCTGCTTGCTTTAGCCAATTTATTACTGCTTTGGTGGACTCATTACCATATTTAAAACAGTTTAATTAAGGGAGGAGACTGGGTGGGTTGTTGCGCTCATTCGCAAAATTTTACATTAATTGGGATGTACAAAGAGAATATGCGTAGGATCCTTCATACGCACAAATTTATACATCTGGGTTTTATTGTCTGTATGCAATGTTTCAGTATGAATTCAACGTATGAAGTCCTTGTACATGAGGCCCCTGGATACTTCCAGAATTATCTCTTTGCATGCATTAAAATAATAGTTTGATCTTTCTGATATAATTTTTAATGAAATGCGTGGCATCATCATTTTTTGACCACATATATTTACAGGTCAGATGAAGCTACATGGTTTCATTATGGCTACACCTATATGGGCCTCGTCAAGTTTTAAATATTTTATAATAAAAGAGTTTACAGAAAACAAAGTGTACTTGGTAGAATGCACAAAAATACTGACTAGAAATATTTTAGCATGAAGCAACAATAAATGCAAGTTAAGTCTGTTGGACATTCTCACTCCAAACTTCAACCATGTTGTTTTTCAATACAAGCAATCCTTAAATAATGTTGCATTGGAGGGTTAAGCTTTAGGCTTGTAATGATACATATACAGCCACTAAAAACACCACTTGTTGACCACTGTAATCAGATACATCTTTCTATATGATAGTAGCCCAAAATCTATTGAGATTTGTCACATTCTGTCGAGTCATTTCTTGTTTTTGTGGCAGAGCTCTGACACGACCATAATGTCTTGTTTTTTGTGTGAGCACGCGGTTTGGAGCTTGCTTGAGCCGAGCGCTCTCCTGTACGTTATCTGTCTTGTATACGGGGCGTGATGTCTGATCCCGATTTTAGTCCTGTTCCATTTAGTGTCCAGTGTGGGGGGTGAAGGGATGAGGCGAGGATACAAGTATGCAAAGATGAAACATGAAACTAAGACACAAACAAAAACTACCCTGAGGGGTAAAATAATACTAGGCTTAAACTCAACTAAACTTGACTGGACTTGACTCGAATGATATGACGAGAGAAAGGAATAGCGATGACGGATCAGCATAGTCGGAATAAATAGGGAACACAAGGCAGGTAAATGAGGAAGAACGGGGGGGGGGGGGGGGAATCAAACCAATAACTAAGAAACAAGAAGGATGGGGTGAAACACGTGACAGAAGAATACATGGCTCAAGAAACATATGTGACAAGCCATGCGCTCAGACAAAAACATAGCATTAACTGGACTGAATGTGAAAGAACCCTGAAAATTTCCTGAGAATGAACCATATAGAGATCCTCCAACTGTATAGTGACAACACAAACATTTGGAAATGTGTTAATGCTGCATGTTTGAGAGTAACACAGAACCCTCTGTCACATAGGGGTGGAGAAATAGATGGAGGTGAGGAAAATAATAAGTAGTATTATATAGAACCATTACATTAGATGTATTTTTTGCTACAATGGCATTTAAAAGCGGTGTGCTTCTCAGTGGCAGATATAGTTTCAGTGTGTGAGGGGTTACAGAGATCTCTCGGTGAGATGCTTTTATCTTTGTGCACCTGAGCAGAGACAGACATAGACAGAATCAGCTGTGGGCTCAAACTAATTTCCCATCCTCACTAGAGTCAATAACACTCATTCAAATTGATGCCTATTTTACCTAGAACATAAAATATACAACATACCTCTAATACAGGGCTGTTTGAAGAAGATATTTAAATTATACCATTTGTGACCAGGACAGCACCAATGATTACATATTACTAATAATGAAAAAAGTTCCAAATTCAAATGTGTTATGTATTCTTGTGTTTCAATGTGTTGTGTGTATTCATGTAGGGTTTCAATAAAAAAAAATAACTTTTTTTATGAGCTTATACTGATGTAAAATATGAACAACACATATATCAACTGATAAGACACTTGACAATAAAATGGCTTTTTGCATATTGGTTACTGACTACATAGCTGGGGAAATACACTAGTTGGGGGACACTTAATATTCAGTATTATTGATGTAACTGTTGAATGAGAACCAAACTGAACTGAGCTGGACAATGACATCACTGTTTTCTGCAGAGTTGCTTTATAGATGAAATTAACTAAATTAATAATTGATGATCTTTCCAACGGAACTGAATCAACACTGAACTGACTTCAGCTGAACAACAGCCTAAATGCATCATGCACCTGTTATCACTGTAAAGCTGCTTTGAAACAGTCTGTATTGAATAAAGCGCTATAGAAATAAAGGAGACTTGACTTCACATCAATGAATATGATTTTGTAGGTAAGAGTATTTAGTCAAATACTAATATTTTAGAATAAAACTTTTTTTTTAAATCTCAAAATAGCTTTTATATAGAAATATAACAAATTTAAACAATATAAATAAAATTTGACATTCATCTTAAAACATTAGATGAGTAAATGTCAAATTACATTTTTAAAACACATTTATAGAATTGTAGGCAAAAAAAAATGTTGCAAAAAAATCTTTGTGATATATTTTGGTGTCTACTCAGTAAATTGAATATGCATTCAGAAGTCACAATTATAAAAGTGAAATGCTATATAAGACATCCAGCTTTTAAAACCATAAAATAAAGTCTCTGCAGTGCCACGTCTCTGCTCTCATTCCGCAGACAAATGAATGATGAAAAGAAAGAAAGAAACGTGTGAAAAACGCTTGCACAAAGACACTAGCATTGAAGAAGGCTGAATATATGCTGAAAAAAATTCAGATTATAAATGCTGCAGTGGCCATTCAAATCCGGGATTTAGACAATAAATAAAATAATAATAAAAAAGCTCATTCTTTTTGTGCTGAGCGCAGCTGCTGTGTGACCGTGAGAGCGTGTTAATGCAAACCCAGGCCATGAAAGAAACCTTTCACAATGAGATCACTTCAAAAGAGCTCGTAAACAAAGACAGGCCCATTTCAGTCCACCACGAACAGATAATCAAGCTTAAATAAAAACCGCCTTCTCTGATCTGATGCTAAATAATAACTAGTGTAGGTGGCCATGCTGGCTGCCTAGTGAATTTCCATGTCAACATAAAATATTTATGTAATAAAAACAAATTTAATTTGACAGAGGTGCTCTGAAGGTCCTTGATATAGCGGTATATCTCCAGCAGCTCCTGTGATGTCTGTTATTGCATTTGTGTGTCTTTGAGTTGCTGTCCCCTCCCATTTCTCTCAAAAGGTCAGCAGTAATTGCTTCTAAATGCACGGAAACCTGTCTCGAATCTAGACCCACAGCACAGCCTGAGCTCCCTAAACCAATTTAAGATCAAAATGCCTCAGATTCAATAAATGATTTGTGTTCTATTCATTTTCCCATGACTTATTAACAGCATGTTTTTTTAAAATATATTTTACTCCTTTAGTCTATATTGTACAAGGACTTTGAAAAAAAAAACTTAATTAAAAAACATTTATATTTATATTTTCTGGAATTTTGTTGTTTTGTCATTTAAATATTTATATTATATTTGTATTACATTTTATCAAGTTAAAAGTCTTGTGAATGGAATATAGCAGTATATAATGTAAATTACCTGTGCACATCTTTATTTTTTTTTATTGATGTTCCATTGGTTAATTTAATGAAAAATAATTTCCGCTCCTTTGTGCAGTGACGTCTCGTCTCTTCTCTGAAGGGCAACATGAGATTCACCAAACCACAATGATCCAACAATCCAATAAACTCCTGAATGACAGAATCAGGCCCCACCCTACATCTTTCCTTGTTCAAGAAGCCATTTCCTGGATGTCACAAAAATAAAGTTGCTTTCATTTCATGCCGAGTTGATTGAACTAAATTAAATGAACCAAGCTAAATGAAAATGAGAAATGTTGCCCAGGTGACTATAGCTGAAAAGCTTTTATATATTTTATTTTATATCAGATAATTATTTCAAACATTTGAAATGTTTATGGTTGTAGTTTTAGTTAACTACAATAACCATGATTCTGTACAAGGAATGACTTGAGTATTACCAAATCCTTCCGAAGGAATTAGCCTACTAATGATTTAGAGTGTGTGATGATTTAGAGATTTTCAGTGTTCTGAAGTGAAGATCATGCCTCAAGTGTTACTGATCCATCAGAAGCAATTACAATATGATAGCTTGACTTCAGTCATTCCTAAGGAGTTATCATGCTTTTCACTTTACAGTACTGAGCCAAAGAAGGATTTGGTAATACTTGAGTATTGAGTCATTACATATCTTGGGAAAGTCTGATGCATAATCCATACATGTGACCATTACATATCCAATGATCAAAAACACCACAAGCCAAATAAACGGTCAAACTAAACCCAGAATCACGCAGATGTGCCTGACATTTCTTGCAAAAATTTGGTCAAAAGGACACCATTCACCGACTGCTCTAATAGCTACTGGATGCCTACCTACATCCTCTTCTCTTCAGAGGAACTGCTCTACGGGTTGAGTTTGGATTGGGTTGCTGACTCGTTCAGTACTGACCTGCCATCAACAGGAAGTTCTGGTATTTACAGAAAGTAATCAGTTGGACTGTAGTAGAGCTTCTTAAAGACCTCCAGTCGGGTGAAGTTGCGGAGGTTCCAGGCCTGAAGGGGGCTATCATCACAGTACTCCACCGTCGGACCATACGTCCCATCCTCCAGCCGACTGATGGTGAGGCACGACTGGGTGATGATATGGAGGAAGGTGCGTTTCTGATGGTTCCCATGAAACATGACAATAAACCAGGTATGGGTACTGATGAAAATGAGCTCAAAGCACTGCTCAGTCTCTTACCACTTAAATGACTGTTAATACAGTGGAGTTCACTTATCTCGACTAGCCAATCCTATTAAGTCGACGTTTTTGAAGTGGAACCGCCAAACTCCCTATTTTTTCTTAGCATTTTCTTCCCGGTAATGTCAATTCTTTTATGTCGCCGAACCCTAATATCTCGAGCACAAAAGAGGGACAAATTTGCCACTTCACATGGTTATCTCGTGACTAATGAGCATACTTTGTTCACTGCGCATGCGCTGAGTTTGCGTTGCACGTGGATCGCAGTCCATGTGGTCGCTCTGTCAGTGACGCTTCTTTCACAGCCCCGTGCAGCACTCTCTGAAGTGAAAGCACATATCGTTCTTACGCTTCTCAACAAGCAGCGAGTGCTGCCGTGGGTCCCACCCCCGTCCCAAAGCCTCAACCGCTTCTGTGTGCACATAAAGCTCGCCTTCTCTGATTTTATTGGTTTTCTCAAATATTTTGACATTGGTCGGTAACGAGCAGTTATCAACCAATTAGTGTGAGGCTTAGATAAACACACACAAACACACCCCTGCTTTTGTTCTGACGTGCGCTCTGCTCAGCGCCACTGCGAAATGAAGAACCTGGTTATTAAAAGACCGGACGAAGCCAAATTTGTTGAGAAAGCAGAACACAAGAAAGTATGTAATCTAGTACAGCGCGATGACCTCACATATATGTTGTGACTGTTTACGCTGTGAGCGAAAATATGTTTGCAATGTTGGAGAATATAATTAAAGGTTTGTATCGAGAATCTTAGGTGTTTTTTATTGTATACTGGTAAATCTTGTTGTTGGTGCACATATGCCTTTTGTTGTTACCAAACGTGCATTTTTATAGCATGCCAATCGCTTCAGGAAATAAATCGCCATATTGGCTGTTGGTTATCTCAATCATCGGTTATCTCGATGCTTTTTTGTAACCCCAGAGGCCGTCGACATAACCGTATTCCACTGTATTACATATAAAGTAGGCTAATTGCAATGAATATAAATGTAAACTATAATGCGCTTTTATTCAATTTCAATTACCATGCAATTAAGTTTACAAAAGATAATTTAAAAGGTAACACAAATGAAAGATCTTCTATTTTAATAATAATAATAAATTTAAAATTGATAAAAAAAGAATATTGATTTTCAGAATGTATTTACTTTAATGACTTGAGCTCAGCCCTTCAACTGACATGGACAAAACCTAATGATCCAGGTTATTAATGACTGACTGAATTAATTTGCATTCATTTTACCATGCAACATTTTAAACAACAACAACATAAATGTCTATATTTCCAGGTTTTGAATTCCAGATGTTCAATATTATACACAGACATTTTAAACAAGGGCACAAACTAAAAGGAGTCATGGTAAAAGGTCAGGTGTAGAAATACAAACGTAGGTCTGGAAAGTCAGGAAATAAGTGTGGGTGTGTGTAGTTTGTGTTTACTGTAATGTGTCTTGGCTTAGCAATACTGAATTAATGGTTCTTTACATTCTAGCTACTTAATTGGAAACAGTGCCATAAACTGAGCAAATGCCATCTTGGTAAACCAAAATCACCAATTTCCAAATGCAGTGTGAAAAACCTAAGGGCTAATTTTAAAGCAAAATGTCTGTCTCTCTGGTTGTCAAGTATTGAGTAGTCTGTGAATAAATAGGAAACCGAAACAATTTAATGGTTGCAAATTCTAGGATGTGAAATGATGTCAGTGTCATCGTTCTTTATGCTTTTACACAACTAAAGTCCTGCAGCACAAGTCCTGCCCTGCATTAGAAGCAATTTAGAGGTGAAATCTAAAGACTGGATTAAAACCAAAGGCACCGAGGGGATGAGATGTATTTTTAGATGGCTTCTGTGCCCCTTTGTGATACAGCACTAATGTCCTTTAAGGCTCAAGTGTGATGTCTTCTTTTTTATCAAATGAATCATTATTTTGAAATATAAGCACCAGAATCGACCCAGATGACAACGAAGTGCAATCCGTTATATATACACAAATATCGATGAGACCAGAGATGTCTAACTTTCTCTTTATTCAGCTGCGCCGTATGTGATATGTGTTTCTTGATATTTTGAGAATGCTGTAATGAATCTCAGATATTGATTATAATATACTCGCTGAAAATCAATGCCTGTGGAGGCGAAGAGGAGATCTTATAGAGATAGTATACTTATTACTGGATAGTAAACAAATATATTCCTCCATGCCATCACTCTAAACAGGTCGACAAATATGTATGTATATGAATTTATGCAGCTTGTGTTTCTAAACCATTCACAATGTGACTCAATACAAGGGGAGTCTAGTTCACAAACATTGCTAGCAGAAACTGAAACAACACGCAGAAAAACACAACTCAGATGATCTTACCTTAAAGTCATACTCCCATTTGCCAACATACTAAGACATGCACACAAAGAATAGTTCATCAGTTTTACAGTTCTGCTCCAGGAACTGTGATCAATATCCAGACAAGGAAAAGAATATGACATTCTACAAAAATAAAGGAGCGTACAAGGTGGATAATAGTGTGATATGCAGCACCATCTGGTGGTTAAAAGCAGAGATTTTCAACTAGCCAAAGTGATTGATATTTCTGTGGAAAGCAGGGCAATAACAACGCTAAATCTGGAAAAACGAGAAAACCTTTTCATTCTATAAACTATTTTTCTTTACATGAACATGTGAGCATGTGAACTGTGTCATATGGCCAATTAAGACATTGCCAGCTTGAATATGCAGAAGTCAGAATGAGAGCTTTAGCAGAGGAGAAGAACAGCACTGTATGATTGAAATAAAACACTGCACTGTATGATTGTAGCACTGTATGATTGAAATAAAACACAACACAACTTCATATGCAACAACCCATGCAAAAAAGTCAATTTAAGAATATTTTCTTATGTAGTAATTACTTGTAAGTGCATCCAATACTTCTTGGTTTATAAAGTATCCTTTTAAGTGTACTTTAATTGTAACAGCAGAAAAATGTGATATACTGTTATCTATACCATAGGTGAACTTAAATAGGTAATTCTTAAACTAGCTAAATAGTTTATGAAAGTACATGCTGAAGTGTAGTCTCAGTAAACAAATACTAATTATGTTTTGTTTACTGCAAGTATATTTATATGTGCCAAAGTGCCAATATGACACAATATGTCCTTTCTCTATTTGACTTGACATTTTGTGGCGAGATTTAAAATTATTTTATTTGGTAATGGCTTATAATAGATGCAAGTGAAAATCATGTTTGTTGTAACACCTTCAAAGAATTGTCAATAAAAGCAAAATCTTTCTCTGTTTCTATGTCGGACAAAATAGAACTGTGTACAGAAAAAATATATATATATATCAGTTCCACTCAAGTACTATTTTACTATCTATACTATTTTATCAAATTGTAATATGTCACAAACTTGAATATGTCAGTTTATATCATAGTACGTCAAATATATGCTGGACATTAAAGAACCCAATATGTGTGAAAAAATCATTGATTGGGCTATTTCATCAAAATATTTAACACAACTACAATCCAAGTATACTTAGAATGATTTAGTATTTTTATAGAGATTAGCTTATCTCTTAGCTTAAGCTTATTAGCTTAAGTATACTTCATATCAGTGTAACACAAATATGGTTTGCCATATACACTATATATATATAGCTTAAATATTACTATACTTACTATACTATATTTTATTAAGTATCTCTTCATAAAAGATAGATACAAATAAAAAATAAGGGAGTATATGCTTAAATAATTATACTAACAACTTTTTTTCATGAGGAAAGCTGTGAATAACTTGATGTCTATGCTCTGTTGACTTAGAGTGTGCAAGAGTGATGTGGTTGGGATATTCTGTGTAATATGTACCTCAGCATCGTATTCAAACATTTGGTTTCCTTTCATGTGGTGGCACTTCAGCATCACAACAGGCCCATTGAGCCGCGATGCATCCAGGCACAGGTCATCTGTACGGATCTCTTTGTCAGCGGTGTATGAGAACACCTGCAAACAGATCCATCAACTGGGAATCAATTATGCTAAAAATGTTAAAATTCCTTATGTTTTATACATATAACTCCTTTATGATTTAATTTGCAATTTCACTAACATTTGAGCCTATCTTTCCAACCAGGAGCAAATATTATTCAAGTAAAAGAAACAAATGGGTAAAAAGCATCATAATTGAAGTCATTAACTAAAATCTTGACATCTGTCTATACAATGTTCATGAAAGACCATCTGAGCTTTTTTAGAAGGAGGGCCTTTGTATTGTAAACAAGGGGCTGTATTGTAAACAATGGGCACAAACCATTTAATTTTACCACTAAGACTTCTCCTAAATAAAAGTTCTTAGTTTCCTCTTAAAACCTCACAAAGCTACCGAGACCAGTGTTGCCAGATTGGACTGACGAATTCCAGCCCAACTAGAGCAAAAAACCCGCCCATCTACAAAAATTCCCGCCCAAGACCAAAATTGTTGACGGGCGGGGGGAAAGAGAAGACCATGATTGTTGACGGGGGGGGGGGGTGTTTTAGTGGAATTTAGATGCATTTATATAGGAAATTTGGGCGGGTTTGTCATCAAAAACAAGCCCAATTTTTATCGACCAGCCCAATGGATTTTTTTCCGGTCGGACGCGACCAAAAGGAGCCCAATTGGGCGGGAACCCGCCCAATATGGCTACACTGACCGAGACCAAGTTTTTAAGGAATAGAGAGAAATATTAAACTAAGAGAACAATTTCCAATTTCTCTTATCGACTTATTTGTATGTATTTTTAGGACTTTAAGCCATTCAAGCCCTAGATCCGTGTGCTGTTGTTAATCAGAAAAAAAGGATTTCATGTGATTTTAAATCATAGACACACCCAAAACAACGTGCTAACAGAAATCCACCTCTCACACCGAATAGTGTGCGATACTTTAGTTTAGTTCGTTTAGTTCTTCTCCGTGTTTTTGCTCTTGAACATTTCAACATACAAATGAGTTTACTGGACTGTTTTAGTTCTGGACTGGTTCTGGTTCTCAAACTCCTCATAGTTTGTTCTCCATTGTTTAATCTTCATGGCTGTGACAAAGGAAGAAGGAAATGTGTTTGTAATGCAGTTAAATGTTCAGGGAGGAAGGAGGCGGGAATCGGCAGACGTTCAAAGAAACTTTAATGATGAAATAAAACATAAATCCAAATAAACATAATGGCGGCAGCCCCTCGCGGCCGACTGCCGCCCACACAAACACAGACCAAAACATAAACTCCAGGCCTGGTCCTCTCTCGCTTTCACTGTCCTCCTTTTATGTCTCCGCTCCTCCGTGAGAATCGAGAGACCGATGGCTCGCAGGTGTCGCTCATTATTCATCACGCCACCGGCTCTCGTGACGCTCTCACGGTCCCTCGACTCCGCCCTGCTCGCCACAGTGTTCTCTTTTTAATTTCCACAAGCAAGAATGTGAGTAAGGCCGGGTGTCAACAGATCATAAATGCCAGAATGTAAAATTAATAAAATGTAGATTTAAATATGATCTGTTTTTGTTTGTACTTTACTAATTAATGCAAAATTAGTAACTATCTTCTAGTACAAATGCAGAGTGCTCACATTTTAAACACATGAGCTTGTGCCTTATAATGTGATCTCAAATAGTATGCATTAGTAGCAAATCAACATATAACATATTAGTGCAAACATTAGAGCGGTCTTCATGTTCTTACGTGTGACGCATATTTAACAAATAAATGCATGCACAGTTTTGATGCAGCTTGAAACGCTTTGGTTATTTCATGACCAGTGTTGGGGTAACTCATAACAAGTAACTTGGTGTTATAATTACGAGCTCTGTGCCTCCCCTCTCTGGCCACCGGAGGGAGCTCACAAGTATCCTGACACACACTCGCACTACATTTCCCATGATGCTGTTCATTGGTTATCGCACCACCTGCGAACCATTACACATTCACAGAGACTATTTAAACCTGCTTTCCCAGCAGTTCACTGCGAAGTCTTGATTTGCTACTGTGATCATTTCAGAGCGTTTATACCTTTGTTTGATTGATCTCCCGTACCGATCCTATTGTTTTCCCATGTTTGATTCTGTCTGCCTGTCCTGATTTCTGCCTGGTATTATGCTATTGAATGTTATCGGCCTATCTTGACTTCCCCGCCTGGATTATCGTTTCTGTATGCTCTCTGCCTGTCCTGACTGTATGACCATTCTTATTAAAGACACACATTTGGATCTCTGCCTGTGAGTCCCCTTTGTTACACTTGAGTTATGTAATTTTTGCCGTTTTCACCTTATTATGACAGGAGAGTGAGTAGACAGGAAGTGAAGTGGAAGAGAGAAAGGAGAGATGGGATTGGGAAAAGTCCATGAGCCGGAACTCGAACTCGATCTGCCCAAAAGGCTTCCTACACAGAGAATGGGACACTACTTTGAACCTGACCACAGTTTTAATCTCCGTCATTCAAAGCATTTTGCCTGTCCATAAAATAACATTTATATAATGTCATAGCAGATTGAAATCAATGAATCAAAATATTTATTGCATTTATGTACACCATTGAAGCAGTAGGTGATAAAGCCCTGGGTGCTCAGCGATGAGTTCTAAGAAAGTGAGAGGTAAGGATTGGTAGTGAGAAGAAGAAACTTATGATGACCATGGAAATGAAGCATGAAATTGTGGATACATATGAGTGCAGTGCCTGCGTAAGTGATCTAGCAGAAGATTGATCATACGCAGGTGTTGCAAGAGCTCAGCACTGGCGAAGAGAAGGAGGGTGAACTGGAGGGAAAAAGTTCTACAAGTGAAATTAAGGAAGTAATGGCTATGTGGCAGAAGGTGTCTGATTTCATTGAAAAGAAACATCCAGATAAATCGTCTACAACTCATGCTTCTGCACTTTTTGACGACACAAACAAATCTCCCTCGATAGGCATTTTGTTTAAAGGTCTGCGTCAAGTGAAAGTGAAAGTGCATACTAGTCGGACGAAAAAAGGAAAGAAAACAAATAGGAAAAAGTGAAACAATAATATAAAATAGAAAAGTTTAAGTTCAGTTTAGTTAAATTAAGTTTACGTAAGTTACGTATTGTTCGTGTAAGGTACGATACGGAATTAAGTGTCTGCATACCAACCCCCTTCCCCCCTCCCTCCACCGCACCTGCCGCTACTGTCTGTCTACTGTCTGTAAAAACTTAAAATTAAAACCACATTTTATTTGATATCACACAAATCCTTATCCTGTATACATTTACGATAATTGTGTGTTTGTCTACCAATAACGAGACAAGATGCTGCATTGACCGCTTTGGGGAATACTTGGACGATATCTCAAAGCACTATGTAAACGATCGAACGATCGATCGACCGAGTGTGAATTATGGTCACAAGTCATGACGTCATGAACCAGGGTGATAAATATGCGCCGGAAACCGGTAACGGCAGCTTTGAGGGTCTTCAGCAAGCATTATGTGAGAGTGTGTGTTGTTGTCGCGCTGGTTGTTTTCGTTTCCTTCAACTGAACTACTCCCTAGACTATACACATAACACATTATACATACATTTTTAATCCAAATCATGTAAAATGATTGTTAGGCTGCATAATTTAGGTCAGCCGGAACCGGGAACATTCTCATAACATCTGATGTACTCGATACATCAGAAGAAGAATGGCATCTACGCTGATATTATTCTCTGTTTATTCCGAGGTTACCATAGTCAGCCGGATCCGGGCCGTATCCAGATCAGATGAAGGACCTGCACCTGGACATGAGCACAGCACTGCCCTGAAGTGTCTGTGGAGACCGTGACTCTACTAAACCCTCCCCAGTGTAGATTATGAACCCATCTCCAATCGGACCTTAATTTTAGACTTTAATTATCAATATAATAATCAAACTATCAATCAATCAAATCGATCAATAATCATAACTTAGCACTTAATATTCATCAATTGTATTAATTCACCTGCTCTTTTAAGGCTGCCGTTAAGCCAAACAAACTTTGTTTATAATGTTTTCATGTGACCAATGTAAAGCTGCTTTGAAACAATCTGTATTGTAAAAAGCGCTATATAAGTAAAGGTGACTTGACTTGACTTGACTAGTATAAAATGAAAAGGGCTCTCCAAATTTACAAAATGGTGAATCAAACATTTGTGCAGTGTGCGCCTCCCTGCCCTCACTACTTTTTGGGTGGGAACGTGCACTCCCGAAAAGTAGTTAAAGAGCAAAGGGATTCAAAGGGATCACTCCGCCCAAGATCTGTGAAACGAACACCAGTTATCCTGGCACATAAACCTGCTGGAGATGATGGCTGTTTGGAGGGCGCTTCAGGGATTCCTCCCAGACCTCAAGGGCCACCATGTGGTTGTTCAGACCGACAGAACCACTGTGGTCTCCTATATAAATCATCAGGGGGGGTCTACGTTCACGACTACTTTATAAACTGGCACGGCGGATCCTTCTTTGGTCCCAAGGGAGACTGCTCCATCTACGGGCAGTTCACATCCCTGGCGAGGCAGGGACCGAGGCTCGGGGAATGGAGAGCTGTACGCCCTGAAGTGGAGACATTTCACTTCTTGGTGTAGCAAAAAGCAGGTTAACCTAGTTACCTGTCAGATTGGCAAAGTGCTGGAGTTCCTGCAGGATAGATTCGCTGCAGAGCTGTTCCCGTCCACCCTGAAGGTCTACTTGGCTGCCATAGCTGCTTACCACGTACCTCTGGGTGGCATGTCCATTGGAAAGGACCCCCTCATCACACGCTTCTTCCGTGGTACCATTAGGCTGAGGCCTGTAGTATAAACCAAGGTTCCTACCTGGGACTTATCCCTGGTCTTCCAGGGGTTGTCCCAAGCACCATTCGAACCTATGGATGAGGTTCCCCTAAATTTCCTTACATTTAAAACTCTCTTATTTGCCATTACTTCGCTAAAAAGAGTTGGGGATCATCTTGAGTTTGCGCCTGGTATGGTAAAAGCCTTCCTCTGTCACAGGCCAGGCTATGTACCTAAAGTGCCCACGCCTGTGGCCAGGTCTATGGTGCTGTAGGCCTTCTGCCCTCCCCCCTTCGGTGACCAGGACGAGGAGTTTAAAAACAAGGTCTGTCCATTGCGAGCACTGGACACTTACGTACACAAGTCTGCCCCTTGGTGTAAGCCAGACCAGTTGTTTGTTTGCACACTCGGTCAATCGATCGTTTACATAGTGCCTCACGAGATATCGTCCAAGTATTCCCCAAAGCGTTCGATGCAGCGTTTGATGTTTTTTTCCGTTGTTACGGATCTGGAACGGATTAATTTGTTTTCTATTATTTCTTATGGGAAAACATGATTCTAGACACGAGCAATTTGAGTTACGAGCTCTGCCCTGGAACAGATTATGCTCGTATCCCAAGGTATTACAGTATTTGACTGCCTTAGTAATTGCATTACTAATTTGCGTGCATTGTAATTTCATAAAAAAGAGCTACCAGCAGATTATTCAAAATGTATCCTTATTGTTTTCAACAGAAAAAAAAAAAACATTATGCACAGGTTAGGAATGTTATGGTTAAAGTTGGCAAAAAATAATGTGGTGAATTTGTCATAGCTCTGTCACGTCAGTTTATGATTTTAGTGTTGTGATTTACATTTCCTCCTTTGTTGCGTCTATGTGAGAGCGCAAGGCTTCGGTTGCGCACTCTCATGTCTGTGTGCCTTCATGTTGTCCATATTGCGTGCAGTTGGTGTGTTTCTACTGCGCCGTCTCGTCAGTCCATGAGAACACGCGTCGATGCGTATCTACATTTGCTGGGTGTTCGTGTCTGGTTAGGGTGTGCCCCGCCCTCTTTTAAACTTGTTTCCCTTGAGCGTTCTCTGTCCTCGGCTCATTACCCTTCCTCATGTGCCTATTTAATCCCTCCGTGTTTGCTGTCTTTTTTTGGATGTTATTCCTAGTCATTGTGTTCCTGTTTGAGTTATCATTTCCCACATCGTGGATACTTTTGTGTCTTTGTTTTGCGCTTTGTTATATTAAATTCATTTTTCCCTTGCACTTGAGTCCTCCGTTTCCTGACCCGTGACAGAATTATTATTTTTTGTATAATTATATAATATATATAATTTTAATGCATCTCACATTACACTTTACACATTACACTATACACAGTAAGCCTTTATATTTACAGTTCTTTTTTTTTTTACCTGGTTGCCGCCCATTCCATGACAGTTGAAGAAGCCAACCTTTTCATTCTCTTTACGGCCCATGTTATCCACACACTGATTTGTCTCAACATTTCTGATCTATTAACAAGAGGAAAATGTCTGAGATGAAAATTGTATTCTATTTAATTTTTTATTGAAGAGATCACCACATACAGCATAACCACACACATAAACCTGCATGTTTAAATATGAGTAAAATGAGAAACCTAAAGCTGAAAATTAAACATATTGTGAAAAACTCTGATTCTTTTATTGACCATATTGAACAAGAAAACAATGAAAGTCTCGTACCTCCCCGAGTGAGTAATATCGGCGTGGAATCTGAGAGTCAGGGTAGACGTTCTCAAGGTACCATGAGAAGGATTTACAATTCAGAGATTCCCTCAAAGCCTTCCGAAAAGAAACATCCCCGTAATCCACCCGAACCACACCTGAAGAAACACAAATAAGTAACATCCATTAAATGCACCATATTTAGTTCAAAATTATACACAGTATGGCCAAAATTTAGACATGCATGTAACAATACCTTTTCACCTCTATTCCTTGAGTGCAAAACACAAATTGCCACACTCACCCACAGTCTTATTTGGTCATGTAATCAGTTACAAATATACTGGGCCATGATAGTTAGTTATCTATGATAAGGCGTTGGTATTGGATCTTTTATTTTTTACCCTTGGTCTGGCTGATGAAGTTTTGATTTTATCAAAAGAAAAAAGATTATACTGTATAATCTACTTACTTTTGCAGCTACGAAAAACATATTACTGAGGTGGATAAGTGATAAGACTCTACCGGAATTATACTATATCCGAAATTATAGACTAGAATTATAACTAATATATATACACATACATACATATGTGTAATATATATAGTTGCTCAAACAAGCATCTAAACAAAAGATATAATAAATACGAATAATTTTTGATATGCTTGTATTTATTGCAGGACTGTTAATGACACTTCAGCCCCCCAAATAATATTATATTCCTAAAATAACATGCAGTGGTACAATTAAAAATATCTAAGATGTCTTTATTTGAAACAGCAGACACTAGAGGATATATATAAAAGAGAAACTAGAGACGGGATTGCTGTCCAGAGCTGCTCTGATTCGGAAGCATGTGCTGCGGTTTCTTCCGTCACAGGGAGGCGCTGGAGAGCAAGAGATGAGAATTCAAATAAAGTCCTTCATTCTCCAGCATGCTAAAACAGAACTAGTAGAGGGGTTTGAGACTGGTGCTGAAAATAAATAAATATGAGATCCTATCTCAACCGTCACCTGATGGGTTCAGTGGCTTTTCTCAAGGTTTGGAAGCAATGCTATGCGTTTTTTTTACACCCAAGGAGAAGCACTGGCACTGCAACTATCCAGTTTTGAGGATCTGGATGTTTGCACCAAGTCTGGTATGAGGAGCTGATTTAGATCGTTTCGCTGCTGCCAGGTTTAAACTAAGCACACTCTGGCCAACAGCAGGTTTTTCTCAGATATATATTTATATATAATAAAGAGGAGAAATGAAAACCAGCCTTCCATCTATGCATATGAAATAAATAAATATATTTTATTTATTTTTGATGGAGGACCTCAAGATCTCTAGTTCGGGTTAGAGACAGGATTTTCCTCATCTCTTTATCCATTATTCAGATCTAATGGCTCTCTCCGGGGTTGGCGCTAGTGTTGCAATCATCCAGCTTTGAGGAGTTGGAAGTTGCTGACACAGAGTCTGAGATACGGGTGGCTGCTTTCTTGTGATTTCAAGATGCTCCCCCCCCCCCGTACACTCAGGTCTCAGGGGCTGCTGAGCAGGAGCAGTCTCAGGAATTTCAGCTCCTCACATTGGCAAAAATTAAATAAATATACAAGACTTGATGTCATTAGCGTCAGGTCCTTGAGGGCAGTCCCCACCAAATGGAAGTGGTTTAAACCTCATTTATGGTGCCCGTTCCCTTCGGTGCCCTTAGGGGGCCATTCTGCTAACCCTGCCACCTTGTGTGCTTCAGGGCGAAGTGTTCCTGTGTCTACCCGAGCGCTCGTCTCAGTGTCCACCCGGAAACGTTGCAGCACTAGAATTAGGGGGGGGGGTTCTACCCACAGTGGTGACCCCCGAACAGACTCTGGTTACGGAACAGGAAAAACAACTCTAGTTTATGTTCCCCTCCCAGACAGAGAATCAGGCTTCTAAAGCTGTTACTTCACTGTTCTGTACAAGGATGGCTTTGAACCTCCGTCTGATCTGTGCTGACCATAAATCCAGGAAGCCCCCGAGGTATGCTTTTGGAGACAGGTACACCAATTTGGGCCCTTCCATTAGGTCTAGCGGTCCTGACGGCAGGAGCATCGGACCACTGAGGGCTGACCCCATCAAGGTCAGGCAGTGTTCACACTGCTTACCGTGCCCATCCTTCCTCGATGCCCTCAGGGGCGCTAACCCTGCCACTTCGTGTGTTTTGCCTGCCAGCAAGCTTTATTCCCAGTGTCTGCCCGGAAACGTTACGGCACAGGGATGCTCGCTCCTAGAGCCATCAGTTCAGTTGTTCCCTGCCGGTTCGCTGCTGTTGAGCTGACCTCTCAAATGACACCAGAGGCCAGTCCTGTGGGATATATATATATTACCTGTCAAATATATATTTGAGGTAATTAGGATTCTGTTTCAATACACACATCGAGTCAGTCCTATAGACCAGTGGTCCCCAACCTTTTTTGTGCCGCGGACCGGTCAACGTGTGATAATTTTGCCGCAGACCGGTGCCCATTCGAGATTGTTGACGGAGGGGGGGGGGGGGGGGGGTTTGCGTAGACTGTTCAAACGTCTCCATAGTCACATCGCCACAGCCGCTTGCAGCCGCTTCCACGAATGCGCTCCGCTACCATTTCATCGACGGACCGGTCCGCAAAATCGCTCCGCGGCCCGGTGGCACTTCATCCGCGGACCGGGGGTTGGGGACCACTGCTATAGACCATAACAACATAGCTAGGCCAGCCACTCACTGTGGAGCAGTTCCAGAAACTGTTGGGTCTGGTGCCATCATGCCATCATGCCAAGATAATACACCAGGAAGACAACCTGGAGCAAAACACCCTTCGGGGAGATGAAGAGTGCAGCCGCTGAGGTCGAGGAAGGAAAAAAGTCTATAAGTCTATGGGAATGCTACACCTCCTATGTTTATCTTCCCCAGAGTTAAGTTTAAGGACTTCTTCATGATAGGAGCACCACCTGGAGACAAAGGTATTTCCACCAGAATGGGATGGATCAATGAAGACACCTGGGCTGAGTTTCTTGATCACCTGATACAGCCCACTACCTGCACCCCTGACCGTCCCATGCTACTAATCCTGGATAATTTTAAGGCTCACATCTCACACAAGGCAGTAGAAATAGCGAAGAGCAATGGTATTGTTCTGCTCACCCTCCCACCCAGCAAATCCTATCACATGCAGCCTCTCAACATTACCGTGTTTGGCCTGTTCAAGACCCACGCAACACCACTTCTGGATTTAGGTCCTCTGGGACTTTCCCATATAACTGAGACATTTTCCCTGATGAAGTGTTTGCATGGTGTCAGACCGGCCAAACCCTGAGCTGCAGCCGAGGTTACCATAGTCAGCCGGATCCTGGTCGTATCCAGATCAGATGAAGACTTTGAAGAACCTTTGAAGAACCTGCACCTCAACATGACCACAGCACAGCCCTGGAGTGTCTGCAGTGTCCATAACTCTACTAGACCCTTTTCTGTGAAGGCCCATGAATCGGAAACGAAACTGGATAAAATATTTTGAGTGTCCTGATCTCACGTCTGAACTGAAATGTTGTCTATATCATAATCATGCACTTTTTGTTTGTTGGCCAGAGGAGAACTGATCCCCCGACTGACCCTGGTTTCTCCCAAGATTTGTTCTCCATTCTCTTCCTCATTTACTCTTTTACCTGCTGGAGTTTTGGTTCCTTGCCACTGTTGCATCTGTCTTGCTTAGTTGGAGACACTTAAAACTTAACATTCAACAATATTATTGATTGGCCTGCTGTACAGCCAAAACAAACTTTTTACATTGTTTTCCTGTTATCTCTGTTGACTTGACTTTGTCTCCATCTGTCTTGCTTGTATTTGTTGATATGGACTTTTTTTCAGGAAAGTCCAAAAGCAGTTCTGCCAGCACATATCAGCCAGACAGATATTTCTCTCTGGTGAGAGATTGTTCCATATCTTATTCACGCCTGGCATTGTGCTAAGTGTCTGAGTTCTCTGAACACATATTCATGAACGTTCTGCTTTTCTTTTCTACATATCGCCCCCTGGGAGACCTGGAAAATGTAGTGCTATAGTGGGCTTAGAAAGCCTCAGTATCCTGTACAAGGACAATAATGAGATTAGCCTTTGCTGAAACCTCTGTCAGTTTTCTTAGGAGGAAAAGATTTAGGATGAGCTCTGTGGTAATGCGGAGCACAGGAGAGAGATTGTTCCTCGAAAGCCGTCACAGTGGTGCTGTGTTGTGGTGTGCCGACTGGCTTGTGTATGTGTGATGAATGAATAGTGTGGTCTGGTATGTCTAGGGCAGTGGCTGTACTTTAAAGCATCAAATCTTTGCACATATAAAGGAATAGTTCACCCAAAAAAAAAAAAAGATTATGTCACTATTACTATACTTACAGTATACCCTATTGGTGTTCAAAATGTTCATTGCTTTCTGCATTCAGTGTAGTATAGTTATAGTTATATAGTTCTAAGATCTGTACCTGACCCAAATTACTTACATTTACATTTGCCAGAAGCTTTTGTCTAAATCAACTTGCATTGAACTCAAGGAACCTTACATACATTCCCTAGGAATCAAACCCATGACCTTGGTCTTGCTTATGCCATGCACTACTTTGAGATACCGAAATGCTACACTTCTTCCCGAACCCGACATTCAAAAATTATAATAAAAAATAAAAAAGCAAGAGTAATAAACATAAACAATAAACAAGAGTAAAAAGTTTTTTTTTTTTTTTTTTTTTTTTTTTAATTAAAAGCTTCTTGAAATCTAGTGTTGTAGTCAAAACCACCTAAAACTAGACCAAAACCAGACCAGCACTCCTCAAAATCCTTTAAATGTTCCCTATCTACTCTCTGAGAAATGTGTTATATTTAATCAATAAATACAGTTAGAATAATATGACACTATAGAGCTGTTACTGTTGTAGTAATCCCAAACAAATAAAAATCACTATCAAATAACTAACAATAAAATTAATCTTTGTGCTGCAGGGGGCCAGAAGTCGCATCTGAATTGATACAATTACACCTGCATAAATAATGTTGAGATTAATGTTTTAAAAGTAACATTTTAAATAACGCTTTTTAAAATATAGACATATATAAATAATATAATTTTAACTTATTACATTTTCATTATTTCTTCAACAAAAGTAAAAACAAAATTAAGAATCCATGTGTGAAAAACTAAGTACACCCAATGATTTAATTGCTCATAGAACCACCATTGGCAGCAATAACTTGAAGTAATAATATTTTAGTCAACTCACCTTCTTTTATATAACACTTTTTATGCTTGTTTGTTTTTGCTGTACAGCAGCTATAGAAGTAAGACATTTTCTAGCTTAAGTTTTGATAGATATATTAGTAAAATCATTAGTTCTTTACTTAGGGGTCGACTATACAACACCATTCTCAACTGAAAACAGAACAATTTTAAACAACAGTGTTTTGGTGGCCAAGGACACAAACTTCAAAATAGATTTCAAGTGCGAGCTTTTGAAAACAATACCGCTGTCCTCTCGAAGCAAACCCCAAGAATGTGAATCCATGAAAACGGTGGGAGAGAGAGATAAGAGGAAATGTTGTAAAGGAATTGCATTTGAAGAAATTTAGTCTACTAAAATTCAGCTCTTTGTAACCTAGAGAAGAGTGTTGGCTAGGGAAGAACCTAGAGAAGAGGCTAAACGATAAGATAATTGCAGCTTTTCACACAAAGCATGACCACATGTGTAAATAACATGCTACTTATAGAAGCCATCCCTGCAATGACAGCCATACCTCATGGTACAACACTAATAAAGAGCATGTTGTTGAGCACAATGTTACTGCTTCATAAAAAATAAACTCAAAACTGGATTATTAGAAGATTCAAAGAATCAAAGATCACCGAAGAAAATGTACGGGTCCATCTCAGTGAAGTATTATTTAAAGAATTCCTGAAGAATATTACCTGGTGAGATGATGTAAAAAAAGTCTTTGAACTCATCCATCCAGACTTCAGCCAGTCGTCTGTTGTTCTTGTTGATCACCTGACCAGTTCCACCAGGGAAGCTGTATGGTGTGGCCTTCCGGAATACATGTCCTACATGAGAACATGTAACTATCTCTAGAGATCCTCCACACTGCCAGATCTATTTAACACATACAAAAGGAATGATTAAAAAATTGGTTACATACAATTACAGTAAAAGTAGCAATGTGCAATGTATTTATGAATATGGATATGTGTAAAAGAGACAAACTCCGTGGTTCCTTCCTCTGGCCATTGGTGGGAGCTATCGCACATATACTTACACACACACTACATTTCCCAGAAACCCGTAAATTGGACTAATCACCGCTCCACCTGACATCCATCACCTGGACGTTAAAAGACTCCATCTCGCACCCTCTCACCGCAAAGTCTTGTTTTGCTGTTTGTGAACATTACTGAGCGTTTACACCTGTGTCTGATTTTCCCGTTGCGGATCCTGCCTGCCTGTCCTGATCTCTGCCTGGTATTTCGCCCATGAATGTTCTCTGCCTGTCCTGACTTCCCCGCCTGTATGACTATTTTTATTAAAATAAATGCAATTGGATCCCTGCCTGAGTGTCCATTCATTACAAAATGGCATATCAAAACATTATGATTATGTGAACATTATGTGACATTTCACATTAACTTACCCTAAAAGACATCTCAAGATTTTCCCCTCCCCATATGTCCATTCCTGAGTCATAAGTACCGATCTCTTCAAAATAAGTTCGGTCAATGGAGAACAGACCTCCTGCCATTGTGGGAGTTCTGTAGAAAAGATTCAAATAAAAAATTCAGCTTTAAAAAAAAAGAACTGACAGGGTTTATACATAGACCACCAATAGCTAGGTTAAGTGATGTGAATCCTTGTATCTGCCACGGCTCTGTCATTCCGATTTGGTCTTTTCAGTGTCTGTTGACAGAGCCCTGGCACTGCCCCTTTGTGGTGTCTTGTCATCGTGTAACCCCGCCCACCTTGTTACCTCGTTTCCCTTGAGTGTTGTCAGCTGTTCTCAGCTCGTTACCTCTCCTCATGTGTTCCCTATTTAATCCTGGTGTGTTTGCTGTCCTGTGTGGTGTTGTTGTCATTTGTTGGATGTCTGATATGTTCCTAGTCCCTGATTCCATGCGGTTTGTTTAAGTTATGTTTCTTAGTTTAGTTATGTTTTCCCCCTCGGGGCAGTTTTGGTTTGGGAGTTTTATGTTTATTTCTGTTGTAATAAATCACCTTTCCCTGCATCCTGAGCCCTCCCTCATTCCTACCGACAGTATCTGTGAACTCTTGCACACAGAAGACTGAAATACGTTCTTGTTATTGCTTAGCAAGCCATTGATGAAATGTCGTTAGACAATGCATATTTTTTGTTGTGGATGTCCCAATTGGGATAGAGTATTAGCAATTTTTAGAGTATAACTAAGTTGTTATATTTTGGTTGCATTTTTTTTCTAGCCCTCCACCTTCTCCAACACCATCTGCCTAGATCTGCTAGGGGGTTCTCCCTACTTTCCTGGCAGCAGCACACTGCTCATAGCTTATATTCACTGTGTTTATGTGCAGTTTACAGCAGTAGCAGCTTGGCTATCATATGGCTATCATATAAATCATGTAAACTGATTGTTAAGCTGAATAATTTAGGTCAGCCGAAACGGGAACACTTCCCATAACATCTGATGTACTCATTACATCATAAGAAGAATGGCATATACTCTGATATTATTCTCTGTTTATTCCTAGGTTACCATGGTGCGTTTGATCTGGACCGTATCCAGATCAGATGAAGGACCTGCACCTCGACATGACCACAACACAGCCCAGAAGTGTCTGCAGAGACCATGACTCTATTAGACCCAACCTCATTCATTCGGTCACCTGCTGGAGTTTTGCTTCCTTCCCACTGTCACTTCTGGCATGCTGTGTTGGGGACACTTAACACTTCATACTCATCAATATTATTGATTGGCCTGCTCTTCTAGAGCTACAGTATAGCCAAAACAAACTTAGTTTTTATTGTTTTCCTGTGAACACTGTTAAGCTGCTTTGAAACGATCTCTATTGTAAAAAGCGCTATATAAATAAAGGTGACTTGACTAAAGGCAAATCTAGCTCTTCAAGACTAAGGCAAATCTAGCTCTTCAAGACTAAGCCTTTGAACATTTAATTCTTATCAATAAATTATGTTTAAATATATTCTGAGAGTTGACATTTTAAATGTAATAAAAAGCTGACAATACCACATTTGAGCTTACTTAATGGTTAATTAAAAAATGGCGACTAAAACATTGTGGCATGCTGTCTGCTCAATTAACGAAGAAGCATCAGCTGTTGTTTCTCAACCCTATTCCTAGAGGACCCCCAACACTGAACATTTTGAAAGTCTCTTCTTTCTGACATACCCATTTCAGTCCCTGGAGTTTCTTCTTAATGAGATGATGAGTTGAATCAGGTGTGTTTGATTTGGGGGACCAAGCAGATGTGTAGTGTTGGAAGTCCAACTGGGTTTTTCAAATATTTGGAATGAAGGCTGGGTGTCTTTATGAAGCTGTTGTCATTAATTGTGTTTGTTTGAAATAAACAATATAGCACTGTACATTTAATACTCAGAGCCATTTATTTAGAATTACCAGGATTAACAACTTAGTGATGAAGAATTTAATGTACAATTTAAAGGAAAATTTTAAATAAAATACAAATTGCATTACCTAACAGGAAGGGTCCGGTCCCCCTTGCGTCGGTCCATTTCTCTTTGAGGAACTGGATACCATCTGAAGTTGAGTTTCCAGTTGAATCCCCCATAGGTCATATCTGAACCGGCCATATACTCGAATGTCTCATCACTGATGACATCAATAATAGGGCAGACCACAGCCCTCCTAGAATGCAAAGACTTATGTTACCTTTGTAGGTAATAGAAGAGACTTTAAAAAAAATTCACGATGAATAACTATGGAAAAACAGTGACAAATATTTTTGGAAAAAAAAACAAAAAACTTTGAATTGCACTAATTGAAAAAAAATCCATTGCATTAACATAGCTTGCATTTTAATGCATTATATCTTCAGGGTGTAAGTAACATAAAGAACACTCAAAGATCAAACCATCCAATCATCCTGGATTCAAGTGAATTTCATGTTTATCAACTGGATAAGTGTGGACTGAATATTATCCCAGTGGACTGAATATTATCTGTTGTGTATCCTAAATATATTTCAACATAGAAACAGTCCAACTTGTATCCCATGCTTCCATGTTAGTTGGATTAACACCTCAAGCTTAAGCAACACTTGACTGATTCTGATCAATGCAAACTAAATGCATGAACTGCAAGTGATGAACTCACATCTTATTGCTCAGTGATTCAACCAGACAGGGAGGTAAAAATCTTTAAAGCATGCAGAACACAGCACTTGCTTGCATAAAGAGGTGTCCTGTATCAAATTATAGGCACATGCCGCACACCAGAGAACAAGGCTGAGCGACTCAGCTTCCAGAAAGAGTGTCAGAGTGTGTGCTCTGGCAAGAGTAACATAATATTCGTTTATTTGTCATTCTGAATCCATGTTCTGTACCTGTCACGGGCTCGTGTGCGATGAAGGCACTAAGACCAAGAGTCATCCATTTTTGGACTTTTATTACAGCCAAATACAACAAAGAATATATACACGCAACACATTAACGTAAACGAGAACCGTCAACTGAAGAGTGCACAATGGGGAGTAAATATACTAACATTAGGTTCATCAAAGACAAACACCTGTGATAATTAGTGACTATGGAAACTGATGGGTGACTGAGAGTTCTGGAACAGAAAGCATGTGACAACAAAAGGCAAAATAAGAGTCCAGGGTAACAGTAACCGTGACATTACATCCCCCCCTGCTGGAGGACCGGCGGTTGCTCGGGCTGGGCCGGCTGGAGGACTGGTGGTCGGTCGGGCTGGGCCAGCGGGAGGACTGGCGGTGGCTCGGGCTGGGCCGGCTGGAGGACCGGTGGTGGTTCTGGCTGCTCTGGCTGAGCCGGCTGGAGGACCGTCTGTGGCTCTGGTGGCTCTGGCTGCTCTGGCTGGGGCGCCTGGAGAACTTGCTGTGGCTCTGGCTGGGCTGGCTGGTGGGCTGGCTGGAGGACCGGTGGTGGCTCGGGCTGGGCCGGCTGGAGGACCGGCTGTGGCTCTGGCGGCTCTGGCTGGGCCGGCTGGAGGACCGGTGGCGGCTCTGGCTGGGCCGACTGGAGGACCGGCGGCTCTGGGAGGTCCCAGGGGTCTGGCGTCTCTGAGAGGTCCCAGGGGTCTGGCGGCTTTGGGAGGGCCGGCTACACCGGCCGAGGCTCTGGGAGGGCCGGCTGCAGATCTGGCCAGTCCAGAGGTCCAGGCAGGTCCGGTGGTTCAGGCCACGGCGGGAGTCCCAGGTCGGTGGGTGGCTCTGGCGGGCGGATCTCGGGCGCTGGCTCTGGCGGGCGGATCTCGGGCGCTGGCTCTGGCGGGCGGATCACGGGCGCTGGCTCTGGCGGGCGGATCATGGGCTCTGGCTGTCTAGGCGCAGGCTTGGGCGCTGGCTGTCGAGGCGCAGGCTTGGGCGCAGGTCGACAAGTCGCGGGAAGAGGCGCTGGCGATCGCGACGCGGGAACTGGTGCTGGAGGATGAGGCTCGGGCACTGGCAAACGGCGGGAACAGGCACTGACAGACGAGGCGCGGGAGCTGACACGTCAGCCTCCCCGACGTAGAAAGGTGATCCTTTTACGTAGAGCATATGATTTACAAAGCTCTGGAAGGGTTAAAAGAGTTTTCTTTTAAACTAGTCTAGGGAATAGGAACTCAGTCAAAGGAACTCAAACAACCAGCGCGACAACACAACACACTCTCACACTTGTGCTTGCGAAGACACCAAAAGCTACTGCCTCCGTGTTCTGGCGCTCCTTTTATGACCTGGTTCGTGACATCACTGACCTGCGACCGTCACTTACACTCGGTCGACGGAAGTTTACATATTGTGCTTCGTGAGACAGCGTCCAAGTATCCCCCCAAAGCGTTCGACGCAGCGCGAGTTCCCTTGAAAGGGAACTAGCTTTGTGCATTCTTTTTTAAATCACTTTTTTAAATGCTTTTAAACAAAAGCAACTAAAACCTAAGAAACCTGTTTTTGTCTAAATATGTGGAGTCCACATATTGGAGTCTGGATTGAGTCCCATCAAACTTCACAGTCCTCTATGTCTTCCGGTAATATTCGGCAGTTTAGATTTACTTGTTGTTTAATATTTTATGATTCTATTCAGAATGTATGTAATAATGCCTCCTAAAGTTAAAAAAAAATTATGTCAATGGGGAAAAAGTTAATCAATATTTGAAGAAAATTCATATCTACACAACCAGTAGACTATACTAAAATTCACAAGTACGCTTTTTTTTCTGTGATTGTACAATATTTAGTCAAATTGAACTTACTGGTCGATTGAACTCATTAGTCACTATACTTGATTAACTACAAGAATAACAAAGTACAGTAAACATTAAAACTATTTGTGATACAAACCAGTGTTTATGATTATGGTAATAATTTAAAATAATGTAAACAAATATCAGTTTATAATATACTGCAGCATCACAATACTGTACTATAAGTAACTTTACAAGAACATGTAAACTAACTCTCATTAGAGTATTAGCAGACTGTCTGCTTGATATCTGATAACTTTTCATTGTGAAAAGTCCTCCAACAGACATTCTACTGACTACAAGCATAATTTCAAGTAATCCAACCTAATAGCCTTCTAATACATATAATTGCAATTTAATCAGAGTTAATTGACATGTTTTTACAAAGTTACTTATTGTCAGTAGAATGAACTAAAGTGGACTATCGAAAAAAAGCCTTGTGTAATTAAGTTTAAATTAAGTAACAGTCTACTAATACTTAAAGGAGAAGTGAACGCCATTGGAGCCTGATTGTGAAAAGTGTTGTTTACATTGGTTCTGATCATTTTTGCATCACAGTAGTTGTTAGCAAGGAAAAATACTTTGGAATCTCTTTGTTATTGTACTGTTTAGTGACTCGGCATCTTAGTTTCAATCAGTCTAGTTGTTTTGTGTGCAATTTGTATTGTTTTTGCACATAAGTAGTGGCGTGAAATTGTGGCCGTGGCTATCTGCTGTTTTCACTGAAGCAGAATATTTATTTGGCACGTGCACTGTCACGGAAGCATCAGCGGAAGCGTTTTAGCCTCCTTACTGAAGACGGTAAAGATGTTTGACTCTACTGCACAGAGAAACGACACTGTAATATTTCTTTCTCACTTTTACCTTTCACTTCTTTCTTCTAATTATTGTGTGTTTTCAATTCATTCCTGTTGTTTCTCAACAACGCTCTATCATCATACGTCGAAACCGGCACAACATTATTAACCTGTGTCCTGTTCCTTCCTTTTCTAATGCATCCTTCTCCCTTTTCTGTGGGTCTCTGGAACTGTCAGTCAGCAGTCTACAAAGCTACCTTTATTGCAGCCTTTACTACTAATTCTACTCTCAATATCTTAGGTTTGATTGAGACATGGATTCATCCAAAGGACTCGGCAACCCCTGCTGACCTTTCTAAAAACTTATCTTTCTCTCACACCTCTTGTCAGCCTGGGAGGGGTGGGGGTACATGTCTTCTCATTTCTAACAATTGGAAATACTCTACTCACTGTTCTCTATGCATGTACAATTCATTTGTATTCTATTCTGTCGCTGCTCTCTTTCTCCCTCCACTCTTTCCCCTGTTGTTTCATCCTCGCTTCTCTCACCCAAGCAATTCTTATCTATGGATTTGAAAAATCCATCAGAAACATTATGTTCCACTCTAACGTCTTGTCTAGAAAATATCTGTCTGCTCTCTTCCAGGTCAGCGTGTGCTACTCAGGCTACATTCATACAGGCTTTATTTCAACCAGATGATCCCAAAGTGGCTGCGCAAATCACAAGTTGCCTAGCAGACATCTCTCGACATGGATGAAAGAGCATCATCTGCAGCTCAACTTGGCCAAGATGGAGCTTCTCGTCTTTCCTGCCAATCTGAATCTAAAACACGACTTCACCATCCAGATCGGCTCTTCGACAATCACCCCATCAATTACCCCAAGGTCTGCCAGAAATTTTGGAGTAATCTTTGAGGACCAGCTGACCTTCAAAGATCACATCGCAAAGACGGCTAGATCATGCAGGTTTGCACATCAGGAGGACCAGGCCATTCCTAACAGAGCAAGCAACATGGTCATTTCCAGATTGGATTATCGCAATGCTCTTCTGGCTGGACTTCCTTCTAGTGTAATCAAACCCCTGCAAATGTACACTCACCTGTCCTCTTTGATTCGGGCTAGTAGTGGCTCCAGCCACCCTATAGTGCACTCACAGTGGGCATCCAGGAAGGTGATGACTTGCCCCCGCGTGGCAGCTGCCCCCCTCAGCCGTGCTCGAATCAAACCGGATCGCTGTTCCATCCTCAAAATTCTGACTGGAACCTCCAGAGATGCAACGTAGTCCTCTAATTTCTTCTTTAGAAAATCTAGTAGAAATTGAAGAAAAAAGAAAAAAACACAAACAAACAGATGTTATCTAATATTATGGTGGAAAATGTATCTTATTGTTTCCCTACTGATGTCTAAGATGCTGAATGATATTTATGGGCTAAATGGACTATAGAAATTAGAATTGCACAATTATAGAGTTATTCTGCCTTTGATTAATAGAGTGAACCCAAAGGAACAACTCAACATAGAAGCATAATTAATAGTTTAAGTTATTCAAATGATTAGGACCTCTCTCGCTGGCATCATCCACCAGTAGTATCTCAAGCAGCAGGTGTCTGGGCGAGCGGTTTATGGCGCTGTGTATGGTTCTTAGGAGTGTACTCCATGCCTCATTATGAAACACGATCACAATGCTGGTGTTTGGAAGGTCATCAGGGTATGTCTTTGTCTTACAGCTGAGGAACAGACAAAAATAGAACTGTTTAGACAGAGTCAAGTAAGTCAGTTTTATTTAACTCTTCACACATTGTTTCAAAGAACCTTTAAAGACAATCGTGATGTAAATGTGTATTAAATGTTAATATCTTCATGACACTGATCCTGCTGGACAGTTTGAATTTCTTTGGAACTTGTTTGAGGCTGCTTATCCACCATCCGTACTATTCTGTGTTGCAACCTTTCATAATTGTTTCTCTTTCGTCCACGTCTAGGGAGATTAGCTACAGTGCCATGGGTTGCAAACCCATGATAATCTTGATAATTTTGCGCACTTCTCTGGAGAAGAACTTGTAACCTTGAGATTGTTGATATTTTTCCACAATTTTGGTTCTCAAGTTCTCAGACAGTTATCTTCTCCTCTTTCTGTTGTCCATGCTTAGTGTGGCACACACAGACACACAATCCAAAGACTAAGTCAATTCATTTTTATCTGCTTTCAGGTGTGATTTTTATATTGCCCACAACTGTTACTTGCGCCAGGTGAGTTTAAAGGAGCATGGCATTTTTGAAACTTATCTTATTTATCCTCAATATTGAAAGGTGACAATAATTTTGTCCAGACCGTTTTTGGAGTTCCCTTTTAGGGGAACTCGCGCTGCGTCAAAAGCACTAAGGGAACACTTGGATAATAGTCTTGTGAAGCACATATGTAAACATAAGTGACGGTCGCAAGTCGGTGACATAATGAACCAGGGTGATATACAGTGTATGTACATTTTTATAGCATGTCGATCACTTCAAACTAATCGCCATATTGGTTATCTCGATCTTCAGTTATCTAAACGCTTTTTTGCACCACAGAAGCCGCCGACATAACCGGTTTCCACTGTATTTATATTTATTGTGTTATGTGTATGTAAGGTTGAAGAGATGTGTTTTTAGTCTAGATTTAAACACATATACATATATATTTTTTTTTTTTTTTTTTTTTTTTTAAGCTTATTTAGTCTGCTGACCACCTTATTTAATCTGCTATCCAAGCACAGCATTCTCTCTCTCTCTCTCTCTCTCTCTCTCTCTCTCTCTCTCTCTCTCTCTCTCTCTCTCTCTCTCTCTCTCTCTTACCCCGCTTTCTTTCGCTCACAGCTTTTCTTTTTTTCAAGTCCACCAAACAACCAGTGAGTCGGATCAATCAATACATGTGGTAAGTCATGTCATCTTCTCCTGTGATTGTCACTTGCACTTCCTGCTACATGTATAGTTTAGCATTCTCTGCTAGCAGTGAGGGCTTCACATGTGATAAATCCAGTGATATAGTCAGAGAAGATTTCATAATTAGAGACATGCATCCAAACTTTTAAAAGGCTTTAGATAATGCTTTGTATGCGACTAGCTTAGAAAACCTGTGCATAGTTCGGTTTTCTGGCTGTAGAGCCAGTGCAGCAGGGAAACTGGGTAACTGTAAGATGGCATAGTTGTGGGTCAAAACACCACTGTTCTGTTCCTATCAGAACATCAAATAGGTTCCCCCCACTCAGTGACACACTCACTGAAAAACCAGTTGAAAGTGCCCAAGTCAATGGGGATTCTGTTGCACGGAACATGAAAATAGAGACTCCGGTCACCATAGTCACATGTTTACATGGCGGGAGCCAGAGCGCTTGACGTCAAAGCAAATTTAAAAGTGCTGGTTAAGGCTATTCGTAAATACGCAATAAAAAATAGATTGTTATTCACATCGCCGCTAATGATGTCCGACTTCGCCAGTTGGAGTTCACTAAAATTAATATTAAAGAGGTGTGTGAGCTCGCAAGTACGATGTCAGGCACTGTAATATGCTTTGGCCCTCTTCCAATTAGCAGGAGTGATGAGATGCTTAGCAGATTATCCTCACTCATTGGCTGGATGTCTAAGTGGTGCCCACAGAATAACATAGGGTTCATAGGCAATTGGAAAAGTTTTTGGGGCAGACCTGACCTGTTGAAAAGAGATGGTATTCATCCCACCTGCGATGGTGCCGCTATTCTCTCTAGTAACTTGGCACACAGACTTAGAGTTCAACCTTGACTAACTGGCCCAGGTCAGGCAGCAGACAAACTGTCTGCTAGTTGTATCACGTCATATAGGTCAGATAAATTCCAAAACAGAGACTCTTTCACCTAGATATCATCCTTTAAGAACTGTGTCTGTTCCCCGAATTAGCAAATAAAAAAACACTCTCAAAACCATTTAATTGATGTACAAACAACTAAGAATGGATGTAACAGTGATTAACAAGTGATAAAGCTTGGGTTACTGAATATACGATCCCTTTCCTCAAAAGCACTTATTGTAAATGATATGATTACAGATCATAAACTAGATGTGCTGTGTTTAACAGAAACCTGGCTAAAACCAGATGATTACATTACTTTAAATGAGTCCTCCAGTCAAAATTACTGTTATAAATATGAGCCTCGTCTGAAAGTGTAACAAAAGTGACTAACAGGCAGGGATCCAATCGCGTGTTTTTATTAAGATTGGTCATACAGGCAGATGGTCAGGACAAACAGAGAGCATACGTAAACGATTGTCAAGGCAAGAGTCAGAAATGCAGGCAGAAAGACAGAATCAGGTACAATAATCCAGGTGGGGAAGTCAAGACGGGCAGATAACATTCATGATCGATAATCCAGGCACAGGTCAGGGCAGGCAGAACAGAATCAAACATGGGTAACAGCAGAATCAGTAACAAGATAAACAAGACAGGAATAAACGCTCAGAAATGTCAGCAGTGCTAGAACAAGACTTTGCGGTGAGTGCATCGATGATGGAGTCTTTTATAGTTCATACAATGGTGTCCAGCTGGTGTGACAATCAGTCCAATGTGTGGGTTTCTGGGAAATGTAGTGTATGTGTATCAGTATATGTGTGATAGCTCCCTCCGGTGGTCAGAGGGCAGAGCGTGGAGCTCGCATTCATAACAGAAAGGTAAAGGAGGAGGTTTTGCTGTAATTTATAGCAACACCTTCAGTATTACTCAAAGTTCTAGTTTGAAATATAAGTATTTTGAAGTGATGGTGATTTATGTAAAATTATCTAATGAAAGTAATAATTCCTGTTTAACTTTTGTGCAGGCTATTGTACACAGGCCACCAGCGCACCATATAGACTATCAAAGAATTTGCTGATTTACTAATCAGAATTAGTAATGGTTGCAAATAAAATCATAATTGTTGGTGATTTTAATATCCATGTAGATAATGAAAAAGACGCTTTGGGATTGGCATTTAGAAAAATTTTAAACTCTATTGAAGTTAGAAACAATTTATCAGGACCCACTCATTATCGTAATCATACTTTAGATCTAATATTGTCGCATGGGATCAATGTTGATACTGTTCAAATTCTGCAGCAGAGCGATGACAGATCATTACTTAGTTGTATGTTCACTACCTTTAGCCAAAGCTGAAAAAGTAGCTTCCTGTTATAAATATAGTAGAACTATCACACAAACGATTTATAAATTTGTGTTTTTTTTAAATATCTCAATAACATTCAGAAAGGCCTTAAAATCAGTTAGATCTTCTTATGTTTCTTTAATTGCTAAATTCATAATACTAGAGAGAAAATTATAACCATGCAACAATCTACTACAGTATCACAAGATACAGTAAATAGTCGTGTCCCTGAAGAAAAATGCCACTCGTTAACTCGATCAAAATCAACAACATATATGCTAGACCCGATATCAACTATGCTAGTGTAAGAAATGTTTCCAGAGGTTATAGATCCTCTTGTTAATATCATCAATTCATCTTTGTCATTAGGATAAGTAACAAAAACCTTTAAACTGGCCATAATTAAACTGCTTATTAAAAAAACACAACTTGATCCTACCTAATTAGTTAATTACAGGCTGATATCGAATCTACATTTTCTGTCCACAACTATGTTCCTTTTTAGAAAGAAACGGTATCTACAAGGATTTCCAGTCAGAATTTAGACCGTATCATAGTACTGAGACTGCTCTCATTAGAGTTACAAATGATTTGCTCGTATCATCTGATCGTGGTTGTATCTCTCTGTTAGTGTTACTGAAGTTTAGTGCTACATTCGAAACAATTGACCACAAAACCCTTCTGAATGGACTCGAAATCATGTTGGCATTAGTTGAATTGCATTAGCATGGTTCAAATCATACTTATCTGACTGTTAGCAGTTTGTGGCAGTAAATGAGGAGATGCCATAATCGATCACAAGTTCAGTATGGAGTTCCTCAAGGTTCAGTACTAGGACCGTTGTTTTTCACCCTGTACATGCTTCCTTTAAAAAAAAAATAACCAGAGATTCTAAAAAGTTCTACGCATAATAATCAAAACTACTGTCTAACACTCGATGGCTACTCTGCCAAGTTTTCATTGCCAGTTAGATACCTGGTTGTGCCTATCTTTAATTTCTGTAAAACAGTAATCTTGCATCTTAAAAATATATATATATATAAATTACGACATATGGTCTCAATGACAAATGCAGAAAAGTTAGTTAATGCGTTCATGAGCTCAAAGCTAGATTATTGTAATGCTCTACTGGGTGATTGCCCTGCATGTTTAATAAATAAATTCTAGCTGGTCCAAAATGCAGCAGCTCGAGTTCTTATTAGAACCAGGAAGAATGAGCATATTAGCCCGGTTCTGTGAACTCTGCATTGGATTCCTATTAAACATCAAATACATTTTAAAATCGTGCTGATCACTTACAAAGTATTAAATGGTTTAGCTCCCCAGTGCTTGTGCGATCTCTTAACATATTAAGATTGTGATCCCAAAATTCGGAGCAGTTGATAATACCTAGAATATCAAAGTCAACTGCTGGCTGTCATGGAATTGTAGGAGAGCAAGGACTCAATTGCAAGGACGAAAGGTCTTTATTGAAAAAATAAGACAAAACTACAAACAAAAACCACCCCAAGGGGGGAAAACATCACTGGGCTCGACTAGACTGGACTGGACTGGACAAGGAACAACAAGATACAAGAACCGACAAAGAGTAGACAACGACGCGACACATGACAGCAAACACAAAGGGATTAAATAGACACAGGAGGGAAGATAATTGGACCAGAGTAACAGTGACAAGGCACGAACACGCAGCCAAATCAGACAACCGTCTGAATGTCCGAATCCTGACCCAAAACTAAACCAGACCAAAGTATTGGGACTGTATTGGGACATCATAACTTGCACACAAGACGTTACATACACAATAATTTACTAGAAAGAATTTGGCAGAACCCTGAGACTGACGTTCGATCCTTTTCCTATTTAGCACCTGTCAGTTAGAAAACACATGTAATATGATTGTTAGGCTGCATAATTTAGGTCAGCCAGAACCAGGAACATTCCAATAACATCTGACATACTCATTACGTCATAAGAACAATGGCATCTACGTTGATTTAAGTCCCCATTTATTCTGAGGTTACGATGGTCACCCAATCTGGGCCGTTACCAGATCAGATAAAGGACCTGCACCTGGACGTGAGCACAACACAGCCCGGACGTGTCTGCAGAGACCGTGACTCTACTAGACCCTCCCCTGTGAAGATCATGAATCCCATCTCCAACCAGACTGTACTGGATTTACAATTTTGACCTGATTTGTTGGCAATATATTAATCATGGCCAGAGGAGAACTGGTCCCCCGACTGAGCCTGGTTTCTCCAAAGGTTTTTTCTCCATTATGTTACTCCCGTCACCTACTGGGCGTTGCCACTGTTACCTCTGGCTTGCTTAGTTGGGGAAAAAAATATTAATCAATATTACTGATTTGCCTGCTCTTTTAGAGCTGCTGTTCAGCCAAAACAAACTTTGTTTTTATTGTTTTCCCGTGACCAATGTAAAGCTGCTTTGAAAAAAAATCTGTATTGTATTATAAATAAAGCTGACATGACTTGACAAAGATCTGGATCCTGGAGCCCTGTGGTTCACAGATGGGTGAGCAGGGCTGAGTTAAGCATTCAGTCGCTCACTGGTAGCTCAGGGAACCACGTTTGCCTCCTTGGGCATGACGAGTATATAGCCAAAAGAAATTACAGGAATGTGTGCTTCCCACACACACATAATAGCTACTGCTGACACGGTCAGCCCCGCTGTAATCCTTACCTCAGCTTCTGCAGGCTCCCCTGGGAGAAAAGAGGGCACTAGGCTGACCTCTGGGACAAGAGCGGGCTCTAGGCTGAGCTCTGGGACAAGAGTGGGCCCTTAGTTCCCGAGAAACACATACAGAAATAACAAGCTTAAAACCGATGTGGTGAGTTTTGTATGGGCAAGCACCACTGACATTTTCTTCAGGAAGTGTAAAAATCAAGTTGTTCTCCTCCTTTCTCTCCTAGTGCAATGAAGAAGTTCTTTGTTTAGAGATTTCATAGAGCCATTCAAGTTACATAATGAAATCTCAGAGAGTTGTTAGAGCCAAAAATGACACATTCATCTGGTGCATTTGAGTTATGCCACTGTTCAACATACTGAAGGATGTCACCCCTCCCTGCACGCATTGATCTATGATTCTCTTGGAAGAAACAATTGCCTCGGCAGTTTAGCAAAGATCTGGCTTTTTCAGTTTAACTTTAATGCTTCATTTTAAAAGCTTAAGGGGATGTGTAATGGCAGTTAAATGCTTTAGAAAATTCTACAATACAATTTCTGGCTCTTTTACAATTACAATAATGTTAATAATACAATAAAATGTATCTAAGTTTTAATGTCTACTACTTATTCTATATTTAAAACATTACAACTAAATTAAACATTTTAAATCTAAATTTATAAAACAAGTGGACAGATGTTTTCAGTAAAGATCAAATTTATGTATTTACCTTAAAAGTACAAACTTCCATGTTTTCCTTTACTTTTTCCCTCTCATTATCAAAGTTGTGTATTTGTGAATGATATTTGTCTACAATATATCAGCTCAACTAACTAACACCGACACAACTAACTAGTCAATCCATGATCTTACCCTATTCTCCCAGAGAAACATATCCACATATCCACATCCAACATATCAGTCCCCGATTCTCTCAAACTCTTCTACCCTGACAGCTATAACAAAAAATATAAATCACATAATAGAAATAAGATGATAAAATATAACAAGAAAAATCCTAGTGAACAAATGTGTTTTGAAAAATGCATAGTGAATACTGAGTTGATAGGTTGTTCCATAATTCGGGACATAAATGACTAAAGGCTGACTCACCAATGTTTAGCCATGCTTTTGGCACAATTAACAAATTACTATTTAATGTTTGGAGTGATCTTGTTAGAGTGTGTTTATTTAGGTTATTAAAAAGGTATATTGGTGAAGTTTCAAGATGATATTTAAAAACTAATAAGAGGTTCTTGATTTTAATTCTGAATGATACAGACAGCTGGTGAAAGGATCTAAGGATTTTGGAGCAATTAATTTTCATGCAGCTGCTGTCAAAGTTATGTTTTGATTTGTCTTTGTTTTCATTGTGTTCATTTTCTGTTTGGTCGTATTCTGTTGACCCAATTTTCACAATTGATTTGTATCATTCACCTGTCTCTTGTTAACTAACTTGTTAGCTCATTTGTTTGCCCTCTATACTTTGTGATTGTGTTTTATTTGTGCTATTCTCAAACTTAAGGCTTTGATTCTTGGATTAAAGACCTCTTTCAGTATCTCCTTTGTTATCTCACTTCATTAAAGTCACCGAACATGACAGAATGCAAGACCACTAAACAAAAAGTTACTTGCCAGCAGTATGAATTCTCTGCTTGCTTGAAACAGCAAGACACTCTCGAGGACCACATGAGGGATTTCGGCGTGTCTAACGTCCTTTCCCACCTGCTCATTAAGGGTATATTACAATGTCAGCCTTAATGAGCAAACAGGAGAACGCCTGCCCATCAATGGTCTTTGGGGGACATTTTTGGACTTTTTGGAATAGTGGGTACTGATCGTCTGTAGATCCTGAGTCTGTTCCCGAGTCTGACATTCCCAAGTCCGTTCCAGTGAGTTAAATTCCTGAGTCCCTTCCAGTGTGTGAAATTCAAGAATCTGTTCCAGTGAGAGAAATTCCAGAATCTGTTCCCGAGAAAATCCTGAAATTCATTCCTGTGAGTGAAATACCCTTTTACGTTCCAGTGAGTGAAATTGCAGGAATTCCATATCTGCCCTTTCCATTTCTGTTGCTGATGTTACATGTGTTTGGATGACACATACATCCGCTCCAGCCACTGAGTCCACTCCAGTGTCTGCTCCAGCCCATGAGACCGCTCCAAGGTCCGCGCCAGCCCATGAGCCAACCTCAGAGTAAGCTCCGGTTCACAACCCCATAGCTCCTCCCCCGCTATAGGTTCCCAGCCATAGTGGCCAAGTCAAGCTCCTATAGTAGCCTCCCTGGATCACTGAACTGCCGGCACCATCCTGGCTCTAGTATCACCTGTGTCACCATGGACATCTACCCGTCACCATCCATTCCATTCCTGCCAAGTTGGACTCTTTTAGGTGAAGGGTCACGCCTTCCGGGAGGGGGGAGTAATCTCAGGGTTATGTTTTTTCTTTGTTTTCATTATGTTCACTTTCTGTTTGCTCATATTCATTTAACCCAGTTTTAACAAGTTCTTCATTGATCAATCACCTTGTTAATTAATTAATTGACTCCTTTGTTTGCCCTCTGTACTTAAGCCTTAGTTTTGTTAAACACATTGTTGGACATCAGTGAATTTTTAGTTGTGATCACAGCATATTACTCTCGAGTTTAATGGATAGTTTTGATTCTTGCATTAAAGACCTGTTTCAGTATCTCTTTTCCTGTGTGTTTCATTACAGCCACCGACCATGACAGGTGATAACCCACTTCACGAGATAACCCATATATCATACATTACATATATTAAAATATATTTTAACTTTTTTTGTGTAAGATCACATTTCGAATTTCAAATGTTGCTCGCATGACTTAAATTATCTATAACTGTTCAGGCGCGGTAAACAGTGCTTGTGCGCAAAATTCACACAATAAAAAAAACTAACACAAGTCAGAATCAGAACAGAAAAGCAGTCTCTCCCGCTGCGCTGGGAGCGTGCGCTTCTCTCCCTTTAAGAAGTATATCATCCAACACGAGAAGAGCCTGCCCTCATGGCAGCACAGCCAATCACGTCTTCTTGCATGATTGACAGGTCAGACAGCCTATCAGCGCAGTTGTCAGAGTGATAGTGGAAGCGCAGTCAGCTGTCTGCTGTCAGAGCACCAAAGACAATAACCCTCGCAAGAAAGAAAAATGAAAATGTATTGATGTACATGATGTGAGTTATTAAATGAGAATGTACATTGAGTTTTTGGTGTCTTTTTACACAACAGTGTTGCCGCGATTTGTTTGATGAAGCGATCGGCATTGTATGCCTACTGTGTATATGCTTGCTAACAAAAAAAGGCATATGTAATACCACCACAATAAAAACCACCTTCGAATCTTGATACAAACCTTTAATTATATTCTCCAACAATGCAAACACAAAGATTACTCACAAAATCACAAAAAAATATTATCCTTAAGACGAGATCAACGTTAGGGAGTAATCAATCCACAATCCACGTGCAAGCCAAACTCAGCGCATGCGCAGTTTCGGCAACATTAACAAATCGATATTAAAGAATCAAAAATACTAAGACAAATAGGGAGTTTGGCGGTTCCACTTCAAAATTGTCGACATAATAGGATTGGCGAGTTAACCATAACTCGAGATAAGTCAACTCCACTGTAATTAAAAAATATATAAAACATACATTTTTGTTTGAGTTTCATATCATTTTTTTATCTTATTTTTTTTTTTCTTTTCTTGAGATCTTTTTTTTCAATAAGGACAATAAATAAATGCTGATTTGTGTTGTTGGAATTTTGTCAGCAAACTGAATCCTGTGATTAGTGTCATAAATGTGATCATAGAGCATTTGTCTGTACAATCAAACACATACTCACCCATCCAGTCTAACATCTGGCAGACTCCTGTTGAGCGCGATCACGTCACTGGCCATCAGGTTGAATTGATTTATTTTAAAGAGCTCTTTCATCTTGTCTTGCTGTTCTTTGGGAATAACCACAGCCTTCCCCATTTCACCTGGAGCCTCATGGGTGCGTGACATCACCGCTGGAATAGAGAATGCAGGATGACAGTCAGTGTGGATTTTTTATAAAAATGTAACAATACTCTGTTTAAACCTTGTAACCATATATATATATATTGCACATGTTTCGTCTCTTGTTGGTTTGTTACAAGTGTCAGCCATTACATCTAAACAGGTACAATTTTCTAATTGTAATTGTTAAAGGTAATAATTTAGGATTTTCCCAATCAAGTTTACAATGGAAAAGTTCTGCACATCATTATTTCTTGTTGAGCATTTTTTTCACAGAGGTTAATATTTACAATTTACTTAACATATGGAGAAAAAATGGCTTTTAAATACTCAAGCTAAGAATATACCTGTCACAGTTCACCGGTCACATTCAGCACTACAACTCCCATGGTCCTCCCTGGTCATCACCTGCACAGCATTCCCCATCATCAGTCACCCTCATCAGCTTCACCCTATGTATACCCACTTCACAATCCCGTTTGTCGGTTAATGTTTGTGTTATGATTGCTAATGTTGGAAATTCTGTTGGGCACTCGTCATTGTTGATCTGTATGTGTTTATTTTGAATAAACCTGTTGGTTTAATTGAACATTCCTTGTCTTCTTCCTCCTCAGCTAACAATACCAGCCACACATTTCACATGACCGGTATATTAGGGTGGCCTAGTAGTGCACAAAACAACTAAATTTAGACAAAACAATGACAATAAAACAGAAACAACCACAACACAACGGAAATGCTTAATTGCTCAGACACTATAGAGCAGGGGTGCCCAAACTTTTTCCTATGAAGGGCCAAAACTCAAACTTGATTGAGAGCCGCGGGCCAAAAGTAAATGTTGCATCATAAATCAAACTGTATTACATTAAAGTTGCTATGGGTTTATTTATTTCATAATATTTAAAATAAATATAAAACAACTTTAATCTGATTAACTAATGCAGTTTTTTTCTAAAGCTTTGCATTTTAATGAACAATTTAAATGGGCAACAATCCCCAAGTGTTCAATGTAAAATTCAATGCCTATGTGGTTGCAATGTCAGTGACCTAATGAGAGATATGAAGCTGGTTCTTACTTTTCAGAAGTTTTTCAAGATTGGGCTCTAGCTGACTTACAGACGAAGACAAGATATTATGTAGGTGAGAGTCAGTTATTTGGCTTCTTAGTTTACTCTTGTTCAAGTTCATCAGACTGAAAGTCTGCTCGCAGAGGTAGGTACAGTAATCCCTCGCCACTTCGCGGTCTCAGTGCATCGCGGATTTTTCAAAAATATTCATCAAAAAATAAAATTTCAAAATTACCGCCATGTACAGCCGTATTGCGTAAAGCAGCGTTGCTTAATCGTGATGCGAGAGAATCATCCCGGTTTCCCAGGATGGCAGACAGAGAGAAACTATCTGAGGCTTTGTACACGCCCACGGCACTCAGACAAGACACGTGATTGGTTCCCGGCGCGAGCTCGACCAATGAGAGCACGAGGGGAGGTATCCCGTGAGCTGATTGGCTGATCCTACTTTCACCTATCGCGATAGTTCCGGTCCACATTAACCGCAATAAACGAGGGATCACTGTACTGCCAAACAGAGACAGCATCACTGATCAGTGATGGTGATGGACGCTGCAGCGCGCTCTGTTCAGATCGAAGTCCAGTGAGCTGCTCGTGAGCCTGCTGTTTTCGCGTCTCGCCGCTGTACTTTGAGAAAGCTGCACAATGTTTTGTTTCATAATGACGACAGATATTATACTCTTTTAAAACAGCAACAGACTGTTTGCAAACTAGACATACTGCCTTTGATTTGACTTCTTTGAATAAAAACTCATCTTCCCCAGCTTTTTAAAAAAAAAAATCTCTTGTCTGTGTTCCACTGCCTTGATTTCTCCATTATTGCGTTTAATTTGTTGACGTTTATTGACGTCATGTGTTGCAAAGCACGCGGTGCTGCGCCGCGCCTTGAATTGCGCATTTACAATAAAAAAACAACCTTTTTTACATTTAATTTCAGTTTACTCTGTTGTAGTTCAACTATAAAAGAAACCAAATTGTTATGTCAAATTAGAAATGACAATCTGTGTCGAAGGTATCTCTCTCTCTCTCTCTGTGCGCATGTGCGGAGTGAGCGTGAAGGAGCGTTGAGCGGCTTGAGTGTGAGTGAGCTTTCAAACTTTTTTTCCTTTTTCTACTTTTAGATCAAGGTACATATTGTTTGAGATTTATTTTATATTTGCTGATTTTGTCGGCAAAAGAGAGCAGCGATGCAGTCTAACTCTGACGGCTTTGAGTCTTTGACTGCACGCCACGGGTGCAAATGTTTGTCAGACGAGAGCGTGTCAGTGGAGGATTGTTTGGTTGCCGTCAGTAATGCTGTCGGTGCGTTGAATATTTTGTCCGCTTCAAGGATGAACAAGGCAGTTGTGATTTTTTTTTTGAGAGAAACATCTATGGCTGATGATTTGGTTGAACGTGGACTAACTGTGAGAAATGCTTTTATTCCGGTTTTACCGCTGTCTAATCCGTCAAAGAAAGTAATGCTTTCCAATGTCCCTCCGTTTATTCCCAGCGATACACTTGAGCGTATTGGTATTCTCATGCGTTATGGTAAATTAATGGGTCCCATCAGAATGATCCCGCTTGGTCTGAAGAATCCAGCACTAAAACATGTCATGTATTTTAGACGCTACACATACATGATTTTAAATGCTGAGTCTCAAAACCTTGAGGTTTCAATCAAATTGAGTTTTAACGGGAAGGATTACACTATTTTTATCACAGCTGATTCAATGAAGTGTTTTTCTTGTGGAAGACAGGGCCATGTGAGACAGAATTGCTCTTTAAACAATACTGAGAAGCAGAATGATGCACCAGTGGAGCAAGTGAATAATGCTGTGGATAACACCAGTGTAGATGATGGTGTACAGCAGGAGGAGGGCATTGCTGTGCCTGACAGTGCAGATGTGTCTGTTCAGGACCGAGATACGGGCAGTGGAGAGGTCTCTGTTGTGCCCGCTCAGGACCGTCCAGCTGCAGATGCGGGTAGTGTGTCTGTCACCAGCTCTCATGCACATGGCAGTGTGAAAGCTGATGAGGAGATCACTGATGCTGGGGCAATTGCTGTTTCAAAATGCTCAGAAGAACAAAGTGAGCTTGAAAATGTGTTGGTACAAAGCGGCAGCTTGATGCAGTGTGATATAGATCTGTTTTCACAGATGACTGAGGACTTGTCTGAAAATGACTCTGAATGTGAAGGTCCAGAGATTGGGGAAGATGTTGGTATGAATTTGCAGGGAAAGTCTGAGGGGAATAATCTTGCCTCTCATCTAAAGCCTTCCTTTTATACAATCCAACAGTTAAGTCATTTCCTAGATGCAACTAAGAATCAGAAAAAAACCAAACTGGAAAAGTTTTTCCCTGATTTGGAGCTGTTTGTTGAGTCTAGTGCCATTGCTATGCGAAAGGCAACACTGGAAGAACTAGATCAACCTAAACGTTATAGGCTGAAAAAATGTGTTAGTGCAGCTAGAAAAAGTTTAAATTGTCGTCTGAAGAAACATTGATCTAATGAAAAGTGTCAGCAAGCAGATGTGGTGGGTTGCTTTTTACCCCATTATATTTATCATGACTTTTTTTTAATATTGGGTCTCTGAACATTAATGGTTGTCGCAGCACGGCTAAAAGAAGTGATCTTTTTAATTATTTAATTCTGAAGAAAGCTGATGTGATCTTACTGCAGGAGACACACACAGATTCACAAAATGAGTCACAGTGGCACAGCGACTGGAAGGGTGATGTGCTTCTAAGCCACGGCACTAATGTTAGTTAAGGGGTTGCCTTTTTGTTTTCACCCCGGGTTGACGGGATTTTTAAGAGTTTTGAGATTGTACCCGGTAGAATATTACGGGTTGATGTTACTCTAGGTGACAGTTTTTTCTTTGTTTAATGTGTATGCTCCAAATGATGGCCAGGAGCGCATTACCTGTTTTAAAAAGTTATCAGATGCATTATCAAACTGTCCCCAGAATAATATTATCGTAATGGGGGGAGATTTTAATTGCACTCTGAATCAGCAGTTGGACAGGAATCATAATGAACCACATCCTCCTTCAGCAAAGACTTTTAAAAGCATAGTTGATCATCATCATTTTGTTGATTTGTGGAGAGACACCTTCCCTGGCCTTAGACAATATACATGGATGAAAGTGCACTCAAACAATATGTCCGGAGCAAGGCTTGACCGCTTTTATACTGATGCGTCTCATAGAGGAAGGTTTTTCAGAAACTCTATTTCACCAACCTTTCTCTCAGATCACCATTATATCTCTATGGCCGTCTCTGTTGAGGCCACTAGACCTTACAAATCACTCTGGCACTTTGACAACAGTTTACTTCAGGATCACTGCTTTATTCACTCTTTTCACCTGTTCTGGAATTCTTGGAGAGAGGAGAGAGTAAGTTTCCCATCTGTAAGTCAATGGTGGGATGTGGGCAAGGTGCAGATTAAGATGTTCTGTCAGCAGTTTACTGCACACAGCAGAGGCGCCCTGATTCAAAGAATGAAAGCCCTTGAGCAAGAAATCCTTGGACAAAGCAGTCATAGTTCTTCAGATTTTATTCCCACTGGCTCGTTTGAAAGGAAAAAGTTTCTTCTTCGCAACTTGGCAGAAGAACAAGGAAAAACTGCCCTTTTAAGGGCAAAGTTCACCAGAGCGAACGACATGGATTCCCCTACTACCTTTTTCTTTGGACTCGAAAAAAAACCAAGAGCACACAAGCATCTTCATCAGTTGAAACTTCCAGACGGAAGAGTACTAACAACACAAACGGAAATCAATGCCGTTGCTCTTTCCTTCTATGAGGATTTATTCCATTCAGAGCCATGTAATGGAGAAGACATAGACACACTTCTGAGAGACCTGCCACAGCTATTGGAGAAGGACAAGATGGATCTCGAGAAGTCTTTGACAATGGATGAACTTTCGACAGCTGTCCAGGACTTGAATCCTGGAAAGTCACCCGGTTTGGACGGTCTTTCAGCCGAGTTTTATAAGGCCTTTTGGAATTTAATTAGCCAGGACCTCCTTGATGTTTTGGAAGAAAGCATCGAAAGAGAGACCCTTCCTCTAAGCTGTCGGAGAGCAGTTTTAACTTTGATCCCCAAAAAAGGAGATCTTAGCTGCTTAAAGAACTGGCGCCCCATCTCCTTGCTGTGCGTCGATCTGAAGATCTTTTCAAAGGTTTTAACCAACAGACTGAAGAACTGCATAGAAACTGTGATTCACAGCGACCAGTCGTACTGTATCCCCAACCGAACAATCTTTGATAACCTCTTCTTGATCAGAGACATTATCACAGTGGCAAAAAAACATAATCTGGACATCGGCCTTCTCTCTTTGGACCAACAAAAAGCTTTTGATAGAGTGGACCACTCTTATTTATTTAAGACTCTTGAGGCTTTTGGTTTTGGTCATCATTTTGTGTTTTTAATCAAGCTCATGTATACAGACATTTATAGCATGCTGAGAGTAAATGGTACACTAACCAGACCCTTCTCAGTGACACGAGGAATCAGACAAGGGTGTCCTCTCTCAGGTTTACTCTATGCTATTTCTATTGAGCCGTTTTTATGTTTGCTGAGAAAAGGATTATCTGGCATTGGTGTTCCCGGCTGCCCTAAAGTTCCCCAAGTGAAGCTTATTGCATATACAGATGATGTAACCCTGATAATCAGGAATTCAAATGATATTGAAACTATAATTTCATGTTTGAATATTTTTCAAAAAGCGACTTCTGCATGCATAAACTGGGAAAAATGTACTTCTTTATTGATGGGAGACTGGCGCAGTACAGGACCTCCTGGTTTACCGGTGCACTGCAAATGGGCCCGGGACGGGCTAAAGATTCTTGGCATCTTTTTTGGATCTGACCAATATATGGAAAAGAACTGGGAAGGACTGGTTGAGAAGGTTACTGGCAAAATCCAAAAGTGGAAGTGGATCCTCCCACAGTTGTCATATAGAGGGAGATGCTTGGTTATTAACAATTTGGCAGCTTCAATGCTCTGGCATAAAGTTACAGTTTTAGCTCCTCCTAAAGAACTGCTTTTAAAGATTCAAAGAGTTTTTGTTAATTTCTTTTGGAACGGTCATCATTGGCTCCCGCCGGGAGTGCTGTATCTTCCTGTTGCTGAGGGCGGTCAAGGCCTCATACACGTGGAGTCAAAGATCAGAGCAATGAGACTACAAACTCTGCAGAAACTGCTGTATTGCTCTGATGGCATGCCTTGGGTGGACTTCTGTCTCTACATCCTCAAAGATCTTGGAGGAATAGGTCTTGACAAAGAGTTGTTTTTAATCAATAAGCCTTATGTTGAGGATGTGTGCTCATCGCTTCTTAAGTTTTATCAATCAATTCTTCAGTCATGGAGTTTGTTAAAATTTTTAAGAGCAAGTGACGAAAATTATGGATGTTCAGAACCTTTGTTTTTTAATCCTTTTTTTAAGATCCAGCCTCCAGTGTCAGGCTCTGTTGTGAAAATGTTTGTGAATGCTGGAATAACTCGTGTTGTGGACCTGCTCAAAGTCACAGACGGTCAGTGGCGAACGGCTCAGGCAATCGCCGACCAGGTTGGGATTCGGTCAGTAAGAGCAGTGGAGGGAATACTTAACAACTTTAAAGCTTGTTTTTCCCCTGTTTTTATCTTATTTATAAATTCTGTTTTAATTAATGGTTTTATATCTAAGAATTTTCCAGCATTAAAAGTTATCCCCAGAAACATAGAAGAGAGTGACGAGGACACTAAAGTATTTTTGTTAAAAGGGTTTGATTTTTTTTTTTATTTTCAAAGCATGAATAAGAAAATGCTTTATCATTTTAATGTAAAGTCCTCACACTTTGAGCAGCTAAAGGGAAGGGTGGACACTAAATGGAGGACTTGTCTGTCTGTGCCCAGAGAGATGAACCCCTCATGGAGGTTGCTCTATAAGCCCCCTGTCCCCAAAAGATCTGGAGATCTACAGTGGAGGATTCTTCACAGTGCAGTGGCTACAAATGCCTTTGTTTCAAAATTTAATGAAACGGTTTTACCTGAATGTCCATTTTGCAAGGTTTCTGACACTGTTTTTCATTTGTTCTGTGAGTGTTCTAGGCTGGTTCCACTTTTTGTACTTTTAGAAATACTTACCATGAAAATGGGATTTGCTTTTACAAATACCCTTTTTATCTTTGGTTGTAAGTACAAACAGTCATGGCGTGAACAATGTGTGCTTGCCAATTTTTTAATAGGTCAAGCCAAGTTAGCAATTTTAAAAACGCATCAGTGTAAAAATGGGGTCAAGATGTAGATTTGTTGCCTCTTTTTAAGTCATTAGTTGAATTTAGGGTTACCATCGAATTTGCTTATTATAAACAAACTGATAATGTCCCCTTTTTTAAAATGAAGTGGGGTGTGAGAGATGCTTTGGTATCAGTCAGTGATGTTGGAAACATGGTTTTCAACTGGTGAATATTTCTTTTTTTCTCTGTAATGTTTTTTTTTATAATGTTGTAAATTAAATTGGTTTTTAAAAGTCAAAGTCTCTCTCTCTCTCTCTCACATAGTGTACATCAATAAATTTTCCTTTTTCTTTCTTGCGCGGGTTGTTGTCTTTGGTGCTCTGACAGCTGGCGCTTCACTTCCACTATCACTCTGATAGGCTGTCTGACCTGTCAATCATGCAAGAAGACGTGATTGGCTGTGCTGCCATGAGGGCAGACTCTTCTCATGTCGGATGAGATGCTTCTTAAAAGGGAGAGAAGTGCACGCTCCCGGCGCAGTGGGAGTGACTGCTTTTCTGTTCTGATTCTGACTTGTGTTTTTTTGTTTTTTTTTGTCTGAATTTTACGCTCAAGCACTGTGTACCGAGCCTGAAAGAGCTTTATTGCCAAGTGTGCTTGCACACACAAGGAATTTGTCTTGGTATTGAAGCTTCCAGTGCACATTTACAACACAACATGAGTTTACATATATTACATATATGCAAATAACAATAACAATACATAACATACACAGTACATGTGGTCACATGCTGGGATTTTTTGTATGGATAAACAAACAAACAAAGACAAGACAATCACTGAAGAGCAAAAAACCAAGGCTGCCATCCGCGGCGCCATCTTGATACAATTTTTATTTTGATGATTATAAATGACAACTAAGGAAAATCCCATATTACTTACGACCAACACAAAGAAAGGATTTTTAGAAATCTCTAAAAATACATGAAAAGTATGAGCATGTACAGCACTCAATTTTGGGGGTACTTTTTCCTGAATTACTACAGCAATGCGGCGTGGCATGGAGTCGATCAGTCTGTGGCTCTCCTCAATTGTTATGAGAGCCCAGGTTGCTCTGATAGTGGCCTTCAGCTCTTCTGCATTGTTGGGTCTGGCATATCGCATCTTCCTCTTCACAATAATTAGGTTAGGCAAGTTTAGAACAGGTCAGGTAAGAACAAGGATACCATGGTCCTTAAACTAGGTACTGGTAGCTTTGGCACAGTGTGTAGGTGTTGCAAGTCCTGTTGAAAAATGAAATCTGCATCTTCATAAAGTTGGTCAGCATAAGGAAGCATGAAGTGCTCTAAAACTTCCTGGTATATGACTGCATTGACCTTGGACCTCAGAAAACACAGTGAATCAACACCAGCAGATGACATGGCACCCTAAACCATCACTGACTGTGGAAACCTTACACTGGACCTCGTGCAACATGGATTTTGTGCCTCTCTTCTCTTCCTCCAGACTCTGGGACCCTGATTTCCAAAGGAAATGCAAATTTTACTTTCATCAGACAAAATAACTTTGAACCACTCAGCAGCAATCCCATTCCTTTTTGTCTTTAGCCCAGGCGAGAACACTGTATGGTGTTCAAGAGCAGCTTAACACAAGGAACGTGACAGCTGAAACCCATGTCTTGCATACGTCTGTGCGTATTGGTTTTGATGCACTGACTCCAGCTGCAGTCCACTCTTTGTGAATCTCCCTCACACTTTTGAGTGGGTTTTGTTTCACAATCCTCTCCAGGGTGTGGTTATCCCTATTGTTTGTACGCTTTTTTCTACCACATCTTTCTCTTCCCTTCACCTCTCTATTAATGTGCTTGGACACAGAGCTCTGTGAACAGCCAGCCTCTTTTGCAATGACCTTTTGTGCTTTGGCCTCCTTGTGCAAGGTGTCAATAGTTGTCTTTTGAACAACTGTCAAGTCAGCAGTCTTCCCCGTGATTGTGTGGCCTACAGAACAAGACAGAGAGTCCATTTAAAGACCTTTGCAGATGTTTTGAGTTAATTAGCTGATTAGAGTGTAGCACCAGGTTTATTCAATATTAAACCTATTCACAATATTCTAATTTTCTGAGATACTGAGTTTGGGATTTTCCTTATTTGGCAGTTATTTGAAATGTCAGTGTGTGTAATGAATGAATATAATTTACAAGTTTCACTTTTTGAATGGAATTAGTGAAATAAATAAACTTGTTGATGATATTCTAATTATATGACCAGCACCTGTATATGCATATATATTAATTATTATTTTGACTTATTTCACGGCAGCTAAAAAACTGGCAACAATGTTCTGAACCATTGATCCATGTTATAGGATCTGTCAACACAGATACTTCTGCCCTTGAAAATTGACTTAACCGTGTTATCAAACCGAGACTGAAAAGACAGCAAGCAAAGCAACATGATTATTCTTTTTTTTACCTTTTAAATTTGCATAGATAGGATCATATAGTATAAGACTGGCAAAAAACAGAGCTCAACTCGAGGAGAAAAAACAAAAAGGTTTTTTTCAGAGTCCCGATCAGAGAAAAATTTGCAATTTGGTGCAGTTGTTTGGTCCAAATTGTAAGATGAAATTCTGATAGCTTATGTAATCTACAATTTATATCTTTACAGGAAGTTCTACGGTTCATCATCCCTCTGTTTCCTTCTTGGTCATTCGTCACCCAGGTTCTGGTATGAACTTCCAGGCCTCCGGCTGCATCTCAGCTCTCCACCGGGCTCCTATATCCCTTTGACTCTGCCTTGGTCCTCACTTGCTCCAGGCCTTGGATTTTGCCTTGGACCACCAGCCTCTCAGTTATGCCTGTGTCACCATAGCTTCTACTTCTGTTGGTCCTCCTCCTCCTGTTCATCACCAACTCCTCGACCACCTCCAGAACCTCCACCTTTCCTCCATTGTTGAACTTTTGGATACAGAGTGAGAACATGCCTTCCGGCAGCAGGGGTTCATATCAGGTTTATGTTCTGTAACTCAACATTCTGTACTGTTTTCTTTAGTTACTGGTTACTCTGTTTAGTTTTGGTTTCCTTGGTTACTGACAATATCCTTTTTTGTTTATAGAGGTATGTATTAGTTTCACCTGTCTAGTTTAGTTTACTTTGTTTGCCTTATGTATTTATAGCCCTATGATTTCAGTTGTTTGTCAGTTGTCATTGACATTGTGTGTTTTCCGTTTATTCCTTGATACTCTAGTGATCTGCTCCATGTTTTGTTTTATGATGTATTTTTGAAAACAGCATATCCATTATCGTATGTGTTGGTTAGCAACCACACTGCTACTCAGTGAATTGACAGAAGGCATGTCAATGGTTTTGTACAACAGACTGGTGCCTTAGAAATGTGCATATTAAATACAATAGAGTAGGTGTTATATGGTTAGGACCATATTGGTCCTGTGGTAATTGACGATGCTCACCCTCCTACAGACTGCCCTACATCTGATTACTAGGAAATGAAAACAAAAATAGCATTTATACAAGTAAACAAAACAAAAATTAATCATTTAAACAGCCGACAGACAAGAAACTGTTTTTCTGATTTTCTGAAGAAAAAGTGAGTGGATTTTGCAAAACTCACTGCCACAATGCTAGGATGCCTTACATGTTAAGGAATTTTTGCTAGGGTTGTTCTTGCTAGAGTTTTATGAGTTGCTGACCATTACTATCATTATTTGAAGGTGTTTATCACTGCCTTTATCTGTAAACCTACAGTCTGAGCTCTCCCAGAGCTGGATCAATCTGCAGCAGGCGAGGTTAAGAGGATTCAATACCAAACTCTCACAGCCAGTCACAGTCATCAATGGCTTGTCTGATATGATGGGTTTCTCAGTTGAGAGGTCAGGGTTAACCTGGTGGTCTGCAGGGGCAGGTTTAGACAGGATTACTCTGCGGAGCATATGCTTGACATGATGGTTTTATGAATACAGACAGAAAAGCGCATATGATGCAGCATGCAGCAAAACATGGCAAAATAAGAGGAGGTGCAATGACTGCAGTACGACAAAGAGCAACTTATGAAGGTCTCTGACAATAACTGCAAGAATGAAACTCTGTAGCATCACTTAATGTCTGTTTTCAACCTTCACAGTATTTCAAAACAGAACACCAGGGTATTTTATATACCTTTATACACTGCTGTCTTAGCTGACTAATCCAAAAATAGCATCCATTTGGGCACAAGGACAGCCCATAATATCATGTCATTGAAATAAATCTAGGAGCATTGTCCCATACTGTCTCAGTGGCCTTCGCATACAGTATTTTAAGCTACAGACTGCCCTGCATCTCATTACTAGGAAATGTATAACCTTTTGTCTGGTGTTTATTTTCAGCCATCAGAACTTGGCTGAAACAGCAGTAGTCCCCAACCCCCGGTCCGCAGATGAAATGGTAAATGCGGTTAAATGCGATGAAATGGTTCGAGAGCGGCTGCAAGCGGCTGTGGCGCTGTATAGTCACAGAAGCTGTCCTCATAAATTTATTGGCAACGTATGCGCAGTGAACTCTGTCATGAGATAAACAAGTGAAGTGGAGTATATGTCCCTCGTTTTTGATCGAGATACTAGGATTCGGCAACATAACAGAAACGACATAACCCACAAGAAATTACTGAGACAAATAGGGAGTTTGGCGGTTCCACTTCAAAAACGTTGACATAATAGTATTGCCGAGTTAACCATGACTCGAGATAAGTGAACTCCACTGTAGTTGTTTTAATAAGAGTATATAAGGATGGCCCATTGCTCTCGAGGATCCACGAACCTATGAACCCAAGTGCACTTTCTTGTACTATCGCTTAAAAAAAATCAATATTGCGCTTTATTGCAATATTAATTTCTAAAGCATCTAATTGCCAGATTTACAGTGTCCTACCTATAATTAATTTGGCTGGAAAACTAAACATTTTCTACAAGTCATTTTTCTCAATTCCATGCTTTTGTGAGTTCAGGTCATTTGCCTTTGTAGATGTCATGGAAGTACGGACCCAGACATAAGAGCAAGGCAAACGTTATTGGAGACAGGGCACGAAAACAGTGAACTGGTAAGATGTGGTGGCTTATCTGATGGTTGTAGATGAAGACAGTCTTGGAGAACGTGGATAACTCGGAATGAACCTTTCTCGGAGGGAGTCTGTGATCACAGATGAGACCAGAGATGAGGCTGATGATATAGTGCGCTTGATTGGGAACAGGTGCAGGTGCTCAGTATTTGGGTGACTGGGAACGAGTGAACAGAGTGTGAGAGTCTGGTGCAGGGGGTGTGACAGTAGGACAGAGCTAATGATCGCAAGTGTTTTCATTTGAGTGTGGCTTATTGAGGAGAGATGAGGACATACTTTTCATTCAGTTTTTTTAAAATCCCATTGACACAGAAGGAGAGACCAGAGTCATAACTAACTAGCGATCAGAGTATCATCAGATTTGGATGTTGTTTTGCAACATAGTCTCATTTAAAAAATAAACTAGAAAACAACACATAAATTTAACTAAATTTTGCAGCTGAAATGAACACTAGTGGCAAGAGAACACCAACAACTTTTTCTTTTTTTTTATTGATAATGGGGCAGATTATATTACGACTTATTTCCATGCAGTTCCTTGAATAACACTGTTATAACCTCAGATCTCTTTTATTATAGCGTATGATTCATAAACTAATGCATTTTGATGTTTGAATCACATTACCAGCTATATAATGCAGAATGTTTGGGTACGAGTCCGGTGAAACATGAGGCACAATGGCATGAAAAAATTTAAAATGGCATGGTTAAAACATTCCTTTAATGGCAACTACTGACAACACACTAGCATTGCGGGAGTGAGCTGTGCAAGGAAAACCATCACTTTTTTTCAGAGAATGTAAAAACATATCTATTAAATATTTATTATATGCCAGAGGAAGTGGAATTCTCCACATTCATAAGACTACACATAAGGATATATTCCCAACAGAAGATCAGTGATAAACATTTGCCAATTTATTTTTATATTAGATAACTGATGGCCAATGATGTCAAAGTTTATAGTTAACGAATTAAGATAAGTAGGTTATAGTAGGTAATACGAATTCAGGCTAAAAGATAAAGGTAACAATTAACAGACAAGTATGGATCTAATATCATTATAGTGCACTCTGGGTCATGCACGTATGTGTCTTGCTGAAATGTATAAATTCCCTCCTGGAAACTGAACCGTCAAGTTTTGTGTTATTTCCTTAACCTTCAGACAGTCACCTCTTGCCATCAGGGCTAGCTAATTACTAGTGATGACCTCAATAAGAGAAGATCTTTAAACTGGCATGACCTTATAAAAACTCCAATCTATCTCAAACAGCCGGCAGACTGTAGTGCTTCTAAGCCCTGCTCTTTCAGCACTGCAGATGCTTAGACCTCATCTGACTGTTTAATACCCTAATTGCTTTCCTGCCATTATTAAATCCTGAATGCATGGATACAGATTGTATTTCACACAGACACAGGCTTCCTGTTTGTCCACTTCATTAGAAGCAACAAGCAGACCACAGAATCTGAATCCACAACAAGACGCTTGATGTGCTTGTTCTACAGAGGCTCAGATTTAGACAGTGATTATGGTTGTTGGTTGGGAACGTCTAAACCTGAAAGCAGCTTACGGTATGAGTTAAACCTGTTTACCAGGCAGAACATTGAAGTGAGGACAAGGATCTGATGATGCTGGGATTAAACAGTAAGAAATGAGCAGCTGGTGAGCACACATCAAGAGATTTCAAGGCCAAAAAACAATTCACAACTCACTTCATTTTATAATGGGGAAAACAGAAATGGCTTGACTGTAACATCTATATACAGTAATACCTCGGTTTACGAGTTTAATTCGTTCCAAGAGCGAGCTCGTAAACCAAAATGCTCGTACACCAAAACAATTTCCCCCATAAGAACGCACTAAAAATCACTTGATTCGTTCCACACGACCATAAATGCCCATTTTAAATATTTTTTTAGTTTTAACCTATTAATTACATTTAAAATTATAACCATTAAGATCTCATATAAATACTAATTAAGTATTTTTAGAATTACCTGTCATTATTAACTATTTACTGTAACATGCACTTTACCTCTTCACTGCTGGCATGATCGAGACGAGAGGAGAGGGGAGGGGGGGTGGGGTTACTGCTTATATATTTCACTACATTGTAGCGTTGCTTCTTTTAATAACCAGACAGGTTCCTTCTCATTCAGAGATTTTATTGAGAACTATCGGATTGCGGTTCTGGTTTCAACCCACGCCGTACATAACAGAAGGATCAAAACTATCTCTGCTTACGAGCTCTCTCTCAAATCCCTCAGAACTCCACTCTCTCTAGCGCCGACTGAAACCCCGCCCTCTTAAAGTGACAAGACTGTTAACTTAACACTTATTGACACATCAGATTAACTAGTTCCTTCAACATTTGTAACGATATTACAACGTGAAGAATAGCGATCACAATTAATGCAACAACACGAGGTAAAACCGCTGTAAATCACTTATGTATATGATCTGTACAGAGTTATAACTGTTATAGTATGCTGTTCTCTAAAAGTGTATGGCCCTTTAAGAACGTCATTGGGTGCGTTGGACTGTGAACACACGTGAGTCTCATTAGTATGCAATGTGTGGTGTTGGTAACATGCTCCATTAATAAAGTTTCACCATATTCACATGTAATCATATTCACAACAACTTATAAAATAATGCACTGTGGTGAATGATGCACCCATAATGAGAGACACTGAGAGAATGAACGAGTTAAGGGGTGATAAAGGGATCTTTTCGACGCAAAACTGCGCATGGGTGAGGGAATTTTTTTCTCGTACACCGAGACAATGCTCGTACACCGATACGACCCTCCATGCTCGTACACCGATTTGCTCGTATACCAAGTCGCTCGTAAACCGAGGTACCACTGTATTAGATTTTTTTTTAATGAAATTAATCTTTTGTTTTGATCTTTAAAAAATCCAAAAGCAAAATCCTCTCAAAATTCTAAAAACAAATAACTTTTCTCCACAAAATGAATGAAAATTTTCATTATGGTTTGAACTATTCCTTTCAAATATAGGCTGTATGCTTATCGCTGTATTTACAAAGAAGGTGTACAAATAAATACATAAACACATCAGCATGAGTGCACAAGTAACCATCTTAAAGAGGCAGTAGATATGAACAGTGGACACCTGGACGCAAAGAATAAACCTTACCAGTCTGTTTAACGGTCTGACTCACCTCTGAGCGCAGGCAGGAGTGAGTGTTCCTTCTTGTTATCGCATTTGTTGCATTCACTGAAGTACAGCAACAAGAAAACATCCACTAGCACCCAAACCAGAGAGGTGGTCAGCACCACCTTACAGTACACAAAGCGTCTCATGAGCCCCTGCTGGCGTCAGGACCCCACAGATGGGCAGTTGTGACAAGACACGCACAGAGACGTCATCCCACTGGAAGAAGACAAGAAATGCATAAATATTAGGTTTGGAATCCTAATTTGCAAGACTCAGATAACAGAACAGACACACTATTCATTTAACCTTCATAAATGATACATAGCAAGAATATTACAGACACATGCTGAAAATAACCGGCTGATCTGAGATAAACCCTGATTCTCTAATCAGAGTCATTTCTATACTCATTGTGAAAGTACAGTGTCAAAGTACATTACTGCAAATGGTTGTAGAAATACACACCAGAGACGGGTGACATGTCATGAACCAGGAAGCTATAAAATCATGCTGAATGGCAGAAGCAGCAGCTTATGTGTCTTCAGTCAGCGCTATCTGTGAAACGTGTCTGGTATGTTTCTTTGTTGAATATCCTTAGCTGTTTAAAAAAAAAAAAAACAGCCAATCCTAATATTATTATGGCAAGTGAATAATTTAGATTGTTTGTCACTCTTAACACTATAACTGAACGTGTTGCTTTGCACAAATGCTAGTTACACATAACACTGAATTTAGGGAAGTCGTAAACATTAACACATCTTTTAAACCTCTAGTAAATACGGTAGCCAACAAACTCTTCTTTTGTTTCTTTGTTTGTCAGGTATTATTCTCACCAAAATCCTCTCACACAAAAACCCATCAATTCCCTCAACCCAAACAAACAAAACCCAAAAGAAAACAAAATACCCAATATGACCTTACAGATCTCAGATATTTACATACCTAAAAACATCTCACTCAAATTACAACGTCTTTTGTGTTAGGTGAAGCAAGGTATATGCAAAAGTCGAAGAGTCAGAGAATGTCTTAGCTGTTACTATGATGTCTGTAGTTGCCTCTCTGCTTGAAGGGGATATCCAATGAAAAAGCGATCCAAATACAATTGTGTATCTACTCCCAGTTATACTGGTTTCCACGAAAATGTTTCCTCTGTATAGATTCCTTAGTCCATAGCCATCAGATATGGTAACAAATCCTCTCCAGATCAACAAAGATGGCAAAAAATGAATTAAGCATATTGAGAACAAGAAAAGTCCTTAGTTGAGCATGAAAACAAGCGTTTCTCAACATGGACTTCACAAACTTCTTGACTTACAGTGTAGTTTTATTTGCAGTAATATTAATTCACTGCATCTACTTACACTTACACTTACACTTATACTGGGGACACTCAACACCTAATATTCATAAATTGTATTGATTCTCCTGCTCTTTTAGAGCTGCTGTACAGCCAAAACAAACTTTGTTTATATTGTTTTTCCTGTGACCACTGTAAAGCTGCTTTGAAACAATCTGTATTGTAAAAAGCGCTATATAAATAAAGGTGACTTGACTTGACAAACAATAGCCAGCAAGACATGGTGGCATATTACCTGAATATACTCTCTTCCTCTACTGATCACTTTACTTTATCTAACCCCAACATCACTAGATCGCCCCCTAATGGTGAGGAATACAGCCTACCTTAAATCAAGTAACAGGCTGGAGGACTGTTACCACACGTAACACTTAATATTCAATCTTCTACTTCAATTTTGTTGCCTGCTCTTTTAGAGCTGCTGTACAGCCAAAACAAGCTTTGTTTTATTTGTTTTAATGTGACCACTGTATAGCTGCTTTGAAATAATATGTATTGTAAAAAGCGCTATTTAAATAAAGGTGACGACTTGACTCTCTGCCTTCACTACATCACGAGCAGGGATACACACAGTCTTTGTATTGTTTGTTTGGAAGCGGAGCATGCAGTAGTCATCAGTTGGACCCAGTTACCTGTCAGGAGTAACTGCTGGAGTTCTTGCAGGAGCAATTCACTGCAGGGTTATGTGGCAGCACTAAAGGTGTATGTGTCAAGGTTCTGCCAAATTTGGTCTAATCATTTCATGGTTTTATGGCAGACCTCTGACACTACCGTAATGTCTCGTGTTTGGTGTGTGTGCGCGCGGATTCAACGGTTCGAGCCGCATGTGCTGTTTGGTTACAAGCTCTCATTAGAGTTACAAATGATTTGCTTTTATCATCCGATCGTGGTTGTATCTCTCTGTTAGTGTTACTGGACCTTAGTGCTGCATTTGATTCAATCGACCACAAAATCCTTCTAAATAGACTTGAAAACTATGTTGGCATTAGTGGAGTTGCATTAGCCTGGTTCAAATCGTACTTATCTGACCGTTGTCAGTTTGTAGCAGTAAATGAGGAGATGTCATATCGATCACGGGTTCAGTATAGAGTTCCTCAAGGTTCAGTACTAGGACCATTGCTTTTCCCCCTATACATGCTTCCTTTGGGTGCAATTATTAGGAAGCATGGCATTAGCTTTCACTGTTACGCTGATGATACTCAGCTCTATATTTCTTCTCATCCTGATGAAACGTACCAATTCACTAAATTAACAGAATGCATAACTGATATAAAAAATTGGATGACTAATAACTTTCTACTGCTTAATTCTGAAAAAAACAGAGATTCTAATTATTAAACCAAAAAGTTCTGCACGTAATAATCTAGACTACTGCCTAACACTTGATGGCTCTTCTGTCAAGTCTACGTCGTCAGTTAAAAACCTGGGTGTGCTCTTTGATACCAATCTTACATTTGAAAGCCATGTTTCTAGCATCTGTAAAACGGCATTTTTCCATCTTAAAAATATATCTAAATTGCGACATATGCTCTCAAAGACAAATGCGGAAAAGTTAGTTCATGCGTTCATGAGTTCAAGGCTAAATTATTGTAATGCTTTACTAGGTGGTTGCCCTGCACGCTTAATACACAAATTCTAGCTGGTCCAAAATGCAGCAGCTCGAGTTCTTACTAGAACCAGGAAGTATGAGCATATTAGCCCAGTTCTGTCAAACCTTCACTGGCTTCCTATTAAACACCGAATACATTTTAAAATCTTGCTAATTACTTACAAAGCATTAAATGGTTTAGCTCCACAGTACTTGAGCGACCTCCTAACACATTATAGTCCTTCATGCCTATTGCGATCCCAAAATACTGACCAGCTTATAATACCTAGAATATCAAAGTCAACTGCTGGCGGTTGATCTTTTTCCTATTTAGCTCCTAAACTCTGGAACAGTCTTCCTAAAACAGTTCGGGAAGCAGACACACTCTGTCGGTTTAAATCTAGACTAAAAACACATCTCTTCAACCTGGCATACACATAACACATTATACATACATTTTTAATCCAAATCATGTAAAATGATTGTTAGGCTGCATAATTTAGGTCAGCCGGAACCGGGAACATTCTCATAACATCTGATGTACTCGATACATCAGAAGAAGAATGGCATCTACGCTGATATTATTCTCTGTTTATTCCGAGGTTACCATGGTCAGCCGGATCCGGGCCGTATCCAGATCAGATGAAGGACCTGCACCTGGACACGAGCACAGCATGTTTTGCACACGGTTTGTGTTTCCATCGGCCGCGTGCGTGCTTGTTGTGTTTTCTGTCACGCGCAGGTTGGTTGAAACCAGCTGCGTGTCGTCTTAGTTCAATGTGAACATGCAGCAATGCACGTCCGCATTGGCTATGTGTTCATGGCTTGTCTGTTACCCCACCGGTGTTGTTTCATTGTCATTAGATTGATTACTCTCAGCTGGTTTCCCATTAATTATCTCCCTCCTGTGTGTATTTAATCTCCTCATGTCTTCTGTCTTTTGTCGCGTCATTATTTTGGGTATGTTGTTTCTGCCGTGTTCCAGTCCAGTCCAGTCCAGTCCAGTCCAGTCAAGTTCTGTCTTGTTCAAGTTCAAGTTCAGTCCAGTCAGTCTAATCTTGTTTTCCCCCTCGGTGCAGTTTTGTTTGAGTTTTTGTTTTGTTTATTTTTCAATAAAAGCCCTACCTGCACTATTGAGTCCTCGACTTTCCCTAAACCTGAGAATAAGATCCAGAATAAAATAAAATAAATCTCCCTTTGGGTGGAATTTAAGATTTGTAACATTGCAGATCTTTTATTATGATCAAACAGCAACATTGCAAGCTAACTTAAGTTGGAAATGTGAAAAGGCATGATAGGATCTCTTTAAAAACACTATCACAGACCTAGAGAATATCGACAACATTTTTTCAAGTTCATGTGACATAAAAGAGTGTTGAAACAGCTACGATAAGATAAGAGGGGAAAAAGCAGTTCTAAAAATTCTGTAGGTCACCAAGCTTAATTAACTCACTAATACTCTCATCCTTAAGCTTTTATTTCCGGTTACAAAACACTACACTAAAATCACTTCAGACAGTTTCAGTGGCAGAGAATGTGAGTTCCTGAGTAAGCAGATTTCAGTTCAAATTGAAGATGAACACAATTTTTCCAGATGTCACATAGACACACACACAGTATTAAGTGAGCCATCAGATGCCCCAGGGCAACATTTGAAAATAATTATACTCTCTCAATAAATGAAAGCTGGGTAAGTTTACATAAAAATTATATTTTCGGGATTTGTAAAAAAAATATTTAAAAAAGTAATAAAATTGTATCCAACCACATACACTAAAAGGGTCAGGGTCATGTGACATATATATATATATATATATATATATATATATATATATATATATTATACACCATATAATTTTATACACCATATGCAAAAAAATAATAATTTTGAGATTTTAAGATTCATTTTAAGTGAAAACTTGTCAACCCCCCAGTAATAACCCCTCAGAGCTTGAAGAATTATGCAAAATTAGTTTGACAATTGGTTTCTCAGAATAATCACAAAATGACATAATGCTGATGATGATAATTACGAAATATTTTTGGGTTGCGCTCCCAAAAATTCACATTTAAATGAAGTGATTCTACATTAAAAGTACTACATATTTAAACAAACAAACATGCTGTTGATTGCATTGTAAAGCATGAATTTTTAAATATAACAATTACACATTTTTGAGTTTCATTTAACTGAGCACTGCTTTGTCAGCTCTGAAACAATCATATTTAGTATGTGCACACAACCTGTACACATTCTACAGATTATTAATCATCTTCTAAAATAGTTATGCAAAACGACAAAAAAACATAACGGTGTTAAAACTGGAATGCATTGACAGCATGTGACTGAGACCAGCCCAAAAGCGCAGGTGTAGTATGTGAACCCTAGAGATCTGTCGGCTGTGTCTCATAATGCTGAAAGGATTAAGGTTTAAGGCAGAGCTTCTTCTATACTCACTGAATAAAGACTGAACGACGCCTTGAGCTCCCGATGACCAACAAACAACGTGTTGCGTCCGTTTCCTATAATGTATCATTCCTCATGTGCCACGAGCATGAACGACATATCAGCAGCAGAATAATGAGCAAGTAACCGAAGGAATAACAGGCCGAATGAAGCTCGAGTGGTCCCTTCCAGCCCTGTCTGTGCACGCGCTCTTCGCAGCGCATCACTCGAGTCAGATGAGGATGCTGATTCCAGGGCTCGAGTGGAGGATGACTGGAGACCTGAGGCGTGTCCATCTGAAGACAGCACTGCGCAAGTGCGTTCAGGACATCTGCTGCATGCAGTCAGTCTCTCTCTCTCTCTCTCTCTCTCTCTCTCTCTCTCTCTCTCTCTCTCTCTCTCTCTCTCTTCTCCAGCGAGACGTCATGATCACCAACCATTCAGAATCAGTTCATCTTTTACTGCATGAGCCCGTGATTAAACGCGCTGATTAAATTTAATCAGGACATTACCTAATCCATAAAACCCATTCCCATTTATTATTCACTAAAAATATAAATAATAAGTAAATATTACGTCATCTGTTTTCACATCCATTTTTGCCATTTTTGAACGTTTTATCCAGTTTCATAGCCTACTAATATTTACAATAATTTACATACCGGTAATTTAATTGTTAAGGCACTTGACATTTACATTGATTTTTTAAATCTCCAGTTTGTGTCTAGTCGCTCAAAATAAATTAGATGCACCGCAGCGACACCTGCTGTATGCCGGGATGGAATATTATTTTTAAAATGTAAAATGCCTGAGTCTAGCTAGCTCGCCTCAGCACACGTGTCTGTAAAGTGTGTAGTAGCCTGTAAGAGTAAATAAAAATAGTATTCAAAATTTATTATTTAGAAGTTTCTTCCCAATTATTTACACGTTATTAATTAAAGTAATTGTCTTACATAATTGTACCATTAAGAATGAATGAATAATAATAAAAAATTATATATATATATATATATATATATATATATGGGTCATTATACGAAAACGTGCCATTTTGTGTCCCTCAGGAAAAAAAAAGCTCTGCAAATCTTAATAAACCAAAAAACAAATAAAATATTTTATAATTTAAATTCCATAATATGTCTTGTAATATAATAATACATTCATTTCTGTTTCTTTTGTTTTTAGAGGATTTTAATCACATTTTTGTACAAAGCATCTTGCAGTATGATATATATTACATATTATATGGCCGGTGTAATTTTCAGCACTCACTTCTGAGTGATGCTATCCCGATCCCCTTTCCAGTCACTTCCACTCAGACAGACTAACACTTTCTACCTTGTTTGTTGTTCAAAATGGCCTGTCCCGCAGTATGATTTTTCTACTTCTACTTGCTATCGAGGCCACAAAATTCAAACTATCATAAAAAATCGTATACTTGTATAAAGCCTTAAGTGTCAGTTCATTAGACATGAATGGATTTTATTCTTAACGTGTCAAATTTTGGGGAAAAAAACACAATTTACTTGGGTTCCTAGGTTCTCGTCAACCCTGTTACTATTTATGAAAACACCCCTTTAAAGATAATGGACTGTTCCAAAAGTTGCATCAGCCGCAGGAAGTGCCATCATCTGCCTTTTCAAAGTTGATGGATAGAAGACAAGTAAATGTTCTCTTCTTTTAATGATTTTTTTTTTAGTTTATGTACTGTCTGAAAGACAGGGACACGCTCAGTGTATCAGCCCTGTTACCAGAAAAGCATATGTTTAAAAGTTATTTGTTCATATATAAAAATGTACATATATAACAACATTTAAGCCTCTCATTAAAGCACATAATGTGGTGTCATTGTCATACCTCATGGCTAGTAATGGCCGCCAATAACATTTTTCGTCAACCCTGTTAGCGTCAACCCTGTTACCATTCCAGGGTAATAGGGTTGACGAAAGTATGCTTTTGTGTGTCTTACTCATGTTGTATATCCAAGAAGGGTTAAATAAAGGGCAACTGCAATTGGTACTTCCATATTTAAAGATGTAGATTTATATGTGATTTGATTTTGTTAGGATGCCTCTTTCTGCAGCTGAGAAACAGCGCAGATACAGACAACGTGATGCTGATCCTGAGAAACGAGAAGCATATTTAGGAAAAGAGAGGGCAAAATGGAGAAAGGACAGAGACACAGGGAAAAAGCAGTCAGTTAGTGAACTAAATGACAGAGAAAGGAGAGCCAAGCGGCGGTACTGGAGAACAGCACAAGTGAGAAGCAGAACAGACAAAGCAGCAAGTGCAACAATCGTAGATCAGTGCATGACACCACCTCGAAGTCCAAAACATGGTGTAGAGCCAGCACAAGGGCCCTCAAGGTTAGAGTTAGAGTAAATAGAAGTTACAAATGATTTGCTCTTATCATCTGATTGTGGTTGTATCTCTCTGTTAGTGTTACTGGACCTTAGTGCTGCATTCGATACAATTGACCACAAAATCCTTCTGAATAGACTTGAAAATTATGTTGGCATTAGTGGAGTTGCATTAGCCTGGTTCAAGTCATACTTATCTGACCGTTATCAGTTTGTAGCGGGTTCAGTATGGAGTTCCTCAAGGTTCAGTACTAGGACCATTGCTTTTCACCCTGTACATGCTTCCTTTGGGTGCAGTTATTAGGAAGCATGGCATTAGCTTTCATTGTTACGCTGATGATACTCAGCTCTATATTTCTTCTCATCCTGATGAAACGAACAAATTCACTAAATTAACAGAATGCATAACTGATATAAAAAATTGGATTACTAATAACTTTCTACTGCTTAATTCTGAAAAAACAGAGATTCTAATTATTAGACCAAAAAGTTCAGCACATAATAATCTAGACTACTGCCTAACACTCGATGGCTGCTCTGTCAAGTCCTCGTCGTCAGTTAGAAACCTGGGTGTGCTCTTTGATACCAATCTTTCATTTGAAAGCCATGTTTCTAGCATCTGTAAAATGGCGTTCTTCCATCTTAAAAATATATCTAAATTGCGACATATTCTATCTAAGACAAATGCGGAAAAGTTAGTTCATGCGTTCATGAGTTCAAGGCTAAATTATTGTAATGCTTTACTAGGTGGTTTCCCTGCACGCTTAATAAACAAATTCCAGCTGGTCCAAAATGCAGCAGCTCGAGTTCTTACTAGAACCAGGAAGTATGAGCATATTAGCCCAGTTCTGTCAAACCTGCACTGGCTTCCTATTAAACACCGAATACATTTTAAAATCTTGCTAATTACTTACAAAGCATTAAATGGTTTAGCTCCACAGTACTTGAACGATCTCTTAACACATTATAGTCCTTCACGTCTATTGCGATCCCAAAATACTGACCAGCTTATAATACCTAGAATATCAAAGTCAACTGCTGGCGGTCGATCCTTTTCCTATTTAGCTCCTAAACTCTGGAACAGTCTTCCTATTACAGTTCGGGAAGCAGACACACTCTGTCAGTTTAAATGTAGACTAAAAACACATCTCTTCAACCTGGCATACATATAACACATTATACATACATTTTTAATCCAAATCATGTAAAATGATTGTTAGGCTGCATAATTTAGATAAGCCGGAACCGGGAACATTCCCATAACACCTGATGTACTCGATACATCAGAAGAAAAATGGCATCTACGCTGATATTGGTCTCTGTTTATTCCGAGGTTACCGTGGTCAGCTGGGTCCGGGCCATATCCAGATCAGATGAAGGACCTGGACACGAGCACAGCACTGCCCTGAAGTGTCTGCGGAGATCGTGACTCTACTAGACCCTCCCCTGTGACGATCATGAACCCATCTCTAACCAGACCAAATTGGACTTCATATTGGACTTGAATTGTTGTATAATAATCATGTACTGTTTGGCTGTTGGCCAGAGGAGAACTGGTCCCCCGACTGAGCCTGGTTTCTCCCAAGGTTTTTTCTCCATTCTATTCTTCATTCGTTACGTCACCTGCCGGAGTTTTGGTTTCTTGCCGCTGTCGCCTATGGCTTGCTCAGTTGGGGAAACTTAACACTTAAAATTCATCAATTGTATTGATTCAGCTGCTCTTTTGGGGCTTCTGTTCAGCCAAACAAACTTTTCAGTTGTTCAGCCAAACAAAATATTTTTTTTCTTGTAAAGCTGCTTTGAAACAATCTACATTGTAAAAAACGCTATATAAATAAAGGTGACATGGCTTTTGTTCAATGTTTCAATTTTGTGTGTGTGTGTGTGCGCATGCATGTATGTTCATGTACATGCATCTCCCTATTTATTTATGACAATTTGATTGTCAGTACAAATATTTGATTAATCAGTGCTTCACTGTGATGCAGGCAACGTGATCATGGGCGTTTAATGTCAAAAAAGGAGCGAAAAGGCTCCACCATGAGCTGGGGAAATTGAGGCAAAGCCTGGAAAAAGAAAAACAAAAGACAAATAAGTACAAAAAAAGATACTTTCGCCTAAAGAATAAAACAGCATCCCCTTCTAAAGACTGGCAGATCAGCTTGTGAGTCAAGGGCGTGACATCCCTGATGCCATCACACTCTACCGAGCGCTACTGACCACTGGCACCACAGTGAAGCTCTTTTATGTGGAAACCAAGAAAATTGTGGATGCATACCATAACATTCCAGCAAACATTCCATCGGTCCCTGGGACAAAGCGAATACACCAAGTGGTCACCAACAGAAAAGGCCACTTGATCTCCAGGGACGTCAGCTGTCTGTGTGCTACACAAAATAATCTGTCCTGCACATGTTTTAACACTCACCACTTCACCTTCCCTCTACTGTCAGCTACCTCAAACATACCAGACAGACCTCAACCAATCCAGTCAGAGGAGCACCTGACAGAAGAACTTCAGGGACCCCAGGAGATCGACTGGAATGACGACCAGATTATCGGAAAATGGTGTGCCCTGACATATGACAAGGAGATCTACCCAGGAATCATTGTGTCAAAAGATGAAGGAAATGTCCAAGTGAAGTGCATGCACTGTGCTGGCCCGAATAGATATTTCTGGCCAGCCCATGAGGACAGCATCTGGTACATTCTTGATGACATTTTAAGAATGATTCCTGCTCCTCTTAATGTGACAGCACGGCACGTAGAAATGCGTAAAGACATCTGGTCAAAACTTGTTGGGTAGGCAGACAGGAATGATACATTAAGTGACTTTTGTTTATTCTGTTAAGGCCAAACATGTTCAATTGGTCATTTAATTACAATGTAATGTTAAAGTTTTAATAAAACAATTTGTTTACATTTACATCCGCAGAATCATCATTTTCCAGAATTTTTATGCTAAAAGATCTCAATAGAGCAGTCTCAAAAATATGCTGATTAGTCATGTTGAGTTAAAGGTTTATGAGTGTCCAATTAATACTCCATTACACCCATAACTGTAACTCAAACAAGCAGTATAACCAATACTGTAACTGTTGTCAACCCTGTTGCCGATGTGTCAACCCTGTTACTTGTATTAAATTCTATTATCATTTAAAAAATGAAAATAAAAATGTAATCAACTAACAGTCAATGTTTAGTAAGAGAGGCTAATAATCCACTCAAAGTTGAATTGTGGTATTTTATTGTTGATTCCATACATTTTTCTTAAAACAGAAGATGCTGGGAGAGTGTTATTTGGAAATGAACATATTCATCCACAAAAAAACAAAAAACTTTCAATATTCTCAATTCACAAACACCCTTAATGTAACAAGGCGGAGTTTATCTTTCATAATATATCAGATTTGTTCTATATATGTATTTAAAATATTTTCAAAAAGTAATTAACATGTCAGTAACAGGGTTGACCAAATACACACAGTTATGTTGGTTACATGAAAAATAAATAAATAAATAAGTAAGCCTGAGATGGCACGGCACTTTTTCCTGAGAGGTAAGGATCTACTTCATCCAAAAAGGGGCTTAAAGATTTTCAAAACAGTACTTTGAAAATCAAACATTAAAAAGTGGGAAATGGCACGTTTTCGTATAATGACCCATATACAGTGGAACCCACTTATCTAGACCTTGGTTATCTCGCCAACCCTGTTATGTTGACATTTTTGAAGTGGAAGCACCAAACTCCCTATTTTTCTTAGCATTTTCTTATCGGTTATGTCGATAGTTTTATGTCGCTAAACCCTGATATCTCGAGCACAAAAGAGGGACAAAGCTGCCGTCACATCATCCAGGTGGATGCTGCACACTGGTGGTGGTTGAGGAGATTTTCCCCCTTCTATGTAAGTGCTATGAGCTCTGGAAAAGCGCTATGTAAATGTAACTAATTATTATAATTATAATTTATATATATATATACAGTAATACCTCAGTTTAAGAGCGACTTAGTATAGGAGCAAATCGGTGTACGAGCATGGAGGGTCAAATTGGTGTACGAGCATTGTATCGGTGTACGAGAAAATATTTCCCTCACCCACGCACATTTTTGTGTGGAAAAATTCCTAATGCTCTGAATCGTCGCGTGCATTTTTACTGGAAATATCCTAAACACAGCCTCTCATAACAGTCATGCAGTTCTAACCCCTTTGTCACCCCTTAACTCATTCATTCTCTCAGCGTCGCTCATTCACCAGAGTGCATTATTTTGTGATTTACAGCGGTTTTACCTCCTGTTGTTAACATTAATTAATTGTGATCGCTATTGTTCACGTAGTGAAATTTATACGTACAGTACCTCTAAGCCAGGGGTGTCAAACTAATTTTGGTCAGAGGGCCGCATACAGCTTAAACTGATGTCAAGGGGGCCAGACCAGTGAACTCGTAGCAAAATTACATAGAATTAACAATAAATCCACTTTTTTCTGTGTATTAGTGCATTATATTATAAATTATATTGAATTATAACAATCTTTAAATTAAATTAATTGTCCTTTTTTTTCAAAATATATTATGAACAACCTAAGTAGTATGTGCAATTTCAAAAACACTATTACTCAGTTTAACGTTTAAGTGCATTATGCATAAAAAAATGAGTTATTGTACAATTACGCAAAGCATTTAGTCACAGTTTTGTGGAACTTAAAAACACTGTTCTGCATCTTAACATATCAAATATCAAAATATAGAAATTATTTAAAATCCATTTTCCAACTCTGAGAAGCAATTCTGAACACATGAATTGACTTCACACACTTAATCTTAAGTGGCAGATGTTTTAAAAAGAAAATCTTTGTAAAATTTGCAAGTTTATACATACGTATGTGTTTTTAATGTAAACAAATTTACTTTATCAATTTGCGAAAATTGTAATTTAAAAAATGCGAATTCTAGAGTTTGCTAAAGACCTGAAATGGTTTTTCAAACTCCTCAGCAACCCTGAAATCTTCTCTTTGTAATGTCTGACGTCAGGATGAACTCTTGGAGCTGTTTTCACTGCAGCATCACTGGCCTTTCGGCTCCGAGTGAAAACAGATCGCTGTTTCCTCAGACCCACCAACATTTCATTTCATCAGCACAACTTTGTAGATCCAAATGACAGGGAGATCCACATGAACAACGTTGAGAATATGTGGATGCGTGCCAAACGCAAACTTAAAACACAGTTTGACTCGTCACGCATCTCTTTCCCATTCTGCCTCACAAGTCTGTTCAATTGCACAATCCATTTGGAAACGATGACGTTTGCAGCAGCATTATCTGCTATTGCTGCCAATTATCCCGTGTAGATGTTGGATTAAAACTGTTTTGTTGCATTTCTTATCTATGTACGATTATCTTTAAGTCTCATAGTGGCGCCGAATATTATATTCCTTAAGCACCGACACTTGCTGCAGCACACCAGCACACGGGTTTCCCATTCACCTCCGTGAACATATAGGAAAACGTCCAGTTGTCTTGAAAAATCCGACACTCTGTGTCCACTTTTCTATTTTTTGACAAAGAAATTTCGATGATGAGGTTGCCACGGCCAACAGGACAGCGCGTGAACTGACAGAACTAAACGCCACTCAGAGCCTGAAGCTCAGTGCTGCCATCTGCTGTTAGTTCCGACGAAAATGAAAATGATTTTTTTCATGTTGCAGATTTATCTCCCAGGCCGGACTGAATCCCCTGGCGGGCCGAATCCGGCCCACGGGCCGTACGTTTGACACCCCTGCTCTAAGCAGTAACTGTCACGGTTCATGAACTCATTGTCTCCTAGTTCTGCCTGTGTATGTGAAACTGAACACTGACACACCTGATTCTCATATCATCTGCCTATCTCCCCACCTATGTGCGTTCGTTCGCGGCTCCTGTGTGTTCGTTCGTGGCTCCTGTGCATTTGTTTGCGGCTCCCCGTCTCCCGTCTCCCATGTTCCATGACCTTCACTCTGGATTATCCCTTTTTTTTGTTTTCTGCATTATTATAATAAATTCACTCGTTTACACTTGAATCCTTGCTTTCCCCGCTCCCCCCTCCTCCCTCCTCTCGTCGTCTGCACTCATGCTGCTCAAAGCTGAAGTGCATTACAATAAATTGTCAAGTATTTTTAGAGTTTAATTGTCAATTATTAATTAGTTTTTATATGAGATCTTAATGGTTATAATTTTAACTGCAATTACCAAACGGCAAACCAAATTTTTTTTTAAATTTGTGGTCGTTTGGAACGAATAGATTGATTTTTAGTGCATTCTTATGGGGAAATTTTTTTTGGTGTACGAGCATTTTGGTTTCCGAGCTCGCTCTTGGAACGAATTAAACTCGTAAACCGAGGTATTACTGTATATATATATATCACACATATATATCATCAGACCTCATCACCCTGTCTCCTCTCCACCAATAGCTAGTGTGAGGTGAGCGTTCTGGCGCATTATAGCTGCCGTCGCATAATCCAGGTGGATGCTGCACTCTAGTGGCGGTTGAGGAGATTCCCCCGTCCATGTAAGCGTTTTGAGATACTTTGATAAAAAGCGCTATATAAATGTAATGAATTAATTAATTAATTTATATATATGCAGTGGAGTTCGGTTATGTTGACGGCCTTGGGGGTTGCAAAAAAGCGTCGAGATAACCGTTTAGTGAGATAACCTACACCCAATATATCTATTTATTAGATGAAGTGACCGGCATGCTATAAAAATGTGTATGTTTGCTAACAACAAAATGCATATGTGCACCAACTAACTGCAGAGATTTACCAGTATACAATAAAAACACTTTAGATTTTTGATACAAACCTTTAATTATATTCTCCAACATTGCAAACACAATGATCGCTCACAGCGTAAACAGTCATAACATATTTGTTAGGTCATCACGCTGTACTAGATTGCATACTTTCTTGCTTTCTGCCTGTCTAATGTGCTTTGTCAACAAATTCGGCTTCGTCCCGTCTTTTAATAACCGGTTCTTCAATCCGCAGCGGCACTCACTTCAGAACAAAGGCAGGATGTGTTTGTGTGTGTGCGTGTGTGCGTGTGTGCGTGTTCGTGTTCATCTAAGCCTCATTACTGCTCGTTACTGCCCAATGTCAAAATATTTGAGAAAACCAATCAAATCATTGAAGGCGGACTTTATGTGCACACAGAAGCGGATGAGTCTTTGGGATAGAGGTGGACCCACGTAAGCTCTGGTAAGAACTTGAACGTGCTTTCACTTCAGAGTCCTACGCGGTGCTGTGAGTAAAGTGACCAGGTCCGCGATCCACGTACAACGCAAACTTAGCGCATGCGCAGTGAACTAGACACGCTCATGACTCACGAGATAACCATGTGAAATGGCAAATTTGTCCGAGATATTTGGTCGAGATATTAGTGTTCGGCAGTAAGGAATCAACATTAAAGAATCGAAAATACTAAGACAAATAGGGAGTTTGGCGGTTCCACTTCAAAAACGTCGACATAATAGTATTGCCGAGTTAACCATGACTTGAGATAAGTACAACTCCACTGTATATATTTAATTTATCCTCATTGTAATTAGCGTGCCTTGAATGCCTCAGTATAAATCCAGGTGTTGGTCCCTGCAGAGTCACATGACGTCCGGCTCCTCCTCTCTGGACATCTAATGGGTGGAGGATAGAGTCATGGGTGTAGTTAGGGTGTGCTCTTCAGAAGGATCTTGCTGGTCAGGCTGGCTCTGCTCACCAAATACACTGATTGCTGTGATGAAGTTTGAACAAAAAACATAATATACCACTTTCACAAGACCACCACGATAGATGTGTACTGTGATGACACTGGAGCCAACGCTGTTGGAGATTATTTTGTAAATTTGATTGTTCTAAAGTATTATACATAAAAAAATAACAGTGTTAATGTTGCAAAATACATCAATTATCAAACTGATTATTCAATGCCAGCTGTAAATCATTGCTCAGGAAAACAATAGTCATTATTCAACTCAATTCTGTTTCAGTTTCAGTTTTGTTCTCAAATTGATAATATTAGTTGTTTTTTTAAACCACAAATGATCAGGGTAAAGGTGACAGTAACAAGGAACCCAAACTCCATCAGGTGACAGCAGTGAAGATAACAGCTTGGGAGAAACCAGTTGGGGGCCAGTTCTCCTCTGGCCAAAATGTGGAGAATCCCAGTGAGATTTATGATTCGATGTTAAGTCACAAGGAAGACTTTGTGGACTGACATTAAACATTTCACATCCAGATCCTTCTGTTGAATCATGTTGGTCATGTGGATAAACCCTTTTTTTGTTAAGTGTATGAAACTGTTGTGTGCTTACTTGTTGTGAGCAGTGTGACTCACAGCTGCTGTGATTAACTAATACAGGTGTGAAGATGGATAACCAACGTCAGCCTGCAAATGCTGGACAATCTCAGGTAATTTAACATAAATATATTGTTAGAGGGTGACAGGTTAGTTTTATTGATTTTAGCGGAGGTGCAAGAAATTGATTACTTTCATTTGTTTTGATAATTTCACTTATGTCATGTATATTCACATTATGGAATAACCTGGATTATTTATATTTTATTTGCACAAATGGCTTGATATTGATCAATTCACACATAAAAAAAGTGTTCATAATCAAAGGTAATTAACTATCTACTTTTTGAATTATACAAGATTTGTTTTTGTCTCCTTTGGATCGAACAGTTGTGGAAAGATGCAGATTGTTTTTCTTCCATGCCTCAAACGTGTTGGGTGCAAGTATGGCATATACAAGAAATCCTTCTGACCATACCCACTGTCACCAAGTAAAATTCCATTATGCTCTCTTCTTTCAAATTGAGTATACAGAGATGAGTTGAGGAATTCAGGAATCATGAGTTGCACCTTTCCACTGTGCAACAATGTTTGAAAACTCTAATTGGGGAGTGCATACACCTTGGACATTTATGGCGGTGGTAAGCACAGATCATCATTGACATCATTGTCCAAGTAATCCATGTGTCCTGAATCTGAAGTTAAACCTGCCTCTTGGTAGGTTTAATTTAAGTCTCAATTTAGTCCTGAAGTTGCTCCAGTCTTCCTCCAGGAAATTGGTCTATTAAATTCTGGACTAGACTAAGTCTTAGACTTTTTTAAACCATGACAGAGAATGCACATTTCTGTTAATCTGATTTAAATGGCCATTTTAGTCTAGGACTAGGCTTAAACTTGGTCCGGGAAACTGCCCCAATAAATTTTGTTCCCTTTCAGGGAACTCGAGCTGCGTCAAAGCGCTAGGGGAAATAGCCTTGCTTCAATCACGTGAAGATCTGTGCAACCAATGAGAGACGAACGCGTGCGAATGCGTCACTGCCGGCACGTGCCGGTGACGTCATGAGGAAGAGCATAAAAGCGCGTCTGAAACCCGGACGCGTCAGCTCTGAATGTCTTCAGCGTGCTGTGTCTGTGTGAGAGTGATTTTGAGACTAAGATCGTTTAAAAATCAGGGAATATGAGTGTGAAAAGTGTGGTCTGTTTGGGAGTGGAGCATGCGCGGTCGGCACTTGAGAATGCCGGCTGTGAGCACTGCGAGAGGTTCTCCTTGCATGCTCTCCGCTCCCGCCTGGCAGTCTGTATGAGGCCGCCGTGGCTTCTCAAGTTTCAGAAGCACGCCCTGTGCAGTTTCTTTCTACTTTAACAACGGCCCAGCTTTGAGGAGTTCACTTCACTTTGTGTCATTAACGTGCTAACTGCTGTGGCACATTGGATATTGTGTCTGCCTATCATGTGGGAGACGGGGGTTCAAGCCCCGGTGTAATGAACTTTTTTTTTTTGTTGGCATCTAGACTGCAGATGAAGGCACCCTCCTCACCGGCATGTGAGGAGCTAGTTGAGGTTGTGGCGCGAGCTGTCTCACGTCTGGATATTGATTTGCCGGCAGAGACCAGGAGCACTCGTCCTAGAAAAAGTATTTTAGATGAGCGTTACCTGCCTGCTCGCGTCACTCCCCCGTGCCGAGCTATGCCCTTTCTACCCGATTTACATGCTGAGGTATCTAGATCTTGGAGAAAGCCAGCCTCCGAAAAGGTTCATACACCAAACAGTGCTATGTATTCCAATCTTGTAGGGGCTCAAGGTCATTGTTATGGGGGGATGCAGAAGTGGACGAGGCTCTTGCGAGTTACCTCGTGCCCCAGTCTGCGTCCTCCATTAGAGCTCCGGCGCTCCCCTCCAAGCCGATGCGCGTCACGTCGTCTTTGGTGGGGAAAGCATACTCAGCTTCTAGTCAGGCCGCAGCGTGCCTACACACCACGACACTGCTGCAGGCTTATCAGGCTGAGTTGCTAGGGGACCTCAACGAGGGCAATCCACCCGGGTTTCCGGAATAAGCCCCGGCTCAGTGGTGGATATGTTCACAGTACCAGAGACCAGCCCCGGGAGGCTGGTTCCCGGTATAGACTACCCGGTATCTCTCAGTGGGTCCTGCGCACGGTAACCTCCGGGTATGCCTTTCAGTTTGGAATGTCACCACCCCGGTTCTCGGGTCAGCGGTAGGCCCTCAGCAGGCTCTGGTCATGGAACTTTTATGATTTGAGGGTTGTCCTGAATGCCAAGGAGGCCAAGACTAAGCGACCCTGACACCAAGCCGCAACAAGATGGTGTCTCCCAGGAGCAGCTCCAGAGTCAGCCCGCCATGGGAAAACCACCCCCTCTAAGGAGGGTCCTAGAGCAATCCACCCGGGTTTCCGGAATAAGCCCCGGCTCAGTGGTGGATATGTTCACAGTACCAGAGACCAGCCCCGGGAGGCTGGTTCCCGGTATAGACTACCCGGTATCTCTCAGTGGGTCCTGCGCACGGTAACCTCCGGGTATGCCTTTCAGTTTGGAATGTCACCACCCCGGTTCTCGGGTCAGCGGTAGGCCCTCAGCAGGCTCTGGTCATGGAACAAGGAGTAGACACTTTGCTGGCGAAAGGGACCATCGAGTATGTACCCCTCGCGAACAGCAAGTCCGGGTTTTACAACCGGTACTTCTCTGTTCCAAGGGAGGATGGAGGGTTGCGACTCATTCGGGATTTGCATCTCTTAAGTCGCAGTCAGGCGTCTAAAATTCAAAATGAATGAGATATGACGCTCAAGCAGACCGTAGTACGGATCAGGTATAACTGCTCCGGCACGGTCGACATCAGAGACGTATAATCCCTCGTCTCCATCCTTCCACAGTGGGAAGTTCCTGTGGTTCGCCTTCAGGGGGGAAGGCGTACCAGTATTGGTGCTTCCTTTTCGGTCTGGCGCTCTCGCCCCGCACGTTCACCTAGGAGGGGACGCTGCTCTAAGCTCCGCTGCACTTGCAAGGGACTATCGTGTCCGAAACTATGTCGACGACTATGGCTTACCCTGGCCGAGTCGCCGCAGTTAGCAGCACAACATCGAGATGCTGTGCCCGCACATAAAGGAGCTGGGGTTAAGGCTAAACACCAAGAAGAGTGTACTTTCTCCAACACAGAGATCCACTTTCTTGGGAGTCATTTGGAACTCAGTTGCCATGTCTGCTCGGCTCTCCCCCGAGCGCATCCAGGCTGTTCGTTTAGCCGTTAAGAGCATCAAGCTGGGCCAGCAGCTCATAGCTAAAGACCAGGGGTTCTCCCTGAGGGGTACCCGCTTCGCAATCAAGGTCACGGGGCGATGCCCATGCACCCTGAATATGCGGAAGAACTCTTGGTTCTCGTCTCACGATTAAGCGACGAGTGACATCCTTAAGGCTGAACACCAAGAAGAGTGTACTTTCTCCCACGCGGAGAACCACTTTCTTGGGAGTCATTTGGGACTCAGTGGCCATGTCTGCTCGGCTCTTTCCCGAGCACATCCAGGCCTTTCGTTTAGCCGTTAAGGACGAGTAGCACTCTTAGGGCTGAACACCAGGAAGAGTGTACTTTCTCCCACGCGGAGAACCACTTTCTTGGGAGTCACTTTGGACTCAGTTGCCATGTTTGCTCGGCTCTTCCCCGGGCACATTCAGGCCTTTCGTTCAGCCGTCAAGAGTATCAAGGGGCAGCCACTCACGTTGCAGCGGTGGCTGAAAACCAGGGGTTCTCCCCGAGGGCTGGAACTCTTGGTCCCCTTCTTATCTGGAGCAGATTTGGGACAGATATGGCAGGGCACAGGTCTCCTGTTTGCCTCCGTAAGAATTTCTCTGCCCTCTGTGGCTTCGTTTAAACATCCAGCGCCTCTGGGGTACAGGCGTGACCGAGGCTACGCCTGTATGCTTTTTCTCCCGATCACTCTGCTCCCGGGAGTTCTGGCCCAGGCGGAGGGTTGCTGACCCCCGCCCAGAGCTAGTGTAGCTGTGGTCTGGCCCCTTAGGGGGTCCAGCTCATAGAATCCGGTCTCTCAGCCGAGGTTGTGGAGACCATCCTTCAGTCCAGAGCTCCCTCCACGGAAAGATTTGCGGCAGGGCTGTCCCCCTCCACCTTGAAGGTTTATGTGGCTGCCATAGCGGCTTGCCATGTACCTCTGGGTGGGGTATCCTTGGGCAGGGACCCCCAGTAACTCGTTTCCTCCGTGGCCCCCTGCAGCTGAAAACCAGGGGTTCTCCCCGAGGGCTAGAACTCTTGGTCCCCTTCTTATCTGGAGCAGATTGGGGACAGATATGGCAGGGCATAGGTTTACCTGTTTGCCTCCGTAAGAATTTCTCTGCCCTCTGTGGCTTTCGTTTAAAACATCCAGCGCCTTTGGGGCGGGATGCCATGGTACAGGTGTGACCGAGGCTACGCCTGTACACTTTTTCCCCCTATCACTCTGCTCCTGGGAGTTCTGGCCCAGGCGGAGGGTTGCTGAACCCCGCCCAGAGCTAATGTAGCTGTGGTCTGGCCCCTTAGGGGGTCCAGCTCATAGAAACCGGTCTCTCAGCCGAGGTTGTGGAGACCATCCTTCAGTCCACAGCTCCCTCCATGAGGAAACTCTACGCCTTGAAGTAGAAACTCTTCACGTCCTGGTGTAGTGAAAGGCAGGTGAACCCAGTAACCTGTCAGGTTGGCAAAGTGCTGTAGTTCCTGCAAGAAAGATTTGCGGCAGGGCTGTCCCCCTCCACCTTGAAGGTTTATGTGGCTGCCATAGTGGCTTGCCATGTACCTCTGGGTGGGGTATCCTTGGGCAGGGACCCCCTAGTCACTCGTTTCCTCCGTGGCACACTAAGGCTGAGACCTGCGGCACAGACCAGGGTGCCTGCCTGGGACTTGTCTGTGGTACTCCAAGGCCTGTCCCAGGCACTCTTTGAACCTTAGAGGAGCAGCTTCTCTCTCTTAACACCCTTCTTTTGCTGGCTATTGCCTCGCATAAGAGGGTCGGGGATCTTCAGACCCTCTCGGTGGCTCCCTCATGCCTCGAGTTCGGCCCGGGATGGAAAAACCTTTCTCCACCCGAGGTCAGGCTATGTCCTCAAGGTTCCCACTAATGTTGCTCAGTCTGTCACGCTGCAGGCCTTCTGCCCTCCCCCCATTTGGCGATCATGAGAAGGAGCAAGAACAAGGTCTGTCCAGTGTGAGCACTGGACGCTTACGTCCCAAGACTGCCACTTGGCGTAGGTTGGACCAACTGTTCGTTTGCTTTGGGGCTCCTGAGGGGGCTCCAGCTTCTAAGCAATCCCTAAGCAGGTGGATAGTCGAGGCTATCTGTCTAGCTTACGAGTCGGCCGGACATGCTTCTCCTCTGAGGGTCCGAGCCCACTCCACTCGGAGCATGGCGGCATCCAAGGCTCTCCTCTCCGGAGTTTCCTTGCCTGATGTTTGTGCTGCGGCTGGCTGGTCTTCGCCGCACACTTTTATGAGGTTTTACCAATTGGACCTCGATGCCGCCCCAGGAACCAGGGTGCTCTCTCAGTGAGCTGGGACACACCCGGATACCGGCGTCGCTGAGGTGGCGTTGGTATAGCGTTCCCCTAGCACTTTGACGCAACTCGAGTTCCCTGAAAGGGAACGTCTCGGGTTACGAATGTAACCCTGGTTCCCTGAGGGGAACGAGACGCTGCGTCTAAGCCTCAGCTCCTTGCGCCTCCGTGCCCGCTTCAGACATTCATGCTGACGCGTCCGGGTTTCAGACGCGCTTTTATGCTCTTCCTCATGACGTCACCGGCACGTGCCGGCAGTGACGCATTCACACGCGTTCGTCTCTCATTGGTTGCACAGATCTTTATGTGATTGAAGCAAGGCTATTTCCCCTAGCGCTTTGACGCAGCGTCTCGTTCCCCTCAGGGAACCAGGGTTACATTCGTAACCCGAGACGTTTTTTCGCATTCCTCAATTGAATTGAGGGAATGCGTTTGCTCAATCAGTTTAGTTCACTCAACATATTATTATTCACTCAACTCGGCTTTGTCACTTCCACTACACGCTCCCGTTACAGAACAATCGACCTGGTTTGTCACCACAATAGACTTCATGGATTCCCCCGAAGTTGCCCTTCTGCTGCTGGAGCAGGGAGACCGCTCGCTGGAAGAGTACACGCAGAATTTTTTGATCTAGCGTGCCTAACCTGCTACTCAGACGCTGAGCGCGTCGTCCGGGTAGCAGGTTAGTCCAAGGCATGCATTCCAGCGCGTGGTCCGGAGTAAGACCTGGACTGGACTGGACTGTTTAGTGTGTTTTTGGACTCTTCATGTTCCATCCAGTCCTCCCCCCTCCCTCCGCTGTTAGTTCAATTTAGGCGCAAGGTCGCGCCTTCCAGGAGGGGGAGCTACTGTCACAGTCATGTCATGACTTTCCTCCTGTGTGATCCTTTTGTGTTCCCATTAGCCACTAACCATTGTTATTAGTGTCAGATGTGTGTCATTATTCCTATGTGTATTTAAGCCTGAATGTAATGTCTTGTCCTTGTTGATTGTTAATGATCCCATGTCCGTGTATTGCTCCGTGTTTCCAAGTTCCAAGCCCTCCTGAGTTTCTGTTTGTTTTCTGCACAAGTGTGCCATTTTCTGTTCGTATTTAAAGTGTTTTCGTTTCTGTTTCATTAAAGGAGTTTTACGTTAATCCCTTGTTCCCTTTCCTTTGTAACTTCCACTACACTCCCCCGTTACAATTATGGTTATCAGTGTACTTTTCGGTGTTAACTTTGTGCAGAAGCTTGTTAATTTTACTCAACATTTATCAATTTAAGTATCAGACTGTAATTTATGTATCTTTTAGGGGGGTTTGTAGCTTATGGTGTCATAACTTATGAACTTTGTCTAGCACACAGAAAATAAGCAAAGAATTGTAGAATTTTACATTGAAAAAAAATAATAATGTGGTAAGTGAATGAACCTAAAGTGAATGAACATAAAAATTAAACAAGCAATCAAAGCAATTAAACAACCAAACTGCGTGCGATTGTTGACAGGGGAGAGGGGGTAATGTAGTAGGCAGGTTTCGAACCTGCTCGGGGAATCCCCAATGGATTTCTAGTCCATCACTTTAACCTCTCTTCCACGACTGGTTGTGGTTCAATGCGCCATTCTTGACTTCGCCAGTGCGTTGAGATCGTCTTGTGTGGCGGACGATATGTGCTTTCACTTTCGTTTTCACAGTCGCGATTTTAAACAATTGAAAATCTGAGGGGGCCGGACATGTAAATGAGGGGGCCCAGGCCCACCCGTGGCTATGCCACTGCTATATAGTCATATTACGCGCCAAAAAACCTGCTGAAGCGTGCGTGCAGCAAAGTCTCGCGTCACAAAACCTCTCACGATGCGAAGCAGTATCGAATGGTCTGAACCAGTCACGTGATTCACTCAGAGAACCGAAGCAGTTGCGGCTTCGGACGTCATCGGTCACGTGTGTTTTTCCGCATCAAAGCAAGCTCCGAAGCAGTAGTTCATAAAAAATCCTGCTTCGAGTTCGAAGCTTGTGTCGGAGCATCGGTGTCAGACGGCCATCACTAGTCTTCTGTTTTGAAAGCAGTAGTGGCTTATGCCCCTGGCCAGTGACCCGATGAAAGACTCTAGGGACAGTGAGGTGGGATGGCTCATTGTCCACTTCTGCTGCATCTTCACTTCTCTCTACAGCACAATCACAATAGCTGTGAGTCACACAGGAGTGATATCAACTCACATCTTCTATTTATTGGCTAGAGGAGGAGCTGTCAATCTAGAACCAGTGAACCAATGGTGGACCCCCCTAATATACATGAAACTAGACTAGGTTCACCCCAGTGAACCACCCTAATATACATGAAACTAGAAATTGCAACTTTTTTAAACGTAAGCGCAGAATGTGGAAACAAGAGAGAAGGGGAAAAGAGCACAAGCGTGCCCAAAAATAAAATATGAGCAGAAAATGGAAAAAGAAAACAAAACTCAGAGGAATAAAGGAAAACATAAAATTAAGAACACACAAACAAGTTTAAGTTTTGCGCACAGCATCATTTTTAGTACATTTAAAGTTTTGATTCGTGCTTGTTACTTTTTAAATGCATTTCTTATGCATATTATTTTTCATCCTTGACTGCAGTACTTTTGGCGGTATTCTGATCCCATACTCCTATTCTAGATCCGTTCTTAGACACACGCTAGATGTCAGTATCACTCAGCAGTGCACTAAACCCTTGAAAATCAACAGTTGCTGTTTCTTAAGTTATTTCAATAATATAAGAAAATGTATGCTTAAAAACATTTAGAATATAAAAAACGCACCATGTTCACATTACATAACACTGCAAGCACTCGCCTGGACTAATACAGGGGTCTCCAAACTTTTCAGCCCGAAGGCCACATTAACTGTCAGTTCGGGGGCGACTACACACTCGAGGTAAAAAATAAAAAAGAATCAAAACATGGATGTTGTTTTTAATTATGTAGTCACTAATCTATCTATCTATCTATCTATCTATCTATCTATCTATCTATCTATCTATCTATCTATCTATCTATCTATCTATCTATCTATATCTATCTCTCCATCCATCCATCTATCCATCTATCTCTCTCTCTCTCTCTCTCTCTCTCTCTCTCTCTCTCTCTATATATATATATATATATATATATATATATATATATATTTCTATTTTTGACCATCTCGTGCATCGTCACTGATCCACATATCTGTCTTTTAACTTTCTAACTGACCCATATATCTTCCAGAACTGTCCATTGTTTCAGACGCCAAATGAAACTCTGCGGGTTTTGCTGTAGGTGGCGTCACTCGACGTGAGGTTGCGGAGGAGAGTGCCTCCCATCGGATTTTACTGAGCTTTTAAGCGAGCAGGTGTGAGGAGCATAAGAGCTCAGTGACTGTGAATCAGAGCAGAAGCACGTCATGGGACGCCAGTGCGCCACAAGATCAACGCTGGATGTGCGCGTCTGACTTTATGGACACTTTTTACGCAATTCCTCTTGCATTCAGACTTCCAGATCGGAACCGCCTGAATTCTTAGGCTCTTCAAAGTGTGTTTTTTGGACGGTCTTTTGCAGCAAACAGCAAACATGAATATTACATTTAACCAAACGGACAGTGGGGTCTTCTCCAACCGGACTGAGGAAATCCTCCTGTGCTGTAACTTCTCGTCGGTGGTGACCGATCACGGCTTCACGGCGGCCGCACCGGATGAAAGGAGCCTCTTCATCATGAGAATAGTTCAGATAGCGGTGATGTGTGTCCTCTCCCTCACCGTAGTCTTCGGGATCTTTTTCCTGGGCTGTAACTTGCTCATCAAGTCGGAAGGGATGATAAACTTTTTGGTAACGGACCGGAGACCTTCCAAAGAGGTGGAGGCGGTCATCGTAGGCGCGTACTAGACATGATGAGGATTATGCTGTGGCATTACATGAAGTTTGTGGACCACCAGATGGACATGTGTTTCCATGGCCTCTTTATCAAACAGGGGACGTTGTTATTTGGCCCGATAAAAACTATTATTTAGAGATCAACTGAACGCGCTGTCTCCATCGTGCTCACACGCCTTTCCACTGTTACATGCAAGCGTTTATTTCAGGAGAGGAACCAGATCTCAAATCAAACACAGGCATGGTTTCTTACATTTGTCACTGAAAATATGTGTCTGTGCAGGAGTTGTGGCACATATTGATTGTTTTGTAATGTTATGGACCTCCTCTCTATGAAACACATTGTAAGCACTGCACGCGCTAATTATTTGTTGTTTAGCAAGATTAATGCATCATGTTTAATACAATAAATTCGCATTTCGAATAAAATGGTGTTATCTCTCTGATATTAGCGATATCATTACAATACTACAATATTGTAATATTGCCCTGTATATATATAATACTATTTTTCATATGAACTCTGCAAAGATGTATTGGTACACTGTAAGCAGATGCTTAATGTTTTTAATTATCTGAGTTAAACAAATTATTTAAATGACGGAAGAAACTGAATACGCTTGTCAATTAATGTTATTTTAAGGGTCAGAACAAGAATAACTGTCTCTTTTGGTATTTACAGCATGTATTTATCTGAATTGAAACAAGTGTCATTGCAAATAGTCTGCTAATGTGTTACAGTACATTTTACTGCAAGATTTTATTTTGTCATTTAGACTGGAGCATTTTCAAATTAATGTAGTCACACACAGGACTGCCGTTCTACAAATAATCCTTTGCTGTCTATTATTATTATTATTATTATTATTATTATTATTATTATTATTATTATTATTATTATTATTATTATTATTATTATTATTATTATTATTATTCACAAGTTATGAATTATTTAGGTGATAATACAGTTAAAGCTTCTGGATTGCTTGTTTGAATGTGCAATTAAGAAATGAAATAGTACTTTTAAAGCAAGTCAAATGGGCTTTCTGTTGCTGATCAGGATAATTGAATGGAATTAATCAGTGGTTTGAGTTCAAAGGTAAACTAATTAAATTCAGTTGTATGTTGCCTACTCAGAAACAAAGCCCATCCTGTTTCAACATGGCTATCAATACTCCAAAATGTTGTCATTTTAATATTCAATCATATCCCTGTGATTGTTTTTTAAATAATGTTGATATCACAAAGATTAGACTAAATTAGCTGGCATGAATGGATAAATCTCTTCTTAATGTGTTTACCAGGGCAGGCAGAGGGCTGTTGATGAAAGACGCCTGCCACTTTTAAGACACGTCTATTTATAAGAGTGTCTGTGAAAGCCGAGCGCTTGTTAACTTCACAATGAATAATTTTGCAGCAGTCGCATCAGTACTGACGGTACTTTTACAGTACTTTTTAACAAAGAAAACTGTTATGTCTCTACAATCATGATTTTTTTGCTTCTTATGAGAAAATCGTTAAGAGTGGCTTTGATCTCTGATTCTGCCTACATACCAAAGCCCCCAGTTGTCCACCAAAAAAAGAGAAAATAAAGAAAAGAGTAAATGCTGTGATTAACATCAGTTGAATCATTCATGGCTCAAAATAATTATTGTTTTTATCTTTAGTTTTACTTGTGCAGAGATCATGTTTTAGCTTTGTGTAAATTCCTCTGCATGCTTTCTCTTTATTAACATTCCATGTATCGAATGTTAATGTTTATTTAAGAGCATGTTTATTTTACATAATACAAGATAGATAAAAGGAAAAAGAGAGAAAAACAGCAATGTTGGATAATATTAGGACATTATTTTTTTGTCCTCAATTATTTCATTTATTTGGGGTTTATTGTCATCTGGTTTTGAACAGAAGTGTATAACAAAATGTAATTTGTAGTGTTTTACAAATCTCACTGTACTTGCAGATAATAGAATGAAATAAAAGTCCACTTAAGTGTACTGAAAGAAAACACACTTTCATGACTATTTAGTTACACATTATTTTAAGGTGTCTGTGTTAAAGTGTCATTTTACATTTATGTACTGAGTAATAAGGCATTTACAAAAGAGTCAGGATTAGGATTAGGGTTTAGTTCATGGTCATTTGCTTGTAGTAACTTCATGCACTTTAATGTGTAAAAAGTACACAGTGAAATAAAGTGTTACCCTATGTTTCTTTATACACTTAAATACACTTTTAAAATGTGCACTTTATAATAATGTCACATTAAAGTTTATTTTAAAGGCAATTTTAAATCATTGTGTTTTAATAATCTTTTCTCATGCTTTATAGAAGTACGTTAGTTTTGATTTGTTGTCTTGCATGCTAAAGCACATGTGAAGTACTGTGAAAACTATTGTGAAAACAATATTAGTATTATTCAGTAGGAATATATATGTATAAATATATATGAATCCTCATGAATCATGTCTTGTCCGTTCCATTCATGAGAGCAAAGTGGCACTGCCAGAGATGATTGTTTTATGATTATTCTGCAGCTTAACATGGATTGCAACCACATGTTCATGTTGAATTTAACTGTTGAAAGGAGTAGAAATAGACTGGAACATGTAGATCACAGAAACTCATGTCTAATCCAAAAACAAGTATGCACAGTAAGTCTCCTTTATTTCCAGATGTGAGTGATGATTACATGATGGTGCCCTGAGCTTCAGCTGATTGGCAGAAACACTCAGAAGCTCAGTGGGACTCATCAATGATCGTGATGTTGATTGACAGCTCTAGACGGTACTGTGACAGAGCCATCACTTCTAGCCCTGTGTTTGTCACAAATAATATTGCAGGATTGTTAGAGTTATACTTTGTAGGTTTTTAGGGTTTGACTAGAGAACATAACAATATGTGCTCAGCGTCACCAGTAGGTCTCAATTCTGAGACTAGTTGGTTTCAATTGAGTACCAAAACTATTAACATTAGATTTTTTCTGCTTGTTACAGGTTACATATATTATTAATAATTACAGTTAAAACTGTCACGGTTCACAAATTCATTGTCTCCTAGTTACTGCCTGTGTATGTATGTGAGGTGAGTGTGGGGGGCGTGGTCACTGATCACTGCCACCATCATCATCACCCACACCTGATCCCTATCTCCTCTGCCTATTTAGTTCCCCTCTCACCACACCGTTGTTGTCGAGTTGTTGTTCTTCCCTTGTGTTCCTCGTCGACCTCGTCAGTGTTCCTGCATCATCTGAGTCAGTGTGTTCCTGTGTCCTGGTCTCTGCTCGTCTGTGTTCCTGGTTCCTGTTCCATGTTTCACCATCCACGCTGAGCACCTTGGGATTACACAGCACCATGTCTCCACTCACCAGCCCATTGAGTCCCTGCGCTGTCTGCCTACTCTGGACATTACTTCCTTGCTTTCATCCACTGTCAATAAACTCACATTTGCACTTGAATCCGTTTCTGCTCGTTCCTGACAAAAACACTAAACCCAACCCTAAATATGTTAGTAAGTCCAAGTAAGTAATAATATACAGTACTTATTTGTGTTACTACATTGTAGCAAGGACACAATCAAATTAAGTGTGACCTTAAACATGCAAATCTATGTGGTTTATTATTGGTTTATAAATGTCGACTGGTTTCATGCTGCCTGACATTTATCATGATCTATGTCATCAGCATCCAGTTTATTACAAGCAAATCTGTTTTTAACAGTTCATTTAACTTAAAGTTTTTCTCAACTTGCAGTATCTTTCTTGACATTCACCTACTGTAACTTGTGTGAAAAATTAAGTTGGGACAAAATAGCATCCAGTTTTAGCATTCCACCTAAAATCTGCTTGTTGCTTCAATATATATATTTATTTTATTTTTTTATTTATTTTTTATAAACAACAGTAGAAAAACGTTGTTGTTCTTTAACTGCAACACTCCTATTGAGAACAATTTATTTGAATTCACCATTCAATGTTGTTTGATGTTCACCCATTCACAAAATGATTTTGCGTGAGCTGATGTTCTTTTGGTTAATTGTGCAGAAACGGCTGGCAGGGTGATATTGATCATACAATCTATTTGTACAGGGAGTCAAGCTCAGGCCTACTGTTTTTACAGTGCATTGCATCTAAACTCATTCACTGGGATTTATAATTGGGTGAAATTTAACATGTTTTTTTTTGTAAAGACTTCTCTAGTCTCTAGCAGTGTTGAGTTGAGATTGAGATAAAAGGGACAAACTTTGGACAAACATTTTAAACATGTTTAACTAATTTTGGAATTGTGTTTTGTGTTTGTCTTTATTGTTGGCATTGCAGTATTACACTGTGCTGATCAGGGATAATTTGACTGTTCATAGTCAAGTCAAGTAACTGTAACAATAGTGCTAGAGTGCGATGCGGAGAGACGAGGAAACCACGGAAATGCAACAGAAACACTTTAATCATAGAAACATAAAGGGCACTCAATGGTGCAAAACTCGGGACCACAGAGAGGGCAGAACATCCACACACTTGCAACTTGGAACGTCAACAAGAGACAAAGACTAGGGGCAACATGAGGGTTTAAATAGACAGGATAAGGGACACACCTGGAGACACTAACGAGAAGATTAACACAAAACAGGTGTGGAAGGATCTAGAAAGTCCTGGAAGTGAACAAGAATTTACATCATGATAGACAGGGAGTGGCAGAGACACAACATGATTGTGACAGTAGCACCCCCTCCCGGAAGGCGCGACCTTGTGCCTAAACTGGACCAACAGCGGAGGGAGGGAGGGAGGGGGTCCAGGAGGAGGACATGACATGGAACATGAAACATGACCAGAGTCCAGATACACATTAAAGAGTCCAAGAAGGAGTGGACGGAGGAAGGAGCCAGGGGGGAAACCAGGAGCAGGGGGCGCCAGTCAGAAAGAGGCCCCAGGGCGGAGTCGGAGGCGGGAGGAGCCATGGCGATGGACGGGTGGCGGATGGAGCACTGGAGACGACCGACTGCGACGATGTCACTGCGGGAGGTCCTGATGGAGCCGACGACCCGATGAGCCCGAATGACACCGCTGGATCTGGAGGCCAAGGCGGATCCGCAGGGACGAGCGTCCGAGGCGAGATTGACGGGACCGAGGACAGATTCGCAGGCGGTGTGACCGAGGACCAAGGCGTAGCTAGGGGGAAGGAGGAGCCAGCCGGAGCCGGAGCCAAAGGTGGAGGCCAGGCGACGATGGACCAAGGCGAAGCCGGGGGGACAAGGGAACCCGCTGGAGAGGTATGGCAGAGGGACGTCAGTGGAGCCGAGGGAGGGAGGAACCAAAGAGAAGCCGATGTGCCGACGGGCCGAGGTGGAATGAAGAACACTGAGGTAGGAGGTGAAATCCCAGGACCCTCAGTGCCTTGCGATGCCGGTGGTTTGACGACACATGGCGGCTCCCGGGTGTTGATGGGAGCTGGCGATGGGGCGTGGGACAACGGCAGAGGTTGGAATAAGTGCTGGCTGGATAGAGGTGGCAGGAGAGGGAGGCTGGGTGGGAGGTCTGGCGCCGGTAGGGTGAGGAGCATGGGAGGAACCGGCAGGGCGAGGAGCACGAGAGGACAGGCAGCTGGCTCTGGGAGGTCTGGCGGCTCAGGCCATGGGAGGTCTAGTTCGGCCGGCGGCTCAGGCCACGGGAGGTCCAGTTCGGCCGGCGGCTCAGGCCACGGGAGGTCCAGTTCGGCCGGTGGCTCAGGCCGTTTGAGGTCCAGCTCGGCCGGCAGCTTAGGCCACGGGAGGTCTAGGTCAGCCGTCGGCTCAGGCCAGGGGAGGTCCAGGTCAGCCGGCGGCTCAGGCCACGGGAGGTCCAGGTGGATCACGGGCTCTGGCTGGCGGATCACTGGCTCTGGCTCTGGCTCTGGCTCTGGCTCTGGCTCTGGCTCTGGCTCTGGCTCTGGCTCTGGCTCTGGCTCTGGCTGGCGGATCACGGGCTCTGGCTCTGGCTGGCGGATCACGGGCTCTGGCTCTGGCTCTGGCTGGCGGATCACGGGCTCTGGCTCTGGCTGGAGGATCACGGGCTCTGGCTCTGGCTGGAGGATCACGGGCTCTGGCTGGAGGATCACGGGCTCTGGCTCTGGCTGGAGGATCACGGGCTCTGGCTCTGGCTGGAGGATCACGGGCTTTGGCTCTGGTGTGGTGGCTGGCTGGGCTGGCTGTCTAGATCGGGGATACTCGCTCGCCAGACACCTTGCAATGGCTTCCTGCCAGCCAAGCCCAGTGGTGTCTGGGAGTTTCCTCGGCTGATGGTAGTTAGCCCCGACCCAGAACAGAGTCTTCAGCGTTGCATCATCGAGAGGTGACAAAGCGGCGAGCACGCTGAATTCGATGGTGTACTTAAGGAAGTTGGTATTCCTGTGGGCGATGTTGATCAGCCCCAAATGATAATCCATTTTTTTCCCAAAAAAAAGTCTTTCTTGGGCGACTAACCCGGTCTCTTGTTCTGTAACAATAGTGCTAGAGTGCGATGCGGAGAGACGAGGAAACCACGGAAATGCAACAGAAACACTTTAATCATAGAAACATAAAGGGCACTCAATGGTGCAAAACTCGGGACCACAGAGAGGGCAGAACATCCACACACTTGCAACTTGGAACGTCAACAAGAGACAAAGACTAGGGGCAACATGAGGGTTTAAATAGACAGGATAAGGGACACACCTGGAGACACTAACGAGAAGATTAACACAAAACAGGTGTGGAAGGATCTAGAAAGTCCTGGAAGTGAACAAGAATTGACATCATGATAGACAGGGAGTGGCAGAGACACAACATGATTGTGACAGTAACCTTTATTTATTTAGCCCTTTTTACAATACAGATTGTTTCAAAGCAGCTTTACAGTGGTCACAGGAAAACAATATAAACAAAGTTTGTTTTGGCTGAACAGCAGCCTTAAAAGAGCAGGCAAATTAATACAATTGATGAATATTAAGTGTTAAGTTTCCCCAATTGAGCAAGCCATAGGCGACAGCGGCAAGGAACCAAAACTCCAGCAGGTGACGTAATGAATGAATGAAGAACAGAATGGAGAAAAAACCTTGAAACGAGAAACGAGAAACGAGGCTCAGTCAGGGGACCAGTTCTCCTCTGGCCAACAGCCAAACAGTACATGATTATTATATTGACAAAAAATTAAAGACCAATATTAAGTCCAGTTTGGTCCGGTTGGAGATGTGTTCATGATCATCACAGGAGAGGGTTTAGTAGAATCATGGTCTCTGCAGACACGTCAGGGCTGTGCTGTACTCGTGTCCAGATGCAGGTCCTTCATCTGATCTGGATACGGCCCGGATCCGGCTGACCTAAATTATGCAGCCTAACAATCATTTTACATGATTTGGATTAAAAAAGTATGTATAATGTGTTATGTGTATGCCAGGTTGAAGAGATGTGTTTCTGTAACTGTATTTCCTGAGCTAGATAGGAAAAGGATTGACCGCCAGCAGTTGACTTTGATATTATAGGTATTATAAGCTGGTCAGTATTTTGGGATAGTAATAGACGTGAAGGACTTTAATGTGTTAAGAGATCGCTCAAGTACTGTGGAGCTAAACTATTTAATGCTTTCTAAGTCATTCGAAAGATTTTAAAATACATTCGTGATTAATAGGAAGCCAGTGCAGGTTTGACAGAACTAGGCTAATATGCTCATACTTCCTGGTTCTAGTAAGAACTCGAGCTGCTGCATTTTGGACCAGCTGGAATTTGTTTATTAAGCGTGCAGGGCAACCACCTAGTAAAGCATTACAATAATCTAGCCTTGAACTCATGAACGCATGAACTAACTTTTCCACATTTGTCTTTGAGAGCATACGTCGGAATTTAGATATATTTTTTAAGATGGAAGAATACCGTTTTACAGATGCTAGAAACGTGGCTTTCAAATGAAAGATTGTTATCAAAGAGCACACCTAGGTTTCTGACTGATGACGAAGACAGAGCAGCCATCGAGTGTTAGACAATAGTCTAGATCATTACCTGCGGAACTTTCTGGTCTAATAATTAGAATCTATGTTTGTTTGTTTTTTTCTTTCAGAAATAAGCAGTAGAAAGTTATTAGTCATCCAAGTTTTTTTTTTTTTTTTTTTTTTTTTACGTACACAGAATGTGCTCAGCAACAAATGTTGCAGCTAATTTGAGATTTACTATATAGTTATGTGATGTAGAATTCCATTGTGAATAGAGCTATCAGGACACATTAATACCAAGCCATTGTCAAAAAGTCGGAACAGAACAGGGTCAAATATGTGCTTGATAAATTCCAGTGATGGTCCAGGGGATTTCGCTGTGTTTGTGAAGTGAGAACTGGATCAGTACTCAGATGGAGAGCCCAAGCCTGCCGCAATGCTAACTCCAGAGCTACATTGTCCGTCCCTGTGGGCTTGCTTGTGGAGTATGAGGGCAAGTAGGAAAGCCCGGCCTTCACTCCTGCTGCTGAGGGTGGACTTTGACTGGCAAAGGTTTTAAAATGACTGTGAAGGTTTTGGATCAGTGTGTTCCTCTGGCTCCACCGCTGGTAGTCAGACCACTAACTCCACTCTGGTTCCTCCCTGCATTGGTTTTGGCCTGGGCCTTTGTCCTGGTTGTGCTCTGGGTCCCCAGCTGGCTCTTCCTGCCTTCATCACCTCCCTGGCTCCTCCCTCCATCGTCAATAGAAGAAACTTTAGTAAAGTTTAGTTTGCAGTTTCATCAGCAGAAGCCAGCATCAATCCACCATGGTGTTTCCTCACAGTTTTCACCTGCCTCTGTCTCATCGTCCTGCTCCAGAGCTGTTGTTATGGCGCAAAGATGCACCTTCTGGGAGCGGAGTGTAATGTCAGGGTTGTGTTTAGTTCTGTGTAGTTTCATTGTGTTTTGTTTTTGTTTCTCCTGTTTTCATTTTGCCTGTGTTCCTGGTCATAGTTACTCATTAGTTCCACACCTGTTCTTAGTTTTGTTCCTTTAATTGTTCTCCATTCAGTGTTTACTCCTGGTTATGTTAATGTGTTTGTATTTCACTGTGGTTACTCCTACAATCTCCTGCCTGCTTGTTTTGGTTATCAAAGTGTTTTTGAGTGTTGATTGTTGAGTGTTGGATTCTCAATCGTGTGCTCATTATGACCCAGAGTTACAGTAAGCACATTAGAAGTATTTCCTATGGCAATTGTTGTTCCTATGGCATTGTTATTATTCCTCATACCCCTTGCTCTTGTAATATACATCAAAGTATATTGAAAACAATGTAAGTGTACTTAAAGAGAGTTCACTTTTATGACTAAGTTTCTTAACAGACTTAAAACCATTATTTTTAAATTTGCACTTTTTAACAATGTCTAATTAAAGTTTTATTTTGAAGGCCATTTAAAATGTAAAAAGCCATTTAAAATTATGTTTTCATAATTTTTGACCAACACTAAGCTACATCATTATAATTTTAATATGTTTGGCAACAGTTCTTATAAACCTAATTAATGGTGTGTGTAGCTTTTAATTTCTTAAACAAACATGTAGGAAGAAACATCACGGCCATATTCCAGTATGACAATGTCAAGATTCATCAGGATCAAACTGTGAAATTGTGATGGTTGGAGGCTGCATGAAGAAACATTTTCACACATGAACCAAGTCCAGACCTTAAATTAAGTTCACTCTTGAGCATTTTAATTATTTAAAAGTATATTATTTACATATGTCCTCTTTCAAAAGTTTGCTAAAGTCCCCCCCCCCCCTGCACAAAGATCAATGCCCTGACCAAACACCACTCATATTTTCTTAAAGCTTATAACAGATTATTCAAGTCAAGTCACCTTTATTTATATAGCGCTTTTTACAATACATATTGTTTCAAAGCAGTTTACAGTGGTCACAGGAAAACAATAAAAACAAAGTTTCTTTTGGCTGAACAGCAGCCTTAAAAGAGCAGGCGAATCAATTACAAGTCACCTTTTTATATAGCGCTTTTTAATTAGATTAGAAAATAAGGTCCTCATAAATGCTGAATCAATAATAAAAACACCTTAATCTCTCCTCACAGTGTTAGCTTTCCCATCACCTCCTTAATAATATATGGTGAATTTGAGCAGTTGCCTCATCATCGGCTGAGGCGTTTACTAGCACTATACATTATTAATAATATATAATCGGCTTGTCTCAGTCGACACATTCCTCGTCTTTGATCTGTTTATGTTAAAGTGCATTGTGCAGCAGGTCTTCAGCGAAACAGCTTGGCAGTGGAGGTGTCGTACTTGAGCCATGAGGGACAGAAACAGTTGATGACTTTGAAGATTAAGGTTGCTCTCCTGAGAGTCTGAGCTATGAAAAACATACAGAAAACTGTGTGAATGTGTGTGGCTAGGAAATACTCAACTACACTGCCATGGCAACCTGGCAGCTGTACCGCAGGTGGTTCACAGAGGAAATAGCAAGGGTGCAGCTGTCTGCAATGTAACTGTATGATCCTGCAAAACTAAAATAGTACAGCATGACAGGAAACATTTGCTCTTGACACTTTCAGGCAGACAATTTACCTTTTATAGATGGTTTACTGGCCTAAGTTGAAAGAGCCCACCCAAAGTCTTCTATAATATACTGGTGCAAAGTGTAAAATAAAGGATGGATGTACAACTGAAAGATTTTTTTGCAACCCCTGAGGCCGTCAACATAACCGGGTTCACATGTACATTCGCATTGTACTTGGAGTTCAGTATACACACACTGATTAACTGTTTTTTTCTTCTTTCCTCTCCTTGAATGTTATTGATGAAAAATACACTTTGTGTTCAATTGTTTATTTGTGAAAAGGTAAAGAATATTCTCATGTGGTGTGTGGAAAGTGTTTAAGTGCATATTGAAATTGAATAGATGTGAAATAGAATAAAAACATTTTATTGTTGAGTGCACAAATTTTTGTATTTTATTTGTTAATTTGTTTTATTATTAATTAATTCCATGCACTTCATTTTCATTTCATTCCGTTATTGTTTATTGTAACTAAATTGTAATGTTTTTCCCTATTTTTCTTAGGAATTATTTTTTTCTGCAGTTTTGTTATCCACCAGACAAAAACTATAACTATAGGCAAAAATAGTACTCCGAGCAATTGAAGCACTTGGAACTAGTACAAACTTGAATGGTGCTGTGTCATGATGTAACGTGACGGCTGTGTTCATGTCTGTCTGATTTGTTGTTTTTCCAAGAAGTGCAAAACATTCATACATGCAGTAATACCTCGGTTTTCGAGTGACTTAGTTTACGAGCAAATCGGTGTACGAGCATGGAAAGTCAAATCGGTGTACGAGCATTGTATCTGTGGGCGAGAAAAATATTCCCTCGCCCACGCGCATTTTTACTGGAAATATCCTAATGACAGCCTCTCATAAAACAATCACGCGGTTCCAACTACTTTATCACCCCCTTAATCATCACAACGACTGTTACATGTGAATATGAAGAAACTTTATTAATGGAGCTTGTGTTACCAACATGACACATTGCATACTAATGAGGCTCATGTGTGTTCTCAGTACAACGCACCCAGGGGGTAATGACATTCTTAAAGGGCCATACACTTTTAGAGAACAGCATACTTATAACGCTTTTATTACTCTGTACAGATCATTTGACACAATGATCTACATAAGTGCTTTACAGCGGGTTTACTTTGTGTTGTTGCATTAATTGTTCGCTATTCTTCACGTTGTAATATTGTTACAAATGTTGAAGGAACTAGTTAATCTGATGTGTTCAATAAGTGTTAAGTAAACAGTCTTGTCACTTTAAGAGGGCAGGGTTTCAGGGGGGCTAGAGAGAGAGTTGAGTTGTGAGGGATTAGAGAGGGCTTGGAAGCAGATATATAGTTTTGATTCTTCTGTTATGTACGGTGTGGGTTGCGGCCAGAACAGCAATCCATTAGTTCTCAATAAAATCTCTAAACGAGAAGGATAATAACCTGTATGGTTATTAAAAGAAGCAACGCTACAATTTAGTGTTATATATACAGGGAGTGCAGAATTATTAGGCAAGTTGTATTTTTGAGGATTAATTTTATTATTGAACAACAACCATGTTCTCACTGAACACAAAAAACTCATTAATATCAAAGCTGAATATATTTGTATCAATATTTTAAGTAGTTTTTAGTTTTAGCTATTTTAGGGGGATATCTGTGCGTGCAGGTGACTATTACTGTGCATAATTATTAGGCAACTTAACAAAAAACAAATTTATACCCATTTCAATTATTTATTTTTACCAGTGAAACCAATATAACATCTCAACATTCACAAATATACATTTCTGACATTCAAAAACCAAACAAAAACAAATCAGTGACCAATATAGCCACCTTTCTTTGCAAGGACACTCAAAAGCCTGCCATCCATGGATTCTGTCAGTGTTTTGATCTGTTCACCATCAACATTGCGTGCGCAGCAGCAACCACAGCCTCCCAGACACTGTTCAGAGAGGTGTACTGTTTTCCCTCCTTGTAAATCGCACATTTGATGATGGACCACAGGTTCTCAATGGGGTTCAGATCAGGTGAACAAGGAGGCCATATCATTAGATTTTCTTCTTTTATACCCTTTCTTGCCAGCCACGCTGTGGAGTACTTGGACGCGTGTGATGGAGCATTGTCCTGCATGAAAATCATGTTTTCTTGAAGGATGCAGACTTCTTCCTGTACCACTGCTTGAAGAAGGTGTCTTCCAGAAACTGGCAGTAGGACTGGGAGTTGAGCTTGACTCCATCCTCAACCCGAAAAGGCCCCACAAGCTCATCTTTGATGATACCAGCCCAAACCAGTACTCCACCTCCACCTTGCTGGCGTCTGAGTCGGACTGGAGCTCTCTGCCCTTTACCAATCCAGCCACGGGCCCATCCATCTGGCCCATCAAGACTCACTCTCATTTCATCAGTCCATAAAACCTTAGAAAAATCAGTCTTGAGATATTTCTTGGCCCAGTCTTGACGTTTCAGCTTGTGTGTCTTGTTCAGTGGTGGTCGACTTTCTGCCTTTCTTACCTTGGCCATGTCTCTATTATCTAGTATTGCACACCTTGTGCTTTTGGGCACTCCAGTGATGTTACAGCTCTGAAATATGGCCAAACTGGTGGCAAGTGGCGTCTTGGTAGCTGCACGCTTGACTTTTCTCAGTTCACGGGCAGTTATTTTGCGCCTTGGTTTTTCCGCACGCTTCTTGCGACCCTGTTGACTATTTTGAATGAAACTCTTGATTGTTCGATGATCACGCTTCAGAAGCTTGGCTATTTTAAGACTGCTGCATCCCTCTGCAATATATCTCACTATTTTTGACTTTTCTGAGCCTGTCAAGTCCTTCTTTTGACCCATTTTGCCAAAGGAAAGGAAGTTGCCTAATAATTATGCACACCTGATATAGGGTGTTGATGTCATTAGACCACACCCCTTCTCATTACAGAGATGCACATCACCTAATATGCTTAATTGGTAGTAGGCTTTCCAGCCTATACAGCTTGGAGTAAGACAACATGCACAACGAGGATGATGTGGTCAAAATACTCATTTGCCTAATAATTCTGCACTCCCTGTACGTACAGTACAGCATATAGAAAGAAGGTACGAAATTCTCCCTGTAAGCAGTAACACCCCGCCCCCCCTCTCCTCTCCTCTCCTCTCCATCATGCCAGCAAGGACAGGTAAAGTGCGTGTTACAGTAAATTGACAAGTATTTTAATTTAATAGGTTAAAATCAAAACAAATATTAAAAATGGGCATTTATGGTCGTGTGGAATGAATCGATTGATTTTTAGTGCATTCTTATGGGGGAAATTGTTTTGGTGTACGAGCATTTTGGGTTACGAGCTCACTCTTGGAACGAATTAAACTCGTAAACCGAGGTATTACTATATAATATATATATATATATATATATATATATATATATATATATATATATATATATATATATATTACTATATCTGAATTGAATTGAATTGAATTGTCTGTAGGGAAAGCAATTCAGGAGTACTGGTTAATTTGAGCTGCTGAACTACTGGCTGAAGCACAATTGTTGTCTCTGATCCATCATCCAGGACTGCATGGGTTTCCATAGTGTGTCGACCATGGTGGAGGACTTTAACGACTTTTAACATGACCTTTGGAGATCGGTTAGGTCTGTCAAGGTAGACCCTGGTAGGTGGTAAGCTTACCATGAGTACTGCCCTGGAAGTGTCATTAATGGAGTCATATATAATTGTAAGATGTATCTCTTTACAGACATTACATGGCTGTTTGAGGTTGCAAGCCTTTACTGCATGTGTCCGACCACATCTCCAGCAGTGTTTTCCCTCTTTAATCCAAGTGACAATTTGAGAAGAACTTAACTTCTTGAACTGTTCACAAGAGTTGAGGTAATGGTCCCGGTTATCACAGTGGGGACAATATGGCTTTGAGATGGGGTTTGGATCTGCAGGTCTTATAGCACTTTCATTTGACATGAAAACTGGTGTTGGTCGTTCCTTTGGACAAGTGACTGGCATGGGTTTACCACAGGACTTGGATGAGTGAAATCACTTTCATTACCACTTTCAAACACCGGCAACATGAGTGGTGGGATGCCATAAGCTGATGCAGTAGCTCTGATAACAGTAACTCTGTACCATAATATGCTGGATGACCATCATGTGCAAAGGGTAAACATGAAAGTGGTGGAGCACATGGAGGGCCATTAGGAGGCACTGCTGAAGCCTGAGAGCTGGTCACTGGGGGCTGCAGCAGACGTGTTGTCACAGAAGGGATTCCTGTTTGCAGTACCGCATATGGCCTTGTAGGTGGCAACAGTGTTGCTCTGGTGTACTTGTACTGAAGGGGTGTGTAGCAGTAGACATGACTGTGGCTCCTGTGTGAGATTGGGGTAACACATTCGATGTAGATAACACAGTACGATCTGGTGCCATTATGGGGTTTGCCAGAGGTACATTAAAGACAAGTGATGAGACTGATTGTGGTAAAGTTTGTATTCCTGCAGGTGGTCTAAGTGATGACTGAGACACCCAAGAACCATCAGGAATGATCTGTTCAGCTGGATGAATCTGCATGGTGGAGGTAATAACTGGTGACTGAGTAGAAGGGTGCAGGAGAGGGTCTGATGGATGAGGTGGACTCATATGTTCCAGATGTTGTGGCAAAAGGCTGTCAGGTGAGCCTGGAGGCACAGGAGTAGTTGAACCAGAGTGTTTAATACGCATGCAGGACACAAGCTTCACTACCTCAAGTTCAGTCTCTGCTTGTTGCAGCTTACGCTGTCTTTCAAGATGCTTGGATAAAGCCTCCTTTGCTGTGAGGGCTTCCTGTTGCATACGCTGGGCTTCTTTAGCTTGAACCTTTAGCCGCTGGTATTCCACATCGGCCAGTGAGTCCTCCTCGACCTGCTGGCAAAGAGTGTCTAACTGCCTCTGTTTAATGATTCTCCTCCAAAATAGCAGTCTGGACAGTAGAGAGTTCTGGTGGAAGATAAACTCCAGTGGAGGTAATAGAGCACCTACTTGACCTGGAGTGAGAGCTTGCGCCGCTGTGAGACTTTTTCCTTCTCGGTTGACTGGTACAGTAGGAAGAAGCTTTAGGAGGAGGGTCCTCAGTGGGTTGGAAGCCAACCTCATAATCGTCCAGGTGAGAAGGCAGATTAGTTCCGCGGCGGGGTCTATCCATTGTCTCTGTTGTGTCACTTTCTGCTGGATCCATATTGGTTTGATATTGCTTTCAATCCGGCCCAAAGGGCCATAAAATATAGTGTCCCACTATGTCCCACTACGATAAAGATTTTACTAGTTGAGGCAAAGATGAACAGTCATCGAATACCAGTGTGCGCCACTAATATCTGGACACCGACAACAACAACAAATAATATGTTACATCATGGTGCAACACCATTCGAGGCTGGACTTATTCCACACGTGCTTCAGATGCAATCATGATTGAGGCATTCCCCGAAGCGTCATCTTCAACACAGAGCCTCATTCCCTTCTCAGGGAACAAGGGTTGGTAAACTGAGACAATTTCTTTAAAAAAAAAAAACATTTACAGAAGTATAGAAACACAAAGGCATCAAAAAGTTTTTTGTAAACAAAAATAAATAAATACACTGAAGAATTATTATTTTTTTTTGCTTTTCTTGAGAGTATAGACAAAGACATGAAATTTCTGAGGGAATGGGGTGGAATGGGACTGAGAATTCCCACAAAGCAGATTCTGACTGAAGTTGCCTACACAAGCAGCATGATTTAACGCCACTCACCCAAGCTATTTTTAGCCTTTTCCATGGATCAGTGATTTGCTGTAATTTTTTGACAATGAAACTTCAAGAGTCCAGATAAACTCTTCACAGGAGTGGAAAGGTGTGGAGTTGAACTGCATGACCGCTTATGGTCTATCTATAATATATACGAACAGTTGGCCTGCAACAGTCTGTGCAAGGTCATCTCAACATGCTGTTTATAGATATGGTTTAACTGTCTCAATTTGCCAAAAAAGGAAGAACATCATTTATTTTTTGAGTGAAATATTAATAATAAATATAAATAATAAATATTTTCTCAGAAAAAAATAAATAATTATCTGCAGCTCTGGTGAAGTGTGAAATCTATATCTTTCTGTTTTATTTTCTCTCTCATGTCACTGGATTTCAGTAGAATCTGAATGTGTTTTTTATCTAAAACAAATTTAGTCTCTCTGTAGAATGTTAGCGTCTCTCCTCTCTGCTTCATCGTGACTGCTCCATCTATATTTCAGATTACATGAGATACTGTCCTTTCCCACTTGTGTAATGGGTTTGAATAATTTCTGTGATGTATGTTGTTTTTGCAGGGTCAGCTTTTTTGCGGTCTTTTGAATTGTAATGAGAGAGACCATATTTCACAAATGGCAATGAGTCCATGAAAATATTGGTCTTTCGAAATATTTTGGAGAGAGTGTACAATTTTAATTATAACATGTGTCAATACTTAATTATTTCCTTCCAGTGTCACCATTCATTGTTGTGTTAACATGACATGATACTTCAATGAAAAATGTATTTGAGTAACCATTATAAATAAATAATCTTCACTATTTTTTAATGTCCATACATTACACACATTCTACTTTTTTATTTGTACAATTTATCTGAAGTATGATATGCTATCATGGCATGCAGACATTCTTCTGTGGCAGAAGTAATGTATTCCAAACATCTTTTTCGATTGACTTTGAAGTAAATGTTTTCAGTGGTCAGTATCATTCAGGTCAAAACAGAGAGAATTTGCCAGTGCTATTTTTGCCTCTGGTTACTGTTTTATTTGGGACATGCTGTACATTCAGAAATGGAGTGTTCAGTAATGAGTTTTTTCTAACCAGATGGTGACGATCAGACTGATTGACTTTTATACAAATCTGCCACAGACCTATGCTTTGATTAGCTTTTTTTAGTAGTATCTGTTCTTTAATAGAACTTGTTAAAATGAAATTCATAATCTATAATTCTCTTTTCTTACAGGAGGTGAATGTATCCCTGATAGTATTATGGGTTGTATCCAAAAGTATAGATTTATCTGAATTCATGAACTACTAATTGCTTTACTGCTTTAATTTTACTTGTTTACACTCTTCTCACTCAGATTATAGTTTATCTGTTATAATAGCAAAGGTATAATAATAATAATAATAATAATAATAATAATCAGTTACATTTATATAGCGCTTTTCCATGGCTCAAAGTGCTTGGGAGGGGGGGGGGGGGATCTCCTCAAGCGCCAGTGTGCAGCATCCACCTGGATGATGCGACGGCAACCAGTGCCAGAACGCTCACCACACACCAGCTAAGGAGAGGAGACAGAGCAATGAAGCCAATTAGTGTAAGGGGGTGATTAGGAGGCCGTGATGGACAAAGGCCAATGGGCAGATTTGGCCAGGGATGCCGGGGTTACACCCCTTCTTTTGCGAAAGACATCCTGGGATTTTTAATGACCACAGAGAGTCAGAATCTCGGTTTAACGTCTCATCCGAAGAACGGTGCTTGTTGCAGTGCAGTGTCCCCGTCACTATACTGGGGCGTTAGGACCCACACAGAGGGTGATACTGCAGGGTGATATGGCTGCTGGCAATAAAGAAGGTATCAGATTTGTGTTTTAATTTGAGTGCAGGTGAGGACATTTGAGTGCAGGTGCATGGTGCAGCTGGAGCTAGAGGCCATGGAGATCAGATCCATGACTTTCTAGAGAAGCAAGGAACTTTGAGAGCAGAGAACTGTGCTGGAAACATCCTAGGCTAATGCTTAGAAGTCTGTGATAAGTTTGTGGTGCAATGTGTTTCTCTGAACAAGACCCTTGACACTTCCTTCACTCTGATGCCAACACACCACAGAAATATTCAGTTGACATTAACTGAATGAATGAGTTAAAGTCATTGTATTCTGAAAAGAAACTGCTCTTTTTAAATAATTGTAATGTTTTTTTTTTGTAGCTACCCAGACTGATCAGTGCTGTTGGTATGTTCCCCAGAAGAAATGGAGCAGATCTTCTGTCACACAACATCTCCAAGACGTTATACACTGTATAACTAGTAAGCAAAAGCTCTAGTCAAGTCAAGTCACCTTTATTTATATAGGGCTTTTTACAATGTAGATTGTTTCAAAGCAGCTTTACATTGGTCACAGAAAAAAACAATATAAACAAAGTTTGTTTGGCTGAACAGCAGCCCCAAAAGAGCAGGCGAATCAATACAATTGATGAATTTTAAGTGTTAAGTTTCCCCAACTGAGCAAGCCATAGGCGACAGCTGCAAGGAACCAAAACTCCGCCAGGTGACGTAATGAATGAAGAACAGAATGGAGAAAAAACCTTGGGAGAAACCAGGATCAATCGAGGGACCAGTTCTCCTCTGGCCAACAGCCAAACAGTGCATGATTATTATATTGACAACAATTCAAGTCCAATATGAAGTCCAATTTGGTCCGGTTAGAGATGGGTTCATGATCGTCACAGGGGAGGGTCTAGTAGAATCACGGTCTCCGCAGACACTTCAGGGCAGTGCTGTACTCGTGTCCAGATCCTTCATCTGATCTAGATACGGCCCGGATCCGGCTGACCACGGTAACCTCGGAATAAACAGAGACCAATATCAGCGTAGATGCTATTCTTCTTCTGATGTAACGAGTACATCAGGTGTTATGGGAATGTTCCCGTTTCCGGCTGACCTAAATTATGCAGCCTAACAATCATTTTACATGATTTGAATGTATAAAAATGTATGTATGTGTTATGTGTATGCCAGGTTGAAGAGATGTGTTTTTAGTCTACATTTAAACTGACAGAGTGTGTCTGCTTCCCGAACTGTAATAGGAAGACTGTTCCAGAGTTTAGGAGCTAAATAGGAAAAGGATCGACCGCCAGCAGTTGACTTTGATATTCTAGGTATTATAAACTGGTCAGTATTTTGGGATCGCAATAGACGTGAAGGACTATAATGTGTTAAGAGATCGCTCAAGTACTGTGGAGCTAAACCATTTAATGCTTTGTAAGTCATTAGCAAGATTTTAAAATGTATTCGGTGATTAATAGGAAGCCAGTGCAGGTTTGACAGAACTGGGCTAATATGCTCATACTTCCTGGTTCTTGTAAGAACTCTAGCTGCTGCATTTTGGACCAGCTGGAGTTTGTTTATTAAGCGTGCAGGGCAACCACCTAGTAAAGCATTACAATAATCTAGCCTTGAACTCATGAACGCATGAACAAATTTTTCCGCATTTGTCTTAGAGAGCATATGTCGTAATTTAGATATAGTTTTAAGATGGAAGAATGCCGTTTTACAGATGCTAGAAACATGTCTTTCAAATGAAAGATTGCACCCAAAGGAAGCATGTACAGGGTTAAAAGCAATGGTCCTAGTATTGAACCTTGAGGAACTCCATACTGAACCCGTGACCGATATGACACCTCCTCATTTACTGCTACAAACTGATAACGGTCAGATAAATATATGGTCAATTACAGTTTTATTTTAATTTAGAAAGTGTGTGGTGTTCACTCTATAGAAACTGTGGTGAAATAATAAATCTACAATAGAATCTAGAAAAATCTGATCATGAATAAATGAGAAAATCCAAAAATAGCAGTTAGAAATTTGTAAATTCAGCGATGACAGATAATAGTTTTGATTTATTTTGCCTTACTGAAACCTGGATTAAACCAAATGACTATGAATATATACCACCAGGCTACTGCTTTAAGCGCAAACCCCGTCACACAATATGTAGAGATATTCTTAAAGTTACTGATGTGGCTTTTCTGCCTTAATTAAACAATTATTCTAACCACTAAATAAAGATTAACAAAATATGTAATTCGATCATAGTATAGTTGTAATGACAGTATGAATTACTTCACTGAGAAAATCAAAAGTAACAGAAAAACAGTTCTAAAGTATATCCTTTGATAGTGTTTTATGATTCAGAATCAATTATTAGGCCTCAAGAACAATTCATATATTTATAGCTATAGGACAGGGTCACTAAATTAACCAAGTTAGGGATCCAACACACACTAAATTACTGAAAAAGTTGTTACCTGTAGCAGAAAAGCCTCTTCTCAATAACATTAACTGCAATTAATATTGTGGCAGAGGCTCTGCTGCAAACCCCTGCAATATGTACATTCATTTGAATCTGGTTGTGGTTTCTAAATGAGATGCTTAATAGCTGCCAACTTGAACAGTCTTGAGACATAACCCAGAGATAAAAACGAGTTAATATTATTGGAATAAGCTTTTCTGCTAGGGGTTTGTAGAAGAAAAGCAATAGTTGTTGTACAGTTATGTGCAGTTATTTAAGCATCTCATTTTGAAACCACTATTACATTCAAATGAATGTATATATTGCAGACTACAGCTTTGTAGCAGAGCCAACATTTTTATCTGAATCTGTACCTGTAACAATCCCAAAGTGATCAAATCTGTATCTTTATTCTGATAAAACCGGAAGAGGGCTTTAACTGGAGGGTTTAAAGTTTATTAAATTATTTGGGATGATTGTTCCAAATGTATCTATTCTCTTTGTCGTAATCATTTAACAAATATGACCTTGTGGAAGTCATAAGTTAATTATATTTTTATCCAAATTATTGTCACATGTATTTTTTGTTTCTTTGTCTTCCTCAGTTTCATAGTTAGTTTCCATGGCTGTTAATTGGTTCTTTCACACCTGTTCTGTTTCAAGTGGATTACTTTCGCAGTTATTTAAGCTCTGTCTTTAGTTCTATCACACTGGTGGTTGTATACATGCACATGAAGATGAAGAAAGGCAATATTTAAGCACTCCACAAGAATATGTTAACACACAACACATCCATAAACTGACAACATTGAACTGAAACAGAAGCGAACATATACGATTTAATTTCAGGCTGGAAGCTTTAAAATGAGATTGTTATTCCTCTTTTAACCTTGATTACCTGCAAGGAAATACATGCAGTCATTATTGCTTTGCACAATAAAGGGATTCTTACCCAAAACCTAAAGTAACCATTTATCAAGAATTTCAAGGAGAGAGAGGATACATTTTTGAGAAGAAGGCTTCAAGAAAGTCCTGAAAGCTGCAGGATCATCTCCTAAAGTTGATTCAGCTGCATGATCGAGGCAGCAACAGTGCATAGCTTGATCACGAATAGCAGCAGAAGTAAGGATACACAGTCAGGACAAAATTTGCAGGAAAAACATCAGGGAAAGATTGATATTCTGGGATAAATAGGGAATGGAATGCTGAGGACTAGGGTAAAACAGTTTTCTCTGATGAATACCCTTTCCAGTTGCTTGGGACATCAAGGAAAAGCTTGTCTGGAGATGAAAAGGTGAGTGCTCCAATCAGTTATGTGTCATGCCAACAGAAAAGCATTCTGAGACCATTCATGTGTGGAGCTGCTTCTCAGCCAAGGGAGCAACTCACTCACTTGTGCCTAAGAACACAGGGATAAAGAATAGTACAAAAGAACAACTTCCCAACCATTCAAGAACAGACCAAGCATTTTCCAGCATGACAGAGCATCTTGTGATTTTTTTTTTGGATAGCTGCATTGCAACCTGGATGCTGTCATGGCCTGTCATCGTGGTGAGGGCACAGCTTCCCACAACACCTGTTCACAGCAATTAGCAACACATGCTGTGTATGAGAGGGGGACAACTCTCACCTTATAATTTCAAAGGCTGACCAAAAAAAGCAATGGGGGAAATTAAGGATTCTTTATCCCTTTGGTACTCTAAAATCTGCAGGTTTGCAAACAATGTTTTGATTTGAAGGAACTCACTAATGCCATAACGTTGTAACAGAGTCAATATAAAGTCTGTGACCTCCGGATACGTGTTAATTTTTCCTAATATAGCAAGTTCAACTTGAAATGTAAAAGGGTAGTTCACCTCTGGCAAAGGTGAAATATAGTGTATGCTACCTGACTATAAACAACTGAGAAAAGGGGCTGTTGTCTTGTGCTTTTTCCAAATAGGTATGAAATATTCAAGACCCATGATGCACTGGTCATGTTGCATCCAAGTCCACTCCCAGTCTGCTTCTATTGGACAGGCTTGACCACCTATTATGATGAAAATGAAAAAAATGCCAAGATGTGCATAAAAAACGTATGTGGTCATTTGAATCTGATACATTTTTATCTTGTTTTACATTTTGAGAAAAAGTATGCATAAACTACAATAGAAACAAAATCACTAATCCTGTGACTGTGTGATGGGACAAAATAAGTGAACTAACAAAGGAACTGAAACATTGTTTTGGTTGTTCTGAAATGCATGAGCAAAGTCTGTTGTCAAAGTGGTTCAGAACTACTCTTAAATTGTGTTCCCAAACAGCATCATCCTCAGAATATACATATATAACATCTTTATTGATTCTGCACGCTCTGAGATGCAGATATATAAAGTATCTTCTCTTACTGTTCATAGTCAGTCAGTTTAAGCAAGTTTATCAGGAAGAGGTGTTTTTTTTTTCTTCTTTTCTCTTCAACTCAATGGAAAGGCTGCTTCATTTGCAAATGTTTTAATTGATATTCCAATTTTGGGCATAAATTAAATTCAAAACTTTTGATGGAAATTTAGCAAATGTAATTGTATTGTTCCCTGGTGGACAAATTCAGCGGGAGTGAGCTATTTGCAATTCCCAGTGAGGGTTTCAGAGCAGTGTAGGTAGAGACTAAAAGTTGCCATGAATCGTATATATGAATAGAGCATAGCTATGGGTTGGGTTTGTTGACCCAACTAATAACTGGATTACTACAAACAGGTTTTTAAGCTAAACAGATGGGAAACTGAAAAGGAAAAAACAGCTTTTCTGTGAATTAGAAAGAGGAAAAGAAGGAATGGTGAGCACCTTCTGCCCAACCCCCCAAAGTAAAACACTATCATGTACTGGTGGTATAGAAGTTGCCATAGTATTTTTACCATAATGTTTTAATGTACCCAATACCATTACCATATCTCTTCTACAAGGGAGTCCTGTTCAAGATGAGGAAGTACAATCTGTAGTTTTCACGAAAGCTCTGGAGCTGTCAAAAGTTTGCCAGTTGATGCGTTTTATATTATATAACTTACATTGTTAGAATAAACATTGTTAACTTACATAAACTACTACAAAATGGGTTAAAAATCGAAAAACGTACACTATAAGTTTATGAATCTGCCATATTTTTGTTTGCATCTCCAGTATAGGTAAATGAAAGCGAGTGCATTTACCCACACTTATTGACCATGGAATGATGAACAAATTAGGAATGAACAGCTACCTATATTGATTAGACTAAAATAATTTATATATCTCACTTGCTTATGGAATAAAATCACCTCTGAATGGGCAATCGCATATGTCTAGTTGAGTATCCGTATTTTAGACCATCCACAAATTACTAAAATCCACAGTAGCAGAAGGTTGTAGTTCCTGTGTGATTCTCCATTGGAAATGAATGATTTCCAGTCTGTCATACAAAGTCCATAAGGAAAAATGGTGATGAAAAAAAGAGAGATGTGAGGAAAAAGTATATTGAAATTTTTGTCTGGGATGTGCAAAAGTTTTGCAAGCGAATCCACAAGCATTACCTTATTTCTTTCTATCACCATATCTGTCTGTAACTTTCAAAAATAAAATATAATGAAATAATAGACATTATAGTTGTCATTATATATGTGCATTAATTGGAAAGCCTTGACAAATAAAAAAAAGTTTTTTAATTGTATTTTGAGTAAAATATTTTTTAAGATACAATACAAAACTGTATTTGCATAAATAAATAAATGAGCTGTCTGGGGCAGTAATGACATTAATTAGCAGTATAAAGAGCATTCAAATTAGATTTTATGTTTGCATAAATCTAATCATAAAATTTAATTAATGTAAAAGTTTTCAGAGTTATGGTCTGTTTTGGCCTGGTGTTCAGGTTTGTATTGTTCCAGCTGTCGTTACACGTGTACCATTTGCTATAGGATTCTCCACTGAAATATGGTATTACTGAAGATCAATACAGCGTGTATAAATCCATACTGTTTTCCAATATACTGTTTCTATCCACTCACATATCTCACTGATCACTCCAGTGCCTAAATACAGATTCTCATGCTGCCCTACTAACACAACTGGAACTCAGCTTCACTACCACAACACACACAACAATACAGAACATATACAAAAACCTTTTTTTCACACAAACACAGGTTTTATATAAGAGTAACTTCTCAAAATAGTTTTCTGAAGTGATTTTTCAAATTTGTTCCGACTGTTTCTAATGTCAATTGGACAACACAAGACGTTCAGTCATGCGCACGCTGCCTGAAGTCACACAAGACAAACATGTTGAATCCCAGTATTAAAAATGAGCAACTGAAGTTTATTTTTTAACAAGATCCCTCATCAGTCTGTATTTAGCTTTGTAAAGAGACTATTGAAGGATGGTAAAGTTGAAAACTATCCTGGACCTGACAGGAAAACAGCATTTTTTGGTGAGTAGATATAATTTTAACATTTATTTCCAATGTGAAGGCAGAATTAAAATTAATATAATTAATTTAAATTAAATCAACATTAAATTATGATGTTTTGTGGTATCGACCTAGACTCTTCAGTGCTGATGGCCTACACCCTGTAAAATCTGAGCTAAGTTTCGGCAGGACAACATCTCCAAGACGCTACATACCATATGACTAGTCTTTGTTTTACCCACTTCATTGATAGAAGTTCATTCCATAAAGACTGTGTCTGTTCCCCGAATGGTGAGGTCAAATAATAAATCTACCATTGGTTCTTGAAAAAATCTGATTGTGATTAAACGAGAAAAGCTTGGGCATCCTTCTATAGCTATATAGCTATAGCACTTACATTTGGGGCAGTTATGTGATGATCTATCGTCCTATCATCCATCACACTCCTTAAAAATAACCAAACTCTGGGCATGTGGCAGTGCCTTCACATTTTGGTTCTAAACTCTAGAATATCCTTCCTGTTGATGTTTGGAGCTCAGAGACACTCTCCCAGTTTAAATCTAGATTTAAGCATATCTTAAGCATTCACATAATGCATTTCTTAACCTAGTACTCCAGATACAGTCATGGCCAAAATTGTTGGCACCCCTGAAATCCTTCCAGAAAATCAAGAATTGCTCACAGAAAAGTATTGCATTAACACATGTTTTGCTTTACAGATGTGTATTCACTTTGTGTGCATTAGAACAAAAAAAAAGCAAATTTGACAGAATGTCCCCCAAAAATCCACACTTTGGAAAAAATAACTGAAATCAATTGATTCCTATGACCATCAATAAGCTTCTTACACCTCTTACCCGGAATTTTGGACAACTCTTCCTTTGCAAACTGCTCAAGGTCTCTCATATTCAAACGTTGGCTTTTCCCAACAGCAATTTTAAGATCTCTCCACAGGTGTTCAATAGGGTTTAGATCTGCACTCATTGCTGGCCATTTCAGAACTCTCCAGCGCTTTATTGCCCTCGATTTCTGGATGCTTTTTGGTGTATGTTTGGGGTCATTGTCCTGCTGGAAGATTTACGATCTCAGACGAAAACCCAGCTTTCTGACTCTGGGCCCTATATTACTAGCCAAAATCCTTTGGTAATCCTCAGATTTCAATTTTCAATTTTTGGCTTACTCAAATACATTTTGGCAAACTGTAGTCTTGCTTTTTTTATGCAGTGCCATCAGTGGGGTCCTCCTGGGTTTCCTTCCATAGCGTTTCATTTTATTCAAATGTCAAATGATAGATCACGCTGACACTGATACACCCTCAGCCTGAATTTCTTCGGAACTGGTTTGGGGCTGCTTAGCCACCATCCAGAGTATCCTGCGTTGCAACCTTTCATAAATGTTTCCCTTTCATCAATGTCCAGGGATATTAGCAACAGTGGCATGGGTTGTGCGCACTGTGGGCAAAGGAACATCTACATCTCTGGAGATAGACTTGTAACCTTGAAATTATTGATATTTCTCAACAATTTTGGTTCTCAAGTCCAAACAGTTATTTTCTTCTCTTTCTGTTGCCCATGCTTAGTGTGCCACAGACAGACACACAATGCAAAAACTTTGAAGTCAACTTTTCTTCTTTGTATCTGCTTTAAGGTGTGATTTTGATATTGCCAACACCTGTTACTTGCCGCAGGTGAGTATAAAGGAGCATCACATGCTTAAAAAAATCGAATTTATCCAAAAATGTTTGTATCCAGCCTATTTTGGGTGAAATTATCAAAAAAAAAATACTTTTCCTTCTTTTGTTTTAATAGACACAAATGGAATAAATATGTGTAAATGCAATACTTTTCTGTGAGCAATACAAGTTTTTCTGGAAAAATTGCAAACAATTTTAGCCATGGCTGTATATGCACATGATTATCTTTGCTTAATGGTAGTGATGGCGAGATGAAGCCCCATGAAGCGTTGAACCTTTTCAGCCAAATGGTTCACAAAAGGGTTCATTTCTCGAAGCCTCATTTGCTCACAAAACCATCTAGTGGCCAAAGAGTAAAAAACAATCAGATACATCACAGATGTGCCTGATGTGGTGTGTGATACACTGTGTATTTAAAATGTGTTTGTTCTTGTGGTATATAATGATTGTGTTAACATAACTTTGTAATAAATGTATTGGCTTGAAATGCAACTATATCCAACTATTTTAGGATTGTCTGTTTTTTTTTTAAATAATTTGTCTGAAACCATGTGTGCTGCCGTTTTTTAACCAGGTCTCCCTGGAGGAAGAGATTATGATATCTCAATGGGATTTCCCCGGATAAATAAAACATAGATAAATAAATCAAATGTATGTAAATCAATTGTTTGGTCATAGGCAGACCTGGGAAAATTATAATTATAATAAGTGTCTGGGTTTAACTGGGCAGAGGGCAGTGAATGTGCTTGTGTATCTTGGACTGTGATTCTTGGAAACAAGAAAAATAATGAAGAGGATATACTTTAGGAGTTTTTATCCCAACAATATTATTTTTCAACTGTTTTAGGGCTAAGGCGATTTCTTTTCTTTTTTTGACAACTTCTCCTGCCTTTAAAAACACCATTTCACAAGGCACCGATGATGCTGGACAACATAAGAACGTTTGCACTAGACCAACTTTCTAAGCTTTCCCTAATACAGTCTAGTCTTATAATAATAATAATAATAGCAATATTATATATAATAATAACACTACTACTAATATAGGCTATACATATTATATATATATATATATATATATGTGTGTGTGTGTGTGTGTGTGTATAATTACATATTATATTTTATTGTAACGTTCGTTTTAATGTAAAAAAATAATAAGATAACATTTGTAGTGAAAAAATAAAACCCCGCCAGTTGCATCAAAAACCAGCCCAAATTTTTATCAACCAGCCCAATACATTTCCCCGGTCGGACGTGACCAAAAGGAGCCCAATCTGGCAACACAGCACAAGAGGCGCGAGGTTTTCAACCACCTTTATGCGGAAGCGATACTCAGAATGAAGCAATGACGTCATCAACAGAAACCGAGGCCTCCTTTGTCATCGTCACGTGATTTTCGTGATATTCATCTGGAACGCCCCTTTTTGCTCGACACCAGCTCCGGAGCCTCGCTTCATATGTCCCATCACTACTTAATGGATTAACACAGCTGCTGTTTCCTGTAATGGTTTGGTATGTTTGAAGTGAACATCTAGCATGAGTGAGAAAGAAAACAGTTTACAGTTAAACAGGACAAATATTCTGAACCCCAAGACATCTGACCAAGGCATGACAGCGACCCAATACTGAAGATTGCCCCCATTGAGGTGAAGGGTGAAAAACTACACCTCCGTCACATAATCCTAGCTGAATCCATCACCTCATTCTCATCTCACATAACATATAAGAAATGGTTGACTGATCATTTAGGTGTCTTGTTCTAAAAGTTCTGATCTCCACAGGGACAAACAAGTTAGTTTACCATACAAATACAAAAAAAAGAATCCAATAAAATTATATACTAATTTCCTTATGCACAGCTGAGTTGTGACTACCTATTTTTTAAGCAGCTTGTTTGCATGTATGTATGTATGTCACAAATATGTGCAATATGAAGGCCAGAGGACAATGATGAGAGGAACAAAGTTACATTTATTAAACAACATGAAGATTACAAGGATTAACACAGCTCAGTAAAGATGAGAACGGACACTAATTAAGAAAAACACAGGACTTAAATTCACAGAGGATAATTGCGGAAAGGGAACAGCTGACGAGACTAATAAGGTAATTAGTGAAGACACAGGTAATACAGATGTCACAGGGAGAGAACGAAGGGAAATGTCTCAGGTTACATGTGTAACCATAGTTCCCTGAAAAGGGAATGAGACGCTTCGTCAAACGCTTTGGGGAATACCTAGTCTTGTAAAGCACAATGTAAACAATCGAACGATCGACCGAGTGTCACGGCTCTGTCATTCCTGTTTGGTCTTTTCGAGTATCTGTTGACAGAGCCCTGACACTGCCCCTTTGTGTCTTGTCATTGTGTTACCCCGCCCACCTTGTTACCTCGTTTTCCTTGAGTGTTGTCAGCTGTTCTTAGCTCGTTACCTTTCCTCATGTGTTCCCTATATATAGCCCTTGTGTTTGCTGTCCGTCGTGGTCTTGTTGTCATTCCATGTTGTGTCTGGATAGTTCATGGTCCTGATTTGTGCGCCTGGTCTTGCTTCCCGGTTTGTTTATGTTATCGTCTAGTGTTTATGATCTTGTTTATGTTATGTTTTCACCCTTGTGGGTATTTCATTTGTGAGTTTGTTCTTTTGTTATTAAATTCTCAAATTCCTTATCCCTGCATTTGAGTCCTCCTTGTTCATTCCGTAACACCGAGTGTGAGTGACAGCCACAAGAGATAAAGTGACAGCCACTAACCAGGGTGATAAAGGTGTGCCAGAAACCGGTGACAGCAGCTTAGATGAGTGTCTGACGCAAGCTCAGAAGATGCAAGGAGCTGAGGCTAAAGTCTCATTCTCTCTTCAGAGAACTATGATTACATATGTAACCTGAGACGCTCCGTGTTAAGGGAACTCGCACGGAGTCAAACGCTTTGGGGAACGATATATCAACGCCACCTCAGAGATGAAAGCCGATGAGTGTCTCATAGCTCATTATGAGAGTACTTGTGTTGTCGAGGTCGAGCTGATAAAACCTCAAGAATGTGTGTGGGTTGGACCAGCCTGCCGCATCACAGACATCAGACAGGGAATCTCCTGATAGAAGTGGGCACAGACCCTCAGAGAAGACGGGGATCCTTCTGATCTGACAGTTTACTGGGTTCACCTGCTTCTCACTACACCAAGAAGTGAATAGTCTCCACTTCAGGGCATGCAGCTTCCTCATGGAGGGAGCTCTGGAGTGGAGGATGGTCTCAACAACCTCGGTTGAGAGACCGTAATCTAGGAGCATGGCCCCCTCCGAGGCCAAGCCCAAAGTTTCCATAGTAATGGGCAGGGGTGATGCACCCATTATGATGCATAACTTTGCTTAATATGCTTGAAGCAGGGCGGTGGTGAGAGGACACACATCTGCTTGACTAGTAGCAGAATAAGCCCTGCCCATAAGAGTGCAAGTAACCCTCATGGGCTTAGTGAGCAGCGTCAATACTGGGATTTTAGTGTCAATATTGATTTACGAGAGAGGTGGCTCTTGAGCTGCTCCTCCACTCTCAGCATCACTGATCTTTTTTATTTTTATATATATATATATATATATATATAATATGTTTTGTGACTTTGGTCACAAAAAGTGTTCACAAGGACGTGTTCTTCTAAATAAATTAGACGAACACGTCCTAGCAGCACAAGTCCATCGCCCACGTTGAGGGATGGACTTGTGCTGCTAGGACATGTTCTTCTAATTTATTTATTCGATTAGCTCCTCATATACGAGAGAGGAGGAGGGAGGCGAATCCTCACTCTCAGCATCGTCACTGACAACATTCAACTAGACAGTTGCAGCGCTGGTGCCTTTGCCTGGTGAGAAGTAACTGACCTAGGGCGTGCTTTCTGAAACCATGTAAAAGGCATGGACCTGCTGGGTAAGGGCTGAGATAAGGCAGCGCCCATCTCACACCCCACCGTCACATCCATTTGTGAACCCCAGGACCTAGATCACCGCAGAGTCTCGGCTACTGCGGGACCCGAGCCCTGGGGAGCACGAGTCTAGGCGGACTCAGTGTCAAAGACCGCCAGGCGGGAGCAGAGCACAAGAGCCAGATTTACTAAACAGTGCAAATCAGCATGAGAGCACAAAACCAAAGAAGTGCAGATAGCAAGGGAAAGTTCTGCATGTGATCTACTGATGACGCACAAATAAAAAATCACAGACACAGCCTGATCATTTCCATAATGACCAAATCTAACTATCAATAGCAGCACAAATTCAAAGGAAGGACATGATTTTTTGGGGGGCAGTAAATAATGCCGCAAATACAACTAAGTGAACTTTTCAGTGATATCTGTTCACATTATGTCAGGAAATCTTGGGGTATTTTTTATGCCAAAAGAGGGTTTGCACTAGTGGTAAGTAACCAGTGGCCCAAGTCAGGCTCCAGTTCCTTGCGACCCAAATAAGGATAAAGTGGTTTGAATAATGGATGGATGGAATTTCTCAATGGAGAAAATAAATGAGATTTTTTTTTACTTTATAGTCCTAAATATATAATGGTACTAAAGTATTGAATATGCTGATGTGAAGCAAATTAATATATTAAGGAAACCAAAATCTCTCATGATTTAATTATTTTGACGTTAAATTTTAAAACAAGTTGTCGACCCTGCTGTGCTTCAGCAGATCTCATTATATAACAGAGAGTATTAATTTGTAGACACACACTGCAGCATCTGCCCTGTTTACATGAATGAACTCCTATCAAGACTAACAATTTCTGGCAGCTGTATGAAACTTTGTGGATTTTTCATAAATATAGTGAAAACACACAGACAGAGAGAGATACATAACAATACATAAAACTTAAACTGTATTTTTGTTTGGCTGTAGAGCCTGTCATTCTCAGCAGGACTTTAAAATGGGGAGAAAAAAATTAATTGGTTCAATCCAAAAATAATTTTTACATTTCTGTTCATGCGTTCCTCTTGTAACATTACAGTTCCGAAATAGGTTTGATTATTAAAAAATACTGATTAATAACAGTAATTTTTTTTATTAACTCATTTGATTTGACTATTATTTATACAAGAGTTTAAATATAACTTTATACTAAATAGCTTTATACTGAGTGCTTGTGACTAAACTTTTTTACTCCTCCCTGATAGAACATGTACATCTTAGAGACAAAAATTATTCAAATTATTTGAATTTTATTATTCAAAAAACAATATGTTTGTAAATGTTAAAGTTTGATGTATTTTAGCAGCTGAGAAGATTGTCAGTCTGGTAGATAATTATAGCCAACACAGCATTTGCATAGCACTTCATCTTTTATAACACAATTTTTGCCACATGTATTAAACAACAGGAAAAACTGAGCACCCACACAGCTATAATAAACTTTTTAAGTTAATCTGTAAGTTAAGGAAAACATAATGTTGAACTTATTGCCTTAGATGTGGCCATTAATGACTGATAAAACACAAATCTTATTTAAATTTCTTTCATTTGCTGGTAAAAAAAACAAAACAGTAACTCTAAAATAATGTTATTAACTGATTAGGAAACATTTTATAATAAGATATCAAATAATGTTTATGTCAATTATTGTCACATTAAGACTATGACACTTATTGTCAGGGTTCTGTCACGTCAGTTTCGGTTTCTTTCCGACTATGTGAGGTCGTGTGCTTTGGTGCGCGCTCTTGTGTCCACGTGATTTCATGTCGTCCGTGTCGCTTCTCGTCTGTCTCATGAAGAATGTGTTCTTGCATTCGCCACATATTTGTGTCTCGTCAGCGTGTCCCTTGTTACCTCGTTTCCCTTGAGTGTTGCCAGCTGTTCACGATCACTTATATATATCCCTCAGTGTTGCTGTCCGGCGTCGCGTCGTTGTCTTTCGTTGTTTGTTCCCCGTGATGGTTTCCCCATTCCTCCCGGTTTGTCACTGTATGTTCTAGTAACTAGAATCTCGTAACGTTTTCCCCCTCGTGGGTTTTTCCTTTGTATGTTTGTCTATTTACTTTTTGTTAATAAATTACCTTTCACCTGCATCCTGAGTCCTCCCTGTACTGAGTACTAAGTACTCAGCGGGGAAGGAATTTAGTTTTTTTTTTTTTTTTGCCTGTTTAATCATGGGAAGGAAGGAGAACTGATCTGCCACCAGAGTCACCAACGACTCGACTTACCTATGATCATTATGTCAAGATCAGAACTCTAACCGCTCTCCGCCAGTAATTTGCCATTACCTTCTGTAGAGGCGTCTGAATCTCAATGACACGGCTCTTAAGGACCTACTGAACTACTCAGGGTTTGTGGCCGCTGTCCCAGAGCCCGCTGTTGGCCATAAGGCCACTCGATGCCTTCGTAAGTGGAGGAGGAAGAAAAGGGCCCCCTTCAATACGCCAGTCCCAGAGGCCACCCTCAATCTGCTTGCCTTGCCGGCCCCTCCGTAGTTGCCAACCTTGCCGGCGCCCCCAGGTGACCTTTGAAACCTTACTGTCCAAAACGCCAGGTGACCTTGAACACTTGCTGCCCGAGTCGCCGTCCGACCCTGAACTTTTGTGGCCGGTGTCTGAACTCTCGCAGACTGACCCTGAACTCTCGCGGCCTGACCCGCCAACTCTGCCTGAACTCTCGCGGTGAGAACCACCGGCACCACCTGATCCGCCAGACCTGCCGACCTAGCTGGAGCCCACCTGGCTCATCTCTCCGTCCCCCCCCATGGACTCTTGTTGACATTCTTATCATGGTTATGAACTGAATTTGTTTTCTTGATTGAGAATTTTATGTTTTGTGGTTGCTTTTTCTGACTGTTTGCTTTTGGTTTTTGTTCTCCCCTCCCCGCCTCTTGTTATCCTTGGTCTCCTTGTTCCTTGGTCATCTCCTTTGATCTGTGGTGTGGTTGTCTGGTGTTCATGCAAGGAACCACTTCCTTGAGTGTTGCCAGCTGTTCATGATCACTTACCTTCCCTCATGTGTTCTATATATTCACATATGATTAATAAGTAATATGCTAATGATTTACACATTTGTTGAAAGTTATCTCTAAAAAGAAGATCTGTAAATATATGAAACATGTTTACATGTGATAAATAGTTTAGACTTTAGATTAAGGGGCTGCAGAAAGTGTTGTAAATGACTTGTATGCACACACATAATTTGTAAATACTAAGAAATACTGTATCAACAAGTGTTGAAGTGTGTACATTTTAGATTAGCGGATGCATAAAGCTTTGTAAATTATTTATTATTATTATATGATACCTTGAAATATATTGATATTCAGTACCTTTTTTGATCTCATGATGTTATGATAATTTGGGTAATTTTGTTGCAATAGCACAGGGAGTCTTTATTTGAAACTCTGAATGAACTGTGCAAAAAGGACAAGTAATAAAAGTCAGTAATAAAATAAAAACAAATTACAAATACATAGAATAGAATAAAGAGCCTAGCCTGTCTCTCACAGTTTGATAGGATGGGATATACACATGAAGGCGACAGAGAGACTGACTGCATCGTGGCTCAACCTCAAACTACCCCTAGAAAACTAGTTATTTTGACTAGGATTACAAAAACCAGTTTTTTGTAATCCTTTTTGTAAACCATTCCTATAATTAAGTACATGGATGGCATGGACCAGGGAAGCATCCATGCACTTGGTGAATATGCATGGGAACAGAGCTAGGTCAAAAGGAAGCCCTTGATATTGGTAAGCTCCATCCTCAAAAGCAAACTAGAGAAATTTCCTGTGATCTGGCAATATCTCGATGTGAAAATGTGTCATTCTGATCAAGGAGAAAGGCCTTGTCCTTTTCCTTGATGCGGGTCAAATTAAGACATTGATGTCGCTCCACAGCAAACATTGAACAACCAATAGCGTGGGCCATTTGCTTGGTTGTCTGGAGGCGAGACATCATTTTTGACATAATTTTTGGACTGCCTCAGACCGTAATCCCTTGCAATGATCCAAATCTCTTAGTAGGTCGGCCTGATACGCCTGCAGAACTACCATGGTGTGCTGGGACGCACAAACCTGACCTGCTGCCGCAGAGATGAAACACTATATGGCTTATGGGTAAAATAGGTTTCCTTCACAACAACACTGATGAAGGGGAGAGATAACCCACAAGTGTCTCCTCCACCTTCAGTATTGCCCTGTAAACCTGCTCGCACATATCTACTGCTACCATAGACTATGCATACAATATAAAACAGAATATCATTTTTAATCCAGTGTATTACAGCCCTCACATTTGAACAGTTTTGAAGCTCAAAGGCAATTAATTTGGTATCTTGTGGTTTCATCGTAATCTTTTTCTTCTACATGGCATCAGCTGCGACATTTCGGGGAAATGCACTCTGAAATAAACTCTGACTTGAGTGAGCTTTCTCTGAGTGTGGAGAGGCTGAAGCCTGAAATCACCTCAGCGCTCTGCTTGTGTCACAGGGGGGTTTTAGGGAGAGCAATTACCGCTGACATTTAGGGGAGTGCTCACAGGGTCAGACATTTTTATGCAAACAATGACGAATTATCTCTACATTTTTAGATGTGTGAAATGTCTTAGGCTGTAAGTGTGTAATTTATGTCTGCAACTACAGCTTGTTTTTTTGTGTTTTTTTGGGGGGGAAGGGGGGATGCACTGTACACCAGAACCACTTTATTTGTGCAGAATTTCAAACCCGAGAGATAGAATATTGCCTCACAAAGGACCACTAACCAGATTTTAAGTCTAGGATTGTTTGAATGAAAACCAGGGGTTTGACTTAAGGGAATACCTGAGGAAAAAAACCTGAGGCAAGGGAGATCGTTAACTGTGTCACAGAATGCAACGGAAGGACTCAAGTGAAGGGTGAAGGAACATTTAATATAACAGAAATAAACAAAACTCACAAATGAAGTGCCCACGTGGGGGAAAACATTACTTAAACTTGGAAACAAAACAAAACAAAACAAAACAAAACAAAACAAAACAAAACAAAACAAAACAAAACAAAACAGATGGGTCGGTATACACAGACCAAGGAAACATTGCAGGAGACGAAATATAGAATGACAACGACACCACACCGGACAGCAAACACACTGGGATTAAAAAGGGACACATGAGGAAAGGTAACAAGCTGAGAACAGCTGACGACACTCAAGGGAAACAAGGTAACAAGGTGGGCTGGGTTACACAATGACAAGACACAAAGGAGCAGTGTCAGAGCTCTGCAACCAACACACTAGAAACCCAAACTGGAGTGACAGAACCCTGGCAAACTGTCACCCTTAGGCTACCCTTAGTTTACACAAAGCATTTCAAAACATTTTCTGGTAAAACAGCAATGTTTGAAACAGAAAATTACAGACCCCTAACTTTCTAAACAAGTTTAACCTGTACTACAACTAAACAGATACAGTAATACCTCGGTTTACGAGTTTAATTCGTCCCAAGAGCGAGCTCATAACCCAAAATGCTCGTACACCAAAACAATTCCCCCCATAAGAATGCACTAAAAATCAATTACAGTAATACCTCGGTGTACGAGCGACTTGGTATACGAGCAAATCGGTGTACGAGCATGGAGGGTCGTATCGGTGTAGGAGCATTGTCTCGGTGTACGAGAAAAATGTCCCTCACCCATGCGCAGTTTTGCGTCGAAAAGATCCCTTTATCACCCCTTAACTCGTTCATTCTCTCAGTGTCTCTCAGTATGGGTGCATCATTCACCACAGTGCATTATTTTATAAGTTGTTGTGAAAATGATTACATGTGAATATGATGAAACTTTATTAATGGAGCACCACACATTGCATACCAACACCACACATTGCATACTAATGAGACTCACGTGTGTTCACAGTCCAACGCACCCAATGACGTTCTTAAAGGGCCATACACTTTTAGAGAACAGCATACTATAACAGTTATAACTCTGTACAGATCATATACATGAGTGATTTACAGCGGTTTTACCTCGTGTTGTTGCATTAATTGTGATCGCTATTCTTCACGTTGTAATATCGTTCCAAATGTTGAAGGAACTAGTTAATCTGATGTGTCAATACATAGTTCCCGTATGACGTCAGCACATACGTCACTGTACGGTGATCGTCCATGCTGTGGGGCATTGCGTGTGGCTTGAATACAATTTGCAGTCACACAATGGTTAATACATGCTCGTTTAAAGATCGTACAAACCGTGCAGACGATTCCGTGAAACGTAGTTTTTACACTAAACCTGTTGTGAGGACATTTGAAGTAGAGCAAACGAAGACGTTAAGTGAAGAGCGACAACGGACATGGTTAGCAAACAGAAAATAACTGCCGTCGAAACATTACAAAATCTGCTCTGATCGAATTCATACAAGCTACTTTTATCAAATACTCTATCGATTAGTGTCATTATTATCATTAACAGTAGTACTATCAGAATAGATATCAGATATTTCGTACAGTGAATGAAACAGAGTCGTCGTATTTTGTGGTCGGTTTATCTTTGTTTTGAATCTTAAAGTGAACATGAACTTGAGTTCTTAACAACTTTTCATAGGCATTAAACACTGCTAATTCACATATACAACCACGTTTATAATTAGTAAAAAAATAAAAACAAAACAACATCTATATCTACTAATTTTATTTTACAATCACCCTGGGTTGCTTCAACAATGCCCGTTTTGGGGTTTTTTAATGGTGTCATTCATGATCTGTGAGTGTCGTACCTAAAATTGCAGAGAAAATTCCAATGAATTTGTTATTTTGAGCATTTTTACCGTTGACGCTTACCGTTGCCATAACCAACACGTTGTCGCTCACTTCCACGACAATGACGTCTTTAACCCAACCATTGACAAACTGGTAAGCTTCAAGTGATTTGTAACTTTTCAAATCCTCTAAAATGTAAGCACTTTTCATGTTTACTCAATTTAAAATGTCTATGTACCGGTAGGTAATGTCCGGGAGGCATCAGACGTTACTCGTCAATTTTCCTTTGCCAGTTTCGTACGGATCAGTGCACCGATCAGGCTTACCTTAGCCGCATATCTTTCGCATAATACTTTCTCTAACCCATATTTGTACTTTCCTGACTTTCTACTTAAGATTTCTACTTAAGATTTGATTACGATCTGTTTCGGCGTTACGCACTGTAGGAAGCCTTCCAGCTCTGAGCTTGCCCCAGAGCATGGCCACCGGAGGTTGACTCCGCCCACATTCCAAAACTATGGGAACTATGTATAAGTGTTAAGTTAACAGTCTTGTCACTTTAAGAGGGCGGGGTTTCAGTCAGCGCTAGAGAGAGTGGAGTTCTGAGGGATTTGAGAGAGAGCTCGTAAGCAGAGATAGTTTTGATTCTTCTGTTATGTACGGCGTGGGTTGAAGCCAGAACCGCAATACGATAGTTCTCAATAAAATTTCTGAATGAGAAGGAACCTGTCTGGTTATTAAAAGAAGCAACGCTACAATGTAGTGAAATATATAAGCAGTAACCCCACCCCCCCTCCCCTCTCCTCTCGTCTCGATCATGCCAGCAGTGAAGAGGTAAAGTGCATGTTACAGTAAATAGTTAATAATGACAGTTAAACTCTAAAAATACTTAATTAGTATTTATATGAGATCTTAATGGTTATAATTTTAAATGTAATTAATAGGTTAAAACTAAAAAAAATATTTAAAATGGGCATTTATGGTCGTGTGGAACGAATCAAGGGATTTTTAGTGCGTTCTTATGGGGGGATTGTTTTGGTGTACGGAGCATTTTGGTTTACGAGCTCGCTCTTGGAACGAATTAAACTCGTAAACCGAGGTATTACTGTAATTCGTTCCACACGATCATAAATGCCCATTTTGAATTTTTGTTTTTGTTTTACCCTATTAATTAGAGTTAAAATTATAACCATTAAGATCTCATATAAATACTAATTATACTAAATACTAAAATACTTGAAAAATTTACTGTAATGCACTTTGAACAGCGTCTGCTGGCGTGAAGGAGATGAGAGAGAAGAGGGAGGGGAAAACACAAAACCCAGATTCAAGTGCAAATGAGTGAATTTATTATAATAGTGCAGAAAACAAACGAAGTGATAATCGAGACGCACGTGCGGGAACACCGCGAGCTCAGGGAGACGCGCACGAGAACCGCGAGCTCCGGGAAACGCGAGCACCGCGCGGACATAACACAGGAGTGGAGAGAAGTGAACTACATAGGCAGATGATATGAGAAGTGTATGTCCACGGATGATATGAGGTGTGTCGGTGATCAGCCCCCACTCACACCCACAGGCAGAACTAGGAGACAATGAATTCATGAACCACGTATACATTTCACTACGTGAACAATAGCGATCACAATTAATTAATGTTATCACTTCTAAAAGTATCACTGTGGTGAATGATGCAGCCAAACAGAGTGAGGCTGAGAGAATGAATGAGTTAAGGGGTGATAAAGGGGTTGGAACTGTGTGACTGTGTTATGAGAGGCTGTCATTAAGATATTTCATGTAAAAATGCGCGCGACGATACTGAGCGTTAGGACTTTCCACACAAAAATGCACGTGGGTGAGGGGAAAAATTTGCTCGCTCTCCGATACAATGCTCGTACACCGAGTTGACCCTCCATGCTCGTGCACCAATTTGCTCGTATACCAAGTCGCTCGTAAACCGAGGTATTACTGTATATTGCAATATTTGATTACCTTAAGGGAAATAATGTAGAAACAACATAGAAGGGCTTTTTTTAAACAATTTTTAAATGCAGCTAGACAAATGTTTCACACTTGTTGGCACAAAAACGTTTGAGTCCAGTAAATGATTTCAATGAAATATTTTATGGTTACTAAAAATTGTATTACATTGCATAAGAAGCACTTACATAAAGTCTTTAGTTGCACTATTATATCATGGAAAAGGAAATTCCACAACATGTCGTTTTCTGGCTGTTTTTTGACTAACAAGAACGTTTTCAGTTCTGAAACATCTTATAGTATGATGACCTCTTACATCCAGAATTCGCATTGAACAAAATCTCCACTGCTATGAGCAGATCCTGACTAACTTAAACACCTCTGGTTGGTTATTGCATTCACGTGTTTGTCAGATTAGTCTAGTCTATTAAAAAGCTCAACCTTTTGAACACATACTATAAATAGAAACCTGTGATGCTCTGGCTACCAGTGATACATAATAGCGGGTATCGTCACATTAATTGATGAAATAAATATTTGGCTGGACAAAGGTACAATTTTTCGGAGATCAAAAAATGTGTGTGGGTGGAATAATGCAAAACAGCATAAAATGAAAGACTTGTAAATGTAATCACTTAGGATTAAAGCAGGACCATAATAGACAGTGATAAAGACTTAGGAAGCAAGTTGATTTTAGTTAATAGCTCAAACATGTATTTTAGTCTGTGAAACTGAGGGTTTTAAAACCTGTTACAATTTTAAAAGTTGTGTAGTTAAATCCCTCAAGTCTGAGCAATAATAATATTGATGCTTGGTGTAGCAAACAACACGGACACTTAAATGCGCACAATGAACCATAACAGGATGCCAGTGTACTCATTACACAGTGAAATGATCAGGCTCTTGTGAAAATAAATTAAACAGTCAATAAAGATGTTGCTTCATTTTTTTCTTTATATCAGGTGTAGACACCAGCTCTGCTGAACAGTGAGTGAAACCATGACAACCTTCAGACTGCTTTGCGGGAACATGTATTCCTCGGGGTCTTTAAAATTGCACAGGGGTCTGTATCAAATGCATCACATCATGGTGTGATTAAGGACATTTCTTTACTGGAATTCAATGTTGGTGTTGGGCTCAATTTCTACAGATTGTCATATTTGAATCATGTGGTCATTCAGCATGACAAGCTTAGTAATATATGTGGTCTCTCCATGATCTTCCCATCACAAGGTCAGTGTCCAGTGCCTGATCCAGACACACACAGCGGTGTTAGAAAACCTGCCAGGATTTGTCCCACTGCCTCAAGGTCCACCAGTCAAAAACATCTCAAAACCTGCAGTTTGATGTGTCTAAAATCATCCTCTATTGTGGGTGTTTGAATGTCCTGCAAGTTGCATAGTTTAAAATATCCTCAGCATAAAAAGTTTATTTGTGACATCACTAGCAAATATATTTGTATATAACTGCCTCTGGAGCAAAACTTCAACATCATTGCACCATAGACCATGTAGTGACTGAGACAGGTTTTTAGTGACAAACCATCCTCTGAAAAGAGCCACTAGAAGAGAAAAGGCCTCAGTCACCAGGGCATCAGATAAGACATCAGTTTTATTCCTTTGAATCTTTGTCAGTCAATCTTTGATGCATGATCAAAATACTCTTTTTATAAATATAATATATTTATAACTGTTTCTTCACTAGGAATCTGATCATCGAAACTATCCTAAATGTGCAAGTGAGGATATTATTCGAGCACACCAATCTCCGGGCCCCCAACTCCTTGCATTTGACTAGCTCTATTGGGATAATACTTGAAGGCCAAGTAGTGATGGACAACATGCAGGATCTCACACTAGCAATGTGTTTTTTCTTCTGTCTTATTTACTCATTAGACCTGAATAACTCAAAGTTAATTGTAATAAGAACTTAGTTATTGTTCAATTTATATGTTCACTACATATTAACAATTGTCAAACTATAAAAATATAGTGTTTAAATTAAGAGCGAAGAGTTCTAGTATTGTTGCAGTGCAGTAGTTAATGTGGGGAATTGCATTATCTTTACAGCGCTGTACAGTGTGGATGTAACCCAATTCCACAGCAGGATAGTTTTTATTGTAATTTCATTAAAATGAAATGATAGTCAATGAAGACATTCAATAGTTTGGTATGTTCCCATAAAACTGACTGTCAGCACTGCGAGCAGCCTGGTGGTCTTTGACAGAGCCGCGCAGGCTCACATTCCTCAGGGCTCAGATCCTGCTGTTGTTGAGTTACAACGGAGATCTATGTCCTGGGGATAGCAAATGAATATGACAGTGTGGTTTGAGACGGGCTCTGCCTCATTTCAGCCCTTATCTGCCAGATTTAGCATCCTTTGCCTGGACTTGGAAGCATGCTTGAGGGCAGTTACTTTCGACCAGGCAGAGGCACCTGTGCTGCAACTGTCCTGTTCATAGGAGCTGGATGTTGTCAGCATCGAGGCTGGAGAAGAAAACTCGGGACCTTCCTCCCCAGCTTAAGAGGAGCTCCTAGAGGTGGGGACCCACGTAGTTTCCTATCTAAACTTAGTCTGGCCGTTGGAGACTAGGAATGTTCGTCAGTTCGCCGTGCAAGCTCCCTTGAAATGGAACGTCTCAGGTTACGTATGTAATCATAGTTCCCTGAAGAAGGAATGAGACACTGCGTCCTTCTGCCTCACCTCCTCGCACCTGCTGGGCTTACTTAGCATTTCGACGTAGCATCTCATCCCTCTTCAAAAAGATTTGTGATATTCCATTACTCACTTAAATCGAGGAAACTTGTTTACTAGGGTTTTCAGTGCAGATTATTTTGTAAATTTGGCTCAGTGCAATGGAAAGTTTGCAAAGAAACTTTTGTTGAAACATGAAGCAATCAACTGAATAGGTTTGTTTACACAACATTTCAACTAAAAACAGAACTTTTTAAAATAATTTAGGCTTTTCATTCAAACAAGAATGCGTTGCAGGGGGCTAGAAAACACAATTTTTGAAACCAATTTCGAAGTGATGGCCGAAGACATCCTGGTGTTGGCCGACCGGGACGGAGCCGATGGATCCCAGGATGTAGGCAGAGAGCCGACAGACCTGAGCGACAGTGCTGACCTAGGAGACCAAAGCAAAGGCGTGGAAACGATCTTCCAAGGTGGAGCCAGTGTGCCCGAGGACTGGGGCAGAGCCAATGTGATGGAGGACCAAGGTGATGACCAAGGAGGAGCCCGCTGTAGCCGAATGGGTGGAGGGACAGAGCGCAGCGGACATCTCGTAAGTTCGTGGCGACAATGAAGCCATGACTGACTGAGGAGGAGCCACCAGGTCGAGCGTCACTGGTGCCAGAGCCAGGGCAGAAGCTGGAGGCAGAGCCATCAGAGCCAACTGCTGTAAAGGTTGGAGGTGGCAGGACCTATGACTGTACCTTCGAGTGTACCTCCCAGCAGGATGCATCCTGCTATGGCGCAGGACTTACGATCTCCAGCGGAGGCAGGGCTGGAGGACTGGCAGACAAAGGAACAAGTTTTAATGATTGAGGGTGGGCTAGGGTGGGAAGCGGTACCTCAAGCATTGACAGACGGCTTGTCACGGGCTCTGTCGCTGACGAACGGTTCGTCGCAGGCTCTGGGGCGGCAGCCCTGTGCAGTCTCCAGCCTCACACAGCTGCCATGGCATAAAACAACTTCACTGCCTTCTTGGCCATGGTTGGGGTGATTGGCACTGACGGACGGGTCGTTGCGGACTCCAGCGCTGACTTGGTGACTGGCTAGGCTGGCTCTCTGGACCGGGGATACTCGCTCTCCAGACACCTCACTACGGGTTCCTGCCAGCGAAGTTCTGTGGTGTCTGGGAGTTTCCTCCGCTGGTGATAATTAGCCCCAATCCAAAACAGCGAATTCAGCGTTGGGAGCACACTGAATTGCATGGTGTACTTGAAGTAGTTGGTATTTCTGTTGGCGATATCGATGAATTCGAGTCAGTAATCCATCTTCAAAAGTCATTCTTGGGCAACTAACACGGTTGGTTTGTCTGTCACGTTTGCAAGGCAAGGCAAGGACGAGGACAAAGATACATGATCCAATGGAACTTTAATGATAACAATGGAGATTGTAATAGTAGACAACAGAAACAAGAACCGACAGCTGAGGAGTGAGCAGGGATGACTAAATAAACGAGCAGTGATTAGCAAATGATAAACAGCTGGGGGGATTAGTGTCCATGGAAATAGTTAGGTGACAGAAGGATTAAGAACAAACAGGAACATGTGACAACAAAGGCAAAATAAGAGTCCCGGGTGAGCAGTGCTGTGACAATTGTATTTTCATGAAATGCTACTTCAAATTACCATAGAAGCTCTTATAATTTGCTACTTCCAATTTTAGACAATTTTCATTGTGCTCACTGAGGACAGTATGTCATTGATACTGTGCATGCATCTCACTAATGGAGGTGGGGAGTGATCAGTGCTTGAACTGGGTCTGCCTCTTCAAGCGTGCAAAACTAGAAGTTATCTCAAATTATCTGTTCTGTCTGGCTCTGGGACAGCAACAAGGGACACACGGGGTCCAGAGGACACAGCTGTCAGGAAAACTTCCTTTAACAGAATTTAATGAGTTCACAAGAGAGTAAATAAAAGAGAGCAATAAAAAGTGATGTGAAGTGAAAATGTGGATAATGGCTCTTTAACAACGTATGATGATTATTAATGTTACCATTTTGGTATTTACCGGTATTTACTCCACATTCTTCAGTTTCGTAGTTTTTACGTCACTTTTTTCAATGTTGCTTTTTATTTAGAACATATTTCTTTCATAACTTTCATTATCAAGTAATTTATAAATATTATAAAAAATTGTTAAGAGAAACAATTAAAATGGAAGTAAATTCAAATAGAATACATTTATTAAATATAAATATAAGCTTAATGACATTTTTTATTATTTGAATTTGCCTGTATTTTAATTATGATACTGTACTATTAATTAGTATGCTGGTGCTGAGATCTAGACAGTCGGATTAAGGCATGACGTTTAATGAATTATTGTATTTAAAATATGAAGTTTTAAACTTAAATATAAATAATTAAAATCTGAATATATGGAATGACTCTTTGAATATGTGGACTGAAAAAAAGGAAATAAATACTATATAATGTTTGAGAATGTTTAAAAGAAAGTCTGAATTAAGAGAACTAAACTTATATGATCACTTAAATCACTCGTGTGTTTCATGTGTGATTTTTCTGTATAGATTTTGAACTATGAATGAGTCTGCACAAAATCTAGCAGCAATCCTAAGTATTGATTAAATAATTAACACCCTGGTGAATGCATGTACGGGGTAAAATACTGGTAACTGCTATTCAGTGAAGTTCTACTGATGAAGAAATCTATTCACTAATTCATTGAGGAAGACAGAATGTGGTGAACCTTACTGGCCAGAAAGTTCATGCTTAGACAATCTTTAAATACAGAAAGGAGCATATGCCTTCCACTTCAGTGGAATCACCCACAGCAGCCTCTGTTTGCAAGTGATGCAGAATGTGCACTCATGCACTTGTTTCAGCTTCTACCTGGAGTGCTATTTCAGCCAACATCTCCTAAAGAGATTTGTAAATAGAATTATGCATGATGTTTTCAGCAACATTTTGATTACTCACAAGCACTAAGAATGTTGCCACAATGAAAATAAGCTGTCAGGATGTATACTCTAAATTCGTTGTGTTGTTTGGAGCATGACCATTTGTTGCAAAAAAGTTTTGCTAGTTTTTCTATAGTTTTTTCACACCTTTTTTCAAAAAGAGGGGTGACAGTTGGGGTTAAGTTGGGGTTAAATGAATGTAGATGTAAGTCACGTCAAGTCACCTTTATTTATATAGCACTTTTTACAAGATAGATTGTTTCGAAGCAGCTTTACAGTGTATTTACTATTAACAAATTACTCTAATGTATTATTTATAAACATGGTTTATCCTGCACTTTATTCTTATGTTATTTCCCTTTAGTGGCTAATAAACCAGAAATCTTGCACATTCACAGAAACGCCTTACTTCTACATTGAAAAATAAGGTGAATAGCATTTGTAGGCCCAATGTAGTAGGCACAGTGAAGGCTGATGGAAAAATTAACACTGTTTAATTTCAGTTTAAATGTGCTGTTGTTATGTATATTACTGGTAATTTTGACGACCCCGAGTCTCCTCGTCCTGACTTCATTGGTGCTGATCATGGGAGTTTCCTGATTGGCTAATCTTCTGTTAATTGATCATTAGTTAGAGTACAAGAGAGTGCTGTGTCTCATTCCAATTGGGCACCTCAGGGAGAAAGGATTCTTCCTGAGTGTCTATGTTGTATGCTTTATCTTACACCTGTAGCGTCATTTTTGTTATCTTTGTTTGTTTATTTAGTTTACTCCTAGACTTATGTTTATTATTGTTATTATTTTGGGTATATGTTTAATTTAAATAAAACTTCTTGCCTGATCCCTCTTTCATGTTGCGATCTGAAACGAGCTGGTCGTAACATATATAATATTATCAAAAGTTTATAAGTAATGCAAAATGTTTTTTACTGCGTTACTGCAAAATGTAATACCGTTATGGTAAAAAAAAATTTTTTAATGCTTTACTCCCAACACAATAAGTTACAAAACGTATCAATAACATTACAAAATAAATGATGAATTCATATTTCATGCTGACTTAAATGGTGTTTATTCTCTGTAACTTTTCTGGTGATGGATGTTGCTTGGGGAATGAGTTCAGGTGGTCACAGCAGCACATACTCTTCCTGGCTCTCTACTGGAGACTGACAGCCACCCTGACAGCACAGACATTTGACAGATGTATGACAGCAGAAGCGCTCTCTGCTTCCATTCCGCAGAGAGAACTGCACTGACCTCAAATCAGATATTAAATATTAATTTGATCCCTGATGTGCCCTTCTGTCTACAGCACACAGAGTGAACAGATGCCACCTAAATATTTGTATGAGGAGAGAGAAACACGTTTTTAAAATCTGAATATTCAGTGAAAAAAATAGTTACATATAACATTTAGTAACAAAACATATAATAAAAATGTGGTTCTCTCTTGGAGAATAAGAAACATGAACCTTATTCAGTTTTCTGTGGTTTTCAAAGTATCTGCAATCTGCACATCCGATTTTATTTTTTTTATCAAGAGGTGGCTACTGTGTATTCTGTCTACACAGAATACTGGCACACTACTCTCGCTGTTGCATTCACCAAAATGTAGAGCAAAGCAAAATGGAGCACACAGCATAGACTATTGCACTACCAAATATAATGTGCTCAACGTGACTTTCTGTTTCCAGTTTGATAAATGACCCAAAATAAATAACATCTTTGGTTTTCATCTCTTTCCTGACTTGATCAGTAGAAGGCTTCAGGATTTGACTGGTAAGATTTCACCATTAATACCTGCTGGTTGCTTTATACATAATAAAAATTATTAATACAGAAATAATTTAAACCATTCTAAACCATTAAATACCATGCAAAATTAGCTGTGTATTCTGACAGAAAAAATGAATACATCTTGTAGAGTATGGACAGTGCTCATAAATGATCGATCATACAAATACTTTGATTATGAAAAGTGAATCAACAGGACCGGCCCTGTGGAGTCTACGGACTGACAATTTAACAACTCTAAGAACACAAACCATCCTCCTTCATCCCTCTCTCCTCTGCATTTCAAAGAACACCATCGTAAAACGGCTCCCATCCTCTCACACACACACACCCATTCCAAAGGACACCCAAATGTGCCATGCGACTTTTAACTTAGTTATTTTTCATTTTAGATGTGCTGTGTGTATGTCTGTATGTATGCATGCTTTTTGTTATAATCATTTTAGATGTGTTTGATAGGTTAGAAGCTTATAATCAGTAAATGCTTAATGAAGAACAACATCAATCCTTACCTTTCCTTTAATTCATAAGTTAAACTCCCCATGCTTGGTCTCGAAATCTTTGTCTCTCACTTTGTAGACCGTCTATGTGTGTTTTGTGGTACTATGATGCATCAAACTCTTTCTTTTATGCCAAAACCCAAAAATCTGCAAACTTAAGAAGGCCATAAACATGGGAAAAACAGGGAGATTTCCCCAATTTCTTAGTTCCTTTGCTCTGATTGGCTGTTCCGACAAAAGAGGCGTGCCCCATGATGGCCTTTAAAAAGGCCTGCAGGCTAAGGATCATCTCTTTTACTCTTCTCTTCACTCCTTCCACTCTCCTGCTTCTCATCCTCTTCCTCGGCGAGGATTCTTGGATCTCCTGCGCGCCATTTTCTAAAAGGACATTACAAGACAAAGAACCAAATGTGAACTTCCCGCGGATTCCAACAGACCCGCCCCGCAAGCTTTCAAACACGGACCAGATCGCGGAATTCCTCACTCGCACAAATTCGCAACCAGCCACGAAAGAATCATATGCAAGTATCCCTTAACGATTGTTAGAGAGTTTTGAGTTATACCAATAAGTTGGTCTGATTCCTTGCTTGTTCTCAAATCGGTTCTTGTCTGTAATACTACTTTTCTTTGTCTCTCTCTCTCTCTCTTACTCTCTCTTCTTCCCTTTTTCAATCAATCGGTGTATGTTTTGTTTATTGTTTGTTGGTTATTAAAATATATATATTCACACGTGATTGTCTCTGAACTGCTCAATACACACATCACTTTAACAGTGAACTGACCCTGTTACAAAATTAAAGGAAAGATTCTTGGTTGCCAAAAAAAACCTTTCCCAGAGTTCTTACAAGGTGAATCGTTGCAGGGCAACTCAATTCTCGAATTAAAATAAATTCTACAAGCCGAATCAAGCCATACATATTAATAATGGTTATAATCCCTTATAATTAATTGTTAATATCCAATTTCCCCTTTGTGCCAATTTATGAACAGTTTATCATAACGCATGGTTAAACGCATGCATAAATCCCGCAGCATTTCTCTTGAGCTAGATTCGCTACAATCTACTATTTTGTCATGTCATTGTCACAAGATGGAAAACCTCTTGTGTTCAGACATCTGGTATCTCCACGTGTGGTCTCTGGACAGAATACAGAAGATTACAGACCATCACTTCGGCAAGGGCGACCTCAATGAGGAATTCCTACGCCTTGAGGTGAAACCTGTTTGTCGAGTGATTTTCTTCTCACGAGAAGACTTCCAGACATGCCCGATCAGGGCAATGCTTTCCTTCCTGCAAGAAGGACTAGAAGAAGGGTCTCCCTCCACTCTGAACGTGCATTTTGCTGCTATCGCCGCACATCACAATGCAGTAGATGGCCACTCTGTGAGTAAGCAGGACTTATTCACAGATCTGGGCATTGTACAGAGGCTGCAAAACAAAGTGGACAATTTTGATTGTTTCTCCTTGGCTCTGGATAAGAGCTGTGATGTCCGCGACACAGCTCATTTACTTATCTTTGTACGTGGGATAATGAAAGAGTTTCGAAAGACTGATGGTTGCCCAAATCTGACAGGGAAAAATGTCTAACTTTTGAAATTGATGCAAGATAAAGTGACAGAAATGAACCCAGAACAGAAATTGATATGTCTAACCTTCATTCTGTTGTCAGGTCGTTGTCTTCCCATGTTGTGTTTCTCCCGTCAACTCCCTGATTCCTGGTGCATTCGTCCAGGTGTTCATCACAGAATTCGTCGTCGCACTTATGGTTTACTTACCAGCCCATTGTGTCCCTGTGCCAGCTGGACCTGCCACCTTCACGGATTACTTTATGTTTTTTATCCCTTTGTTTGTAAATAAACTCACTTGCACTGCATTTTTTAATCCAGCCTTTTATACATGCTTAAAAGAACGACCTGACCAAATATGGATTCAGCAAGTGCACCCGGTTGGCAGGACTTTCTCGCGAACAACATGGTGCGCCTGGAATTGACAGGATTGACAGGAAAAGCAAATGGCCGCTACTGTGCCAAGTGTTGGTGGCGCAGGTGTCCGAGTTCACCAATAGGATACAACAATTGCCTGTCTCTGCTGTGCGCCAGAACGACCGTCAGTTCCCCCAACTATCCGCCGTCCAGCAGCAGAGAACCCCATTTACCACCACCCGAACATTATTCAGGAGAATAGGACTACTGTAGACAAAATGCTCTGTATTTTTCTCACTCCAACCACAAACGTCCGCCACGGAACAGTCTAATGTGGCCCTGGTGATTACGCTGCTCTCGGGACGGGCAGCTCAATGGGGATCAGCAGTGTGGGAAAACCAACATCATTACTGTTCCTCATTCCAGACCCTCTCCGAGGAGATGAAGAGGGTTGAAGATGGCTGTTGATCGCGAGGCTGCACAGAAGCTGGCAGACCTCCACCAAGGTAACAAATCTGTTTCAGAGTACTCCATCGAGTTTCGTACACTCGCGGCCGACTCAAAGTGGAACTGGGAGGCGCAGTAGGACAGGTTCCTGCATGGGCTGGCTGATTGTGTCCAGCAGGAGATCTACACCCTGGACCTGCCCACCAGCCTCAATGGATTGATTGAGTTGGCCCTGCGGGTGGATACCCAACTGAGCGAGGCAGACTTCGGCCAACTCAATCCACGGGTCCAGGGTCCACAAAGGGTCCATCCATCCATCACCCTGGCGCGGTCAGCCCTCTCTCCTACCACGAGCCTATGTAGGTCGGTCGAGCTCGGCTTTCCCGGGAGGAGAGAGAACATCGCAGCATCCGGGGGCTCTGCATATACTGTAGTGGAGAAGGAAATTTTCACATCCATTGCCCATTAAAGAGCTCTATGGACAGGACATCTTCTTCAAATGACCTCTTCTTTTTTTTTCCGAGGCAGCCATTCGCGGCACCATCTTTTTTTTTCCAACAAGATGGCGCCACGGATGGCTACCTCGGTGTTGAGCTCTTCAGTGATTGTTTTGTTTTTGTTTGTTTGCTCTGCTTTTAGTCATTCTTTTCCGATCAGTTTCACCAAAAACAAACTACTGGACGTTAGGAAACACATACCAGACAATATTTCTGCAGTTTTTGATTATTCAGACGCTTTATTCAATATCCTCGTTGGAGTCGTGACTGTCTCTTTAAACCGAGCGGCCAGACTCATGCGGGGGAAGCGAGCCAGTGCGCTGGTTAAACTCCGCACGCACGGCATACGCACTCCTCTTCCCAGTATTCATCTTGCTAATCTCCGCTCTCTTCCTAATAAAACGGACAAACTGCTTCTCCTCACCCGGATTAACAAGGATGTTTCCAACTCTGCTGCACTGTGCCTCACTGAAACCTGGCTGAGTGAAGCCATACCGGACAATGCACTACATCTGCCGGGCTTCCAGCTGTTCCGAGCAGATCGCATCACGGAACTAACCGGGAAAACGAGAGGTGGAGGTTTGTGTTTCTACATCAACGAAAGTTGGTGTTCAGATGTAACAACGATGAAGAAGATGTGCTCTCCTAACCTAGAGACCCACTTCATAAACTGTAAACCTTTCTATTCACCGCGCGAGTTTTCCTCGTTTATTCTCGTGAATGTTTACATTCCTCCAGATGCGTCTGTCAGCGCGGCATTACAACAGCTGGCTGAACAAATAGCTGAGACTGAACAAAAGTATCCAGACTCTCTTTTAATCATTCTTGGGGATTTTAACAAAGCAAATCTCTCCCCTGAACTGCCAAAATACAGACAGCACATTACATGTCCCACCAGAGACAGTAATATTTCTGATCACTGTGTGGTTCATCTTATACCACCCCACAGGCAGAAACTGGAATCAGCTAAACCTGCAAAAAAGACTGTAAAAAGATAGACTAATGAAGCAGAGCGGGACCTACAAGCCTGCTTCGACTGCACTGATTGGAATGTTTTAGAAGCTGCTACTACTGATCTGGATGAGGTCACAGATACTGTAACATCATACATCAGTTTCTGTGAGGATACACACATTCCTACCAGGACATTCTTATAATTTCCTAATGATAAACCATGATTTACTGGGAAACTCAAACAGCTTCGTCATGCCAAATAGGACGCTTACAGAAGGGGGGATGGGGTCTTGTAAAACCAGGCCAGGAACAGACTGACAAAGGAGATCAGATCTGCTAAAAGAAGCTACAGTAGTACCTCAAGATACGAAAGGCTCAACTTACGAAAAATCCAAGTTACAAAAGCAAAGATGAAATTTTTTACTGCTCTACATGCAAAAGTTTCAAGATATGAAAGGTTTCTGAAAGTCCGAGATTCGGCCCATAACAATTTTGAAAATCGCGCCGCACACCACCATCTTAGTTATAGTAGACTCGCCACCATCCTCCTGCTCTCCCATTGGTTCCTGATGCTAGCCAAGCCATGAGATCCTTCTCTCTAATTGGACAGCATCCCTCCCATCATGCATCTCCTATACGTACGTGCTGGCGTGCTTTAGGTCAGCCACTCCACACCCGAAACTTTAAATTTTTATGTGTTTTCGTAAAGTTAAGTGTACGTACGTACGTACGTTATCTGCCGTTTGTCCTCCTCCTCTTCTGCCGCCACTTTCGGAGATAGCCTCACTCGAAAGGTAAGCTTCGACATTTTACGTTATTTCATTGTTTATAGGTCAATTTAGCTTTATTATGAAATTTAATGGGGTGTTTTTGGAGGGCTTGGAACGGATTAGCCATTTTACATGTAAAATGTGTTCCAAGATACGAAAAACTCATTATACGAAGGCCGCCTCGGAACGGATTAATTTCGTATCCCGAGGTACCACTGTACTCTGAAAATCTGAGAAACCAGGTTTCTTCTAACAACCCTGCTGCTGTCTGGTCAGGCCTGAAGAATATCACCAATTACAAGCCACTATCCCCCCGACTTGCTGAGAATCAACATCTGGCTGATGAGCTGAATACTTTTTACTGCAGGTTTGAGAAACCCAATCTCACACCTCACACACACTCTGATCTGCACTTCACACGTCCCCCAACACCTCCTGCACCCCCTCTCCTCCCCCCTGCCATCCAACCAGATCTTAAGGTCAGTGTGGAGCAGGTAACCAAAATCTTCAAAAGACGGCCCAGACGGCATCTCATCTGCTTGTTTGAAAGCCTGCGCTGAACAACTGGCCCCAGTCTTCACGCAGATCTTTAATAGGTCATTGGAGCAGTGTGAAGTTCCCCGTTGCATTATATCCTGCAACATCTCGACAGACCTGGGACTTATGCAAGGATATTATTTGTGGACTTCAGATCGGCCTTCAACACCATCATGCCTGATCTTCTTACAGCTAAAGATCAGCTCTCCTTGAAATCCTCAATCTGTCAGTGGATCACCAGCTTCCTGACAGACCGGCAGCAGCGAGTGAGACTGGGGAAACTCACATCCAGGACTCTCACTACCAGCATTGGCGCCCCCCAGGGGTGTGTTCTCTCCCCATTGCTCTTCTCCCTGTACACCAATGACTGCACTTCTAAAGACCCTTCTGTGAAGTTCCTGAAATTTGCAGACGACACCACCATCATAGGCAGGTTGAACAGCTGGCGGTCTGGTGCAGTTATTACAGCCTTGAGCTCAACACGCTCAAAACGGTGGAGATTATAATGGACTTCAGGAGGAACAGCCCTGCTTACGACTCTACGCCCTGTTACGACTGTGCCATAGATATATTGCCAGGTATTTCTCCGCCTAAGGGCAAGTTATACTCGCTTTCCACTCCCTAGAGGGAGGCTTAGAAAACTTATCCTTTGTTGCTGATGTCTTCAGCATTCGAGAGGTTGCAGGGAGTTTCCATCTTCACAAAAATGGATTTATGTAATGCATATCATTTGGTTTGCATAAGAGAGGGTGATGAATGGAAGGCCGCGTTTAATACCCCCAGGGGTCATTTTGAACACTTGGTTATGCCTTTCGGGCTATCCAACTCCCCTGCGGTCTTCCAAGCACTCATCAATGATGTGCTGAGAGACATGGTAGATCAGTTCATGTATGTTTACCTGGATGAAATACTGATATTTCCTTTGTCTCTCCAGGAACTTGTTCGGCACGTCCGACGAGTGCTCCAATGGTTGTTACAGAATGGGCTTTTTGTCAAGGCGGAGAAATGCGTTTTTCATGCACAGTCTGGTCCTTTCTTAGGGTACGTCATCTCATCCGAGGGGGTGTGCATGAATCCCGACAAGGTTAAGGCTGTGGTAGATTGGCCAACCCTGGAATCCTGCAAGGCCCAGCAAAGGTTTCTGGGAATCACCAATTTCTATAAACGTTTTGTATGCAATTTCAGCCAACTTTTAGCTTCTGCTCTGACAGCCTTGACCTCACCCAGTACTACGTTCAGTTGGTGCGCTGCGGCAGGGGCGGTATTCTCCAAACTCAAGAGCTGCTTCGTTTCGGCTCCCATTCTTGTCGCCCCTGATCCATCACGTCAGTTCAGGGTGGAGGTCGATGCGTCAGAGGTGGAGGTAGGTGCGGTTCTTTCCCAGCGCTCTTCCTCAGACGACAAGATGCACCCCTGAACGTTTTTGTCAAGTCAAGTCACCTTTATTTATATAGCTCTTTTTACAATACAGATTGTTTCAAAGCAGCTTTACAGTGGTTTTGTTTAATCGTTTATCTCCAGCCGAACGCAACTATGCAATTACATTGGTAACAGAGAATTGTTGGCAGTCAAATTAGAATTGGAGGAGTGGCGTCATTGGTTAGAAGGATCGGGGGTGTCTTTTTTTGTCTGGACTGACCACAAGAACTTAGAATACATCAAAACCGCCAAAAGACTTAACTCCAGGCAGGCTCGGTGGGCTCTATTTTTCAGACATTTTGACTTTTCTCTATTGTACCATCTGGGTTCCAAAAAAATCAAACCCGATGCTTTGTTGCATATTTTTGACTGTTCCGAACGCCTGTCTATTCCCGAGTGTATTTTTCCTGAGAGACTCATCATCTCTACACTCGTATGGGAGGTCGAATCGAAGGTCAAGTCGACCTAAGAAGGGACAATACCTCTGCCCGGCGGCCCACCGAGTCGATTATTCGTGCCAGAGGAAGAAAGGTCAGAGGTCATCCAGTGAGGTCACTGTTCCAAGGTAGCATGTCATCCAGGAATCAGTCGCACCAGCTCTTTGGTCAAACAATGATTCTACTGGCCTAGAATTGCTCGCGACATTCAAGATTTCGTTTTAGTTTGTTCCGTTTGTGCTCAGGCTACGACTTCCAATCGTTCCCCAGATAGGTTACTCCAGCCGCTGTCTGTCCCTTCAAGACCCTGGTCCCACATCACTCTAGATTTTGTCACCGCTTTGTCACCCCCGCAGGGGAATACGGTTGTTTTGACCGCAGTAGACCAATTCTCGAAACCAAACATTTTATACCCTTACCTAAACTACCATCAGCTAAGGAGACAGCGGCGTCTGTCATCGAACACATCTTTCGTATACATGGCCTATCATGGCCATCTCTGATAGGGGTCCCCAATTAATTTCAAAATTCTGGATAGAGTTTTGTAGATTACTGGGTGCGAGTGTTAGACTGTATTCAAGCTTCCATCCCCAAAGCAATGGCCAAACCGAGCGAGCCAACCAAGATCTTGAGAGATGTCTGCAATGTATAGAGTCCCAGAATGCTGGAGCCAACAACTCCCATGGGCTGAGTACGCACATAAATCGTTACCAGTATCGTCCACGGGCCACCTAGTCCACCTAGCCACCTAGTGTCACCTAGGGCACCAGCCACCATTTTTTCCGAATCTGGAATCCAAAGTCGCAGTCCCCTTCGCTCACGCATTCATCCAGAGGTGTCATCGTACTTGGAGCAGAGTCCGCGAGACTCTGCTGCAGGTGGGACAACGCAACAAGGCTAAGGCCGATCGCCACCGGTCGGAAGTGTGGCTTTCTTCTAAGGACATTCCTCTCCGCTCCATATATAAAAAACTTCATTCATTGGTCCATTTACTGTCACCAAGATCATTAGCCCAGTGACAATCCATCTTAAAAACTTTTTTACATCAGTAATTCGTTGATGAGCTTAGTCCTGACATGTGGATTGTTACTGATACATTTATTGTTCCTGCTTGTGCAGTGCAATAAATTAGAAATATACAAATGTTTGTTGATGTTGAGGAATTACACTTGCAACATCTCATAATATACCTCAAAGTGATACACTCATCATTGCGTATTAAACATCCTGTTCGTCCCTTCATCCTTTCGATGGATGATCGGGTTGAATAACTAGTTCTTCCAATGTTTCATCATTGGACTATCTCAGATTTACATTGTAAAATTGACAACCGCTGTTATGTTTGGGTTTCACATTTATATATTTATTTCAGATTTATAGCCTTAGTTTCTGTTACTTTAGTTCTCTCTTTGGTCCTTTCCCCTTGAGACTCCATTGTCTACATGTTTCCAGGCTCTTCAATCCTGTGACCAAGTCATCTGTCAAGTTTGGTCTTGTTTTTTCCAGTGATTCCTGACAATTGTAGACATTGATTTGTAAATCTGTGCACAATTTGAGACATGGTATTAACACCTAAAAATGTCAACAAAAGTCTCCATATTTGACTAATTTAGTCTCATTAAAATCTAAAAGAAAAATTACTAAACAGAAATTTGTTAAGGTTCATCTTTCCTGTAAACAGATTAGAAAGGAACATGAATTGAACTTTCTAAAAACTTTTTCTTTCTTTTTTTTCTTTCTAAAATGCATTTAAGGACACATAGCAAGCTGCACTCTTCCTCACAGAGAAAAGAGTACAAAATGTGTTTTCCTGCTGGTGACAAAATCATAGTGAGCTTTCAGGCTGTTCATCAGTGTGTTTCATCAAAGCATGATGACAAGCATTGTGTTACGGCTGCAAACACGCATTCATTCTTTGTTTTAATACTTGCTGCTTCATACTAAGATACAAATACATCATGACAGGCTGTCAACTACAATTAGAACACCTATCTATGATCAGAGAAGCTGACATTCTTTTGAGAGAGAGAGAGAGAGAGAGAGAGCTTGCACAGAAAACGGCAATGGAAATAAATAAATAAATTCATTCAAATAAGCTAAGTGCCCTGAACATTTGGCACAGTATTATTCTATTTATCACTCTTGAATATATTTTCTATATCATGCTAATGTTTTGATGAATGGAGGGAACAAGAGAAGGACACATAGATGCGAAGTTATGACGCTGCATCATTAATATGCATAAACACAACAGTGAGAGCAGTCAGCTGAGAAAGATTTGCAATTCTTTTGTAATTCATAATGTAGAATTACTTTGTAATTCTGATTTGCCTTAATTTGTACAATATCATCACAGTGTACATTGTCCCCCTGACAGTTAAGCCCAAACTATATTTGTATTTTACTAATGCTTAATGTTTTCGGGTAGGTCTATTTCATTTGTATCTTTCAATTGTAGTTTCTTGTCATATTGCTTGTGAGTAGTTTCTTTGTTCTTTTTTTATCACTGACTGATTACTTGTCTTCTGTAAGATTTATAGGTTTTATTTACTTGGGCTATTTTTTGTGATATTAAAATTGAGTTGTGAATTATGACATTTCAATAGTTTGAAAAATGTTGACATGAAAACCTTGATCAAAGAAAAAATAACTATATTGTGTTATAATAATAACAATAATTCATTAAATTAATGAGTACTCAAAGCCCTTTGCATTTGCAAGGGGAGAATCTCCTCAACCACCACCAATGTGCAGTATTCACCTGGATGACAACAGCCATATTGCACCAGAACGCTCACCACACACCAGCTTATTGGGGGAGAGAAGACAACCAGTAAATGGTGATGATTAGGTGGCCATGGTGGGCCGAGGCCAATGGGCAAATTGGCTAATCTCTACTCTTTACAAAGGACACCTTGGGGTTTTCCTCACTAACACCTCTTCCAGCAGAGTTTTCCCAGTAGGTCTCCCATCGAGGAACTAACCAGCCTCAACCCTGCTTAGCTTCAGCAGGCAACCAGTCTTGGGCTACAGCAGTGGTTCTCAAATAGGGGGGGCACGCGTGACCCTGGGGTACATACTTTTTTTGTGCCAGGGAGTATTTTTCTTGCACTGAACAAGAGCAGCATATATGAAGTTCAGATAACCGTCCCCTCATCCTTTGACGTGTACGATCACACCAGTGTTCATATGTGTCACGTGATCAACCACTAAATTCACACGTGTTTTCACGCGATATCTGACACTGATCCAAAAAAAGACGCGCTTAGAGCTTGTCATTTATCGCAACAATTCAGTGTTTTCGACCACATAAGATTTATTTTAGGTTTCAAAAAGTTGAGCCAACCAGTTGGTGAGTATTTTGAATTATCTATTATACAGCGCTTTTTGTGAGTGCGGTATGTCACGTTGCCATGGAAACAATAAGGCGAAAGTTCCAAAATGGGGGGAGGGGGGCGCGCAACATTTTTACCTCTTCCTAGGGGGGCGTGACAGAAAATAATTGAGAAGCACTGGGCTACAGGGTGATAGGGCTGCTGTTTATGTATTGTTATCGTGAATTAAATCGTTCTAAAATAATTGTTTTGTTCATTTGATTAAAACTGCTTCTTTATTCCCTGCTCAGTTCTGCACAAATGAAGATTCAGACGAAACTGCAACACAATATGACAGTTATATTACAATTTTACAGTGGGTACGGAAAGTATTCAGACCCCCTTACATTTTTCACTCTTTGTTAAATTGCAGCCATTTAATTTTTCCTCATTAATGTACACACAGCGTTGCGTTTTGAGGGAAAAATACAAAATTGTTGACATTTTTGCAGAAATATTAAAACTGACATACTGAAATATCACATGGTCCTACATATTCAGACCCTTTGCTGTCAGACTCATATATTTAACTCAGGTGCTGTCCATTTCTTCTGATCATACTGGAGATGGTTATAAACCGTAATTTGAGTCCAGTTGTGTTTGATTATTGATTATATTGAATATATTGATATACTGTGCCGTTGATTGTTTCAGACGGACCGTTTTGACTGCTACACTGCTGCTGTTTCCTGTTTGCTCGAGTGGATTGCGTTTGTTTGCGTCGTATAAACGTGTTTTTGTTTTAGATTTTGAACCCAACGTTCGTTCATAATGCTAAATACAATACTAGATTATTTAATAAATTGTAATCGTTAGCTTTAATCTTAGTCGGTAAACGCGTTTGCATTGAGCTATCTTACTGTCCATGCATACAGCATTTTCTCGCTCGCGCCTTTTTTCCTGAGTTTATCAAACAGCTAGTGAATTGAATCAACACACACGGTGAGTCATGTCATCTCCTATAATTGTTACATGCACTGCCTGCTTCATGCATACTCTGTCTGTCTCTGTCAGCAGCCAGGGCTTCACATGTGATAAATGTAGGGACATAGTCAGGCTGACAGAGAAGATGTCAGAATTAGAGACATGCATCCAAACTTTAATCGAGGATAGTAAGAATGCAAGGGCTTTAGATACTACTTTGGATGCGACTAGCTTAGCAAACCCTGTACATTGTTCGGTTCCGGCTGTAGAGCCCGTGCAGCAGGGCAACTGGGTGACTGTGAGACGGCATAATCGCGGGTCAAAAAACCACTGTTCCATTCCGATTAGAACATCAAACAAGTTCTCCCCACCCACTGAGAAACCTGTTGAAAGTGCCCTAGTGATTGGCGATTCTATTACTCGGAATGTGAAAATAGAGACTCCAGCCACCACAGTCACTGTGGCGAGCAGGGCGGGGTCGAGGGACCGTGAGAGCGTCACGAGAGCCGGTGGCATGATTGAGAATGAGCGTCACCTGCGAGCCACCGGTGTCTCTCGTCTCACGGAGGAGCGGAGGCTTAAAAGGAGGAGCGACGACAGTGAAGACGAGAGAGGACCAGGCCTGGGACTTTATGTTATGTTTTGTGTGGGCGGCAGTTGACCGCGAGGGGCTGCCACCATTACTTTCGTTTTGAGTTTATGTTTTATTTATCATTAAAGTGTGTTTAAATGTCTGCCGGTTCCCGCCTCCTTCCTCCCTGAATGTTTAACTCCGTTACAGTCACATGTTTGCCGGGAGCCAGAGCGCCTGATGCAAATTTAAAAGTGCAGGCTAAGGCTAATCGTAAATATTCTAAGATTGTTATTCACATCGGCGCTAATGATGTCCAACTTCACCAGTCGGAGATCACTAAAACTAATATTAAAGAGGTGTGTGAACTCGCAAGTACGATGTCAGGCACTGTAATTTGCTCTGGCCCTCTTCCTATGCGCAGGAGTGATGAGATGCTTAGCAGATTATCCTCACTCAATGGCTGGATGGCTAAGTGGTGCCCGCAGAATGACATAGGGTTCATTGACAATTGGAAAAGTTGCTGGTCCAATAAGTCCAATTTGGTCTGGTTGGAGATGGGTTCATGATCGTCACAGGGGAGGGTCTATTAGAATCACGGTCTCTGCAGACACTTCAGGGCTGTGCTCGTGTCCAGGTGCAGGTCCTTCATCTGATCTAGATACGGCCCGGATCCGGGTGACCACGGTAACATCGGAATAAAGAGAGACTAAAATGAGCGTAGATGCCATTCTTCTTCTGATGTAATGAGTACATCAGATGTTATGGGAATGTTTCCAGTTCCGGCTGACCTAAATTATGCAGCCTAACAATCATTTTACATGATTTGGAGTGTGTCTGCTTCGTGAAATGTAGACAGCAGTAGACTTTGATATTCAATTTATATTTAGGAATATATTTTGGAATAGGGCGCTCTGGGAGGCGCGGCAGTCCAGGGTGGTGCCGGGGGAATAGTCCTTCCCGGAGGCTCCGCCTCCTTTGCCCCACCCACCCACAAAGTCACACTCACACAAAAACAATTCTTGATGGGCCTCCCCGGGACACCGTCGGGAGGCCTAGGTGGTTCTTGGAAGAGATGCAGGTGCTTAGGAGGCGCCGGCAGGGCGAGGCGCTCAGGAGGCTCAGGGAGCTCCGCGGGCTCTGGCAGGCGGATATCGGTGGGCTCTGGCGGGCGGATCACGGGCGCTGGCTCTGGTGGGCGGAACACAGGCACTGGCACTGGATGGCGAATCTCGGGCACTGGCGCTGGATGGCGGATATCGGCCACTGGCGCTGGCTTGGGCGCTGGCTGATGCTCCGACTGGACCTGCGGCTGAGGCTCTGGCTGGACCGGCGGCTGAGGCTCGAGAGGATCTGGGAGATGGTCTGGCTGGGCCCAGGGGTTAGGCAGGACCGGCAGGGAGAACAGATCCTCATCATCACTGTCCTGGGAGAACAGATCTTCATCGTCGCTGGCCTGGGAGAACAGATCTTCGTCGTCGCTGGCCTGGGAGAACAGATCTTTGCCATCGCTGGCCTGGGAGAACAGATCTTCGTCGTCGCTGGCCTGGGAGAACATATCTTCCTCGTCGCTGGCCTGGGAGAACAGATCTTCATCATCGCTGGCCTGGGAGAACAGATCTTCATCGTCACTGGCCTGGGAGAACAGATCGTCGTCAATGGCCTGGGAGAACAGATCGTCGTCATTCGCTGGATTCAGTTCAACGACAATCTTGGGAATCGGTTCATTCGCGGCCGGGTAATACAGTCCATTCGCGGCCGGATAATACAGTCCATTCACGGCCGGATAATACAGTCCATTCGAGGCCGGATTATACAGTCCCTTCGCGGCCGGATAATACCACCCATTCGCGGCCATCGAGAGCACTAATGCAGGCACTAACTGGCAGGCAATGGGCGCTTGAGTGGGCGGAAGAACTTTGGGCGCGAATGCAGCCAGACCAGCGAGATGGTCTGGTCCTGGCTGCACTCTAGCGGGCACTGGTTGTCTGGTCCTAGTACTGAACCTTGAGGAACTCCATACTGAACCTGTGACTCATATGACATATCCTCATTTACTGTTAAAAACCGATAACCGTCAGATTAGTATGATTTGAACCAGGCTAATGCAACTCCAATAATGCCAACATAATTTTCAAGTCTATTCAGAAGGATTTTGTGGTCGATTGTATTAAATCCAGCACTAAGGTCCAGTAACATTAACAGAGAGAAAAAAACACGATCGGATGATAAGAGAAAATCATTTTGTAACTCTAATAAGAGCAGTCTCAGTACAATGATATGGTCTAAATCCTGAATGGAAATCCTCGTAGATGCTGTTTCTTTCTAGAAAGGAACATAGTTGTGAAGATATTGCCTTTTCTAGAATGTTTGAAAAAAAAGGTAGATTCGATATCGGCCTGTAATTAACAAGCGGTTTAATTCCGGCCAGCTTAAAGGTTTTTGGTACATATCCGAATGACAAAGATGAATTAATGATATTAAGAAGAGGATCTATGACCTCTGGAAGCATCTCTTTCAGTAGCTTAGTTGGTATCGGGTCTAGCATACATGTTGTTGATTTTGATGACTTAACAAGTTTAGACAACTCTTCCTCCTCGATAGCAATGAAGAAGCGGAATTTTTCTTCAGGAACTTTAAAATTCACTATATTTTGTGATATTGTAGTAAACGTTTGCATGGTTATAATTTTCTCTCTAATATTATGAATTTTGCAAGTAAAGAAGTCCATGAAGTAATTACTGTTGTGCTGTTTTAAAGCATCCTGAGTTGAGGCTTTATTTCTTGTTAGACACTTTATCAAATAATGGCCTACAGTTGTATTTTGTTTTCTTCTAAGAGGGTAGAAAAGTAAGCAGATTTAAGGATTAAATTCCTTTCTGGATGCAATAGAGCTGTCTTTCCATGAAATGCGTAAACCCTCTAGTTTAGTTTTTTTCCAGCTCCGCTCCATTTTTCTGGCTGCTCTCTTGAGGGCCCAGGTGTGCTCGTTGTACCACAGTATTGGACTATTTTATTTAATCTTCTTTAAGCGCAACGGAGCAATAGTGTCTAAAGTGCTGGAAAAGAGAGAATTACCGTATTTTCCCGCATATATCCTGCGGATTATACCAGATTTTACAAACCCCGCAGGGGGGGTGCGGGATATATAAGGGTGCGGACTATATCACCATTTTTTTACACTTAATAATATTTCAATATTTAAAAAAATTGCGGTATTTTCTTTCTGTTTTTCTTTCATGCACGGGTTGTCTATTCTCTGTACTGTCAGTCTTACAGCTGGCGCTGATAGGCTGTCTGACCTGTCAATCATGCAAGAAGACGTGATTGGCTGTCTATCAATCTGATAGCTGGCTCTGATAGGCTTTCTGACCTGTCAATCATGCAAGACGACGTGATTGGCTGTGCTGCCATTATAGCGTGCTCTTCTCATCCGATCAACACGCTTTCAGGGGGACGAGCAAAGGGACGAGCACAGCGCAGCGCAGAGAGGGAGAGGGAGAGACTGCTCTTTCTTTTTCTTCTGATCTTGACTTGTTTGTTTTGTTATTGTGTGAATTTCACGCACAAGCACTGTGTACCGAGCCTGAACAGTTATAATAATTGACATCATGCGAGCAACATTCGAAATTCGAATCGTGAACTTGCACAAAAAAATTCATCATGGGTGCGGGATATCTGAGGGTGTGGATTATACCAACAATTTTTTACACAAACCCCCAAAATCCGCGGGATATATGAGGGTGCGGATTATCTGTGTCTGCGGATTATATGCGGGAAAATACGGTAATAGTTTCTGTTGCAACTTCAAGTTCTTCTAGGCTATCTGAGATTTCAAGTATGAAACTAATCAGGAAGATTATTTATAAGGTTATCTTTTGTGTTAGGAGTGATAATGCTACTATATTTGTAGCAAGGAGTTTTTCGACTTTGGCTAAGGGTAGTCTACACGCAACTAAGTAATGATCTGAGATGTCATCGCTCTGCTGCAGAATTTGAACAGTATCAACATTGATTCCATGTGACAAAATTAGAGTATGATTAAAGTATGATGATTAAAGTATGATTACGAGAATGAGTGGGTCCTGATACATGTTGTGTAACTCCAATAGAGTTTAAAATGTCTCTAAATGCCTATCCCAATGCATCTTTTTCATTGTCTACATAGATATTAAAATCACAGAAAATTATGACTTTATCTGCAGCCATTACTAATTCTGATAGAAAATCAGCAAATTCTTTGATAAAGTCTGTGTGGTGGCTTGGTGGCCTATATACAAGTTAAACAGAAATTATTACTTATACTAGATAATTTTACATTAAGGTGAGACCAAAGAGAAACATGAGTTCAAAGGAACTGCCTGAAGAGCTCAGAGACAGAATTGTGGCAAGTCACAGATCTGCCCAATGGTTACAAAAACCATTCTGCTGCACTTAAGGTTCCTAAGAGCACAGTGGCCTCCATTACCATTAAATGGAAGACATTTGGCATTACCAGGACCCTTACTAGAGCTTGCTGTCCAGCCAAACTGAGCTATCGGGGGAGAAGAGCCTTGCTGAGAGAGGTAAAGACGAACCCAAAGATCACTGTGGCTGATCTCCAGAGATGCAGTCGGGAGATGGCAGAAAGTTGTAGAAAGTCAACCATCACTGCAGCCTTCCACCAGTTGGGGCTTTATGGCAGAGTGGCCCGACGGAAGCCTCTCCTCAGTTTAAGACATATGAAAGCCTACATGGAGTTTGCTAAAGAAAACACCTGAAGGACTCCAAGATGGTGAGAAATAAGATTATCTGGTCTGATGAGACCAAGATAGAACTTTTTGGCCTTAATTCTAAGTGGTATATGTGGAGAAAACCAGGCACTGCTCATCACGTGTCCAATACCGTCCCAGCAGTAAAGCATAGTGGTGGCAGCATCTTGCTGTGGGGGTGTTTTTTAGCTGCAGGGACAGGATGACTGGTTACAATCGACGGAAAGATTAATGGAGTCAAGTACAGGGATATCCTGGATGAAAATCTTCTCCAGAGTCCTCAGGACCTCAAGACTGGGCCGAAGGATTACCTTCCAACAATACAATGACCCAAAGAACACAGCTAAAATAAAGAAGGAGTGGCTTCAAAACAACTCCCTGACTTAAACCCAATTGAGCATCTCTGGAGAGACCTAAAAATCGCTGTCCACCAACGTTTACCATCCAACCTGACAGAACTAGAGAGAATCTGCAAGGAGGAATGGCAGAGGATCCCCAAATCCAGGTGTGAAAAACTTGTTGGATATTTATATATGAATACTTAGGACCATGTGATATTTCAGTTTTTCTTTTTTAATAAATTTAAAAAAATGGCAACAATTTCTGTCAATATGGGGTGCTGTGTGTACATTAATGAGGGAAAAAATGTACTTAAATGATTTTAGCAAAAGGCTGCAATATAACAAAGAGTGAAAATGAAAGGGGGTCTGAATACTTTCCGTACCCACTGTATATCTAGGCGAATTTTTGGCTAATTCATATGGATTTATACAATCTCATTTGTACATTTTATCTAATCTGCTTACGTAGTGTAAGTTTCACAGTTTTATACAAAATCACCAGATTGGGAAACATTTACATGTTATTATGGGGTCAGATTTGAAGAGAAATTTTGAATCTGAGCATCTTCTTTGAGATCATTGTGGGTGGGTGGTTTTACAGCAGCACAACAGTGAGAAGAGAGGCTGTCACGCTGGACAGACGTGATGTGTCTGCGGGGCTATAAAGAGACACAAAGCTCGCTCACACACACAAGTGGCAGCACACATTGGCAACCAGGCAGCCTTGCGCTGACAGCAGCCCAACTGTTTCTCAGAGATAAACGGGGGAGCTGAGCACTTCAGGTGCCTCTAATTTAATAAGACGTTGAAAGATGTGCACTATCTAATTAAGAATCTGGGCTCTCAACAGCAACAAAAAGTTTCTAAACAAACAGGATGTTAAATGTTTACAGTGTTAGTTTGAGATGTGGTGGGGTTGCTATTCAATGTCAATCTGATAATACTCTACAGAGGTTTATCTAGAAACTATTTTGTAACTATACCAAAAGGGTAGCTATTCATGTGGCTGACAATGAGAAATGCACTGAAAAGGATGATGTGTGATGTGAAAACACATTTTATTAGGCCTTACTTTATTACAATATAGACTATACTAATATGCATTAAAAAAAATCAATTTATGAGTCAAAAATCAATTGTACCCTTTTTACAAGTTATATAATATTGAAACAGAATGCCATTTTTTACCAATCAGAACTCAAATATATAAATATATAATGTAAATATATACATACCATACAAGTTTTTTGTATTTGTGTATATAACACTGTTCACCTTCTATCCATAGCTATTATTTTCATCTTGTCGAAAAAGGCTACACTTTAAACAAAATAAATCATGGGTCTTGTAATCTCCATTTAAAAAATGAAGGTGATAATTAAAAATATTGTGTATATTCTATTAATAAAACCAATAAATATATTTTCCTAATTTTATCACAGGGCCTTAATCAGTTTTGAGGCTTAAATTGAGGAACTGAGTAAAATGTGTTTTTTTTCTCCACTTTTTTCTACTAATCAACACGTTCCCACTCAACAGTATACGTACATTTCACTAAAAATATTAAATTCATCATGTCACAGACTAAATAATTTAGTAGATTTTGCATGATTTATTCAGGCAGATTCCGTTAAAGAAATCAAGTCTCAAAGACTACTCAAAAATATCATGTGTAATATTGATTCAATTTTTTTTTAAAGTAAATAGCACATAATGTATTTTTTAAGTGTGCTTGTGAGGAACTGACTTTAGAACCCCTTCTTGTAGTTTTCTTTTTACCATCTGTGTTATCATGGAGATATTATGTCTATATGTGTTTAAGATACAAATTTTAGCAGTGTGGTGTTGCTAATTCAGCAAAAGAAAAGGGCTATTGGATGTATTTGATGCAAATGTTATTATTTTTTGGTAAATTGCCATTGTACACTGCAAAAAATGACAGGTTGTTCTGTAAATATGTTTACATTTGTACTTTTTTTCCAGAATTATTTTGCAGACCACAACTGCCATTCAACTTTATTTCAATGACCCACTTATTCTAGATATTCTACTGAGTAACTTTAGAACTACATGTCAACTAACTCTCATTAGAGTATTACTAGACTGTCTGCTTAATACCTGCTAACTATCCTTAGAGTGTTAGTTGACTTTCTGCTTAATATAATATATATATGTAACGCGGTTAAATGTTCAGGGAGAAAGGAGGCAGGAACCGGGCAGACGTTTAAACAGACTTTAATGCCAAATAAAACATAAATACAAAATAAACATAATGGCGGCAGTCCCTCGCGGACGACTGCCGCCCACACACACAAAACACAACATAAAGTCCAGGCCTGGTCCTCTCTCGTCTTGGTCTCCTCTGTCGTCGCTCCTCCTTTTATGCCTCCGCTCCTCCATGAGATGAGAAACCGGTGGCTTCCCAGGTGACGCTCATTATCAATCACGCTACTTGCTCTCGTGACGCTCTCAAGGTCCCTCGACTCCGCCCTGCTCGCCACAATATAGTATCCCAACATTTCAGCCAGGGATTTATCATCAGTGGAGTTATATCATCATGTAATGAAGAGTCTATACAGAGAGTCAAAGAGATGCTTTGATAGCTTAAGAGAGTAGAAATCTTGATTAATCTAAGCCATGGAGATCTCAGAGCAAACTATTGAAACACTTTTTATTCATACCAATGAGAGACGATGGCTGCTACACCTCTGGGTTTGTTTTTGCTGTGCTGTATTATTTTAGCCGCTCATCAGGTTTTTCAGCTGTGGGTTCATGGCAGGCCAGCTCCACAGGCTCATTAAAGCTGGGAGCAGGTGCACTTTCATGAGTGAATATTATAATGCGATGTCAGTCAGAGGAGCAGGTTAATGTGGCCACTATACCAATAGCAGAGAGATATCTCTCTTTCAGAATAGAAAGTTTACACCATTAATTGTTTCCATGGCTACAGCAAATCACAGGAGAAGCTAGTTGAACTCAGATCCTATTAAAAGTTTATACCCAATCCTTTTAGTGACAAGCTAACTCTGTGCTGGAAACATGACCGTTTATATGAAGAGCAGAGTTATGATATAATTACTGATATAACATCAAATGCTATAACTAATTCCTCTTGAGGAAGCAATGTCAGGAAGTGTTAGCAAGCTAAGTAAATCTAAAGTAAATCAAGCTGAGTTTTTTTAAGCTCTTGTATGCACCTTTTCTCAAAGGGATAGGAGGAGAAAAAAAAATAGAGTAATACCTCGGTTTATGAGCAACTTAGTATACGAGCAAATCAGTGTACGAGCATGGAGGGTCAAATTGGTGTACGAGCATTGTATCGGTGTGCGAGAAAATTTTTCCCTCGCCGCACGTGCATTTTTGTGTGAAAAAGTCCTAATGATCAGCATCGTCGCGCGCATTTTTCCTGGAAAAATCCTAATCCTAAAAATCCTAACACAGTCACGCGTTTCCAACCCCTTTATCAAGCCTTAACTCCTTCATTCTCTCAGCGTTGCTTGGTTTGGCTGCGTCATTCACCACAGTGATACTTTTATAAGTGATTTACAGTGGTGATTTGCAGTGATTTGTGATCGCTATTGTTCACGTAGTGAAATATACACGTACAGTACCTCTAAGCAGTAACTGTCACGGTTCATTAATTCATTGTCTCCTAGTTCTGCCTGTGTGTGTGTGTGTTTATGTGTGTGTGAAAGAGGCCGTGGTCACTGAGCACTGACACACCTGATTCTCACATCATCTGCCTATTTAGTTCACTTCTCTCCACTCTTGTGTTGTCCAGTCATTCGTTCGCAGCTCCCCGTCTCTCGTCAAGTCAAGTCAAGTCAAGTCACCTTTATTTATATAGTGCTTTTTACAATGTAGATTGTTTCAAAACAGCTTTACATTGGTCACAGAAAAAACAATATAAACAAAGTTTTAAGTTTCCCCAAGCCATAGGCGACAGCGGTAAGGAACCAAAACTCCGGCAGGTGACGTAATGCATGAAGAACAGAATGGATTAAAAACCTTGGGAGAAACCAGGCTCAGTCGGGGGACCAGTTCTCCTCTGGCCAACAGCCAAACAGTGCATGATTATTATATTGACAACAATTCAAGTCCAATATGAAGTCCAATTTGGTCCGGTTAGAGAGTTGGGTTCATGATCATCACAGGGAAGGGTCTAGTAGAATCACGGTCTCCGCAGACACTTCAGGGCAGTGCTGTGCTCATGTCCAGGTCCTTCATCTGATCTGGATACGGCCCGGATCCGGCTGACCACGGTAACCTCGGAATAAACAGAGACCAATATTAGCGTAGATGCCATTCTTCTTCTGATGTATCGAGTACATCAGGTGTTATGGGAATGTTCCCGGTTCCGGCTTACCTAAATTATGCAGCCTAACAATCATTTTACATGATTTGGATAAAAAATGTATGTATAATGTGTTATGTGTATGCCAGGTTGAAGAGATGTGTTTTAGTCTACATTTAAACTGACAGAGTGTGTCTGCTTCCCGAACTGTAATAGGAAGACTGTTCCAGAGTTTAGGAGCTAAATAGGAAAAGGATCGACCGCCAGCAGTTGACTTTGATATTCTAGGTATTATAAGCTGGTTAGTATTGTGGGATCGACTAACCTTTCCGCATTTGTCTTACAGAGCATATGTCGTAATTTAGATATATTTTTAAGATGGAAGAATGCCGTTTTACAGATGCTAGAAGCATGTCTTTCAAATGAAAGATTGGTATCAAAGAGCATTAAAATAAATTCACTCATTTGCACTTGAATCCGGGTATTGTGTTTTCCCTTATTTTCCCCGCTCCCCCCTCCTCCCTCCTCTCGTCTCCTCCACGCATGCTGCTCAAACCTGAAGTGCATTACAGTAAATTGTCAAGTATTTTTAGATTTTAATTGTCAATTATTAATTAGTATTATATTAGATCTTAATAGTTATAATTTTAACTGCAATTAATAGGATAAAACCAAAAATGTTTTAAAATGGGCATTTATGGTCATGTGGAACAAATTAATTGATTTTACGAGCATTTTGGTTTACGAGCTCGCTCTTGGAACGAATTAAACTCGTAAACCGAGGTATTACTGTACTTCAAGCTCATAGCAAGTATACTAACATCAATGTACTAGTAGTATACTTGTAAGTGTACTTAAATACCATTTAAATAAATGTAAAATAAATAAATATTTAAATACCATTTTGTTAGTGATCTTTCTCTTCTGGTCTAGTGTTTTGTGACAGAGCTGTCTTCCTTTGAGTGCACTGATTTGAGAGCTTTCCTGTCTGTGACGTGTCTTTTGTGCTTTTGCATGGTGTTCAGATGCCGGCTTTGGTTTCGGTTTTGTGTTGGGATTCGGACATTCATGCTCCGTTCGTTTGTCTTCTGTTGTGAGTTCACAAAATGAGTGTTCACTCATGCTCGTGCTCCCTGTCTTGTTTTGTAAGCGAACACGGTTTCGAGTTGACTCAGGTTGCACGCTTTCTCGTCCGTGTCAGTTGTTGTGTGTTTACATCAGCCACGTGTCATGTCAGTCATGTCATCTCGTCTTATGCGGAGTAATGCACAGTTTCTGGTTTTTACTGGCTGCGTGCTTTCATGTTGTCTTTTTTTGTGTGAACACGTGGCTTATGAGTTCTCATTGGCTGCATGTTCATATTACATTTTGTTTAGTCCCGTCATTGTGTAACTGTCACATAATGTGGTGCGATACAGGAAGGAAGCAGGTTCAAACTGAAATCACATTTATTAAACAATACATTAATGGCAAATTCAAATAGTCCCGTACATTTTAGTCTCCACTATGGTGTGTGAGACGAGCGTTGCTTTATCTCAGCCCTTTCCCGGTAGAGCCAGTGCCCATGCATGCCCGAGGGCTGTTAGATCTAGTCAAATAGAGGCACAGACGCTGCAACGATCTATCTCTGAGGAGTTTGACGTTGTCAGCATTTAATGCTGATTGAACATTCGCCACTTTTCTCTCCAGTATGAGGAGTTTTTCGGGGAAGTGACTCACGCGCCATGTTGACTATTTATTGCCGGCAAAGGAGCGTTCGTCCTAAGAAAATAAATAATTAGACGAACGCGTCCTGTTAGCGCGAGTCATCCCCCCGTGATGTATAAAAGGATCGATCCTGAGTATAAGATTCAAGAGTTTTATTTGTCACATACACAGTTATATACAGGATATACAGCTGAGAGTGAAATGTAAACAGGAAAGCAGGGTTACTGGGGGACCTCGATGAGAGCATAAAATATACATATATTTTAATATTATATAAATCTATCTATCTATATATATATATATTTATAAAAGACTCATCTGTGGCTCAAACTTTAAAGATAAGGAAATATGTTCCTACTGGACACCCCTCTCTCGTCTTCTGGGCTTTTTCGGCGACACTGTTTTTTATGCAACAGTTTTCACCGGCTCTTAGATATCATGTTAACCGCCCTGCTTCTGTTCCACTTCCATACCTTCCTATGCACATGGAAAAGTGTGGAAAATATACTGATAATTTGTAATCGATGTTACTCTATGTTACTACTGTATGCTACTACTATTTGTTACTACTTTGAACCACCTTTATGCGGAAGCGACACTCAGAATGAAGCAATGACGTCATCAACAGAAACCGAGGCCTCGTTTGTCATCGTCACGTGATTTTCACGGAAACGATACAAGCCTCGAATCGGGGCTTCATTTGGAACGCCCCTTTTTGCTCGACACAAGCTCCGGAGCCTCGCTTCAGATGACCCATCACTACTGCTCTGTTCTCCTGTCACCAGGTCTGCTGGCAGCGCCCACCAGCGATCTCGCTCTATATCCTGTCATCAGGCTCTCTCTCAGGCTCGCGTTCATCGCCGCCTCCCAGCGGGCGCTCAGCTGTTCTACTCCCGCTGCCTTCGCATTCAGTTTGTGCCTAATCCCGGTTTTCTGGCCGGAGGACTTATCTTTTTGCAAGAGACTTGTTTCCATTTTGCCTATTTACGTTGTTTGAATAAACTTTCTGTTGAGCCTGCAATTGAGTCCAGCGCCTCCCTGACAGAACGATCAAGCCAGAATGGACTCAGCAGGCTCGGACAAAGTCAGAACAGCCGTAGCCCAGCAGGGGGTGCTATTGGGTCAACATGACTCCCAACTTTCTACTGCCTCCAGGGAGATTGAGTTTTTGACTGCACAACTGGCTGACCTTAATGCCCGCTTTGAAGAGCAGCAACGCTTTATTGCATCAGTCTGTCCAGAGACTCAATCTATGCCATCACCGCCCTGCAAGGAGCCTCATGCCAATAACCCTCCACCTTATGATGGAGACCCCAATTCATGTCGGGCATTTCTCTCTCAGTGTTCACTGGTGTTTGACCTCCAGCCTCGTCGCTACCCTACTGAACGATCTAAAGTGGCTTATGTTTTAACACTGCTCACAGGAAGGGCCCGAGAGTGGGGGACGGTCGTGTATGAGAGACAAGCCCAGTTTTGCTCAAGTTTTGACGAGTTCCGCCAAGAAATGTTGAAGCTGTTCGACCGCTCTGTCCAGGGCGACGAGGCAGCTGCCAGGTTGGTGCGGTTTACGCAGAGTGGCCGCTCAGTCACTGATTTTTCCATCCAGTTTAAGACCTTGGCGGCAGCTTGCGATTGGAACGAAGGGGCCCTGCGTTCAGGGTTCCGGGAGGCCCTCGATGATGAAATTCAGGATGAGATCGCAGTCCATGAACTTCCTCGTGATCTTGACACCCTGATAGACTTGGCCCTTCGGGTTGAGGAACGACTCCTGCGGCTACGCCAGCGTCGTGCTTTTCGTCCCACATGGAGAGTGGAGGAGACCCTTCCTCAGACAAGCACCGTAGCTTCATCTCAGACTTCTCCACCGGACTCCGAGCCGATGCAGTTAGGCCGTATGCGGCTCACACCTCAGCAAAAACTTCATCGCTTTACACAAGGCCTCTGTTTATACTGTGGTAAACCAGGACACTTTGCTGCTAAATGCCCGTTAAAAGACAAGATTCTGGGGCCGAGGGGAACTTCCTTGATATTTCCACTGCTGCCCAGTGGTGTATTCCGGCCATACCCCTGCCTGTTCCTCTCTCTGTCTGGTCCCTTGATGGTCGGCTTATCTTTTCCATCACACACAGCACTCCTTCCGTAAGTCTTACTGTTTCGGGCAACCACCATGAGGTGATCAAGCTGTACCTTTTTAAATCTCCCAATACCCCTATAATCTTGGGGCATCCTTGGTTGGTACAGCATAGTCCTCATGTTGATTGGTCTGGTAATTCAGTGTTAGCATGGAGTCCGTCCTGTCTAGCGTCTTGTTTGGGTACTGCTTTTTCTTCTGGCTCTGTGTCTCCTGTCTTGCAGGTTGAGGCTGCTGATCTGACTGGTGTCCCCACGGAGTACCTGGATCTTCGCCAGGTCTTCAGCAAGTCCCGGGCCACTTCTCTTCCTCCTCACCGGCCGTACGACTGTGCCATCCCTCCTCCCAGGCACTTCTCCGCCCCGGGGTCACCTTTATTCCCTGTCTGGTCCAGAACGAGAGGCTATGGACAAGTATATTAGCGATACGCTCAAGGCCGGTCTCATCCGTCCCTCCTCATCACCGGCGGGTGCTGGATTCTTCTTTGTCAAGAAGAAGGATGGCTCCCTGCGACCCTGTATTGATTATAGGGGTCTCAATGGCATCACTATCAAGAACAGGTATCCCCTACCTCTCATGTCGTCTGCCTTTGAATTGTTGCAGGGAGCCAAGGTCTTCACCAAGTTAGACCTCCGCAACGCTTACCACTTGTTGCGGATTCGTGAGGGAGATGAGTGGAAGACAGCATTCAATACACCCACGGGACACTATGAGTACTTGGTCCTACCTTTTGGTCTGACCAATGCACCAGCTGTCTTCCAGGGCCTGGTTAACGATGTGCTGAGAGACATGATTAATAAGTTTGTCTTCGTGTACCTAGATGATATTCTGATCTTTTCTCCCTCTTCTCAGGTTCACACTCAGCATGTTCGCCAGGTTCTCCAACGGCTTCTTGAGAATCAGTTATTTGTTAAGGCGGAGAAGTGCGAGTTCAACTCCAAGTCTGTCACGTTCCTGGGATATGTCATCTCAGCTGGTGGGGTGGAAGCTGATCCCACTAAGGTAAGGGCCGTCGCCAAGTGGCCAGTCCCCGACACTCGTAAGGCTGTGCAGCGGTTCCTGGGATTTGCCAACTTCTACAGGCGATTCATCAGGAACTTTAGTCAGATTGCTGCCCCTTTAATTGCTCTAACCTCCACCAAGGTACCGTTTGGCTGGAATAATGAGGCTCAGAGGTCCTTTGATGAATTAAAGTCCCGGTTCATCTCTGCCCCTGTTCTATCTTTTCCAGATCCAGAACGACAGTTTATTGTTGAGGTTGATGCATCCGATTTCGGGGTAGGCGCGGTCCTGTCTCAGCGGTCCCCTAAGGATGGGAGGGTACACCCCTGTGCCTACTTCTCCCACCGACTGAGCCCAGCTGAGCGTAACTACGACATAGGTAACAGGGAGCTGTTGGCGGTCAGGTTGGCTTTGGCGGAGTGGCGCCACTGGTTGGAGGGTGCAGCGCAGCCCTTTTTGGTTTGGACGGACCACAAAAACCTGGAATATATTCGTTCAGCCAAAAGACTGAACTCCCGTCAGGCACTTTGGGCACTGTTTTTTGGCCGTTTTAGCTTCACACTGTCGTACCGCCCAGGATCCAAAAATGTCAAACCTGATGCCCTCTCTCGACTGTTCGGTGCCCCTGGGGAGTTGCCTCAGACCGAGACCATCCTCCCTAGGGGGGTTGTGGTGGGGTCTCTCTCCTGGGATATTGAGCGGCGAGTAGAGGAGGCGGGTCGTCAGTGTGAGGTGCCAGAGCAGTGTCCCAATGGTTTATTGTTTGTGCCTGCTGCGCTGCGCCCTGAGGTCCTCCGGTGGGGACACGCGTCAAGGCTGACCGGTCACCCAGGAATTCGGAGATCGCTGGCTGCCATCCGCCAGCGATTTTGGTGGCCCTCCATGGGTCCTGACGTCCGGCAGTTCGTGTTGGCTTGCTCTACTTGTGCCCAGAACAAGACTTCCAACCGCCCGCCTGTTGGTCTGCTCCAGCCCCTACCCATTCCCTCTCGTCCCTGGTCACATTTGGCTCTTGATTTTGTCACTGGGCTCCCGCCCTCGAGAGGTAACACAGTGGTTTTGACTGTGGTGGACCGCTTCTCTAAGTCGGTCCACTTCATTCCTTTGCCCAAACTCCCCTCAGCCAAGGAAACAGCCCAGCTGGTGATTGACCACGTCTTCCGGATTCATGGTCTTCCGGTTGATGTGGTCTCTGATAGGGGACCCCAGTTTGTTTCCCGGTTTTGGAAGGAATTCTGTCGACAGATCGGGGCCTCTACGAGTCTGTCTTCGGGTTTCCATCCCCAGACCAACGGGCAGTGCGAGCGAGCGGCTCAAGCTTCCCCCTACGCTTGGCCGGGTTCACCCTGTTTTCCATGTTTCCAGGGTTAAGCCTGTGTTTCGTTCGCCCCTCAACCCTGTTGTTTCTGCCCCTGCCCTCATATATAGATTTCTTACACAGCAGAGCAATTAATAGTTTTGAATAAAAATCTGTAAAAAAAACGTCTTGTGGATTAATTTTAATTTTTCATGTTGTTTCAGATAACGTGCAATTGACCACTAGATATCACCATGGAAGCCTCGAAACAATATGGCACATTTGCTTCAACTGTTTCAGTGTTTCATGAAGCCTCGCTCTGCCCACCACTACATAACATCAACCACTGACAAAGACATGGGAACACGACATACAAAAGGAGATAGGGAACACTTGACAAGACTAACGAGGTAACTGATGAACATGACAGGTGCAGGAAGGGCTTGGGAAGATACACATGGTTTGATTTGCCCCACCTGTCCTCCTTCATTATTTATTCTCCTTGTATTTGCTGTCCTGTGCTGCTTTGTTAATGTTGAACCATCACTTGTTGCTGTTGTTCATCCATTGTGTCTAGTCAGTCGTTTCAAGTTAAGTCGAGTCAAGTCAGTCAGTCAGTCAGTCAGTCACTCAAGTCTTGTTAAGGTATGTTTTCTTCACCCCCAAACCTCACACTATTTGGGACTAAATTGGCACACTTTTTAGATTATAAAAGTATAATTGTAGGTAATACTTTAGATTAGATTAGATTAGATTAGATTCAAGTTTATTGTCATTACACATTTACAAGTACAGTATAACGAAATGACGTATGGAGCAAGCCTCCGAGCCGCAGCCTTTACCAGGCGCCACCACGCGCTCTCCAGAAATACAGAAATACAAGAAATACAAGAAACGCAATGCAGTTTAGCAAGCCTTAGCAACACAAACAAGATAACAATACATGTCACAGCACACGTGGGCACATGTTGGAATTTTTGTGTGTTGGGAGAGGGGGGTAGGTAAGGATAGATAAAGACAGGCAGACGGATCTGTGGAAGCCATAACATCAGATGTTTTAGTTCAGTTCTATGGTTTGTCCTTGGAGATAAGGCAGTTCCCAGGGAAAGAGAGAGATACCAGGCTGTCAGCTGACTTCCCAAACCGAGAGATAGGGGCAAATACAGTTTTTAATCCATTTGATGATCTTCTGTAATTTGTCCGGATCATGAACAATCAATTAGTTCTGGTCCTCAGCGTTCGCGTTCGATCCTCGTCTAATCTCATGGCCAGACCGGTTACAGTCCATGAAAGTTCACCGATCTGACTCGCTGTTCAGTTCGCATAAATTACGGTTCAGTTCCTCAATCTGTGTCATTCTCTGATCTAATTCCTTCAGTCGGTCACACACCACCAATTTCCACAGACAGCGGCTGGGTGAATTTGCTCGCAGCTGTCTTACCAATTTGTCGATAGGTCAGGGCAATCCCAAAGCCAAAGAATAGGAACCCCGCTATCAGTAATCTAATCATCTTCTACGGACAGTGTCTCCAGGCACAGGATCTGCCAGTTGTTCCATCGGTCCATCGCATACCCAGCAGCAAAGGTCCCGTCCGGGCAGATGGCTCTCCCGGAGAAGCCTTTCTTTGTGAAAAAATCTTATCAATCGCACTAATTGACCAGTTAATCAGTTCCATTTCAGTATTTTCAGGAGTCCAGTAAGCAGCGGGTCAGAGAAAAAAAGAAAGAAATACAGAAGCGCCAGGGCAGATCAGGGCAGAGCAGATGAAAACACGTCTGCACAGTTCGAGATCAGGAAGTAGTAAAGTTTAGGTAATAGTATACTCGTCAAATTTGGTTTGCAAAATAAAGAGAAGTATTTAATAGATATAGTCTAGTTTTGTTACCAGAACTCAGACTACTAGAAACAGAACATTCAGAGCAGGCAAAGGTTAGAGCACCAGAAAAAAAAAACAGAGGAAGAGACCAGGGGCCTCATGTATCAACTCAACTCTGTGTACACACAAAAACTTTGCATGCGCCAGCTTTCACTCTCACGGTTGGATGTACTATCAGTGAAATTAACGCAAGAATGTGTGTTTCTCCACGGCACTTTTATGTCTGGCTTACATACATTTCTCATTGTTTTTATCCGTTAGCGACTCCTACAGTTAATGAAGTGAAGCTGCAAACATTACACAATTAAATTTTCTACAAGTATATCGTACCACCACCTGTGGGAAACATTGCTATTAATTTGCAATTTATAAAATAATTGTCACACAAGCCTTATGGGAATATTCAATTGTGCAATTCAGTAAGAAAATATAAAAGCATGTGCAAATTGATACAACCCTTAGTCTATGGAAATGACAGCTTTGGCATTATTGGAGGACTTTGTTAATGGTACAATCCGAAGAAAACTAATTTTTAGGGACTACAATGATTTTCTGGCCCAGGATGATGAATGGCTTATCATCCATTTTAGATTTCCAAGAGCTATCCTCTTGGAACTCTGCTGAGTTGGGTCCGAATCAAGAGAGAGAGACAGCGAGGAGCCACGCAATACACGTTTCTCTTACTGGTGCTGACAACGCTTGGTTTCCTGGCAACTGGTTCTTTCCAAAAGGTACTGCCAGACCGCTCAGGAATAAGCCAGTTGTCTATGAGCCACGCAATGTCAGCTGTATGGGACGGGATCATCCACATGTCTACCAGGTATATAAGGTTCCCATATGATGCATTTGACCAGCCAAGCATTAAAATGTAATTTGCAGTGATAGCCGGTTTTCCTAATGTAAAAGGAGCGATTGACTGCACACACTGCTATAAAGGCACCACCTGAAGATGAATTTGCATATGTTAATCGGAAACATTTCCATTCAGTAAATGTGCAGATAATAGGTGATGCACAAATGCGCCTAACAAATATTGTGGCAAGGTGGCCTGGGTCAACCCATGATTCATACATCCTTACAAACAGCATTGTTGGTTGGCAGCTGGCACCCTAAGCTGGCAGTTTCCGTGATGGGTGGCTTCTTGATGAGTGATGCATTTAAAATTATGGTTCTATCTAATAGTACTTTTTATTTTTATTTATTTGCATTTAATTATACAACAGCCCTTCAGGAGACCACGGAGACCGCGGTTATCCACTAAAGACGATTATAAGAACAGCTCTTCAGGGAGCTATGGTTACTTACGTAACCTGAGATGTTCCCTTTCAACGGCTCTATATTTCTTCTCAACCAGATGAAAAGTATCAATTCACTAAATTAATGGAATGCATAACTGATATACAAATTTGGATGACTAGTAACTTACTACTACTTAATTCTGAAAAAACAGAGATTCTAATTATTAGATCAAAAAGTTCAGTGGGTAATAATCTACTAGACTACTGTCTGACACTTGATGGCTGCTCTGTCAAGTCTTCGTCATCAGTTAGAAACCTCGGTGTGCTCTTTGATGCCCATTGTTTATTTGAATGCCACGTTTCTAGCATCTGTAAAGCCGTCTTAGATATAGTCTACACATCTAAATACATCTAAATTACGACCGACATATGCTCTCAATGAAAAATGCATAAAAGTTAGTTCATAAAAGTTAGCTCAAGGCTAGATTATTGCAATGCTCTACTAGGTGGTTGCCCTGCACGCTTAATAAACAAACTTCAGCTGGTCCAAAATGCAGCAGCTCGAGTTCTTACTAGAACCAGGAAGTATGAGCATATTAGCCAGTTCTGTCAATGCTGCATTGACTCCCTTATAAACACTGAATACATTTTAAATTCATGCTAATTATTTACAAAGCATTAAATGGTTTAGCTCCCCAGTACTTGAGCGATCTCTTAACATTTATAGTCCTTCACGTCTATTGCAATCCCAAAATTCTGACCAGTTGGTAATACCTAGAATATGAAAGTCAACTGCTGGCGGTCGATACTTTTCCTATTTAGCACCTAAACTCTGGAACAGGACCGGAGGCTCTGGCGGTTTGGGCCACGGCAGGTCCGTGGTGGCCCTGGGAAAGCTCACCAAAACTGTCTCGATTTCTGTTGATACATTCATGGATGGTAGAGTCAGAATTTGGCATAAACAGAATGAGAACATGGATCCATCATGCCTTGTTACCACTGTGCAGGTTGCTGGTGGTGGTGTAATGGTGTGGGGGATGTTTTCTTGGCACACTTTAGGCCCCTTAGTGCCAATTAGATGTACCCATCCTCTGATGGCTACTTCTAGCAGGATAATGCACCATGTCACAAAGCTCGCATCATTTCAAATTGGTTTCTTGAACATGACAATGAGTTCACTGTACTAAAATGGCCCCCACAGTCACCAGTCACTTTGGGATGTGTTGGAACAGGAGCTTCGTGCCCTGGATGTGCATCCCACAAATCTTCATCAACTGCAAGATGCTATCAATATGGGCCAACATTTCTAAAGAATGCTTTCAGCACCTTGTTGAATCAGTGCCATGTATAATTAAGTCAGTTCTGAAGGTGAAAGGGGGTAAAACACAATATTAGTATGGTGTTTCTAATAGTCCTTTAGGTGAGTGTACAACATATTTTATGTCCACCTGCGAATACAATTAGTTGACCTGCCATTAACAGGATGCTCCATCCACTCGTGTCTACCTCCTGGCATAGACTTCTTCTACCTTTAAAGTGGTACGGCATGTCCCCTCATCCTCTGCTCATCATCGGCTCACATTCCTAAACAATTGGACTTATCATGGGGTAAACAGTCCTTTCAGGTTTGTCTTCCTCATTTCAAAATAAGTATATGTTCAAAAAGTAAATAAACGTTCATATAATAACACTGGCTAATGGAGCAAACAAACCTTGTGAAGTCACACTCTGTGGTATCGCAATGAGTTGGAATCCAGCTCTGATGCTAGTCTTGAGTGGCTGGCTTTAAAGACCTGGGAGCAATGACATCTGTTTCTTCACCTTCTGAAACCTGTCAGCGACAGAATTTATACCATCACTGAACAGACCAAAAGGCAAGAGCAGGGCATATAAGAAGAAGCTCTTGTCCCTCTAGTTCAGAGTAGCCCCCTCAGCTTCAGCCAGGTCTCTGAGCAGGTCAGCCTGGCATGCCTGTAAGATTGACATTATATGCAGACACGCCGTGGATTGACCTGCCGTCGAATAAGCTTTACCCACAAATGCCTATGTAGCTCTTAATTGCTTGGTGGGTAACGCTGGGGCTTCAGGGATGATGGCAACTCAGGGGAGAGATAGCTTACAAACGTCTCTTCAACCCTGGACACCGTCCCATAACCATGTTGATTAAGTTCCAGAATGCTTTAATAATTGGATGTTTGGAGATTAAACACAATGTAAAAGATTGCTTTCTTCCATGACCTCCACACCAAAAGAATGCAAGCCACAATGGGGAGGTTGTGCTCTAGCCAACTTCTGTGCTCCTGTTGCCCGGCTGGCCAGTAAATATTTATTTTAACAACCTCCACAAGCTCCTCAAATGCAGAAGTCTTCAGTATATCCTGTCTCCTCTGAGCTGGATAAATGTAGTGTCGGTTACTCACCTGGGGTGGAAGTAAACACAGCATGTGCTTCCAAACCCTGACCTGGAGGGTGAGGGCCAAGAAAGGGCTGGGCCCATCTCAAACTCTTCTGCCTGATCCTCAAGGAGCAGTTAGCAACTCGCAATCTGCCCCCTCAAGGGCTGACTGAGACTATGCATTCCCAAACTCAAAGAGCATGGACATGGGCATGGATGAATATACAACATTCTTAAAATGTAGTCTGCTTGCCATTTTAAAATGTGTTTTATATAGATTTCATTTTCAACTCCTGCCTAACAGAGATTCTCTACATTCAAACATTCTGGACACGATTTCACACAAAGTGCTTGCTAAAGAAACAAAAGCTTACGCTGTATGGCTTGATTGTGTTTTGTAGTTTCCTGGTTGATGGCGTCACCCACATTGGACATTCCGTACCTAACCGTAATATAGAGACCAGACCTCTTGAAACTTTAATTGAATACCCCTGACTTAAAATATCTGTTGTTGTAGGTTTTCCTTGCATGTTCTGGACAGACTTATAGCAGCTTGCTGAAATGAAGACACTTGCTGAAATGAGACTTCAGCCTCAGAATCCTAAATATTGATCCATAAAGTCTATCGATTAACAAAACAAGCATTAGTAAATAAACAAATGAATATATGGAAATATATATATATATGAATTACAGTTTATATTCTCGTAGTAAGCACATAGGTGGAATTTTAATTCCACCATTACTCTTTCAGATCAACTTAGATTCTTGCTTCTCTCCTTCAGCTCACACAGCGAAACATCCACATCCTGTCATCCTCATTAATCAATTATGGATGCTTTCTGCCAAACCAAATGATGGAGACCATTTGTGTTTTCCTCTCAAGGCCCCAGAGAGTGTTTTAGGGTGTCCCAGATTCGAGAGAGAGAGAGAGAGAGAGAGAGGGAGAGGGAGAGGGAGAGGGAGAGGGAGAAAGAGAGAGAGAGAGAGAGAGGGAGAGGGAGAGGGAGAGGGAGAGGGAGAAAGAGAGAGAGAGAGAGAGAGAGAGAGAGAGATTGAGATTTAACAAACTTTTATTTTACAATTATACACTCAATATATTCAGACAAAAATAATAACCACAAAATTACAAATTTACACTAGATAATCATTGCAGCAAACAAGAAAAAATTAAAAGTTCATCTTCAACAAAGCATATTGCATCATTATAACACCACTGGTTTGAAAAAAACATCAAGTCTTTCATCATCTTATAAAACTTAAAATCAATCCACACTCTTGTTTTTACCCTGTTTTTTAAAATGTATACAATATCATATCCTTCAGACCCTTCAATTTTGTTCTTTCTACTTATATATATGGCCATTTTTGCCTCACCTATAATGAAGTTTAATAATTGACATTTTATCCTGTTTCTTGCTGCATAACAATACCCAGTAATAAAACTCTGAACATTAAAACTTTCATTCAGTTTACTAAACAACAATTTAAGAAAATTAAAGATATAAAACAATCGTGTACACTCCATAAAACAATGAAAAATTGTCTCCTTTTTGTCACAGAAAGGACACACACTAGACACATTTGGATTAATAACACTCACAAACGAATTGACAGCAACTGCACCGTGTAAAATTCTCCATTGGAGATCCCCCACTCTTTTTTCTAAAGGAGGTTTATACAAAATTCTCCACACAGGTTTTGTATCCTCCTCCAAACCTAGCTTGTTTCTCCAAACAGTGTCTACTTTTCCATTTAGAATTTTCTTATTTAAAACTTTAACACAATTTCTATAGAGCATTTTCCTGTTCGCCTTGTGAATACTTAGATCTTCCAGATTCTCCAGCAACACTCCATGAGCTCCTTTAAAATCAGGATAAATGTAAACCTCTGGAAAAGGATCTTTACTATTAGGAAACACCCTTCCTTCACCATAACTCGAAAGAAGAACCTTTTCTTCTGCTGTAAGTTTTTGCGTTAAAACATCCAACATTTTTCCTGCTACTCTTGTTGATTTTAAACTTAAACAAGAGGCTACCCTTTGTGCATTATTTAACTCCGGACCACCTGCATCTATTAGATGTTGCAATTTAACTTGTTTTGACGTACACATCACATTTTCAAAACCCCAAGCAGTTTCACTTGATACATCAAACCTGGCTCCACATACAGTTGGTTCCTCTAACAACCAGTACAATGACTCAGATACACCTCTTCTTTTTTTAAATAGAGTCCATACTTTAAAAATCCCTTTATAGAAAGGCGTCAGTCCATTCAGTTGAGTCTTATTAGAGTCCATTAAAAACAAAGTAGAGTCCAAGCCTAACCCTCCAGCTTGTCTTAAGATGGATTTAGCAGTATTTCTCCAGACAAGATCTTCCGGACCTGTTAAAAATCTTTGAATCACCTGCAGACGAAAGGTAGCTCCTCTGCTGACCAGATGTATTAGTCCTTGTCCCCCTTCTTCTCGGGGAAGATAAAGCACACTCTGTGGTACCCAATGATACTTAGACCAGAAGAAGTCCACTATGACCGCCTGCAGCTTTGGAAGAAGTCCTCCTGGAGGCTCAGTACATGCCAGTCGATGCCAGAAGGTTGAAGCCACGAGATTGTTAATCACCGTCACTCGTCCTCTGAATGACATTTTTGGCCACAGCCATCTCCATTTTTCCAAACGTCCTCTTGTTTTTTCCAAAACTCCTTCCCAGTTTTTTTGCAGCATTGAGTCATCCCCAAGGTATACACCTAAATATTTAAAACCACCTTTCTTCCACTCAAGTCCACCAGGTAATTTCGGAAGGCATCTATCTTGCCATTTTCCACATATTACAGCTTCACTCTTTGTCCAGTTTACCTTAGCTGAAGACATTCTCCCAAACTCATCTATAATTACTTGCAGAGTATCTACTTCTTTCTGATTTTTTATCATAACCACAATATCGTCGGCATAAGCTGATAAATTAATTTTACTTTCAGATTGTGGTATACTCCAACCATCAATACTTGCTCTGATTCTTTCTAACAATGGTTCGATGGCTAGAGCATACAACATGCCTGATAATGCACACCCTTGTCTTATACCTCTTGTGATTTTAAAAGGAGCACTCAACCCTCCATTAATTTTGAGTACACTCTCAATGTTTACATACAACACCCTAATCATTTTAATAAAACCAGGACTAAAACCAAATTCTGCTAGCGTCTGCCATAGATAGTTATGTTCAACTCGGTCAAATGCTTTTTCTTGGTCCAAAGAAATAAGACCACAATTTACACCAAAAGATCCAGAGATGTCCAAAATGTCTCTAATTAAATGAATATTATCAAAAATCTATCTGTCTATTAGGAACACAGTATGTCTGATCTACATGGATGACCCAACCAATTACTTCTCTTAGTCTGATCGCTAAGGCTTTGGATAGAATCTTTACATCAGAGCATAAGAGTGACACAGGTCGCCAGTTCTTTATGTTCCTGAGGTCACCTTTCTTTGGTAGAAGGGTGATCACTGCTCTCCTGCAGCTTATAGGCAGCGACTCTCGCGTCAAACTGTCGTTAAGCACTTCAAGCAGATCATCCCCTAAAACTGCCCAGAGTGTTTTATAAAACTCTACAGGAATGCCATCAATTCCCGGAGCTTTCCCACACTGCATACTCTTCAGGGCATCATACAGTTCACCTTTCGTAAAAGGTTTTTCCAACTCCGTATTAGCTCCATCAGGAACTTTAGGTAGACCCACATAAAATCGACTGGCTATATCTTTCGCTTCTTTGTGTTCACTCTTATACAACTCTGAATAAAATGCTACCGCAGCTTTTCTTATTTCCTTAGACTCTAAAATTTCCACACCTGATTCAGATATCAACGAATGCATACTTCTATTTTGGCCGTTTTTCTTTTCAAGTCCAAAAAAAAACTTGGTTGGCCCATCCATTTGTGTTGCACTCTGAAAACGGGAGCGGACCAGAGCACCCTGTGCTTTAACACCCAACAGATCATCTAAGACTTTCCTTTTATCTTTGAGAGCTTTCGTACATTTTCTGTCTCTTGTGGAATCTATTAGATTTTGTATTTCAATTATTTCTCTTTCCAGATCCTCTAGTGATTGGGAAATATCTCTCGAAACATTGAAAGTGTACATCCGGCACAGTTGCTGTATCTCTATCTTCCCATTATCCCACCACTCTTGAAGAGAACCAAAGCATGACTTCCTATTCTTAAAACGCTCCCAAAAATAGCCAAACACCTCACAAAAAAAATTGTCTTGTAAAAGCGCAATGTTAAAATGCCAATAAGCACTTCTTGGCTTTACATTAGTAATAAAAACACTGCAAATGACCAAACCATGATCTGAAAAGCTTACAGGTGAAATTGCACAATGCTTAATAATATTAAAATGATGTTTAAAACAGTACCATCTGTCCAGTCTAGCCATAGTCACAAAATGTTCTCTCACTTGTGCCCATGTGTACTGTCTCTGTGTTTTATTCAACACCCTCCAAACATCATATAATTCATGCTCTTTCATCATTTTTCTCAAAACATTTTGTGATGCCATATGTGGTTCTCTATGGTTTCTATCCAGCTTATCATTTTCTGTACAATTAAAATCACCTGCTATAAATAAATACTCTTCAGCTTTACAATTTTTCACTAAATCACTAAGTTTGTTTAAAAACAAGACTCGTTCTCCTCCTAATACTGGGGCATATAAATTAATAAAAACAACAGTAAAATGTTCAAACTTGACCTGCACCTTCAACAGCTGTCCCCCAACTACATGCTCCACTTCACATGAGATGGGATTAATGTTTTTTCTTAATAGAACAGCTACACCTCCACTGTTATTCGTCTTGTGACTCAATATCACTTTCCCCTCCCATTCCATCAACCATTCACTCTCATTTTGTATATCACTATGCGTTTCTTGAATAAGCATGACATCGATATTCTTTTGTCTTATTAACTCAAAAAGCTTTGCTCTTTTTCTATAGTCTCTTGCACCGTTTATGTTAAGACTGCCCAGTTTTAAATTACTCATAAATAAGTGAATAAAAAAAAGAAGCTGAGCATAAACAAAACAAAAAACTAGCAAAGAAAAAATAAAAATTATAACGCTTCCTTTCCATCATTGACAATACTGGATCTCAACTTTTGAACGATTTTCTTTAACCTATATACTTCCTGTTCAGTCAAACCCCCCAGTCCTACTTCTTTCATGGATATTTTTGCAGACTCTATAAACAATTCACGATCAGGAAAGAACTCTTCTATTTGAACTCCCTTCATCCCTTTTGTGTTTTGTAAAAAAGTCTTGATCTTTTCCAGTGTGTAAGCGCTCCTTCCAGATCTCCTTCGAGATCCTGAATCTACTGAGCTCACAGATTCACCCTCACTTTCTGTTGCAGAATCAGAGTTATCTTGGTCAGATATCATTTCCTGACTCATCCCCTCTCTTGTCTTTTTTTCCTTTACTTGCTCCTTCTTTGCTTTTTTCCCTTGTCTCTTTCCCCTAGTTTTCCTCTTCAATGTCGGTGTCTTAAAAAGATTTTCATCTTCAGTCATATCCATGATTCCTATAACTTCTTCCACAACAAAACCATCCGTTTTCTCAGTTTCCTCCTCTCCAATTCCTTCCTCAATGCTCTCTTCCACAATTTCTTTCTGATTAACCCTTTGTTCTTCATTCCCTTCCTTCTCACTCAATTCCACTTCTTTTTCCTGTTGATCCTCAGTTTTATCTTTGTCTGTTTGTCCCTCATCTTCAATATCACTTTGAGTTAATTTGGATTCCATATTTTGTAGACACACACGGGCAAGATGTCCTCCTTGTCCACATTTAAAACATTTCATCGTTTCTGATGTTGCATAAATCGTGTAATCAAAATCGTCAACTCTAAACTTGAAAGCGAGATTTAACTCGGTGCTCTCATTGTTTAGGATCATAAACACTTGTCTTCGAAAAGACACCACATGCTTTAACTGCGCCGATTTACAACCCAAAGCAATTTTTGTAATTTTTGAAACCACTTTCCCGTGTCTTGCCAATTCTCTTTCAATCGCTTCATCTGAGATGAAGGGTGGAACGTTTGACAACATTATTTTTTTCGCCGGTTGCATCAAAGGCATTACCGTCGTGTAAGACTCATTTAATACAATTCCGTTTGCAACAATCTCGTTGACTTTTTGTACATCATCTAAGAATAAAACAATCGCACTGTTCATTCTAGAAGCTGACAAAATACTCTTATAACCAACAACCTGCGCTACAGCTAGGCTGCACTCCTCCACCGAGCAGCGCTCCGCGGGGATCACTTTGATTGCCATGCCGCCGCGTTAGCTTCGCAAGTGTTACACTTTCAGACGCTGCCATTCTGATCAGCGCGCGCTGATCAACAGCGTCAACCACGCTCAGTTTTTCCTTTTCCTACCTTTAACAAACGCCACAATATACCACAAAAACCACTAAAGTATAAGGAAAAGATAGAAAAAAACTCACTCAGCCCACAGGCCGCCGCTCTCACTCTACACACGTTCACCTCCACTCGCTCCCAGGCATGCACTCAGAGAGAGAGAGAGAGAGAGAGAGAGAGAGAGAGAGAGAGAGAGAGAGAGAGAGAGAGAGAGAGAGAGAGAGAGGAGAGAGAGAGAGAGAGAGAGAGAGAGAGAAGAGAGAGAGGAGAGAGGAGAGGAGAGAGAGATGAGAGGAGAGAGAGAGAGAGAGAGAGAGAGAGAGAGAGAGAGAGAGAGAGAGAGAGAGAGAGAGAGAGAGAGAGAGAGGAGAGAGAGAGAGAGAGAGAGAGATGAGAGACGAGAGAGAGAGAGAGAGAGAGAGAGAGAGAGAGAGAGAGATCGATCGATCTTACTGCACAGACCTAATAACCAGAGAGAGAGAGAAAAGGTCTGTTTCATTTGGTCCTCACTCAGTTCAACTAGTAACCATATGTAGATATTCCAGCATACTCTATTTAATAACACATTTAATGGTAAAAATAAACAAAAACTTTTGGAAAGTAAGATTCACTACACTCATATCAATAAAGCTCTTTGAGGGAGACAGCGAGATGGGAGAATTAAAATTTATTTGTATCATACACATTGTCTATATCTTCATGTCTTATAGTTGTATTTAGAAGAGTAAAGCTGGGCAATAATATAGTTTGCATTTGGCAGTAATGAACAATCAAGCATTTGATATCTATCTATCTATCTATCTATCTATCTATCTATCTATCTATCTATCTATCTATCTATCTATCTATCTATCTGACGCATTCGGTTTCTAAGTTGTTTTGAGAGTTGCTTGCCCAATGCTTAGTAGCATTCTGTTATTATCTTATATGGGGAAAGCTGGAAAAATACTGTGTGCTGGTTAAATACTGTATATCTAGTTTTGATAAGAAATAGCACTCCCCTCCTAAACAAGCCAAATGATTTATGGTTTCATTCATGTCTGAATAATAAAATCTATTTCCCTGCTGAAGTTTAAAATTTAAGGTTAAGGGCTACATTTGAGCAATAATAGACTTAGCACACAGCAATAATTATAAAACTATCATAGAGAAAGTATGTGAGACAGAGGCAAAAAAAGACAGTATGCTTACTGATTTATATTCATGAAATCAGGCGTCTTTAGAGAGTGAGAGGTGGGGAGTCTGTCTGTCTCTCTTCCCAGTAATCAGCTTCTTTGTGTTGGGGTTGAATGAGCTGAAATCACTGCATACAGAGACACAATCAGAAAGACATATTTAGACAGGTCCAACCACAGCTGTGCCTTACCTGTATAGAGAACAGACTGACAGAGATGAGATGAGAGGGATATTAGAATGAGGAATTGAACACATCCTTTCACACCTATGGCATTGTTAATGAAATGATTATGTGATATGAATCGTCACACTATTTTTCTAGTAAAACTTGTGGCAGAATATGATATTACACACACCACATTTGTACTAATTGTGCTATGAAAAATTCATTGTTGCACCTCTCCTTTGTCATATAGAAAGCACTTTTCACTTCTCACAAAAAATGTCATGCCCTATGCATTTTACAATTATTAAAAACTACTTTAAACTTTAAACGATAAACCTTAAACTTTAAACTTTTAACTTTTAACTTTTTTTAACTTTAAACAATAAACTATAAACTTTAACTTTAAACAATAAACTATAATTGTTGTCTGAAGCATGTTACAGATAGATAGATAGATAGATAGATAGATAGATAGATAGATAGATAGATAGATAGATAGATGTTTTAACATCCTGAAAGTTTTTACTTTAATTGATATACATTTAATTTATCCTAGAGTCTTCTAAGAAAATCATATGAGCCCTTCGAAATTATGGTACAAAAAGTGGAAACCTGTACACATTCCTTTATGATTTTTAGGGGGTCTGATGAGCTGATGATCTCTCTTCTTCGGCAGACCGTGAAAACTCCTCCTTATTACCATCAGGGGCTCAGGTGAGAGATAACACTCTCCTTTTATAAATAAAGCATAACATCAGTGTTTCTGTATGTGTGCATGTGTGTGTGTCTTAATGCGATTTTGTTCATTTTGTTTCTGTGTGTGAGAGAGTGTCTCTCGAGCATACAGGACTGATATAATACCCATTCTTACACAACATCTGCTCACAAAACACTCACATTTTTTCATTTTCTTAGCACACAGACAATCATCCTATTGCTCACCACAGTGAATAACGTTGCAGTGTTAATGTCACATTCACTTTTGAGAATGCGATGGATTGAGTGAACTCCTAATGTCTTGAGCAGTGTGCTTTGCTAATGAGCATGTGTTGTGTGTATGTGACTGTGTTCTAATGAGTGGCAGATTGTGTGTGTGCTACAGATGTCCAGGGCCGCAGCAGCGGTGAGCCTCTCTACACCCACCCCGCTGATTTTCCAATGGCTTTGAAGTCGGCTTTACTTCTAGAAACCACTGATGACACCCAATTACATGAAAATTGCTCCCTGTTCCCTAAATGATCTGTGTCCCTGTCTCGTAATGATGTTTTGCGAACACCAAATACAACATTTTCAAGAAAACTTCTGTGATTTTCTGTTTGATATGCTAGAAATAGCAGTTTTATATGTTAATGATTGTGCTGTATACTTACAGATCAAAAAGCAAAGAAACATACCTTGATGCAAATGTCATATGAATATAAAATGAAGGGAAAATGCAATAATGAAAATAAAATGATTAAGAAATGATTTTCTTATAGTTTAGAAAGTTTGGAATAAGTCAGTTCCTGTATGTTTTTGAAATAAGTCTCTCACCAAAGATTTGATTTAAAATACAGAAAAAACAACAATATTTTGAAACATTATTACAATTTAGAATAACTGTTTGCTATTTTAATATATTTCAATATTTAATTCAAGTCAATACAGATTGTTTCAAAATGGTTTACATAGAAAATACAGGAAAATAATGACCAATGATGCAAACAGAATTCCGTTCCGCTGCTTTAAAACGCCATTATTAGTGCCATTATGTATTATGAGTATCGGTATTCTGAATATTAATATTGACAGGGTTTCATACGGCTCCATCGCCTCACACACCCAATGCTTACTCTCACCCAAAAACTGATCACCTGTCCCTGCTTTCCATCAGCCAATCAGCCTTACACACTTTGCATTCAGTCATTGTCTGGTCTAATCTCTGGACAACACACCTCTATCTACCCTACGATTCTTCAATACTCCTTGTGATTCTTCAAGCAATCTCCTCATAACACAACAAAGACTGTTAACATACTCTCAACTCATCCAGAACCTGCAACATCACCATACTCACCTGATTGTCTTTTCTGTACCTATTATAATATAAATAATGTTTATGGTTTACTCAGCTTTGCACAGATTATGGCAGTAACTTCCATTCAACTGTAAACAGAAAAAGGTTCACTCTATGAATGCAAAAACAATGAGTACAATGTAAAGTGAGATGACATTATTCTACACACCTTTCAACCATTGAAAATGAAAATACAGTGTAGTTCACTTATCTCGACTCACGGTTAACTCGCGGATCCTATTATGTCGACGTTTTTGAAGCGGAACCGCCAAAGTCCCTATTTGTCTTAGCATTTTCTTTTCGGTAATGTCAATTCCTTAATGTCGCCGAACACTAATATCTCGAGCAAAAAAGAGGGACAAATTTGCCACTTCACATGGTTATCTCATGTCTCATGAGCGTACCTGCTGAGTTTGCATTGCACATCGCTCTGACAGTGACGCTTCTCTGTGAAGGCACATATCGTTCTTACGCGCTGAGCAGAGCGCGCGTCAGAATCGAAGAACCCGGTTATTAAAAGACGGGACGAAGCTGAATTTGTTGAGAAAGCACATTAGACAGGCAGAACGCAAGAAAGTATGTAATCTAGTATAGCACGATGACCTCACGAATGTTATGACTGTTTAAGCTGTGAGTAAAATTGTGTTTGCAATGTTGGAGAATATGATTAAAGGTTTGTATGGAGAATGGAAGGTGTTTTTTTATTGTATACTGGTAAATCTCTGCTGTTAGTTGGTTGCACATATGCCTTTTTCTGTTAGCAAACATATACAGTGTATGTACATTTTTATAACATGCCGATCGCTTCACCAAATAAATCACAATATTGGCTGTTGGTCGATTATCTCAATGCTTTTTTGCAACCCCCGAAGCCGTCGACATACCATATTCCACTGTAATTTTTTTGTGTAAAAAGATTAACATTAACAAATTACTTCAACAGCCAATGAATAACACCCACATTTTTTGTTAAATAACAGCCTGTGTCTGTATTATGTAGCATATGCTGCCTTAATAATGTTCAATAACTGGAACTGTCACAGTCTCGTCATGTCTTTCACATCCGGGTCCCTTCTGTGTATCTCCGATGCCCTTCCCACACCTGTCTGTTTCGTCAGCTGCTTCCCATTTCCTCATGTATAAATTCTCTCTTGTATTCCCTTGTCTTTGTCATTCTTTGAAGTTATTCAATGTTCCTCCGTGTGATCTTCTTCCGTGTTTCCACCAAAGTGTGCCGTTTTGTTTATATTTAAAGTCTTTTGTTTTTGATTTTCTTAATAAAGAGAGTTTCAGTTTTGAAACCTGCTATCCTTGTCTTCATCCTTGCTGACGCTAACAGGAACATTGAATAGTAAAATTTCAAAGTGCCACCCAAAATGTAAAACACAGTAGGAAAAAGGTGGCTGAATTTTCAATAGCCATTGCTCTAGTATTCAGTATCCCTCAGAAATCATTCTAAGAATCTTTCTATACATATTTTTCAAGTTATATATCAGGATAACTCGATGAGAATGTTGGTAAAAATATTGTCTCAGCATCCTAAATGACAGACATGCAGTTGAAGGCTTAGACCTAATATTCACTGCTCAGACACAGGTGAATTATTTCATAAACTCTGACTCAGCTGTGGCTTTATCAGAGTCTAACATGTTTCATTCTCCAAATTGCATCACCCACCCCCAGGCTCAAGAAAATAAATGTTACAGTAAATGGGAACAAGCGGCCAATTAAAGCAGCATGACGGATGACCATGGTGCCGAGACGATAGGCCCGGGTTCCCTGACTACCTGCAGAGAGTTTAGAAATAGACCATGTGTCATAGAGACTATTGTTTCTTGAGCGGCTGCATTGATTTCAGCCTCTTAACCTGTTAAAATTTTACTTGTCAAATATTCCTCTGACTCATTATGTAAATTTAATGCACCTCAAATTTAAGCACCTATTAATGACTGAGCTAAATGTCAGAAGTTCTCTAGTGTTTTAAGATCTTTCTTAATTAGTTTATTGGCATTGATTAATGGTCTTTGGCTAATACAATCCTTAATTAACCAATTTAAAAAATATATATTATTCACTAATGCACATTGACATATTCTGGAATGTTAGGCTCGCTGTACAAGCTATTAGTTAATAAAAGAACAAATACGTCTTCTGTAACCTTACATGGTTACTTGGTTTTGGCAATTACTGTCAAATAGTTTGAGATTATGACAGATTGAATGTGTTAGAACAGTACATTAGCCTGTCATCTGTAATTCATAATAATGAAGGCTGTACTGAGGAATTTCATGGTTTAGTCTCATCGGTCAAATCTATTTCAGTTCCAAATACAGTCAACAATATGCAGAAACATGGCAACAGAAGTGAACTACAGGCCAGAGATGCTCGATAATCAAAATGGAGTTTTCTTTCTTTCTTTCTTTCTTTTTTGGTTCATTTTGAGATTATCTATATGCTGGTACTGGAACTGCTAAATCTTTACAACATTATCTTTTGGCAGATATATTTGCATTTTAAATGTGCTTTTGTACCAAGATGCCATTCTATTGTGGGCAACTGGATGCATGGACAGGATACAAATGAGTACTGATTTTTGTCTTGTTTTTCTTTACTGTAAATAAATATATTGCATTAGTATAAGAGAATAAAATTCAGGTAAAATTAGATATTGAATCCCAGGGAAAGCAAGACTTAATTCAATGTGTTCCTTGAATGCAATGTAAGTCGCTTTGGATAAAAGTGTTTGCTAAATGCATAAATGTAAATGTATGTGTATTTAAGTTCCTTTGTTTCTGCTCTTACTCCCTCTATTCTCCATGCTTGTTCTATTTGTGTATGCAATGTTTAAAAACTTTGTATTGTAAGCAGCACTCTTATGTACTTTTGTATCTTCAGGACAAATCAGTTTCTGTACTCCTCAAATTGTAAGTGTCTTTGGATAAAAGCATCTGCCAAATGGATAAATGTAAATGGATTGCTGCTCAAAATGAATAAATGTAAATGTAAAAATGTAAATGTTCATTGTTGTCGGGTCTCATCTGTGTTAAGTTGTGTTGGATTGCTTTCCTGTAGCTCACTCAGTAGAGCATTGGTGTTTACAATGCCAAGGTTATGGGTTCTATACCAGGGAAAGCAAGAATTGATTCAATGTGTTCCTCGAATGCAATGTAAGTCGCTTTGGATAAAAGCGTCTGCCAAATGCGTAAATGTAAATGGATTGCTGTTCTCTGGATATACCTGTTGATATATTGAAGTCTACCTTTCATCTTCATTGTGTACTTTCTACAACACAAGCAGTTCATTTCAAAGTTCACTAAAACTTCACGATCACTCATAAAACAGGTAAAATTGCATCGTTTTATTTAGTACTTTTTTTTACAAGAAAAGAATGACAGGTCTCTACCATTTAGAAATCTCTACATGATCATCAAGTGTATTCCAGTACAAAATGATTTCTAAATTTTCCCTTTTGAACAAATGTAAAGACTAGCACGAGTTACCATTCAGCTTCATCTACAGTCGTTCTGTTAACATCAAGAAAACACTTACTTACCAACTTTCAGCTTAACACAGAAATGAATTTCACATTCAAAATGCATTAAAACTACCAAAACACATTGAAATAAATTCATTCTTCCATAACTCATTGTTTTCGCACATCAAACACACTTTCTAAAACAACCTGAAAACATGGAGAACATGTAGCATCACAGATTCTTTTGTAAAAACAATTGTGCCCCCAAGATCTGCTTACTGCAATATTTTTTTTTTTATAATGGCAAGGACACGTTTCTCAATACTTAAATAACTTTTTCAAAACTCTTCACACAGTTCTCCAAACAAACTTTCAACTACACACTGCAGTTAATTTCACATTCATTATGCACTAAATCGACCAAAACATTTAAAATGTGTCGAGAACACTTGCAAAGTTTGACAAACAACAAACATATGCATAAAATAGCCTAAAAACCCTAACAACAGGAGCATTCTCTAATGTTTCCTTAAATGTCGTTACAAAATCAGAATGACACTCTCTATTGCTTATAATTCAGTTAATACATTGTCAGATTTTACATTACAGTAAAAAAAAATATCAATACGTTTCCCTTTTGTATGAAGGGTCAATGATGTGATGCTATTTTTGTCCATATGGTTTAATTAAATTTAAAAGGGTTCAAATTTCAAAATAAATGTGCATACACTCTTTTTTGAGGACCAAGTCTCGGGACATTTCTGGGTTTAATTACATTTGTGAGAATAACATGAAAAAACATGAAAAGGAAATATCAGCTAGTGTGGCATGAACTTACATTAGCACTATTTAAAAGTAAATGAAAGTAAATGGAACACCATTGTTCTGAATATTATAATTAATTTAGGGAAACATTTCTTGGGGACGTTTTGGGGAAAATGTCTGAAGTCAAAAAAAAGTCATTAAACTCATGAAGCGTCAAGCTGGTGTAACCATTTTGTAAATATTGTGCAAGAATACTATGTGACAGGAAATTACATCACAGAGAAGGACCCCTGGTGAAAATAACTGCTGTGTATATAGGCTAGTAACTCTTTGAAATGTGAAAATTACAATTTAAATATTCCCACCAAGGCCATGTGATTACATAGCTGTCCATGATAATGCCTGTCAAATTTGATTCTAAATTTAAATGTTAAACGTTACATTACGGGATTACTCTATTACAAGCTGTTTTGTTAGCAGCAAATTTATTCAAATATCACTAGTTTATGATGCTGATTAAGGATGTAATATAAACTAACCCATGGTTGAGGATGAAGTCTGCATTCACGAGGAACTCAGGCTTTCCACTTCGGTGGAACTATTAAAAAAATCCACACTTGTGTGGTGTGTATGATCTCATCATTCTTCTTCTCTGCCTCTTTCTCTGCCATGATGAACATGTGCTGTATGGGCTCACATGGGGGCTGTATTGAGGGATGCCATTGGAAAATGTAACACACCGCCTTGTACTCTGCATATCATTAGTGATGGACTCGTGACGCAATCTAGGAATAAGAAAAACTTTTACCTACTCAGGGTCATTTGGAACTCTAGTGAGAAGTCACATGGGAAAGTAGCTCCTGCTGGAGTAGTTGGGGCTGTAAAGCGTATTGCTTCAAAGAGGCACAGACTTGCAAACAGCTGAGGAACTTTACAAATTGCTAAAGGATCAACTCTTTGAATATTGAAAAAATCCATTGCAAATTATGATTAATCTGTCCCAAAAAAATGTCCCAGCAGCGAAAAGTACACTGAAAATTCATCAAACAACCTCTAAAGAAATAGCTGCAATTCAGAGGATTGAAATGTCATACATTGCGTGTGCAACAACTGGTATCTACAGGTGATTTCCGTAACTTTGGAAATCAGAGAATCTCCCCTTAACTCCCAACCGACAGTCTGCAAGATCTGAAAGAAAAGTTCATTCTGGTCAGATATGAAATTAAACCTTTTGTGGAACAGGTCATGCAAATGGTGGATGAAGAAGTGGAATTGAGCTGCATGAAACAACTGCGTGAGAAGAATGTCTTCACCTGACCTCCTATTCTGCCGTGAGTCTGGCATGCTGCACATAATATCTGAGCCAGAACCTTTGAACTTGCGACATTCAAAACTCAAGACTGAGGACTGGAAGCGGTTCTAAGCACACAGCCTGAACATCTTCTGTCACACTGATACACATTTAAGTTTTTGAAGATATGATTTTGTCCCAGATTTTTTTGTTTCCATATGTTATATTTTTAACTGCGATTGCAAAAGATTAACCTCACAAAATATAGTTTAAAATGTTCAAAACTGTGTTGAAGTGTTTATTTTAATAATAGTTTAAAGTGTTCCAAATTGTATTGTTATGTTATTTTCTGTTCAAACATAAAGTTACTGTTTTATTTCTGTTTTATTCCTGTAAGCAAATCTCTCTACTAAAACACAGGACAATGCAATCAGGGTGAAAACTCCAAGACTGTAACTGTTGATGTTGTCTGTTTGCCAGAGAAGATACAGAAATAAAGGGATGGGGCAAGGGGTGTTTTTGCATTCATGTGTGCAGATTGCTGACTGGTGGGGAGTATCCTGAGATGAAGAAAGCTACCTGATAACAGTCCCTGTATGAAGAGGAGGACTCGAAGGAGGAATCCAAAGTCAAGAATATATAAACTGTTTTCATAGACTTGTGAGACATTCTGAACTGCCCAGGTGTCAGTTAATGACTTTGTGGTCCTGTAATCCTGAGCTCAGAGCTCTTTTGATTCTCTATTAAATTGATTTCATTTATTTACGAGTAGCGTCTTTCTTTGACATGGCAAATCAACGAACTGGGGGGAAAGAATATTTCCAACATGATCAACTGCTATAAGCCAGCAGGTTCACTGAATAATGATCCCAATAATTGATGGAAAGAGGGAGAGGCTGTGTAAGAGGTGCTGGACAAGTAGGAAGAGGATGAGAAAGAGCAAGCTGTGATGGATCCAGAGGATTTTCCCTTTGCCTGGGAAAAGATGGCATTGCCTATAAAATCTTCAGGCCAGACACAAAGATGTGATGATGAGGCTCTTCTCACTGAACTCTTTTGAGTACATCATAAAATGTCTTTTGAGTTCTTGAACCCATTTGTCTTTTGCAGTTTAACTAATGTATTTACAGTATGCATATGATGAACAAACACATTCAGCTAAATTTTATACTAGCAGTGCACACAGAATACAATTTACTCACCCTACTATTGTGGGCTGCAATCACCTCCCTCCTCTCGTCTCATCCACTGCTGAAAACTGAAGTGCATTACAGTAAATTTTATATTTTAATTGTCAATTATGAATTAGTATTTAAATGAGATCTTAATGGTTATAATTTTAACTGTAATCAATAGGGTAAAACCAAAAAAATATTTAAAATGGGCATTTATGGTAGTGTGGAACAAATTAATTGATTTTTAGTGCATTCTTATGGGAAAAAATGTTTTGGTGTACGAGCATTTTGGTTTACGAGCTCACTCTTGGAACGAATTAAACTTGTAAAACGAGGTATTACTGTACTTTTTACGTAACTGCAAAATTAATTTCTTGTGTTATGATATGGTTTTTATTCTGTAACTGTATGATGTGGATATATTTTTTGGTGCAGTGTCTAATAAATGATCTGTTTATATTTTGATAGTGTGTATATAGTGTGTGTGATTTTAATGTGATTTTGAGCACACATTAAATGGTTTTGAGGTAACTGTTTGATTTTTGCCAGATAATATTTGTTTTTTAGCAATTACACTGGACTCAAGTTTAACAGGAGTGTGTAATGTAAAGTAGCTGACCTCAAGTTTAACAGGATTGTGTAAAGTGTAAAGTAGCTGACCTCAGATTTAACAGGAGTGTGTAAAGTAGCTGACCTCAAGTTTAACAGGAGTGTGTAAAGTGTAAAGTAACTGACCTCAAGTTTAACATGCGTGCATAAAGTGTAAAGTGGATGGACTCAATTTGAACAGGAGTGTGTAAAGTGGCTGAACTCAAGTTTAACAGGAGTGTGTAATGTAAAGTAGCTGACCTCAAGTTTAACAGGAGTGTGTAAAGTGTAAAGTAGCTGACCTCAAGTTTAACAGGAGTGTGTAAAGTGTAAAGTGGATGGACTCAATTTGAACAGGAGTGTGTGAAAGTGGCTGAACTCAAGTTTAACAGGAGTGTGTAAAGTAGTGAGACAATTATTGATGTAGTTGTAAAGAAATAGTCACTGCATACATTTTGTGCTAAAGCAATGATAAATTGTCCTGTTGAGATCACCGTGTGAAAAGATTTGAAAATGGAGACAAAGTAAAACCTTAGCCAGTAACACAACAGCCGGTCTCTGCGTAAACATCCCTTATACGTCAGCTCTGCGTCGCTCTTACGCAGAACTCCGTCTCTTTTAGCGCGTGTGTTTGCGCATGTGTAGTTCAGTATGGTTCCGCTGGAGCGCTCCAGCTGCGTTTTGAACCTTACGCGCAGCAACCAATCACAGCGCAGGTTTTCGTCTCGCGCAGGGCCGCTGCGTGTTCACTCATCATGGTGAGTCCCAGAAAACATACAGTTTCCTCTCAATAACGCAATGCTGGCTTATTCTTTCACCCTCAGAACACACATGCGAACAGCGAACGTTGTTTCCGTTCGATTTAAAGACAGTTGTATGGACGTAGATGCTATATAATAGACTAAACACAGGTTGGTTAGCATGTAAGCTAATGTGAATGAGTGACTGATGCTAAAGCTAAAGCTAACGTGTGTTTGAATGGAAAATAGTTCCTGCGATTTGTAAAGCTCGTGTTGTAGATTTGATGAGCACGTATTAGTATTTCCTGGAGCTGTGCTGTTGAATATGATGAAGCTGCTCATAAAGCAGTTAGAAGGATTGAGCTGTTCTCAGATGTGCAGTCAATCTCTGTCCTGCTGAACACGAGCTCACATCAGCTGACTGTAGATCAGTGCTATGCACCTGCAGTGTTACTGTAATGGACTCTCTTGTTCATGACAGTCCTCGACTGATGCTAATAGTGGCCCCAGTCAAGCTTTCCCTGGTGTTCCGCCGACAGGAATCCCCCCGCCCTTTGTAAGTTGGTGATGGACAGCCTTTTCTGTAGAGCCATCTCTGTATCTCTCTGTCTGTCTGCGGCTGTTGGTTGTGTTTGCACTCATTCATGCCTCCTGTATCTTTGTGTTTTCTGAAGATGGGGCCACCAGGAATCCCGCCTCACTTCCCTCCAATGGGAATGCCACCCATGGGTCAGAGACCGCCCAGCATGGCCCCCATGCCCCCAGGGATATTGCCCCCCATGATGCCCCCGATGGGAGCTCCTCCCATGGGACAGGTAAGGACGTACAGATTTAACAGGGACAGAATGCAGTGTTTATAAAACTTTCACAAGTCACCTTTATTTATATAGAGTGTGCCCGTATGACGTCACGCGCACTGTCCCCGCCATAATGGGGGACAAGTAGAGCTGGATGCAGCGCGCACCGAATGTTAATCATGTTGTGAAACAGTCATATTTTAGGCTGCCTAAGGTAATAACACACCAAGGTGATCATACACAACAGTTGTCAAAGGCCAGACGTGAGAAATGCAAACAGTCGAATTCATGTTGAGAGAGTGATTGGCTTAGTCCGTCAGAAATATTCAATGCTATCATCCAGATCTGGACATACATTATTTGCTTCTTGCCCATCAATAACGTAATAAAATTAAAGGTGAACAAATGTAGATCATGATTAGATCACATGGATGTGCTTATCCGGATCTACAGTGAATAAAAACCATCCCACGACACACACATAAAGCGCTGCAATTATCAAGCATTATATCCATGTATATTATGTGCCTGCAAAAAGGTGGTATCCAACAGTTTGCCGATAATATATGTAACAACACCTGACCTCTGTTTGGGGTTTTTGAGTGTATTTTCTGTAGAAAAAAATCATACTTTAATCTTAGCTTTTCATACAGGTGTAGGACATCAATAAAGAGCATTTTGCAAGATCTGTTCAGGTAACAAAAGTTTATAAAGATGTTAAATGAAAATATTTTTGGTCCAAACTGTTGGATTAGAAAGTAGGAATGCCTCTATTTTTTTAATAAACTATTGCTAATGAAAACCATTTCATCTACCTTGGCAGTTGTTACACATCTGTCATTGATGACACAGGACACTTCTCGCACCCAGCCACACACTAGCTGATTGTAAGCGTCAAGTCCTTTGTAACACTGAAGATCTTCGGCTGTATAAGGACTTGGGGTGAAAACCAGATAGTTGAGAACATGAATGTATGTTGTGTTCGGTAGAAGACTGACGTCCGTAGACCAGGTCACAATTTCATACGGATCCTGTCCCTTTATTAACGCTATTTTTGCCGCGTACCTGTCTCTTTCAAAATTCTCAAGTCCATCTCTATATTTAGTTTGACTCTTACGCTCACTTTTCTCCCTAGATTTACATAAAAAGTTTTTTTCTGCGATAACACTTGCTTTAACGTCGCTTCCCCCATGACATTGATTAGAAGTGGTCCCCCAAAATGGCGGCTGTCGTAAAACTACGTCACGATCGGGCGCGCTCTATAGTGCTTTTTACAATAGAGATTTTCAAACCAACTTTACAGAGATAACAGGAAAACAATGTATGCAAGTTTGTTTTGGCTGTACAGCAGCTCTAGAAGAGTTTAACAATCAATAATATTGATGAATATCAAGCGTCTCCAACTAAGAAATTAGTTTAATTTCATAGAGATAGTTCACCCAGAAATGAAATTCTGTCATAATTTACTCGTCCTCAAGTTTCTTTCTTCTGCTGAACACAAAAGAAGAGATTTTAAAGAATGTCAGTAATCAAACTGTTTATCCTCCACACTATGAAAGTCAATGGGGCTCATCAACTGTTTGGTTTAGGGTTGCATGATTTGCTTTATATGTGATAATTTGTTAAATGATGTGGTATTCAATATGGGATACGATATTGCTTTAAGTGTTTAAAATACATTTTAAATTATATTTAAATGTTTTTAAAAACTGAAAATGATTTAAGTAGTACAGAATATACATGAGCTCATATTCTTCCTGGGAACAGAAGGCATGTCTACAACTTATGAACAGGTGTGTGTGTGTGAGAGAGTTTGTGCTTCAAGTGTGTGAGTGTATGGGAGAGAGGGAGAGAATGTACGCTTCAGGAGTGTGTCTGTCTGTCTGTGCTTCAGGTGTGTGTCAGACAGCACTTAATAACTCTTTAAAATCAAGCGATCACGTGCCGAGTCTAATCTCTGTATATGTGTCAACCTAAAACTTTACTGTTCGCAAGTTTTGAAGTAGCCTGTTAAAATCATTCAGATATCACCAGCTGTTGTTCATTGGTTTTGATGATATTATTCAGCCCTAGTGTGGTTACCAATATCCTTCAAAAAACGTGTTTGCTTTGAATCAAAAGAAAGAAACCTTATTGTGAATTATTGGATGGGATGACAACAGTAGAACACAGCATAGAAGAAAAAAAATCGATTCTTGGGATTTAATATTGATTAAAATCTGTATTTAATTTTTTTTTTTTTATCTAGCTGAAGTATCTCACAAACAAATTATCCCACTGCCCTTTTATATCCTTACTTATGTCCCTCTGCCAGCTTATTTTCATTGCTTGGTTTCCTCCTTTTTTGCACTTTTTGCAATATTACTAAATTGGAGAAACGCAATAGACCAGATACTTTTTTTTTTCTTCTATTTGACACAATGACATGTTAAAGCATATCTTGATTTAATGGTCAATGTTTGCTGAATTTGTTTGGTAAATGCAACCATTAGAAATTAGTCTATAAATCTTTAATTCTTGCCACATTAAATTTCAATACAGTTTGACAAATTAACTTATCATGCATAGTTTTTTCTGGCACATTTCATATTCAACAGTAGTTCCAATGTAGTTTCTGTGGAAAAAACAAAAACAATTGCAAGGATTAATGTCCACCTCAGGAAAAAAAACGAGAACGGATCAGAATGTCAAAGTGTGCCTTTAATGCAATGCAAGTCGCTTTGGATAAAAGCATCTCACAAATACATAAATGTAAATATAAAGTCCAACCTCACTGGTGCTGTGAGGAAAGCTTGACGCACATTCATTAGCAGCAACATAATGGGCTATTCACAGCAAGAATGATAACTAAAGTTTTAATAATCGTTCTAATCAGTGCTGGAATCACTTTTACAGTATTTATTTCCAGTGGATGAGCTCATAAAAACATTGACAGCCAATCAAACTAGCTTGAGCAATTCAAATGGCAGACTATATGATTGCATTGCGCTTTAATAATAATGTTAGTGTGGGCAAAGTTATTGTTGTTAAGTCGATAGTTCACCCAAAAATTCTAATTGTCATATACTCACTATCGAGTTTTTCCTGTATGAGTTTCTTTTGTTGAACACCAAAGGAGATATTTTGAGGAATGTTGGTAACCAGACTGTTGACGGTAGCCATTGCCTTGCAAAGTATTATTATTTTTTTCTAATATGGAAAATTTATTCTAAACACATTTGCTTATTTTCTTATTACGGGGTGGAATGTTTTGATGTTTTCATGGGATTCACTGTCATATGGAGATGAGAGAAGTGCATATTCTTGCAGATGAATATAGGCATGATTGATCATGAGAATCATAGGTGTGATTGCAGCAGTGTTGTTTTATTACCCGTGTGAGTTAGAGAGATGCCTGGTGTCAGTGGGGTGTTTTTTGGCGGAGGATCAGCCTGTAATGAGGGACTGGAGAGACTACAGAGCACAAGATGTGCTTTTACTCCCTTCAGCGCACCCCTTCATTTCCCTGTGTGCAGCACAGGAGGAAAATTAGCAGTTCACATGAAAGATCATGACACTCTTTTCTTAGATGCCAGCCATGATGCCACCGATGATACCAGGAATGATGATGCCTCCCCGTTTGCCAGCTGCAACAATCCAGCCTACAGGACCGGTAAACTGGGCTATGTATCACACTCTTCCATCAGCACTGGTTAAATATAGACTCAGTGTCAGAGTAACCCTAATATACACATTGAAAAGTGCCAAAGCTACCAATTTAGAATAAACACCATTTTTTATAGCACTTATGGGTGCGATATGAGTGGTAGTAGCAGAAAAGATCAGCTTGATCTAATTTATTTCAGTTTATGATATGTCTCCTTCCCTTCTGCACGCTTTGAGACTGTTAGGGGTGTAAATTACTCATAGTTTGCTTTGTATCATGGCTTTAGGGTCATTTTTCCATTTTAATCACTGATTTGTGCCGTTTTCAGGAAAAATAGGACTACTGTTGAATAATCACTGCAAGAACTGGCACAAAGAAATACAATAGAGATGAGATGCATTAAGAGAGAGTGGAAAAAAAAAGGAATGCAGCCGTCTTTGATCCCAAAATGATACTTTACAATAGGAGCCCTATAAAGTGATCATTAGGTGCCGAACACACTGCAGCTTTCAGAGCTGTGTTTTGAAGAACATGAGTGTGATATGATTTCAGATCCTAAAAGCCGTTTATATTGTCACATTGAGACGCAGGGAATGCTATCAGAACTAAATTCTAGGATAATTGTTGTTTTTTCCTTAATGACGTCCAAATATGTCTGAAAAAAGTAAAAGGAAATTGCATTTCTTTTTATGGCAGGAAATGCTTGTGCTGCTTGTGTGGGAACCGTGTCTTTTTCAGTCTTTATCAATTTAGTGTAGCTTTGCTAAATAAAAGTATCTTAATTTACTAAGCCTGTAGTAAACATCAGCACCAAAAAATCTGACTCTTCAGACAGAAACACCCAAAGATTATCAAGAAGACATCGTAAAATGAAATGTAAAAATATATTTGCTTAAAAGTACCTACACATTAGCTCTGACCAGTTAACTCCAGTTTAGAGAAATGCGCAAATTCATATCTGACCAGTAACATGAAATTGCCCAGTTCAATTTGGTTGGCTTGATTCATTTGCATTTCAAAGCATTATGCATGAATATGCATGAAAGGACACAGCAGTTTCAATTCAGTGTGTATTTAAGAACAACCGAACATACATGTGCAGTTCTTTATTTTGAACGGCTCTTCAGTCAGTGGTGATTAAGATCTGCTTTCATGTAGTCCTCAATATAAAGTATCAAACAGCCTGTTGTTAGTTAACCATATCAAATATTGACGGCATCAGTAATAATTAGCGGCAGGCTTTGAGCTGTAGATGCAGAATCCAGCTGATGCTCCAGGAGCTGTCCATCAAACCGCCCTGTCAGTCAGAGGGCCTTTCCCTTCCTTGTAATTTTGGATACGGACACTGTTAATGAAGTTAGATCTGCTTGTGGACTAATTTAATTCCAACAATTGTTGATAGAGCATTCATAGATTGTATGAAGTTTCTAGTTATTTTAAAGATGTCACAGATAGTTTAAATGTTCTATTGGCTTATGTTTTTGTAACAAAACCCTCTTTTGTTTGTGCATCTCAGCCTGGTGTGAGCCCGGTTGAGTCTGCAGGTAAGACAGAAATAGTTTTGGGTCATAATCATATTGTTGTTGATTATTTCTAAATGTAATATGTGTGTGTGTTATATTTCAGCACCGGCTGCTCCTGGAACAACAGTAAGAACAAGCGACCAAACGCATTATTGTTTATTTTGTGGTTTAAATCATCTTCCTGCGTCAGTAATGCCAAAAGCCAATTTACGAAATGTTATTACGGAGGACAAATGACCTTTAACATTGAAATATTATTTATTTCCTCCTAGAGCACCACAACTGATTCTTCACCTGATGAACAGCCGAAAAAGGCAAGACGAGTTTTATTTTTATAAAAATTTATACATGTGCCTGAAATTAAAATGCAGTTTAAAATAATGTATATGAATATATCAACTGTAGATCAAGAATTACGAGTCCTCTGCACATCCACTGTTGATAGTTTACCATTATTATGAGAAATCAGTATTTTTTTTAAAATAAACCAAAATAATGCAATTTTTAATGCAATTTAAAAACCTTTTTTAAAATTTGTGTGTGTATTTAAAGACTCTGTGTTAAAGAAGTATTAAATAAGGAGTCCTCAAATGAAATTTGTATTTTTTTTCTCTCACCTGGCCGTATTGATTTGATTTCTTGTTCTTTTTCCTTACGACGTCCATGGTACTTTTCCACAAGACTTTTAAAGGTGCAATAACAGTGGACTCAGGACTCAAGTGCTACGTTTCAACTATTCTGAAGCCATAACATTTCTTTGTGAAATCTAAGTCATTATTTACTGATTTATTTTAAATTCAGTCATTATGTATTAATTGCACGGCTGTTTACCGCTCGAGTGACTGAGCGAGTTCAGTCACTCGTGAATCCGTTTGAGTCGTGACTATATGGGCTAGTTCATTAAGCGCTTCTGATTGATTAATTCACAACTTGGACATCTCTTGTAAATTGTCCAAGGAGAGCCAGGGATCAGTGTGCTGTACCACAAAGCCATTATATGTTTTCAGAAGACTGTCATATTGTCCAACATTTGTTTCTTTTTTGATCTTTGAAAGAGCAATACATGGGTTTTGAACAACTAAAGTTGTGCCTGCAGAATGTAGCTGTTGAGACGGCTAGTGATGTAATGAGCAAAGTATTCATGTCTCTTGCAGAAGTCAGTGTGGACCGAGCACAAGTCACTGGATGGAAAAACATATTACTACAACACAGAGACCAAACAATCCACCTGGGAGAAACCAGATGAACTCAAATCACCTGCAGAGGTAAAAACAGGTCAACACACATTTCTCACTTACACGGTAATATTTCATTAGCCAAGTACTGCTCAATCACAAGGTCATGTTCTGCAGGCTAATTTTGCTTTTGAGAGTCTAATGCTCCATAACACTACTACTATAATTAGCGTGCATGAATAAAAAACAGCATGATAAAGTCTTTAAGAAATTTTGTGTGCTGCTTCACATGTCAAAACAAACTCCACGAGGTGTCAGTGGTAGTTTTCCTTTGGTTTGTAGCGGCCACTCTCGTCTTTTAATTACTGCTGACCCATAAAAAACATTGCTTATGGTTAATATTGTTCTAAGAGTCTTAAGATAAGAGCGCTGTTGCAGAAATGCACACAGTTTTTAGTGTAGACTAAACAAATTGCTGAACCCAACTGATTTTTTTTTTGTTGAGGTAATGTCAGGATTTTGTATTTAATTCAAAAATCCTGTTTTGCAGCAAATGTTGTCCAAGTGTCCATGGAAGGAATACAAGTCAGACACTGGAAAGCCCTATTACTATAACTCTCAGACCAAAGAGTCTCGCTGGACAAAACCCAAAGAACTGGAGGACCTGGAGGGTCAGTACACAAAACACAAACACCAATCCACAAATCTTACATGTGAGAGTGCTTTTGACTTTTTTTTTTCTTTCTCTTTTCTTCAGCGATGATAAAGGCAGAGGAAAACGGGTGAGCATCGGCTTTATTTATTAAGACCATAAAGGGGAAAGTTCACCTAAAAATGAAGATTGTATTATTATTTACTCCGCCTCATGTTGTTCCAAACCAGCAGGTCTTTAAGTTTTCAAAATGAAGGTTTGTTTAATCTGCACCAGTCATGTCCATCCAGTAAAAAATAAATCCAAGATTTTGAAAAAGTTCATAACTGCATAGTATAAGTAATCCATATGAATTAAGCGATTTAATACATGTCTTCTGGAGAGATGATTGTTTGAGTGATGAACCGATTAAGGCCTTTAGTCCCATAAAAACACTGATCAGTGATCAATAATCAATTGCATTTGTAATTCAAAGATTATCCACTGTAATAACCCTGTTGAGTGTGTGCGTTAAAGGATGTGTGATGTTGTGGCTCCTGGCACCACCCCTGTTCTCGCGTCTCAGAGTGAGCCGGCTGTTCCTGTGGCAGCGGTTGCTGAGACAGAGGCTGCCATGGTGACCGTCTCCTCCGAGGAGCAGCCGTCTCACGCGCCTGCGCAGGTCCCTGAGGTCAGCACTGACGTCACTGTCAATTCCACGGAGGAGACACCCAGTGTAGAGATGCCACCCAGGTAATGAACCTGCAGAAAACATCCCATGTGTGTCTGTGTGAAACTGCATCTGCCCAAACATAATGTGGTTTTACACCGTTAAGAAAAGATTACGATTTTGAAAGAAGCCACCAAGATGCATTTATTTAATTAAAGAAAATACAGTTAAACAGTGTAATATTTTATCAGTGTAAAACAGCTGTTTTCTATGTGAGTATATAGTAAAGTGTCATTTATTCCTGTGATTAAAGCTGAATTTATTAGGTGATACAGTAAAACAGTATAATATATCAGTGTAAAACAGCTGTTTTCAATGTGTATATATATATATATATATATATATATATATATATAGTAAAGTGTAATTTATTCCTGTGATTAAAGCTGAATTTATTAGATAATAAATACAGTAAAACAGTGTAATATATCAGTGTAAAACAGCTGTTTTCTATGTGAATATATATTAAAGTGAAAGTATAGTAAAGTATAGTGTATAGTATATATATATATATATAGTATAGTAAAGTAAAAACAAATTATAATATTTCACAATATGAATCAATTTCTGCACCTGTTGTTACTTAACATCTCTGGTATTATTTATATATTCATTTGATTAACCCTACCATTCAAAAGTGTGAGGTCAGTAATATATATTTTTCTATTGCAAAAATTTCTCTTGCATCTATTCAGCAAGAATGCATTAAGGGATAGTTCATCCAAAAATGTAAATTTGTTGTTAATTTCATCTTCAACACCAATTAAGGCATTTTTTGATAATCTCAGAGACACATACACAACTGACACTTTGATTCTTCAAAGTCTTCATGAAGAAATGGTAAAATGAATCGGAGTAGGTTAGTTTATTTTCTGAAAAGACCCTGTTGCTTTATATGATGAACAGATTAAATATAGACTTTTATTCACGTTAATTTCATAGTGTAACATGATTCTCAAAGCAGGCTCATCTGGATGTAAAGTGTTTCCTGCTGAAAATTCAGATTCATTTCAAAATGTCAGATAATGAAATTAAGGGTTGGGAATTGTTGCGCTGCTCATTTTCCTTCAAAAGATGTAATGTTCCATTAAAAGATAAATGTTTTTATGTTTTGCAGTAATGATGTTTCTAAGGAGGAGAGACCTGAGCTGGTGAAGAAAGTTTACAAGTGGAACACAAAAGAGGAGGCAAAGCAGGCCTTTAAAGAACTGCTGAAAGAGAAGGTATATATACACGATCCCCCCCTGTAGTGAGGAGGGAGGTGTTGATATTCCGGCTGGGTATTTCTAAATTTAGTGCGTTTTAATTTGGCACACAAAGTGCTCCTGTGAGAGCCTTGGCTGTTTAATTGCTGAGAGTGTGATTGGACTGGAGTGAGTGAAACAGAAGACTGTGGAATCGCACGCTTCACAGACCCCGACGGTCGACAGAGAGATGCGCTCTAAATTAATCCACTTTCTTTTGTGATGTCGACATGTAGATTTACTTCTCCAAACCTTTTTATTTTAATCCACCGTTCTGAAATTTGATTCCCCTCACTGTCGACGGGCAACAATTACAAGAGATATCAATCTAATTCTCTATTCAGGTCAAATTAAAATCTCTCAAATTCTACTCGATGTAAATGCCTCTGTTGTTATTTAGCAAATCTAAATGACTTTCACCTTAAAGGTTTATAACGAAGCAAAAACAAAAGAAATCCTCTCTTGATGCCATTTGGAGGTTATTTTTATTTGAGGTTACTTTCTTTTTTAAGTCTGGTTCTCTAGTCGGGGGGGAAAAGTAACTTTCCTCCTTTCTCCCTCCATGGAACTAGGGTGTTTCCTCCAATGCATCATGGGAGCAGGCAATGAAGCTGATAATTAACGACCCTCGTTACAGGTATCCAAATACTGCATAGCATTACTGTCATTTGAAGCCGTTTACGTCCTGTGCACTGCACTGATGCTCGTATCTTTTTATGTGTGTGTGTGCGCGCGCAGTGCTCTGCCCAAGCTGAGTGAAAAGAAACAGGCGTTCAATGCTTATAAAGTCCAGACAGAGAAAGAGGAAAAAGAAGAAGCCAGAATCAAATACAAGGAGTCTAAAGAGACTTTCCAGCGCTTTCTGGAAAACCACGAGAAGATGACGTCAACCACACGATACAAGTGAGTGTTTCCAGCTCTGACCTGACGTTAACCAATTCCCACATAAAATTACACATTATACTTCATTCTTTAAGATGAAGTTAGTAGCAATGTACTAGCAGGGACTCTCTTTATTTTAGTATTACTATAAACAAGGTTGCTGTTTGTTCTCTTTATCTGTCATTGATTCAGAGCAATTGAACTTTACTCCCCCCCCCCCCCACTTAGATGATTAAAATCACATCAGTGTTGTCATGGTGACATGTTGGGAGGTTTTGGTGATGTCACTAAGTTAAATGATGTTATTGGTTTTAATCTGGCTTGTAATCAAGCTTTAAATAGCAGCGTTGTTTTTCGTGAGTTCCTGTCTGCACTGTGTCATAAGGTCTCATAGATGCTCTCCATTATTAATTAGTAGTTATGTGATGTTAAGATGATGTAATATCACTGCCATCTACTGACGAACATTTGAAGTGCAGCGACGTGTGTAAAGACTTTTTTTTTGTAAAATGCAATTGCACTGATTGTGAGTGAATGTGTGTGTGTGTCGTGCAGGAAGGCGGAGCAGATGTTTGGCGATCAGGAGGTGTGGTCATGTGTGCCAGAGAGAGACCGCCTGGAGATCTATGAAGATGTGCTCTTCTATCTGGCCAAGAAAGAGAAGGTTTGACTGATTCTGGTTGTCACTGCTCTCATGTTAAATGAGAAACATTAACTGCTTTGTTCTCTAACACACATTGGCCAGCATTGACACTCTTTTATTCAATGCATTTCTCCTGTAATGCCTGATGAGCCACCATACGGAATTACAGAGCCTAATCAAGTTGTTTTACATTATCTTGAAATATGACCATGATGTGTCTCTGAATACATGATTGTTTGAGATATGATAAGCTACACTCCATCAATGAGGTTTAGCCAAACATATAACATGCTAGAAATATAATAATCACTGTAATAATCATCCAAACACAGTCTTAAAGCATTTGCCAATTTAAATCCAAATGACTTATTTTTTTTGGCCAGCCAGAACACACTGGTGTGTGTATCTCAATCATGTAATCTTGGTTTAGAGTTGGATCTGTACAATTGGATCTGTACAATCACCTCTTTTTTTTTACTTAAAATTTGAAGTAAAAATATTTTGCAAAATAAGTTTGCTCAATTTCTCTCCCAACGCATATACGATTATTACTTGATCATGACTCAATGCTCTGTTTCAGGAACAAGCTAAGCAGTTGAGGAAGAGGAACTGGGAAGCTCTGAAGAACATTTTGGACAATATGGCTAATGTGACATACAGAACTACGTGGTCTGAGGCACAACAATACCTGCTGGACAACCCCACGTTTGCAGAAGATGAGGAGCTACAGAGTATGACACACACTGCACGGCACCTCCACACAATGATGCTTTCAGCCCGTATAATGCGAGCGAGTGTGTTTGATATAGACAAAGCTTTTATCTTCCCGTGTGTGTATTAGACATGGACAAGGAGGATGCGTTAATCTGTTTTGAGGAACACATCCGTGCTCTTGAGAAAGAAGAGGAGGACGAGAAACAAAAAACTCTGCTGCGAGAGAGACGCAGACAACGCAAGAACAGAGAGTCCTTCCAGGTGAGAGACACACATGTGACCGTCCTGGTTTGTCCACCTGTCCAGGCCTGCTAACATGAAAGCTCTCATCTTGATGAATTGGAACTTGATGCTGGAATATAAACAGTCTGTGATGATAGATGATCCGTTTGACCGAGTTTAAGCCACTGTGGGTTATTGTGTCATGAGGAACACAGAATGCTAAAGCTTTATTAACTCAGTAACTCACTGGAGTTTAGCTATCGTTTCAATTAATTACTTGATAGCTGTTTTGCACTTAATACGGGTTCAAACTGCGCACAACTACAGCTCACACTATCTCACAATTTACAATTGAAATCCCCAATGTCATAAAGACCAGGGTTTCCACAGTAAGGAAAAGTGTGGAGTTTCACTTTAGTATTTCCAGGTCATGTTTCATATTGACTATTAATCCCATTCTGTTTTAAAATTGATATTTGTTTAAAATAGAGTAGTTTTTCTTTACTATAAGTCCCCATTGAACTCTACTGTTCCTCAGATGTTAAATATGGACTGAAAAATAAGAGACATTTGGGAAATTATGGACTTTATTTGGACTAATTTATTTGATAAAAAGTGTAGGAACCCTTAAAGGAGCATGTCACTTTACTGGAAAATATATATCTCTCCAAAAAATAAAATGTTCCATCAGGAAAATGTACCAACATCATTGGCCTGTTTTTGAAAGTGTTGTGTGTGTTTCAGAAATTCCTGGATGAGCTTCACGATCACGGGCAGCTCCACTCCATGTCCGCCTGGATGGAGATGTACCCAACCGTCAGTGCTGATATCCGCTTCAACAACATGCTGGGCCAGCCAGGTCTCTCTCTCGCTCTCTCTCTCACACACACATATATGCTCAGAGCGTGGCAGGCTTTGATGCTGATGAATAATGCATGTAAAAGGGTCCTGTCCTCATTTCACAAGTACAATCTGTGAACTCCACATGACTCTGATACCATCAGCACTTATAAAATTGTCAATTTTGGGCCCTGAAAACAAAATTTAATGGCAAATAAAAATTCCTTTCATATTATGATTGTCTATGATGATTATTTAATGCATTGCTATTGGATTATTGGTGTTTTATTGTAAAAGTGATAAGCTGCTCAACTGTTATGCTGTATGTGTTAGGCTCCACCCCTCTGGACTTATTCAAGTTTTACGTGGAGGATCTGAAAGCTCGTTACCATGACGAGAAGAGAATCATTAAAGACATCCTGAAGGTGAGAGCGAGCGAGAGACTGATGACCATTGTTTATCAGATCTGTGCTGAAGTCCTTGATGAAGTGTCTGTGTGTGTCTGTTTCTGCAGGATAAGGGCTTCCTGGTGGAGATCAACACAGGCTTTGAGGATTTTGGCTCCGTGATCAGCTCAGATAAACGCGCCACCACGCTGGATGCAGGAAACATTAAACTGGCCTTCAACAGTGTAAGCTTTTACACTGTTAGCCCTGTTCCAAAGTGCAGTGAGATTCTTAACCACATTTAAGATAACACATGATGGTTTTCATCCAACAGGAAGGGAGTCCCAAAAGTCAAAGATGGTGTTGCACATATACTTTACAGAAAATGTCCACCAAATGAAAATACTTTAATCATTTCTGAAGAGTCGTGTGAAGCTGAAGAACATTCAGCTTTGCCATCACAAGAATATATTAGATTTTGTGGTAACACTTTAGTTTAGGGTCCTATTGCAACTATTAACTAGTTTTATTTTACTAGGATTTTGGCTGTTTATAACTAATGAAGCACATATTAATGCCTTATTCTGTGAGATCATATTGTACATGGTTTAATCCTGAATAACTTCTACCCAGTTTGCTCCCTAATCTAAAGTGTGATCCATTGTAAGCAGTAAAACTATTTAAAATTGTAATTTTTTCACAATTACTGTTCTACTGTATTTTTGACCAGTTAAGAATATTCTAAAGCTTAAAGTTGTAGCATTAGACATGTATTTCATATTAGTTGATTTCAACCTGCCTCAAATTATAAATCTGAAAATGAGTTCCATTAAGATTTTATGGCAACTTTAAATTGAAGATTTTTACTCAACTCTGAGTTTGTGACAGAGAACCAGTGCGTTTAGTTCATATTGACTGAGTAATGAGGTGAGGGCTCACATTCGTTGACTTGTGTTTGGTTCTGCTTGTAGTTGCTTGAGAAGGCTGAAGCACGTGAGCGGGAGCGAGAGAAAGAGGAGGCCCGGAAGATGAAGAGGAAGGAGGCGGCGTTTAAGAGCATGCTGAAACAGGCCACACCCCCTCTGGAGCCTGAGGCCTCATGGGAAGGAGTATGTCATGCCACTTTAAGAGTCATCAACAGTTATTTTATCTATTAGAAGTCAGATCTGTCTTCCTCTGTGGATGTGGTCTTAATATGTGTTTCTGCTGGCTCAGGTACGAGAGCGCTTCCTAAAAGAGGCTGCGTTTGAGGACATCACTCTGGAGTCTGAGAGGAAGAGGATATTCAAGGACTTCATGCATGTACTAGAGGTATGAAACCATTATAAATCGGATGCGTACTAGAATTAACTTGATAATAGGTGTTAATTTTTCCTTTCATACCACATTCACCCAATGTACAGTTTGTCTTATAGAAAACTTTAATGGGGTCCTATAATGTTTTTTTACATTGTCAGTTTTCATTAGTGTGTAATGTTGCTGTTAGAGCATAAAAAAGCTCTGCAGTGTTACACGAGCTCCCTCCATCAAGAGTTCTTCACTATATCAGTGTCAGTGTTTATGAAGTCTCTGAAACACCTCCATTGTCTTACTAATATGGTAGGGAGCCATTGACCAGGCACAGCACAGTGGTCCAGCCGACTAATCGGAGCACATTGTGAAATATTGCAAAAAGATTTGAACGATCAAGCGTGAAAACCGATTCTAGTAGAGCCAAAATAAAACTACAACAGGACATAATGGGTCCTCTTTAAAAGAAAATCCATATGGCAAAGGCTGACAACTAATTGAGTGTGTGTGTGATTTCTCTACAGCACGAATGTCAGCATCATCACTCAAAGACTAAAAAACACTCTAAGAAATCCAAGAAACACCACAGGAAACGTTCCCGGTCTCGATCAGTGAGTACTTCTGTCATTTCATATCTTCCGGGCAGAATTTGTTGTTCTGACATTGAAATAGGTTGTTCATGTTGCTTTATATGAACGTGTCTCTGAAGGGAACTATAAACAGATATTTTCACTCTGTACTCTGTGTAAAGTGGTACCCGCTCTATTATATGCACTACCTTATGTCAGAGGAAGTTTGCATTTTCAGTCATGCATTCTGTCCAATTGAATATAAAATATATAAAAGGAAACTTTTTTAACCTTTTTGTTGTTTGCATACTGAATCAGTCAAAATGTCTGATTTATTATACCGCAAGGTGTACGTGAATTAAAAGCTATTACAGCTCATTGGTTTGTTCAGTGCTCCTATTACAACAAACATTCACTATTTTCTTTGTAGCTTACCAATTAGGGATAATCAGCTGGATTCAATTAGCAGGAGTAGAGCTCCAAAAGAGTAAGGCGGTTGTGCTGCGTTCACGTCTCGAGATGATGGCAACACTCTGTTATGCTCAGAGCTGGGAGTTATGTTTCTATAGCACCACTATCCACAGCAAATTAACCTCAGAAAATCTTAAAAGCTGTCATTATGAGCTATACAAGGACATGAATGCTTTTCAAAAAATTGAAATCACATGATTGTGGTAATTACAACGTGGTGTGAACTTGAATGATGCGATATAAATATACAGCTGCAGCAAATAATACATATTTCAAATATGCAAATTATACAAATACTAAGAAACAATGTTTTAAAAAGAATATGTAAAAAGCAGGAAAGTTTTAATGCTTCATTCATGCCATCAGGAAATAAAGACTTAAATCCATGGTTTGTATGAGGTGACTATTTGATTTGAGTGGAAAACCCTTGAAAATAGTCATTTATGAAAAGGTACTTAAAGTGCTTGAATTACCACTTTCCTGTTTTTTTATTTTCATAATTTCATTGCCTCCTGAACATTTTGTTGTACGAATATCTGAAAGCAAAATTTAAAATAAGTACAGAGCCTCTGCTTTTAACAAAATACACAGTATTATTCTAGCTTTATTATATAGCTTTATGTTTTTTCTTTAGTTATCGGCACTTTAATGTGGGTAAATTTCATTAAAAAAAAAAGAAAGCTAAATTTGAGCAACACTGCTAAAGCTCGTTCTGGGTGCACATTTCATTCAGTAACATTAGGCAGTTTTGATTTCCATGGTTTTTGATTATGATCGAGTTATTTTTCATCTGCTTGCACATATGCTATCGCTTGTTTCTGCTGCTTTTTCATCACCTGTTTTGATCAGGAGATTCTGCACCCTTTCAAAAGATCATAGTGCCATAGAGACCCCTACCATATAACAGTGAAAATATGCAAAGTTGAGACAGTGTATTTAGTTTTATTTAGATTAACGCTGCAGCCCACCATGGATATAAAGCTATTTCGCATGGCTGCAAGTGTGATAATGCTCATATATTTCCCAGTAGGCTATATGATGCACCTTTCATTCTTCAAGTCAGTCATATATTCATGTAAAAAAACTGTTTGAAGTAAGGAGAGTGAGATCTTTGTCATAGTATCTTTTGAGTGGTTAAGGGAATGTATTCCATGGGCTGGTAATTTGATGGATCCCTTTGAAGTGAAGCATCAGATTCGGCTTCACTCTGGACGCGCTTTGATTGTTTGTTGTGCCTTTATAAAGGGTTGTTCAAAGTTAAAATAATTTAGTTGTTTACAACATTGCTTTGATCCAGAATGAATCACGGTGTAATTTTTTTAAATGAATGATCTACTAACTCGCTCAAAGTCAATCTCTTGCCTCCACCTACTGGCGTAACGATGTAACTTGTCATTGATGAATCCCTATCTTTAACATGCAGGCCATGTCGTACTAGCAAGCATGTCAACATTATATCAAATATTATTTATTGTATACATAGAAATAACAGTAATAGCCATTATAAACTTTGTATTTAATATATTAAATACTTTTAAATTGTAATTAAGAGTAAACAAATTAAGCAATATAGTATATATTATATTTAATCGTTTTGCCTTTATTTGAATTTGAAAGATAAAGATATATATTGTTTGATAAATGAGTTATCTGATTGTAGTCCTTAAACCAAGAAATTGTTGCTTGAAGTTCTTGAAAGTCCTGGAATTTAATTTTTTTACAGATTCTGTACAAACCCTGTAAATCCAAAAGACCTCCCTTTTGTATCAATTTCTTGTTAAATTTCAGTCGCTATCTTTGCCTCTCCTATAAAGCTAGTGCAATGTACTGCCACTTATTGGGATATCCCTGTGACTTGAAATCTGCATACAGGATCTGGACTTTAACCAAGTTCCTCTTTAACTGGCTATAAGGTAATCCATTTTTTAAGGGCTTTGGATGATTACTTGGCGTGAAGACTATATTCTTTCCGGAATCTTTCCTATAAATTGAAGATACAATTTGCTCATCAGCAATTGATCTACAGCTGTCCATAAAAAGGCATTAATTGATACCCACTTAATCTGTAATATGATAAAAGGTCTTAGACAGTTCATATGTAAAGTAAATGCATTGATGCTGTTTCAGAACAAAGTTACTTCTAAGTGTACATCCGTGGCCAAAAGCTTTGAGAATGACTCTCATCATTTTCACAAAGTCTGCTGCTTCAGTGTTGATACTATGGTCTACTGAATTGTAATTACAAGCATTTCATAAGTGTCAAAGGCTTTTTATCTTTTTCAAGACTTCTGCCATTCACACTAAAACATACTGACTGATGGAGCCCTTGTGTGATGGAGACTCATGCATTATTAATCTTGCTTTATGGCCAGATGTTTTATCATGCTGGAAAATGCATTGGTCGTTGCGAAAATGTTCTTGGATGGTTGGGAAAATTGCTCTTGGAGGATGTTCTTGTACCATTCTTGGCTGAGAAGCAATCGCACACATGAATGGTCTCAGAATGCTTTCTGTTGGCATGACACAGGACTGATGTGAATGCTCACCTTTTCTTCTCTTAACAAACTTTTATCTGAATGCCCCAAACAACCGGAAAGGGGATTCATCAGAGGAAACTACTTTACCCAGTCCTCATCAGTCCAATCCCTCAACCTTTTGCAGAATATCAGTCTGTCCCTGATGTTTTTCTTGAAGAGAAGTGGCTTCTTTGCCGCCCTTCTTGTGTGCAAATGCACTCACTCCTGCTGCCATTCCTGGTCAAGCTCCGTTCTGCTCCCTTATCCTGCAACTGAATCAACTTTAGGAGACGGTCCTGCTGTTTCCTGGACTTTTTCTTCTCAACAGTTGAACCTCTCTCCTTGAAGTTCTTGATGATCCAATAAATAGTTGATTTAGGTGCAATCTCAATATCCTTCCTTGTGAATCCTTTTTTGTGCAAAGCAACAATGAATGCATGTTTCTTTCCAGGTAATCATGGTCAACAGAGAAAGAACAATGATTTCAAGCTCCACCCTCCTATTAAAGCTCCTAGTCTGTTATTCTAACTCAGTCACCATGTGAATCACCGGCCTTGTCGTCTTCAACACTCACCTGTTAACAAGAGAATCACTGATATGTCATCTGATCCATTTGTGGCAGGGCGGAAATGTAGTGGAAATGTTTTTGTTTTTTTGCAGTTAAGTTCATTTTCATGGCAAAGAAGGACTTTGCAATGAATTGCAATTCATCTGATCACTCATCATAACATTATGGACTACCGCACCTAAGAGCCTTAAATTTTCTCAAAAATCGTCTGTGTGCCTTATGTGTGGACTGAGTTCCAAAATCTGTAAAATTTTTGTTGTGCGACTTTGGCAAGCGCACCGCTTGATTGACTGTCGGACCATTTCCCGCTGACACAGACATAATACGTACGGTATGTACGCTTGCCTCCACCACACCTCCGGTAGGTTTACTGCTGCTGAGAAGGAAACAGGTGTTGCACAGAAGTCTGACTGCCTGTCGCATGCATTCATTATATGGGCTACCTTGAGCATATTCCCTTATCAGTCGAATTATTATTATTATTTACACCGTAAACACCCAGAACGTGGACAGAAGTTTTGAGTACACTTAAATTAAAACATACAAAATTAAATGTGTATAAAAGTGGCATCCAACGAGTGCGATGCGGAAGCATGACTTCGATAATAAGTTCAAAATGTAAGAGCTTTATTCAAGGAAACATGAAAACCGAAATACAACAGAAACAGCACCTCTTAGTGGAAACAAGGAACACTCGTCATGTAACACAAACCTAGAAACGTTCACAACTGACAAAGACAAAGGAGCACAGGAAAGTATATAACAACAAACACTGGAACAGCTGAGGAGATTTAGTTTCATGATTAGACAGACTGGAGCGTGCAGGACCTGGAAGATACTTAAAGGGACCTGGAAGGGAACAATGTGAGACAAGACCGTGACAAAAAGGATGAAAAAAAAACATTTTAGACTGATTGAAACTGTAAACTGCCTGAGCTTCGTCAGGATGAGAGATAGACACCAACAAAACGTTTTTTTTTTTTTTTTATCCCATGATGGGTGGGTTTGCACGTTCTGAGTGTTTGCTGTGTGGAAAAAAAATTTGGTCGACAAGCGAATATGCTCATGAAAGCGCGTATTAATGAATGCACACGAGGGGGGAGTCAGATTAAGGTACAACAACTGCATGTTTGATGGCGCAATTGCCCAACTGTTCAATTCAGAAGTTGATGAATTGACAGAAGATGATGGATTGATTTTAAACATAATGCAAGTGTATTGTTAAATAGTAGAATAAAGTTCAACTAAACTCATTGTTTTGCTTCGTTACGTTGTATGGGTTAAGTACAGAAATAGACCCTGTAATTGAGACTGTGCCTTATAATCCGGCACAGTCGGATTTTCCGGTATTTTCCGGAAAAAAAGGTATTTTCCGCCTTATGGTGCGGAAAATACGGTAAATGCAAATTGCCGCCATAACTGAGGCAGCAGACTTTCGATTTTTGGCCACAGTTCTATTCGAATATCAGAATTTTCTGAAACGGTTTGCTGATACTAATAAATTACTCAAATAAATTCAATCTTTAAATTAAAGAGTTTGCAGGTATGCATTTACTCAAGACACTTTCTCACGCGTCCTCTTAACTTGTGTCCTGTGTGTTTGTTCACGGAAGGGCTCGGAGTCAGAGGATGATGAGTATCACTCGAAGAAGAAGAAACGTTCGACATCTAAATCTCCGTCTGAACACTCTTCCTCTGGGGAATCTGGTCAGTGTTGTTTCGAATCGATATCGTGTCCTGCACAGCACATCGATACTGAATTCATCATGAGCGTTTAACAGCAGTCAGAGACTCTTAATGATAATCATGTGATATTGATCTTCACAGAGAGAAGTTACAAGAAATCTAAGAAACACAAGAAGAAGGGAAAGAAAAGACGACACAAATCAGTGAGTAAAGAAGACCTGAACCTTTTTTTATGCTACTTGCTCACTTACTGATTCAAATCAATTGATGATGAGCCTGACTACGTTACTTTCCCATAGACAAAACAGCATTTGACAGTGTTTGAAAAATTATATTTTTAATATGAGACTAAAACCGCCAGTAGGTGATGGCAAGTCCTTGTTGAAATGAGTGTTTAGTTATTGAATCATTCATTCAAATGGTTCTTTCAAAAATGGAAATGGAAATGGATTTATTAATGGCTTAAGACATTTACCCAATCTATTAATTTGAAAGATTCAGAAAAGAACTTAAATTGGACGGTGTGTTGCTCAGAGATCAACAATGCTTCTGCCCCCTGTGTTGAAGGTTTGCTGGGTGTCAATAAAGATGTTTCCATTTGTTCAGGGAATTCTATTGTGCCCCACCACAAAAAGGTTATACTTGAATAAAATGGTTGTTCTTGTAATAAGGCTATCACAGCAAAATATTAGAGACCAGTGAAGTTTAGTACAGTAGTACCTCAAGATACGAAAGGCTCAACTTACGAAAAATCCAAGTTACGAAAGCAAAGACGAAATAATTTACTGCTCTACATATGAAAAGTTTAAGATACAAAAGGTTTCTGAAAGTTCCAGATTCGCCCCATAACAATTTTGAAACTCGCGCCGCACGCCGCCATCTTAGTTATAGTAGACTCGCCACCATCCTCCTGCTTTCCCATTGGTTCCTGATGCTACATGTAAAATGTGTTCCAAGATACGAAAAACCCGCCTCGGAACGGATTAATTTCGTATCTCGAGGTACCACTGTATTTCTCGATTCCAGTTTTGAGATAAGAGCTAAAACCACTATTATATATTTCAAATATTTTTAAGAAATAGCACAAAAATAGAAATGCAATATAAAAGTTCAGGTCAGTCTAACAGAAACAAAGTAATTAAATGTGTGATGTATTTATGCATTTGGCAGACGCCAAATTCAAGGAATTGAATCAGTTCTTGCTTTCCCTGGATTGAACCCATTACCTTGCCGTTGTAAGCAGCAATGCTCTACTGATTGAGCTTCAGGATTGTTTAATGCTGCATATAATTTCCACTGTACTAATTAAATAAATACTAATATTAAGACCAATATACAGGTGCTGGTCATAGAATATCATCAAAAAGTTGATTTCACTAATTCCATTCAAAAAGTGAAACTTGTATATTCATTCATTACACACAGACTGATGTATTTCAAATGTTTCTTTTTTAATTTTGATGATTATAACTGACAACTAAGGAAAATTCCAAACTCAGTATCTCAGAAAATTTGAATTTTGTGAAAAGGTTCAATATTGAAGACACCTGGTGCTACACTCTAATCAGCTAATTAACTCAAAACACCTGCAAATACCTTTTAAATGGACTTTCAGTCTAGTTCTGTAGGCTACGCAATCATGGGGAAGACTGCTGACTTGACGGTTGTCCAAACGACAACTATTGACACCTTGCACAAGGAGGCCAAAGCACAAAAGGTCATTGCAAAAGAGGCTGGCTGTTCACAGAGCTCTGTGTCCAAGCACATTAATAGAGAGGTGAAGGGAAGAGAAAGATGTGGTAGAAAAAAAGTGTACAAGCAATAGGGATAACCATACCCTGGAGAGGATTGTGAAACAAAATCCATTCAAAAAAGTGAGGGAGATTCACAAAGAGTGGACTGCAACTGGAGTCAGTGCTTCAAGATCAACTATGCACAGACGTATGCAAGACATAGGCTTCAGCTGTTGCATTCCTTGTCAAGCCGCTCTTGAACATCAGAAGTGTCTCGCCTGGGTCAAAGACAAAAAAAGCACGGACTGCTGGTGAGTGGTCCAAAATTATGTTCTCTGATGAAAGTAAATTTTGCATTTCCTTTGGAAATCTGGGTCCCAGAGTCTGGAGGAAGAGAGAAAAGGCACACAATCCACATTGCTTGAGTTTCAGTGTAAATTTTCCACAGTCAGTGACGGTTTGGAGTGCCATGTCATCTGCTGTGTTTTCTGAGGTCCAAGGTCAATGGAGCCGTATACCAGGAAGTAGAGAACTTCATCCTTCCTGTTGCTGACCAACTTTATGGAGATGCAGATTTCATTTTTCGACAGGACTTGGCACCTGCACACAGTGCCAAAGCAACCAGTACCCGGTTTAAGGACCATGGTATCCCTGTTCTTAACCGGCCAGCAAACTTGCCTGACCCCCCCCCCCAGGAAGAAGTACATTTCTTTACTTTTACGCCGCGCCCCCCCCCCCCCCCCCCCCCCCCTCCAATTTTGGATCTTTTGCCTTATTGTTTCTATGGCAACGTGTCATGCTTGTCACATGACACACCACAGTCACAAAAAGTGCTGAATGATAGAATTTTTGTTTGGCTCTGTCATTAACTACCTGATATTCAGATTCTCAGATATGTGGAAGTGAATGTGTTTTGTCGCTTAACCTTTGTTGATCTGTGAAGTGCGAGGGCGCCGCTGTGTTAGTTTGCGCCGCAGTTCAGAGAATCTGATCTGTCTGATTTACAACAGGTCAATTCAGTCACTTCTGAAATATATGATAGTATATGGCCAGTGAAGTTTATAGTTACCAATACAATGTGTATCTGATAAGATTTTGAGAAGCACTATTTGAGAAGCACTGCCTTAACCCCATAGAAAATCTATGGGGTATTGTGAAGCGGTAGTTGCGATTTTATGCCAGACCCAACAATGCAGAAGAGCTGAAGGCCACTATCAGAGCATCCTGGGCTCTCATAAAACCTGAGCAGTTCCACAGACTGATCGACTTCATGCCACGGTGCATTGCTGCAGTAATTCAGACAAAAGGAGCCCCAATATTGAGTGCTGTACATGCTCATACTTTTCATAATCATACTTTTCAGTTGTCCAAGATTTCTAAAAATCCTTTCTTTGTATTGGGCTTAAGTAATATTCAAATTTTCTGAATTTGGGATTTTCCTTAGTTGTGAGTTCTAATCATCAAAAATAAAAAATATTTTTGAATTAAAATTTGAAGTGTATCAGTCTGTGTGTAATGAATGAATATAATAAGTTTAAATTTTTGAATGGAATTAGTGTAATCAACTTTTTGATGATAATTTTTAGAGTTGAGCCGGATACTCTGCTAAAACGAGTATCCGGTACGGATAAAGCATTTTTGCAGACTACAAGAATTATACGAGTAATACGAGTCAATATCTGTACTCGGATTAAATAAAAATCCTCATTGAGGAGCTGACTGTGTCGGCGTTCTGTGATAGGCTAGTCTTAAAACTAGCGCCCCTCCCCTACACATACAGATTTGATGCGTTTTTGTCCCACCCTGCTCATTCACACGCAGAACACTGAGAAGAGAACCGCTCTCTTTCTCTCTGTCTCTCGCTCAGTCACTCAGGTTTGTGGGTCTTTTACGTTAACATTTAGGGCAGGAGTGCCCAGACTTTTTCCTATGAAGGGCCAAAAATCAAACTTGATTGAGAGCCGTGGGCCAAAAGTAAATTTTGCCTCATAAATCAAACTGTATTACATTAAAGTTGCTAAGGGTTTATTTATTTCATAAAACAACTTTAATCTGATTAACTAATGCAGTTTTATTTGTAAAGCTTTGCATTTTAATGAACAATTTAAATGGGCAACAATCCCCAAGTGTTCAATGTACAATACAGTTCAATGCCAAATACACAATCAATAATAAAACCATGTGGTTGCAATGTCAGTGACCTAATGAGAGATATGAAACTGGTCCTTATTTTTCAGAAGTTTTTCAAAATTGGTCTGTAGCTGACTTACAGACAAAGACAAGATATGTAGGTGAGAGTCAGTTATTTGGCTTCTTAGTTTACTCTAGTTCAAGTTCATCAGACTAAAAGTCTGCTCGCAGAGGAGGTACAGTAATCCCTCGCCACTTTGCGGCCTCAGTGCATCGCGGATTTTTCAAAAATATTCATCAAAAAATAAAAAATACCGCCATGTACAGCCGTATTGCTAATAGCAGCGTTGCTTCATCGTGATGCGAGAGAAACGGTTTCCCAGGATGCCAGACAAAGAGAGAAACTATCTTTGTACACGCCCATGGCACTCAGACAAGACACGTGATTGGTTCCCGGCGCGAGCTCAACCAATGAGAGCACGAGTGGATGTATCACGTGAGCTGATTGGCCGATCCTACTTCGCGGATTTTCACCTATAGAACGGTGTTTCCGGTCCACATTAACCGCAATAAACGAAGGATCACTGTACTGCCAAACCGAGACGCATCACTGATGATGAAGGACGTAGCAGCGCGCTCTGTTCAGATTGAAGTCCAGCAAGCAGCTCGTCAGCCTGCTGTTTTTGCCTTTCGCCACTCTACTTTGAGAAAGCTGCAGAATGTTTTGTTTCATAACGATGACGGATATTGTACTCTTTTAAAACGGCAACAGACTGTTTGCAAACTAGACATACTGCCTTTGATTTTTTTTTTTTTTATATATATCTCTTGTCTGACAAAACTCAGCTACTGACGGGGAAGCAAAACACAACACCTCACCGTCAAAGCGACACCTCAACTTTGCTGCGTAAATTGGAAATAATATAATTTCCTTGGGCGGACCGATAACATTTCATCCGGGGGTTGGGGACCACTGCTCTAACTTGCCTACTAGCAAAAGAAAAGATAAACAAAAGACAGGGATTTCCCTCAGCTTTCTGACTATTCCAAAAACAATGGCAAAGGTATTAAAGAAAAAAATCTGCACTCTATCCCCTACAGCAGTGCTCCCCAACCCCCGGTCCGAAATGGTATCGGGCCGCGGATCACCCTGTGACACTGTAGCTTTGGTGGTGAGGAGATGTTTCAACAAACTTGCGCGCACATCCGATAACTTAAACAGAAATAGTCACAGCTCACGCTGGCCGATAAAAGACTATTAGCCACTACTAACAGACATGTAAATCACAATCACAGTCCACTTCAAACATAAGTGCTTCAATCTGGATCAGGGGAGAAATGTTATACTCTGGCACACACATGCTTGCTCCCTGGGCTCTGGCTGCTCCTTTATACTCCATTAGGCACAGTGTCAATGACCTACAAGTGGAGATGATTAGACCTGATCAGAGAGAGAGAGAGAGAGAACAGGGACACAGAAAACCAAATCACAGACTACACAGCGTCCATATCTTAGCAAATCATCATAAAATGTCTGATGCTAATGATCACAATGAAAATAACGTCCTGGGACGGAACCGCAGTAAATGGAACAATTTCTGATCAACCCATATCAATTGCATGATTAAAAATAACATACCAGTTAAAGCCACGCCCATTTCAAGACAACCCGCCCACTTCCGGGTTAAATACCACCTACTTCTGGGTTAGGCCCCGCCCAATCCAAGTACAGATACAGATACCGATAATGCTGTACTCACTCATCCCTACTAATTATATGACCAGCACCTGCACTGATCCACATGCGTTGTCTTTCTCTATTTTTCACATTCACTTAAGCCATGACTGACTGCTTATTAGGATACTCGCTAAGACAGGCATTTTGAGGCGTGAGTTTGTCTGTTCAAGCGCAAGGAGACGCTTGAAAGAAAATTAATTGTATTATTTGCACACTGTGAGACTCAAAGCTTTGTGCGCTTCTGGTGTGTGGACAAATAACAGATTGATTCGTGGCTTTTGAGAATCGCTATAGAATCGACCACATTTTAAATGCCTATTAATTTTTTTTTTTTTTCCCAGCCCTTGCAGTTACTGGTTTTGCAAAGTGTGTGACATACCCTGTTAACTCATACAAAAATGGTTATGATATTGTTACTCAGCAAAAATTGTGATTTAAGTCTCATGGATTTTAGATTTAGTGGTTTGTGATGGGTGTTCATATATTTCGTTTTGTTGGGATTCATTGTAAGTAAATGGTACCATTATGTAGTATATTTATGTAGCTTATAAATATGACTTTGTCTGTGATTGTAATTCAAGTTGAATCAGAACCAGCAAGTGCTGTGAGGTTGAAAATGATTATACAGTAGTACCTCAAGATACGAAAGGCTCAACTTACGAAAAATCCAAGTTACGAAAGCAAAGACGAAATAATTTACTGCTCTACATATGAAAAGTTTAAGATACAAAAGGTTTCTGAAAGTTCCAGATTCGCCCCATAACAATTTTGAAACTCGCGCCGCACGCCGCCATCTTAGTTATAGTAGACTCGCCACCATCCTCCTGCTTTCCCATTGGTTCCTGATGCTACATGTAAAATGTGTTCCAAGATACGAAAAACCCGCCTCGGAACGGATTAATTTCGTATCTCGAGGTACCACTGTATTTCTCGATTCCAGTTTTGAGATAAGAGCTAAAACCACTATTATATATTTCAAATATTTTTAAGAAATAGCACAAAAATAGAAATGCAATATAAAAGTTCAGGTCAGTCTAACAGAAACAAAGTAATTAAATGTGTGATGTATTTATGCATTTGGCAGACGCCAAATTCAAGGAATTGAATCAGTTCTTGCTTTCCCTGGATTGAACCCATTACCTTGCCGTTGTAAGCAGCAATGCTCTACTGATTGAGCTTCAGGATTGTTTAATGCTGCATATAATTTCCACTGTACTAATTAAATAAATACTAATATTAAGACCAATATACAGGTGCTGGTCATAGAATATCATCAAAAAGTTGATTTCACTAATTCCATTCAAAAAGTGAAACTTGTATATTCATTCATTACACACAGACTGATGTATTTCAAATGTTTCTTTTTTAATTTTGATGATTATAACTGACAACTAAGGAAAATTCTGAAAGTCCTGAGATTCGCCCCATAACAATTTTGAAACATATGTACGTTATCTGCCGTTTGTCCTCCTCTTCCTCTGCCGCCACTTTCGGAGATAGTGATAGATACGTTATTTCATTGTTTATAGGTCAATTTAGCTTTATTATGAAATTTAACGGGGTGTTTTTGGAGGGCTTGGAACGGATTAGCCATTTTTACATGTAAAATGTGTTCCAAGATACAAAAAACTCATTATACGAAGGCCGCCTCGGAACGGATTAATTTCGTATCTCGAGGTACCACTGTATATTATACACACAGATGTTGTCAATTGATTTTAACTTGAATTTAACCTCAGACTTCCTTAAATCCACGGTGCTACATGTTTACTCTCAAATACTTTAAAACAAGTTTTATAACGTGTAACTAAGCGTCTATTATAGGATAGTGAGGAACATGGATAATATTACTCCTGTTGTTCTGCAGGCCTCTCCTGAGTCTGAAGGAGAGAAAGAGAGGAAAGGAAGAGAGAAAGAGAAGGATAAGGAGAACGACAAATCCAGAGGGAAATCACGTGGAGAATCCAAACAGAAATCCCCCAAAAGAAAGAGTGCAAAAGAAGAGGTGAGTGAACACATCCGCGTCTGTAGACTCTCTTTGCTTGTGCCCAGATGTGATGTGAATCTGTGTGTCCGTCTCTCAGGGAGGATGGGATACGTCTGGCAGCGAACTGAGTGAAGGAGAGCTGGAAAAGAGGCGGCGCACTCTCCTGGAGCAGCTTGACGCACCATAAATCACCCGCCATCCGTCTCTGTCTCTCTCACACTTGCATTCCTGTAATGTTTTTTTGCATCCTTTTGGAAAGTGCAGACCGAATATCGATGAGCGTCTGAGCATTGGATATTTGGTTGTTTTGTCTGCGCGCTCTTCTTGATCTGGGTGGCATGTTTGACTTTTGTAACATTATTTTCAGAGGTTGCAAGTGTTCAGTTGCCTTTAACTGCTGAACCCTTGTTTTTAGGTAGTTGTATATTTGTTAATGCCAATAGTTTTAAACCGATGATAAAATGGAAAAATGACCAAGCCTGCATAAAACACCCATTATTCAACGTCAGATTAATCTGCGCGATTGTCTGTGAAAGCCATTTTGGAACAACAATGTTATCAGTAAGAAACAATTGTCTGCAGCATTGTTTTCAACTTGAATTTTGACAAATAAAATAAAAAAAATTATTTTGGTTGCATTTTTCTTTTATTAAACTTACTCCACTTCAGCAAAGGCATAAAGCATCCCTTCAGGAACTTCAGGTGTCTGTTGCATAAAGCTACTGGAACAATTTCAGAGTTTAAAGTTGAGCCTCTAACTACAGCAAACAACCAATAATTAAATGCTTTACAATATGATGCACTTTTTGTGAGTCTGTGTAATTCAGTTTTTAGAAAAATGTTTGTCGTGTAAACGTATCAAATCTTTCAAAAAATTTCAGTTTTTCACATACAATCTGTGTTAATGGCCAGTCACACATCGAAAACGCATGAATCACGCACAGATTTTCGTTTCTGCGCGGCGAGTGCGTCATATGCATAATTCGTCGGTGGAACGAACGTGGACCGTCAGTGATTGTTAGTGGATGTGCGTCGAAGGCGGTTTGTGCGTGATTTTTAGTTTTGATCGGTTCAAAAATTTTGTGCGTTGGTGTGCATTATTCATGAGTCTACGTGCGTAGTTTGTATGTCGAGTATGTGCGGGACACGAGTCGGCCGTCAGTGCTTATGCGTCGGAACTGGTTCGAATCCGTCCACTGACGCCCCACCTTCATATCACGCATGAACCGCGCACGTATCACATTCATTCCACTAACATCCACTGACAATGTGGATTCTGTAAGTGCTTGAACGTGGAACGTTCGCGAAGCGTGCATGTTTGTACGCGCTCCGTCAGTGATTCGTGCGTCGAATGTTCGTGGAATACTTTGGTCAAATTCTCGACGCACAAAACCCATCTGTGATGTGTGACTGGCCCTTTAAGTGCTGTAATCTCTAATCTGCTGCTATGCCAGAAGTTGGCCATTTAACTTTAGCTCTTGCGTTATCTTAGGTGTTTTTACTCTGTACCAGCGTTTAAATGAATCATTTGATACAGTGCGCTTCTTGAGTACATTTACACCTATTGAGTCTGTACATTTTACTTGTTCTGTAATTGCATCAATAATTACACTAGGTTGGTTTAAGGTGTAATTGAAGGTCAACACCGCACCTGACCTGACCCGTATGCACCTCAGCAGCAGCACAGGTATTTTGCAGTACAATATGAACTCTTATTTTGATGTAAACCGTAGTTAAGGACACCTAATATAAAGTATGACCTAACTTTGAGATGAAATACTACAGAAATACTTTTCAGTCCCTCAAAATGACAGTGGCGTTTAAATGAACGGCTGAAACTAATAAACTTTTACTTTAAATGACCCCCGTGAGATCGGTACATGCATTAAAAAAAGACATTGACAAGGAAATAGAGGGGACAAATCAGCCTGAAACTGCTACAGAGGTTGGAGGGAAAGGAAATATCAATAAAAATGCACGTGAATCGACTGAATTTAATTGATCATTTATGTAGGTTCACAAGCAATAACAATGTAAGCAAAGTGATTTAACAAAAGATGGGTGATTTTTCAAAGAGGCTTTCACTGAACAGTCCTTTAATTTCCCTTTGCTGATTGACTTATGTCTTATTCAGGTGAATGATCTCTTACACGGAGTTAAACTGAAACTAGAGCTGTTGAAACAACCCACCTTCTTCAGACTGAAATTAAATGAACTCTGGAAGCCTCATGCAACAACAGCCCTCAGACCTAATATCTTTCTAAGAAGATACAATGACACTTCATGAACTGAAATCTGAAACCTTCCCTTAAATTTCATCACCAAGCATTTTTTTTTAGGGGATCGTCTTCTATTCACCCTCTCAAGAACAACACAGAAGACCAGCATCGAATACATAGTTTAATTGGACGTTGAGAAATCATCTGATTTTAAACTTTTTTTTTTGCAGTAAGCATACAATGCCTAAGATACAGTGATTTTGGAATAAAAAATTAAAAATTGCCAGTTTAATCCAGTTTTTATAAATGGAATGCAGAGAGATGAGACAGAAGTCTTAATTGATTCTACTAAATAATTCTCCTACTGTCTGATTTCTGATGTTTTAGTGTAGAAGTGATTCTAGTTTCTCAGCATAACAGAGTGCTGTGGTCCTACAGGCCTGATTCAGGTTATCAGTTTTATTAAATATACAAAATGCAGAAAAAAAGATAAAATTATAAGTTAAAATATTCAAACGTAGTACAGAATAATAGCAATTTTAAACAATATGTACAATATTAGAAGATTAAAAGGTTAAAAAGATTCAACAATTTTGTAGCAAAATATCTGTACATTTAACAAATGCTTTTTTTGTTTTATTTATATTTTTGCTTTTAAATAGAATTACACATCACAAGAAACGTTTCATTTGTGCAGGTCATTATAGAACCACACAGAATTCAGTTTATATATTACAGGCCTTATTTGTCATGAACTGACTGAAAAACAAGGTTAGTTACAGCAACTGAATTCAATAAGGACCCAGATCCTGTGAAGAACAAGCGCTGAAGGGAAGGAGGTCAGCGGCTGGACGGCACACGCACAGCTAATGCAGTGAGTAGTGGCAGGAGCTTGAACTGTGTTAAGGAATATTCAGTTCAAGACAATATGGATAGTATTTGTAAGTAGTCAATTACCACAGACAATATATTCAACCCTCTGCATAGAAAACCAGATTCCAGCTACATTAAGGCACTTCCAATGGATGTTTATGGAGCAAGTGTGGTAGGGTGTAAAAGCAGACTTATGGTAAAGCATTTTTTTTTTAGCTCTACTTTATTTTTTTAGAGTTGTTAAATGTTGTTTTGTGGAGGACCTAACCCTGATTAGCTTTAACTCAGATCAACTTTTGCACCCTTGGGGCCTCATTTATAAAACAGATTTGATCTTAGTCCGTATGTACGCTAAAATCCACGGCACCCTTCTTATTTATAGTCTTTGACGTAGAGCAGTGCCACGTCAGGATCTGAGCAGATGTACGCACTTTGGAGAACTGCAGGTATGTGAAAATCAATTCTTTAATATGCAAATGACATTAATTAAGAGATCTGAAACCACTCAGATGCACAGTTTCAAGATCATTTGCAATTTATACATTTCACATCTGGGAGTGTGTAACTCACTCTGAATCTTACACTACTGTCAGCATTTGTGGATGGTAAACTAGTGGTTATGCCAAGTCTTGTGTTTTGTGTATTGCTAGTTGTAAGACAATGTTGGTTTTCTGATTCTAATCTGATTCTAATCACAATAGTCAATTTATCATGTAATGTTCATCTTGAGGTTCTACTTTCATTACTGTATTTATTCCTGTGGAACGTCTTGCCCCATTATAATTGAATGCATTATTGCAAACAAGACTTTTGCTTGCTTCTACAAACCGAAGGACAAGTTGAAATTAGTTTCTCTTCACAGAGCTTCACCTGTTTTGAACACGGAACATTAAATAGTGAGTCTGTTTCCAGAATTTTCTTAAAGGCAGCTGAAGTTCTTGAATTTCACTTCTGCACTTTGGTTTATGTCATTGTAACCAACCAACAATTTGAGAACCAAAGCCTACTTTTAATCCATCAATCCCTTCTAAAAAGCCTTTCCTTGCACCTTCACCTACTGATCTTAACTGTCTCTCCATCTGTGCACCAGAACTGCCACCTTTGCAGTAACCCCACCATGACTGGGATGGACACTTCTGATCAGGCTTGGATCAGGATGTTCGATTAGTCCAACAGCCGATGGACTTGTCGATTAGTTTATGTCGATTTTTAAAGGGCCGGTTCCAAAACCCACACATGCACTTGATAATCTGACATATTTCATATACTTGGCCCAATTGGGCAAGACATTATACACTTTATATGTAATATATAATTATTTTAACCTACAATGGAATGTTTTTTTCTCGAGTGATGATCTCTCAAGTTCCCGAACATGATGAATGATTAAACAGACTTTGGTAAAAGTCTCTTGCAAACACCATCAAAGACCACAAGTGTGGGTATTGGGAAAGGTCCATCATATATATCCCGTCATAGAGTGGTGGTTATTTAAAGCGGATGAAAGAGTGCTGCAGTGATGGTGTATTCTTGTAGGCCAAAACGGAAGCTTGCGTCACCCTGGTTCCCTTGACAAAAAGACAATAGAATAGTCCACTGACTTTTAGATTGTTGCAGAAAATAAGCTGCAATTTCTTTCATCCTGGTAACCTTCACAATATGGTCACCACCAACTCTTTCAGTTTTATTGAAAAACATTTTACGTAGAATAAAGGGTAAAAATATGGAACCAGAAGCGCTAAAATGCTACCTCACTTATTTTGGCCTACAAACACAGTTCATCCATGCAAGACTCTATTAATAGATGTAACAGCTCTGAGAGGATTTTACTGCACGGCAAAACCCTTTTTGAGATGCTATGTCTCCAAATTCATCCTTTATAGCACCATTTATGTAACACATTCATTGCATTCAGCAACACAATTCAATACTTTTCTACTGTCCTTCTGTCACCTTCTGTGAGAAAGGTTATTTGACTGTTGAGCATCCCAAGCCATCAGCATTGCGTTTTTACAACATTTAACATAGTTAAACTTCTCAAAATGCTTCTCAAGCTGCGTCCCAATTTATTAGTCTCCTTCTATCTGATGTGCACGATTGGTCGATTTCGATCTGTGGCAAAAGCACTGGAATGTAAGAGGCCTTTGTACAGGTTCATGACACAAAGTATTGGAACAGTTTTACATTCTGACACTTTCTTGAGAAAAACACTGATCTCGCCATCTACAATTTAAGCGCCATAAGATAAAAGACACCGTTTGTCATATAAAAAAAAATCACAGACTATGACTAAAACATGTATGATTCAACACCTGATGCGACAGATGTTAAATATAGGCACTTGACTTTTAGACCTGCTCCCATCTTCATCAGTCCTTCATGCTTTTGTTCAGGAGCAGTTAGCTCCTCCTCCACTCCTCCAGCCCATCCAATCACATCCCCTCTCCCCTCGTCACATGACCATCTCTGCACTGTTGATTGGCCGCAAATTCTGATCATCAAATCGTCTTCGAACGCTCCTCCTGACGGCGTCAGCGCGCCTGTAAGGCTGGTTTCTCAGATCTGATACAGGAGGAACAGAATAAAACAACGTCAGACACTGAGTTCAGATCTTCTGGACATGCTGGTAGTCAACTACGCAAAGCAGCTTGAGTTCTTACTGGATTATGTACTTTGAATTATATTAAATATGAATGGAAACACTGACACTATCTTTGTTGGAAAGCTAGAGAAAAACTGCTTTACAGATTGTCTGGAACATACAAGTCTTCACGTTGTTTTGTATATAATATAATATTATATTTCATCAGAATGCATGACCACTTTCAATGTTCTTTCCTTTTGGGTCTTGCACATTTCAGAACACACTCGAGCTTACATTGCAAGAAGCCTTTGGATAGATTTGATAACGTGACAGTGTCCAAATGTCTTTTATTTTGCCAAAACATACTTCTAGTGTCTTTTTAATTAACCTGCACATATATCACCCTGTGGCAGTTTAGCAGCCAATGAGTTTGCTTGGTCAACATTAAAATAGTCTGGTTCAATTTTCGCTGTAAGCTAGTTCCTCTGAACCCCTCCACCTCCTCAGCTCCACCTGTCTAGATCTGCTATGGCAAGGGTCTCCACCCATACTCCTGCAGCCTTCAGTTTCAGACCTGCTACAACACACAGTAACCCTGAACAAAGACACTGGAAGGCAAGACTGCAACCTTTAGCCAAAAATGGGTAACGGGTGAAGCTAAGGCACCGGTACGCAGGGAAAGGAGACCAGAGTCCTTAAAAAAAAAAAGGTTTTCAATGGTGGAGAAGCTTCACTACACTGAAAAACTGTTGTGAGGAGACAGCTTATCATTTAATGAATCGACTGCCTGTCCACTAATCTTTAACGAGTTTTACACTTTTATTGGGAATGATATGTAGATTTTACCTTGATAAAAATGGCATTTTTTTAAGAGAAGGCAGAGAAGGGAAAATCGGGATTTATTTACAGCATTACCACCAGCAAATGTGCAGTAGTTTATAATAATAATAGGCATTATGTAATATTGAGTGATAATACTGTGTATTGTTTAAAGAAAATAAACAATATTCATGCTTCCTTTCCTTGGCTTTCAGGTTTTACCGATTATAATCAGACCAATTATAAATATAGCTGCTAGCAGCCATCACGGGGCCAAGCGCAAGGAGGGCATTAAATGTCATGCCGACATGGCTGGCATCATCAGACCAACGGCAGTAAGAATCTAAAGACATTTCAAAATGACTTAAGTCTAAATGGCTGAAAAATCTTTAGTAATTCGATTTAATAGTTTATCACATTCAACCAACAGGCAACGCTGTAATCAAATTGTAGTGTCAATTCATGTGGTACATTGAGAGTGTGGTGACATTGACACATGCAAAGTTTGCTTTCAATTGGGTAAACCATTGCTGACAGAGCACTAAAGTCATGTGTTTGTTCAACATAGCATCTTATAAGAAAAATTGAAATGGCAGACGCTCAAAATGGCCGATATGGGAAAATTTGGTATCACAGGACTCGGCATGACCCACTGGATCTAAAGACAGCAGTTTCATGATTTTTAGACAAAGCGTTCAGGAGTTATAATCAAAAATGTCAGTTTTTTAATATATCCTGACCACTAGGGGGCAGAGCGCCAAAACTCTGCAGGTAGCCTCAGACTGATTGACATAACACACATCTAGTTTGGTCAGAAAACGCTAATGCGTTGCGGAGATAAAGCCTCAATTTCATTTTTGCGACCATTACGTCGGATTCTTTCGCGAGTTATTCGTAAACGGTTTGACATATCAACTTTCTTTGGATAACTTTTGTCATGATGGTCTGGAAATGATGTGGTTTAATTTTGGTGAAAATTGGACAAACGGTCTGGGAGGAGTTCGAAAAAGTAAGTTTTTAAAGAAAAACAACATGGTGGACAAGAAGTTTGGCCGACTATGACAAATTTGGTATCTGTGTTCTCGGTTTGACCCAAGGAACGTATAAAGATAATTTGTTTTACCATAGGTTAACACACTCAAAAGATATTAGCATATTTGTAAATTTGGTTATAATTTTTGACCACAAGGGGGTGCTGCCTCGAAACTTTTTGAGTCGTATCAAGGTTAGGTGCCGAAGACACATATTGAGTTTCGTAACGATACGCCAATATCTTTGTTAAATATAGCAATTTATGACAATATTCAAAATGGCCGACGCTCAAAATGGCCGATATGGGAAAATTTGGTATCGCACGACTCGGCATGATGCACTGAATCTAAAGAGACCAGTTTTATTATTTTTGGCCAAAGCGTTCAGAAGTTATAAGCAAATATTTAACTTTTTCATATCTCCTGACCACTAGGGGGCACAGCACCAAAACTCTGCAGGTAGCCTCAGACCATGATTGACATAACACACATCTAGTTTGGTCAGACAACGCTAATGCGTTGCGGAGATAAAGCCTCAATTTCATTTTTGCGACCATTACGTCAGATTCTTTCGCGAGTTATTCGTAAACGGTTTGACATATCACCTTTCTTTGGATAACTTTTTGTCATGATGGTCTGGAGATGATGTGGTTTAATTTTGGTGAAAATTGGACAAACGGTCTGGGAGGACCGTTTAGAAACAGTCCTCCCTTTACTTTTTCTAGTTCGAAAAAGTAGGTTTTTCATAAAATTCAAAATGGCGGGAAAAATTTAATGACGGAAAATGACGTCATAGGGTGCAATCGAATCGTCTTGAGCCAAGGAATCAGTGGACATAAGAATTTTGTTTCTAGGTCATACGGTTCAAAAGTTATTAGCATAAACGTGAGAGCAACTTTGGACAGTTGGTGGCGCTAGAGATATTGAGTTAGAGACTCCAATTTTGCTATGGCCAATGTTTGGACTGTCCTTAATGAGTGTGCCAACTTTCATCATTTTCCCGCATACGGTTGTATGGGCTGCCATAGACTTTCATGGCGGAAGAAGAAGAAGATGAAGAATAATAATAAGAACCGGAACAGAAACAATAGGTGCCTCCGCACCATCGGTGCTTGGCCCCTAATGACAATGCACTATAATGCTGATGTAACTTTATTTTGATAAATATAGAGAAAATTACATTTAATTAACATTAATTTAACATTTCATTAAATTGTTGTTTAATGAAGAATAAATAAACTAATGATGCATCCCCTGTATGGCTTCCAGGTTTCAACAAATGAATTAGACTTCAATTGTAATTATTTATGACTGCCCATGATAATGCTTTTTAATGAATGAAGGTAAACAAAATATAAAGATTTTAATAAATAGTTGTATTCTTTGGCTTCCAGTTACAATTACATTTTTAGTGACTAGTATTATTGCTATGTACGTCCAAAAAAGCTGTTTTTTAATTAACAGATTCAAATCTAGTCTCAAGTTTGGTTTTATGGGCACTGTAGTGACCAGGGGTCTCATTTATAAAGCGTGCGTATGCACAAAACGGGACTGGAAACGTACGTACGCCAGTTTCCACGCAAAGGTTGTGATCTATAAAACACAAACTTGACGGGAGAATGTGCGCGCCTTTAAGCAAACTTTGAGCCGCGTGTATGCACATTGTGGAGACAAAGGGACTTAACGACTCAGATGGTGATGTTTTATAAATTGGAATTTAAAAATAAATAATTGTATGCCATTTTTGGCTTTTGGGTGCATGTAAACTTTTAGTAGGGATCCTACGTACAGTTTTATAAATGAGAGCCCAGCAATCTGCAGCAAACGGTCATAAACCTGAACGGTGACCACTGACGTCACTGCAATTATATGATAGGCTGAGGTGCATCAGATGATGTGCTTGACGATCTTTGCCCGGAACACCTTGATTAGTTGGTGTAGGTATGTTTGACTGGGGAAGGAGGTACCTCAGGAGAAGGATTATGGGTCCCTAATGGCAGCTGCATGTGTAGCACATCTAGTCCATCCCACGTTAACACTGTCATATCAATATCATGCTAAAACTATTCAGAGAGTTTGTATGAACTACTGTTTTATCATGTTAACTTCTTGTCAGTTATGAAATATTGTTCTTTCTGTAAATGCATCGACATATAATGCAACGACATTGTGAGATTTTTAAAGTGTTAATTTGGGGTCAGTGTACCTGCTACAGAAACTCATGGTTTTAATAGCACTAATGAAGACTCAACTATCTCTAAGAGTGGGTCAGTTCAGAATGAGTGTCTCAGGTCACAGCATCACCTAATCAAACTCGTCAAATCAAACCAGTTCAACGAGGTGATCAGTTCAACGAGTACCTGAGGAATCAGGCTTCAATAGGCCTGATGTGTGTTAAAAAAGAGATAGAGAACACAAAAAGATGGCTTTTGTATTCAGTTCTACAATGGATGGAGAAGAATGAAAGATAAATAATAATAAAGAGAGAGATGCTTGCCAGGTTTGAGTAGCATCCAGTGGGGTACTACTGGAAGATTTCCTTACCCTCCAGTGCACATTGGGAAATTTAGTAATATTATTCTTCTTTAAGGCTGAGTGGAGAGGAAACAAAAACGGAGGTTAGATCGGAGCAGAGTGGACTGGACAAAGCGAGTAAAGCTGCCCAGGGCTCAAAGAGGAAAGGTCAAGGTCAAAGGCAGGCACTGTAGGGTGTTACTGAAGCGCTGCTGATACTGCGGTAATGAACTCTATGACTCAAGCTGCTCTGCACAATGGCTCCAGCGTCCAGATACAACAAAGCAAAAACTGATGGCCGCTTCATCTTTAAACTGGGAAACCAACGTGACACCGTGCCAAGCCTCCAGAAAGTGCATTATATGCAAGTTAAGCTGAAGCAGAGATGGTACATGTAAACTAAATGCAATGCTATGTTGAATCTCAAGAAAACCTTTTTGTATTTAAAAAAGGAGAACGAAGGTTGTATTTAATACCATTAAGTTTTCAGCATCTTAAAGGGATAGTTCACCCAAAAATTATTCTGTTATTATTTACTTACCCATATGTTGTTCCAAACCTGTATGAGTTTCTTTCTTCTGTTGAACACAAAATAAGAGATTTTGAAGAATGTCGCTAACCAGACAGTCGATGGAAACCACTGACTTTCATAGAAAGAAAAATAATTTCTATGCCACTCTGTCGCCTGTGGCTTGTTTAGTTGGGAACACTTAACACTTAATATACATTAATTTTATTGATTGGCTTTCTCTTTTTTGAGCTGCTGTACAGCCAAAACAAACTTTGCTGCATTGTTTTCCTGTTATCTCTGTAAAGCTGCTTTGAAACAATTTATATTGTAAAAAGAGCGATACAAATCAAGGTGACTTGAATAGACTTGGCAAGTCATCAGTCGTCTGGTTACCAACCTTCTTAAACATGTCTTCTTTTGTCTTCACGAAGATGCTGACAGGTGAACCATCCTTTAACTTCATGACAAGTCAGCACAATGCATATTTGTCATCATTTTTTTTCTAGTGCAGTGTGTGTGTGTGTGCACTTTTTTTCATTTTAAATGAATGACAATCAAGGAAACTAAATACTAAATTGTCATGAAAATGCAATGCTAAAAACATGTTTCACAAAAATATTCTTCCTCCTCTGATTTTTTGTTTTCGAGGTGAAATATGCCCCCGACATTTCTAGAACTTTCAGGTGAGATTCAACACTATTTTGAGCTACAGCAATACATCTGAATGACACAAGTCATTCACCCATGCCAATGCATTTAGTCAGTGAAGCAAATGAACCAAACATGCTTAGAAGAGAAAACCATCTCAACATGCTTCATGCAGCAAGTTAAACACACGTGAAACATGGGAAATCATGGGATATCAGAACTCGTAATCAGAGCAGAATGAGATGGTGGAAGAGTAATGCAGAAAAACATTATAATGTGAATGATCCCCACAAACCAATGACATATATTATATATACTCACAACGACATGGACAGATGAACACATGAGCAGATCATAATGTCACAAACCAAAATGTTCAAAACACCAGCATTGACAACTTCATTTAATTGGCATAAAATGGGCAGATATGGTGTCATAGACTAACAAATATTATGGTGGTTTGTTCTAAATAACTAAATACTTCATTAATAACTTGACTTTGTTTTTTTATGAACATTTTAAAGTTTTAGACTTAATTTGCAGACGTCTTTCTGCCATTTAAACTGCAGAGGGCGCCCACACCTCTCAGTCAATCAACACTTCTCGAATCAACACATGCAGTTGAAATGAAACAGAATTAATTATAAATCCTGGTGAGTTTTTTTCTGTTTGTGACATCATATTTCCTCTTGTTACATTTATGTTGCAATGATGATGTAAATTTATGACACTCCATGCAAAACAAATGTGTGATGACATCATCTGGTTTCCTCCCCAAACATACACCTTCATGCAAGAGCTTAGTTGGAGAGAAAAAATGAACGGCCATTACAACACAACCATACACCAACCCACAGGGAAATAAACCCAGGAATGTGAAGAGTGAAGGGGTATACACACACACACACACAGAGAGAATGAAAGAAAGCAGCTTTATCCAGCGACCTTTAGGAGAGAGAGAGAGTCTAAGCTTTAGAAGTGGAGCTCCTCGTTGAAGTAACGCGAGCTGCGTTTGGCTGTGCGCGCAGTAAAGGGGGCAGTCTTCAGCACTGCGTCCAGACAAAACACACACACACAACACAAACAACACAGGGTTTCACTGCCAGAGCAACAAGCACAATGTTAGCACTTCTACACAACAGCAGAACTCTACAACAATCACATGGTACTAAGAAGCTGAAACTCTTTCAGTATGGATTACATAGTACATGCCTAAAATAGAAATGCATCTGTCAAGAGGATTACACACGTCACAAAATATACATTTACACTTCATAAAACAATTATCTTCTTAAATATGTGCCTCATTATAGTGATTGGGCTTTTTCACGCTTAACATTTCCGTAAAGGGGTCATATCATTGAACTTAATTGAATTTTCCTTTAGAAATACTGTGGTTTTGCAAATAATCCTCAGTGAAAAGAGAGCGTTTACTCAAACGTATTAGTATTACAAAATAAAACTATCCAAAAATATCTCTTCTCAAACCACAACCTTTTATGACTTTTATGACAGTTATGTTTAAATAGCTAATAGCTAATGGCTAACAGTTATGTTTAAATAGCTAATAGCTAATGGCTAACAGTTATGTTTAAATAGCTAATTTGTTGCTGGTCAGATTAATAACAGTAGATGGTTCCCTTTTATCAAAAACTTAGAAAGTAGAAAGTTTTTAAAACCCTTACTTAAAACCCATAGTTCCCTTTTGATTTTGTCTCTACCCCTCTTTTGTTCTGAATGTCCATGGGCAGGAAAATAAACATGCAGAAGTTGTATTTGTAGTTTTAACAAAAGCCCTGGCTGTCAAAAGTTTGGCAGATGAAGCCAAATGATTAATAAATATGTAACTTTATCCTCATGCACACATATATCCACGTAAATTGATAGCCATATACACTGAACTGCTTGCTTGCATTGTCACAATCTGTAAATTATATTATTGCCCAGGTCTTAAACTCTACATGTGACTATAAGGCAGAAAGTTCTTAAGACTTTAATGGTAGTTTTATGTAAATCTGGTTTGTGCATTGTGAAATGCACTTTGCAAATTTAACTTGAAAAGTGGACCTAAGGAAAAAAGAAATGATAAAAAAGAATAATATGACCCCTTACAGACTAAATGCACAGTGTTTAGTAGATGCACTCCAGCTCAGAGCTGTAAGTAGTGACACCACACATTCAGCCTGTCATGACACTGGTCAGTAAGTTATTGATCAGTAAAGCTTTCCACCGCTCACAGAGGGCTGGTTAGTGGCTCAAACTAACACGTTACAAAAGTTGGGATGTTTTAAAACCCACTGCATGCAGAACAATGACAGGAAGCCCCCCAAAGCAGAGCACAGTGTGTTACCTGTGATGATGTCCTCAATGGCTCCGTCTTTACCCTCATACACATGTCTGCTGTCCTTCACCTGCTTCTTCCTCAGCTCTGCAATCAACTCCTGCTGCTGCCGCTTATTCTTATGAGAGGGAGACTGAACACACACGCAGTAACATGTCACAAACCACAGTTAATGCTGAATGACTGCCATTAATCTACAAACATTTCCACATGCTCGGTTTTCCCGTTTTATGGGGACATTGCATAGACATAACAGTGTCTATACTGTACAAACTAGATATTCTGTCCCCTCACACTAACCAGACCCATCATACAAAACATTCTGCATTTTTACATTTTCAAAAAACATATTTTAGTATGATTTATAAGCTGTCATGATCACCAGCTGGAGTTCCCTTGACAGCCAACAGAGGGCGCTCCACACAGACTATTGCCTCTCTATCAACAACTACATTTCCCATAACTCACTGCCCGGGCTCATCCTCCTGATTGCTTACAGCTGTCTCATTGGCCTGTCATGTAACCCTGGTTATCACAATCCGTCTCTGTGAAGTCTTACATGAGTCATTACTGCTGCTGGGAAAATGCTCATCCAGCACTCATCAGATCAGCACCCCTGCAGGGACGAGTCTGCAGGTTAAAGAGCTGCTGTCTGGTGCAGTCACAACAACCTGGAGCTGAACACACTCAAACCAGTGGAGAAACACCCCTGCACTCCCCCCTCCCCATCATGAACAGCACTGTGGCAGCAGGGGAGTCATTCAGGAACCTGGGCACCACCATCTCTCAGGACTTGAAGTAGGACAATCACATTAAATTCATAGTGAAAAAGGCCCAGCAGAGGTTGTACTTCCTTTATCAGCTGAGGAAGATCATCCTGACTCAGTTCTACTCGTCAATCATGGAGTCTGTCCTGTGCCCATCTATAACTGTCTGGTTCGGTTCAGCCACCAAATCAGACATCAGGTGACTGCAATGGACAGTGAGTGAATAACTGCTCCGCTCTCTCCAAGAGCTGTATTCATCCAGAGAGAGTAAAAGAGCTGGCACGATCCCCCTGGACCCCTCACACCCAGGACACTCCGTCTTGAACTGTCTGGCTGGCGTTACAGAGCAGTGAACACCAGAACAGCCAGACGTGGGAACTGTTTCTTCCATCAGGCAATCCATCTCATGTGCAATACACACAATTTATTTAACACACCATACTTATTTACTTTCCTTCCATTTGTACACACCTGCACATACATTTACTGTCTATTGTCTGTTTGTTTTTTTATATTTAAAATATTTAGAGTGTCCCGATCTCAATCTGACTTCTGACCTGAAATATCATGCACTGTTTGTTTGTTGGCCAGAGGAGAACTGCTGGTCAAAACTGAAATACAACAAAACCTCAAACATGTGTAATCACTTTTTACAAGCATGTTACAAATGGTTTATTCAAAGTAAAATCTATCAAATGCAAATAACTAATTATCTAATACGATTAAACCTCAAGAGTTTGTTATTTTATTAATGATTCAAGGGTTCAGTCATCGCCCCTCAGAGGTGAGTTTCAGTTGGGACGTGACAAAGCCTTATTTACTGAAATCACGTGACTTTGGCAGTTTACTTACTTTCTAAATCACTGATTCGAAACCAGTTTAGTAAGTTTAGGTTTTGAAGCATCATGAGGCAGAGTTTTGACATTTTTACCCCATTATTACTTCTTGGCAATTTTAACCATTATAAACTGTCTCTGGATCCTCAACCTTCACGTCTCTGTGAAAACGTCTTTGATTTATCTCGCATCACTGATTACTGATGGGCAGACTATCATGGATTGATTGTTGCATTTAGCCTGCTAATAAAGTTACTGGCCAAGTGTTTTATTAAGAATTATAGACACTAAAAATGACCTCGTCGTCAAACCCTGCTAAAAGACAACAAAACGAAAATAAAATCAAACAAATAATAAAGGATTCATTAAATATTATTTCCAATGATGATATCCATAGGTTTATATTTAGCTCTCTTCTTTAGCCAGTTTTGCTTCACTTCCCCGACACACAGACACACTCTCTATCCCTTTATTTTAGTCGTACCTTCTGATCCTCTTGCTCCATCAGAGCTTCTTGCTCTATCAGCTTCTCCATCATCATCTGCTCGTGTCTTTTCCTCTGTTCATTATCCTCCTCTGCTTGCTGATAAAGATGAAACACCCATCAGGCATTTGGAAGTTATGTAACACGAGTGATCAATGCATCAATTTGTGATTGGTCGGTTTACCCGGTATGCTTTCACAAATCGCACAAACACTGGGAAAAACACAGACGGAGGTGTTGTTTTGGAATTTTCTCCAAAAAATTTCACCACCTCATCAAAGGCATCCTGAGAGATTGAGATATGAGAAGACAAAAAGACAAACCACAACAATAGTCATTCATAACACAACAAATTGTGTAATTAATCGTTTAATTATAATGTAATTAAACAAGAGTCAGTACCTGAGCGATTTTGGCATCATCCTGCAGTTTCTTGAGTTTATTCTCGTTCTGCTGTATGAAGTCTTTGAGCATTGTGTTGTGGCCATGCATGCTGTACTCTCTCCTGGTCAGATCCATCCCTCTCTGCAGCTCCTTCACGTCTAACAACACATTCTCTAGAGACACTGACCAATACATAGAGAGAGCGAAATCCTTTACGTCAGATTATACGCGAGGTTATTAAACTCTTTTTATTGTAAGCATAATGAATTGTACATGTGCCATGTTTCATACCTCCTGCAGCTTTCTCCACATAGTTCAGCTCGTTATAGAAGAGCGACACCTGCTGGTATTTATCCTTCACTACATTTGCAATATAGTGCAGAAGAGTGACCTTGCGGTCTGTTGATTTAGTGTCTAATAACTGGAAAAAGAAAACATACAAACGCTCAGAACATTTGAACCCACAAGTGATTTAAATCGCAGATGAAGAAAATGTTTGAATGATTTTTTTAATACTTATTGTTTTATATGCTTTGTTAAAATGACATTCTAACAGAATTAAAGGTCAAAAGTTATCATAGTGGTTTTAATGTCATTTCACAACTTGCTTAAAGAACTTAAAGAACTATGCTGTTCTTGTTTAAAGAACAATTACGATTATTATAAATGACAGGTGAATTGTTGTCCATTCTTAAAACAAAAGGATTTAACTTCTAAGAGTCGAAACCCCTGAGCATGCAGAACGCACCAGGTCTAAGCTCTGCAGTTTGAAGCCGTACACCGCTCCTCTTTTACTGCTGTTCATGTAGTTCCCCAGAGCCAGGATGATCTGAGAGAGAAATATTTGCTCAATAATGACACACACACACGTCTGGAGAATCACCAATTAAGACAGAAGTGAAACGCTTACCTCCAGAATCTTCTTGAGTTTTTGTGAGGACTTGATTGAGACAGACGCTGCAATAACTGCGTGAAGTTGCTGTTGAGACAAAAGCATCGGACCAAGAAAAAGGGTCCCTTATAATTAGTCAAGTCACCTTTATTTATATAGCGCTTTTTACAATAGAGATTGTTTCAAAGCAGCTTTACAGTGCAATTAGCTACTATTCATACAAGTTAACAGTTTTTTGGGGAAACTTGAGTAACTTGAGTTATGTAATCAGATTACTCTTTTCACGAAACGCGTTCCTTTTACATTTAAAACAACATTTTTCCCAGGTATGGACACTCTCTTGTGCCAATGTTGAGTGAAATCGGAGTAAGATGCAGTGGCGTTTTGTGCGCTGTGAAAATTGCTATTTAATAACTATTGTTATTGTAGCTTTAGACTAAATGTGAGCGTTTACTCATCTTTTGATCACAAAAACAGATTCAGTTTTCCTCAAAATGAATAAAAACAGTGAAAAGCAAACACAGAATATTACGCAAACATGCAATAATTAAATGTTAAATAACACAAATACACTTTATGTACTTTATCTCACTTTATTAACTATTCAAGCAAAAATAATGTGTGTATTGTATTAATTGCTGTTGATCTCTCTTCTCCTGTGATCAGAGTGGCTGAAAGGTTTTTTTGAGCTGCCTCTAATGTACACGCATAAATCTGCATTTCCATCAGCCTGAGGATTAATCATCTCACTTTTGTGTGAGAGGGTCTTAAACAAAATAGAACAGAGAAAAAGTAACACATTATTGAAACATTTTTGTAATTTTTTAAGTAACCTTCCCCAACACTGGTTAAACACATTAGTTAACATTAACTAACTAACTAACTAACCAACTATATATATATACACATATATACACATATATATAATTTATCTATATATATATATATATATATATACACATATATATAATTTAACATTAACTAAAATAAATAAATGCTTATATATATATATATATATATATATATATATATATATATATATATATATAAGCATTTATTTATTTTAGTTCATGTTAAATTCAACTAATACGTTTTTAAAATCAAAAGTCGTACCTGTTAATATAATTAAATGGACCTGAGCTAACATGAGCTAACACTGAACAGTTGTATTTTTATTAACTAAAATTAACAGAGATGAATGAATAAACACTGTATCAAATGTGTAGCTAATTTTTATGCAGTAACTATGCATTACCTAACATTATGAAAAAGGACATTGTTAAGCATTTCCCAAAAAATTGTATAACATCTAAAGTTTGATTCAGCAATTCAACAATTCAATGTTTTAACTCATTTAACTTCTAGACTTCATTCACTGCAATGTTTGGCTGTGCTCAGTAAGCTCAACTCTTTAGACAGTAAAAACTGTTAATCTCATTTAAATATCAAATTAAACAGCTCACACAGAATTCTAGTTTGACATTAGGTTCTTTACCTTTAAAAAAAACACATCCTTGAGTTGTAAGCTCTATTAGTTATCTACATTTGGTTGGGTGATTTGAAATGAATACTGGCAAATCCTGCATAATTCTGGCCCAAATGTGCTGTCAGTGGTGTAAAACTGCTCTGGGTTTATGACATTTACCGGTGTGAGCATCTGAACGCTCTCTGTGAAATTCCCCAGGAATGCCATGATGGTCATCTTCTGCATGAGACGCTCGATCTTGCTGAACTGGATCATGAAGCGATCCTCATCTGTCAGGTTCTCCAGAGGTTTGCGCTCCTTCTCGTACTGCCGTAGAACTTTCAGCTCTGCTTCCGTTGGGATGAACCTCATCAAACACTCCACAAAATCCACCGGCAGTGTCCGCAGGTCGAACCTTTACACACACACACACAAATCACAGCATTACGATCTTGGTTTGGAGTAAACCAGTCTGTTGTATGGTTAACCATGAAGGAAATTTCCAAAACCATTTCCAGGGCTCTAATTAAGAGATGTTGGTGATGATTTCTAGTGTGTAGCGGCTGTGAATTACAATTGGATGGCTCTGCAGATCTCTTCTGATGTCTTGCCCACTTTTTTGAGGGTGATTGCCAGGTTTTTGGCCCTGTTGGAGTCTAACAGCAAGATTTTATTTGGTCCTTTATGAGAGGTCTTCTGTTTGCTGGAGATGAGGTCTATGGCTGGACCCTGTGCTTTTGTCTTAAACATCTCCTCAAACTCATCCACATTCAGATCCTGAACAGACAAAACACAGTCACCGTTGAGAATTAAATCCACTGATCTGTACATCTGATACCAGCCAGCCTAATGCAAATCAACATGCTTTAGATAAAAGCGTCTGCCAAATGCAGAAATGCAAATGTAACAAAGATAGACAGTCTAATCATGTGTACACTAATAAACACCTGTACAATGTATTGTACTTGAAGCCTTTATTGTATAAACATTAAATGGTATAATCATTCAAAAGTTTGGGGATAGAAAACCTAAGTAAAATCAGTACTCTCAGTATTGTGAAAAAAATTTATAATTCAAAATGACAATTTTTGTAGTAATACAGTAGAACCCCGACTTACGAAACGCTCTACGTACGAAAAAAGATTTCGGTTTTTTTTGCGTCTGATTAGCGACAAAATGATCGAGATGCGAAAAACGAAATCTCGGCAGAGTCGATCGATTTCCGAGTTTTGTTTTGAAATTCGCTCGCCACTGACCCGGAAACTCGCACCAATCGTCCCGCTCTCCCATTGGCTGTCTCCCGGACAGTGTTGCCAGATTGGACTGAAGATTTCCAGCCCAACTACAGCTTAAAACCCGCCGGGAAACCACCCAATCTGGCAACACTGCTCTCGGCTCTGACGCTAGCTTTCGCTACAGCATCCAGCTCTCCTATTGGTCAGCATCGCTCCCACCAGCCTCTGCGTAGCGGCGTTCCTCTCCCATTTCATTTCACGATGAAAGTGAAAGTGAAAGTGAAAGGGAATATAAGAGGATTCTCTCCATGGAGACGAAAAGGGAGATAATTGAGAAGTATGAAGCTGGGATGCGCTTGTCATACCATACTGAACAAGCATAGCTTTATTATAAAATTAAATGTGGTGTTTTCGTAGGGCTTGGAACGGATTAGGCAATTTACATGTAAAAGCCTGACCGACTTACGAAAAGATCAACTTACGAAGCCAACCTTGGAACGGATTAATTTCGTAAGTCGGGGTTCTACTGTATATTGTAAAATGCTTTTTATTCCTGTGATGCAAAGCTGAATTTCCAGCATCGTTACTTTCCAGTCTTCAGTGTCACAAATTTGTATGCTCTATTACAAAAGATTTCATGACAGTGAAATCATCTCACCTCAAGTATTCTTTCATCATCGATCTCATTGAACACAGTGCCGTTGATCTGATTGGGTTTCAGCGCCACCCAATTAAACACCGGCATACGGAACTTAGTCTTGATGGGTTTCTTAATCTTCACAGCTACACAAGACAGAAATAACACATCAGAATCAAGCACTACACAAACACACAACATGCAGTCTGAGTGGCGTGACGCTGGTGTGTGAAAAGCAGGCACAGACAGGACAGGTTTATCGGAGTGTGTCCAGTGCACATGAGGGTTCGTGAGGGGGAAACGTGTGAACATCACGTCTTTGATACTCTATCTATCTACAGTCTCAGGTTCAATAAAAGTTGGCATAAAAAGTCTACACACCCTTGTTAAACTTGCAGCTTTTTTAGATGGTAAAAAAACCATCAGAGTAAAATGATATCAGTTAGACTATTTTCAACCTTGTAATATTACGTCATGACTGGTGGCTGTAGAGAAGTTCGGAATAACTCGAGGGCAATTTATACAATTGATACATGATAAATGATACAAATGCCATTTTTAGTAAGTTTTCTATTCATTTGTTGTATGATTTTTTTTTTTTTCAGGATTAAATTATGTTGACATGACTTTACTTAGATTAATTTTGTCAAGTCACCTTTATTTATATAGCACTTTATAAAATAGTTTCAAAGCAGCTTCATAGTAAAAAGAAAACAACAGGATCACTGATGTAAACTTCATCAAGCATTAAACAAAGTTGATTCCTCTATAAAGAAGACACTAGTGCCATCATCTAACTCAATCCAGTTCAAGTTGTGTCAAACCTCTCAATCATACACCTAACAAAAGCTGTAATTTTATTAAGGGTGTGCAGACTTTTTCTACCACTTGTATCCTGATGAATAAAAAGAAAGGATGTTCTGATTTTAAATCATTAATACGCCCATTTAATGACAGAATAGTAGAGAGATCTTCGTTATTCTCAGACGTTTCTCCTGAGAGACATCCACCAGCAATCTCCTGTATCAATGTCAAACTCGGCTAAGATTTGCTAAGATCACATTTGAACAAGAGAGTGATCTGAGCTACTGATTTTAAAGCTCTATACTCGTCATTTCATGTGTGTCTATTTCAACTTATCTTACTTCTAGGAGAAACATATAAGACAAAATTGATACTTAAATGAAGCGCAAGTAAAAACTGCATCTCTGAGCAATAACAGTGTCCTGTGTGTTGAGGAAATGAGACACAGACGGATGCTCAGGGCTGTTTTTGTGTTTGCACTATGAGGATGTGACTCAAACACCATATCGGCATGAGAATGAGTCAAGTTTAGGTTTGTTTCATTTATACAGGTTCATACTTCATAAAAACTTCCAGAATGATCCAGACTGATCTGACTAATCGCAGATCCCAACATGCTTCATTAAGGCTGGATTCAAATCAACAATATCTGAACTCTGACTCTGATCAAAGGTTATGGGTAATATGATGTTGTGTTATTAGGTCATGCAGAAAGTGTGGTCAAAAAAGGAGTTAAAGTCACAGCATGTATAAAACATTCCTGAATTTACGCAACTAAGGCCTTATCTGACGATCAGTCGCCTGTAATGGCACGGCACAGTGTTTCAACATGCAAACACAACACAATCAAACACGCACTTACACAGCAGACATGGCATTTTAGTCTTACTGCCTTATTATGCACTTTCATTTCATTCTGATATAGAGGAGCAATATAATGTTGAATATGTATTTGACACCCGTTGATTTAAAGTCATTGGAAAAATAGTTATTTTTGAAAAAAGCTTGTGAAGGTTTTTTTTCTAATTGCCCGATACGCGCTGACTTTTAGGCATTTGTAACTGTGACTTTAAGTCAGAAATATGTTCAACATAATTGTTTAAACACAAATGTGAATAATGTCCGTGCAAAAACGTTTCAGCCAAAAACGTTACAGTAACAGTAACTTCTCAGTAGGGTGAGAGAATACATGTAAGGGTTTGTAGTACATCTGTCTCTGCAAAGGATTTTACTAATCAACAAGATTCTCTTCAGACTGTTGTTCTGGCATAACAGTAGAAAAATAGTGGGGAAAAAAAAAGTGACATTGCTGTATTTTGTTTTTCACCAGAATCCTTGAGTAACTTAATTAGAAAATAATTAATCATTGTAGATTCTAGAATGCATCTAATAGAAAATAAAAATAATTTGAGTAAAAAAAGAATAAGTATATATAATATAAAAAATATATAATATAAAAATAAAAGTTTTGTCAAAAATCTTTTAGTAACCAGAAAGTGAACAGTTTATATGTATATATATATATATATATATATATATATATATATATATATATATATATATATATATATATATATATATATATATATATATATATATATATATATATATATATATATATATATATATAAATACTATTTTACTGTGAAATAACAATGAATATTTAATAAAAAAATATTAACAAATTTATAGTAGAACTATAGATTTAGAGTATAAATATATAATACTAATTATCATTCATTTTTAAACAAACCTTTTATTTTGGTGTAAAATCACAGCAAACCAATAAAGCTTTTTGACAACAGGTTTATAATCGCTTCTCTTTAAAAATCTGGCGAAAGGTCATGTGCATATTAAGCGAAACTCACGGCACATTCAGAGATTTATCAGCATTTACTGTGAACTGACACTGAAAACACTGGAGCAAGAGCTTCACACGTGCTTCACTCTGAAATATACACTTATTCAAATATGATATCATATCATATAATATATTTTAGAGGGTACAGACAAGACCATAGAAGAACACTTGATCTGTGTTGGCAATGCTGAGAATGCAATAGATATCTGCTTCGACAGCTAGAAGCGCCTGCGTTTATTAGAGTTCTCCAATTCCGAATGGCAAATAGATCTGGAGTTGATGTGAATTGTACTTTTGTTTTCCATGAGGTTGCGGTTCATGGCCTGAGCTCTGGAAACAGAGATTTTGTCTGCTGTGGACTGTAGAAATAAGAGCATGCATGTCATGGAACATTTGGTCTCATAGGCTGGCATTAGAGTCCTGTTATTTACTGAACTCTGTCAGTGAGGTCTAAAGAATGTTCCTCTGGTTTTTAAACGGTAAGGAAAAGTTCTGCAACACAGTGTCCAATTTCATGCCCAGCTTCAAGAGGAACAACCAGCAATACGGCTTTAGAATCGCTGTCAGATCAACATTATAGAGGGACTGAGTGTGTTGTCTTAGAGACTAAAATACCATGACCACGCACACACAAAAGACTGAGCACACAAACAACACAACACAGCAAACCTACAGAACAGTTTGATGGGTCCTTCTACGGCAGCACAACAGGAAGAGCAGAAATAAGCAGAGAGAAAGAGCTGGTTAAGAGCAAACAAAACTACCATTGTATGTCAACTAAAGTCTTTTTACTACGAAATGCACAGATCTGATACACAATCAAAGAGCTGATACTATGACTCAAGACTTCAGCAGAATAGAAGTGTTTTACTTGAGCTTGTTCAGACATTGTTCAGGAGAGTAAAACATCTTGAGCTGTGATGATCGTTATCATTCGTCTCAGAAAGGAGACTGTGTGACAGTCCCGCAGCCATTCTGAGCTGATGCATGAACTTTAAACACAAACTTATGCTCACTTCTGCATTCTTAAGAAGTTTAGAGTGTATCTTGGGGGGGGGGGGGGCGCAAGTCACCTTTATTTATACAGCGCTTTTTCAATACAGATTGTTTCAAAGCAGCTTTACAGTGGTCACAGGAAAACATTAGAAACAAAGTTTGTTTGGCTGAAGCAGGCGAATCAATAGAATTGAAGAAGAATAAGTGTTACGGGTGCACATGGAATGTCTCTGATTTACTGTATCATACTTTAATCATGTCTACAAGATTGATATGGTTATATTGTCTGTACATTATTGTACATTGGTTCCGTTACCTGCCAGTCCTGAGTTCATGATGACGGTGGGTGACCCACAGCCTGGGAGTGGAGGGGCCATGGGGGGTGGTGGAGGAGGCATAGGGGCAGATATATCCACACCAGGGCCTGGAAGAGGAGGAGGGGGAGGAGGAGGAGGAGGAGGGGGAGGGGGGGCTGGTGCTGAAGCATCAGATGGACCATTCAGTACTTGAAAAGAAAAGAGGAAGAGAGTGAGAAATTATGTTCCATTTTCTGGTTACATTCTAGATTCTGGTCCATTTCTCACTAGTAGCCAGCGCTCGCAGCACTTCTCTACTTTAATCTGTAGCATTTGTTCTGTACTGAGTATCTGTTAATGTCCAGTTTGTGAATAAACAGAGACTGTGGCCCAAATATAGTGATGCAAATAGTAGATCTGACTTCCAAAAAGCATACATTTTCAAAAGCATGTGCATTTAGAACCACTCACTTGTTGCCTGCATTGGTGGAGCGGGTGGCGGAGGGTCAGGCATGGGAATACCATGTGCCGCCCCATTTGCCACACCTCTGTGACTGACCACGTCCTCACCAGACAGCCCAGCCATGCCCTCAGACCCCGGGAGATGCCCGTTCCCCTGCGGAGGGGACGTCAGGATGGATATGTTCCCATCACCTTTCTTCTGGATCTTAATGGTTCCCTGTTTCTCCAGCTCGTGGATCTTCTTCTCCAGGTTGGACTGCCTCTGAATGGCCTCATCTTTCTCCTTCACCATCCGCCGTAGGGTGTGCACCTGAGTGCTGGCGTCTTTATATACCTCCTATGACACAAAGCAGGAGTCAAGGTTAACACCAACATAATTTACATACATACAAAATATATTTTTACTTTAAAGCAAGGTTTCCCAAACAGGGTTTCAGGAGTTGGTGAAAAGCTAATTAAGGAAATCAAATGGAAATCCCAATTTGACTTTTTTTTTTATTACAATATTACATACTCAAAAATATTGAGATACTTTTATAGTAGAACTATATAGTTATATAAAGTACTACCAATGCTTCTTTTGCAAATCTATTGGTATTTACTATTAGTGTCATAACCTTTATTACAGTAACACATTTATTGTTACGCAAATTGCGACTCAGAAACTCAAGAGGAAGTGATGCAAGGATTCATCTTTTACCCGAATCGACTCCAGCTCTTTATTTCGTTGCATGAGTTGTTTCTCCAGTTCAACGATCTTGGCCATGGCCTCATTCTCTGTGTCCTGTAACTTCTCTGTCAGCTAAAAATCAAGAATCAACAAGAAATTTGTCTCCAGCTACACAACAGAGTTATTGAGACAACTGAAGAAGCAATCACAAACAAGCCATAACAGAAATCCTATGAGACATCTGAACATTTGAGCTGTCCAAACTGATGAGAGAGGGACATTGTGCTTTATACTCTAGAAGTTTTGCATAAATGTTTCACTTCAGATTCACATTATTTATCACTTTAATATTCATGAAGTCTTGACCACCCTATGAAGAATACATGCATTACACTATAAAAATCAAAGAAACACTAACAAGGTCATCAGGTCAGTAAGGCATCTTTTGGCCAGATGGACAAGGTCAAGCCAGTAATGTAGAATGGGGTCCTATCATGTTTCATTATCATTAAAGCCTTTCCGTTAAACTCTAATACTGCGTATAACCTCAAAAAAAACAAAAAAAAACATGATCCACTGCACACTTGCTAAAATGCTTATTCATATTAACCTGAGACCTTGTTGTCTCAGAGATCTGGTTCTCCGCATATAACACTTGCTATTATTCATAATGAAATAAATACAAAATCCATAATATTAACTGAGGTTGGTTAGCAAATATTGGATATAAATGACAAACAAGACAAAGGAAAGATATTATTGTTCTCCAATGTTGTAGAGCTTTAAATGCCAGGCACTTTTTGATAGTTTTATGGGTTTTTTTAGACACCGGTGAAGAGTGTTGTAATGTAAAAAACATTACTAACATGAGACATGTTCTCCTCTAGTTCCTCCACTCTCTCCAACGCTGCGTTCTTGGTCTCTGCATCCTCCAACAGAGCCCCAACATCAAACACATTATCCAGGTACGCTTGAATCTGTACATGCAGTTTATCACTCTCGGTGTGCTTCAGTTTCTGGACACAGAATCAGAGAGAGAGAGAGAAAGAGATGGATCCTCTTGCAGCTCACTCAACATTTAGACTGATATTAGACTCGAAAACAGAAGCATTTGAGCATGTTTCCTTACGTCCAGATATTCGTCCAGGCCCAGCTTTGTGAAGTCGTACTGTAAGTGCACTCGAAAATTCATGTCTTCCACAGAATGAACCACAATGTTAATGAACTGCATACAGGCAACCTGCAAGACAATGAATCCCACACACAATTTCACAAACTGACATTGACAAATTTAAAGAGAATTATTGATGAAAAAATTATATCAATTATGTCTAGACCTATTTCACAATGCTTTCAGATACCAAATGGAGTAGTGCTCCAATTTCCATTTGACACATTTTTCTATATTCAAATCTAATTAATAAATTTTAGCCCTAAATTAAACACTAATGCTTGCCTCTCACTTAGACTCAAGTGCTTTTCTTTTCATATGTGCGGCTAAAAGTGCTGTAATATTATGAAGCTCTTCTGCAATAATCTAATTGTTTTAAAAACATCTCTCACAGCTTAAGTTCTATCAGTGTCTTGGATGATTAATAACCCTGATTGTGTATATTTGGATGCTATGTTAACACATACCATGAAGTCGATGTTATTATCTTCATTCTTGAAATGTTCCATGAGTTTCTCAAACCGCTGCTCTTCTGAACACACCTACAAAGCAAAAAATGAGAGCTCATACAGTAAATAATAAGCAGAGAAACTGAAAATGAAATTTTGACACCAGGAGAATAAGATCACTATGGTCCAGTTGTTCACAAATCATCCCCACAGGAAATCATATTAGCTTGATCTCTCTTCCACACAAACAATAGGTATGCTGATCTTCCCACTAAACAAATCAATAGCAATGTGTTTGTCACAGATTTGTCATGCTATATTATGTGTTCCCCTCCTGGTTTCCCGTGTGCTCATCTCCAATCTCCTTCATCTGGCCCTCATCAATGTCCTCATCAGTTCCCTGTGTTCTCCTCAGTGTTTGTTTATGTGACTCTGTATGTTAGTTTTCTCCAGAGTGTTTGTTATTAAATATATTCATTCAGTTACTTGGTCTTTGTCCCTGTTTCTACAAAAACTTTCCAGGACAGTGTTTAACAGGTGTGCGTCTAAACCAGTTTAGTGTACAGGACTGTCAGCCTAAAACTCCACTTGGTACAATAATGTGGTAATACTGTGACTTCTGTAAACAGTGAGAATTCAATTATATCAGCTGAAGCAGTGTTGAGTCAAGTTTATGTGTCAGCATTAGTGTTATGTACCTCTTTAAAGTGATCAAAGGCAGAGAGGATGATCTCATGACCTCCTCGAACCAGACACACGGCGGCCAGCAGCTCCAACACCAGAGCTTTAGTCCTGCAACAGAGTAATGTCACACATATTAAAATTCTTGAGATTACTGCACTGTATCGCTTCAGCCTTGTTCGGAATGTCAGTCCAAATACGATTTTTGTGCATATTCAATCCACATGAAATACTATTTTTACAAAGGCACTATTTGAACTAATTGAAAACAGTTGCTAGATGTTAGATGCCATTTATACTTCCAAATAGTGTCAGATACTATTTGCACCTCATTGTTGTTTTTGTACATTAAACGGTATGCAATAACAACAGAGAGTAAATTATTATATTATTATTATCATCACCTTATTGGAACAATAAAGTCCCCCCTTCACTTGATCCCCATCCAATCTGAATAAAAAAAATTAATTCCACTTTTCAAAACTTTTCTTGAAAATAAATGCCTTTACAATCTGATGCATAAAAGGAAAAGGGTGTAGAGCGAGTTTGGCAAAAGGCGGATTGGGACTTGGGTCAATTAGCGTCAAAACCTCCTACCACACACTTTACCTTACACTACTACTAAAGTGGACAATCTGGCATTCTCCATACTTTTATCTGTCTCTGGCCAGAGTTAGTGTAAATAGCCTCTGCCAACAAGGTGGATATCTACACTTAGGGGAAGCTTAAGGGCTTCTTTAGGTGAAACGTCATAAACCCTAAGAACTTCCCTTGAGTATCTATTTTTCACTTGCGTAATCCCTTAAAAAAGATAAATGTTGCATAAAGTCCCTTAACTGTCATTTCCAAAGTATAACATAAGGTTTGTACTACTGAAGTGTTACATGGAGCAATCCAAGTCTTGTAAGGAGACACAATAGACATGATACATTTTAATTTAGCCTTTTATTCACATATAAACATCAATCAAATGTAATCCGTAGCACATCATTATAACAATAGAATGTTATAACGGCAAAACCTGGGTCGCTGCTGTGAAACACTTGATGGTTTGCCTTACCTAAGAGAACCGTTTAAGGGATTATAAGCAAAACCCTTAAGCCATTCTGTTATTTAAGGGGAAATCACACCTCAAATCTCATACTTAAGGAAAAATCTTAATGTGCTTTATGCAACTGTGCACAGATTTAGGTTATTAATAGATTGGTCAAGCACAAACCCTCTTTCGATGTTAAAAAGCTCCTGTCAGGAATCACCAAAGACACACAGTGAAACATTAGCGATAGAAATGCGTACGCAGGGTTATTTCTGTGCTTGATCTTATTACATTATGCATTTGTAAGAGTTAGTATTTATGGGAGGAGAGTTTAAATCAATCACGTTATGTGATTTAATAAGGGTTGAGCTTGTCAAATCACTGGTATTTGCTCCATTATTTACTGCTCAATAAAAGCATGCCATTATGGAAATTATCCAGCTATGTGTTCTTTCATTTGTGTGTCATCAGAAGATCATGTGCTGAACTTTACTCTCCCTTAGGAACCTTTGTGGGATTGTGCTCTCACTCAAATTTTCCCTACTTAGTAAATATGGTCCTTTGTGTAAATAGACACTCAAATCCATTTTGAGCTACATTTGTTTGAAATCCAGTTCAAATCGCATTTCTGGAAATCCACTTCAGTCTGACTTTCTCACGCTGTATAGAACCGACACATCTCAGACATTGTCATAGGAAACATGTTGAAAGTCACAAAGTTGTGTTGTTGCAAAGTGCAGGTCGAGCAGAAAGTTACAATATAAACCGAGACATGTTTTGAGACCAGCGGAGACGACAGCATTAGGGCTTGGACTGAGAATGTGAACGCAGCCTTTAGAAGATCTGTACTTTCATTCACAAGTTTTGGCTCAGTAAGATTTATTTATTTCATTTAAATTGAATTGCTTTATTTCATTATTTATTTATTAAAAGAAACCAATACATAGGAGGTCCTATTTGAATATATAGTAAAGTGTAATTTATCTCTGTGATTAAAGCTGAATTTATTACATCATAAATCCAGTAAAATAGTGAAATATTACATCCATGTAAAACAATTGTTGAAGGATGTTGTTGAAGGATTGAAATATGGGAGAATCTAAAGTGATGAACCAATCCTCGGATCTGGTTTATATCATGATTTGCCTCCGTAAGTGGAGCAACTCTCCATCCTTCTTTGGAACTATGAAGTACCAACTAAAAACCCGGAAACTCCTTTCCCTTTCCCAGCAGTGAGATCACTTTTTGTTCCATAACAAGAGCCTTCTCGGGGCCAACCACTGTGGGTAGGAACCTGATGTGCAGGAACAAGTAAGATATATCTGGTCCTGCCAGGAACTCTACTAACGGAACCATCCTCTGGTATTTCGCTGGTCTCTGATATTTCTTGAACATCCACCCCAGTGCCCTGACCTGCAGGGGGAACCTGGAATGAGTGCTCTTGCACCCTCGTCAGAAAGTCTCGCCTCTGACCTATGCACCCTTTCACCCTCGGGACGACAGGGGTGGCACAGTGTTCCACTGAGGACACCAAGGAGAAGTGGGCATAGTGAACTGAGGTGCAGACCATTTCTCGACGGAAGGGGGGTGTGCCGTTACGAGAATTGGGAGAAACTAGGGTTCTTGCACATTACCAAGGTGCATAGGCACAGCCTTGTGACCTAGATTGTGCAAAGTGGGTTGGCCCTCGGGGAAAACCCTCTGGTTGTGAGTCACTACTGACGGGGTCCATGTACATGAGGCCCAGGAGTCTCAACTGCTCAGTGAGTGACTGGCCTAGCTTTATGACAGGATGGAACTGTGCCTAGGAAGGTGGTCCTCTGTAAATGAGAATGTGCATTCTTCCTAGCGTGCTACCTTACCCTGGCTCCTTTATGGAAGCAGGAACTACACCTCGATGCCGGACTGCTAACTGCCGTAACTAAAGTAAGATCAACAAGATGTTGATGCAGTTCAGAACACGGCCCATTGAGGATGCAGGGTATAATAACACTAGATATTTAGAAGAATATCTATTCTTATACATATAAGTAGTGGGGTAGAAGGAACTGATATTGGTAAGTAGCAATGCCTCTGCTGGAGTGGAAATAACCGCAGTGCGAGCTTTCAGGTCCGGAAGAGGAAATCAGACTGCCAGATGAGGCAGCGATAAGGCCAGGCCCATTTCTAGCCCCCACTGATTGGTCCATTTGTGAGCCGGGGCAGTCTCCGTGAGCACAGCCAGCGTGCTTGAGTACTGACCAGACCTCCAAACCAGAAAAAACTTTCCATCATTCCTAGAAGCGGTGAGGTACCGGTAATAAAACTTCCTAGCTGGAAGAGGTACTCAATAACCTCTACTGCAGCAGAGACTTCTTTCTCCATTACGCTCATAGGACACAAAAACAAATAATCGGCAAAAGTAACAACGCTGTCAAAAACTCTACTAGGGAACCAGCCTCGAGAGGCCGGCCTATGGTATTTTCTTGAGTGTTCGCTCTAGGGCCCTGTCTTGTAGGGAACGCCTGAAGTGACTGCTCTAGGACCCTCCTCAGAGGAGGGCGAGTTTCCCAGTGACAGCAGGATTCCCAGGTGGCAACTGAGAGACTCGCCAGGGATCGCTGCATCCTGATGCTAATGAGGTGGCATGGATGGCAGAATGATCCCCTGAGATCATCGTCCCGAACCTTGGTTGCTCTGAGGGGGTGTTCAGGTATTTTTAAGTATCATAATGTGGGGCTATGAGGCAGCAGCTTGCTCGCAGCTTTTAACTGGCGTGTCAGGACCAAAAAGGTGCGATGAAGATTGTGAAGTTTGGTAGCTCGCAACCGCCTCCTCCATTATCAGTGTCCTATAGCCGTGACTTGCTTTCTTTCTTTTTTTCTTTTCTTTTTTCCACCTGAACACTTCAGTGTGAGGACCAAAAGAGGGAGGTCCCAACATCGCTTGAGTCAACTCGTTTGAGTTGCTCAAGCAACATCGCTTGAGTCAACACAGCAACTCAGAAGCTGGAGATTTAAAATCCTGGGCGAAGAATCAGACCTGCCAGGTGTGGGCAGAGATAAGGCTAGGTCTATCTCTAACCCTTCTGACAAGTCTATTTGCACACCTTAAGACGATAAATTGGCAAGGCACAGCGGGACCTGAACCTGAGGCTCAAAAGTATGGGTGGACATTTTTTAAACCTCCAGGCGGGAGTGTACGCAGTGTTACTGCTAGTAGTAAATACAGCCAGCGTCCGTGAACACTGACCGTGCATGCTCTACTCCCAAACAAACAACACAAAGACTTTGTGCATCCCTGAGTGATGGGAGTGACATACGATCTAAACTGCTGTTTTGATCGCCATCATAGCTTTTATCTAGTATAATCGTAGAATGAGTTCTCTTGAAAGAGAACAGCTAAACAGCTGTTTACTCTGTACTCTATTTATGATCTAATAAATTCAGTTTTGATTACAGGAATAAATTACACTTTACTATATATTCACATAGAAAACAGTTGTTTTACAATGATATAATATTTCACAATATTACTGTTTACTGTATTTTGATCTAATAACAGAAGCCTTGGTGAACAGAAGAGACTTCTTTAAAAAAAAAGACATTTAAAAAAAATCCTCAAACATTTGCGTGTACATACTGATGGGGTAAAGAACCGCTCCACACACACACACACACACACACACACACACACACACACACACACACACACACACACAGAGAGAGAAAGAGAGAGAGAGAGAGAGAGAGAGAGAGAGAGAGAGAGAGAGAGAGAGAGAGAGATAAAGGAGTCTGTTGTTAAAGCTGCCAGCATTTATGACTCTGAAAGAGGAGTCACAACTCACATGAATCAAAGCGGTGGATTCTGGGAAAGTGCTCTTTCTTTCACACACATTTAATTCATCTGAATGGGTTACCTGGGATTCTTATTGTTCAGACTTAGTGCAATTTCATTCACAGCATGAGGGTGAGACATGACCATGTTGAAGCCATACTGAGAGAGAGACAGAAAGAGAACTAATTAGTAAACATAGCAGGAACTTAAAGATTTATTATCTGAACATAAAACATGATAAAGAGCAAACAGCTTTTTCATGAATCAATGTGTCTGTCTGTATACGTGAGGCCCACAATGTGTGAAACCTGTTGATACTTGGGCCACAATGTTTGTGATCTTTTCCTTTAAATCTAATGTCAACAGGTTTGTGTTATGGATATAGCAAATGTCATTTACTCTGTATGAAAACCAGTCCCACCATAGCATTTTTCATTGAACATGTTTAAGATTTCTTTGGAAAAACTAGCTTCTTTTTTATACCCCATTTATTACATTTTGCGTTAAAGGCAAATTAGGAAGGATTATACAAACAAACAAACAAAAAAGCATAATTTTGTTGATTTCGCAGCATGGAATCACGAAAAACTGGTGGAAATGGAAAAACTTTGAGTCTATGAGAGAACTTCACTGATTTGACAAAGGTTTGTGTGTGTTTTACCTGATAGTTCATGATTGCTCGAAGGCACATGATGCACACATGAACGTCGTCTTTCTTACATACTAATCTGGAATTCTTCAATGTCCTCCGACTGGATAACGTATTAGACCTGAGGGCAGAACAACAAGCAAAGTTTAGTATCCAGTTAAATCAATAACTAACATTCTGTCATTTCGCTCTCATGTTACTCCAAACCCATCTGAATCTCATTGAATCTCAATCTCTATGAACACGGAAGGAGATTTTTAACAGATAGTTCAAGCTGTCCACAGTCTCTTTCATTGCACTGAAAAGAGCAGGTTGGACATAAAACATGAAACTTCGTCGTTTGTTTTCAACAGAAGACAAAGTTCAGGTACAGGTTTGGAACAACATGAAGATGTTATAATTGAAACAAACACTATAATTTAAAAGTTTAGGTTCTGTATGAATTGTTTTTGAAAGCCTCATATGCAAAGCATTTATGTGTGAGTGTGTGTGTGATGTGTGGTGCAGGTAAACTCGTTATACTTTATGAGGACAAAATTATGTTGTCATATGAATGTGATATGTTTTTTTTAAATGTAAAAACTTGTCAAAACTTGTTCCTATAATTTTTCTGTAATTGGTAGGTTTAGGGCATCAATTGTACTGCTTAATATATATATATATATATATATGTCCTATTCATTGTATATATATATATGGAATATATATATGGAATATATACACACAATGAATAGGACAATTTTAGGCAGCATTTATTTGAAATAGAAATGGTACATGTCTTTCCACTTCACTGTCACTTTTTATCAATTTAATGCAGTCTTGCTAAATAGAAGTATTAATAAAGGGGAAAAAAATTTTAATGTAGCTATTTTATAGCTATTCATTAAGAGTTTCTTAGCTAGAATCATATCCTGATCTAGTATCGCAGAACAAAATCAAATAAATACTAAAGTAGTGCAAGTACATATTTAAATAACAATACTGTTGTGCTTTGGCTGTGAGCAGCATCTGTGTGAGGAGTTGCATTGTCTTAGAGCAGTTAAAGTGCTCTGTGCACACATATCACCTCCACAACACAACAGCAGCGTCATTGACATGCATGTCAAGCATCAGGCTTTATGTGTGAGAACAGAGATGCACACAAAGAACACACACAAACAGGTGTTTTATATAATAGTAAAATACTTAATACTAATAATTACTGATACTGTAGATAAGGACATTAAAATATACCCAGACAGAAAATCGAAACAGAGAATCTAAATTGGCACAACAAATACACACACAAACAAACTAGAGGAGGTTTACACAAGCAAGCAACATTTGGGCGCACAGTTCTTTTTCAGAATTGTCACAAGACAAGCTGGGCGTGATTTTCCGAAAACACACACACACACACACACACACACACACACACACACACGCATACACACACACACACACACACACACACACTTTCCCTCTCCATAGTAATAATGTTTTTGCCTAATCCATGTGCGATATGTATAGTCTTTTAGAATATCGTAATTGTTGTTGTAATAATATGAAAGCTTATTTAATATTGCGCAATTATTGTTATCACTATAATCCCATAAAACATTTTTTGTCGTTATTTCACAACCTTAGTCTGCAATGAACCCTGCACTGAACACAGCCGTGTCACTGTTGTGATGTGCTCTGCCTTTCTATTTTGACTTTTCTATTTGTGAGAGTGTGAATGTGTGAAGGTGGTTGTCTCCTAAAATCTCAGTTTTAACTACTTTCATCTGAGCAAATCCAGAAAAATCACAAGGACCTAGATGTTATTGCAGAGAGTGTGTGTAATGCCTTTGTCATATATCCGGATATATGACTGTGCTCATCTGGAACACAATATTCCTGACTCGTATCCGTCAGGTGACTGACACAAGCACACACGCTTAAACACGTTCTGCTTAAAATTGCAAAAGTCGATGCTCCAAGCTACTTGTTTTAATGTAAGAGAACAGCACTTCTATTAAAGAACTGATCAGGAAAATGAAACTTAAATAGTTAGTTCACACAAAATTTGTAATTATTCCATAATTTAATCTCACTCAAGCCATCTTAGGTGTGTGTGACTTTCTTCTTTCAGCCGAACACAATTAGAGTTATATAAATAATATCCTGGCTCTTCTCAGTTTTAAAATGGGAGTGAATGGAGCACATCCATCCATCATAAAAGTAATCCATATGACTATGGGGGTCAAAGGTCAAACTCTTCCAGTGGAACTAGACTCACATACGGCCGTTACTGAAACCCAATGATTATAGTTTATACAATTATAAATATGGATATTTTTCTTACAAAAACGGATGGCTTCACTTCAGAAAATCTTTATTAACCACTGTAGTCGAATGGATTACTTTTATGATGGATGGACAGTGCGTCCATGTCTTTTCAGCGCAAATTTTTAACTGCGTATTTAGTAAATCCTAACAGTAGTTTTTTACTGCTAAAGTCCAAGCTGTTAGCAAATCTGGACCTAAATGTGCTATTTAGCATTTAACATTCAGTAATTTTTTTTCAATTTAACTTACTTGAATGTACTTGAAACTATCAAATACGATTCTGTAAAGCTGCTTAAAATTGTATTGTATAAAGCGCTATACAAAAAAAATGTCACCTCAGACTTCCAATTAAAGTGCATTACAACAAATGAGTTCTCGTTTAGGTTACAATTTATTTTAAGGTGACCGCTACATTGTACTGTATTTATTTTAACTACATTTACTTGCTATAGAGTTAGGGTTTGGTTTAGAGTTAGTTACTTGTAATTATGCATAAGTTACTGCTATTACTAACCATATTTTTCCTAAGTCCCATGACACAAATTATGCAAATAATTATGCAAGTAACTTCCATTAAGCTGCAACAATCAGTGAAATATTCGTTCAATGAATGCAATACTACGCTTAAAAAAAAGAGATTATTCTACCAGTTTTCAACCATTGAAAATTAAATAGTGTAAAAGCGTCAAAGTAGCTACACTGAACAGACCACAGCGATATCCCTGTGGTATCATCTGTATTATGTAACATATATCGCCTTAATCAAAATCAAAAAATGTTTAACACCTTTAGCATTGTGTGATAATACAGTAATACCTTGAGATACGAGCGTCCAAATATACGTGAATTTTTGCTTTGAGATACAAGTAAATATTTGAGATACGAGCATGCTTACAGGTAATCGAGCACTCGTAGCACACGCCTTCACTGGTTTACTTCACGTGTTCGTTGACTAAAATAAAAGTGTTCGCGCGAGCAAAAACAGCAGCCCAGAGAAAATTGCGCGCGTATTGTTAGAGATGATGTCAGGCATGCTTAAGGGATTAAAATGAGGTAAGAACTCATAATTAAAACCACATTTTATTTTATATCACAGGAATCCTTATATACTATCATTTTCTGTGTGAGTGTATGTCTGTCACAGTCATGTCGTGTCTCGTCACTTCCTGTTACCTCCTGTATGATTCGTTGTGTTTCCGTCTCGTTTGCCACTCTCGTTAGTCGTGTCAGGTGTGTCCCATTATCCTGTGTATTTAATCCCTGATGTTGTCCCTTGACTTTGTCGATTGTTAACAATTCCTATGTCGCTGTTGTCTCCATGGTCCCAGTTATTCAGAGTTTCCGACATGGATAATGATTATTTATAGTGCAAGGTTATACTGTGAAATGATTAGTTTCAGTCTTTTTGAATGGGTGTTCTCCCAAAAAACTGGAAGTGTGACCCATAATTCAAAACACAATCATCAGGAAAAAGGTGGATAGTAAGTACATGTAGTAACGTATTTACGTCACCTTAAAATAAAGAGTTAACTACCTTTATTATTATAAATTGAGGGATGAGACTCACATCTGTCAGTTGATTTCACAAGCGCACATGCTCAAACACGTTCTTTATGAAGTTGCAAAAGTTGAAGCTCCAAGGTACGTGTTTTACACAGAAAACAATGCTTCTATTAATGGAATGATTATTAAAGGACTTTATTAATGATTTACTGAATATTTTTGTTTAGCATTTAAATATATCAAATTCTATAATATTATATGTACAATGTATTATATATCTCCTATTTTGACAATGCAGGGTATTCACCTTGAAGACATTCAAAAAGCTTTATGACATTACACCTCAGACATCATAAGTGAATCCTTCACTTGGGAAACTAATGCACTATTAGTGTTTTAATAAAGCCTTACAATGAATTCACAATAACGTATTAAACATTAAACTTATTAAACACCTTATTATCTCATGAATCATCATAACAGCAGTTATAATACATACCTATTTGTGGTTATAATGTTCAGTATATTGATGAAGAACACATTATATCCACTAAAGCTACAATGGATTAAGGTTCCTATAGTTATAATACATATATGCCTCAAATCTTGACATCAACATCTACATAATATCCTAGTACATCTTAAGAGCAGACTTGAGATGGTCTTCTTTAAAAAACCAAAAGGCTTTGTAAGTGTTTATAAGTGTTATAAATAGTTGTTGTCTGCTATACATAGTTTTAAATAGCCATAAAATATAATGAATATATTACATTCATTACATACATGCTTCAATTACGTTTAAATGTATTTAATACATTTTTCAATTATAGTCTTTTAAAAAGGCATCTGAAATAATAAATAATAAAGTGTGACACCTTGTGATACCCACGATGACCTCTCTGGAGAACTGCTTTTTATTTCCCATTCTCTTTCCCTCTCAATCTCTCAGTCTCTCTCCCTCGCTCTCTCTCTTTCTGGCAGTGAGTAACACACAACCCCTTTTTCTGTCACCCACTTGTTCAATTTACTCTGGATGAATATTGTTGGTGTTGCAGGGCTTGCTTTTCGGCATGTGTATTGAGCATAATTTTTCTTTTATCAGCAGATTTTGTGCGCACACATAAAGCCTCCTCTCAAGAGTAAATCAAGTAAGTAAGTAAATTAACATTTGACAGTTATTTTTTAAGTGAACACAAATGGTTGAGAAAGAAAATGTGACACCAGCCTCATTGTCACAGTCTTGTCTCGTTGCATCTGTCACATCTGGGTCCCTTTGTGTATCGTTCAGGTCTTACACGCTCCCGTCTCGGTCTAATCACGTCCCAAGTCGCGTCAGCTGGTCCCAATCCCGTGTTTGTCCTTAAATACCTTCCTGTGTTCCTTAGTCTTTGTCGGTAATTGTCAGTGTTAGATGTTCGTGCCGCGTGTGTGGATGTTCCTCTCGTGTCGCTTCCTGCTCAGAGTTTTGCACCCTCGTTTGCATTTTGTGTTGTGTATTTAAAGTGTTTTTGTTTCCTTCGTTTTGTTATTAAAGCTTGAGTGTTCTGCAGAGCCGCCTCCTCGTCTCTCTCCGCATCACACACCACCGTTAATGCTAACGCTCATATTTCTGCTGCAGTTTTTTTTTCCAAAGTGTTGATGTCAAAATTGCGGCCAATGAAAATGGTGAGTGGCCAGTAACTTTGGAAAACCACCAGTCACAGTGATTGGAGAGCAACAAAGATCATTTAAAAAACCCTGAATATAAATATTTGAAATATAATCCATATTGCTGCTAAAAGTGGCTCTACAAGCAATTGAATCATAGGGTGTTCTTAGTTTGTCACCCGTGGCTTTTCCATTGTGGCTTTATTTTTAAGTTGGCTTGAGAAAGCCAACTTAGTGATATTGTATCTAAACTTATTAAGTTGGCTTGAGAAAGCCAACTTAGTGATATTGTATCTAAACTTATTATTATTATTATTATTATTATTATTATTATTAAGTTGGCTTGAGAAAGCCAACTTAGTGATATTGTATCTAAACTTATTATTATTATTATTCTTCTTACCTAAAATTCTCAGAGCATCTCCTCCTAGAGCTTTAAAGCTACAACCACTAAACTCTGCTCAGACTTCAGACCTGTTCTGACTTGAGTTGCTATCCCTTTTCAGACTGATCAGACTTATGATTTTTGATAAAACTGAAGATTAAAGTCATAAAATCTCCATAGACTTTCACTAATGAAGTGAAAACTGAATTTTAGATAGAGCGTCCACTCCATCTGTTAGTAACATCACAACATTACACCTGATATATAATACATTTCAATACAGTATGTGTGAACATGTCCATTCCAATGGGCATGCATTTTATTTTTTTAAATCCTGAAAAAAAAACTTGCAGGTCTACAATCGATTTTTTACTTTAATTAGTAAGTTAAATCTCTCTATTTTACATACATAATATCACAAAATTACACCCCTGTCAGTGAGAGCACTGACGTTTGAACGAATCAGAGCGCTGCAATTCAAAGCCTCAAAGCTTTTCAAAGACGCCATTACTGCTGGAGAGAGAGATCATAATCTCCTAAAATAGATTTATGTGAGAGAGTTTATGATCAAACGGAAATTGTTTCCGATTATCAAGTAACCGCTGCAGCGTGTTTCCTTGAAGATTTATGTACTTATATGGCCAAATTCTGACTCTCATTCGTGTTTACTCGGCAAAGGCTTTCGAGTAGATTACTATGGGAACGGCAACTCTCAATGAACTTCAAACGCGCGTCCTCGCGCACTCGCGTCAAAGCACTTAAGTTTATTTATAACTTATGCCTGAGTAAATATTACATTGCCTTGATTCCTTTATCTGCTATAATTGCCGTGTTGAACTGAAGTCTGACATGGCAGATCGATTCAATCTGAAAACTGCTTGAGATTAGAAAAAAACAGCATTACTATCCCCATTGTAATTGTGCAGGAATGATTTAAGAAATACTAATATTTAAGTTATTTTATTTCACATGAAGAAAGGCTTTATACACACACACACACATATATATATATATATATATATATATATATATATATATACACATACATATCTATCTATCTATCTATACACACATTTATATAGTAAATAAATGTATAAAGGGCTCCATATACATGTAGTGTAACTGCAGTCTGTTTTGAAAGTGGCAAGACTATATTAATAATGCTTAATTACATCTTTAAAATAGAAATAAAACAAAGTATTATTCACATTAGTGAAAACTGACCGTTAAAAGCCAAGGATGTAATTAAACCGTAAACATTTTTATAAACTAATTGCAATTTTCAACACTTTGGGGATCAAAAAGCATTGTTATTTATTTTTTGGTATTTCGTTACAACACCGATGATCCCTCATGATGAAAAAACTCCATGTATGTTCCCTAGATGCCATTTTGTGCACTAACCAAGTATTGCAACACTTCTGTAATCAATTAATTATTTACTCATGTTTATTACCAATGTAAATGTTGTTTATTTTAGATTTATATTTAATATTCATTATTATTCTTTGATATTTCAGACCACTCACTGTTCAGCTGAATCATCAATAACCTCCAGTCTCTGCGTCAACTGACTCTTGTGTTCTTTAAAACATTAAATCTCACTAGTGACTTGTTAAATAACATTCATTCTCGTCAGTGACATGTTAACTCATGTTAAAGCTCACAAGCGACCTACGAATTAACAAATCTCACTAGCGACATGTTAGTTCACACTAAATGTCAATAGCGTCTTGTTAATTAACGTTAAATCTTGCTAGCAACATGCTAGATCACGCAAATTCTCACTAGTGACATGCTAGATCATGCTAAATCTTGATAGCAACTTGTTAATTAACAATAAATCTTGCTACCAATATGCTAATTCAGCGAATTCTTGCCAGCAGCATGCTTATTTATGTTAAATGTTGCTAATGACTTCGGAATTCATTCTAAATCTTGCTAGCAACAAGATAATTAACATTAAATCTTGCTAGCAAAATTGATCATCAATTGATTAAAGATTAAATTATGATCAAAGAACATAACGACACCTTAGTAACTGCCTAGAAACAACGCAAGGCAATAACTAACAAGTGTATATATGCTCAAGATCTAATTCTTTCCATCTATCTATCTGTAAACTTAAACAACTTTTTAAGCTTTTACAAATAAATTTAACTTTCAGGATAGGCTTTCTCAAGCCAACTGAAGTTTATATCATAAACTTCCTCTATCTAGTTATTATTATTATTCTTCTTACCTAAAATTCTCAATGCATCTCCTCCTAGAGCTTTAAAGCTACAACCACTAAACTCTGCTCAGACTTCAGACCTGTTCTGACTTGAGTTGCTATCCCTTTTCAGACTGATCAGACTTATGATTTTTGATAAAACTGAAGATTAAAGTCATAAAATCTCCATAGACTTTCACTAATGAAGTGAAAACTGAATTTTAGATAGAGCGTCCACTCCATCTGTTGGTAACATCACAACATTACACCTGATATATAATACATTTCAATACAGTATGTGTGAACATGTCCATTCCAATGGGCATGCATTTTATTTTTTTAAATCCTGAAAAAAAACTTGCAGGTCTACAATCGATTTTTTACTTTAATTAGTAAGTTAAATCTCTCTATTTTACATACATAATATCACAAAATTACACCCCTGTCAGTGAGAGCACTGAAGTTTGAACGAATCAGAGCGCTGCAATTCAAAGCCTCAAAGCTTTTCAAAGACGCCATTACTGCTGGAGAGAGAGATCATAATCTCCTAAAATAGATTTATGTGAGAGAGTTTATGATCAAACGGAAATTGTTTCCGATTATCAAGTAACCGCTGCAGCGTGTTTCCTTGAAGATTTATGCACTTATATGGCCAAATTCTGACTCTCATTCGTCTTTACTCGGCAACGGAGTACATTACTATGGGAAAGGTAAGTGAAGTTTAAACGCGCGTCCTCCTGGACTCGCGCCAAAGCATAACCGTCTAATCGCCTAAGTTTATTTATAGCGCTCATTTATGTACTTTATTGCCGAATTCTTACTCTCGCTCGTGTTTGCATGGGGAAGGCAGATACATGTAAAATGCTTCCCTGAGCAGCGCGCGCGCTGACTCTCTTCAAATGCAGCGTCTAACAGTCAAAGTTATTTATAACTAATTCTTGAGTATATAGTTACATTGTGTTAATTCTTTTATCGGCTTTTAACTAAAGTCTGACTCCTGTTCTCGAGTTCAAACGCGCTTCCTGAGCAGATTCGCTGATAGATCGATGTTTTGTGAACACTTAAACAATAAATGAAATAAGGTATTTAAAAGGATGCAAAAACGATGGCAGATCGCTTCAAACTGTAAACTGCTTGAGTTAAAAAACTGCATTACTCTGCTGCATTACATGATCAGGAATTATTTTAAAAATACTAATATTTAAGTTATTTTGTTTCCCATGGAGGAAGGCTTTATACAAATATTACATTGCGTTGATTCCTTTATCTGCTATAATTGCCGTGTTGAACTGAAGTCTGACATGGCAGATCGATTCAATCTGAAAACTGCTTGAGATTAGAAAAAACAGCATTACTATCCCCATTGTAATTGTGCAGGAATGATTTAAGAAATACTAATATTTAAGTTATTTTATTTCACATGAAGAAAGGCTTTATACACACACACACACATATATACATATATATACACATACATATCTATCTATCTATACACACATTTATATAGTAAATAAATGTATAAAGGGCTCCATGTACATGTAGTGTAACTGCAGTCTGTTTTAAAAGTGGCAAGACTATATTAATAATGCTTAATTGCATCTTTAAAATAGAAATAAAACAAAGTATTATTCACATTAGTGAAAACTGACCGTTAAAAGCCAAGGATGTAATTAAACCGTAAACATTTTTATAAACTAATTGCAATTTTCCAACACTTTGGGGATCAAAAAGCATTGTTATTTATTTTTTGGTATTTCGTTACAACACCGATGATCCCTCTTGATGAAAAAACTCCATGTATGTTCCCTAGATGCCAATTTGTGCACTAACCAAGTATTGCAACACTTCTGTAATCAATTAATAATTTACTCCTGTTTATTACCAATGTAAATGTTGTTTATTTTAGATTTATATTTAATATTCATTATTATTCTTTGATATTTCAGACCACTCACTGTTCAGCTGAATCATCAATAACCTCCAGTCTCTGCGTCAACTGACTCTTGTGTTCTTTAAAACATTAAATCTCACTAGTGACTTGTTAAATAACATTCATTCTCGTCAGTGACATGTTAACTCATGTTAAATCTCACAAGCGACCTACGAATTAACAAATCTCACTAGCGACATGTTAGTTCACACTAAATGTCAATAGCGTCTTGTTAATTAACGTTAAATCTTGCTAGCAACATGCTAGATCACGCAAATTCTCACTAGTGACATGCTAGATCATGCTAAATCTTGATAGCAACTTGTTAATTAACAATAAATCTTGCTACCAATATGCTAATTCAGCGAATTCTTGCCAGCAACATGCTTATTTATGTTAAATGTTGCTAATGACTTCGGAATTCATACTAAATCTTGCTATCAACAAGATAATTAACATTAAATCTTGCTAGCAAAATTGATCATCAATTGATTAAAGATTAAATTATGATCAAAGAACATAACGACACCTTAGTAACTGCCTAGAAACAACGCAAAGCAATAACTAACAAGTGTATATATGCTCAAGATCTAATTCTTTCCATCTATCTATCTGTAAACTTAAACAACTTTTTAAGCTTTTACAAATAAATTTAACTTTCACGATAGGCTTTCTCAAGCCAACTGAAGTTTATATCATAAACTTCCTCTATCTAGTTATTAGTTATTAAGTTGGCTTGAGAAAGCCAACTTAGTGATATTGTATCTAAACTTATTATTATTATTATTATTATTATTATTCTTCTTACTTCTTACCTAAAATTCTCAATGCATCTCCTCCTAGAGCTTTAAAGCTACAACCACTAAACTCTGCTCAGACTTCAGACCTGTTCTGACTTGAGTTGCTATCCCTTTTCAGACTGATCAGACTTATGATTTTTGATAAAACTGAAGATTAAAGTCATAAAATCTCCATAGACTTTCACTAATGAAGTGAAAACTGAATTTTAGATAGAGCGTCCACTCCATCTGTTGGTAACATCACAACATTACACCTGATATATAATACATTTCAATACAGTATGTGTGAACATGTCCATTCCAATGGGCATGCATTTTATTTTTTTAAATCCTGAAAAAAAACTTGCAGGTCTACAATCGATTTTTTACTTTAATTAGTAAGTTAAATCTCTCTATTTTACATACATAATATCACAAAATTACACCCCTGTCAGTGAGAGCACTGACGTTTGAACGAATCAGAGCGCTGCAATTCAAAGCCTCAAAGCTTTTCAAAGACGCCATTACTGCTGGAGAGAGAGATCATAATCTCCTAAAATAGATTTATGTGAGAGAGTTTATGATCAAACGGAAATTGTTTCCGATTATCAAGTAACCGCTGCAGCGTGTTTCCTTGAAGATTTATGTACTTATATGGCCAAATTCTGACTCTCATTCGTGTTTACTCGGCAAAGGCTTTCGCCCGCTGAGTAGATTACTATGGGAACGGCAACTCTCAATGAACTTCAAACGCGCGTCCTCGCGCACTCGCGTCAGTTTATTTATAACTTATGCCTGAGTAAATATTACATTGCCTTGATTCCTTTATCTGCTATAATTGCCGTGTTGAACTGAAGTCTGACATGGCAGATCGATTCAATCTGAAAACTGCTTGAGATTAGAAAAAAACAGCATTACTATCCCCATTGTAATTGTGCAGGAATGATTTAAGAAATACTAATATTTAAGTTATTTTATTTCACATGAAGAAAGGCTTTATACACACACACACACACACACACATATATATATATATATATATATATATATATATATATATATATATACACATACATATCTATCTATCTATCTATACACACATTTATATAGTAAATAAATGTATAAAGGGCTCCATATACATGTAGTGTAACTGCAGTCTGTTTTGAAAGTGGCAAGACTATATTAATAATGCTTAATTACATCTTTAAAATAGAAATAAAACAAAGTATTATTCACATTAGTGAAAACTGACCGTTAAAAGCCAAGGATGTAATTAAACCGTAAACATTTTTATAAACTAATTGCAATTTTCAACACTTTGGGGATCAAAAAGCATTGTTATTTATTTTTTGGTATTTCGTTACAACACCGATGATCCCTCATGATGAAAAAACTCCATGTATGTTCCCTAGATGCCATTTTGTGCACTAACCAAGTATTGCAACACTTCTGTAATCAATTAATTATTTACTCATGTTTATTACCAATGTAAATGTTGTTTATTTTAGATTTATATTTAATATTCATTATTATTCTTTGATATTTCAGACCACTCACTGTTCAGCTGAATCATCAATAACCTCCAGTCTCTGCGTCAACTGACTCTTGTGTTCTTTAAAACATTAAATCTCACTAGTGACTTGTTAAATAACATTCATTCTCGTCAGTGACATGTTAACTCATGTTAAATCTCACAAGCGACCTACGAATTAACAAATCTCACTAGCGACATGTTAGTTCACACTAAATGTCAATAGCGTCTTGTTAATTAACGTTAAATCTTGCTAGCAACATGCTAGATCACGCAAATTCTCACTAGTGACATGCTAGATCATGCTAAATCTTGATAGCAACTTGTTAATTAACAATAAATCTTGCTACCAATATGCTAATTCAGCGAATTCTTGCCAGCAACATGCTTATTTATGTTAAATGTTGCTAATGACTTCGGAATTCATTCTAAATCTTGCTAGCAACAAGATAATTAACATTAAATCTTGCTAGCAAAATTGATCATCAATTGATTAAAGATTAAATTATGATCAAAGAACATAACGACACCTTAGTAACTGCCTAGAAACAACGCAAGGCAATAACTAACAAGTGTATATATGCTCAAGATCTAATTCTTTCCATCTATCTATCTGTAAACTTAAACAACTTTTTAAGCTTTTACAAATAAATTTAACTTTCAGGATAGGCTTTCTCAAGCCAACTGAAGTTTATATCATAAACTTCCTCTATCTAGTTAAGTTGGCTTGAGAAAGCCAACTTAGTGATATTGTATCTAAACTTATTATTATTATTATTATTATTATTATTCTTCTTACCTAAAATTCTCAATGCATCTCCTCCTAGAGCTTTAAAGCTACAACCACTAAACTCTGCTCAGACTTCAGACCTGTTCTGACTTGAGTTGCTATCCCTTTTCAGACTGATCAGACTTATGATTTTTGATAAAACTGAAGATTAAAGTCATAAAATCTCCATAGACTTTCACTAATGAAGTGAAAACTGAATTTTAGATAGAGCGTCCACTCCATCTGTTGGTAACATCACAACATTACACCTGATATATAATACATTTCAATACAGTATGTGTGAACATGTCCATTCCAATGGGCATGCATTTTATTTTTTTAAATCCTGAAAAAAACTTGCAGGTCTACAATCGATTTTTTACTTTAATTAGTAAGTTAAATCTCTCTATTTTACATACATAATATCACAAAATTACACCCCTGTCAGTGAGAGCACTGAAGTTTGAACGAATCAGAGCGCTGCAATTCAAAGCCTCAAAGCTTTTCAAAGACGCCATTACTGCTGGAGAGAGAGATCATAATCTCCTAAAATAGATTTATGTGAGAGAGTTTATGATCAAACGGAAATTGTTTCCGATTATCAAGTAACCGCTGCAGCGTGTTTCCTTGAAGATTTATGCACTTATATGGCCAAATTCTGACTCTCATTCGTCTTTACTCGGCAACGGAGTACATTACTATGGGGAAGGTAAGTGAAGTTTAAACGCGCGTCCTCCTGGACTCGCGCCAACGCATAACCGTCTAAGCACCTAAGTTTATTTATAGCGCTCATTTATGTACTTTATTGCCGAATTCTGACTCTCGCTCGTGTGTTCATGGGGAAGACACATGTAAAAAGGCTTCCCTGAGCAGCGCGCGCGCTGACTCTCTTCAAATGCAGCGTCTAACAGTCAAAGTTATTTATAACTAATTCTTGAGTATATAGTTACATTGTGTTAATTCTTTTATCTGCTTTTAACTAAAGTCTGACTCCTGTTCTCGAGTTCAAACGCGCTTCCTGAGCAGATTCGCTGATAGATCGATGTTTTGTGAACACTTAAACAATAAATGAAATAAGGTATTTAAAAGGATGCAAAAACGATGGCAGATCGATTCAAACTGTAAACTGCTTGAGATAAAAAAAAACTGCATTACTCTGCTGCATTACATGAGCAGGAATTATTTAAAAAATACTAATATTTAAGTTATTTTGTTTCCCATGGAGGAAGGCTTTATACAAATATTACATTGCGTTGATTCCTTTATCTGCTATAATTGCCGTGTTGAACTGAAGTCTGACATGGCAGATCGAGTCAATCTGAAAACTGTTTGAGATTAGAAAAAACTGCATTACTCTCCTCATTGTACTTTAGCAGCAGTGGCGTAGCCACGGGGGGGCCTGGGTGGGCCTGGGCCCCCTCATTTACATGTGCGGCCCCCTCAGATTTTCAATTGTTTAAAACCGCGACTGTGAAAACTAAATTGAAAACATTTACAGCTGTACAAGACGATCGCAACGCACCCCCACAGTCAACAATAGCGCGCCGCGTTTTACACTATAACCAGTCTGGCTGAATGGTTAAGGCGATGGACTAACAATCCAATGCGGTTTTCATGCGCAGGTTCGAATCCAGCCAATTACGTTATGCTCAGGCCCCCTCATTTTAAGCTGGGCCCCCTCAAAAATAAAATTCTTTTAGTATATATAAAAGGCTACATATAGTGTAACTGTGGTGTAACTGCAGTCTCTTTTGAAAGTGATTAGCCTATATTAATAATGCTTAATTACAGCTTTAAAATAGAAATAAAACAAAGTATTATTCACAGTATCATATATATATATATATATATATATATATATATACACACACACACACACCTCTATACATATTATATATATATATATATATATATATATATATATATATATATATATATATATATATACATACACATCTATTTAGTATATATAAAAGGCTACATATACATGCAGTGTAACTGCAGTCTCTTTTGAAAGTGATTAGCCTATACTAATAATGCTTAATTACAGCTTTAAAATAGAAATTAAACAAAGTATTTTTCGCATTAGTGAAAACTGACCGTTAAAAGCCAAGGATGTAATTAAACCGTAAACATTTTTTTAAACTAATTACAATTTTCCAACACTTTGGGGATCAAAAAGCATAATTATAACTTTTTTTTAAGTTTAAACTCTCAAAACTTTTTAAGCTAATTAACGATAAATCTTGCTAACAATATGCTAATTCAGCAAATTCTTGCCAGCAACATGCTTATTTATGTTAAATGTTGCTAATGACTTCAGAATTCATACTAAATCTTGCTAGCAACAAGATAATTAACATTAAATATTGCTAGCAAAATTGATCATCAATTGATTAAAGATTAAATTATGATCAAAGAACATAACGACACCTTAGTAACTGCCTAGAAACAACGCAAGGCAATAACTAACAAGAGTATATATGCTCAAGATCTAATTCTTTCCATCTATCCATCTGTAAACTTTCAAAACTTTTTAAGCTTTTACAAATAAATTTAACTTTCAGGCTAGGCTTTCTCAAGCCAACTGAAGTTTATATCATAAACTTCCTCTATCTAGTTATTATTATTATTCTTCTTACCTAAAATTCTCAATGCATCTCCTCCTAGAGCTTTAAAGCTACAACCACTAAACTCTGCTCAGACTTCAGACCTGTTCTGACTTGAGTTGCTATCCCTTTTCAGACTGATCAGACTTATGATTTTTGATAAAACTGAAGATTAAAGTCATAAAATCTCCATAGACTTTCACTAATGAAGTGAAAACTGAATTTTAGATAGAGCGTCCACTCCATCTGTTGGTAACATCACAACATTACACCTGATATATAATACATTTCAATACAGTATGTGTGAACATGTCCATTCCAATGGGCATGCATTTTATTTTTTTAAATCCTGAAAAAAAACTTGCAGGTCTACAATCGATTTTTTACTTTAATTAGTAAGTTAAATCTCTCTATTTTACATACATAATATCACAAAATTACACCCCTGTCAGTGAGAGCACTGAAGTTTGAACGAATCAGAGCGCTGCAATTCAAAGCCTCAAAGCTTTTCAAAGACGCCATTACTGCTGGAGAGAGAGATCATAATCTCCTAAAATAGATTTATGTGAGAGAGTTTATGATCAAACGGAAATTGTTTCCGATTATCAAGTAACCGCTGCAGCGTGTTTCCTTGAAGATTTATGCACTTATATGGCCAAATTCTGACTCTCATTCGTCTTTACATCGGCGACGGAGCTGTTGACATTACTATGGGAAAGGTAAGTGAAGTTTAAACGCGCGTCCTCCTGGACTCGCGCCAAAGCATAACCGTCTAATCGCCTAAGTTTATTTATAGCGCTCATTTATGTACTTTATTGCCGAATTCTGACTCTCGCTCGTGTTTGCATGGGGAAGGCAGATACATGTAAAATGCTTCCCTGAGCAGCGCGCGCGCTGACTCTCTTCAAATGCAGCGTCTAACAGTCAAAGTTATTTATAACTAATTCTTGAGTATATAGTTACATTGTGTTAATTCTTTTATCGGCTTTTAACTAAAGTCTGACTCCTGTTCTCGAGTTCAAACGCGCTTCCTGAGCAGATTCGCTGATAGATCGATGTTTTGTGAACACTTAAACAATAAATGAAATAAGGTATTTAAAAGGATGCAAAAACGATGGCAGATCGCTTCAAACTGTAAACTGCTTGAGTTAAAAAACTGCATTACTCTGCTGCATTACATGATCAGGAATTATTTTAAAAATACTAATATTTAAGTTATTTTGTTTCCCATGGAGGAAGGCTTTATACAAATATTACATTGCGTTGATTCCTTTATCTGCTATAATTGCCGTGTTGAACTGAAGTCTGACATGGCAGATCGATTCAATCTGAAAACTGCTTGAGATTAGAAAAAACAGCATTACTATCCCCATTGTAATTGTGCAGGAATGATTTAAGAAATACTAATATTTAAGTTATTTTATTTCACATGAAGAAAGGCTTTATACACACACACACACATATATACATATATATACACATACATATCTATCTATCTATACACACATTTATATAGTAAATAAATGTATAAAGGGCTCCATGTACATGTAGTGTAACTGCAGTCTGTTTTAAAAGTGGCAAGACTATATTAATAATGCTTAATTGCATCTTTAAAATAGAAATAAAACAAAGTATTATTCACATTAGTGAAAACTGACCGTTAAAAGCCAAGGATGTAATTAAACCGTAAACATTTTTATAAACTAATTGCAATTTTCCAACACTTTGGGGATCAAAAAGCATTGTTATTTATTTTTTGGTATTTCGTTACAACACCGATGATCCCTCTTGATGAAAAAACTCCATGTATGTTCCCTAGATGCCAATTTGTGCACTAACCAAGTATTGCAACACTTCTGTAATCAATTAATAATTTACTCCTGTTTATTACCAATGTAAATGTTGTTTATTTTAGATTTATATTTAATATTCATTATTATTCTTTGATATTTCAGACCACTCACTGTTCAGCTGAATCATCAATAACCTCCAGTCTCTGCGTCAACTGACTCTTGTGTTCTTTAAAACATTAAATCTCACTAGTGACTTGTTAAATAACATTCATTCTCGTCAGTGACATGTTAACTCATGTTAAATCTCACAAGCGACCTACGAATTAACAAATCTCACTAGCGACATGTTAGTTCACACTAAATGTCAATAGCGTCTTGTTAATTAACGTTAAATCTTGCTAGCAACATGCTAGATCACGCAAATTCTCACTAGTGACATGCTAGATCATGCTAAATCTTGATAGCAACTTGTTAATTAACAATAAATCTTGCTACCAATATGCTAATTCAGCGAATTCTTGCCAGCAACATGCTTATTTATGTTAAATGTTGCTAATGACTTCGCAACTTAGTGATATTGTATCTAAACTTATTATTATTATTATTATTCTTACCTAAAATTCTCAATGCATCTCCTCCTAGAGCTTTAAAGCTACAACCACTAAACTCTGCTCAGACTTCAGACCTGTTCTGACTTGAGTTGCTATCCCTTTTCAGACTGATCAGACTTATGATTTTTGATAAAACTGAAGATTAAAGTCATAAAATCTCCATAGACTTTCACTAATGAAGTGAAAACTGAATTTTAGATAGAGCGTCCACTCCATCTGTTGGTAACATCACAACATTACACCTGATATATAATACATTTCAATACAGTATGTGTGAACATGTCCATTCCAATGGGCATGCATTTTATTTTTTTAAATCCTGAAAAAAAACTTGCAGGTCTACAATCGATTTTTTACTTTAATTAGTAAGTTAAATCTCTCTGTTTTACATTCATAATATCACAAAATTACACCCCTGTCAGTGAGAGCACTGAAGTTTGAACGAATCAGAGCGCTGCAATTCAAAGCCTCAAAGCTTTTCAAAGACGCCATTACTGCTGGAGAGAGAGATCATAATCTCCTAAAATAGATTTATGTGAGAGAGTTTATGATCAAACGGAAATTGTTTCCGATTATCAAGTAACCGCTGCAGCGTGTTTCCTTGAAGATTTATGCACTTATATGGCCAAATTGTGACTCTCATTCGTCTTTACTCGGCAAAGGAGTACATTACTATGGGGAAGGTAGGTGAAGTTTAAACGCGCGTCCTCCTGGACTCGCGCCAAAGCATAACCGTCTAAGCACCTACGTTTATTTATAGCGCTCATTTATGTACTTTATTGCCGAATTCTGACTCTCGCTCGTGAGTCAATATACATTGGAAAAGGCTTCCCTGAGCAGCGCGCGCGCTGACTCTCTTCAAATGCAGCGTCTAACAGTCAAAGTTATTTATAACTAATTCTTGAGTATATAGTTACATTGTGTTAATTCTTTTATCTGCTTTTAACTAAAGTCTGACTCCTGTTCTCGAGTTCAAACGCGCTTCCTGAGCAGATTCGCTGATAGATCGATGTTTTGTGAACACTTAAACAGTAAATGAAATAAGATTTTTAAAGGATGCAAAAAACATGGCAGATCGATTCAAACTGTAAACTGCTTGAGATTAAAAAAAACTGCATTACTCTGCTGCATTACATGAGCAGGAATTATTTAAAAAATACTAATATTTAAGTTATTTTGTTTCCCATGGAGGAAGGCTTTATACAAATATTACATTGCGTTGATTCCTTTATCTGCTATAATTGCCGTGTTGAACTGAAGTCTGACATGGCAGATCGAGTCAATCTGAAAACTGCTTGAGATTAGAAAAAACTGCATTACTCTCCTCATTGTACTTTAGCAGGAATTATTTTAAAAATACTAATATTTAAGTTTGTTTCCCATGAAGGAAGGATTTACATATACATCTAAAAAGTATGTATTAGAGGCTCCATATACGCGCGTCCTCCCGCATTCGCGCGTCCACGCCTAAGCGCCTACGTTTATTTATAGCGCCTAAATCTATTCACACACATACATGCATATCTATCTACATTTATATTGTAAATATAAAGGGCTCCATATACATTCAGTGTAACTGCTGTCTGTTTTGAAAGTGGTAAGACTACATAAATAATGCTTAATTACATCTTTAAAATAGAAATAAAACAAAGTATTATTCACAGTATCACAGTACCATTTATTTATATATATATATATATATATATATATATATATATACACACATACACACACATCTATTTCGTATATATAAAAGGCTACATATAGTGTAACTGTGGTGTAACTGCAGTCTCTTTTGAAAGTGATTAGCCTATATTAATAATGCTTAATTACAGCTTTAAAATAGAAATAAAACAAAGTATTATTCACAGTATCATATATATATATATATATATATATATATATATACACACACACCTCTATACATATTATATATATATATATATATACACATACACATCTATTTAGTATATATAAAAGGCTACATATACATGCAGTGTAACTGCAGTCTCTTTTGAAAGTGATTAGCCTATACTAATAATGCTTAATTACAGCTTTAAAATAGAAATTAAACAAAGTATTTTTTGCATTAGTGAAAACTGACCGTTAAAAGCCAAGGATGTAATTAAACCGTAAACATTTTTATAAACTAATTACAATTTTCCAACACTTTGAGGATCAAAAAGCATAATTATAACTTATTTTTAAGTTTAAACTCTCAAAACTTTTCAAGCTAATTAACGATAAATCTTGCTAACAATATGCTAATTCAGCAAATTCTTGCCAGCAACATGCTTATTTATGTTAAATGTTGCTAATGACTTCGGAATTCATACTAAATCTTGCTAGCAACAAGATAATTAACATTAAATCTTGCTAGCAAAATTGATCATCAATTGATTAAAGATTAAATTATGATCAAAGAACATAACGACACCTTAGTAACTGCCTAGAAACAACGCAAGGCAATAACTAACAAGAGTATATATGCTCAAGATCTAATTCTTTCCATCTATCCATCTGTAAACTTTCAAAACTTTTTAAGCTTTTACAAATAAATTTAACTTTCAGGCTAGGCTTTCTCAAGCCAACTGAAGTTTATATCATAAACTTCCTCTATCTAGTTATTATTATTATTCTTCTTACCTAAAATTCTCAGAGCATCTCCTCCTAGAGCTTTAAAGCTACAACCACTAAACTCTGCTCAGACTTCAGACCTGTTCTGACTTGAGTTGCTATCCCTTTTCAGACTGATCAGACTTATGATTTTTGATAAAACTGAAGATTAAAGTCATAAAATCTCCATAGACTTTCACTAATGAAGTGAAAACTGAATTTTAGATAGAGCGTCCACTCCATCTGTTGGTAACATCACAACATTACACCTGATATATAATACATTTCAATACAGTATGTGTGAACATGTCCATTCCAATGGGCATGCATTTTATTTTTTTAAATCCTGAAAAAAAAACTTGCAGGTCTACAATCGATTTTTTACTTTAATTAGTAAGTTAAATCTCTCTATTTTACATACATAATATCACAAAATTACACCCCTGTCAGTGAGAGCACTGACGTTTGAACGAATCAGAGCGCTGCAATTCAAAGCCTCAAAGCTTTTCAAAGACGCCATTACTGCTGGAGAGAGAGATCATAATCTCCTAAAATAGATTTATGTGAGAGAGTTTATGATCAAACGGAAATTGTTTCCGATTATCAAGTAACCGCTACAGCGTGTTTCCTTGAAGATTTATGTACTTATATGGCCAAATTCTGACTCTCATTCGTGTTTACTCGGCAAAGGCTTTCGCCCGCTGAGTAGATTACTATGGGAACGGCAACTCTCAATGAACTTCAAACGCGCGTCCTCGCGCACTCGCGTCAAAGCACTTAAGTTTATTTATAACTTATGCCTGAGTAAATATTACATTGCCTTGATTCCTTTATCTGCTATAATTGCCGTGTTGAACTGAAGTCTGACACAGGGCCGGCGCCACGGGGGGGCGTGAGGGGGCGACGCCCCCTCACCGGGACTCTCCCGCCCCCTCAGATCACCATGAATGTTAAAGTGATTTTAATGATAAATAAAATATTTTATTTAAAAAAATTACATTTGCCAATTGCCCTTTCTTCCAGTTCCTATAGTCAATATTAATCTTAAATAGCAACATTTTAGTAAAAAAAAGTCTGTTAGGCAAAGTCGAATTTTGATTGGTCCTGTCGTTTGATTAGCGCGCTTCCCCACCCCCACTCTAACGTCACATTACATTTCTCGCGCACCAGAACATACACAATTAATTACATTTTTGAAGCTACTAGGATGATCATTCCTCTTGTTTCACAATGGATATTTGAAAGTGGATTAAAAAGACACAGCCTACCACAACACCTGCTGCTGCTACTTCAAGTTACTCAGCCCGTCCAAAAGCAAAGACTCACCGTCACTGTCCAGTGCACCAGAGGATCTCGGTAAAGACAAGCCAGTCCAGGTTCCAAAGAAACAGCAACATAAAAATGCCTGTCGGCGATCATTTTCGCAAAATTGGTACAATGATAGGGAATGGCTAGAATATTCGCAGCAAGGAGATTCGGCATTTTGTTTTCCTTGTCGTAAATAAATGCTGTTTATGCGATCACTATTCTTCTGACATATTCTTACGTAATCTTATGTGATGTCCTGTTCACTTTTCAACGTAATTGAAATTAAAAGGTAACATTAGCCTATAATATTTAAACTGAAACTAAAAACTTGTTTTAATGTCTACAAGTAGGCTAGGAGCGCGACAAAAACAGGTGTTGTACCGAAATCTGACTCCCCGGACAAATCTAACTCCCCTATGCACGCGCATTAATAAGCGCTGCATTTAGATGAAACGCACTTTCTTGAACATATTCGCCTAAAAACCGATGTTTTCACACACAAACGTACACGGAAGTTTTGCGTATGCTTAAATAAGCGGAAAGTGAAATTATATTACATTTATAATGGGTTTACCAGGGGGAGTCAGATTTTCACAGCAGAAAAATCTTTGAAAATCTTTCTTTCTGCACCTTTGAAAATCTCACTCCCCTCACTAACTCTGGTTTAAAAGCTCACAGACTCACCATATGATGAGATAATAAGATAAATATGGTGAGTCTTATTTTTCGGATGTAAAAATCTGACTCCCCATGTAAACCCATAGGCCTACTATAATTCATTATAAATGTAATATACTTTCATTTTCTGCTTATTTATTCAAGCGTACACAAAACTTCTGTGTACTTTCTAAGTGTTTGCGGTGTGAAAACATTGATTTGTAGACGAATATGCTCGATGCAGCGCGTATTAGGCTAATGCGCGCGCGTAGGGGAGTGAGATTTGTCCGGGGAGTCAGATTTCGGTACAACACCGGTGCGCGATTCATGAGTGAAGCTCCGCTTTGCTTCGCTCATGCTCTGGTGAGGCTGTTTTGTGTGTTTTGCATTCTTATTTCCTGTCCCTGTGTAGGCTCTTTTGTTTTAGGCTATATGACTGCGTAAACAGCTCAGCAACCCTTTTATTTAAATGTTTAATTTAGGCCACACACAGTATATTGCATTATGATTGCAAGAAGAATCAACATTGTGAAAAAAAGTGTGCAGTCAAATGTCCCGGTGTGTATGAAGCTTCAACGAGTGTTTTTATCAATATATTTGTTGTACTTTAGTGTTTTATAGACTCGATATTGTTTATTAAAATAAAAATAAAAAACACCCTGTTTATGTGATCACCGCCCCCTTTCAGTATTTCACACGCCCCCTCTTCAGGACTCGGCTGGCGCCGGCTCTGGTCTGACATGGCAGATCGATTCAATCTGAAAACTGCTTGAGATTAGAAAAAAACAGCATTACTATCCCCATTGTAATTGTGCAGGAATGATTTAAGAAATACTAATATTTAAGTTATTTTATTTCACATGAAGAAAGGCTTTATACACACACACACATATATATATATATATATATATATATATATATATATATATATATATATATACACACATACATATCTATCTATCTATCTATACACACATTTATATAGTAAATAAATGTATAAAGGGCTCCATATACATGTAGTGTAACTGCAGTCTGTTTTGAAAGTGGCAAGACTATATTAATAATGCTTAATTACATCTTTAAAATAGAAATAAAACAAAGTATTATTCACATTAGTGAAAACTGACCGTTAAAAGCCAAGGATGTAATTAAACCGTAAACATTTTTATAAACTAACTGCAATTTTCCAACACTTTGGGGATCAAAAAGCATTGTTATTTATTTTTTGGTATTTCGTTACAACACCGATGATCCCTCTTGATGAAAAAACTCCATGTATGTACCCTAGATGCCATTTTGTGCACTAACCAAGTATTGCAACACTTCTGTAATCAATTAATAATTTACTCATGTTTATTATCAATGTAAATGTTGTTTATTTTAGATTTATATTTAATATTCATTATTATTCTTTGATATTTCAGACCACTCACTGTTCAGCTGAATCATCAATAACCTCCAGTCTCTGCGTCAACTGACTCTTGTGTTCTTTAAAACATTAAATCTCACTAGTGACTTGTTAAATAACATTCATTCTCGTCAGTGACATGTTAACTCATGTTAAATCTCACAAGCGACCTACGAATTAACAAATCTCACTAGCGACATGTTAGTTCACACTAAATGTCAATAGTGTCTTGTTAATTAACGTTAAATCTTGCTAGCAACATGCTAGATCACGCAAATTCTCACTAGTGACATGCTAGATCATGCTAAATCTTGATAGCAACTTGTTAATTAACAATAAATCTTGCTACCAATTTGCTAATTCAGCGAATTCTTGCCAGCAACATGCTTATTTATGTTAAATGTTGCTAATGACTTCGGAACTCATACTAAATCTTGCTAGCAACAAGATAATTAACATTAAATCTTGCTAGCAAAATTGATCATCAATTGAACACTCCAAATAATTTTTCTAAGATAAGATTTTTCTAAGATCGCACTTAGTCTGGAACGTCACCCTTAAGCAAACCTGAAGTGTGTTTAAACTCCAGATTGATTTGCTCCTGGGATCACAGGGACACACAAGCCTTTCCACCACGTCAAGGTGGCGATCCTTGGAAAGGACACACACACAAATACACACACACCCAAAGTGATGATCTCAAACAATAATCAATTGATGCTACTGTGGCAGCAAGGAATCCATCATTGTCAATCATATGACCATTTGAGTCAGTCACTTGATGATTTTTGATCCATTTTGAACCCTTTTTGGCAGGTGCTCAAGGCGGTGATGTCCTGTCTTAGGTTGCGCCCCGCTGGTCAAAAGAGTCTTACCTGTCATTGAATCACCTCATGGTTCTGATTACCACTTTGTCCCTCGTAAGCAACTTTTAGTAAGAAGATCTATCTAGATATATATATATTTACATTGTGATTACATTGTGATCACAGCTAAAAATTCAGCAGTGTGTGTGTGTATTTGTGTGTGTGTATGCATTTGTGTATGGGGAAAGCGGTGGCTTACTCCTTAATCTCTACAAGTGATGTCAGAACTACAGTTTTATGATGTAAAATTATTTTTTTAAATATGATGTAAAATAGGATTCTCCTTACTGTACATCTAAAAAAATCTAGATTCTATTAAGTTCAATATATAAAAATAAATTATTTGTTTTAATTAAGTTGGCTTGAGAAAGCCAACTTAGTGATATTGTATCTAAACTTATTATTATTAAGTTGGCTTGAGCTACAACCACTAAACTCTGCTCAGACTTCAGACCTGTTCTGACTTGAGTTGCTATCCCTTTTCAGACTGATCAGACTTATGATTTTTGATAAAACTGAAGATTAAAGTCATAAAATCTCCATAGACTTTCACTAATGAAGTGAAAACTGAATTTTAGATAGAGCGTCCACTCCATCTGTTGGTAACATCACAACATTACACCTGATATATAATACATTTCAATATAGTATGTGTGAACATGTCCATTCCAATGGGCATGCATTTTTTTTTTAAATCCTGAAAAAAAACTTGCAGGTCTACAATCGATTTTTTACTTTAATTAGTAAGTTAAATCTCTCTATTTTACATTCATAATATCACAAAATTTCACCCCTGTCAGTGAGAACACTGAAGTTTGAACGAATCAGAGCGCTGCAATTCAAAGCCTCAAAGCTTTTCAAAGACGCCATTACTGCTGGAGAGAGAGATCATAATCTCCTAAAATAGATTTATGTGAGAGAGTTTATGATCAAACGGAAATTGTTTCCGATTATCAAGTAACCGCTACAGCGTGTTTGCTTGAAGATTTATGTACTTATATGGCCAAATTCTGACTCTCATTCGTCTTTACATGGCGACGGATTTTCGCTGTTGAGCACTATGATACTATAGGAAAGGTAAGTGAAGTTTAAACGCGCGTCCTCCTGGACTCGCGCCAAAGCATAACCGTCTAAGCGCCTACGTTTATTTATAGCGCTCATTTATGTACTTTATTGCCGAATTCTGACTCTCGCTCGTGTTTTCATGGGGAAGACACATGTAAAATGCTTCCCTGAGCAGCGCGCGCTGACTCTCTTCAAATGCAGCGTCTAACAGTCAAAGTTATTTATAACTAATTCTTGAGTATATAGTTACATTGTGTTAATTCTTTTATCTGCTTTTAACTAAAGTCTGACTCCTGTTCTCGAGTTCAAACGCGCTTCCTGAGCAGATTCGCTGATAGATCGATGTTTTGTGAACACTTAAACAATAAATGAAATAAGGTATTTAAAAGGATGCAAAAACGATGGCAGATCGATTCAAACTGTAAACTGCTTGAGTTCAAAAAAACTGCATTACTCTGCTGCATTACATGAGCAGGAATTATTTTAAAAATACTAATATTTAAGTTATTTTGTTTCCCATGGAGGAAGGCTTTATACAAATATTACATTGCGTTGATTCCTTTATCTGCTATAATTGCCGTGTTGAACTGAAGTCTGACATGGCAGATCGATTCAATCTGAAAACTGCTTGAGATTAGAAAAAACAGCATTACTATCCCCATTGTAATTGTGCAGGAATGATTTAAGAAATACTAATATTTAAGTTATTTTATTTCACATGAAGAAAGGCTTTATACACACACACACACACACACACATATATACATATATATACACATACATATCTATCTATCTATACACACATTTATATAGTAAATAAATGTATAAAGGGCTCCATATACATGTAGTGTAACTGCAGTCTGTTTTAAAAGTGGCAAGACTATATTAATAATGCTTAATTGCATCTTTAAAATAGAAATAAAACAAAGTATTATTCACATTAGTGAAAACTGACCGTTAAAAGCCAAGGATGTAATTAAACCGTAAACATTTTTATAAACTAATTGCAATTTTCAACACTTTGGGGATCAAAAAGCATTGTTATTTATTTTTTGGTATTTCGTTACAACACCGATGATCCCTCATGATGAAAAAACTCCATGTATGTTCCCTAGATGCCATTTTGTGCACTAACCAAGTATTGCAACACTTCTGTAATCAATTAATTATTTACTCATGTTTATTACCAATGTAAATGTTGTTTATTTTAGATTTATATTTAATATTCATTATTATTCTTTGATATTTCAGACCACTCACTGTTCAGCTGAATCATCAATAACCTCCAGTCTCTGCGTCAACTGACTCTTGTGTTCTTTAAAACATTAAATCTCACTAGTGACTTGTTAAATAACATTCATTCTCGTCAGTGACATGTTAACTCATGTTAAATCTCACAAGCGACCTACGAATTAACAAATCTCACTAGCGACATGTTAGTTCACACTAAATGTCAATAGCGTCTTGTTAATTAACGTTAAATCTTGCTAATCATGCTAAATCTTGATAGCAACTTGTTAATTAACAATAAATCTTGCTACCAATATGCTAATTCAGCTAATTCTTGCCAGCAACATGCTTATTTATGTTAAATGTTGCTAATGACTTCGGAATTCATACTAAATCTTGCTATCAACAAGATAATTAACATTAAATCTTGCTAGCAAAATTGATCATCAATTGATTAAAGATTAAATTATGATCAAAGAACATAACGACACCTTAGTAACTGCCTAGAAACAACGCAAAGCAATAACTAACAAGTGTATATATGCTCAAGATCTAATTCTTTCCATCTATCTATCTGTAAACTTAAACAACTTGTTAAGCTTTTACAAATAAATTTAACTTTCAGGATAGGCTTTCTCAAGCCAACTGAAGTTTATATCATAAACTTCCTCTATCTAGTTATTATTATTATTCTTACCTAAAATTCTCAGAGCATCTCCTCCTAGAGCTTTAAAGCTACAACCACTAAACTCTGCTCAGACTTCAGACCTGTTCTGACTTGAGTTGCTATCCTTTTTCAGACTGATCAGACTTATGATTTTTGATAAAACTGAAGATTAAAGTCATAAAATCTCCATAGACTTTCACTAATGAAGTGAAAACTGAATTTTAGATAGAGCGTCCACTCCATCTGTTGGTAACATCACAACATTACACCTGATATATAATACATTTCAATACAGTATGTGTGAACATGTCCATTCCAATGGGCATGCATTTTATTTTTTTAAATCCTGAAAAAAAACTTGCAATCGATTTTTTACTTTAATTAGTAAGTTAAATCTCTCTATTTTACATACATAATATCACAAAATTACACCCCTGTCAGTGAGAGCACTGAAGTTTGAACGAATCAGAGCGCTGCAATTCAAAGCCTCAAAGCTTTTCAAAGACGCCACTACTGCTGGAGAGAGAGATCATAATCTCCTAAAATAGATTTATGTGAGAGAGTTTATGATCAAACGGAAATTGTTTCCGATTATCAAGTAACCGCTGCAGCGTGTTTGCTTGAAGATTTATGCACTTATATGGCCGAATTCTGACTCTCATTCGTCTTTACATGGCGACGGATTTTCGCTGTTGAGAACTATGATACTATAGGAAAGGTAAGTGAAGTTTAAACGCGCGTCCTCCTGGACTCGCGCCAAAGCATAACCGTCTAAGCGCCTACGTTTATTTATAGCGCTCATTTATGTACTTTATTGCCGAATTCTGACTCTCGCTCGTGTTTTCATGGGGAAGACACATGTAAACGGCTTCCCTGAGCAGCGCGCGCTGACTCTCTTCAAATGCAGCGTCTAACAGTCAAAGTTATTTATAACTAATTCTTGAGTATATAGTTACATTGTGTTCATTCTTTTATCTGCTTTTAACTAAAGTCTGACTCCTGTTCTCGAGTTCAAACGCGTTTCCTGAGCAGATTCGCTGATAGATCGATGTTTTGTGAACACTTAAACAATAAATGAAATAAGGTATTTAAAAGGATGCAAAAACGATGGCAGATCGATTCAAACTGTAAACTGCTTGAGTTCAAAAAAACTGCATTACTCTGCTGCATTACTTGAGCAGGAATTATTTTAAAAATACTAATATTTAAGTTATTTTGTTTCCCATGGAGGAAGGCTTTATACAAATATTACATTGCGTTGATTCCTTTATCTGCTATAATTGCCGTGTTGAACTGAAGTCTGACATGGCAGATCGAGTCAATCTGAAAACTGCTTGAGATTAGAAAAAACTGCATTACTCTCCTCATTGTACTTTAGCAGGAATTATTTTAAAAATACTAATATTTAAGTTTGTTTCCCATGAAGGAAGGATTTACATATACATCTAAAAAGTATGTATTAGAGGCTCCATATACGCGCGTCCTCCCGCATTCGCGCGTCCACGCCTAAGCGCCTACGTTTTATTTATAGCGCCTAAATTTATTCACACACATACATGCATATCTAGCTACATCTATATTGTAAATATAAAGGGCTCCATATACATGCAGTGTAACTGCTGTCTGTTTTGAAAGTGGTAAGACTACATAAATAATGCTTAATTACATCTTTAAAATAGAAATAAAACAAAGTATTATTCACAGTATCACAGTACCATTTATTTATATATATATATATATATATATATATATATATATATATATATATACACACACATCTATTTAGTATATATAAAAGGCTACATATAGTGTAACTGTGGTGTAACTGCAGTCTCTTTTGAAAGTGATTAGCCTATATTAATAATGCTTAATTACAGCTTTAAAATAGAAATAAAACAAAGTATTATTCACAGTATCATATATATATATATATATATATATATATACACACACACACCTATACATATTATATATATATATATATATATATATATATAGACACATACACATCTATTTAGTATATATAAAAGGCTACATATACATGCAGTGTAACTGCAGTCTCTTTTGAAAGTGATTAGCCTATACTAATAATGCTTAATTACAGCTTTAAAATAGAAATTAAACAAAGTATTTTTCGCATTAGTGAAAACTGACCGTTAAAAGCCAAGGATGTAATTAAACCGTAAACATTTTTATAAACTAATTACAATTTTCCAACACTTTGGGGATCAAAAAGCATAATTCTAACTTATTTTTAAGTTTAAACTCTCAAAACTTTTCAAGCTAATTAACGATAAATCTTGCTACCAATATGCTAATTCAGCAAATTCTTGCCAGCAACATGCTTATTTATGTTAAATGTTGCTAATGACTTCGGAATTCATACTAAATCTTGCTAGCAACAAGATAATTAACATTAAATCTTGCTAGCAAAATTGATCATCAATTGATTAAAGATTAAATTATGATCAAAGAACATAACGACACCTTAGTAACTGCCTAGAAACAACGCAAGGCAATAACTAACAAGAGTATATATGATCAAGATCTAATTCTTTCCATCTATCTATCTGTAAACTTTCAAAACTTTTTAAGCTTTTACAAATAAATTTAACTTTCAGGCTAGGCTTTCTCAAGCCAACTGAAGTTTATAAAATAAACTTCCTCTATCTAGTTGTAAAATGACACTGTATTATGTCATTTGTTGTCATTGATCTGATGTTTTTTAAGCTCACAACCAGATTATGTTCATTGTTTTGATACGCAGAACCATCAATTATAAAGGGTTTTCTTTCTTTTTCATTTAACAAATAAATAGTTTACATCATATTGGTTAATGTGAAAATAATATGAAATGTTAATACATATGTGTTTATTGTGCTATAAATGTTAAAAATTATAACAACAACTAGTATTATGTATTAGAATCTTTTGTTAAAAGTATTCATGATAGAACAAAACATACGATATATATATTTTTCTCAATAGTCAGCACAATGCTATTTTGCTACAGAATTCTATAAAGATCTAGACCTTTGAGCTAAACTTGAACAGTAAATACAGCAAACGTACCCTTGTTTCATTGAGCACTTTGGACATTGTGGATGAGTCTGCGTTCTTCAGGAGGGCATGGGAAATTTCAGAATTACTATATTTACAAATTAAATACAACACACCATTTAACCCAGCAAAATACTAGAAGCAGAAGGAAAGTGCGGAAACAAAACTACTGCATGTGGGAAGAAGCTCTGAACTATGGCACACAAAAATGGCTGCAGAGATTACAGTGATGAGAAATGATCTGAATAAACAGCTTAAATCAGAGATTATGCCTGACACGAGACATGAGGGCAAGTCACATCTGAGGCCACAGGTACACAGCTAGTTACTTAGCAACTGAACTACTAATCTAACCTCCATAATACAGCACACTGAAAAGCGTGAAGGGGAGAGGAAAGCAGACTGCCTGAAGCACAAGAAGAACCTGCCTTGTGTTGCAGATGGAAACACACAACAGCAAACTGCAGACAGAGCGACAGCTGCATTAATTATACAGATTCATTTCACAAAACCTGTGACAGTTTATTCCATCATGTACAACACAGAATGTATATGCACCTAAAGAAATGAATAGCACATACTTTATGAACATAAAGGCCCGTTCATACCAAGAAAGATAACTATAACAATAACTATAAAATTACTATGTTGGTGTAATAAATTTTTTTTTATATACAGTTATATTGTCTGCCGCTCTTTAAGTAAGGTGGAGGTCTGTTTGCCTCTCTATGTTTTTATTGTTCCTCTGTCATTATTGTTATCAGAGTTATTATAGTTAGAAGGTGTCACGAACGCCGGTTTTCCTAAAAACCCAAACACCTGGACTGTATGCATCCACACCTGTTTCACATTACCCAGATTATTTAAGCCTTGTGTTTTCTCCCTATTGTTGCAAAGTCTTGTTTGTCCCAGTTACAATTCTGACTGTTGTTATTTCCCCTTTTTACTTGTATACGACCTTGTTTTGTTGATTACTCTCTGCTCCCTGCCTCTGACTCTGCTTGTTTACCTGACTCTTGATTTCTGCTGTTTGATGCCTACCCTGATCACATTCTACTGCTCTGCCTACGATACAGCTGTTTGTATTGGTGCTTCAACCTATGCCTACTTGTACTTTGAGTTTGCCGTTTCTGGATAAACCGCAAATGGATCTCAACCAGAGCGCTCGTTACAGCAAGGGTCATCAAGTTTTATAATGCTATCCAAGTTCCACTAATAATATTAACACACGTTTTACATGAAAACATAATAATAATAAAAAAAAAAGAGTCTATTCTGTTTATGATCATTCTCTTTGAAACCCTCTGTTTTGATGGACATGCCACATTTAAGACTTGTAAGTAAATGGCTGTTATGATTGTGTAACAGATTTGAATATTAAAACAAATTTCAACATCTCTGCCAATAAAGCTGTGGAATTGATTTGAAAACTTCTAAGCAGAAAAATGGTAACAAGTGAATTCAGATATATACATTTTAATCTGAACCTGATCAGAACCTTGTTATGCTGATTGAAAGTCTCTTCACATCCTGATAGCAATCACTAAGTGGTCTAAATATACACTACTCGAAAAAATGAAGAGAACACTTAATCATCACAGAATAATTCCAACTCATATGAACTTCAGGGATATCAATCTGTCCAATTAAGAAACAGAAGCGATTGTGAATCAGTTTCACCTGCTTTGGTTCAAATGAAAGTGACAACATGTGCACTAGAAACAGCAAGAATGATCCCTAAACAGAGAATGATTTTCAACTGGTGGCAATTGACAATTGTTCTCTCCTTATTCTTCCTGACTGATTTGTCTTTAGTTTTGTTTTGTTAGGGTTCTTGTCTCTGTCAATCCGGTTACACCGTCCTGCTCCTCCAGGATCATCCATACGTGTCGTTGCAAGGAGGTTTGGTGTTTATCTTACAGTTTTAAGACCATGGAGAAGATACCGGGAGAGAGCCGTTACATGAGAAGAGATGGGCGGGGATGTAGAAGGATACCAACCAGCAGCAGGACCAGGACAAAACTATCTCCAGCAGGAACTGGACCAAACTGTCGGAAACAGATTTCATGAGGGCGGCATGAGGGCCTGACGTCCTCTAGTGGGATCTATGCTCACAGATCAACACCGGAAGCTTGATTGGCATTAACCAGAGAACAACAGGATTGGCAAGTCCACCATTGGCACCCCATTCTCTTCACAGATGAGAGCAGGTTCACACTGAGCACATGTGACAGATGGGAAATAGTCTGGAGGTGCCATGAGGAATATAATACTAAAACATCATGCAGCATGACTGGTTTGGCAGTGGGCCAGTATAATGGTGTGGGGAGGAATATCCTTGGAGGCTCACACAGACCTCCACGTGCAACCAATGGTTCCCTCACTGCTGTTAGGAACTGGGATGAAAGCCTCAGATCATTGTCCGAGCTTATGCTGGTTCAGTGACTATGGGATCCTCATGGTTCATGATAATGCCCTGCCTCATGTGGCTTGAGTGTGTAGACAACTTTTAGATGAAGATATATTGATGAAATTGACTGGCCCTCACATTCCCCAAACCTGAATCCAATTAAGAACCTCTGGGACATTATGTATCAGAGCATTCAAAGCCGCCAAGCAGCATAACAGACGGTCCAGGAACTTCATGGAGACCCTGATCCAAGTCTGGGAGGAGATCAGGACACCATCCTCCATCCCATCAGAAGTCAGATGTTGTAGTGAATGAATATAGGCACGTGAAGCCAAACACACGACTGACTGACATCATGAGCTGCTGTGATGAACTTCATGCAAGCTGGATCATCCTATATCTTTGTTGATGACTTTGGTGACTGTTGTTACATAATTTTGTTCTTAACAAATTATAGAATGTGAGTAAAAAAGTAATTGTATATAATACAATTGTAAAAAAAATACAATACTACCTAACTGAAATATGTTATTATGTAAACAAAAAAACTGAACTTGATTTGACCATATAAGAGGCCTTTGTACTTAAAAACAAATCCTGTTAGTTTCTGAACTCACAACATCCTTGTTACTCCAAAAACATTTTATTTAAATCAAGTTTCCAAAATACCTTTCAGATCTGACGTAATAGTGCGACGAAAGACTGCCATTGCAGAAGGAAACCAACGTCTGCTTCTACATCATTGCTCCACCAATTCGCTTATGTTATGTAATGGAAATGCCTCTGAGGATTACACAATGTTTTGAAGTGCCAAGTTGTGGAAAAACGCAATGCAAAGACTGTGTAAAAACAAAAACCAAACAAAAAACTATACTACAATATCAGTGATACTAAAATAGTTGTGGTGTGGATTTTCCTATCCTATTCTCATGTCATTAGAAGGATTATTAAAAGTTTAATTACAGTTATCATTCTTGTGAATGGGCCTATTAAGAGTACAATCAAAATGCAGCATGAGTGACCTACAGTATGAATATGAATTCTAGTATTCACAATGACAATGCAGAGCTTTGATGCTTTGAACCGGTATTGTAAGTAAAGCCACCGTGTGTCACTATTAAATACCATTAAAGACCAGTGTCATATAAACAAAAAAAGTGCACCTTTATTTTCTAAACCTTGCTCATCTAGGATGAGACTAGGATGTCAGGCTATTCTTTGTCTTATTTATTGTTGAAGACACATGCATCTACATATGTTAGCAGAAGCTCCATTTGATATGCGATTTGATATGCGACCCAGAAAAGAAACAAAAACAAAACAAAACAACAACAACAACAACAACTGAGCAGAGTTCCAGAATTAGAATCGGGAATTCTCTTGCTACCGCATAAGGGTTAGAGTTTAATCCAATTCAAATGACAGGGAGCTTAGCATATTGAACCCATTCAAACAGATCCCCTCAGGCTCAGTGGAAATACTTCGGCCTGGTCATCAGGCTGGTCAGTAACAGACAGGGAAGTCCCTGTATTCTCATGTGATAGTGAAGATCACTTATCCCATTCCTCATCAGAATAAAAACATCTAAACCAATGCCATGAGTCAGCGGCGAGACAGACAGACACATGTTAATTGTGTTCTGCCCTTGCTTCTGTCATGGTGAAGTTTCCTAAGCCATTTAAAGTCTTACAGTCCTCATGACTGTACGAAAGAGCCTTTCAGAAATCACATGAAGTCCATCTACATAAAATCACGTTCAGTTTAGAAATATTAGATACTCTCAGGATCTTGTATGTTTCATTTCTTGTAACAATAACAAATGCTGATTATGTAAAAAATGTATGTTCACACCTTAATGTCGAATGTCTGCCGGTTCTGGAGATGCTGTTGCCTGTGACAGATGATGAGAGATTGTTTCCTCCATGGAGATCTTCAATCGATCGACTCCAGGGCTTCGATTTATCCACAGAGTTTTCTGTGCTGTTCTCTGAACTGTCCCCATCATACCTGTAAACACAGCACAACAGATCCTCAGAGTAAGAGGAAGCCAAAAGGAGAATATTATAGAGTCACCATAATCCATTATCATACCAATGAAATAAATATGTGTTAACATTAATGTATTAACAGAAATTACTGTGCAACATTTGTTACTGTATTTATTTAATAAAAATTGAGCAGTTCATCCTTTGTTCATGTTAGTTCACAGTGCATAACTAATGTGTGAAAAGTAGGTTGGGGTCGAGGGCCATAAGAACGATGACTGATAACGAGCGCCATTTAATGTTATTATTATTATTATTAGGTTTTAATTTAATTGGTAAATCTTGAAATTAAGATTTCTAAGATTAGTAAATGCTCTTATTTCTTAGTTCATGTTAACTAATGCAACCTTATTGTAAAGTGTTACAACAAAATAAATTTACCTAAGAAAGAGTCTGTTGCATTAATACTTAGTTTCACAAAATAAACTATTAAACATTAAATCTGTGTCATAAAATGCTTATTTTACAGAGAGTAATTAAATATATAATGTCTACTGAATTGGCCAGTTACATTACCATTCAAAAGTTTAATGTCCGTAAATATTATTATTATTATTATTAGAAATAAATAAATACCTTAATTCATTAGGGATTCATTCAAATTGTTAAATATTTTGTTACAAAACAAATCTATAAATAGCTTTCTTTTAAACATTCTACTGAATGGTATCACAAATGTACTGTGGTTTCAACAAAAATATAAAGCAGCATGACTCTTTTCAACATTGATAATAATAGCAAAGGTCTTTTGAGCAGTAAATCATCATATGAGAATGATTGGTGAAGGATCATGTGACACTAAAGACTGGAGTAATGTTGCTGAAAATAAAGCTTTACATCACCACAGACTTATACATTTATCATTACTCATTAATTATATATTCATATTTAAGTAATATATGTACTTATATTTTTTATAATTACAAATTTACAATAAATACAAAATACATAATTATATATTTATCATTACTTCAGTGTCACACAACACATTTATATTGCATTTTAAAATATAGTTAAACAGAAAAGTATCATAATCACAATATTACTGTTTTCACTGTTTTGTACTATTTTCTAGTGTGTTGTATATTGCGGTGTCAGGATGTGATTTTTTGTTCTTCAAAGCACTAAAACAATTTCTTATCAGGTTGTGAAGTGCTATTTGTTGTAAATGGGATCTTGTGACTTGATCTGATCTCAGTTAACAGGCTGCACACACACACACACACACACACACACACACACACACACACACACACACACAGGTCAGCTCAGAGCAGCAGTAACGCATGCAGTCAGAGTGCAGCTCTAAGTGAAAGGAGCCATTGTGCTCATTGTGTTCATGTTCGGTACAATCACGGGTGACTTACGTGACAGCATACTGTGCAAATGAAAGATACTCCACCAACACATCCAAACCCTTATTCTCCTCATTCAGAAACTCCCGCACCCACCTAAATAGAGAGAGAGAGAGAGAGAGAGAGAGAGAGAGAGAGAGAGAGAGAGAGAGAGAGAGAGAGAGAGACTATTACAAAAAATGATAATGTTACAATATATTTGATATGCAAATGTTTGGACACACCTATTCATTCTTTATTAATAATATTATATTACTATTCTTCATCATACAGTACTATTATATCACTTATCATGCAGTAGTTAAACAAGATAGTCCAAGAGAGCAGTGTGTTCCAGTGTTCAGAATCTGCATTTACATACAAAGACAGACATCATGAAATATGTATCATACAACGACATCTCATCTTCAACTCAGATCAGAGATAGAAAGCAAAGGTTTCATGTAGCTGGATTTCTCCCTCAGAGCTACAGAAATGAGAGATACTTCAAAGACATGCAGAGACATCCCAAAATACCGCACACACACACACATTGAAAAAGGATCCCAGAAATGATCAAAAGCTGGTTTTTCACCTTTTCTTAGCTGTGAAAAGTAGGCCAGAACCTGAAACCCTTTCAGTTGGGATAATAGAATTCTGAAAGAAATATCAGTGATGTCTCTCTTTCTTTTCACTTTCTAATAAGCAGTTTGACTCATACCGTATGAGTCAATGTAGTCTGAAGGTTTTGGGAGCAGTATGAGGCATCTATGGAATTTGAAACTAGCTTATTTAATTGTGTTGTTAAATTGCCCCATTGTGCTTTTTTGGATAGAACCTTTCATGTAGTTTTATACAGCTGTTTGTGAATGTAAAAGGTCTCCAAAGATCTATGTCCATAATAAATGGAGTTATTGTTAATCGGTTGTTTAAACTGCTTGAAACGTGTTGTCATTCGTCAGTAATTCAATTCTCACTTGCTGAATTAACCTAAATAGGTTTATAACAATGCCAAATCAATATCAAATTTGAATAATGCCAGCCAATGGTTGCCCACAAATAAAGTCTACTTTGACCCATTTTCAAACATTGTAGTAGCTGGTGTACTCAACATGTCAAGAAGACGCTGTTTTCATGTCAAGTGAGAGCAAATCAAGACTGCATGCACTTCCAAAGGATGAGAACTTGATATAGTAGTATAGTGCTAGAATTGATATAGTGAAACTGATGACATTTTTACGGTTCATCTCGCAATGAACTGTACACAAGTGAAGACTAGGCATATAGCAGATTAAGGGCATGCTAAAGGAGACCAGCAAACCAGCATCCCATGGTCACACCAGAAAACAGTATCAAATGATGACACCAGCAAACCAGCAACCAACAGCCCATATTGGGAACCAGTAAACCAGCAACCGGTATCCCACAATGACACCAGCAAACCAGCAACCAGTATCCCACAATGACAAGAGCAAACCAGCAACCAGTATCCCATGACGACACCAGCAAACTAGCAACCAACAGCCCATGTTGGGGATCAGTAAACCAGCAACCAGTATCTCATAATGACACCAGCAAACAGTATCCCATGATGACACCAGCAAACCAGCACGCCATGTTGTGGAGCAGCGAACCAGTCACCCGTATCCTTTTCTGGTTTCTGCGTGCAAAACATACCTCATCCTGGTTACTGGTTAACTGTTTTTTTAGCAGGGTGTTCCTTGCACCCCCATCAGTGCACAGTTTGAATATCTTCCAAATCAACCATATCCTCAAAATGTGCCGTGTTTTGACCAGGGACCAGGACCTGAGTGTAGGCCTATTCAGATGCTCACTCATGACACACAGCAACAAGCTAAAAGTACTCCTAATACGCCTGCCACTTTTACTGAACGTACTGCTTTTACCGGTTGAGACGTGCCTTCACATGCAACCGTAAGTGCTGTGTTTGTGATGTTTGAGTTGGGGGACGCGCAACACTTAAACATTGTCGTTTGAAAATATGCATAATTTTCGTACTACTAGGTGTCACAAAAACTATATACTTCAACATAATGTTCAGTACAAATGGTGAGAACATTGTTTTTAAAAGAAGGAACAGATTTAAAACTCTAGCGACAGGATTTGTGGTACCGTCCTGTTGTTTTGCGCTTGTCGAACCCTCTGTGAGAAGATAATACTGCCTTATCTCATCTAGATTAGCTAGATCATTTATGTAATCTAGTTTAGTACCATATGGTAGCTAAATCTCTGTGCAGTAGCTCTATCTGCTCTGGGTTTCTGGGAGTATGTTTTTCTGGTCTGGACTGCCCTTGAAATAATGAAACTATAATAATATTCATTTAATGGATGACAAGGAAAGAGTGTGTTGTTTAGTACTAGATTATCACATCTTCCCATTTTCCTGTTGTGAAACTTTCCTGACCTCCCTGAGTTCCGTCAGCCTTTCCACTTCCTGTAAATCCTAGTTCCCAGCATGCAACTGGGTGTGTTATTTTCAGCTCATCTCAGAAGCCCCCAGAAATTCTCTGCCTGCCTTTGTGTTTCTCACGGCTGCATGATTTGGGGAACAATGTAATTCCAATTTTCTGATAAAGAAATTCAATGAAGATTTAAAATTCAATTTAAAAAAAGAGGTTTAAGATGCTGGTCACATGACTTGGTTTTCTTTGGTAATTTGGTTAGTCTGACCAAAAACCAATATGTATGCCTATGCTGCTGGACATTTTGACTTTACAGAAAGAAGATAAATATTAATTTTCAGTAAAAAAAAAAAAAAGAAGAAATTATAAAAAAAAGCAATGCAACTGTTGATATTAATTGAGAACATTGTCTTAAGATTCTGAAAAAGTAAATAAAGTCACATGTTGTTCATGCAAAATATTTTGAAAAGTCTAAATCTCCTGAGATATGTAGCCAGATTAGGGTTAGAAAATCATAGAAGGGTAGAAATATTGTTGCTTTGGTAGAGATCACTCCAGGGGCTGGGAGTCCTCCATACTGAGAGCGAGGCTCTTAGAGAGATTGTTGTGGGCCCTCCAATGCCAATCCACCCGTACACAGTCTCTCTTCTATGCTTTTTGAGTTAAAACATTAGTAATAGTGCAAGAAATTTAAATTTGAGGATTCTTTGACATGTCAAACACGCAATGCAGCACGTTGCATGTTACATATTTTTTGCATCAAATAAATCATAGAAATATTGATGACAAACAAAATTTCTAAGCTTGTGTTTTACTTAAGTACAATTGATATTTTGACGGAAAACCACATAGAGCTTTTAAAGCTTCTCTACTGTTGATAAGCGATTCCCTTTTAATTACTGGTAGATATTTACATTGAGGAGCACTTAACCAGGTGACCCTAATAAAGTGGCCAACGTGGCTTGTTATACACGTGTATACAAGTGTTTAGTGGTGTGTTTCTTTCCAAAGAGTTCAGTGGAAACCCTGCCCTGCTGCTGATTCTTATGAATGCGAATCACATGGTCATGTCAATCACAGTTCTGATTGCTTGCACCAAACACTGACCCCTAAACCTACCCGTCACTAAAACCTTAACCAATGAAATCAGCAGTACGGCTGATTTCTAGTGGGAACAAAAGACACAAGTGAGTGTATATACAGTGTATAATTAAGGGATAGTAAGCATTCAACAATAATTCCGAACATTTTCAGAGTACATGTTCATTTTAAAGTTGTGAAGAACCTATTGTCTAACATTCTTGCACAATTCCACTGAGCAGAAATATGACAGGTCCAGTCAGGAATATTTGGCTGGTGTATGTTCTGCCTCAAACAAAAGACCATTATCTCAGCTTCAATTCAAGTTACACGAGGGCTTTTGTACTGGTACAGTTTCCCTTCAGGAGTGTGTCTGTGTAACTCAGAACAGTGATCACAGCTCCAGTGTGAGCAGTATTTAATGAACACACAATGCACACAGAGGAACTCACCCGATGTGATTGGTCCGTAACGAGATCTCCAGCTCCCGCAGGACCTGCGTCGACTCCTGCACTCTCCTCCTGAACTTCTGCAGAAGACAGAAAAAGAAAAAAGTGAATAAATATCAAACGAAGAAAATGTCACAGGTCTCCTCTACCCTGAAAAAAGTATATGTCGGACCAACTTCAAATCAATATTATTTATTTAACAAATGATATTTACGGTTAATTCACTCAAACTAAAAATCTTTTGTTAGTAAATGTTTAATTTAGCTTACTTTTACAGCCTTGAGAGACCTTAATATTTTTTGTGATGCATAATATTTTCAGTTCCGTACTAAACAGAGTCAGTAAAGCTAGACAGAAGTCTTCTGCACATCAACACTGTCAAAAGAAGATACTATTTAAACAAAACTGTTTATTTTATTTATTTTTCTATGGGGTTGTCATTTGCTTTTAGACAAACTGAACAAAACAGGAAACAATGTATCTCTGTAAAATTGCCAAAAGGTGAGGTTAAAGAAATAAGATATAAAAATAAATAAGAAATAAGAGATTGGCGATGTCAGTAACATTTCAGAGGCAATACAAATTATTACATATTCATGAAAGATGGATTTAGCCTAATGCTAAATCGTAAATAATAAAAAGCAACAAATTGGTGTGGGGTTTTTAAACATGTTCCAGTATTGGTATATTATTTTCACACGTACATCTCAGAGACGTCTCTTTGATCTATAGGATGTTTCCTGTCAGACATTAAACAGACATTTAGAAAATGTCTTTAAGATGTTTGTGATTTAGAATGTGTGTAAAACTGGCATCATAAAGATATTTCTCTGATGTTTATACACAGCAGATGCTTTCCAGATCTCTAAAATACGTCTTGCAGACGTTACATTTCTTTCTAACACATGCTAAAGAAATACTTGAAGTACATTGTATAATTATGCAAATTAGGCATTTTAAAGTACCCACAAAATCAAAATTGTGGGGTTTTTTTTCTATTAGTAAAATAAAAGTGTTAGTCTCACTGATATCCACAACATTGTTTCCAAAACAATGACACAATTCACATTTAGAAGATTTAAGCATTCAAAACTTACAGTCTCTCACACTTGCTCAATACGGACCAGTGATTTAGATGCAATCACTTTTCACTTCATCAGAATTTCTGTACAATCAAATGCAAATATAAACAAAACACTATCAGCCATTTAAATAAAAAAAATCTGAGGAGCTGCTCAATATTCCCCAGCATGTCTTCCTGTTTCAGTGGAAATTACATCAACACTGAATAATGCTGTGCATTTAAAGGTACTTCAGTGGAACTTTAATACATGTCTCTATCCTATCTGCTGCTGTCTCCATCCCTTCCTCTTTTTCACTGTCATTCCCTCTCTAACACCCTTTGATGCAATCATTTCAGTATCTGACATCAGTGAATCGGATTGATTATTTATGCCTGGCCTGCCACTCATCATCATGGCTGCCGTCTAATTAGTGTTGTGGAACTGCAGCAGCAGTTTTGAGTTAAGATTTGGCAGCATATCCCATTCAGCTGGTAAAAAGCTGAATGTCCCTCTCATTGGATGACATTCCCACATGCATTTCACCTGCCACGTGATTGGATTGGCCACAAAGCCATTGTAACCATGGCTACAGAGAACAAAAGTGGGCTCACAGTTTGGACTCAACCCTATTATGAGACGAAGTGCAGAAAACAACCAAATAAACCCATTACCTTAAACTAATTTGTGATTTACTGTGCTTTCAATCCCTTCAATCCCCTTTTTATGATGCCAAGTTTTTAGTTGGGTGAATCTCTGTTACATTTAAAGAGTAATATATATTTTTATTTAAGAATCAATTTGATCTAAGGTTTTATAAATAAGTAGAGTATAAAAAAAAATACAATTTCAACGAAATTAGGTAAAAATAAATGCTAATGAAGCATGAGTGCAGGGCTATAAAATGGATGAGGTCAAATGATTGATATTGGGTGAATTTGATGAAATGTTTGAGTGTATTATTGCCAATATCTCTCTCTTTTTTAACCTTTCCTTTCCAACAAACTGCCATGGAAACACATTTTCAACATCCAATGAATTGTAAAATCCTACATTTGTTTCTAACCAAATATCCTGTTTTACTTGGGAATATGTCAGATTACAGAAATAAAACGGGCAGAAAATGCCATTTCATACATTGACTGTTAAAGTTAATTATAATTTCACTTAAAATCATACATTTATATAAAAAGTTAAAAGTCAACTACCACAAACAATCACACTTTAAAAATACACTTGAACAGCTGTAAAACTTCTGGCTTACTATTTTGCTTTAGTACTGATTTGGTACACCTTAATTCTCATCTTAATTAAATAAGGATAGATGTAATGCAACTTGGGACAGAGAGTGACAAAGTGAAAGAGACAGACATAGAACACAACAGAAATAGTGAGTATGGAGAAAAAGAGGGGAGTGTGTGCTCTGTTGTTCCCAGTGTGGGTGTGTTTGGCACATGTGGAGTGCAGTGTGTTTTCAGTGTGAGTGCAGAGCTCACGCTCCCACCTCAACTTTAAGCATTCCCAGCTGCTGAGAGAGAGAGAGAGAGAGAGAGAGAGAGAGGGAAAGAGAGAGAGAGGGAAAGAGAATGGGAAATAGAAAGCAGTTCTCCAGAGAGGTCATCCTGGATTGGAATCAATGGCATAGACATTCTTCAGGACCCTCTGGAATGAACCTCTTCCTGCTGCGATCGGATTGGCTGAGAGCCGCGTGTGGAATGCACCGTATGTAAAGCTCTCACAGCACACAAAGTAACAATTGTTCAAGTCTCTAGAAAAGAACTGTGCCCAGAACGTACAGCCATAACTCTCTCTGTCTCTTTCTCTTTTTCGCATCTACCTTCACTGGGACTTTCTATTAGTTTCCCTCTTAATTTTTATGCATGTATCAAGTCTTTCGTCCTCCTTTTCTCTTTCACCACATCTTCAAATGTTCCCCCATCCAATCTTTTTCTTGTTCTGTTCTTTCTCTGAGCTCAGGGACATGATGTCAGCCGCTGGCGTGTAACGCCCATGAGAACTCAGTCCACAACGCAATGAAGGACGTAAACAATAATATCCAGGGCTGTCGTGTAAATGGATGGGATTCATTCAAAATCATTATCGTCTTAAAATAATTGAATGCAAATAAATGACTGAAGCACGTGAAATTAAGTCATTAAAATCATTTAGTGTTATGCAATTACATGATTTTAGAACTTGGGAGTTTAATCAAACTGAGCATCTACAATGTTGTGAGTGCCTGTAACCCTGATGGGTGGAAACCTCTATTCTAACCCTTTAAACCGATTTTGCTTCCCTGTTTGCAATCAGATTATTTTAAACCACTAAACTCTGGGAAAGTTTTCAGTCCAGTTATCCAGAAAGCAAAATTATTCAAATAATCATTCCAAAACAGTGCTAATGTTAAGAAAACCAAGCTTATTACATCAGAGAAGACAGAGAGAACAGTGACTCGCAGCCAGCTTCCAGGGAATTATTCATTCCAGTATTTGTTTACGTTTAAAACACGAGCTTTGTCATATTCTGAGATTGTTTCTGAAGAGTGCTGTGAGAAAAAAAAACAAAAAACTGAACTAAACATCAAAAACTTCCCCACTGCTGGCTAGATGATTCATAAACTTCATTTCTCAGGTGGATGAAGCAAACCACCGTCTTTATGGATTAGCAAGACACGCATCAAGGTACAGATGATTGCAGTGATGTAAAAGAGTCACACAGTGACCACCACGGGTGAGTCTGTTAAATTGAAGTGCAAACAAGATAGGTTGATCTTAGATTCTGAAAGCAATTTCCATTTACTGACCGTCTAATATATATTGCATTCAGAATGGAATGTCAAAAGTTGTGCTTAAAAATAACTAGGTTTTTTTATTATGAGCATTTCTGCATTTTTTATGATGAATAAATCACTGGATTTTCCAAAATATGACATTCAAGTTCAAACCTTCAAACCAAGTTCAAAATAGTCCCTATCTTTTAACATAAATTTCTATTTGGTCAAAAAAGTTTTAGAGGTGTTGCTGTAAATTATAATAATACGTTCAGTATTAATCAAAGGTCTAGTTTGAAATATAATTCTTCTTTATAATATAAATATAATTGATGGTGATTTATGTAACACTATCTAGTGTAAGTAATAATTCTCGTTTGACTTTTGTGCTGGCTACAGTATACAGGCCACCATACAGACTTTATCAAATAATTTGCCAGAATTAGTAATGGTTGCACATGAAGTCATAACTGTTGGTAATTTTAATATCCATGTAGATAATGAAAAAGGCACATTGAAATGGGCATTTAGAGAAATTTTTCACTCTATATAGGAGTTAGACAACATGTGTCAGGACACACTGATTCTCGTAATCATACCTTAGAGCTAATATTTTCACACGGAATCAATGTTGATGCCATTGAAATTCTGCATTAGAGCGATAACATCCCAGGTCATTACTTAGTTGCACCTACACAACCTTTAGCCAAATCGGCAAAACCAACTCCTTGTTACAAATATAGTAGAACTATCACTTCTAACACAAAAGATAGCTTTATAAATAATGATCATTTTCATCTACTCAACATCTCAGATAGCCTAGAAGAACTTGATGTTGCAACAGAAACTATTAACGCTCTCTTTTCCAGCACTTTAGACACTGTTGCTCCTTTGCATTTAAAGAAAATTAAAGAAAATAGTCCAACTCCTGTCAGGGGTGCGTGCAGGATGAAGGCATGAAGACGAAGATAAATGATACATATAATATTTATTAAACAAGAAGCTCAGTCAGGGATACACACAACACTGAGTAGACGGAGACAGTCTAAGACCAACACAAGACTTATATACACAGAGGATGATTAGGGAAGCGGGAACAGCTGACGGACTGATGAGGTAATGCATTAGTGCAAGTCATTAGATGACATGAGGAGCGAACAAAAGGGGAGCTAACAGGTAAACATGACAACCACGAAGACAGAGATAACAGAACCGTGACAACGAGTACACCTGTAGACTTTTTCTACCTTCTTAGAAGAAAACAAATATAACCCTAGGTATTTATTTGATACAGTGACTAAATTAACAAGAAATAAAGCCTCAACCCCATGGACTTCTTTACTTGCAAAATTCATAATATTAGAGAGAAAATTATAACCATGCAGCCGTCTACTACAATATCACAAAATACAGTAAATTGTAGTGTCCCTGAAGAAAAATTCCACTCCTTCATTGCTATTGGGGAGGAAGAATTGTCTAAACTCGTTAAATCATCAAAATCAACAACATGTAGGCTAGACCCGATACCAACTAAGCTACTGAAAGAGATGCTTCCAGAGGTCATAGAGCCTCTTCTTAATACCATTAATTCATCTTTGTCATTAGGATACGTACCAAAAACCTTTAAGCTGGCTATGGTTAAACTGCTTATTGAAAAGACACAACTTGATACTACAGAATTAGTTAATTACAGGCCGATATCAAATCTACCTTTTTTGTCAAAGATTCTAGAAAAGGCAATATCTTCACAACTATGTTCCTTTCTAGAAATAAATGGTATCTGTGAGGAATTCCAGTCAGGATTTATCATAGTACTGAGTCTGCTCTCATTAGAGTTACAAACGTTTTGCTTTGTATCATCCGATTGTGATTGTATTTCTCTGTAACTGTTACTTAATTCTATCGACCACAAAATTATTTTGAATAGACTCGAAAATTGTGTTGGCATCAGTGGAATTGCGTTGGCATGGTTCAAATCATAGTTATCTATCTGTTATCAATTTGTAACAGTAAATGAAGAGATGTCATATCAATCACAAGTTCAGTATTGAGTACCTCAGGGCTCAGTACTAGGACCATTGCTTTTGACCCTGTACATGCTACCTTTCGGAGATACCATTAGGAAGGATTAGATTTCACTGTTACGTTTATGATACTCAGCTCTATATTTCTTTGCACCCAATAAAAAATTGGATGACTAGTAATTTCCTAATATTTAATTATGAAAAAAAGAGATTATAATTATCTTTGTTAGACCAAAAACCTCTGCATGTAATAACATAAAATATTGTCTAACACTCGAAGGCTGCTCTGTCAAGTCTTTGTCGTCAGTTAGAAACCTGGGTGTGCTCTTTGATGCCAAACTTTAATTTGAAAGCCACATTTCTAGCATCTGTAAAACTGCGTTATTTCATCTTAAAAAAAAAAAAAAAAAAAAAAAAATATATATATATATATATATATATATATTACAACAAATTCAGAAAAGTGCATTATTGTAACGCTCTACTGAGTGGCTCCCTTGCACGCTTAATAAACAAACTCCAGTTTGTCATTTTACATTTCATTTATACATGTTATTCAAAGCGACTTACATTGCATTCAAGATATACATTGATCAGCATCATACTACTGACCTTAGCATCGCAAGCACCACACTCTATTATTTTAGCTACAGGAAAGCCAAAGCGGTCCAGCTCCAGGAAGTATGAACATATTAGCAAGGTTCTGTCAACAGTGTATTAGCTCCCTATAAAACACCTTATCCATTTTAAAATATTGCTTATTACTTTCGAAGCATTAAATGGATTATCTCATTACTTAACACACTACTCTTACACATTTATAGTCCTTCACATCTATTGAGATTAAAAAAACTCTGGCCAGTTGATAATACATAGTATATTAAATTCAACTTCAGGCGGACAATCCTTTTCCTATTTAGCACCTAAACTCTGAAACACACTCTGTTAGTTTAGATCTAGACTAAACACACTTCACTTCAACCTGGCATACGCATAACACATTATAATTTTTTTATAATTAGAATCATGTTATATGATTGTTATATCGGAACCGGGAACACTTCCCATAACACCTGATGTACTTGTTACATCATGAGAAAAATGACATCAATGCTGATAACAGTCTCTGTTTATCCCGAGATTGAATGTAATCAGCCAGATCCGGGCTGTATTATGATCAGATGAAGGACCTGCACCTGGACACGAACACAACACTGCCCTGAAGTTTCTGCAGAGACAGTGACTCAACTAAACCCTCCCTGCTGTACATCCAAAACAAACTTTGTTGCATTAGTTTCCCGTTATAAAATGTGGCTGGTCAATGTACACTACTGATGGTGAAACAGAAATTTTGACTAAGTGGGTAGTTTTTGGCTAGAATACACTGCGATCTTGACCAGTTTTTAAGGTGCAGGTCAAATGTGTGTCTATGTGAGTGTAGGTTGTGTACTACATTTTACTCTAATGATTAGTTGGTCTAATGTTTGGGCGTATCCTCTTTGCTCTATACTACCTTATTGTCATTGCGCCAATTGTTGTCGATATGCAATTTGGGCCATCAGTTGTTCATACCTCTGTCTGATATAAAAAAAGTTCAGAACAGTTTGCTTTCAATAAATAGTTTTTTTGGGAAGATTTAAGTTTTGATTCCTCATGACATGATCCCAGCTGTAATCAGCTGTAATGCAAGTTGTAACATTTGATCCCAATCACAGGAATCAAGGTTGCCCAAGCAAAACACATGTTTTACTCCAGTAGGAAGAACTGCTGCCTGCTGTCCCTCTCCATACTCTTGTACAGTAGCTATAAGGGCAGCACTGTAGCCGAGATAACTGACTTACCAGGAGCTGTTTTGTGTCTGAGGTCATCCATCCAAGCCTCACACACACACACACACACACACACACGCGACTCCACACTGAGGAAATAAGACCAAAACTCACCTTTCTGGTCACGGCCGGGTCAAGATAACTCTGTAACTTGTGGATGTATGTGTGAGGAGGATTCTTCACCTGGAATCGTTCCTGGAAAAGAGAGGAAATAAAAAAAATATGTATGTTAAAGGTTTTACTGATTTTTGAGTGAAAGTGTTTACATGTTAGTTTTTGTGCTAGTACTGTAGTTTTATAAGGAAAATGGAATGGATTCATCCAATTTGTGGAAATTTGTAAACCGTAGAAACTAATGCAAGTTAATTACTTTGAATCTTCACATCACCAAAATGTTCTAACAGAGTTGTTTGAAAAAAAAAAATATTGTTAAGATTGATGGTTTGTTAAAGGGATATTTTACCCCCAAAAAATCTAAATTCTGTGATCATTTAATTATCCTTGTGTTATTTGTTTCCAAAATCATAAGACTTCGGTTAAGATGTTTTAATGAAGCCTGATATATTTCTGTCCCTCTCTTGAAAGTCTAAATCAAAATTCACTTTATCAAAACCTTTGATTAAAAAAAGTTCATAAAGAGATTGTAAATGTAATCCATCTGACTAGAGTGGTTTAATCTAATTGCCAATTCTGTAATATCCAAACTGGCTAAACAAAGCTTTCAATTTGTCGGAGATATTTTTCTTTGATTATGGGTTGATAGATTACATGCTGTTTTTACACAAACACAAGCATACTGCTCTAAATTCTCCCAAGAGAGATTAGTCATCTTTCAGACCAAACTACTTTCAACTGGCTAATAGTGTGATATTAACATCAGTCCATGTGTCCATAATCTTGTCAGATGTGTTAAACAAAAACAAAAAGTTTAATGAAAGTACAGATGGATCAAAACACGTAACACTTAATATTCTTCGCAATTTATTGATTTGCCTGCTCTTTTAGAGCTGCTGTTCAGCTAAAACAAACTTTGTTTTCACTGTTTTCCTGTGACCACTGTAAAGCTGCTTTGTTGTAAAAAGTGCTGTATAAATAAAGGTGACTTTACTTGACTTGACAACTCTCGTATTTTAATATCTACAAGTGAAATTAATTTCATCAGTTTTATTTCTAAACATTTTACAAAAGAAAGTGCTAGTGAACGTAAGTGATAACAATGTTATTACTTTTATTATTCATGGTAACACTTTATTTGATAGTCCACTTTGGATATTCTATTAACTATTAAGTAACTTTACATATGCATTAGTAACACAGTTATTAGAATATTAGTAGACTGTCTGGATAATATCTGATTGATAATATCTGATATTGTGATGCTCCTCAACAGACATTCTACTGACTGTAAATACATTTGTAAGAACATAAGGCATTTTATTATACTAACCTAATCCTAACACAAACCTAATCTAATAGTCTACTAATACTCTAATGAGAGTTAACTGACATACAGTTGGAAATTAATGAGATTTATTTGACATTTTATTTTACAAAGTTACTTATAGTTAGTAGAATGTTCAAAAGCTGTCCATAAAAAGTGTTATCTTAATTATTTATGTATAATACACACTTATCCAAATAATCTTACTACATTCTAAATCAAATGTGTATACAACTTTCTCACTCATTTGGGTGTTGTCCTTGGCAACAGCCAATCAACAGCAGTGCATAACAGGAAAGAGGAAGAGAGAAAGTTCTGCTCAAAACAACACAAGGTCTCTGCACACACAATACATCAGCCACAGATATCACATGGACTTTTAATATGTGGCCGGTGTTTGTGTGTGTGTATGCTTCAGATATACTCTATTTCAATATCCAAAATTTCTGTCCTTGTGGGGAAATTTCCAGGTCCCCATTAGGAAATCTGCATTATATATACAGAATTATGATTTTTTTTTTTTTTTTTTTTTTTTTAAATGTGTTGTAGTCAAGGTCACTGAGACCAAGTCCAAACCAAGTTAGGGCGAGACAGAGTCAAGCTCAAGCACTCCTCAAAATCCTCTAAAAGACCCATATCTACTGTCTGAGATATGTCTAATATTTAATCAATAAATACACTTAGACTAATAAGACCCAAAAATTCATCTTTGTGTTGCAGAGCCACAGAAGTTGCATCTGAATTGGTACAATTACACCTGCATAAATAATGTTGAGATTAATGTCTAAAAAACAAAACGGTTTGAATATAGAAATATAATGGAAAAAAAAAATGTTTGTTTTTGTTTCAAAATGTTTGATTTGTTCAAAAGCAACCGATTCAAATAGTAACGAAACATTGGCGAAAAAAACTTCATTTATTAACTTGTTTACTGAACGTTAGTATAAAATCAATATCATGTTTGCAATTGTGCTCCTATTCATGAAAACCTGACTGTTGTTCTTGTGATATTTCTTAATTATATCTTGTGTTATAATATAAAAAAGAAGTTCTTTTTGCAGTCATCTTGAATTTTGTGGGTATTTGTAAGGATTTTTGACATTTTGCTTTTTAAGACCATCCTACATTGAATTTGAACCCAACCCAAACGTAACAAAAGAAATCACATTATAAATATATGGGCTTAAGACTTACTCAAATTGTAAGTCGCTTTGAATAAAAGCGTTTGCTAAATGAATAAATGTAAAATGTAATGTAGAAATAAGTTACTAATTGCATTAATGATTTTAACAAATACATTTAGTGATGTCTTCTCAGTGTGATCTTGACTGGTCTTGAGATAAACACTTGAGTCCTTTTAGTCTAAGTACAAATGCGGTCGCGACTGAGAAAAGACCAAGACTTTTAAACTTTTAGACTTTTCAAAATTGGTCTGAAGACCGGACTCGAGTACTTCAACACCAGTAAAATGCATTGTTACTGTTATTAGTAGTTAAATTGGTTAACATGGCGGCTGATGTAATCTCAACAAGGCAGTGTCTACTGACAGACAATTTTATCAGTGGGGTCACATGATAGCCTGTAGAGTTCACTATCACTATCATTATCAATAGTTAGATGGGATAGACAGTGTATGATGAATATTAACGATGAGTATTAAAAACAAAACAAAAAAACAACAACACCAGCCAGACAAGATGTGTTGTCTTCATGAGGACAAGATAGATAAAGACCATATGTTATGTCTGCAGGGACACAAGGTCACCTGATGAACAAATATTGACTCACTTTAACACAGATTGCCCACACTTGTCTCACAGAAATGCACGGTCAAATTGAAAATACATGACCAGAGGAATTCCATGGGACTGTTTCCATGGTAAACAACGTCACCAGAGCGTGGGACCAAGTTAATGTTCACCCATAAATTAAAATTCTGTCATAATTTACTCATGTTGTTCCAAATCTATATAATCACTTTATTTATTTTGTGTACAAAAAGTTGTTTTGGATCCCAATGGCTTCTATTAGACTGGGAGAATGTAGGAGGTAAGAGAAAGAAAGAATGTACTGAATTACCTGGTCACAAATGAGTTCCCATTTCTTCTCATTGTCGTACTGCCGTAGTAATCTTGCTTTGTCTGGAGGCAAGTTCATTGAGTTCTGTATAAAAAAAACAGAGTTGGGACTAAAGTTAGAAACAGCTCTGTAATGCTATCAGACAAACAAGAGTGTCTGTATATTTTTACTGGGAAAAAAAGACAAAAAATACTGATTACGTCATAATTTATAGCAATGCAATACAATCTCACAGACAAAAAGTGAAGTGCTTTTCACTTAATGCCATTTTAAAAAAGCCTTTCAAATGGTCTTAAGTTAAAGAATATTTGTTTATCCCTTACAAAGAAATTCACCCCATTCATAACGAGCTCACTTCCATGGCTGTGTCTGTATTAGAAAAAACAACTGTATAAAATGTGCTTGTTCAGCAGAAGAGGAAACACATGGGGCTAAATGTCTTCTTCCTTTGCTGACGGTGAGAGCTACTCAACTGAAGAAATACTGCCATTAGTACAGAAAGAAAAAGTGATCCGTGGCTGGAAATCTTCTTGAGAAAAAAGGTACAAATATTCATTGAATGAAATAAAGTGAATGATGAATAAAGTCAAAATAAAGAAGAAGTGCACTACAGCAAATTCAATACTGACAAATCTACTGTAGCCTTTTTTTAAGTATCAAGAAGCCTCTGGATCATTCAAATGTAAAGGCGACGAGATGAGTTAGTTTAACAACATTGGAAACTGGAATACATTTGGTTAATGTGACTTGAAAGAAGAAAATGAATGAAGAAGCTTCAATGGACAAGAGTTGGAGGTTCTCATTGAAGAAATTATTGTAAAGAAGAAAGTTCCCTCTGGGAAGCTTGATAATGTATGTCATGATGGAAAGTAGGAGATGTGCACATGTGAAGTGGCAGAGGTTTCAGCTTAGATTCTATAAGAACAATATCATCGTAGATATGTATTATAATATTTTTTTTTTTTTTTTTTTTTACATAATATTAAATTTTGAACATTACCAATGAGAATTTAAGACTAGTTGGAGGTTCTCCTTGTTCATGATGTACTTTAGAACATACGGTAACACATTATTGTTATAAGTGTTGTTGTTACACGTCGCGTTTCTGTATTAATAACTATGAATTATGTAATATTACATGCAACTAACACTTAACCCTTATTCTTAACCCTGATACAATAGTAAGTACATGTAGGTAATTATTATTACGCAGCATTTAAATGATTAATTGCACAGTAACAAGGACACCTTCAAATAAAGTAATTGCCTTTTCAAGATTTGTTTTAATGTAGTAATTTTCCTCAAGAAATATCATATCAAATCATGTTTTATTTCAAGAAAAATCATAAAAGAATAAAACATTGAATTAAGTAGTGCATATTCAAGTTTTAAAATAAGAAATAAAATAGCAGTTAAGAACCACAATCACTCATAAAACAGATTGTAAATATGAGTGTGAATGCTAAATGTCAGTTAAGCAATGATTTAATGCTTCTACAGTCACCAGTCATAGTCGTTTAGTATCATTCTGTTTTGTGTTTAATAACCAAATTCCTGCTGATGAACTACATTACCCATAACCTTGGACAGATATAAACCAATCACAGAGTTACCATAAATAAGTGAGAATCACGGTAACAGGGCACAATCCCAAGGATGGATACTTGTATATCTTTGAATAATTTGTAATAAACTTTATATACTGCTTAAATACTAGTCATACTATACAACACAACACAATAAAATGTTATACTAGCATTCCTGATTCAAAAACATCAATGAGTTGAATAGTTGTAGTAATAATTTATTGTGTAAACTAATAATTAAGTTGGCTTGAGAAAGCCAACTTAGTGATATTGTATCTAAACTTATTATTATTAAGTTGGCTTGAGAAAGCCAACTTAGTGATATTGTATCTAAACTTATTATTATTATTCTTCTTACCTAAAATTCTCAATGCATCTCCTCCTAGAGCTTTAAAGCTACAACCACTAAACTCTGCTCAGACTTCAGACCTGTTCTGACTTGAGTTGCTATCCCTTTTCAGACTGATCAGACTTATGATTTTTGATAAAACTGAAGATTAAAGTCATAAAATCTCCATAGACTTTCACTAATGAAGTGAAAACTGAATTTTAGATAGAGCGTCCACTCCATCTGTTGGTAACATCACAACATTACACCTGATATATAATACATTTCAATACAGTATGTGTGAACATGTCCATTCCAATGGGCATGCATTTTATTTTTTTAAATCCTGAAAAAAAACTTGCAGGTCTACAATCGATTTTTTACTTTAATTAGTAAGTTAAATCTCTCTATTTTACATTCATAATATCACAAAATTACACCCCTGTCAGTGAGAGCACTGAAGTTTGAACGAATCAGAGCGCTGCAATTCAAAGCCTCAAAGCTTTTCAAAGACGCCATTACTGCTGGAGAGAGAGATCATAATCTCCTAAAATAGATTTATGTGAGAGAGTTTATGATCAAACGGAAATTGTTTCCGATTATCAAGTAACCGCTGCAGCGTGTTTCCTTGAAGATTTATGCACTTATATGGCCAAATTCTGACTCTCATTCGTCTTTACTCGGCAAAGGAGTACATTACTATGGGGAAGGTAGGTGAAGTTTAAACGCGCGTTCTCCTGGACTCGCGCCAAAGCATAACCGTCTAAGCACCTACGTTTATTTATAGCGCTCATTTATGTACTTTATTGCCGAATTCTGACTCTCGCTCGTGAGTCAATATACATTGGAAAAGGCTTCCCTGAGCAGCGCGCGCGCTGACTCTCTTCAAATGCAGCGTCTAACAGTCAAAGTTATTTATAACTAATTCTTGAGTATATAGTTACATTGTGTTAATTCTTTTATCTGCTTTTAACTAAAGTCTGACTCCTGTTCTCGAGTTCAAACGCGCTTCCTGAGCAGATTCGCTGATAGATCGATGTTTTGTGAACACTTAAACAGTAAATGAAATAAGATTTTTAAAGGATGCAAAAAACATGGCAGATCGATTCAAACTGTAAACTGCTTGAGATTAAAAAAAACTGCATTACTCTGCTGCATTACATGAGCAGGAATTATTTAAAAAATACTAATATTTAAGTTATTTTGTTTCCCATGGAGGAAGGCTTTATACAAATATTACATTGCGTTGATTCCTTTATCTGCTATAATTGCCGTGTTGAACTGAAGTCTGACATGGCAGATCGAGTCAATCTGAAAACTGCTTGAGATTAGAAAAAACTGCATTACTCTCCTCATTGTACTTTAGCAGGAATTATTTTAAAAATACTAATATTTAAGTTTGTTTCCCATGAAGGAAGGATTTACATATACATCTAAAAAGTATGTATTAGAGGCTCCATATACGCGCGTCCTCCCGCATTCGCGCGTCCACGCCTAAGCGCCTACGTTTATTTATAGCGCCTAAATCTATTCACACACATACATGCATATCTATCTACATTTATATTGTAAATATAAAGGGCTCCATATACATTCAGTGTAACTGCTGTCTGTTTTGAAAGTGGTAAGACTACATAAATAATGCTTAATTACATCTTTAAAATAGAAATAAAACAAAGTATTATTCACAGTATCACAGTACCATTTATTTATATATATATATATATATATATACACACATACACACACATCTATTTCGTATATATAAAAGGCTACATATAGTGTAACTGTGGTGTAACTGCAGTCTCTTTTGAAAGTGATTAGCCTATATTAATAATGCTTAATTACAGCTTTAAAATAGAAATAAAACAAAGTATTATTCACAGTATCATATATATATATATATATATATACACACACACACACACCTCTATACATATTATATATATATATATATATATATATACACATACACATCTATTTAGTATATATAAAAGGCTACATATACATGCAGTGTAACTGCAGTCTCTTTTGAAAGTGATTAGCCTATACTAATAATGCTTAATTACAGCTTTAAAATAGAAATTAAACAAAGTATTTTTTGCATTAGTGAAAACTGACCGTTAAAAGCCAAGGATGTAATTAAACCGTAAACATTTTTATAAACTAATTACAATTTTCCAACACTTTGAGGATCAAAAAGCATAATTATAACTTATTTTTAAGTTTAAACTCTCAAAACTTTTCAAGCTAATTAACGATAAATCTTGCTAACAATATGCTAATTCAGCAAATTCTTGCCAGCAACATGCTTATTTATGTTAAATGTTGCTAATGACTTCAGAATTCATACTAAATCTTGCTAGCAACAAGATAATTAACATTAAATCTTGCTAGCAAAATTGATCATCAATTGATTAAAGATTAAATTATGATCAAAGAACATAACGACACCTTAGTAACTGCCTAGAAACAACGCAAGGCAATAACTAACAAGTGTATATATGCTCAAGATCTAATTCTTTCCATCTATCCATCTGTAAACTTTCAAAACTTTTTAAGCTTTTACAAATAAATTTAACTTTCAGGCTAGGCTTTCTCAAGCCAACTGAAGTTTATATCATAAACTTCCTCTATCTAGTTATTATTATTATTCTTCTTACCTAAAATTCTCAGAGCATCTCCTCCTAGAGCTTTAAAGCTAAAACCACTAAACTCTGCTCAGACTTCAGACCTGTTCTGACTTGAGTTGCTATCCCTTTTCAGACTGATCAGACTTATGATTTTTGATAAAACTGAAGATTAAAGTCATAAAATCTCCATAGACTTTCACTAATGAAGTGAAAACTGAATTTTAGATAGAGCGTCCACTCCATCTGTTGGTAACATCACAACATTACACCTGATATATAATACATTTCAATACAGTATGTGTGAACATGTCCATTCCAATGGGCATGCATTTTATTTTTTTAAATCCTGAAAAAAAACTTGCAGGTCTACAATCGATTTTTTACTTTAATTAGTAAGTTAAATCTCTCTATTTTACATACATAATATCACAAAATTACACCCCTGTCAGTGAGAGCACTGACGTTTGAACGAATCAGAGCGCTGCAATTCAAAGCCTCAAAGCTTTTCAAAGACGCCATTACTGCTGGAGAGAGAGATCATAATCTCCTAAAATAGATTTATGTGAGAGAGTTTATGATCAAACGGAAATTGTTTCCGATTATCAAGTAACCGCTGCAGCGTGTTTCCTTGAAGATTTATGTACTTATATGGCCAAATTCTGACTCTCATTCGTGTTTACTCGGCAAAGGCTTTCGCCCGCTGAGTAGATTACTATGGGAACGGCAACTCTCAATGAACTTCAAACGCGCGTCCTCGCGCACTCGCGTCAGTTTATTTATAACTTATGCCTGAGTAAATATTACATTGCCTTGATTCCTTTATCTGCTATAATTGCCTGGTGTAGCTGAAGTCTGACATGGCAGATCGATTCAATCTGAAAACTGCTTGAGATTAGAAAAAAACAGCATTACTATCCCCATTGTAATTGTGCAGGAATGATTTAAGAAATACTAATATTTAAGTTATTTTATTTCACATGAAGAAAGGCTTTATACACACACACACACACACACACACACACACACATATATATATATATATATATATATATATATATATACACATACATATCTATCTATCTATCTATACACACATTTATATAGTAAATAAATGTATAAAGGGCTCCATATACATGTAGTGTAACTGCAGTCTGTTTTGAAAGTGGCAAGACTATATTAATAATGCTTAATTACATCTTTAAAATAGAAATAAAACAAAGTATTATTCACATTAGTGAAAACTGACCGTTAAAAGCCAAGGATGTAATTAAACCGTAAACATTTTTATAAACTAACTGCAATTTTCCAACACTTTGGGGATCAAAAAGCATTGTTATTTATTTTTTGGTATTTCGTTACAACACCGATGATCCGTCTTGATGAAAAAACTCCATGTATGTACCCTAGATGCCATTTTGTGCACTAACCAAGTATTGCAACACTTCTGTAATCAATTAATAATTTACTCATGTTTATTATCAATGTAAATGTTGTTTATTTTAGATTTATATTTAATATTCATTATTATTCTTTGATATTTCAGACCACTCACTGTTCAGCTGAATCATCAATAACCTCCAGTCTCTGCGTCAACTGACTCTTGTGTTCTTTAAAACATTAAATCTCACTAGTGACTTGTTAAATAACATTCATTCTCGTCAGTGACATGTTAACTGATGTTAAATCTCACAAGCGACCTACGAATTAACAAATCTCACTAGCGACATGTTAGTTCACACTAAATGTCAATAGTGTCTTGTTAATTAACGTTAAATCTTGCTAGCAACATGCTAGATCACGCAAATTCTCACTAGTGACATGCTAGATCATGCTAAATCTTGATAGCAACTTGTTAATTAACAATAAATCTTGCTACCAATATGCTAATTCAGCGAATTCTTGCCAGCAACATGCTTATTTATGTTAAATGTTGCTAATGACTTCGGAATTCATTCTAAATCTTGCTAGCAACAAGATAATTAACATTAAATCTTGCTAGCAAAATTGATCATCAATTGATTAAAGATTAAATTATGATCAAAGAACATAACGACACCTTAGTAACTGCCTAGAAACAACGCAAGGCAATAACTAACAAGTGTATATATGCTCAAGATCTAATTCTTTCCATCTATCTATCTGTAAACTTAAACAACTTTTTAAGCTTTTACAAATAAATTTAACTTTCAGGATAGGCTTTCTCAAGCCAACTGAAGTTTATATCATAAACTTCCTCTATCTAGTTTAGTCTCTGTTGTTCATCTGCTTCCATTTTTGAGTGCAACACCCACTGCATCTCAAACATACAGTCAACAACCTATAGAACCCTATTAATACCTGTTCAAATGTTCTCTTTTTCTGTAATTATGGAATCATTATGCTTGGATATACAGCACAGTACGTAAGAAAAGAATTAGTGCTACGTTCATTTGATCACCATTGTCTTGTACTTCCTTTAAAAAAAAGAAAAATTGATCCGGTTGGTTTGGTTGATGGCTTATTACTGATTTTTTTAATCTTTATGAAAATGAAAGGATTTTATAGTTCCAGAACTAATGTCTTTTAAAGTGGTTAGTGCCTATAATCACATCTAAGATTATCCAAAATCATTTTCAGTACAACTGCTTTCCTGTGGAGCTGTAAGCTTTGTATTTTCCAAGAGTGAACAACTTTGTGTTGGACTGCTGTCTGTGTATGTGTTTATTCCCAAACACACAGACCTTCTGCACATTTGTGTTCTCAAACTCCAAACATATTCTGAGATCAGACCTCCACCTCTTACACAAGCGCTGTCCTTTACGTCTGCCCTACTTTCACACATCTGCTGCATGGAACTCCCCCAAAATACTGCAGTCACCAGAGCCCCATCTGAACCCCACCCTTCAGAGCGAACTGCACACCACCCACCCAAACACAAACAGATGATTCCCTCTCCAACTGTGTGCTGATGGGAAAACAAATCCAGCATGGTTAAACTGCATCTTAATTTGGAGAAAGCCATGGTACAGGAGCCATGCACTTCATCTGTGAGTACAGTCATGTTGTTTTTCTCTGTAGATTTCCAGAGCAGTGCTACTCACAAGGGGAGCCACTTTGAAATGGATGGCTATGTTGTGTTTTCCAGCCTCAACACAGCAGCTGTTGGCCAGAGGGAAATCCAATACTTAAAATGTGATCTATGGGCACAAAGGCAAGCCGTCATAATGATTTTGAAAGATGTTCTCAATAGTACTTTAACTCTTTCCTCACCATTGACAGAACTTTCCATCATATGTGACACAACGCTTCCGCCAATGATGGAATTTGACGGAATTATATGATAGGGGGCGCTATAACACATCTTGCAAACAAAGTTACTTGAAGGCAAGCCTAAAACCTTAGCTGAAAAAAAGAGCAAAACTGCGCAAACACTGCGGTACGCGAGGAAGGAGACCAGAGTCTGTATAAGTAATAAATGTCAATGGATGAGAGGCTTCACTATGATGAATAAAACGTGTTTGTGCGGAAAGAGCTTATAATTAGATGAACTGACAGCCCAACAGCTAATTTTGCTCTTAAACATTCTCATTGAATTGATCTATTTATTCAGTTTACACTGAAAAGAAAAGCTGTTTTACAAAAGAAGTCACACACAATTGTGCAACATGTTAATATCTATAACACTGATTGACTGTTGCGCAATTATGAACGTAATTCAGTGATGTCAAGGTTGGCAAGGCACATGTGATCCAAGTAAACCATTCTCCAATGGTATGTGCATGAAAGAGTACAGAATTCAGAGGAAAAAGAAGCAAAAAACAAGTAATAGAAGCATTAAACTTTAAACAGCATATGGATCAAAACTGTCAAATGTCAGTGAATGAAATGTGGACAGGACAGGACATGCTTTAGGACTGTGAAACTTTAGGGTGTTGATGGACTCAATCTGCTCCATCTGTGTTTTGATCATTGCTCTGAATCCCATCTGGACAAAGTCTATGGAAAATATTCTTGTTTTGTTAAAAAAAAAGAATGTATGAAGCTAGATTGTTCTTTAACCAGAGGCTCTGTTCTTTCTTTTGATATATTGCATATTCAGATATTCATACAACTAATTATTCTGGGGTCATGAAAATGCTGGGGGTGGCTCGCAACTTAAAAAAAAAACAGATGGCAGAGTTAACTATTTAACATAGTTAATATAAAGACATTCTCTGTTTTAAAATATAAATTGAACTGCTTGGCAGCTCAAATCTAAAGTAGCATCCTAACTGAATTTTTTTTTTCCTCCAATAAACACTGTGTCTGAAAGGGAAACTAGAAATGCATATGCAATAAGATCAGCCAAAAAAAACAAAACTGTTGTCATGCCTTTCCAGCATGTCTTTAGTGAATCCTGCTTTTATAACACCAAAAGAGGTTTTGGAACAAGCCGTTAGTAAATCTGGACCTAAGTCTGAACTTCTTCTTTTTCTTCTTCTTTTTTTAACCATTTATTTGTATTAGAACAGACCAAAAAGCTTTTCTAATAATACAGTGGATGGAAACAGTTGCTAAGTTGCTTAAATCTATACTTTTAAGATTTGCAAGTGCACATTCAATACAACCAAGTGTGCTTATTTGTAAGGTATACATGCAATGTTCATTTAAAAAAATTTAAAGGGGAGTTTAAAGAAGTTGACACTGCCATAAAAGACATTAAGTCTAAATTATTTCTCCTTTCAGAAACAAGAGCTGTCGTTCTATATTTAAATGGAAGAAATCTTCTCTATTTGAAAGAAAAGTAGAAAGTAGAAAGATGTTTCTGCTTCTGTGCTTGTAGACAGGCCTGTTGATGAAAGCTGTGTAATACGATATTGTCATGACAACAATATACAAGACCAGATGTCTGACAAATGAAATAAGGATCTACAGACCAATATTTAATGGGCAAAGCAATATGCTGATGAAATATACATGTGTTCTCTGAGCTGATCAGTTCATGAGAAGTTCAAGATTTAGATACAAAACAACCAACCAAACCCACACAGGAGTAACACCTCGATCTATCTATAAAACATACAATAAAAGATTCTTCAGGACTCTTGGTGAAACAACATTTCCTGACAGGCTAGCTAAATTATTGTTATGTTTGTTATGGTTAATTATATTTCCAAATGTAGAAGGCTCTAAGGTGTGCAGATGGATAATTAGAGAAGTAGAGAAGCAGAGGAAGTCTCAGACCGCCCGCCCACAGACCCTCACTGACCGTCTGATGCATATTATGTTTCTACAACCGTTTGGATTAACTGCTGCACCATTACTACTAGAATTAGGACTTTTCTTTTAATTATTTCAATTATCATTGATTGTGAATTGTTCTGCCGCTGAACATCGCATAAAAATACAGTTGGTTATTTTACATGAACGTCTTGAACAAGTTATATTGCTTTACCACCAAAGAATATGTCTCTAAGATGGAAAATCCACTCAAGTTTCCAGGAGCAGATGTTTGGTCAGGACGCTGACGTCTTCTAGTAATGGTCAGTTTGACCCTGACAGCGACGTTCAGGCAGTTCTTTGATCACCTGTGTTTCAGCGGCTCCTCTGGGTCGATCTGAAACATCCTGACCGCTCGAAAATCCAAATAAGCACCTACACATCTACCCCGCCCTGACCCAAACACCACTAAACATAGCTCTCCCGAAACTGCCACAGCGTGAGCATGAATAAAACAGGGTGATCTCATCATCATCATCATCACTTCATGGTTCTCAACAGTTTGTAAAACTTTCTCTAAAAGACATGAGCAGAACAAAAAAGTTCAAATGAAGCAATGTACCATGCAACTGTAGAGAGTGTGTCATTTTGCTATAGAGTTTGGTAAATATCAGTGGGCAAGACTGGCATAAAGAAATGCAAAAAGTGTCACATTTGCTTTTGAAGTAGATATAAATGTTTCACATGCAAGTTAAGGAGGAACACATTATTCAGTGGTGTTTAGCCGCAAGTTTACTTGTTTATGGTTGCTGATCTACACCATAACTTGCATATTAATAAAAAATTTAGTCGGGTGTTATGTGGGATTTTACCTTTGAACTCAAAATTTTCTGGTTCATGTTTTTAGCTCTTTGTTTGTGCTCGTGTTCCGTAATGTAAAGCTGTCTTTGCGCTGATTTGTCATGAATGATCCTATCGCTTGGTTTGTACCCATCAGGTTCAAAATATAGAGAAGATAATTAAATGAGATGAAGTACCTGTCATTCTTAAAGTATTTGACTGGCTTGAATGAACCACATGTGGTTTTCCTGAAGAGAGGGGACGGACTCTCTAGTTTGTCATTATATGAGTCATAATAGGATAGACAAAAAGGATAAATAAGCCTTAGAGCACAGCGTGAAGCTTTCTAAATAAGAATTACTGTTATTCTTAGTCCCAGTTTAGAGCTGATCTCTGGTCTATTAGTAGCACACTAATGAATCATGATGAATTCCAGATCAGGGTTCAATCTGTCTATCTCACAACAGACCAATGTCCATAAAGACCATAAATAAACCATAAAGTGTACCTTATATAATAGACTTACAATAACTGTCATAATACATGCTTCACTGTTGAATCTTTCTGTTAGCAGGTCATTCAAATGCGGGTCTTCATTTCTGTTTCTTTGTGTTAGTAACTCACAATGGAGATGTTTTGCTTAACATCATGCATGTAAACTCTGAAGAAGTCACAAAAGCTAAAATGCATTATTAATTTTGGAAAATGTTACAACTCCCTGTACAACAAGTGTTGCTGGATTCCCTTTTTTTGCACTTGTTATTTTGTCCCCACGAGGAAAAAAGCTTATAAATCACACTTAAAAGTGATATAAAAACGAAGAAAAGTTTTCGTGATGGGTCAGTTAGGGGTAAAGGAATAGTACATACAGTCTATATCTTATAAAACTGATTAGGTCTATGGAAAGTCCCCACAAAACATGCCAGAACAACATGCGTGTGTGTGTGTGTGTGTGTGTGTGTGTGTGTGTGTGTGTGTGTGTGTGTGTGTGTGTGTGTGTGTGTGTGTGTGTGTGTGTGTGCCTGAGGCTGAACATGTGCCATCACATGTAAACAGTAGTGTAAATACCCCTTTCTTGGAAATTCACAATTTGTCAAGCATAAACTGGATTTAAAGAGTTTCTCATCATCAGAGCAGAATAAAGGGGAAGAGAGCAGTTCTCTCAGACAGATTCAAATATCTCGGCTCTTTCCTCTCAGTAAGGCATGTGATCCCTCCTTCTCATATTTTCCTGTCTGGTGGCGTCCAGACTGTCTCTTTCATTGGACCAAATACCCATGAGTCTGGGCTGCAGATTGAAAGTGACAGCGAAATGTTTCTGATGGTAACAAGAATCACCTACAATAAATCTGTCTTCACAGTAAAGCTTGAACTTATGCTGTATTTAAATTATTAATTAGAAACAAAATATAAATTAATAACATAAAAATTGGATGAATTCAAAAGTGGAAAAGTATGTCTAAAAAGATCCAAGGTGTCCACAAATTTCTATCAGTCTAGCAATAAATAAATAAACAATTTAAAGGACAAACTAATTGGTAATATTTAGTAAATATACAATGATTTTTACATGAAATCTTAAAAAAAAGTACTCCTGTTTTTAGTTGTCAATTAGCAGCAAATGCTAAAATACAATTAATTAAGAATTAATGATGAAATGGGATAATTAAAAGCCTTTGTTGGTGTGAATCTGTCTATACTATTAAAAAATGTTCATTTGCAATTGGCTGATATTTTTTTGGAAGAAATTGGTCAGCGTCACAGAAAGTTGCCGTCTGGTACGAAAGAGCTTCAGCTCTTTACAGGCTTAATAAACGATATCCCTACTTATAGATTAATGGCTGACAGCAAAGCGCTGCTCATTCCTGAAAATCATGTTTCTGGATCTCTCCGAAGACACAAACTAATCAACCTTTGCTACTGGATCAGTAATAGCTGTAGGAGAAGTTAACTCAGAGTCTGGCAGCAGGAAGTCAGCAGCTGCAAACAGATGAGAGCTCACACTGGAACTGCTCTCTTTCTCTGTATTCCCCTCTTTGTCTTTCTGTCTGTCCCCTCACAGATTGAGCCAGGTGGCGAGTGTCATCCCCTAATTAGCGCAACATGTTTCCGTAATCCAGACGATTGTTGCGGGGCGTTGCAGGTGTCCTCCGTCTGCTAGTGGATTAGTGGCGTAATCTCAGCCCCCCCCACTGTCCACTGCACCCCAAACACAGACAATGGAATTGCACTGATCTCTCTTAGTGAACTACACACTAGCTTCACGATTATTATTTGCAAGCATGTTCATTACTTGACTTCGTGATCATGTTGTACGTGATGGGTGCACAGTTATTATCTTGAAAATGAAAATGTTGCATATTCAATACTATATAAAGCCTATTGTATCATATTTGATACACAAATTAAATGATCAACCAGATCAAAACTTTGGGAATAAAATCAAGGTGTTTTTTTCCTAACAAAAAAAACAAAAACAAAAAACATAGAAACATGTTCCATTACGGTTTCATTAAAAAAAATGTAGATTTCCTGACTATTATTTCACATTTAATTCTTATGGGTTTAATACACATTTTAGTAAAATTAATCATTCACCCCCCCCCCCCCCCCCCCTCAAAAAAAAAAAAAAAAAAACTCAATGCCTTTCTTCTGCAGAACAGAAAAGAATACACAAACACTGTGAACCACACAAACATTGGAGACCATTGACTTTTATGGACAAAAAAAATAGATGAAAGAAAGTCATATGGTTTTAGAACAAGGTGAGGAAAGATTAAATGACGACAGATTCCTTTATCCCTTCAACTCTTTTAAAGTTCAATCAAACGATGAGTTAGCAAAGAAACAGTGGGAGTAATCCAGTAATATTCTATTACAAATGAATGCAGGTATCAATGCAGAAAATTCTTCCTGCCCAAACCTCGAGTGGTTTCTGTCAGCAAGCGTTGCGCAGACAGACACGTCTTTAATGGGAGCCCACAGCATGAAACAGAACGAAAGGAAGCTGCTTACGCAAACAAAACCACACGCTAAACGCAGGAGAAGGCTGAACGCAAGTCTGCTGACAAACGAGGTAATTAATGCATCACAGCTGAACTGAACTAATGACATTAGTTACCATGACAACACTAGAGAAGCGGGAAAAGAACAAAGGAAACTCATGAATACAAACTAAAAGTCCATGAAAACACAACTTAGAACAAACACAACCGAATATTTATAACACTTACTGATTTTGTACAAATAACAAACAAAATCACACAAATCCTGTCGGCCATTATTAATATGCATTTTGAGAATCTTGAGCTCATTGTCTACTAACCTTAGTAGATTACAGACGATGCATTTTAAAACAGCATTCGATCTGTGATGGGTGACCAGAGTGTAGTCCTTTAAACACTATACAGTTAAGCTGATTTATTCTCTTTTCCACCCTAAACTAAACAGATAAGCATATTTGTTTCTCTCTCTCTCTCTCTCTCTCTCTCTCTCTCTCTTATTCTCTTATTCTCTCTCTCTCTTATTCTGGAGGGTCAAATCGGTGTACGAACATTGTATCGGTGTACGAGAAAGTTTTTCCCTCACCCGCGCGCATTTTTGTGTGGAAAAAGTCAATCAGCATCGTCGCGCGCATTTTTACTGGAAATATTCTAAACACTGCCTCTCATAAAACAGTCACGTGGTTCCAACCCCTTTATCACCCCTTAACTCCTTCATTCTCTCAGTGTCACTTGGTTTGGCTGCATCATTCACCACAGTGATACTTTTATAAGTGATTTACAGAGGTTTTACCTCCTGTTGTTAACATTAATTAATTGTGATCGCTATTGTTCACGTAGTGAAATATACACATACAGTACCTCTAAGCAGTAACTGTCACGGTTCATGAATTCATTGTATCCTAGTTCTGTGTGTGTGTGGTCACTGAGCACTGACACACCTGATTCTCATATCATCTGCCTATCTCCCTGCTTTCGTTCGCGGCTCCCATGTATTAGTTCGTTCGCGGCTTACGTGTGTTCTTTCGTTCGCGGCTCCGGTGTGCTCGTTCGTTCATATATATGTGTATATATATATATATATATATATATATATATATATATATATATATATATATATATATATGTATGTGTATGTGTGTCTAATCAATTATAGACAACAGTTTTCTGGACTCTCCTAATTTTCGTGCATTAATGCTTGTGTTCAGGTTACAAGAAAGAAAGAAAGGATATAGGAATGTAAAGTATTGGTGTTTAAGTATTGGTATTGGTGCTCAACCAGTAAAGTATTGGTGGTTAAGACACCAAGGTCATGGGTTAGATCCCAGGGAAAGCAAGAACTGATTCAATGTTTTCCTCAAATGCAATGTAAGTTGCTTTGGATAAAAGCGTCTGCCAAATGCATAAATGTAAATGTATGAACATTTAGTCTCTTCTGTCTTGCAACACTAATATGAAAATCTAAAGCATCCCAATTACTAACAGCAACCACACACATAAACACTGCAAACCAACAAACTCTTCAAAAGCAGCACAGCCGAGAAAAACACCATAAACTGATTTCAGTCATGCTACTACTTCACTATACTTTGCTTAATGACTGCTTCTGTACACATGTGATCGGTGCTGTTTGTCAGAGTGAACCATATGACCTCAATCTTGAGTAATGCCTACAGCAAAATATACGGCATCAAGGGTCTTTGTGGTTATGCCATAAAACGTAGAAGGGTTTTGTTACCCTTGTGCTAATTGTGACAATGTTTGGATTGTTTCTTATTGTATATAAGTGTTTACTGAAACAAACATCAGAAATGGCAATGTCCTGACACCGCAATTTGTATGTCTTGTAGAGAGTGTTACAAAGATCTTTCCAATTTATTCTTTTAAATACACTCTTGTAACGCTTGCGTGCAGTATGATAAAGGCGCAGGAGAGCATGTTCAACAGAAATTCTCTTTCACGACTTCACATTTACAAACGATTCAGGTACAGTAAATGGTATGTGTATTTGGCGTGTTGTCCAAGGAGAGGGCTCCGAGCTCGGTATTTAGTCCGAACCCAGATCACTCCCCCCGTATTCCTGACTGTGATAGGAACATCTGAGAAGTCAGGGTGATGGAGGGACACCGGAAAATATCAAGAGATGTAGGTGAGTCGAATATATCTATATATATACGCTTCCTCTCATGCTGATAGGATGAGGTGTAATTATTGCTGATGACAAGTTGATTGCATTGATCATTTGAACAATCTTCCCGAACTTTAATACAACATAATTTACTTTAAACAGAAACAAATCACTTTCAATACAAAAACAAAAGAGGCACAGTCTGTGCAAAAACCTGGGAATAACTCTGAGAAACAGGGAACACACGGGAAGACCATCCACACACGAGTGAACGAAGGTAGCATTGGTAACAATTGACAAGGACTAGGGGAAACATGAGAGTTCAAATACATGAGGGGATTGGAAACAGGTGACGAGACTAACAAGGAAGTGAAGGTGAAGGAGATGACACAAGAAGTCAACGGAAGGTAACAGGAAGTATGAAGCGACAAGACAGGACTGTGACACTTGATGTTTTCAATGTTGTCACATCTTCCATATCACATATTAGTGTCTGTTTATTCCGAGGTTACCATGGTCAGCCGGATCCGGGCCGTATCCAGATCAGATGAAGGACCTGCACCTGGACACGAGCACAGCACTGCCCTGAAGTGTCTGCGGAGACCGTGACTCTACTAAACCCTCCCCTGTGACGATCATGAAACTATCTCCAACCGGACCAAATTGGACTTAATATTGGACTTGAATTGTTATCAATATAATAATCAAACTATCAATCAATCAAATCAATCAATAATCAAAACTTAACACTTAATATTCATCAATTATATTAATTTACCTGCTCTTTTAACAAACTTTGTTTATAATGTTTTCCTGTTACCAATGTAAAGCTGCTTTGAAACAATCTGTATTGTAAAAAGCGCTATATAAATAAAGATGACTTGACATACAGTGCACATACATGTCATACCCAAGTTTATTAGATCCATGATCCATGAATCCACTGTGTGATTTGTGATGATCTTATAGGATTGATGAAATTGCTGCTACAGACACTAAACTCACTCACCTTAAATATATTATAAAATGCAATTTATTCATGTAATGTCATCCTTTGGAAACCATTCTAATATACCAATTTGCTACTCATGACACAGTTGTGCTTAATATTTTTTTCCAGGATTCTTTGATTAATACAAAGTTCAAATGTTTTATTTAATACTTTTTAAAAGTCTATTTTCAATTTGATCATTTTGAGACTTTGCTGAATAAAAGCATTAATTTATTTAAAAAATGCAAATAAATAAAGTTTTGAACAGTAGTGTAGGTTTATAAATGATGTATAAGCATTGCTAATTGTTGTTCACAATGCCTCCTGGGATCCTCTAATGTTAGAGAAACACTTGGAAATGGGAAAACAGGGATATTTGGGTTGGGTCCAAAATGATAAGTGTCTGAGCATCACTGAAGATTAAGTACAAATAGTGGAGACAGCAAGTTGACCCAGGAGAATTACAGTGAAGTCCCCTGCTGGGTCACAACATGGGGGGGATGCAGATCACTGGAAGTGAAATGACTCTCTGAAGACAACCGGTCATTACATCTTAAAAGTTAATGAAGACAAACCATGAAATCAGATGATCATTGTCTTCATGAGTTAATCATGAACCGCCTGATCAATATTGTAGACCGAAGTGACACAAGCTCCATGTAGACCTAATGACTTTTTGATCCACAATTTTTTGTAATAGGGCTGCATGATATAGCAAAATAAAAATGAAAGTTAAAGTTACTAATAGTCAAAGTCCATCTGATCTCATGGGGAAAATAAATTATATAATGAGGTGTTGATTTTTTATGAATTTGTATGTCAATCATATAAAACGTACAACTATTGGGAAAAAAGTAAGCATGGTTCATACAAGCAGATCTTCCGAAAACCGTATGAATGAGATCGAGTGAAACAGCCACCAATTTGCCAAAATGTAAAATAATTAAGAATACATGAGATTGTGTTGGTATTTTAATGTTTAACTATGTAGTATTTTATCATTTTTGTCATATTTATTCAAGTCAATTAGTTGTTTCATTAGCTTCCTTTGAGATGCCCTTGAGTACACATGTATATTCTGCTTCGTTTGAAAGACAAAATAAGTAATATTTAAGAATTTCAGTTGCTTTTCATGTCAGGCAGCATCTACTTGGGTGGTTCAGAATTACCTGCAATGTTTATGCAGACAGAAATAAGAAACAGAGACGTGAACTTAAATAAACCTTGTTTTTTTCTGTTGAATCGTGACCTGCAAGCTCAAGGACAGCACATATCTGGAAAGAGCACAAAACAGAACCATCCCTCAGATCAAATGACAGGAACTTGCTTTTTTATAACAATACAATCCAGTTATTCAACAATCATATTCTCTAGGGATGGGAATCTCCAGAGGCCCCATGAAATGATATTGTCATGATTCAGAGTCCCATATTATTGTGAAATGCTGAGTTTTACAGCTCAATGCGCACATCAGATAGAGAGATGTAGTAGCGGTAATTTGCATTATTATCATTTCCTGCACAATAATCAAGCTTGACATTGGACTGGCTAGATTTGGCCCGATGCCAAGTGTGCCACTGACCAGTTCAAACACAATATACACCCTTTTATACAGAGGCAAGTTGCAGAGCTCTCATTGACTGCAGCTACATCTGAGTTATTCAAAGAAACCTCGCTGAAGCTATAACGTAGCTTTTCTTACTCTTTAATTGTACAGTAATACCTCGAAATACAAGCATAATCCGTTCCAGGTCAGAGCTCGTAACACAAATTGCTCGTATCTAGAATCATGTTTTCCAATAAGAAATAATAGAAAACAAATTCATCCCTTCCAGATCCGTAACAATGGAAAAAAAGTTTTTTTTTTTTATTGGTATAGACACACACACACACACACACACACACAATGATGGTACAATCATACAATCGTGTGATATCAAATAAACTGTGGTTTTAATTATACGTTTTTACAGACAGTAACGGCAGGTGCGGAGGAGGGAGGAAGGGGGTTGGTACGGAGACACTTGATTCCAATCGTAGGAACATTACGTAACTTACGTAAACTCAGATTGACATAACTGAACTTAGCTTACGTATTTTTTTTACTTTTCTATTTTCTATTATTGTTTTGCTTTTTTCGATTTGTTTTCTTTCCTTTTCTTGCCTGACTATCCACACTTTCACGTTCGCTTCATGCAAACCTTTTAACAAAATAATCTATCGATGAAGATTGGTTTCTGTCTCCCTTTAAAAATAAGCAAGGCACACATCTTCAAAAAGCGCCGAAGCACGACCAGTAGATTTATCAGGGTGTTTCTTTTCAAAGAAATCAGAAACCTTCTGCCACCTAGCCATCACTTTCTTAATTTCACCTGTATAAATGTTTTCCTCCGATTCACTCTCCTCCTCGCTACTGCTGAGCTCTTGCAACACCTGCGTATGTTCATCATCTGCAGCTCGATCAACTCCTCAGTCCACAGTTCCTCCTGATGCTCCTGCTGCTGGATCACTCACACGGGCCACACGCTCATATTTATCCACAATTTCATGCTTCATTTCCATGGTCATCATGCGTTTCTTCTTCTCACTACCATCCTTACCACGCACTTTCTTAGAACGCATCGCTATTATGAAGAGTAATGCACAAAATAGAGAGAAAATGAGCTACTCGCGGGCAATGCGTACAGAAGTCAGTGAACACTGAAGTGAACGTGTCGGCATCGGCGTCAGTACACGTGCTTGTATCTCGAATATTTACTCGTATCTAGAAGCAAAAATCTGCCCGAAGGCTTGCTCGTATCTTGGAATACTCGTATGTAGAGACGCGCGTATCTCGAGGTATTACTGTATATGATGGAATGTATTTAAGATTAAATTCAATTATTTAATTAGTTTATTGTATAATTTTATATATGGAGTATATAGTACAATTAATGCAAAATACTTGTGTGTGTCAGGATTAAATATAACTTCTAAACACAATTATAAGGAATTGCAGAGTAGGTGCTTTTTGCATATCTGTGGTTTAAGTTCTTCCTATATTTTTTTGTACATTTTGAAAAAAAAATATTATGAAATATTTTGATGAATTGGGATTTGTTCTTAAAATTCTTTGTACACCCATTTAATACTCAAATTTGTGCACACACATGCTTGGTGAAAGAGACCTATCCACTTTTTCTCTCTCCAGTCACTGCATTGTAGATATTTTTAATATTTAATATTAATATGTTTGATATTATCTCATAATTTAGTCAAGTCAAGTCACCTTTATTTATATAGCGCTTTTTACAATGTAGATTGTTTCAAAGCAGCTTTACAGGAAAAACAATATAAACAAAGTTTGTTTGGCTGAACAGAAGCCCCAAAAGAGCAGGCGAATCAATACAATTGATGAATTTTAAGTGTTAAGTTTCCCCAACTGAGCAAGCCATAGGCGACAGCGGCAAGAACCAAAACTCCGGCAGGTGACGTAACGAATGAAGAATAGAATGGAGAAAAAACCTTGGGAGAAACCAGGCTCAGTCGGGGGACCAGTTCTCCTCTGGCCAACAGCCAAACCGTACATGATTATTATACAACAATTCAAGTCCAATATGAAGTCCAATATGGTCCGGTTAGAGATGGGTTCATGATCGTCACATCGTCATTTAGCAGCAGCAGGTTTATGAGGCTGCTGTCACTTTAAGACCTAACGCACACATATCCATGTATACTGTTACAAAAGCAATTCTTTACCTACTGTTTATCTTCACTTTAAAAAGACTGTGTTTAAGTGAATACTTCCAAAGATCTTAGATTTGACATAATTCTGTGTATTTTTGACTGTTTAAGTGCAACAAGCAGTTAAAAAGAACTCGTTTTAGTGTTGACAGGAGGCTTTATGTGTGCACACTTTGGGTGTGAGCACAAAACCAGCAGAAATTAGTAAAATGATGTGCAATACACGCAATCACATGCCAAAATGTAAGGCCTGTAATTGCAACAAATGAAATGAGTGAGAGAAGGAGGAGTTGTGTTGAAAATGTAAATAGCATATATGAAATTCAAGCTGCCAAAGTGGCTAGTATGAGTGACTTGTCATCTGGTCATTAAAACAATATCCCCATGCAAAATATTGTGATATTTTAAATATGCTATCTTTCCCCACTCCTAGTATTCTCTCTTTTCTTCATTTCTCTTTCTTTGAGTAATTAAGTAAGTGGTTTTGAGCAGTGAGAATAACATCTGGATTCACAAACACATCGTTTGGACAAAGAAAACACCCACACCATCTGTGCACGGAGCTCAGGCCACGCTGCAGTTTCTCACAGCTGTCCCTGATCCTGAGAGCTCCCATAATGCACTGCACTACAATGACGAGGGCAGAGAGCCCAGCATCCAGTCACTGTTCGCTGATGAAGACGCCAGACCGGCCTGTGACATCATCTCTTCATGCTCAATACAGCCACACAGACACAACGCATAAGACAAAAGAGCCAATCTGCGATGCGTGGCACAGAGTTAATCAGTACACAGATACTCGCTTGATCCTGCAGGTCTTTCCAGGCTATAAAACAGCTATAAAACCAGGTGAATTGGACCCTTTGCTTTTATGAGGAGCTCTTGGTTTTCTCGCGTGATTTTGTCAGAAGGTGACAGGAATCAACACTACGCTGTAACACTGCTGCAGCCTTACTACTGTCACTACTGTTAGACACCATAGGATACACTTTAATTGATCCACCAGAACAAGAAACTGTCTGCGGTGGCAGCAGCAACAGAGAATCGCACTGTATAATGACACTGTGATGTTAAAAAGTTTTGACTTGATGTTGACATTTGTAGGTTACCAGTTTTTCAGTGTGCAAATGTTTGTTTTGGTGTTTTTTCTCTGGCTTATAATATATAATGGGCAAGAGATAAACATCTACATTTAGACTTTGATCATAGTACCACTAAATCATAAGTTCACACTTGAGTTCTCTTTCAAACAAACTGAACTACCTTTTTGAGACGACTATAAAGAGACACAACTGCAAAAGGACTTGCACTTTCATTTACATTAACTTGGAAAGTCACCACTATATAGACCTATTAATTATAATATATATTATTATGATTACATTTAATATCACAATATTATAATCCAAGTTTAAGCTACAAAGTAAGTTTACATCCAAAAAGCCATACATGCTTGAATTAAAACCATTGCCAAATGTGCGACTAAGACTGTTAAAAACTGTTAATCAAAGTTAATATTAAATAAATGTAAAAAAAAAAAAAAAAAAAAAAAAAAATAGAAATGCTTCCTTGGCAACTGATGAAAATAAAGTTAGTTGCTAAGTTGAATTTTAAATACTAAAATTGCTAAAACTGAAATAAAAATCTATGTAAGCTGAAAAAAACTGGTCATCAAAGAATTCTGGACAAAAATGGTTTAGACAAAAAGATTGAGCAGCAGTTTTTTTTACATTGAAAATATTAGTGCCAGAGCCACTGGCACTAATTTTTTTCACTGTGCAAAATGAGCACCTCTAAAACAGCCAAGCTAGCTTTAACTGATTATACACCATTAGCCTTTCTCTCGGCCCTCCAGCTAGAGTTTATATTCTTCCCTGCTACGGCTAATTAGCTCAGAAAACAGCCTGCCACAAAGACCTTAAAGACCCTAAACGACCCTGTGGGACCATGGATGGATGGATGGATGGATAGACAGAAGAGAGGAGAGGAAGGTACTGTAGGCTCGTGCCAGGCTCTGCTCTGAGAGTGAATACAGAGAGTGTGTGTGTGTGTGTGTGTGTGTGTGTGTGTGTGTCTGCTGCACTAAACCCACAGCTGTTTTCAAGCGTCTGCTGAAGGCTGAGCTGCTATTGTTCATTTAGAGTCATTAAGAGTCAGATGGAGAACAGGTCTGAGACCACAATACTGATCACACACACAAGACAGACATGACTTTGCTTAGGAAGCAAAGGAAGGAAAAATAATAACAGATTGAGTGATGGATTTTTATACCTTTCTAACCTGCATAGAGAGTAAAAAAAATTTTTTTTATGAAAGTGTTTATACTAAAAACACAACTTTTTGAAAGTTGGGGATCGGTAATATTTGTTAAAAATGTTTTTGAAAGAGGTCCCTTATGCTCAACAAGCATACATTAATTTGAAAATTAAAATTTTATTTTTTAATCTAATATACTTTAAAATGTTATGTATTCTTGTGATGGCAAAGCTGAAACATTATTATTATTATTATGACCAATGTAAAAAAACGACATGAGAGTATTAATGAGTAATTAATGACAGAATTTTTATTTTGGGGTGAGAAATCCCTATAAGCTGCAAAGGACTGCACAGTTTTGCATTTGCTGTATAATGAAATTCTGCATCATGTTTGGACTCCCAGTGCTTGTCTTGACTTTTGTATGAATGATTAAATACAAACAATAAGGACAAGAATAAATGTAATTTATACACGACCAATCACAATCCATACTACAATGATGTCATCATATCTGTCTGTTCAGTGAGTGGAAGACTTTCCAACTTTAATCATCGGTTACAGGCAACACAGCTAAATAATCTTCCAAACACTATAAATGGAGTCTGTACACTGAAATAGTTTAACTTAAATTGGCTTTAACAAACTCTAACCAGAATATCAGTGCAGTTCTGCTTTGTTGTTGTGTGAAGTACAACAGGCCCTGTTAAAAGACAGATATTACACTATTATGACACGGTTATGAGCTCACTATGATGTCATACTAATGTAGCTGATTACATTCACTGCTTTCTTCATATTGTCTGGCACCAGTGGCCACTCTTGACCGTCTACGTACATAAGTTCCCTGTCTCCATTGTTGCTTACCAGCATGTTTGACAAATAATGACGTTACTCTTCCAATGAACAATGAAAAAAAAAAAAAATACAGTAGACACATTAAATACACAATGGAGAATGTTAGTTGCCACAGAAACTCTATGATTAAGTGTCAAATGCCCAATATTAAGTTTATAAATTCTGTCCTCCAAACTAAAATTAGGTTAAGCTGTAAGGTTAAACAATGCTCAGGTCAGTGTGTTTTACTGATTCATTCATTGTTTTGTTGGTCAAAACAATGGTTTGATATTTTTGTAAGGTACTTTATTTTTGTATAATTACTGTTTACAAGTTGAAAAACTACTAAATAGCATGTGGTGGAAATGTTTAATGGCTTTTTAAATATCAAGACTTTAAGCTTCTGTACGTTCTTCTGCATCTTTATTTGTTACTCAAGGAAACATCGAGATTTTGACTGAACATCTTCTTTCTTTATAACTCAGTGAACACAACTTAAACTATGAAGTTTCTTTGTTCGTGAGGATCATCCTCACTATTTTTAACCGGAGCTAAACTCTCCGAGGGGATTGTGTAAAGCCTGTAAGGGGGGAAGTCGCCCCTCTTTACAGGAAAAAACAGCCTCAGTGTTTAATTCACTGCATCTGGCTAACAAAAGCACGCTGACTGATCCTTTAATACCGGGCTCAAGACTCGGCTCACTCTGTGTGGCCCTCACACCACTCGCGACAACGGCCTTCCCTTCCCTTCAGATGATGAAACATCAAGACAATCACACTGACGGATCAAACGGGGCTCCTTCTCACTTCGACCACAATCACAGCTGAAGGAGGCAACTGTAAGAAAACCAGTGCAACATGTGCTCTGGAAAAGAACACAAACTAGATCTCTTTTAATACCTCGACAATAATGAGATTAATTTGAGAGAAAAAGACCGTAATCTCAAATCTCCCACAGATTTGCTATAGTCTGTAGTCAAAGCAAAAGCAAACTATGATAACATCAGCACAAACATTTCTCATCGAAAAGATTCAAGAGCAAATTATGGAAGCATAACTGTCTATATGTATTCTGAAGCTCTAACCTTTTAGGCCGGATCTGGTGTCCCTTTCTCATTGTTCTCAGTGTTTTTTTTTTTTTCGTTTTTGTTTTTCCCTGTGGAAGTCATTTTCTGAACTCAGGTGAGCACCAGTGTAATCCAGCCTTCAGGAAAGCATTCTTTGCATCTCTTGTGAAGCATCCAGACAAATGATAGTGTCGTTATGTGCATGTAATGATCCTGCTAGAACACACAGTAGTAGTACTTATGCTGATGATGCAAACATACCAAGATTCTGACCTAAAAGTATAATATATGCAATTGAATCAGGTGTAAAAGTAGCCTTACTGTAAATCAACAAGTGCCTTCATTTGAATTTTTTCATAACATCTTATTTTTTATAACATCTGAGACAAAGTATACTTCATAATACTAAAGTAAGATATCACTGAGGAGTCAGAAGGCAAACAATTCTCTTGGTGAATTAAACTGTAAAACCACTATATGTGTCAAGTCTGGGTCAGGGGTTCCCAAATGTTTTTGTAGAATCCCTTAGGCGCAACATACAAACAACAACAACAAACAGATACAATATTTATTAAATGTTTCACTTTGATTGTTTTTATTTAAGATAATTTATTCTGTGTATAGGGCTGCACAACTCCCAAAGAATTAAACAGCAATTATTCATAGATATATTGTAATATGTATTTAAACTGGTATTATTATTTATTAAGATAAATACTCTAATTCTAAAAAATAAATGACAGAAATATATTACTGTTGAAATTATATAACAGTAAATGCGATATAGGACTAGTATTTTGACATTAATTTTTCACTTTCATTTTTCAGTTTTTATTCTGATGAAATACTGATAGGATGTTGTAAAGTTCTGCCCGTAAAAATGTTTGAAATTATGAAATTAAATGAAAATGAAATTATGCAAGTAAAGTGAACCTTGTACACATTCTGTTCCCAAGTGCATGTGCAATTATATACCTAATTCAATTACATTTGATAATCACTCCTAATTCCAATTATTACTGCAGCTGAATTTTTCATGTGATTTTTTTAATATAATTCTATTTCATGAACTCATAAACTCCCTGCAGTTCCTCACAAACCCTCAGGGTTGCAAACCCTGGTCTGGCTAATAGTATTGTTAAGCAACCGTTTGATTTGAATGTTTAACCTTGTAATATTCCTACACAACCCAAAAACCACTGTGTACACTGGATCCCTACACTGCCGCTGTACTGCCTCTTGAAAAAGTTGTTACAACAGCATTTCCATTGAGGGATTCATGGAAAAACTACTGCATTTTTACAGATATAAGTCACCTTCCTGCAGCCCAATGAGAAACGCTAGACGGTAAGCCAACACGTGACTCAAATTAGGGGGCTTGGTGGTCTAGATTTTTCCAGCTGATGGGAAATATAATGTCTGACTTTACTATGGTGTATTTAGGGACACATCGCATAAAGTGTGTGTGAGATAAGGTAGACAAACATTCACTTGTAAACAGAGCCATCTGTGCTTGGGTTCAGTCGAGCTCATGAGCTCATTTTTAAAGGGTGAAAGTGATTGTCATATTATTTGTATCTTCTCTTTTTAATCTTGAATTTGGCCTCCTTCAAAGCAAAATAACTTGGTTCCATCAAGGTCAGTCTTGTGTTTTGGAACAAGGTTACATCTCAGATTAATAGACTTGCATTTTGAGCCAAAAAGAAACCCATCATCAGCACACAGAAATGGTGAACAGCAGTGCGACTGCTATGGGAACCACACAACGTCACACACATGACTGCGACTAGGTTTTACATTTGAATAGAGACATACACCATCTTGCTAAATCTATCTCAGCCAGAAACAAGCTTAATTATTGCCAAACTATTAATTATTGCCAAACTATTCTCAAAGAAAAATTACCTTTAGACAAATCATACCCACGTTTTAGCAAGCAACCAACTGAATATCTGTTAATGAAATACTGGGACTTAAAATGAGCGGATTAAAAAGTGTGCAGTTTTACAATGTTTAAATATTTTTTCAGATCCCAGTGTAAGTACTGTATAATTAAGCCATGGTCTTACTCCCCCAAAAACTTACTCCCGTGTGAACACAGGGTTAAAGACTTCTGTACCCTTTCAAAAGGTACGCCTTTGTACCTAAAGATACCAAATGTGCATGCTAGTGTTATCACGGCGGTGTGTGATGCGAAAGGACGAGGAGAGCAGGATGAAACTGAAACTCTCTTTATCAAACTAAACTAAAGAAGCACAATTGTGCAACAACTTGGAGAAACATGGAACACAATGAAGACATCGACACACAAGGTAACATTATCAACAATCGACAAAGACATGGGAAAACATGAGGGTTTTTATACAGGAGGAGATAGGGAACAGGTGACGAGACTAAAAAGGAAGTGATTGACACGACAGGTCACGTGACGTACAAGGAAGGTAAAAAAGGAAGTGAAGAGACACGACAAGACTGTGACAGCTATAATATTTGAAAAGGTTCTGTCCAGAGGCAGCTTTTCACAAAAACACATGGCATGACACATGGTATGGCATGATTAGTTCTGGCCGTCCAACGACGACATTCCCAAGTAATAATTTTATATCTAAACAAAATGTGCACAGAAATCCCCCATACTAAAAGAATGCAGTCGTAATGCATAACTTAACAATGCATATTCTGAAACTGGCCAATCGCCAACACCATATTCTAAGGAAACGTGATGCAACACGGGGAAAAAATGAATATTTCAATGTTTTTTGTAGCCTAACAAGTGTTTTCTATGATAAAAACAATAGTTTCAATCACTCAGTATGTTTTTAAATCATGTCAACATGGTGTAAGATTTATGAATTTGATAATGTACTTTTCCATTTCCTTGCAGAGAGCCCGCCCTCACACTCTTCTGATTGGTCCTGAGTTTGGACTGATTTTATCACATTGCAACATGGTGTAAAGCTGTTTAAATTTGCTTTTCAAAGCTGCAATTTCTGCCAAAGACCAACTCATGCAACAGAACTAAGAACCAGCAACATGTGCGGTTTATATCCCCCTGTTTTGTCTGAATGCCATGGTATGACAACTACCAAACTCTGCCATAATATTACAAGTATCGTGGCACTTTATATGACAGCTCTTTGGTGTCCTGTGATACTTAAAATTTTAAATAAACAACAATTATAAAATATTTTTCATTCAATTATTGGAAAACTGTCAGTAACTATAAAACATCCGGAATTTGAAATGAACTAATTAGGCTAAATCTGCAACTGCGTTATTATTTTTAATTTTAACATTATGCATATTTAGTTCTGGTGTTTATTTCTAGTACACTATTTTGGGCTGAAATCTGTATTTTATTCAAGTTGTATTACATAAAAACTAATATAAAATGAGGTGGACAATTAATATTTTCTACAAACTTTCAGCCAAGATCAAAGTTTGGCCTGAAATAACTTTTAACATACACTTTATGCCTGTCAGGAACTAACTATTGGGGGGAAAAAGTGCCAACACAACAAAATATTACGAGCTGATGATCACTCTGACCTACTTGGAACCAAAATATCTTTCCATCACCATAAAGTTAAGATCACAGCAAACAGATACTTATGAAGTCTTGCAACTTATTTGCACTTCCCTCAACTGTTAAATTTGAAGAGCACAGAAATGACACAGTTCAGCTTTAAAAGATTTCTAAATAGTATTTGTTTTCTTTTGCCCACTTGGCTTATTGCAAGCTAAAACATGTATGGCCAGTAGGAGCATTGTACTCTGTCTGTAAAGAGTAACTGTAACACAAATTAGTTCAAATTATACTTGTTGTAATGGATCAATTTGAACCCAGTGAAGATTCCTGACTTGTGGCCCTCAAAATTTAAAGATCATACCCTCTACTTCTATCTGCTAATCATCATATTTTCCTCTCAGGATTCAAGCAAAGTCAATGGTTTACAGGATCTTTCTCACTCAGTAAGGCAAGCACTGGAAGGGTCTGTGGATTGGCACGCACCAGGGCTTTAATAGCAATAAATACCACTCAAAGCTGCGATTAGAGTGCTAAAGTGTTCCTAATGCCGTAGCCAAGAAAAAAGACCTCATCCCTATGTGCGCCCGCTAGTCTCTGACAGGACACTTTTCCCGGGGAGATGTGTGCTCTATATTGCTGATAGTTTGACTGTACATGAAGGCTTTTCAAAAGGCTGCTTGCCATCAGTTAAGCATAAAAAACATCAAATACCTTTTTAAGAACTGATTAGAATATTAATGGGTTTCTTTGAATGCAATGCAAGTTGCTTTGTCTGACAAATGCATGATTATTTTAATACTATCTGGTGATGAGTATCACTGCAATGGGTATGAATGTATATAAATTACAGGGTTAAATGTTCGATCACACCTCTCACCCCAATTATGGAGCTAATTAGTCAAGATTAATAAACGTTTAATATAGTTTCTCACAAAATATCCTTGTTAAGATAGTATAAGGATTTGTTTTGCAATAATGACCAACTATCTTTAAATTTAATATAACTTTAAGTAAATGGTTGCCATTGTAAAATGTTGTATTGTAATGTTACCAATAGTTTAAAAAAGAGGCTATTATTCATAAGGGGTCAGATCATGATAGCTAGTAAAAACAATAGCATTCGCTCTATGTTATGTGAAAGGCAGGTGATGTTAAAACACAAAGATTAGGAATAAGAGCTTCCAATCTGCTGTAAGCAGACAGTGACGTCAGCCACGACAGACCAGGATTCTTCAGCCTGGGACTCCAAGCAATTACCACAACAAGAACACTGTGACTACTATTAAACGACCACAAACAAGTACCGCAAGTTACAGACTCAGAGAGAGAAGCTGCTGGCCAAACGAACAGAGACTAAGAGAGAGTTTTCTCCTTGAGGCCACTGAATGGAAACTAACTCCCCCGTTCTGCCACTAGCAGCTTTACTTGAAGAAACCTCCAGCTCTCGTTAATTGAAAGGTTTTGTCTAGTGTTTAGTGAAGCATTAGGTCTGACCTACATTTATCTGTCCCCATGAAACCAGGCCTAGCAGACGGACAGAGCTCTACACACAGCACACTTCCAGGTAGACGCATACTCATCAAACACATTCCTTGCATTCTTCGGTCAAATGCCTGTAGATTCCTAACTCATGACATCACTTCCTGTGCCATATTCAAGTCAGCAAGATAAGGAACATAGTAGGGAATGTTTGGAAACAGCTGTTACAGACAAAAGGCACGTGACGCCAGAGTTTCGACACATTGCGACATGAAGGTGTAATCTGTTGTGACAATGGCCATTTAGTACTTAATATTAAATTGCAAGCTATTTTGTATTAGACATTTGGATATTTGAATCTTTGGCAAGCAGTGGTGGAAGTCTGTGATAAGCAAACCTATGAGAAGAAAAGTCCCTCAGCAGCACTTTCAGCCCCAAAGACATTTATGAGCAAAGTGACATAAAACTGAAATAATAATAAACACAAATATTGCTCTGTCATCTCAGATGAATTTATTTACAATAGGTTACTGAACAACTTTCAAAGTAACTCAGACAGACACACCTGGATCTCAAACATTATCACACAAGCAAGAGAGGTTCACAAAAAGCTCCACAGCTTTCTGGAAATTGTATCAATCTACTACCATGTTCGTTTCTGAAGAACCAGTAAATAATATAGCGAATATAGGTCCCGTCCATGGCCACTTAAATGACTAATAAACTTCAAACAAAACTTATTTACGAAAGTGATCTTGAATGTAAAAAATAAATAAATAAATAAATAAATAAATAAATAAGACATATCGTAACTACAACCAAGTTCACAGAACAGATTATAATTGAATAGAGGCAAACAGTGGCCAAATAAGTAGAATAGAATAGAATAGAACAGAACAGTGGCATACATATTTTGAAAGTAAAACAAAGTAAAACAGCAACTTCTACCAAGTTTAGAATAGAATAGAATAGAATAGAATAGAATAGAATAGAATAGAATAGAATATAATAGAATATAATAGAATAGAATAGAATAGAATAGAATAGAATAGAATAGAATAGAACAGAATTGAACAGCAAGAGCGCATGTGTTTGTGTTCGGATGGATGTTACATACCAGCACGAGCGCGAACCTCTCCTCTAGCTCCGCCGGCTCGGGCATGGGCAGTTTGAGGGGCATGTGGTGTCCTCGCGGGTCGGTGTGCTGGTTCATGCTCCCAGCGTTCCCCATCTCTCCAGCGCTGAATCCCTCTCTCGCTCTGTGTGTGTGTGTGTATCCTCTGTTTATCTGAGCCGGGGGTCAGTCGCAGGGGCTGTGAGCTGCTGCATTATAACTTCAGGCAGACAACGCGTCCTGTTCGCATGTTGCTCAATGTCCGCACCACTCCCAGACTCCCGAGCTCCCCCTGATCCACACTCAACCCCGCCCCGCCCCGCTCAGCCCAGGGCTCTCTTATGCTGAACACATGACGGAGAAGCTGCTTGACCACTCCGAACAAAAGGGCCGACAATCCTTGCAGTTAGTTCTCTTTCTCACTTTACTTCTTATCAGCGAACAATAACACTAAAACACAGAAGAGATGACAAGAGAAAGAGTTTCCCTGTGGGAATTGAAAATGCACAGAAAAGTCATACATAGAGTATTTTTTATTTATTTAAATATTTGATTCTTGTTATATATATATATATAATTTTTTTTTAAATTTATTTACAAAGTCCAAGTAAAAAGTAATAAAAAAGTTTTTTTTTTTTTTTTTTTTTTTTTTTTTACTTTTTCAAGTTTTCAAACATTTCATTGACCATCAAAAGTGTTGTTGGGTCAAAGTTATTTTTATAAAATTAATATAAAACTTTTTTCATAGTTACGTCTTTATATTTCACAGTTAAATGCTCATCGATTTCGATCAAGAAGATGCATATATCTGTTAAAAGTGACACCATCCCTGATCCTTAAATCATTACAGACGTCTCCATCTCAGCACTGAACTCTGGAATGCTGGGAAATCTCCATCATCAGCCATCATTCGTGCATTAAATACTTTCTGTACTTTAAGACTCATGCATGTTGATGAATTCTTGTGAGAGACACAGTCCACAGCTGCTGAAACCCAAGACGCTGAGAGAGACCCTCGGAGGCCCAAGGGCATGACAATGACTTTTAAAATGCCAAAAATAAAAGAGAAAGAATAAAATCTCTGTTGCAGGACAGATGTAGCTAAATTAGTCTGCGAGCCAGATGAAGGAAGCGATGTTCTTAAAGTCCATATACTCCATGCAGGGAGAGAACACAGAGATGCCATTGTTCTGCGAGACAGGGTCATGCCACCCGAGTCGAATCAGGATTTTGCTTTGACCCAGACAGGAGTTTATCTAGTTTTATTTTTTGTGCTCATATCTTGTGTTTATTCCAGGTCCTCTCAACACTGAGAGGTTCACATGTGATTTGTCAATCAGGGAACTCTTCTGCCTCTAGAATGAAATGAAGGGAAAACAAATACGTTTTAAATATTTTGAATGTTTTATTGGTTTTCCCCCAATGTTTTTTAAAATGTTGAAACATATTTTTTAACATATTTTGAAAATATATGTTATATATATTCCTTCCTTCCTTCCATTCATTCCTTTCTCCATCCATTCAATCATTAATTTCTGTGTGTCCCTAATATTGATGTCGCCATCATACCGAAAATGCCATACCTCCTTCCAGGCCAACATAATAAAAGATGGACATTGGGAGATTTTTACATCGTTATCATATGAGAGTATGTTTACTCCACAGGACTACTATAAGTTTGACAATATTAATAAAAACAATTTATTTTTATTTTCATAATTATAGCTAAGGTTAAAAGTCCAGCTTTTTTTCACAAACACAGACAATATTATTAGCAAGCACACATTATTGAGGCCATAATTAGATCTTTATTCTAAGATATGTGATAAATATTTTAACAAAGTCTCATCTTGTCTTTTAAAATGTGCACCTTAATATTTTGCATCACTAATGCAGAATTGTGCGTCAAAATAAACCTTGAACGTCACATTCACAGTTGTGACACCACAGCGCCATCTAGTGAAGACAGTGTTTCAGTTGCCTCGAAGGATTGGGCAGTTTTTACTTGATCTCCATTAGACAAAGAGAATAGAGATTTGAGAATGTGTTTAATCAACTTTAAGCCCTTAACTGTATTCCAGGATGTCTACAATCCTATTTAAAAATATGACATTTCTCATAAATAAATAAATGAACCTTTCTTTACACTTCATGGTCTATTTCGTCTATAACTGAAAGCTACTGCTAAATTTTATATTATATTTGCAATTTTCATTGTACATTTTATATTTTCATTGTGTAGCAAGTTGGAAACTGTTAAGCAGCAAGGATGCCCTGGATTATTCCTGTCACTATGTAATAAAGGAGTGTGCCTTTATTACAGAGTGACAGGAATAATCCATGTATTGTTCTTGTTGTCATTGTTCAAAATGAACAAAATATAAATGAGACAATACATCATCAATACGTCTTCCAAAAATGTTACTGTCATTTTATTATTTTATATTTTAGACCTGACAATGTTTTTTGGAGGAAATTGCATAGATGTCTAACCTGTGCGAGTCTCATCATATCCGTAAATATAGAAACGTTGAGTGTATGCGGTGGGAGTGTATGCATAGGTGGGTTGTCACTCACAACAAGTGAGACAGATAGACATGGAGTTTGCTAAATCATGAACCTGAACCGGAATCACCAGTTTAACAAAAAACACAGAACATAAAAGAGGCTGTAATAAAACAAGAATCAACATTGGCTTGGCTTTACAGAGTTATAAAAGTGTCATGGAGCTCTCTGACAGCGTTATCAAGTGTGAAGGCTCATTATGGTTGTTGTAATTTATTTTCAGTTATTGTGTAAATGGTTAAAGCTACCCATTTACATATTTAGATTATCAGCCTGAGATCTGTCCCATCTAAACAAATAAGGCCTCTTAATCCTAGTTGTGAATGTTTTATGAGCCGTAGGATAACAATAATCATATTAACTGACACACTCGAAACTATTCTTCCACGAAATGCATGCAGTTTAGGTTTTTTAACCTCTAGACATAGTACATTTCAAAGACTAGTCAAGTTGTTATGAGTGAGCACAAATATACAATTTGTTTGTGATCAATTTATTCTTTAAAAGTGAATAACTACATTTGTAGTGTTCTCATTACAATGCAATCTGCACTTTATCAAACGAGTATATATGTAAACACATTAAAGAAATATAATCCTAGTAAAATAAAAATACATTTAAAATGTGTCTCCAAATATCTGAGTTCTGCTACTGTGACACTTGGTGAACAAGAGGGAAATGTCTCCAAATGAAAACACACAACCTTACATGAGTTTACAGTGCTTAAATAAAGCTGTCCTGACCGAGAGGAAGTGCCGCTGAATGCAAACAGTCTCACGCGATTATACATGTGAGTTTAGGTTGGTTTGGTTGAAAAAACAATCCTACTTTTAGAGTAAAATATGATAACGAACAACAAAACAACCAATGGAATGTGAGTAACATGAAAGCCTTGTGATAAACAAATCTGACATCTGACTTTGGCTCTTGCACAAACTGGGAGTGCGCAATGAAGGAAATGTAGCAAAAGTTGATCTGAGGGCTTCATTATCCTCATAATCATTGTCATCATCTGGAAGTCCAAAATACACAGAGAAGAAAAGCACCAAGTGAAAAAGAAGGGGAAAACACATGGCAAAAGAGGTTGTATTCTATTCTTCTTCCTCTTCCTCCTCCTCCTCTCCTCCCATCACCTCTACGATGAGTTCTGCGGTGCAGATGGCCTCGCCGACGCTGTTCATTGCCTTGCAGGTGTACTTCGCGTCATCATCACCGTTGACCTCTGAAATGACCAGACTGCAGTTTCCATCTTCATCATAATCGATCTGAAAATGCCGCGTCTCTTTTATCGGCTGGTCATCTTTATACCACACCACCTCTGGGTCAGGATAACCTGTTTGTACACAATACAAATATATGCACATTAAATAAAATACAGTGGAACCCACTTATCTCGAGCTCGGTTATCTCGCCAACTCTATGTCAACATTTTTGAAGTGGAACGCTAAACTCCCTATTTTTCTTATCGATTATTTTATGTCGCCGAACCCTAATATCTCGAGCACAAAAGAGGGACAAAGTCACCACTGAACATCAGTTATCTTGATCCCTGTGACTAATGATCGTAATGAGTTCACTGCGTATGCGCTGAGTTCGTTTTGCACGTGCATCAGTCCGTCTGGTCTGGCTGACTCTTACGGCAGGGTGCCGTCCAGCCACAGAAGTACTCGTGCAAAAATCAAGTTTTACAGATGCCATCTTGGAAGAGGAGTCGCAGGAGATCGCCTTCACTGTCCAGGAATTCCCAGATTACATTGACATCGATAAAGACATCGTTACTGATGCTTAGAAGCATTTGTTGTCAAGCAGACCGTTAAAGGCAAGAAGCAACAAAGCATTTTAGAGTTTGTAAAGAACAATACTTTTCAGAACTGTGTCAGAGTGAAATGACTGTGTTATGAGCGAATGTGTTTATGTGTGTTGTGAATGTGTTTACGCTGTGAGCGAAATTTTATTTGCAATATTGGAGGGTATAATTAAAGGATAATAATTACCAAGTATCGAAGGTGGATTTTATTACATACTGGTAAATCTTGCACCGGCTGTCAGAATGGTTAACGACTGCCCAAATGTTAAATGGAAATGAAAGAAAACTAGAGGTGATTAAACTGGTCACACAAGCTTTATAGATGGGTTTCATGCCAGCACACTCTTCTCAAAAATGTAAAGAGCGCAAGTACAAACCAGGAAAAAGAAAACACTCTGACAAACATCACAAATAAAATAAGGAAAATAGAAACAGTAGATTATGCTATATAACAGTCAGCGGTAGAGCACTCTCCTCCCCGTGCGCGTTCACACCAGAACAGCGTGCATACAACATACGCCGTCTTAAAGGTATATTCCCAACATAAACATAAAAGTAGCCTGCTGTTAGTTGGTGCACATATGCCTTTTGTTGTTAGCAAACATATACTGTGTATGTACATTTTTATTGCATGCTGATCGCTTCAAACAAATCGCCATATAGGCTTTTGGTTATCTCGATCATCAGTTATCTCGACGCTTTTTTGCAACCACAGAGGCCGTCGACATAACCGGGTTCCACTGTATATGAATAACTTAACACAAAATGTATGAATACTAAAAGATCATAATTACTACAGTGCAAACAAACTTATATTTGATCAAAAGTGATAGTAAAGACTTAAAATATCACAGTTTCCACAAAAATATTAACTGTTTTCAAGATTTATATTAATAAGAATCTTGTGCATTAAATCATCATATCAGAACGATTTCTGATGGATCATGTGACACTGAAGGCTCATCTTAAGTTTCATATAAATGCTATTCATTATATTTATGGAAAAAGAAAAAGGTTGTAGGTTGTTGGTAAACATTTCAGTACAGTCATCTTTAAAAATGGCATTTAATTTTACACCACATTTATAAGTGGATTATTTCAGCTGTATGTAACCATATCATTTTACCTTCAATTTGGCAGTCGAATCGAGCAGCGCTGCCCTCCACCACCTCAACGTCTTTAATAACAGAGCTGAACGTGGGTTTCATTTGAGTCTTCTGCTCCAATTCAGCAGAAAACTGTTTATCTTCTGCAATGACAGATAAACAGGAAGATCTGAACATAAATAATAATGTTAAAGGCAGGATAGGCAATTTGTTACAGAAACATGTTTTGTTTTCCTGGTTGAAAGTCTCTATGTATTTCTATGTTTGTTTATATATATCTATGTATTTTACAGTCACTATACAATATTACTATCATATACTATCAAAGTTGAGATGAATGTGCAGCAGTCAGGTGGTACAGGTCAGTGCTCTTTAAGTTGGTTATGTTCATTATTGTTGTAATGTCATGTTCTCTGCTGTCACTGTGTAGGTTCATGTGTTTTTAAACATTACTCCGAAACTTGCTTACCCAACCTTTAACATTTACAAACTGATTTTTATGAATTCAGCAATAAAGACTTTGAAGAAAGAATTTGAAGAATTGTCTTCGCAACAAAGACAGACTCACTTTTGAAGTTGTGTAAAAAATTAAGTAATAGACATAATTTAAAATATATACTTTTATGATTCAAAGTTCACATTTTCAAAAAGCACACTTCTTTATCACAAGGGCAGATTACGTTAAAGAGGACCTATATGCCTTTTTACAAAGTCTTGATTTCGTTTTAGGCTCTGCTCTTCTTCAGGTTTGAATGTTTTTTTCTACATATTTTACATTTTTGCACTTCTCTTCCAAGTCTATCAGTAATGCTCTGGGGTATGTTTTCTCAAAACATTGTAGGCAAACTATGGTTACTAGTTCTGTTGTGATCAACAAAGTTCAACGATTTCCCATTTCCCGAAATTACAGTTCCAACGAACATTCCAAATCAGCATGGTGAACTTGTGTAGTTGTAACTACAACTCTCGGAATTCTTGTTAAATGACATGGACTTAAATATATTGTGCTCTTGGTCAAAAAAAAAAGGTAACATTCAGCATAACATATTTAATTCTGTATGTGTGGGTGTGTGTGTGTGAAATTAACTCGTGACTACAATGGAGGTGTTTCAGAGAGTTCAGAAACACTGACACTGATATAGAGAAGAACTCCTGATAGAGGGACCTTGTGTAATTTTGCAGACCTTCCTCATGCTCTAACAGCAACATTACACACTAAAGAAAGTGATCTGTAAAAAAGCGTACCATGTCCTCTTCAAAACAATTGACTTGCTGAGTTTAGCTACTAGAGTTTTATTGAAGGGTAGATCAGAAAAGTTGTACCTTCAGTGGGGGAACCCTTTTTGGCATGAACGCCTGCCATCAATGCCATGTTAGACAGTCGACCAATAGCTCGTACCGCGTGCCCTGTTTTCTGGAGAAGAGAGAGCAAAACGTTATGATAACAAACACACTGCGGGAAGATATTGAGCTCATTTTTATCATACATTCAATCATACAAGAAGCAAGAAGAAAACCAACAGTTTATGTACATTTGCATTTGGCAGTCACTTTTATCCAAAGTAACTTGCATTGCATTCAAGAAATACATTGACATTCTAATCAGTTCTTGCTGGGAATGTTATTGAATGTTATTCCTGGGAATCGAATTGGTGTTGCAAGTGCCACTCTACTGTTTGAGCTACAGGAAAGCTTGTGTCACAAGCTTATTAACAGTATAGAATCACACCTGCCACTTTCTTCTCAGAATATACTTCTTCATCCTCTCTTTAGAAAGCTTTTTGGCCTCCATGATGGTGGTGTCCTGTTTGAGCCATGGGTGCTGGAAACACTGATCACAGGTCAGACGAGCTCTACAGACAAAAACAGACACTGGTCTGTAACTGCTGAGACAAAGAGCTTGGAGAAAAAAGAAACAGTGTAATCTCCTACAATGAATTGCACCTCAGAGAGGACGGATGCATGATGCAAGATGGAGGAAATCACGTAATGGAGACATTTAAAATGACTCGCCGTACAAGGCAACACATATACTTTCAAGTGTTTTCTGAATAAGGACTTTGAATAAGTGAACCAGAGATGAGCACTCACTTCATGTCTTTCTTCAACAGGTTACTGATAAAGTCTTTGGCCTCGTCTGAGATCTCATCAAATGCCTCGTCTTCAAAGTCCCACGTCGCTGAGGTCACATTAGACAGCGTTTCATTATCATTGTCCCCCATGAAGGGAGACAAACCACTGACGCTAAAGACAACAAGAAACAATTAATGAAAATAAGTCGAGCTATAAAATTTGTATTGTGACAGAAAAAGTTGCTAAGGGTTCATCTTGAAATATTACTGAAAAAAAAAATCAGAAACGATTTCACAGCAAAAAGACATATGTACCGTGACCCGAAGGTGGACATTTTTAAAATTATACTAAAAGCCCTTTTATTAGCTTTTTTTTGTGTCAAGATTAATACTGGAGAACTGATGAGTTCAGTTTTCTGTTAACACAGTTACTGTGCACTCTTATCACATATATAATATATATACTCATAAAATGCTGACAGATACCGTATTTTTCGCCGCATAAGACTGACGAATATAAGAATCCGCGGAGCGCGCCACGGCCGTAGCCGTGGTGACGATGATTGGGGGGCAATGGTGGACTTTACAGTGATGACTGTGGCGAGGGGGTTGTGGTTCAGCGAGGTCTGCAGCGGGAGAAAGAGTCCGGAGACGAGCGGTGCGGTGCGTAAGAGAGAAGTGAAACGAAACCTAGAGAGAGACGTGTGACTCACAGAGAGTGAAGCGTGAGCGCCGAACGCGCATGTTTTGGCTGTTATTTTGTCTTTGTTCAAGTCTAAGGAAATAAAAGAGCCCGTGATTCTCAGCACGCTGACTCTGCCTCCTCAGCGTGCTGAGAATCACGGGCTCTTTTATTTCCTCAGACTTGAACAAAAACAAAACTGTCAGAAAGCCTGTCCTAGGAACTAATATTTTGTTGTTGTTGCTGGTGTCCCGTTATTAGTGACGCACACCGGTGTTCATCTTTGTTCATGTTGCTGACTATGTTCCGTGCCATGCGTGCGTTCATGCACTACCTACCACGCACACCCTTATAATATTACAGCTGCATACCTGCATATACTGGATATAAATAAATGCCTCATCACCAAGAATCACTTCTCCATTCCTGACTCTCTGACCGGAATTACAGATCCATATCTTGATCCATATTTTATAATATACCTCGCTGTGGTTGTACACTTAACAACCACAAGACATAAGCAACAAACTATTAGACACACCATACACACTGTTTACTGACTTTACTGACTGTTAATGAGAGTAAAGATAGTTCTTAATATGTTACATGGTTGGCATAAAATTGTTCTTAAACTGCTGTTAACTTTATACAGTTGATATAAAATATTTTACTACAGTATTTGGTTCAGAATCTTTTTTCTAGATTTTCCTCCTTTAAAATTGGGTGCGTCCTATGTTCCGGAACGTCTTATATGGTGGAAAATACGGTAGCTCAAAAAACAGACAACAAAAAAAAGACATGAGGGACTGTAATATTCCTCTAGCTTCCAAAAGCAAAACTGCATGCGTCTTGCAGAGGAACATTGTAACGGGAGCTTGTTCTCTCTGTTCATGTCTGTGACGAGTCACGCAGGTTCTCGGTTACTCCGCAACGGTTGACATTCTGCTCTGTATAAAATAGTCCCATTATAAACACTTGTGTGAATCAGGATTCAGTTTGAAAGATGGATTCATCATGTACTCACTCATTATATACATTTTGAACAAAAAATGGTGCGTAGCGTCCCTTTAAAAGTATCTTATATATATATATATACAGTGGAATACGGCTATGTTGACGGCCTCGGGGGTTGTAAAAAAGTGCTGAGATAACCGTTGCTGAGCAGACCGTACGTCAGACCAGAAGCAGGTGTGTGTGTTCATCTAAGCCTTGTACTCATTGGTCAGTAACCGCTCCTTACCGACCAATGTCAAAATATTTGAGAAAACCAATCAAATCAGAGAAGGCGGGCTTTATGTGCACACAGCTTTGAGTGCTTTGGGATGGGGTTGGACCCACAGCAGCACTTGCTGCTCTTTGAGAAGCGTAAGAACGATAAGTGCTTTCACTTCAGAGAGTCTCCAAAAGTCTCCAGTAACTCCAGATAAAGTCGTTAGATTTCTCGCTAGATGCTTTTTTGAAAATGTGGTCTTAATACTCGCTAAATATGGTGACAAAGGAGCTAAGTTGACAACACTGTCCGCAAGTTCTTCTGCGGCGGCGTGGCACCACTGGAGATTCACGTGCGATACACGTGCAACGAGAACTCAGCGCATGCGCAGTGAACTAGGTACGATCTTATTCACGAGATAACCATGTGAAGTGGCGAATTTGTCCCTCTTTTGTGCTCAAGATACTAGGATTCGGCGACATTAAATAATCGACGTACCTGATGAGAAAATGCTAAGACAAATAGAGAGTTTGGCGGTTCCACTTCAAAAACATCCACATAATAGGATTGGTGAGTTAACCGTGAGTTGAGATAAGTGAAATCCACTGTATATATAATGTTAATTAAATAAATAAAAGGCCACATAAGTATACTTATAGAGATTATACTTTTATGACTATGCTTCTTAACAAAAGTAAGTTTAGCAAAACGTTTTTACAATGTACATTATGATTAGGCTTAATGAAGATTGTTTTGATGTGTTGACTGACATACTAAAACACATGTAAAGTATATGATTATAATTTTGAATTCGAAACACCAAGGCAAGGAAACACCCTGGACAAATCGAAGGGCCGCCAAATATGATTAGTTTTTAAATAGTTTGGATAATTTACTTATTTTATATAATTCTGCAGATTTGCAGACGAAACAAAAGGGTAATTTCTCTTCAGAATGGCAAAATAGAGACAATATTGTATCATTATATTCTTTATCATTATCTTCCTGGTTATTACTATAAAGTTGCCTTAAATCATTCTGTAATGTGTTAAGTGGTATATATAAACAAGTGCGATGTGACTTGTATACTCACAGGATATAGCAGATAACTCCTATGCTCCACATGTCTGTAGCGTAACCGATGGCCTCATAATTAATCACTTCTGGAGCCACAAACTCTGGGGTGCCAAAAAGGACTTTCAGAGATCCGGCATTCTCTACGGGCATAAATAAGACACAAACCAATTCATGGTTCCATTTTAAAATAATATGTGATATTTCAAATAAACAAATGACTTAAATTACTTCACAGTTGAAATCATTAATGAAAAGCATTGGGGAATGTTTAAATTCTACACCGATTATCATCAAGTCTTTAATGAGTGAAAGTCTTTTTTCTGATAATAATTAAAATAATGATAATCTGTTAGAACATAAAAATATTACCCAGTCTGCGTGCCAGTCCAAAGTCAATTAGTTTGATTTTGCTTCCGGTCTTATTGACACACATGATGTTCTCGGGTTTGAGGTCCAGGTGGACGATGCCTTTCTTATGAATGAAATTTACTCCATCCACAATCTGAAGCATGTATTTGATGACCTCTCTCTCTGTCAGCTCAAAGTCCTCATCTATTATCCGCTCAAACAGTTCCCCTCCAGAGACCCTGAAGAACATCAAAGTTCAGCCAATACACCAGACACACTCGACTAAACAGTTGCAAGAGTTAAACCATGAACTGTCCTCCATCAAGACACTTAACCTCTTCTGAACTTCCACTAAAATCAATTTAAAACAAATATTTTGCATATGGAATAACGTCAAGAATTACATTACAGTTTGACTTATTGTGGCAAGAATGAGTTAAAACAGAACAGTTAATTCCCCTCAGAAACAATTCAACCAGTAAAGCATTTATGAGGTCAAACACTAGCTATATTTTTAATTAATGTATTTTTAAGCACATTTTGGGATATCAAACTCTATGGACCTCTTGGCATTTTATTTGGTGTAGTGAGGACCATGGTAAACCATTCCGCGAAGCTCCCGCCGCACAGTTTTTCTGCTGATATTAATGCCAGTGGAAGTTTGCAACACTTTTATGGAATTGGCAGAGCTTTTGCAGAATTTATATACTTCAGTGTCCCGTGACTGTGATTTACACAAACTTAAACTTCATGACTGAGTTGCTGCCAGCGTTGCTAACAGCGAACTGACTTGATGCAAAGCTGGCATCCCATCACAGTGCCATGCTTGAGTTCACTGAGCTCTCCAGAAACTTCCCAGAAACAGAAACTTCCTCCAAGAATGAGTGTAAATATAAATGATGTGGCTAGGAGCTTTACACACCTGTGACAATGCGTCTGATTGAAACACCTCCATGCAATAATTAAGAGGCATGTCCCAATACATTGGCCATATTATGTATCACAATACAAAATAATAGATTTCTCTTATGCTTACTCATAAAACGTGGTCCGATCTAAATTCTGGTCAGAATTGTACACATCTGACTATGAAGACTCAAACTTAAAAATGAAAGACAGTGAGTAATAATTCAGTGCAGGGTGGATAAAATAAGTGAACGTCTGTGTTATTAGTTTTCAAATTGGAATTAGTTTAGGACATGAGATGTTTGGAAGTGTGGATTGCAGAGGTGCACTGCCCTTTACATAAAGACACGACAAATCTGCCTTCACAAAGCCTAACAAATCTGGGGTCTCATTTATAAAGCGTGCGTACGCACAAAACGGGGCTGGAAACGTACGTACGCAAGTTTCCACGCAAAGGTTGTGATCTATAAAAAACAAACTTGATGGGAGAATGTGCAGACCTTGAAGCAAACTTTAAGCCGTGCGTTCGCACATTCTGGAGACAAAGGGAATTGGCGACACAGATGGTTACATTTTTCTTATTTTTTGGCGTATGCCATTTTTGACTTTTAGGCATACGCAAACTTTTAGTAGGGATCATACGCACAGTTTTATAAATGAGACCCCTGGTCTTGATTGCTTAGTGCGCACCATGCTTCGATCCCAATAGCTTACACATTACTTTAACAGTCTGTGCTCCTGACATTGAGCCAATTCAGATGCTGTGGTATAACATAAACAGGGTGTTGTTATCAAGAAAGCTCAGACATATTGATAAATTGAAACAGATTTGTGTGGAGTGATGGTCTGATTCTTAATTGCAGTTCCAGGAAACGGTTTGGGAGAGGTTTTACTGCAGAAGGAGAAATAACTAAATTCAAGGGTTTACTTACTTTCTCCACCCTGCTGTGGGAATAATTTAAAATGTGAAAAGTAGTTTTGTTATGAGTTTAGCTAGATTGTGTATGTCTGCATTTCTGAGTTAAATTAATATCAAAGTAATCAACTGATGAGAAATCAATGGTTTAGTTAGACATTTTCAAACAGTTCATAACTTATTCTTGCCACTGTAAAAGGGGATACTTAAAATTATAAAAGGGAATAAAACATTCTAAAACTGCTTTTGAAATCACTAATACTTGGGGAAACATTCTGTTGTGAGTAAATAACAGCTGTTGAACTGGAAAACAGTCCCACTTACTTTCTCTAATTTGAGAAGTACATATAGAAGATGAAAGCTAAACACACACACACACACACACACAAATCTACTTACATTTCCAACACCATTACGATGTCTGTCTTTCCCTCAAAAGCGTCCACACACTGCACAAGCTTTGGGTGATGCAGGTCATTCATGATTGCAATTTCCTGTCTGACATTTTCTTTTTCCTTGGCAGAATAAACTTTTATGAATTTCCCAGCCCAAACCTTTTTAGTGGACTTTTCTATCAGCTTGAAAACGGTCCCAAATTTCCCTCTGAAAAGAAAAAGATAGAAGACTGAATACTTTTTTTACCTATTGTACAATATAATTTATACCATTTTATTGATCAGCTGTCATACTCACGTGCCCAGTCGCTCTTCCACATCATAAAAGTCCTTCACTTTTATATCTGACTTGATCGTCACATTTCTGTAGTCATGAACTGTTTCTGTAGTGAAAAGACAGGAAATAAATCCCTATTATTCTGGACTGTCTATAAACTGTCACCTTCCAGTATTTTACATTGAAAATAAAAACTTTGAAAAACCTCAGTAGATATGCTTTTTGAAAACCTTCCTTTCCACATCTTTTTGTCTTAAAAGATTTGTAAACATACTTATTTTTTAATAAATGCATCTGTCACAAATGTTTGCTTGGACATCAGAACTCTATTGCATGTCTGCCAAATGTAGTAAATCACCCAAAACATTTAATTCATGCTTCAAAACCTAATTATTATATTTATATAACAGTAAAGTGCCAATGAAATTTGTGTCGTTGTTCGTACCACACTGGTGAAAATGCTGAGATGTTGTTTTTTCAGCATAGAAATATGTGCAATAATGTACAATTTCATCGTCTTCTTTTTATGACAATGTTTTGATTTCCTATCCTATACAAGAATCTCAGAGAGTTTTAGATATAGATTTCAACTGTAGATACAAATATACCATTAAAAGTCAATACAGTAGTACACAAACAGAAAATATTTGTGTTTATACAATATATTTTTGTAGAAATGTTTTACATATAAACAAAAAATTCACAATTTTCAGTTTGTGTAACAAATTTCTTTAAAAATAAATGTGCTAGTATTTATGGAAGATGTGCATGTGCATTTCTGACAGATTTTGATAACTGAAGGGATCATTTTGCATGTGATGGCTGACACAATGAAGGAATGCTTAAATGTTGCAATTTCACACAGAATCAACTCATCAATTTTGATCAAGGATGTGCATTTAGTTATTAAATTGTAGACCATTGTACTTTTCTACACACATGCCGCAACACATACAAAGCACACAAAAATAATAAGAAAATCAATTCTGATGTTAACAACAAACTGATTTGTTCAGAGATCTGAATGTTTTGTTTTGAGATATAAAATGCTCATGCCTTTAAGCCTAAGCGTTTGAGGAATACTGTAATAATTCAATGACACTTTACCTGATTTCATTAGAAAATATCAGTAGATGCAGTTGAAATATAAGGTAACCTCTATGCACATTCTAAACAGCACAAAACTGAAAGCATGCTCTGATTCCAAGCATGAGATAATAATTTTTTTTTTAAATATCCATCAGAAACCTGAGGATTACAATGTTAAAATGTCACAAACATGTCACATACCATCATCTGAGGGCTCAACTTCATCTTCCTTATTTTCTGTAAAATCAAGAGACTGTTTTTGAAAACACATTTTAAACTGAAATAACTTAAGTAAACAGACTAATCTATGCGTTGGTCCTAATATAATACTATCGGTGTCCAGTAGGTGGTGCTCACCCTCTTCATCCTTCAGTCCCACCTGCACCGGCTCAGACTCAGCACTAGGCTCCCCGACACCATAAATATTTACAGCTCTCACTCGAAACTTGTACTGTCTGTCTGGAAGCAGGTTCTGTACGTTATAAGATGTGCTGTTACAGGACGCCAGATCTGTCCACTTCTTGTCCACAGAATTCCACACCTCCAGGTTGTAGGAATGAACAGCGCAGCCCCCATCATATGTCGGCCCATACCAGGACAGTGTGAGACTGGACTTACGGATGTCTGAGGCTGCTGGGACCCGGGCTGGGGGGTCAGGTTTATCTGTGAGGAAACAGACAAAGATTAAAGTTGGACATTGCCATCCAACAATTCGATCACTTTCTAGGATCAAAATATTTAAGACGTTTTCAACTGTGATAATGTGCTCACTCACTGAATAAACTGCTCCTTTTCATATAACATATATGAGCATATTTTTGGTGCGGATCTGAGCGTGATATATATGTATATATGCCTAACAAGAATGAACCTCATTGGTTCTTGCAGAAGCTTGAACGTGCTGTGTAACATGAGAATGAACCTGTTGGATCTTGCTGAAGCTCATACGTGCTGCGTTACACGAAAATGAGCCTCACTGGTGCTTGCTTAAGGTCAAATGTGCTGCATAGCACGAGAATGAAACTCATTGGTTCTTATTGAAACTCAAACGTGCATAACACTAGAATGAACCTCATTGGTTCTTGCGGAAGCTCAAACGTGTTGAGTAACATGACAATGAACCTCAGTGGTTCTTGCTGAAGGTCAAATGTGCTGCACAGGACGAGAAATAAACTCATTGGTTATAGCTGCCATAAGTAATAGTTTCCATGACTTTATAGTGTGTATGTGGACACAATAGCTCATGGGGCCTGTACATATTTAAATAAACTTATAATCAATAAGTTTAAAAAAAGTATTTTAGTTTGAATTTAAATAAAAACTTTCTGTATTTTTTATTTTATATGAATTGTAACTTCATATAACTTCATATGTAACTACATTTTTAAGTTACAGTAGCCTACAAGTATTTGTACATTGCCTAATTTTCTACATTAAAATGTGATATATGTTCAGGTTAATTCCCCTCTCTCTAGGTTCAACAGATTCTTGTGCTAAACTGCTCTGTTTAAAATAGTTGTTCTACGTTAACTTGCTGGACATTTAAGAATGTGTCCTGTGTGAATATATTCGTATTTTACTTGGCATTTTACAGAGTTTCTGGGAAATCTGGAAACTCACATTTCCAAGCCTCTCTGTAGAATTTTCAGACCATTTAAAATAATTGGTTCATACAGCATTATATATTTTTATATTTGGTACATTGTGGATATTTTCTCTGTTTTTAATGAATGGTTTTCATTCAAAGAGATGACATGCACTTACATGATGAGTAGAAGCCTAAAACACTTATTAACCTGTATTTTTCATACACCGTTTTCATATTTCAATTCTCATCCAGACCTAGAAATTAATCATTTCCGAATCAAATTCCATCATTTTCAAAACTACGTACGAACCCTGATTTTAAGTTACATTTTTGGACTTAATCACATGATGTGAAACTCATTTCATGTAATGGTTCCCATATGCATATGGTTAGATTACTAGTGTTCACACTTACCGACTATAGTGAGGTTAAGGGCGGCCTGTCTCATGCCGTAGATGTTCCTGATCTCGATGGTGTAGCAACCGCAGTGCTCCTGCTGTCCTTCTGTGATGGTCAGCTGACTGCTGCTGTCTGTGCTTAATACTGAGATGCCCTGATCTTGCTGAATCTGAAGAAGCAGAGGATGTGGACAACCAACATGAACATGTGTGCTTGTTTCAGATGTAGGCTGCTTCAAGAGGTCAATTCAAACAATTTCAAGTGGAAACTAAAGTCAGCTAATTTGAGCCTTGTGTACAGAGGGCTATGCCAGTGCTTGCCATGTTTAGTCATTGAGGACAATAACTGTTTTGGAAAAGCTGTGAGCTGCCTACATGGAAAGCATTTTTGGGCATCATAGCAACTCCTAATTCAAAGGCCATATAGCCAAATAGAAAAAACAACTTTGTTTAAAGCATTTAAAAGGGACTGGCAATTGAATTCACGTGCCACCTGCGAGTTAAAGAATAAAACATTTAATAGTCTCTCTCATGGGTTTCTATATGTTAAAAGATGAAATGATTCTTACTGGTTTGCGGAACTTGAGCCAAGTGCAGTTGATGGGCAGAGCTCCAGTGAACTTACACTGCAGGCTGACCTCCTGGCCCGCCAAGATCTTCATATCATCAGGAAACTGCAGGATCTGAGGAGGAGCACCTGACAGACAGTTCAATTACACACAGAATTTAGACTCAATTTATGTTCACTGAAGATTAATTCGCTTGCACATGGCTTAAAATTTTTTTATGAAAAAGCACAAAGATCTGTTGTGATGATTGTATTGGTCTGATTGACCAATTCATCAAATCACATATGCACAAAAACTGTTAATTTGGGAAACTAAAATTTAAATGCTGAAAGGACTGTTTCAGGATAACAAATTAATAGCATATTAAATTTGCAGAAATATGTTGCTGGATTTTTTTCTTACTAAACTTACATTATCATGTTTATTACTAGGGCTGTGGAATCTGAATCATAGTTTTGAGGTGGGACTACTTGATCTTGGTGGAGGAACTAGTCATGCATTGCTGTTCTAATCAATCAATGTTGTGCGTATAGACAGTATATCCCTTTCATGTCACTTCCTGGTATAATTGCAAGGTGAACCAAGAACAAAAAATAACCAAGCTTGTTATCATATTAGTTAAAATGTTCCTAACAACCACATTTTTTTTGTTTTTGTTTTTTACATGCATTTAGCATAAAAACACTTAATGGAAATGCCAAGATGCACACAAAAAATTTATGTAAATGCTATCAAAAACATTTCAGTGATATTCCAATTGTATTCAACTTTGGATGGAAAATATTAGAAAGCTAATGATGACATTGAAAGATTAGATTTAACTTTGTATTCATAGTGTTACAGTCAGAGTCCAAGATTACAATTTCCATTGGCAAAAGTTGTAAAAGGTTAATGTAAAGAGTTACAAATATTTCATCATTAAATGTATTTTCATTATTTAAAAAAACAAAAAGAAAAAAGTACTTAATATGTGGCTTGATGTGAAAAATATGCTATGTCTTACCACATAAAAAAAGTCTTAATTTTGAACCATGGTTATAGTTATACTTTCAAAACAGTTATATAGCTGCAGATGTACATGTTTAATCATGGGGATGTATTCTGCTATACCATATATAAACTACATGTTTTTTAGCTGTAAAAACTGTACAAAATTATCAACAGCATGTCGCAAAAATAGCTTGTGTAATATTTAACCCAACATGTGTCTTTATATCATGCAGATGATGACTTATTTGATCCTACCTTGTTTAACCAGTGTTTTGGGTGGAGGTTTCTTTATTTTGGCTTCACCTGAAGTGAACGACACAAGAAATAACCACAAATCAGATTTCACATCACTGAGTTAACAAGGAGAAAATGTGCTCAAGATACAGTGCAATCTCAGTTCTCAGTCCAGAGAACTGATCATAAAACATCAGCAATACATGCAACACTGCAATACATAGGAATTTAGATTCCTGTCCCTCATACCATTTTTCTCACACAATGAAATAGTTGAAGATTAACCTTAATAGCATGTCCATTTCATTTGTGTGTGTGGTTTTTCAAATTTTACACTATTTCCCCAAAACCTACACATCGAAATATTTCTGCATTTGTACATCACAAAAAAACAACAAAAAACAAAAAAACATTTCGTTTTCCTCCTAAGGACCAAAAAATGTCCCCAAAAGGACATGATTTCGTATATTGGCATCTTTGTGGAACATTTTGTTTCCATAACCAGGACCATTTACCAGGACCACACACACAGACACACATACACACAAACAAATGTTAACATCGACCACCAGATCTACTCGCAGAATCTTGTGCATTTTTTAGAGAACATGCACTCTCACATTTATAAATTGGCAAAAGGGAGGGCAGAATGAGAGGAAAGGAGAGATGTTTTTCCTCTGGATGTACTAGGAAAGATCAGCTGCTAAGGTTCTTTGCTCTTTGCCTTTTTTGGTCATACTAAAAATATCCCCATCAAGAATCCAGGAAATAGCTTTTGCCACTATTTATTTTACATCTGATCGCTGTCATGAAACAATGTGATGGCAAAGCCAACAAACACAAGACTAGGGCTGCAGCGGTGGCAATGGAGCTATTCTGATCTGAAGCAATGTCCTGAGGAGTTTTTCTGTCAGCTGTAAGACATTCCAATCTCATCCCTCTTTGAGAGTGCATTCTCTCGTTCCTCTCTTCTTTTCGTCGTGGAAATGAAAACATCCTCTTTCCAACACAAAACTGTTTTTGTTTCTGGCTAAAATTAAACTTTCATTGAGCATCCACCTGAATCCCTCAAATTTGGACAAAACACATCTCAAGCTGATCTTATAAACGGAGATCAGATCTTCCTAACTTTAATTTAATTATAAATCAATTGTAAGAGCAACACATGTACCTTCCACACCAATTAAATCTCACTGAAGGTCAGCATAACCTGCTATTTATGGAGACTAGCGGGCTGTAAAAGTTTAGTGTTGTTGAGGCAACATGACCATGAGTATCCATGAGTGGTTTTAACACATGTTGGACACTAAAGTAACACTTAAAATGTCTCAATTTCATTGCATTAGATACAAAAATAACAATTCAAGTGGCATAAATGAAACTGTTAACCATTTGATCTCAAGGTCATTTTTAGTGTATGTATGAAGTCTCACATTTTAAAACATTATTATTATATTATTATTATTATTATTATTATTATTGAAATGTGTACTTTTTTTACAATAAAATGACACTTGTTTTGATATTTTGTTATACAGTGCAAATATATTTGTATAATTATTATTGTGGTTTAAGAGTCCAAATACTTTTTCCATTGACAGCAACAATGTAAGCATTTTTAACTAATTTAGAGATGCAGTGTGTTGATGATTTTAGTTTCCATTGACTGCTGTCTCATAATTTTGTTTTTACCAAAATATAGAATGTATATAAATAAATATTTCAAAAAATTAATATTTTGTTCATTGAGATCCAATGTGTGATTTAAGTGTTCCCGTGTTCATTAGATTGCTTAATATCAAGCAGCATTATCATATTAAACATGATAAAGAGAGTCAGAGTCAAACCCAAATTAAGTTTGTGTTGCCTTAATTTAGTTTGGAATGACGTCGTCTTTAATTTCGCTTGAATTATATTGGAGCCTTTATGGTTAGTAAAATAAGCTGACATATACTTGGTTAATAATAGGGAGCAGTTGTTAGTTGACATGTAGTTGTAAAGTTACTTATAGTCAGTGGACTCTCTGTTGAGGAGCATCACAATATAGAATGATCAGATATTAAGCAGACAGTCTACTAATACTTTAATGACTTGAATGATATATAGTTAGTTGAATTTCTAAAGTACAATCGAAATAAAGCGTTAAACTAAAAACGTAGAAATGAATGGCAATAAGGTTTCAAGGATTGGACGTACAATCCGGTTGTAGTGTTGTGCTCCTGGATACTGTTCAGCCAACAAATCATCAAAATACTTTCCAAGAAATTCCAGTGGGTAAAAAAGCATTCTACAAAAAATTCAACAAAAGTTATTACACATAGTAGAAGATGTTAATCCTGAACTCCGATTGAGGTGTTTCTCATGTATTCTGCAAGTTGAGTTTAGTTTACAGTCAGGCCATCTCTGTGACAAATTCCAGTTACTCATCTCAGGAATATTTCCAACAGTATGACATTGGCTGTTTCAAAAATTATGGGAACATATGTTCACAATGCCCTAACAAATAATAAACGTACAAGAAGAAAATAAGAACGAAAACAAAAAAATTTAAGTAACTTTTGTCATCAGGTGTTTGTTAACTGCGAACCATATTATATTCGAGCATATTCTTTGAACCTAAATCTAAATCATAGGTTTATTAGACAAATACAGAACAAGTGAGACACACACACACACACACACACACACACACACACACACACACACACACACACACACACACACACACACACAGGACATACCTTCTATGTTTCATAATGTTTAGCCATTAGGCCACAGGATCAAATGCATAAATTTAAAGACTGACAACCAGAACACACTTAGAAAACAGATAATCTCTGCTCTCCACCGTTTCAACAAATCACCCAATGTAACAACCACTTCACAGTCAACCACTGCTGAAACTAACCAGACAAAATGAAAGACAGAAAAAAGAAAACAGATCACTTGGTGATGTATCCTATGGAGACATAATAAAGATTTGACTGTATTTAAAAGTTTAGTCACACTTTAGAGTCCAAATCACACTATTTACTAATATTAACTATGACTTTAGCCTCAAAACTAAACTAAACCTAATTAGAATTATTAATAGTAAGATAGTTGTTAAACTTAGGTAGGATTAAGGGATCTTGCTAAAAGGCAACAACTTTCTAGTGAGAATTGTACCCTAGTGTAACCAAATGTTCTGTATAAAATATGACATAGTAGAAGATATGAAAAGGGTTCATAAGTTTAATGCCCAGAACCAGCCCATCTATTATTAAACTTATATCAAAACAATAGATGACTTTAAAGTGTACTATCAAATGTACAATACCTTACTTTAATTATTTTGAACTAAAATATTGTTAAAGATCATTTAAAAATGCATTGTTCAAATATTGTAAAGTATTTTTTATAATATAATAATAAAAAAGACATACTTTGTTACTAATCCTGTGGTAAACAATTAATCCATGCAACTAACCACACCTATTTATATGTACAGAAACATACAAATAATAAATATATAATATTGAAAAAAAAAATATTCACATCACAGAAATGAGTAATTTATCAAAATTACGTAATTTATGGGTTAAAAGTGTACTATTAGTTCATTTACAGTCATGGCCAAAACTGTTGGCACCCCTGAAACACAGAAGAACACATTCTCTGATCACAGAAGTATTGCATTAACATACGTTTTGCTGAACAAACCCAAAAAAACGAGGGAAAAAAGCAAAAATTTGACATACTTTCACACAAAACTCCAAAAATGGGCTGGACAAAATTAATTGGGACCCTTAACTTAATATTTGGTTGCAGACCCTTTGGAAAAAAGAACTGAAATCAATCACTTTCTATAACCATCAATAAGCTTCTTACACCTCTCACCCAGAATTTTGGACCACTCTTCCTTTGCAAACTGCTCCAGCTCTCTCATATTAGAAGTGCACCTTTTCCCAACAGCAATTTTAAGATCTCTCCACAGGTGTTCAATTGGATTTAGATTAAGACTCATTGCTGGCCACTGCAGATTTCAGCTTTCTGACACTGGGCCCTACATTGCAACCTGAAATCCTTTGGTAATTCTCAGATTTCATGATCCCTTGCATACAGTCAAGGCACCCAGTGCCAGAGGCAGCAAAACAACCCCAAAACATCTTTGATCCTGAGTAGAATTATGTGCTTCACCAAAAAGCTTTATCTTGGTCTCATCTGGCCACAATACGTTTTCCCAGAAGAATTTTGGCTTACTCACATACATTTTGGCAAACTGTAGTCTTGCTTTTTTATGTCTCTGTGTCAGCAGTGGGGTCCACCTGGGTCTCCTGCCATAGAGTTTAGTTTCATTCAAATGTCAACAAATAGTTCGCACTGAGACTGATGCAGCCTGAGCCTGCAGGACAGCTTGAATTTCTTTGGAACATGTTTGGGGCTGCTTATCCACCATCCGGACTATCCTGCGTTGCAACCTTTCATCAATTTTTTTCTTTCGTCCATGTCCAGGGAGATTAGCTACAGTGTCATGGGCTGCAAACATCTTGATAATGTTGCACACTGTGGACAAAGGAACATCTAGATCTCTAGAGATAGACTTGTAACCTTGAGACTGTTGATATTTTTCCACAATTTTGTTTCTCAAGTCCTCAAATAGTCCTTTTCTCCTCCTTCTGTTGTCCATGCTTAGTGTGGCAAACACAGACACACAATGCAAAGTCTATGGTAAGTAAACTTTTCTCATTTTAATCGGTTTTCAGGTGTGATTTTTATATTTCCCAGGCCTGTTCCCAGGTGAGTTTAAAGGAGCATGCTTAAAACCTTATTTATCCACAATTTTGAAAGGGTGCCAATAATGTTCATCCAATTTTTTTAATTTTGTGTGAAATGTCAAATTTGCTTTTTTCCCACCCTTTTTTTGGTTTTGTTCCAATACACCCAAATGGAAAATACATGTGCATAGCAAAACGTGTTAATGCAATAGTTTTCTGTGAACAATACTTGATTTTTCAGGAAAAATATCAGGGGTGCCACAAATTTAGGCCATGACTGTTTATTATATTATTGCAAAAAAGTAAAGTAATAACATAGCAATACATATATATAAGCCATTTGGACGGGAATGTAACACACATATCACAAGTTGCAGTGGTTGTTTCTGAACTGGTCATGAAAGCACTGAGTCCTTTAGGACACCAATTGGGTTCAATTTCCACCAGCGATTCAGAGGTGCTTTGAAGGTTAGAATTTTCCATCATGCAAGACACCACTGCTTATTTTTATAGCTTTGTGATTTTTAATCACAGATTTTCCATGACTGCAAACAACTCAATGACTCAATGTAACCCTACCGTTCAGTTGCTCTGAAATCACTCTCAATCTTATATTTTCAGGAGAAAGAAGAAAATGTACAACATTAAAAGCATATTTTTGTCTTTTCAGTGCTGATACAATTGCACCTCTCTTTTGTGGAATCTGGATCCAAAGGTCCATTCACAACAACTGCATGTGCATTGTAAAAAAAATAAATGCAAGAACATTATATAAACATTCTCAGACAAGGCAAACCATGCTTAGTATTGTTTAAACAGATGGTTTCTGGAAAACCATTAATTTCACCCATTTACAGCTCATTTGTGTATTCTGTTTTCATGACAGAGGCAACTCAGCACAAAATACCCAGCTGTGCATATAGGACCATATAGCTGTGGTCCAAATCTAGTGAGCTTCATCACTGTCTACTGTCTACACAGACAACTATTTCACAACGCAGCATATAACCCCAAATGAAACATTATAAATAACTGATTTGAAACACTTGACATCAGGTCCATTAACAATAATTCAAGAGCACCAGCCAAGCATGCCCACAAATTATTCTGATAGACTTTGATTTAAAGGCTTTTTTTCACATGGCTTGTATGTGCACACAAGCTTCATGCAACACTTTTACATGTTAAAGGACAAATAATGTCATGGAAAAATTCTCAGGAGAATCGTAGTGTAACCTTTGGGAAAACCTTTGTAAAAATACATTTAAAGTTGTACTTAGCCTTTCTTTGAAGAACAAAGAAATATGGAACATTTCTCTAAAGAAATATCACAGTACACATATCCACAGTTTCAACAGTCACAGTTCTAGCCATTTCAAACGATACAGAACTTTACAGACTGCTAAAAGAGTAGGCGAAACGTAGACCCGCTAGTATAAAAAGGCTTCACAAAACATTCTGAAGAATGTCAGGCATGTTAAAAACATTGATGTTAGAAAACTCATACAACACTCCACGTGGTTTGGAAAGTGAGAGAGAGTCTTGACTGAGCCCATACATGGAAATCCAAGTGGGTTTTGCCAAGCAGTCATGCAGTAAAAGTCATGATCTCTCTTGCTCTACTGTCAGAAATCTCCTTATACTCTCTCTTTACATCTAAAAAAAAAAAAACACACTTTTGTTCACCCCTCATTCTCCTTGCTCAATGACTTTTTTAACATTAAAAATCAGTCAGAGTCAGCTGTCCAGCAGCCTTGTCAAACAACTCATCTGAAGAAGAGTGTGAGAAACATGGATCTTCCCTTGGGTTTGTTCTTCACTGTGCTACCATATTAGTTCCTCTATACTATTTCATACTACACAACTTCTGGACGATGCAAAACCAAAGACCAATGGGAAAAAGGACTGTAATTGTTAAATATTTATTCTTTGCACCGTTTAAAATATCCAGATAGAGTGGAAAACCGTTCACTACAGTTTTCATCTTTCCCTCAATCAGCAGATATGTATGAACTAGGCTACACACATATGGACGTCTTTGTTTGTTTGCATTTTAATCTGATGTTCAGCAAGACATGTTTACAGAAAAAAAGTAGCAACCTACTAAACATAATCTCTAACAGTTGAACAACTTTGCAGAAAATTGCAAAAATGCACAATAATAATCTTATCAGAAATCAAATGGAGTACTTCCTGTACTCCCTTTCTTTCACTTTTAAATAAAAAAAGTAATTATTCTTAGTGATATATCACAAGTGATATTGTTTACAAAAGCTACAAGAAAACAAAAAACTGAGTGAGTGTGAGTGTGTGTGTGTGTGTGTGTAAGTGTGCATTTGTGTGTGTCTGTGTGTGCATTGCAGTGGGAAAGGTTCACTTCTCCCACGCCACTCCATATTGGGATATAAAAAAAGGAAGTACATATTTTGGAAACTCACTCTCTGTGGTTGGGGTAGAGGGCTTCCTGCTCCGCTTATCAGCTGGTGTGGTGACACTGGGATCTGAACACAGACAGAGAGAGAGAATGCAGAAAGAATTACAGAGAGCAAATTTAGAATCAAATGCATGTGACCCTCATGAAATCACAATATTATGCCTCCTCTTCTGCACAAAAAAAGTTCCCAAAATATCCAAGCTGATTCATTTTTGTGAGACTTTATTGCCTTTCTATCATTGCCACTTATTGCCAAGGTCAAGACAGAGGTCAACAAGTCAAACCTGAGGTTAAAAAGATGAATTATTTAGCAATAAAAATAGCAGAATCCATTTTAAGAGAAGCTGTATTTGATGTTTATACAAGTAAATGATAACATTAAAGCACTTAAACTATACTAACATGGTACTATTTTAAAAAATGCTTTCCCACATCTCTCTTTTGTCCCCGTTAAGCAGGAAAGAAATGTCTAGAGTCTGGTGTAATGAAATGCTCAGTAAAATAACAAAGAGATATCTAGAGATGGCTGTAAGGACACAGAGATCTAGTACTAAATCAGGATTTTGGACATGGCTAAAGGAACACATCCTGTGGGACTGCTAGATAATTCTATGAACAGCTGTAAAGACATGTAAAGAAACCAGAACACAGAGAAAGAGATAGCTGTAGGGACATGTCCTTTTATTGAGATGGAGTGGTCTAGAGATGACAGTCAGGATATGTCACAGAGATCTAGAGATGAATGTCAGAAACTGTATGAAAGGGAAATTATATTTTAAATTGGATTTGAATTATATATACGCATTTAACATGTAATCTTATTCAATTATCTAATTCAAGTTTTGAAAATTGGGACAAGGTTATTATAAACAGCTGTAAGAACATATCCTGGAAAGCACAACATGGCATATAAAGAACTGTAGGGACATGTTCATTAGTTAGGATAAAGGACTATAGAGATGACTGTTGAGACATGCACTGGAAAGCAGAACAGAAACACAAGGTCACTGTTAGAATATATTATACCGGACAAATGGATTTAGAGACGGTTGTGGGAACGTTTCCTGTAAAGTCATAAAGATCTAGAAATGAATTTATTGACATGTCTTGTTAAGGAGAATAAATACACCCAAAGACAGCTAAACACATCGGAGATTAATGAATAGTTTGTCATGTCCTGTAAGCCAGAACAGAGAGAAAGAGACATGTCCTTTAATCAGGACAGAGGGATCTAGAGACGAATGCATGTCCAGCAAAGCAGGACACTTAAATCTACTGGGGGTCATTAGGACATGACCTGTAAAGTCAAAAAGAGATCCAGAGATTACTGATAAAACATGATGCGCAGGTCATAGTGATTTAGAGACAGCTGTAAAGACATATCCTACAAAGCAAAACGAGGAGATCTTAGGACGTGCAAGGGACGAAATACAGCCTGATCTGGCCAATAATTACGGGAAGCTGCATAACTCATCCAGAGACTCTAGGGACAGAGACACACTGCCCAGCCCAAAACAGATAGACTCAAACCATAATATTCTCAAAGAACACAGTGTTTTGACATAGTTCTCTTGTTTAGAGGGAATTGTTTTTTTTTGTTGTTGTACAACTCAAAACTTTTTTGTACAGAAACCCAAACCAAACTACCACTAAATGTCAAAAATAACTACATACTTGACACCAATTTCACCTCATCGACAAGTATGCATCATCTCATCTCAGAGAAAACCTTTCGAGTTCCATAGAGTAACAAACTCATTTATTGTATTGGCATGTAATAAAATATACTCACCGTCCACTAGGACCATACAGGAACATTCTGCCTTTCCCTCGCTGGTCTCTGCCCTGCACACATATTGTCCCTCATCCTCAGGTAGAGCTTTATCAATGGACAGAGAGCACAGACCACCTGCTCACACACACATATACACAACATAAACAGTTATGCTCAAAGGTTTAAAGAAGCCCTTTTTTACAGTAAAGTTAACCTATACTGACAGTATCTGCTGCATGCTGTCAATTACAACAGAAATAATTTGCACTTGATAATAAAAGCAGTTGTATATAGGGCAAATGCATTTAGTCTTTTTAAACATGCATTTAATCTGGAACATTCCTGTAAACCATAGCACACAGGTTAATTTGTCTTTGTCATTATTGATATTGATATACTTGAGTCAGATGGATCTTTGTGAAACATTTATACCCTCTTAATTTATCATGCTATCAAGGACACAGGTGACTCCTCACTGCAGTACTTCACACCTTCACAGATCTCTCAAATATCATTACTGATAGCCCTAATGCATGAGGAAACATTGAATAAATGTGTATTCAACCATGCTCCTGTGCACATGCAAATAATGTAATAGAGCTCCTTAAAATGCCACAATGCCAAAATGTATCCATGATAGAGATCACAACAAATTAGTCCTCTCATAAGAGCAATTTTAAATTGTAAATGCACTGACCCTCATTAGCAATAATGATGAATTTGGATGGTTTGATGAGTTTTCCATCAAGCGTCCATGTCACTTTAGCAGGAGATTCAGATGAAAGTTGGCACTGTAGAAGCAAACGTTCCCCATCCAATACAGTCACGTCACTCAGTTTCTTTGTAAAAACAGGCTCTTTTTTCCCAACTGCCTTTGTTTTCTCTTTTATCCCTCCATCCACACAATTCACATCATTTTCCTTTTCTCTGGTGTCTTTATCACCTTGGCTTTCTCCATTCCGGTCTTGGCTTGGTTGTTTTTTCTTGTTGGCTAACACTGATCTGAAGTCAACAGGTTCATTTTTGTTGGTTTGGGTTTTCACCAAGGATCCAGGACCAGGTTTTGGCCCTTGCGTTCCTTTCTTGCCCAGCACTGCTCTAAAGTCCACCTGTTGTGGAGAGTTGACTTTACGTTCCTCTTCTGTCTGTGTCTTGGGCTTGATCTGCCGTTGGAGGTTTCCCCTGAAGTCCATCTGCTCAGCCGTGATCTCCTTCAGGTCTTCCTCAGAGACACTCTTAGTGCTGACCTTCCGGCCAAGCACAGTGCGGAAATCGATCTGTTCAGCCTCCTGTTGTCGGATCTGGTCTTCTCGATGCTCTTTTGTCTCTACACGACGTTTGAGAAGCCCACGGGTGGCACACCCCTCCTCTTCTTCCTGATCTGCCAGACTGTTGTGTTCCCAGAGTGGCTCAGAGTGAGACGTTGCAGGGCTGGGAGTCTCTGGATGTCCTCCCCTGCCTGGTGCCGTCCTCTCCACCCCTTGGCTGCCACAGGAAGAGTGGAGGAAAAAAAATACAGAGATGTTTAAAGCCCCAGCTAGCTCAGCCCACACTGGAGAGCAGCTTAATCAAGGGGAGAGTTAGTTCAACACGACAGAGTTGCATCAGAGATGACTTCAGAGGCCATATAGGGAAATGAGACCAGAATGAGGCCCTAGACTAACCCACACTCCTCTTTAGACAACAGCACAGCTGTTTGATGAGTGATGAAGCATAAACAGAGCATTTAGTTATATCGAAATATTATGTAGATTTAGTGCAGGGGTTAAGGAGCAAGAGCTGTAAATATAGATTTTTGGCAGGGGAGAGCAAGAATAGAAGGAGAACTTACTGCCTTTGAAAATGGTCACCAGACAACATGGGGTCCTCGCTGACGTGCAGAGTAGCCACTGACCTGCACTCTCCTACTTTATTCCTGAGAGAAATAGGAGGTTTATGAACATTTATGGTAAACTGCAGAACTGAAAAAGTAAACGAGGAACTAATAAACAACATTTCCAAAAATGACAGAATGTCCCCATGCATGTTCTTAAATATGTGGATCTCACGCAAATGCATTTCATAAAAAAATAATTAAATTAAAAAATGACAATAATACCATAATGTATCAATACTTCAGAATGCAAATAGTTATATTTAAATTAATATTCATATGTTTATAGTTATATTATTTCATAGTTTTTTGTTGCATACAATATTTTATGAGTCATTATAATTTTTAATATTTTATTTTGGATGAAGTGTCATTTAAACATCCTTTCACATGAAACTATTAGAGAGATTGATCGCTTTCAATTTACAAAGAACCAATAATATAAAATCGATATTGTTAACCTTGAAAAAAGGAACTCTTTAATCCTCAAACCTTCTTAATGCCATTGTTTTTAAGTAAAATAAAATATCTTGAGTTCTATGTGGTTCTATGTGTTAAGTATTCACATCTTTATTTAGTAATGTTCTCAAAGTGAGTCAACATTGCCAAATATCTAACCAGAAATATAATAAGTGCAAACTTTAAAGAATGGTTCAGTAAATATTTTTGACTCAAGTGTAAAAAGGTACCTGAGATGAATCTCATAGTTTCCAGCATGATGTGTCTTCACTTTCCTGATGAGTAGCGAGACAACATCTTCCTTCTGTAGGATCTCAAAGTCACCACCTCCAGATATTTTCTGCCCATCCTTCATCCAGAGGAATTCTGGGAAGGGGTCACCAGCGATGGCACAAGAGAGCAGAGCATGTTGACCCAGAGAGGCAGTACAGGACTTGGTTTTAGTGATGAACCAGGGCTGAACTCCATCTTGAGGCTCTGTGAGCAACAAACCAAAAACCATTGGAGATTCACATCCATATTTAACTATTATATTAATATAAAAGGTCTGACAGAATCTATTTGCAAATTATTAACATTATGCAGGATTGTTGCTCATACCTTGTACAGTCAGAGAAGCTTCTGTCCGAGCGTCTCCAGCTTCGTTCCACACTTCACAGGTGTATGTGCCTGTGTCCTCAGGAAACACTTCCTGTATGAAGAGAGTATACTGACAGCCCTTCTTCTCAAAATGGAAATCTTCTGACTCTTGAATCTCTTTTCCATTATGGAGCCAGATCAGCTCAGGGTCAGGATTTCCTACATACAAAACACATCACACTAGCAAATAATTTATCAAATTTGGGTTAGAGAAGAAGAATAGTTGTCAGTGGGACAAAATGAAGAATAATCAGAGCATCAAAGAGCCACACTGCAAACACTTAATATATTAATAATGAAAGAAAACAACAACAACATGGTTCCATGTATTTTCTTATGACTTCAGCAAGTTTACATGTTGCTGAGGTCATGCTCATGCAAATACACAGTCAGAAGACTCCTCAGAGACTGTCCGTTATACAGGAAATCCTCACCATAATCACCAGAATTAAATCATCTGCACAAGCACACGCAAGCACAAACACTCACAAAATGACACACACATAGGCAAATAAATGGTGCCTAATACGTATTCAAAATCGCAAAGGTACAGTGGGTAGATCGCATGGAATTATCAAAGTAGACATCAGCCCATCATTCGTACTCAAAGGTCAACTGAGAAGGAGAAGTGTGAAGTTGTCCCGACAGCAGTCATTTTTCTCACAGCTAACTTCAAAAGCAAAGGCAGCCACTAAAGTAAAGAGTTATATTGCGCAATATGGGTATATGTAGTTATGCAAGCTACATCAACATACATTGTGCATATAAAGGACGTCTTAATAAATAAATGTTTTGTATTTTTATGGTAGCTAGATCATTTTGAATTGGTCATTACTGTTAGTTCCCTCATCAGCCCTTGTGTATATCTGCCCTGTGTTTTCCTTCAGTCTTTTGTATCGCGACTGTAGTGCACTGTGTTTCGTGCACGTCTGTCAAACAGAACAGACTTTAACCTTGCATTAATATATACTATAAATCAATGAATGATGCATGGCAACATTGAGATCACAATCTCATTGACCACTGTTTTTAAATAAGTAGATAGAATATAATACACTTTTAAAATAAAATATCACCCCAACTCATTACCCGTCATGTGTGCATGTACGATGAAGACCAGATGAGAGGAACATATTATACTTATTAACCATACAGAATACAAAGCACCACACTACACAATATTGACGAGAACCATTCTCTAACACTTACTAAGAAAAAAGACAAGGCTTAAATACACAGAGGATTATTGGGAAAAAGGGAACAGCTGAAGAGACTAATAAGGTAATTAATAACAAGACAGGTGATACTGATGACATGGGGAGCAAACAATGGGGATCTAGCAGGTAAACATTACCACGAAGGCAGTGATGACAGAACTGTGACCTTCCCACATATGCTAATTTAACAATTTAATTAAGCGGTTTAATTTGCAAACATTATTTAAATCATTATATCAGTTTAATTTTTTTAATGTTATTTAAAGAGAAAATTCTGAAAACCCTGATAGTATTTAATGCGGTTTTGATTAAATTTTAAAACAGTTTTATTGAAGTTTTGTTATTACCAATGTGATAAGAATAGTGCATTCAGCATGTTTAATACTAATTGTTTATTTGTGACCCAAAAAATTGTTTTGGTACTTGAAAATGGACAATAAACAATGTAAAAGTGAATAATATAATTTAGTATAGAAATTATACAGTAGAAAATACTCCCATGACTTTCTTGCTAGATTCAGGGGCCACAAATTAAGTACTTACTGAAACAAAATTGCCCCAGCCAATATCATTGTCAGGAAAGTGGGCTTCTTCTCGAAGCGCCACAGGGCAAGTGATTGAAGAGCCCTATATCACTCCTTTAACATGCATGATTAATGGAAAAACATTTTAACACAAATTCTTAATCACTCAGACGTACCCGTGCAACCTATTAGGACGAGAATTGCTGTGTAAATTGCATGTGAATATTTACTATGATGAGTCTGGTTTCACTGCTGATTTATGGTTGCTATCTAAATCTGCTGAATTGTTTGTGTACGAATGGCTGACCCCAAAATCAGGTCAGACCAAAAAAGCTGAGGTGGAAACATTGGAAACAGAGGTGCTGGTTGGGACCTTTCCAAGTACTACAAGTACGCACAGGAGTGACCCAAACAGCAGTGAAAGTAGCTAAGAGGAGAACCTGGATCCAAGGGACACACTGTCGAAAGGTGCCGGAACAACGAGTAATTACGCAAGACAGATACCATTTACAACCTGGTCATTGGCAAGTGCTCAACCGAGATCAGTGGCCGAGGGATCACTGTACAAGTGGATAAAATGTCATATTACCATGTTTTAAGTTTTCAAAATGAATAGGGGTGATAGAAATTGTATTTCTTATGTACTTATTAATCCTTAGAAGTATATGTATTTATTAATCCTTATCCTTAGAAATAGGCAAGCTTATCAATATAACTGGACATTCTGTTTTTGTTGTCTGTGTTGATAGCAAGCACAGATCCAAACTGTACCAAGCACACGAAAAATACATATTGTGTTTAGTCAGCAAGCGTGACGAGCTAATATGAGAAAAAGCAAGGTGGGGGACTTAGAAAACTATATAAAAAGTGATGAAACTTTATGCCCTTTGCCTTCACATGCTTAGACGTTGTCTGCGTGTGTGAATTCCTTTCTTGCAAGAAATAACGCTTTAAGATTGTTATACCTTTCGATAATCTCACTTGTTCTTTATTAATAAACATTTAGGAAAATAATTTCCACGACACAGAGCAAATTAATTATGATATGTAATGTCCTGTGCATTATTCATTTAATTAATGGATTATTCAATTTAAGTATGTAATATAGCAGGCACACTGTAATATAAAATACGTAAAAGTAATAAAATTACTCTGAAAACAAATTCTAGCAAGCAAATATTACACCTTAATGAAAAGGGTAATTTCTGACAATGATAGGCACATTATAAAAATAAATGAATAAATAAAGTAGATCATGTCAAAATATTATTCTTAATCTGCTCTTGTCCTAGATTGAAAAGGTTGTTTCATACCTGTCACCTCCACAGTCATGGTCACCTGACTGCCGTCCATGACTCTGAGATCCTGCAGACCTTTAAGGAACACCGGGGCAGACGGTCTCCTCACATCAGTCACAGGCTGAGCAGCAGACCTCTTAACAGTTGGCTTAGCTGAAGAACAACAAACATGAATGTTTCGAAATTTACCTCACAAATGTACATAAAAACACTATCTGGATAAGATCTGCATTACCTAGTGCATTTCACAGAAGAACAAATCATACAATACAGGTTTGGAACAAGATGAAAGTGACTAGATTAAGGTAGATTTGTTTTTATCTTTCCCATAATAAACTGTAATGAATGCATTTTCTATGTATAAGAGACAACCATTGTAGTCTGCATTCATTTCTATTTGTATTTGCCATCAATTAGCTACTGTCTCTTCAGTATTTCACACACAAAAGCGTCTGTGCTGACAGTGTCCAGCACTGCTCTACAGTAAGGCATCAATCAGACATGATTATTCTAAAACAGAAAAGTTGGGTGACATCCTGTGTCAAACATGTTAGAACTATTAGATAACGCTTCTGAAAGTTAATGGATATTGCAGACAGTAGAAGCCTGTGTAGATGCTGTATCATAAGGTCAGTTGGGAAAACAGCTGTTTTATACTTATGTTACTACTGGTAGTCAGGACTCTGCTCCTTGATATTACTGTGAAAGTGAAGACAAAATTCTGGGTGTTGTGGCATCCCTCAGGGGCCAATTTTGTGACCATTGTTATTTTCCCTGTATATATGATTCCTTTGACTTGTTGTGGGCAAACTGGCAGACTAATAAGCTAGTGATATAGCTTCATCTATACACCTGCTCATTCTCTTTTTGGACACTGACCAGCCTTTTTAGGGGGCCCAAAGTATACAAATATTTGATCAGTTATTTCACCACAGGGCAGCTCTGTAAACACGTAAGTTGTAAGTTTCTGTAAGTTTCTCCGAACTGGTAAAGTGGATGCGAGTGCCCCCCCACCAATGTGTTCTCTTACTGGACAAGCACGTGGTGGACCCTAATGTCTGAGAAGAAGGTTCTCAGGTCCATGAAGACAGCTATCATTTCCAAACAGTTGATGTGCCAGGAGAGCTGGTGTACCATCCACAGACCTTGAGTTGAGAATTTGTTTAGGACCGCTCCACACTCCATGAATGACATTGTTAGCATTGTTAGCATCTTGACATCTTGTGACAACAAGGAGCTCCCAGCACCAGGGAACCAGGCTTTGTGTTCAGCCTTAACCCCAACAAATTCATGAAAGTGAAATCGACATTTCGATGTCAAACCACTAACTGCTGTGACTGAGCTAAAAATCAACGAATCGTCTAAGTAGTTCAGGAAGCGAATATCTTGAATATCATGCTATTGAGTCACAACCCCCACAACCTGGAGAATGAGGTGAGGAATCCTCACCCCCAGCTTCAATAACTCATAACAACATCCAGAACTGGACATTTACAGCATTGGTACCTTTCCCTGGGTGGAAGAAATCACAGAGCATTCTTCTGAACCATGGGAGAGGGCACTGGACACAATGGGCGGGGGTAGAGCCAGAGACTTGGATCGCTGCTAAAACTAAGCCACAGTGGGACCCATGTCCTGAAGACCACAAGCCTGGACACTCTCCTCGAAGAGCACCAGGTGGGTGCACAGAGTCCTTAATGGCAGCTGTTCACAATGTACACAGCCATCGCCCTCAAGCGCTAACTTTCCATGCTCCGTTCCCAAACAACACGCAGATTGTGTGTATCTCCACCCTTAAACTACTGCTGTTTGCCATTAAACTTTCTTATTTGTTGGTATGCAAACAATAATAAATAACAAAAACGATCACAGAAAGTGCTTCTTAAGGCACATAAGCTGCCACTGTCTGGTTTGGCATGCCTTTATTGTCACCCACCTCTGAGATCTCTTAACAAAATGAGTTTGATTACACACATGCTTCAATCATACAGAGCATTCCCATGGTATCTTTGATGCAGCGCAAGTTCCTTCTTTGGCCAGCACTGCATTGTTTGTTTTTTATAGAAATTATTGGGGGTTTTTGTGCAAAATTTTACTATATTATCGCTCACATCTTTATATAAATATGGATATAATATATCCAACTTTAAACACATTGTGGCGAGCAGGGCGGGGTCGAGGGACCGTGAGAGCGTCACCATGAAAGGTGTCTCGAGTCTCACGGAGGAGCCGAGACATAAAAGGAGGAGCGACGACAGTGAAGAACGAGAGAGGACCAGGCCTGGGACTTATGGTGTGCTTTGTGTGGGCGGCAGCCGTACGCGAGGGGCTGCTGCCATTACTTTCATTTTGAGTTTATGGTTTGAGTAATTAAAGTCTGTGAAACGTCTGCCGGTTCCCGCCTCCTTCCTCCCTGAACAAAGACTGTGGGACACAAATGCAAACAGTATATGGCAAATAGCAACTTTGTGATGCTTGTATCATTGCAAAACATCACCCAGCTCTAATTTGCAAAATGCTTATAAGACATGAAGTTATTAAGGTATTAAAAATTTTAACATTATGGTTTTCTGTAAAGCTGCTTTGAAACAATGAGTATTGTGAAGAGCACAATACAAATAAATCTGACTTGACTAAATAATAGGTACATGAAGAATGTAAAAATGTAATGCTACCAGGAATTTCTTTCATTTACTATTAGGTGTATATTCATTTAAGATAATCATCAAAGAATCAAAGATTGCATTTATACTTATTTTCTGAATGCATACTGAATATGCGAGAAGATTACTTAATATTTAAATGAATGTATATTGTGTGAAAATGCAGCAAAAAAAGTAATGGAACAGATTTCTGAGGGTAATTTCTCTTCAAGTTGTCCTCTGAGACTCAGATCAGTTCCAGCCACTACAGCGTGTGTGTGTGTGTGTGTGTGTGTGTGTGTGTGTGTGTCCCTGTCTGTGTGGGAAAAGACTGGTATTTTACATTTTTAACTCACTTTAACATGGAACCTCTGCTATTAGATAGCCTCACAGACTGCAAGAGAGCAGATGTTTCTCTAATCCAAGGAACTTAAAATAACTTAATTTAGAAAAAAAAAACATCCACGATATTCACTTATCAACGGAAAACATAGCAGACTCACAGGACTCTTTTGGTTTTTGTGACTAGCAGAGTTGTTGGCAAGAACTGTAGGCCTACATTTGACAGAATTATTATAATTCAGTTCAATTTTGACTCATACATTCATAAAGATTATGAATTTTATCTTTTCATTTGTAAAGATTATGAAATTGAACTTAATGGTAAAAGTGGGATTACATATTTTGATCATTTTGTAAATTGTATCAGTCACTGCTTAGTCTGGACTCTAATTGTATTAAATAATAGCCATAATGTAAGTTGTCCTTATTGTCATACCAAAATACCAAAGCAAATGTTATTGCTTTGTATCTCAGAGCTATGATTTTGTGAATGACTTTTTGATGACTTTAAGTAGATGCATGAAATCAGTTCTTAAGTTCTGTCCTGGCAGAAAATCCCAAACCACATTTTTTCAGTACTATGTCAACATGTCACAATTCTATTTGAATTTAATATTCTTTTATCATTGACCATCTCAAAAACAACTTTTTGAATGTTTAAACATTCAAAATGTTTAGGTGGAAAAATTAGCTTGAGCTTTTTTAAATAAATATCTTTAGTTATATATTTTACAATCTAATACTATGACATTCAGACATTTTTAAGTGTGACTTGTATCCAATACATAAAACCTGAACATCAAATCCTTTGTTACTTTTAAAACTTGATGCATTATGAATGTATCAAGATGTATGTAGAAAGGAATGTGTGACTTACCTTTAACCAAGACACCAGCTGTACACACAGCTCTGCCATGATCATTCATTGCTACACACGAATACACTCCTGCATCCTCCAAAACAGCTGCCTGAACTTTCAGCTGAGCCTTATTATTCTCAAACACAGAGTGGGAATATGGAATGGGCTTATCTGAAATGATGGACACAGAAAAAAGATTGTATCAGTAATTAATCATCATTTTAAGTGCTGAGAACTTTTTAATGTTACACATTCCACCTAGAAAGGAATCAAAATGAATCTTAATCTATTATGTAAAAGCTGTGATGGACAAGGTGGGGTTATCAAGACATGTTTTTTGCATTTCATGGAAAGACAGCTCTATTGCATTCACAAAGGCCTTACAATCAGCTAGATCTGCTTACTTTTCTACCCTCTTAGAAGAAAACAAATACAACTCTAGGTATTTATTTGATACAGTGACTAAACAAACAAGAAATAAAGCCTCAACCCCAGATGCTTTAAAACAGAACAGCAGTAATGACTTCATGGACTTCTTTACTTGCAAAAATTCATTACATTAGAGAGAAAGTTGTAACCATGCAACCGTCTACTACATTATCACAAAATACAGTAAATTTTAGTGTCCCTGAAGAAAAATTCTACTCCTTCATTGCTACTGGGGAGGAAGAATTGTCTAAACTCTTTAAATCATCGAAATCAAGAACATGTATGCTAGACCCAATACCAACTAAGCTACTGAAAGAGATGCTTCCAGAAATCGTATCCTCTTATTAATATTATTAATTCATTTTTGTCATTAGGATACGTACCAAAAACCTTTAAGCTAGCCGTAATTAAACTGCTTATTAAAAAAACCACAACTTGATCCTACAGAATTAGTTAATTACAGGCCGAATCTACGTTTTTTGTCAAAAAATCTAGAAAAGGCAATATCTTCACAACTATGTTCCTTTCTAGAAAGAAACAGCATCTACGAGTATTTCCAGTCAGGATTTAGACCATATCATAGTACAAATGATTTGCTCTTATCATCCGATCGTGGTTGTATCTCTCTGTTAATGTTACTGGACCGTAGTGCTGCATTTGATACAATCAACCACAAAATCCTTCTAAATAGACTTGAAAACTATGTTGGCAATAGTGGAATTGCATTAGCCTGGCTCAAATCATAATCAAGTTCAAGGCTAGATTATTGTAATGCTCTACTAGGTGGTTGACCTGCACGCTTAATAAACAAATTCCAGCTGGTCCAAAATGCAGCAGCTCGAGTTCTTACTAGAACCAGGAAGTATGAGCATATTAGCCCAGTTCTGTCAAACCTGCACTGGCTTCCTATTAAACACCGAATACATTTTAAAATCTTGCTAATTACTTACAAAGCATTAAATGGTTTAGCTCCACAGTACTTGAGCGATCTCTTAACACATTATAGTCCTTCACGTCTATTGCGATCCCAAAATACTGACCAGCTTATAATACCTAGAATATCAAATGTCATCTGCTGGCGGTCGATCCTTTTCTTATTTAGCTCCTAAACTCTGGAACAGTCTTTCTAATACAGTTCGGGAAGCAGACACACTCTGTCAGTTTAAATCTAGACTAAAAACACATCTCTTTCACCTGGCATAAACATAACACATTATACATAAATTTTTAATCCAAATCATGTAAAATTATTGTTGGGCTGCATAATTTAGGTTAGCCAGAGCCGGGAACATTCCCGTAACATCTGATGTACTTGTTACATCAGAAGAAGAATGGCATCTACGCTGATATTGGTCTCTGTTTATTCCGAGGTTACCGTGGTCAGCTGGATCCAGGCCGTATCCAGATCAGATGAAGGACCTGCACCTGGACATGAGCACAGCACTGCCCTGAAGTGTCTGCGGAGACCGTGACTCTACTAAACCCTCCCCTGAGTAGATCATGAACCCATCTCCAATTGGGCCAAATTGGACTTAATATTGGACTTGAATTGTTATCAATATAATAATCAAACTATCAATCAATCAAATCAATCAATAATCAAAACTTAACACTTAATATTCATCAATTGTATTAATTCTCCTGCTCTTTTAAGGCTGCTGTTCAGCCAAACAAACTTTGTTTATAATGTTTTTCTGTGACTACTGTAAAGCTGCTTTGAAACAATCTGTATTGTAAAAAGCGCTAAGTAAAGGTGACTTGACTTGACATGCTGAAAAAATTCCAGCCGAAATATTGAAAGAGTTATCTCAGAGTGATTATAATAAGAAAATAAAGTGGTGTAGTGAAGAAAGAAGAAACATAAATCATATAGAATTTTGATATTGGCTTTAGATTTTTGTAAAAAAAAAAAAAGAAAGAAAAAAAAGCTCTTTGACTAAAACAAGTTTATGTGTCACAGTCACATTGTTTTTTAGTTTTGTTCTGATTGCTTTAAGCCTGGTTCATACAGTACGATTTTGGTCACAATTTGACATAAGATTCCTCAGATCCTAGGTCAAAATCGGATTCTTTGATTGCTAGTTTGACTTGTTCACTGATAGCCGATTACTGACTGACTATTGCAATCAAATTTTACTTTGGATAAAATTGTACCAGCGTCAGAGGATTTGATGCACAGTCCTGTAGTGTAACTTCTACCACGACAACCGGCAAATAAACAACCAAAAGGAGCGATGACCCTTATGACAAAATTAGTGAGACAACAAAAAAACACCACTTTTACCACACGCATCTTTTTTTTCTTTTTATTAAGAGCCATTATCAAAATTAATGATACAGATAGTTTTTTTGCTGCTAGCTACCATTTCTATCCAGTTTGTAAATGCAACTCACGTCACTAAACATGTCACAGAAATATGGTATAAAACTCCAGATGAGTTTTTGTGTGTACAGTCTGCTGTAAAACCTGACAATAATGAGTTTAACATGGCTCACAGTGGGGAGTACAGTCTGACAAGCAACAGTTGTAAAGGACTATTGTAAACTGTACAGTGTTCACGTCTAGTTTGTACCTATGGTTTCTAATTAGTTTCATACCACTTCCTTGTTTTGTTAATTATCATTCACTGTGACTATGAGTCTTTAGTTTCCTAAAGTTCTGTGTTTGTTGTCATCGGTGTGTAATATGTAGCTGCTTGTTAATTATAAACACAATAAGGCTTTAAAAGTGAATTAATACGTAGATTAGTCATGTTAGGAGTGATGAAATTTAATGTCCGAGACAAACTGTGTACATAATTCCACTCAGTCAAAGCTTTAAAAAGAAATAAAAAATAAAATCACAGTTACTCTTTGAGAGATTTCAGTGTGAATAAATCAAATAGGAAATATTTATCATGTGACCATACCACTCATACAATGAGTCAATTCACATTGTTAAATGTTTTTTTTGCTTATAAAGGCTTTGTTCTGAAATGCCCCTAGACCACCAGGACTCAAAGAGCATTCCTCTTAAAATCATGAGGAAAAGCATCTTCTTTTCTTCTGACTTTCCTTTCTTTTTGTACAACCCCCTACTTTTTCCAGGGATTGCAAAATCAGCCTGTACAGATGCAGAAAGTTTTCTCGCTCTCGCTCGCTCTATCTCTCTCTCTCTCTCTCTCTCTCTCGCTCTCTGATGTCTGACTTACCATGTCCATCTGTGTGTAATATTTCAGGGTGAGTGATGCATGTTTTGCCTTTATATGGATGTAAGGTCTCATTTTTGCTCAAAGGCTCCTGCTGCGGATCACAGTTTCTCAGGGAAACCCAGAGTCAAACTCAAGAGACTTTCAGCAAGTTTGTATGAATGCCGCCATCAGTCTTACAATCTGATTCTTGCTGCAGGACAACACAGATAATCTACAGTTTATATGGATTTAAAACTGGCACGTTACCAATCATCAAAGAGTCACCATACAAAAACAGTTTACAGAAATACACCACAATTTGAATGTGAATCTTGCATCATCAAAATAAATCTCTTCGAAACTAACACTTTCCTTCTTGTGCATTCTAACATTCATTGCATTAGTAGTAGTATTTACTATGGCAAGCATCACTAGTACTATTGCTTAAATGGACTGACCATAAACGCCAACTAAACTATCTCTTTAATAGTCTCCGTAATTGTCTACTATGGTACATGTGTAACTGTTCTATCCTGAAGAAACTGTCTTTAGGTTTTACCCAATGCCATGGAATATGCTAAAAATGACATTAAAGTTGACTGTCTTATATATTGACATCATTTGTGTTACAGACAAAAATGATACCCACCAGCTTGTTGAGTAGATGTGTGCAATTACTTTTAGACAATAATAGATCACAATAAGGGACAATGAAAAATAGATGAACATCTGAAAAGATCCCACAGACAGTGAGGTTACTTCTACAGACCAACACCACAGGCACTTGGGAATAGGTTTTCTATTCACGAGTAGAAAACACCTAAACAATTGTATAGAAACGTGCTTAAAAACATGTGCTGTAACAATGCACTAGCAACAATCCATAACACAGATCTAGCAAATGACCTTTCAATGTCCAGCCATTCAGAACACTTTAGTAAGCACATAGACAACCTGCCAACCACTCAGAAAACAATAGTATTGATGGAATGAGTTTTTCCACTGCTGTTTTCTTCAGAAAAATGTAACAATTAAACAGAGGCGCTTTGTTTGAGATATAACAGTAAAGATGCATTCTACAACATTTATGTTTGTCATCCATATAAGATGTTTCCTCTCCTCCAGCCCGAGATGCTGAAATAGGCTCCAGCATAGGACTAGCAGTTTGGGAATGGATGGACATTTTAGGATTGTTTAATACTGCCTACAGATGCTGGGATAAATGTTACAGTTTGTGTAAAATGTTATTGTTGTGATGTTTTGCATGTGGTAGGTTTGGTAGCATTAGAAGGCTCTTGGAAGCCAAGATAAGGTTGCATTTATAATTTCACACAGACAGCATTTTTAGGCTAATAATACAGCCTATTTTAGCTGGATATATATATATATATATATATATATATATATAAAAGGCATGGCATAGTAGTAAAAGAAAAAAAAAATGTCGTTTCCATATTTTTTTGCCTGGTACTTTCTCCTTTTTTATTTTTTGAAAACAGCACTATAAAAGCAACAATCTTGCCCTCTACTGGTCACAAAGAAGCTGCTAAAAGGGATAGCTCATCTCCCAAAATAATATGTTATCATTTATTCGTCCTCAAGTTGTTCCAAAACTGCATTTATTATGTAATGGCAGGTCCCATCAACTGTTTGGTTGCCTATATTCTTAAACATATCTTCTTATGTGCTTGAGCAGAGGAAAAAAAATCATACAGATTTGGAACAACTTGGGTTTTGGGTGAACTACCCCTTTAACTTCATCCACAAAGAGATCTTTTTTACTTATTTAACTAAATGCATGCAATAGCCCTATGCACATTTTGTTGTGTGTTTTTGTGATATTTCTTAGCTTTTGATATATGTGTGTGTAGTACTTTAAATGTGAGTTTGCATGGCTTCTACCATGGCCATGTCTCTCGTTTGATCTTGATTTTGTTAACTATAATAACCGGTTTTATGTTATATTCAGGGATGGATTTATTTGCATTCATTTAGCAGATGCTTTTATCTAAAGTGACTTACTGAGAGAATTAAATTGATGATGATAATTGGATGCGTCACTCAAACATTGTATCATCTTACCATTGTGCAGCCAGGAGATCTCAGGCTGTGGTCTGCCATCTACTGAGCACTGCAGGATGAAGTCTTGTCCCTCTGATACCAAACAATCTTTAAGAGTAGAGATGAACACCGGGGCTTTGGCCTCCACCCTCACACCTATGACACATTCACAAATACACAAATATAATTGGGCATTGACCATATAGCACCAAATGGTGGCACTTTCAGACTAATAATAAACTTCAATAAACTGTTTCATCAAGATTATCTTTAGGTTAAAATATAAAAGAACAGAATATCAATTTCAAGTACAGTACCAAATATAGTACCATTCAAATGTTTGAGGTCAAAGTTTGTTTGTTTGTTTGTTTTAGAAATGAATATCTAACCAAATAACAGTAAATTATGCATAGCTACAAGCAACCCACTAGAGCCAAATACACACTATTTGCAGAGAAAAAACACAGTGTGGAGATCCAGGAAAAAAAATTCTGACACGGAGGAAAAACTCGCGCTGGCAGGATGCGTTCGTCTAATTTATTTATTTTCTTAGGACGAATGCTCTTTTGTTCCACCGGTAATAAATAGTCATCATGTGCCCGAATGTCAGCAGGGAAGATCAACAGGGATATACAGAAGGGAACCCAGATGTGAACAGACGCGACAAGACTGTGACAGCGAGTAACTACCTCGAGTACTGTAGCTCCTCATTGTCACGTTACAAACAAGGGGAGGACTCAGGATACAGGGCAAGGTGATTTATTAACAAGTAAACCCACGAGGGGGAAAACATAACAAAGATCAAACAAGAACATAAACTGACACACCGGATGGAACGGGGACCAGGAACAGGGAACAACCATCACAGGGAACGACATGGAGAGACAATGACCCAACGCCGGACAGCAAACACTGAGGGATATTTATAGGACACATGAGGGAAGGTAGTGATGAGAGACAGCCGGGAATGATTATGGGAGGTGGGGCAGACGCTAACGAGACACAAACTTGTGTTCACAATGCAGATGGACACGGACGACATGAAATAACCTGTACACGAGAGCGCGCACCGAGGCACGCAATCTCACAGACACAAAGAGAGTGCAGAGTCAGGGTTCTGTCAAACAACACACTAGAAGCCGAAACTGACGTGACAGAACCCTGACATTCATATGCTGAAGAGAAAGGTTGCAAATCTTCACTCTCAGCATTTGTCGCTAACAAAGTCCAACTTCTCAGAGATAGATTGTTGCAGTGCCTGTGCCTCTGCTTGATCAGATGTAACCGCCCTCGGGCGTACACTGGCTCTGGATGCCGGGTTAGGGCTGAGATGTGGCAGCGCCCGTCTCTCACCCCGCCATCAGATCCATTTATGAACCCCAGGATCTAGATCGCCACAGAGCCTCAACTACAGCGGGATCCGAGCCCTGGGGACCGCGAACCTGGGCGGACTCAGTATCAAAGACTGCCAGGCAGGAGCGGAGCACCTGCAGCGGTGACTGGCTGCAGTGATTACAGTCAGTGATCTCAAGCGCTGACCGAGCATGCTCTGCTCCCAACAAACATACAGTGAGTGCACGTAGTGAGGGCAGGGAGGCATGCACTGCACAAATGTTTGATGCGCCATTTTGTAAAAAATTGGAGAGCCTTTTTCTTTTAAACTAGTCTAGGGAATAGTTCAGTCGAAGGAAACTCAAACAACCAGCGTGGCAACAACACACACACTCACATAATGCTTGCTGAAGACCCTCTAAGCTGCCGTCTCTGGGTTTCCGGCGCACCTTTATCACCTTGGTTTGTGATGTCACCGACTTGGGGCTGTCACTCAGAATTGTAATTTACATAGTGCTTCACGAGACTAGGTATTCACCTAGCGTTCGACGCAGCACGAGTTGAAAGGGAACGGCTGTAGTTCGTCAAAACACATGATACCACAGGATGTTAAGTCGACCAAAAGCTCCAGATATTTATCATGCTAGATATTTGTCTGGCATTGGCGAGGCATCTGTGAGTCTCTTTGATGCGTCATTCTTACATTAAAACCCACTGATTTACCCTCTGGATAACTATCACTTAAGAAGTAGAGTATTAGTGGACTGTCTGTTTAATATCTTGTAACTCTTTATTGTGCTGCTCCTCAACACATATTCAACTGACTATAAGTAACTTTACAACTACATGTCAACTAACTCTCATCAGAGTTTTAGTAGAATGTTTGTTTAATATGTGATAACTCTTTATTGTGATGTTCCTCAATAGACATACTACTGACTATAAGTAACTTTACAACTACATATCAACTTGTTTTAACCTTAACCCTACCAGTCAACTAATAATCTACAAATTCTCTAATGAGATTTAGTAGACATGTAGGCGCAACATTACCTATAGTTACTTGACAAAATATTAATGATTTGGAAAAGTCTATTAAGTTAGGTAAAATGGTGATCCATAAAATCTAGATGTAGAACTTAAGTACTCAATTCTTACGCTTGACAGTCAGACTCCAGTGGACTGCAGTCTTTCCTTTTTTGTTGGTAGCGGTGCAGCCATACTGTCCCGTGTCAGTAATGTGAGCATTCTCCAGACACAGGACATGCAGACCGCCCTCCTGTCGTGTGCTGACGCCTGATCTCTGTCTGAGAGGAGCTCCATCTTTCACCCAGCTGACTGTTGGCTCTGGAGAACCGGACACTGGGAGAGCACACAATGAGATCACTCATAACTCGACATAACTTTACAGTCACATTCACAGTTTTTCGTACATATTTTACTAACTGTACAATTTTAATTTGTATGCATCTGTTTTAGCCCAGAAAAAAAAACGAATTGTCATGTTACCTGTAGGATGTCTGTCATATTTCTAGAAATTAAAATCTAAAGCCTAAATTAAATTTGGTTATCATATAAAGTGATCAGGTCTCTTCAGTAATTTTGGACTAAACCACTCCAATAATATGGATTCGTTTGACATTTCTTTATAAAACGTTTTAGAAGCATTAAATTGTGTAGCTCTCAATGGAGGGACAAAAATCTTCATCAAAAAGATCTTAATTTGAAGATGAAGAAATGTCTTCATGATTTAGAAGAACATGAGGGTGATTAAATTTTTGGAATTTTAATCTTTATAGGGTGTTTTTTTAACCACTAGGTACATCTTTATTTGTATTTCATCTTTATGTAATTTCATAATTAGTTACTGTATATTGTTCCTGAAATATGGTTAAAGTGTACTGCCAAGTGTTCTGAAAAGCATTTATGGAAAACGTAAATATACTTTAATGTAATTTCTATTGAAAATTGTATGTTATGCATTAAAAATGTGTTTGTAAATACACAAAAAAATGTATTTGCAATTTAGTGTAATTTAGCAATTTAGTAGTATTTAAAATAGATACAATTTATATCAAATAATAAAGTTAAAATTATATTCAAATACTTTACATGTGCATTTACAGTGTTATTATTAAACATAAGGTATATAGACAGCTGCTGGGCACATCATGGCTACACAGACCAATAAGCATTCAAAATCAGAACTAAATACCAATACCAACTAAAGTCTATATTCCTCCACAGCTATAAAAGGCTCATTCATTAGACTCACCTTGGCATCTGAAAGTGACCTTTTCTCCCTGGATGACCTCTTGGCTCTGAGGCTGATAATCAAAATTAGGCAGAGTTTCTAGCACATCCATGTTGCTCTCTCTGGTTTGTTGGAGGCTGTCTCTGCTGGACTCCAGCTGTGATGGTTCAAGCATTTGCCCTGGTGCTCTGAACACATCTGAAACTCTCTTTGTGCCATATGACTCATTCTTTAAAAATTTTTGACTTCTTACATTTACAGAGTTTGATGTCTTGTCACTAGCTGGTGTTCTTCCATCTAAGGATTTGCTGATGGGTTGTGAGGACAGGGATGATGTTATTTTTGTGTCAGTTCTGGTCATTAGGGGAACAGTGGCTACAATCGTATCGGACAGCGGTGTGCATGTTTCCATGGTTAGGGTTCGGACAGATGTGCTTTTCTGTTCATTGTCAAAACCGTTGGTGCTGTACTTATCCACAGATGGTTTAGAGAGATCTGGAGATCGTCTGGGAATGCTAAGGAAAGAAAGATCCTAAAGTCAAGTGAACTATCTGTAGACATATTTCCTATTTTTATGGGCATTTTGGGATATCCCATAAAATACTGCTGGATGAAAACGGCAAGATGAAGATATAAATTTGTCTCAGCCATGTATGTAACCCTTACATGTATGTAAACACTTTGGGAACGCCTCAGTGTGATTGCGTCATGAAGCACATATGAAATCAGTCTAATTCCGTGTCAGAATGTCATAAGCAGATGATGTCATCAACCAGGAAACAATTAAGCACACCAAAACAATACAGCACTAGCTTCTCTTACTTCAGCAAGCGCTTTTTGTGAAATCATATTTCCTGTATATATTTGTCTGTCACAGATAGAAAAAGATCTGTCAGTAAATGTTTGTAAAAATTGCTGATTGTGAGCAAAGCGATTGGCTAACATCTCTTTGAGAAGAGCTCCTCAGCACGCATTCAACTTCTGCCGAGGCAGAGCAGTGGATCAAGATGTGGGGTTCACAAATTGAGAGGCCCTGCCCTTTCTCTGCCATCAACTGTCAGGACCAGTGCCTCATCTCTTACTATTGAAGCATGCTCCTCTGAGGATGCAGAATCGCCAATTCATACTCCTGCTTTTGCGGAGCTTGTGACTCAGGCTGTAGCTAAGATAAACACACAGAGGTGTCGAGATCATCAAAGAGACTGGCCTCTTTCCATATTTTCATTCCCCGGAAATCTAATTATTCACTCATATTGGGACTTAAATAACAGTTATGAGACAATGTCCAGGATTGAAGAAACACTTGCAACCAATTTATCCTCTCCATTAAAGCCCTGACACTACCCACCAGGCCACTGAGATGTAGGTCTCAAGTCACAGGGGCAGCCATTAATGAGCTCCTCACATAGACTTCACCACAAGCAGAGTGTAACATTAAAAGGACACATACTTCCACATATCCATCCTCCTTCAAAAAGTTCCAGACGTTCACTTTTGGGGGCGAAACGTACCAATACACAGTACCTTTACACAATAAACGTACCTTTCACAAAGTGTGTGGATGCAGCCCTGTGAATCTGTAACCTATAATTAACAGCCTTGGTATGGAAAACGAGTTAGTCCAAGTCGTCAGAAAGAAATGAGCTTTAAGTCTTGATGGCATGGACTTGAATTTAATTTAAACATGCAGTAAACATTCTATTAAATTAGTTTCAACACTCTAAACAGTCATATGTTTTAGGTCATGTTTCACCATTTCGTGCTCATTCTTTAACCTCTCAATATGTCACACTTTGGATTTTCTGTCCGACATAAAGTGGTGTGAAAAATAGTTTACCCCCTTCCTGATTTCTTTTTTTTTTTTGCATGTTTGTCACTCTTAGTTGTTTCAGAATATCAAACAAGATAACTTTCATGGACTCAGCCACGCCCCCTGCACGAGACTCCCACGCTCCGCCCACTCGCTCCCAGTCACCCGAATACTATTGCACCTGTTCTAAATCACAGAAGCACTATATCACCAGCCCTCACTCTTCACTCAGTGTCTGCTCACAGCTCAAGCTAGACAGACTGCCTCGGTGCTCAGCGTTGTATAATTGTCCGCGAAACCCTCTTCCGAGTTACGAAGACATTCCCTGCTTCCAAGACTGTCCAAGATAGTCTCTGTGGTCATCCTTTCACCGTTTCCCTGTGTGCTCACCATTCACCAGTTCACTGTATCATGCCCTGACTTAAATAAACCTGTTCAGTAGTACTAACCTCTGTGTCTGCGAGTCTATCATGACAAGTCAACACAAAATGCACTTTTTAAATGATGGTTGTTATTTTTTAGGGGGGTAAAAAATCCAAACCTACATGGCCCTGTGTGAACTCACACCCAAGTTCAATTTCTCTTGACATAATCAAGCCTCATTACTGCCACACCTGTTCTCAATCAAGAAATATGACCTGCCTGACAAAGTGAAGCAGACCAAAAGATCTTCAAAAGCAATTTAAGATTTCAATTTCAAAAAAAAATTCAGGAATAAATGCCAAAAACATGGAACAGTGGTGAACCTTCCCTGGAGTTGCTGACTGACCAAAATTGTCCGAAGAGCACAGCGACGACTCATCCAAGAGGTCACAAACGACCCCATAACAACATCCAAAGAACTTAAGGCCTCACTTGCCTCAGTTAAAGTCAGTGTTCATGACTCCACCATAAGAAAGAGACCAGGCAAGAATTAGGCTCATCCCATTTTTGCTTGATGATCCCCAAGACTTTTGGGAAAATACTCTATGGACTGATCAGACAAAAGTTGAACTTTTTGGATGTTTTGTGTCCTATTACATCTGGTGTAAAAGTAACACCACATTTCAGAAAAAGCTGAAGCAAACTTGGGTTCTGCAGCAGAACAATGATCCAAAAAACACACCAGAAAATCCATCTGAATGGCTGAAGAAAAACAAAATGAAGACTTTGGAGTGGCCAAGTTAAAGTCCTGACCTGAATCCTATTGAGATGCTGTGGCATGACTTTCAAAAGGCAGTTCATGCTCGAAAACCCTCTAATGTGGCTGAATTACAACAATTCTGCAAAGACAAGTGGGCCAAAATTTCTCAACAACTGGACAAGACTCATTGAAAGTTATCAGAAATTGCAATTGTTGCTGCTAAGGACCCAACCAGTAATTAGATTTTGGGAGCAAGCACTTTTTCACACAGGGTCATGTAGGTTTGGATCTTGTTTTCCCTTAATAATAACAACCTTCATTTAAAAAATTTAATTATTAAATTAAAATTTAATTATGACAAAAATGCAAAAAAAAAAAAAGAAATCAGGAAGAGGGCAAACTCTTTTCACACCACTGTATGACATAATGGACCAGCCAATCTGTCACTGCGTGAGTTTGTCAATTCATGTGGATTTTTTTTTTATGTTATCAAAGTTTAGTCTACCAAGTCTCTTCTCTTCGACCAACCTTTAGTCGACTATTAGGGGCAGACATACACAGTGAAAGTGATCTTGGACTTTATGCAGACACCTATTTCTCTATATGTTATAGAGCATAACACAAAAGATACATAAAAGATATGGATGCCGTTATACAAATACAGGAATCAGAAACGTTCTATGATTCAACACTGAAGATTGAAAATTATTTTTCTAGGCCATGGATATGTGCAAAGAACATTGAGAACTCATGTGCATGGACAGAATTGTAGGAAAACTTTGGAAATTTTTGGAATCTTTGGAAAGTAGAACATAACAGATGATGTCTTTACTTACAAGGCTGTCTCAATGTCTCCAACTGCAACAGAGAAATCAAATAAATAATAAGAATTTCAGATTTAAACTGTGCGATTGTTCCCTTGACAACATTAAGACATTAATAAAACCCATATTACTATAGTTAAAACTCTGAAATCTGTCTAAAATTGTGTTACCAAAGACTGATTGGTGCCCATACAATGATAAATTATTTTTAAAATAATGAGAAGTTAAGCTCAATTGTGATAATGACTTCTTCCTTTGCCAAATCCTATGCCAAAGTATAAGTTTAAAAATTGTGCCAGCTGTGGAATTGAGATCGTTGATGGTTGTCAGAGCCCACTTCTGGGAAGTGGCTCACTAAGGTCTGGTCTAGAATCCCCCCATAATCTGTTTCTCTGTGAATCCACTCTTCTCTGTTACCTTGTACGATGAGTTCAGCGGTTGCAGAGGCTTTCCCGGCACTGTTAGCCACCAGACAGGTGTACACGCCAGCGTCCTCCGAGCACACATGGCGAATCTCCAGGAAATGCATTCCTGATCTCTCAAACATGTTATAGTGATCTGATGGCTGGATCGTCTCTTCACTCTAACAGAATAAACACAGGGAAGGAATAGTCCCACTCTACTTGCACTTGACCCAAACTGTGATTTAAAATATTAGTTAATCATGTGTCACCTTATACCACTGCACCAGTGGCTGGGGTCGCCCCGTGATCTTGGCAGAGAATTTGCCATTCTGTCCAACTTTGAGGTACAGGCGTGAAGGTTTAGTCACAAACTTGGGAGGGCTTTCACTCCAGATACTGGGTCTATTCTCTACTGCAGGAACACCCATAGATCTACTAGTGACAAAAGAGAGCAAATCTTTCTAAATCACAAGACTAAACCAGTGACTATAGATTGAACATGCTTTCTTTTAAAATTAGCACAATTATGTCCTCGGGTGGCTTGCACCTATGGCCAAATTTGAAAGAAAAATCAGAGCTTATAATATTTTTTTCCATTTTCTTTTTTTCCATTACTACCCAGCTCCAAGTTAAAGCACAATACATTTCATTTTAAGCTACAAAAAACTGACTACGAGACTTTTGTGAATCATTTTCTTCATATGATAGTAATGAATAACAGTTATACATTCAGTAACAGTAAACAATGTATAACTAACTACCAAAAAGATATGGCCTGCTGTTTATTTCAGATTCATGCTTTTATGACTTCCTTGTGTAGTGCTCTTTAGACAGTATGTATCTCACCCTGCTTTGTTGGAGGAAGGAAGACTGTATTTTTTCACAGCATTTCCTGTGTGGGATGGAAAAGGTTATTCATGAAACACCAAACGCAATGTATACACTCATTCAAAAACACACAGCATTCATTAGAAACATAGAAAGCTCCTCTTTCTCTCCTTCCTTCATAAACATGCTACAGCTGCTGTTATCTGTTGCTAGTTGTAAAATACTTGAATGGCTCCATATGTTTGTGTTTTTGTGAAGTATGCTGGGGGAAGTCTATTAAGCATTTATTAGTCTATAAATCAGTACAGATGTAGTGCTGTATCTCTGACTGCGAATGCTTTTACTGCAGGTAAAAAGGGGAAATGATAAATGCACCATGCACTGTAATGTAAACTAAGTATATTGCAACTGTAGAGTTCTGCAAGGTAAACATAAAATGTATTAGAATGCAGTATATTAGTATACACGTATATAATAAATATTATAACACGTTATTGTTTATTCTATGTTGTAATATGTTCAGGGTTTCTGCTGAAGTATGCAGCATGGTTTAGTTTGTATTTCCTGTCCTCCACTATTCACAGCAATGGTTCAGTCTAGAAAAAGTTTTAATTAATTGTAAGATTAAACAAAAGACCATATAATGTTCTTTCAACAGTGACCGTCCAATCTGTTCTTTTGGAAAGAAAGAAAAGAACATACTTTCTTTTGCCGTGCACACACATCCCACCATGCACTTTGTATGATAATGCTCAAATCACACAAATTAACTGCGTTTGGACTCATTGCTATCAAATCTCTTGAGCTTATGCTAATGCCAGCATGGATAATGTGATAAGTAATTGCATAAACTTTAATACCACCCAAGTTGTTACAAGGAGGACGGTGTGCGATGCGGAGAGACGAGGAGCAGACTTGTAAAAAAACTGAAAACTCACTTTATTACAAAATGAAAACAAAACAGCACTTAACCATGCAAAACTCGGAACTAGAAAGACACTGGAGACATCCACACACATGGATCGCATAACGTTGACAATCGACAAAGACAGGGAGAATATGAGGGTTAAAATAGACAGGGAAACGGGGAGCACCTGACACAACTAACAAGGGGGAGTGGCTGACGTGACAGTCAACGGGAACACAGGAGGAACCTGCAGCATAGTAATGCAGATACAAGTGGATTCAATTTTATGATGTAAGAAATGCCAGCGTTTTCAAACCGTGTTTTTGACAATGTTATTGGTTCACCTCAGTTTTAAGGAGAAAATAGTCAACATTGGTGTTGACTTACAAATTTGTACATGGTTTGTCTGAAAGCATATTAAGAATGATATATATGGAGATCTGTTGGAGAAATTACTTTCCTTTTCGGACTTTCTCTGCTTTATGATTTTGAAAATCATTTGCATGCACAAAAAGCTATATTGCATACTAAAGACAGAAAGGATGTGTGTTCAAAAAAGCATAAAAGGTACCCTTTAACAAACTAATTTTCCAGTTCGATGAACAACTTAACCTAATTCAACAGATATTTTCAATGAACTAATCTTTTTTTACTTTTCTTAATCTACCCTAACATTGCTGACTAACCCTAATCTTTCTGTCCTCAAGCCCATCAAGATGATTATTTACCTTCCACAATGATCTCCACAGTAACCTGGCAGCTGCCAGCATCATTGACAGCTTCACAGGTGTAACGTCCTCTATCATCGTCCTGGACTTCCTGGACCAGCAGACTAAAGGTTCCACGAGCACTTTGTTCCATAGAATAACGATCTCCTGCTATCAGCAGCTTCCCATTCCTAAACCAGCAGACCTGGGGCTCTGGAATACCACGTACCTGACAGAGATCAAATTTACACAGTAAGCAAAGAGATAAACAAATCTCAAGAAATAAAAAGTGAACTTTCTTTCTCTGTTATCTCTCCACATTAACACAATGTGTAATTTGATCAGGAGGAATTGGTCAACATGAATGTCCAATCAAACAACTGTGCTTGTGCATTCTTGATTCTGACCAAAGGAAGCTGCTGGGTGTGTGAAACAAGTCAAGACTGTGTTCCATAATTAAAAGGTTCAGTGAGACAAATATGAACGGCATTCTGGACATTCCTGAAATCCAGTGAACAGAATCGGGAACAGCCTTCATTATTAGTTACTCAGTAACTGGTTATCAGCGTTTCCCTGATTTTAGACCAAGAGGGAAAGAGCTCTGCTACTTTTATCCTGAGAGTCCTGTATGTGTGTGTGATGAACAAGAGAAAGATTGTATACCACCCACAAAACCTTTCTTTCTCTCATAAACTTTTCTTGATTATGGCTTACCATGGTAGACCTAATACCATGAGTCTGGCTCCTGGACAGTCAAAGCCTTTGAGTTTAAATCCCTTGTGCACAAATGTATCTCCAGAAAGGGCAGCATTACATCTGATTTACATCAAAATAGTTGGTGATAACCATGTGGATATGTATGTTACAATGCACGGTTAAAGGTGAGGCAGTGTTCTTTATTGTGAAACAAGAATACAAACAAAAACTCAAAGCTATGAAACTGGCAAACTCAGCAAGCAAACAGAACAATCGTGTAACATTGACAGCCAACAAGTCAGTGCTAAAAACAGGACTTAAATACACATCAACTGAGGAACAAAGACTAATTAACAAGATACACCTGAATAGAATGAACTAAATAGCTAACCTTGGGAAAAGAAGGGCAGAGGACAGAGCAAACCGTCTCAGTTATGCGTGCAACCCTATTGAGGGAGTGATACATTGCATTGACAAACGCAATGGGGACGCTCTGCATCGATGTATTGTGAAGCACAATAGCGGGTGGGGCATCTTGAGACAGCAAGCTATAAAGGCATGCCGGAAGCCCGAAGTGGCAGCTCAAGTGCCTGAAGTAAGACACCAGCTGGCACACAGGGGGTGTGGCAGAACAACGCAGTGTCTCGTTCCCTCTTCAGGGAACCAAGGTTACATACGTAACCAAGACGTTGTTTCGACAAACGCAATGGGAACAAGACTACCCATGCCTCCGCAACATTGTGGGCCTGACGAGTGAAACGTAGAGCACTATGTTAGTGTTCAGTGTAAAAAATTAAGAATTGCAGTTGGTGGTTAGTTTGTGTGTAAATGTAAATTTTTGCCCAACATTTTTCAACTTTTTTTATCATTCATCGCGAAAAAATACTATTGCAGTAACTAAATATTTGCTTAGTTTTTAGCAAAGCTCTCTCTGTTTTGCTGTAGATCATTAAACCGGTACACTGTGTCAGAAAGTCTGTCTGAAATTTGTTTCATCAGTTTTGTGCTCAAACACTGATTGCAAAGTCATTGTTTATTAAAGCAGCAAGGCATGAAGTCACTGCCTAAGTTTGCAGACACAGCCCTTGAATAGCTGGTTCAGAAACTCTTGTTATTAATTATTATTAATATAACTTATTATTGATATTATTTTCATTCATCCTGAGAAATCTTTTGTTGTAGTGAAACATCAATCAGTTATAGATCAGCACAATGAAAGGAGGATCTCATCTGTTTATAACAGAACAAACACAAAGGTCGTATGATGAGTCATTATGATGTGGTACAACTGTGGTTCTTTGTAAAGAATTTGAGTCTTGAGTCTTGAATTTGAATTTTGAGCTCACTCCTGTTCACGTCATTGATCTCTTTCTACTCGTTTTCTGTTGGTTCTGACAACCATTCTAAATCTGTGTACTAACCACATCTAATAAGGACACCATAAGGATAATCTCAACCCATTTGTCCTGTTTTCTACCAATGTTGCCATGTCTCGTTTCCGCAGATCTCAGTAAGATTGTTTAACATTGTAAATTGGAAGAGGACCAGAGTAAAATCATGAAACACAATATTCCTCTCCCTCTGCAAACCAGCAGTGCCACACATTTACTTCACAGGAAACTGCAAACTACTGCAAGCTGCAACAGATTTCAGAACGAATATACAAATTTATACAGCTCGATGGCTAGTAGACAGTAGATTGACTCCAGATGCATAAAATGAAAGCAAAAACTTTACCACACAGCAAACGTTTCCAGAAGCATGTCAAGACTGGCCTCTCTTCCTTTCAGTCAAATCTCATGGTGACAGGTCCATTTCACTGCAGATTTACCCCAAAATAGTAATATTAGCCTAGAATTCTCTCTTAAATCAGAGCAGTGCTGGTATTTCCTCTCTGTAGGCTTCTTTTTTTCTAGTGTACACTCTCTCAGTTTGAAATCTTTACTCTGAGACTTGTGGTCAAGAGCTCTACCTCAAAAATCCAGCAGGACTCACATCCGATGCAGAGGGGAAGAAAAACACAGGGTTGCTTGCACAAAACATCTGCATTTTTTCATGTTTTCTCTCACACAATTCATACTGACAGCACAAGTCTAAAGCAAGGCCAGACAAAGAGAGGAGATTGTATTAACAGTGTATTACCCTATAAAGAGAATCAGCCACGTATTTACAAATTGATATATTTTTTATATGCTAAACTCCCTGCCAACTGTTCCAGGGAGCATGTCTCATAACTCTGTGCTTAACTACCAGTAAGCACATAAGACTAGGACGAAAGGTACATATCAAGATTATTAAAGAAGACTACAAAGATTTATTAAAGATTTATTGGAGACCAGGGCTGAGCCGGCAGCTCAGGGAGCCAGGATGGCCAAGACCTCCATTGCGGTGCAAGGAGTACCGGGATCCAGGGTCGTTCAATCCTCCATGGCGGTCCAGGCAGTTCAGGGATCCACGGTGGATCTCTTCAGGCATCACAGCCATGAGTGTATAACACGCCCCCCCACCCCAAAAAATACATTTTCAAAAGGGCTTGGGCGAGGAATATGAGCGGCTCTGGGATCGACTCAGGGACAGCCTCCAGGCCTTGTGAGGTAGAGGAAGTCCTCTTCTTCCACTTACGTCACCGCTTGTGAGGTTGCACTTGAGTAGATCCAGGCACGTGGAAGGCACTCAATGGCAGGTTCGGGGATAATGGGGCGCTCATGAGCAGACTCAGGGACCGGAAAGCATTCAATGGCAGGTTCAGGGACTAGAGGGTGCTCTGGCACTGACTGACAAGAGGCTGATGAGCAGCGGGCACAGGTGCCACAAAGTGTCAACCACGAAGACAATACCGTGATAAGTATGATGCATCAGTGAAAAACTTAACAAAGCTAGTCACGATTGTTTCCTGAAACTATAGTAACTTTCCCCATCTGTTGTTTGAACCTTGTTTGTTTGACGATAGAGAAAGTTCCGTCATATGTGAAAGTGATTTCCTTTCCCAGAAATGTATGGCTTTCTGTGTTTTCACTGTTTTACATTAGGGGGTACTCTGATATCTTCTAAAGAGAACAGAACCTCCTGATCAAAACACATGTGAAGAAGAAGCAGAAACAAGTAATGAATATTCAAGCAGATGAAGCAGATGAATATTCAAAATATCATCATGCTGTTTAATGATCATCTTCATTAAACAGCATATAAATAAAAACTGTTAAATATTACTGAATGAAATGTGGACCCGGGACAAGCTTTAGGACTGTGAAGCTTTGGGGTATTGATGAATTAAACCGGTACACTGTCTCAGAAAGTCTGTCTGAAATTAGTTTGATCAGTTTCGTGCTCAAACACTGAATGCAAAGTCATTGTTTATTAAAGCAGCGAGGCATCTACTCCATCTGTGTTTTTGTCATTGCTCTGAATCCAATTTGGATGTAGTTATCTTTGTGCTTAAAAGGTAGATTTTTTTATGAAACTTACCCACATTCTAGTGTTTTGTTTTTAAGCAGAGACTTCTTTCATTCTATTTATTGCATGTTCAGTTAGTCATTGCTGTGTGGTTAAAAGAATGCTTTTAAGTCACATACAACGATCCAATGCTTATCCACCATAGTACAATGCATTGTTGAAGGAGTTGTTTTAACTGTAGAACTACTGTCACACAAATAGTGGAATAATAACATATGCTAATTAATCCATTTGAGTTTGAATTAGAATTAGCCCGATTTTTTTAAAGCTAATTTAAATGGACAACAGAAACAAATGTCTAGAAACACCAAATTGTTTAATTGTTCTGTTAAAGTTGTAACTTGTGATTACAGTTGGATAACGATGCTTTTGGTTGAAAGAGCATTGCTACTTTCTTGATTAACCTAATCTCATGCATGGGAAAACAACTATTTTATGATGTGGCGATTTCATATGAGTTTCTGTTTTATGTGAATCATAACTATCACTGTGGCATTTGCAGAACAAAAACCCTCAAAGAATTATGAATTGCTATGAGATTGTGTTGGGTTGCAATATTAGTTATTTAGGGTTAGGCGTTTGTTCAAATCAAAACCAAAGTATTCAATTTGTGCTGTAATAATAGTTAATTAATAGTGATGTAAAAACTACTAAATTCACCCATGGAACATATGAGTCGATGTACAATGGTCAGTGAAATGACAGGAATAGTCTTCATTTTGCCTTAAGTTTAAGACCTTTTCAGGGGCACAGTGTGTTTACATACAAAACAACAGCACCAACATGAGACAAACCACATACCCAGCTTGTTCTAATACATAAATATTGTTTTTTATGCTACAAGACCACTAGCAATCAAAATCCACTCATCTTTCAATGAGCCCTTTAAACTGCTGCCCAGAACTCATTCCAGGGACAATCAGACTCCTTAGACATGCTATGAGGCGTCTCACAAGATTTCTCATTTAGAAGCCAAACTGAGATGCAATGTAGAGCATTTTTTTGCCCTTGCATGCTTTTTCATGCTTTTTTTTATGTGACAAAATTTGTTTTTCGATGATGGAAAATTCTTGTTTGTAATCTAAAAATGAAGAAAGACACTCAACTGAAAATTATGTTGATGGATGTCCCATGGGCCAAGTCTGAGATGTTGATTTCATAAATAAGGGTGCAGACTAATGTCACAAACAGAGTTCGGGGTTCTCTGGGCTGATCTGGAATCAGTATTGGAGATGTTCCACCTGGCTCTCATTATGGGGCCTCAGACAAATATTCACTAATGACCTGCTGTTGCAGATATAGAGCCAAAACTTTACATAGCACATAGTTACATAGCTACAAACCACATTTTATAAAAGAGTCACTATATGCCCAATTTAGTGTATTCTGAGCTATCCATTCACTAATGTAAACATGCCACACACTCTGAAAAACAATCCACTCACAGACTTTATGAATGAATTGTAATATGACCTTTATGAGTATAAGCTAGTCGTGAATTTACTGAAACATTTGCTGGTGTGTACCATTCTTTGCGAGTTTTAGATAATCCAGGTTCATTGAAAAAATTGCCTGTGGAGACATAATAATAATAACAAAATAATATGATGCATTTTTTTGTGATTTTCAAACTGAAATGTACACTGAGTGGCTCTAAAAGCACATTCAGTTTTATCAAAAGCAGATGAATGGGAATCTGTTTTGTCTTATTGTCTTATTATGTCTTTATTGGTTGTTGTACATACTTTGGCAGGTTGAAATTAAATATCTAGTGAGTGGAGTTAAAAGGAAATTCCATTTCAAATAGTGTACAACCTACACCAGTGCTAACTGACAGGGATAACAAAAGCAAGCATGAGATAAACACATTAGCGACCATGCCATTTTAGCTTCCCCTTATAAGCCTTTGACGTCCCTATGAAATAATTTAATTGTTTTGCCTTTTAGTACGAATATGTTAATATGACTGTGCCCCAAAGCAATGTCAAAATTCACATTTAGAAGACATGAGTTCAAAACTTACAGTCTTCCACCAATAAGGATAAATGATTTTGATGATATCACTCTGCACTTCATCTGATTTTCTGTCCAATCAAATGCTATATAGAACCCCCCCCCCCACACACACACACAAACACACACCCCACTATAGCCACTAGATAGTTTATAGTGAGTGATTCAGACAGTATGAATATTTTTATATAGTTTGTATATAGTATATAGTTTGATGTTAGTGTCAGTGAAACACCGCAGATCCAGAGACACAACAGACCAGAGCAGATTGTATGATCAAGTCAATGCAGAAAAGAAAACACTTCTGCCAGGGTTGGGGTGAGGGGAGGAGCAAAGACTCAATTGCCAGAGGAAAGGGCTTTTAAGTAATATAAAAATAAAACAGAAATGCAAACAAAAACTACCCTGAGGGAGAAAATATCACTGAACTTGACAGACTTGACACAACTTGACTTAGACACAACTAGACTAGAGATGGAAAGAGACAACACAACAAGCAACAACAAAGCAGCACAAGACAGAAAACAGGGAGAATAAATAGGCATGGCAGGTTAATAACGCAGGGCAGTTGGGGAAAATGACGAGGAAACCAGACGGGTGGGATTACACAATGGACAAAACATGACATGAACACGCAGAAAATGAGAACACTCAAAAACCACGTGTCCACACAAAACAAGATTACAAGAAAGCACACAGCCAATAAAAACACAAGCTTCACACATGACATAAAAGGATGCGACCGATGTAAACATGAACCGTGTGTTACACAACAACACGCGTGGATAAGAGAGTGCGCAGCCCGAGCAAACTCAAAACCATGCACTCTCAGAGAGCACAGAGCGCATGAGCGATCACTCATCTTGTGCATTCAGAACAGAAGACAAACATATGGAGCATGAATGTCTGAATCCCGACTCAAAACCGAAAGCGAATATGAAGTGCCGGGATACGAACACCACGCCCCGCACACAAGACACATCACAGACAGGAGAGCACACGAGTCAAGCACACTCAAGGCCGTACGCTTACACAAAGACTTGACGATAGGGTAGTGTCAAGGCTCTGTCACAAAACCATGAGAAAACGAGACCGAAGTGACAGAACCCTGACAACATATACTTATTTGAGTTCTGCACAGAATTATGTATTTTAAAGAGATATGGAGAATATTAGAGAAACGGTTAGAAATTAGAAGCAAACTGCAGCTTTATCAAGCTCAACGGCTTTGAGCTGTGATACAAACTAAACACATTTTTGCCATTTTTAAAAAAAGAGGAGGAGCTGTTTGGTATGCCCCACCCTGACTTCCTGTTTCAGTAGAAATTACATCAATGCACTTCAGTGACTTTAAGCTTTTTTATCACGACTACTTTTCTTACGGTACTCATACAAGAGTGCTCCGGCTCATGGAGTTCTGTTCCAGGTGAACTACCAAGTAAATTTACTATATTAGAAAACCCATTTATATGGAACTGGGTATCTGAAACATTACAATGAATTAGTTTAAAAATCATGAACTATTGAAAAAGTGCTTTGAGGTCAATAGTATGGAGCCCCAAAGGAAAAATAATAAGTCAATGTTTTCATGTTCTCTCACAAAAAAACCCTTGCATTCTCTTACAAAAAAAACATTGAGTAAAGTTTCTCGGGGTTAAATCATTTTTCCTCCCGTTTCATATTTTTTTCTTCACCATGAACCTTTAGGGCCTTCATAGTTGTAGTAGTAAAACCAATTTCAGCTGGACCGAATTCACTGCAGTGACATTTCTGGTTTGGTGGGGTTCAGTGGTACTTGAGAATGAACAGTTACAAAAACGTATACAAACAATAACAAAAATACTACTTACATTAAACTTTGAATTAATTGTGAGGAATGAAAATCAGAAGTGATCTGAATTGTAATACAATGCTCCCTTTCAAGTACTGTTAAAGAACTCAAACGGGGGGCATACCATAACTCTGACTGGCCCTCAGGTCATGAAGGTTTATACAGTAAACTGATACACACTGCTCACATTCCACTGGGTAGTGGGCCGAAACATCAGGCTGTTGTTTGACAGTGAACTCAACCTCATATTTCTCCCCACTCTCGGTTCTCTCTTTTTTTCCTGTTATCACTTTTTCCTGGCTTAACATTCACCGTTAAAACCTGGCGAGGTCACGCACCTGAAATATTGCAGCATAATCAATCCAGCGGCTCCCAGAGCCCTCAGATACTCTGATATCATTAACACACGCTCAGGTCTTCTCTGTTAAACAACTCTGCACCACTATATTCTAATCCACATTGTCATTTTCTATATTACCAAAATGCATGTTTCATGAAAAAAGCCAGTAAGACATACATTCATACCAAGAAACAATGATTTTATATGAAAGCATTATCAGGTATACTGAACATACAGTATAGACTGAATTTATGTTTTGCATAATCTTAAAAACCTTTTGATGTAATAGTTTATTCTTAAAGGGATACTTAACCCAAAAATCGTCTCGGGTTACGTATGTAACCCTGTTTCCCTGAGGGGAACGAGACGCTGTGTCGAAGCGCTTGGGGAAATACCCTGACGTCAGTCACGTGAAGATCTGTGCAACCAATGAGAGACGAACGTGTGTGAATGCGTCACCGCCGGCGACGTGCCGGTGACGTTATGAGAGAGCATAAAGGCACGGCAAAACTCGGAAGCGACAGCTAAAGAGCTGTGCTAAAGAGTTACATACGTAACCCGAGACGTTCCCTTTCAGGGAACTCGAGCTGCGTCGAAGCGCTTGGGGAACGGCATACGTGTGTGTCCCAGCTCACTGAGAGAGCACCCTGGATCCTGGGGCTGAATTGAAGTCCAGTTGGTAAAACCTCATGAATGTGTGCAGCGAGGGCCAGCCAGCCGCAGCACAGACATCCGACAAGGAAACTCCAGAGAGGAGAGCCTTGGATGCCGCCACGCTCCGAGTGGAGTGGGCCCGGACCCTCAAAGGAGAAGCATGCCCGGCCAACTCATAAGCTAAACAGATAGCATCAACTATCCATCTGCTTAGGGTTTGTTTGGAAGCTGGAGCGCCCTTAGGGGTCCCAAAGCAAACGAACAGTTGGTCCGACTTACGCCAAGTGGCAGTCTTGAAAATGTAAGCGTCCAGTGCTCGCACTGGACAGACCTTGTTCTTGTGCTCCTGCTCATGATCGTCAAATGGGGGGAGGGCAGAAGGCCTGCAGCGTGATAGACCAAACCACATTAGTGGGAACCTTGGGGACATAGCCTGGCCTCGGGTGGAGAAAGGCTTTTGCCATCCCGGGCGCGAACTCGAGGCATGAGGGAGCCACCGCGAGAGCCTGAAGATCCCCGACCCTCTTAAGCGAGGTGATAGCCAGCAAAAGAAGGGTGTTAAGAGAAAGGAGCTTGATAGGGAGCTCCTCTAAAGGTTCAAAGGGTGCCTGGGACAGGCCTTGGAGTACCAAAGACAAGTCCCAGGCAGGCACCCTAGTCTGTGTCGCAGGTCTCAGCCTTAGTGTACCACGGAGGAAACAAGTGACCAGGGGGTCCCTGCCCAAGGGCACCCCACCCAGAGGTACATAGCAAGCTGCTATGGCAGCCACATGAACCTTCAAGGTGGAGGGGGACAGCCCTGTCGCAAATCTTTCTTGCAGGAACTCCAGCACTTTGCCAACTTGACAGGTTACTAGGTTCACCTGCCTTTCGCTACACCAAGACGCGAAGAGTTTCATCATGGAGGGAGCTCTGGACTGAAAAATGGTCTCTACAACCTCAGCTGAGAGACCGGATTCCATGAGCTGGACCCCCTAAGGGGCCAGACCCACAGGATCATTAGCTCTGGGCGGGGGTATGCAACCCTCCGCCTGGGACAGGAGGTCCCTCCTGATCGGAATCCCAAAGGACTCCGTCGAGGAGGGACACGAGGTCTGAGAACCATATTCTGGTAGGCCAGTTGCTCAGATGGACCTTGTCCCAGCGAATCTTGGCCAGAACTCCCGGGAGCAGAGTGATCGGGGGAAAGGCATACAGGCGTAGCCTCGGTCACACCTGTACCATGGCATCCCGCCCCACAGGCGCTGGATGTGTTAACGAAAGCCACAGAGGGCAGTGAGTGTTCTCTACGGAGGCAAACAGGTCAACCTGTGCCTTGCCATATCTGTCCCAAATCTGCTCCATATAAGCAAGGATCCAAGAGTTCTTCCACATACTCATGGTGCGTAGGCATCGCCCCGTGACCTCGATTGTGCGAAGCGGGTTTCCCCTCGGGGAGAACCCCTTGGTTTTCAGCCACCACTGCAGGGGTCTCATGTACAGCTGGCCCAGTGGGATAATGCTGGATGCCGCTGCCATGAGCCCTAACACCCTCTAAAGTGTTTCACCGTGAGTGGCTGCCCTGCTTGATGCTCTTGACGGCTGAACGAAAGGCCTGGATGCGCTCGGGGAGGAGCCGAACAGACATGGCCACTGAGTCCAAATGACCCCCAAGAAAGTGGTTCTCTGTGTGGGAGGAAGTACACTCTTCTTGGTGTTCAGCCTTAAGAGTGTCACTCGTCGTGAGACGAGAACCAAGAGTTCTTCCACATACTCAGGGTGTGTGGGCATCGCCCCGTGACCTTGATTGTGCGAAGCGGGTTACCCTTCGGGGAGAACCCCTGGTTTTTAGCCACCACTGCAGGGGTCTCATGTACAGCAGGCCCAGTGGGATAATGCTGGATGCCGCTGCCATGAGCCCTAACACTCTCTGAAAGTGTTTAACCGTGAGTGGCTGGCCCAGCTTGATGCTCTTGACGGCTGAACAAACGGCCTGGATGCGCTCGGGGGAGAGCCGAGCAGACATAGCCACTGAGTCCCAAATGACTCCCAAGAAAGTGGTTCTCTGCGTGGGAGAAAGTACACTCTTCTTGGTGTTCAGCCTTAACCCCAGCTCCTTCATGTGCGGGCACAGCATCTCAATGTTGTGCTGCTAACTGCGGCGACTGGGCCAGGATAAGCCAGTCGTCGACATAGTTTAGGACACGAATGCCTTGCAAAAAGCTAGAGCAGCGTCCACTACCTTAGTGAACGTGCGGGGCGAGAGCGCCAGACCGAAAAGAAGCACCCGATACTGGTACGCCTTCCCCCCGAAGGCGAACCTCAGGAACTTCCTCATCGGAAGGATGGAGACGTGAGAATATGCGTCTCTAAGGTCGACCGTGCCGAACTAGTCCTAGGACCTGATCTGTACTACGATCTGCTTGAGCGTCAGCATTTTGCATTTTAGACGCATAACTGTGCGATTTAAGAGATGCAATTCCAGAATGGGCCGCAACCCTCCATCCTTCTTTGGAACTATGAAGTACCGGCTGTAGAACCCAGACATGCTGTTCGCGAGGGGTACATACTCGATGGCCCCTACGCCAGCAGAGTGTCTACTTCTTGCTCTGTAACCAGAGCCTGCTGGGGGCCTACCAGAGACTGTAGGACCCCCGAACAACCGGGGTGGAGAAACCCCGAACTGGATGGCATACCCGCGGGCGGCGGGGAAGGACTTTACTGAACACCGCCTGCTGTCGTGCGGCCTCCTGGAACTTGTCGATGACACTTTTTACGGCATCGCCGAACAACCCCGAAGGGGGCAGAGGGGCATACAGCAGAGCAAACTTGTCCTTATCTTTTATGGCCAATAGATTGAGCCATAAATGTCTCTCCGTAGCCACAAGAGCTGCCATGGAGCGGCCGACAGAGTAGGCCGTCTCCCTAGTGGCCCGGAGAGACAAATACACGGTCCGGTGCAGCTCTGCCACTGCCTCCGGACCGATACCACCGCCCTCGTTGAGGTCCCCTAGCAACTCTGCTTGGTAGGCCTGCAGCAGTGCCGTAGTATGAAGGCACGCAGCCGCCTGGCTGGAAGCAGAGTAAGCTTTCCCCACCAAAGACGATGTGACGCGCATCGGTTTGGTGGGAGCGCCGGAGCTTTGATAGAGGATGCAGACTGGGGAACGAGGTATCCTGCAAGGGCCAATCAACTCAACTAACTACTCAAACGCCGGAGAGGAGGGTGGCGAATCCTCCCCGACCGGGTCGACACTAGCTAAATCCATCTCATCAGAACTGGATAAAATCAGTGCCGGAGCGAGATCCATTTGTGATCCCCATGACTGAGAGCGCCGCAAAGCCTCAGCTGCTGCAGGTCCCGAACCTTGGGGAACACTAGCCTGAGCGGCCTCCTTACAGACCGCCAGGCGGGAGCGGAGCGTACGCAATGAGAGTCCTTACAGCCGGCGTTCTCAAGCGCTGACCGCACGTGCTCCGCCCCCAGGAAAACAACGCACATTTCATGTGTATCCCTGTCCGTTATAAAACGCGGACAGGGAAAAACACAAGGTTTAAATGTCTGCTTATCAGCCATACTTTCACACACACAATTCCCTGATTTTTAAACTAGATTTGTTTCTCTCACACAGATAGAGCACGCTGAAGACACTCAGAGCTTTCGCTTCCGGGTTTCGCCGTGCCTTTATGCTCTCTCATGACGTCACCGGCACGTCGCCGGCGGTGACGCATTCACACGCGTTTGTCTCTCATTGGTTGCACAGATCTTCACGTGACTGACGTCAGGGTATTTCCCCAAGCGCTTCGACGCAGCTCGAGTTCCCTGAAAGGGAACTAAAATCATCCTCAAGTTGTTCCAGATGCAGATGCATTTCGAACATAAATGTTTCTGTCCTTAAAGTGCTGTCTAGGTAACCAGCTGACATGTATGACATAGAGCTAACAGTTTCAAATCTATCATTATCAATTCATATATCAACATATACAACAAAAATTAGACAACATGTATTAGGACTGCTGGCAGTGGAAATAAAATTATGAATTGAGAGAGAGAGAGAGAGAGAGAGAGAGAGAGAGAAAGAAAGAGGAAAACCAGTGAGTTTATGGAAGCAAAAGTTTACCACGTCTGTTTTCAATAAGCTCCTGTTCTTGTACGATTTTTCAGTAACTCAGTGTCTAACTGCCTCTCACAAAGACAGAAAGAGAGAGAGAGGGGGAGAGAGAGAGAGATCTTCGAGTAGGCTTGTAGGCAGTAACCAAGTAGGTATAACTCTCAGATTGCGAAGAGCCTGCCCTGCTCACCTCAACTAAAGTACCGAGTTCAGGAGTAAAGCACCTTCGTATAACGACTCTCTCTACACTCAGGACCGCTCACAAGTGACTCAAGGAGAGCCTACCACTTGAGCTAGCAGCTCTATTCTACAACCAGGACCGCTTAAAAGGGAGCTCAAGATGGGCCTACGACTCAAGAAAGCTATCCGGGTGGCCTGACAACACTCACTATGCCAGGAAACTAGAACACCGAGCTCTGGGGACACTTAACATTCATCAGTATTATTACTGGCCTGCTCTTCTAAAACAAACTTTGTTGCATTATTTTCCTGTTATCTCTGTAAATCTGCTTTGAAACAATTTCCATTGTAAAAAGCGCTATATAAATAAAGGTGACTTGACTTGAAAACTATGAAGGCCATTGCACAAAAACTCTCATTACACTCAAGACCGCTAGAGCTGGGTGGTTATAGCTCAACAGGTAGCGTTCATCAAGATGGCCAAAAGGGCGCTTGTGCTTCTCACAAAGCTTCTCTAATCCATCCATTGTAGTCTATTTGTTGTGCGGAGCAGACAGCTCAGAGACATCCTCGATTTCCACAGTCACATCCTGCTCATCTTGACTTGTGAGAAGTACACTCACTCTCGAAGACATGAGAAAAGTTACATCCTTGTCTGGCCAGCAGCTCTTGTCAGACGACATCTGCAAGCTCCATCTACGAGCCCATCTGTGAACCCAAGGAATACTGTGAACTCCTCCACATCTCGGCTGCAGCAGGATCTGATCCACCAGGTGCAGATAGTTGTCCAAATTCCTTCAAGAAAAGGGACAAATGAGAGCACAGCTTCCTTAAAGGAAAAACGCTCACAATGTATGCAGACAGCCCCTCAAGGAATCGCCAAGACACACAACGCACATTTCTTGTGTCATCAGGTGTTAAAAAACACTAACACGGATGAACACATTGTTTGAAATGGTCGTATTTACTGATACTTGCCATAGTACGATCAAAACAAAGCAACAAACACGACATCTTGGACACGTGCCTCTTTTATACCTGTAGTCTCACCAGCATTGACTTCATAGGTGGCTACCAGCCAATTTCAATTCTTCTCTCAAACTTCCCTAAAGACATGAATGATCCTCACATCATATACAATTTCCAGGATAGGTGTGCTGTTTTAATCAATCACATCTGCGATTAATGCATGCTGAATTATAAATGTTTGAAACCCAAGAGCCAAAACATATCTAAAGACAAGTATATTATAGACACTTGGGGTGTGCTCTTTTGACTTGGGTCAGCATCTTAGCAAGCAACTAGCATAACAAAATCAACAAAACCAGTCCCAAAGGCCCAAAGACTTCCACCATAATAACTGAATAGTTTTGTCTTCAAAAGTGGCTTCTATACAATATAGATGAAAAAACTGCAGACACTTCAATCTTCCAAAACTAAATTAAGACATCAAGTCTAACTCAACAAATACAGATGCCAGTGTAGATGAAGCTCTTTCCAGCCATTAGAAATGAGATATGTGCTTCTGTGTCCCTGTGAGAGAGGTGTCTGACAGTTTTATTGTGGATTCTCATTCCTGATTAGATTCCTGTTGAACTGGATCATGCTGAAGTCCAATGAATCATTTTAGAGCATGTCTTCCTGTACACTCCAGTAGTATACTGTACACTCCAGTTTACAATGATCTTTTTCTGTGTGTGTGTGTGTGTGTGTGTGTGCGTCTGCGTGTACGTGTGTGTGTGTGCGTCTGCGTGTGCGTGTGTGTGCGCGTCCGTGTGCGTGTGCGTGAAACAAGCAATTGTGTCTGAAATAAGCAATTTCCAAAAGCACATACTACAATTTATTTGTTTCTTGATTAATGTTGTATGATTGGTTTCAGATAAACCCACCCCAATTGTAAAATACATGCATTGTGGTTTATCATTTTGCATGTCACTCAGACAGTCATTTCCTGTCTAATTTGGTGATTCTTTGACTGGATAAAGTACACTCTTAATATCTGACTCTGTGAGTCTATGTTACTGTATTAGATCACAGTGTTTCATGTTCTCTGACACTCTTGTCTCATGAGAAACAGAACATTCTCTGCATATGGTGCTTCTGAACCTTTACGCTCCACAATAAATCTAGCAAATAAAGGTACAGGAATGTGCTTCTATGTCTGTGTAAATCTATTTTATTATACATCAATTTTTACTCAGTAAATTGAACCAAGTACATCCCAAAACATTTATTACATAGTGTAATCCAAAAGTGTACATGAATGGTCAACCTCATTTTCAAAAATGAATCACTGACCTTGTGTGCTTAGTTGTATTGAATGTGCACTTTAAATCTTTAAAGTTTATTTTTGTAAAAATGTACATGATCAAAATGCTCTCATGCTTCCCCCTTTTTTCTTGTATTCAAACTTGAATCAAACTGTCCCAACTGTATATAGTATTTGTCCTGTGTTTTAGAATTCTAACCCTTAAGTCTAACTCTGTAGTTGTGGTAGTGACACTCAAACTCGTATATCCAAGTGCAAATATGAATCATTGCTTTATTTTCTTCAAATCACCATCTTGCTTGGTATTAAAAGAAACCTCTTTTTATTAAATGATGTATAGTATGTTATGATAAAAACGCATCACAATATTTTTTTTACCAAAACCGAGCACCATGAACATGCAAATAGGTTGAAGATAAAACCATCTCTGATTGGCCTTTGTGCCAGATATGGGTATGAACTGATTCAGTCTTTAAGAGATTCTTGATCAAGCACATCTTCGCTCAGTCTCTTTTGAAACACTACATTTTCCCGATTCATTCCGACGAAAGTTAACTTTGTTGGATTGCACAGGGACTTTCTAGAAAAAATATTTTCTCATAGGTCATGGTTAACTGATTGTAATCTCTTCCCTCTCTCTATTTCATTATTCTGTATATAATCTTTGAGTAGTTTAGTTATGGGCAGACTACCCTTAGTTTTATTTATTAAACCGTTATATCCACTTACCCAAGAGATACTCACGCGAGAGACCCTTACCCGAGAGGCACTTATCTGAGAGATGCTTGAGATGCTTGAGACGCTTACCCAAGAGACACTTACCCGAGAGGCACTGACCCAAGAGATGCTTACCTGAGAAGCACTAATCCGAGAGGCACTTACCCAAGAGACGCTTACCTGAGAGGCACTTACCCGAGAGACGCTTACCTGAGAGGCACTTACCTGAGAAACGCTTACCTGAGAGACACTTTCTCGAGAGACACTTACCTGAGATGTCAGGGTCCTGTCACCTTTTCATTGGCTGTGTGTTCATGTCATGTCATGCGTGAGTACATGGCATGTTTCTTGTGCCATGTGCTCTCCTGTATTTTTTGTAACCCTGCTTGTCTCGTTTCCTCGTTATTGGATTTATTTGCCCCACCTGTCTTCTCTCATTACCTGCCGTTTGTTACCTAATTATTCTCCCTGTGTTTGCTGTCAAAAATTTGTCAAGTCAAGTCGAGTCAAGTTAAGTCTGGTCTTTTTTTCCTCCTTGCAACTGCAATTAGTTGAAGCCCCAGCCCTCCGATGACCCGTGAACAGAGAAGGAGGAGGTAAAACAGATCCGCCTCATCTGCTGCCACTCCAGCACCCTCAAAGGTGGCGCAAAACACTGCAGCCTTAATGCTGTCCAGAGCCTGTAGACTCAGTACCGCAACAGCATCCTTTAAGACTGAGGAGAAGGAAAAGGCCTCCCTCCATCCCGTAAGGCCCAGAGGCCAGCTCACAATGTCCAAGGCCATCCTAATCCCCAAGGCCATTCCAACGCTGCCCTTGCTGCTCGCCGTGCCGACTCTGCCCTGGCTGTATGCCATTACTCCAGACCCATCGGAGCCCACCTGGTCCATCCCTCCGGTACCGCCTTGGCCCTCAGAGAACTGCTCCAGAAGCTTGACTCCAGAACTGCTAGGCCCGCCTGGTCCATTCCTATGGCACTGCCCTGGCCCTCACCCAGGTCTCTAGACTTGTGGGAGCCACCCTGGTCTCTTTCCCTAGCTCCACCCTGATCCTCAGCAAGGACTCTCAACCCACCTGAGTCTTTCTGGCTCAACCCTCCCATCCCTTGCTGGACTTTTTTTAAAGACTTTTTGAATCTGAACTGTCTTTTTGTCTTGACTTGGCTCCCCCTCCCTTCCTTCCCTGCCCTCATAGTCTCTGTGTTTTGATTTGCCTATATTGTGCTGTTGTTGTGTATCACTCTTTTTCCTGTCTTGTGCTATCTGTTGTGGGATATCAGTATTGTGCTGTCATGTAACCATTACTGTCGTGCAAGACATTCCAGTCTTTTTTTCTGTTGTTCCTCATGGTTCCTCATGGTGTTCGATGCCAATTCTAGTCTTGTTCGGTTTCAGTTTTGTGTTTTGGGATTCAGACATTCATGCTCCGTGTGTTCGTCTTTGTTTCTAAGTGCACAAGGCTGCACACTCTCATGTTCACGTCAGTTGCTGTGTAGAACATGGGTCATGTTTACATGTCATGTCTTGTCCTGTCCTGTGCTGTGTATTGCGCAGTTTGTGTTCTGGCTGCATGCTTTCATGTTGTCTTGTTTTGTGTGAACACACGACTTATGAGAGTTCTCATTGGCTGGGTGTTAATGTTATGTTTTATGTGAGGACATGGTGTGTCACTTGTGTTACTTGTGCCATGTGCCCTCCTGTTTATTGTGTAACACCGCCCATCTTGTTTCCTCATTATTGGTTTGATTTGCCCCACCTGTCTTCCCTCATTACCTGCCCTGTTTGTTCCATATTTATTCTCCTTGTGTTTGCGGTCCTGTATGGGTTCGTTGTAGTATGTTATATGCAGTATTTTTGTTGTATTTGTCCTGTCCTGTAAAGTCAATAATTCAGTTTTTCTGATAACCAGCGAGACGCTTGAGATGCTTACCCGAGAGGAGTTTACCTAAGTGATCCTCTTCAGCCTTCTTCAGTCTTCAGTGATCTTCCAAGCGCTCCAGTCTTCTGGTCTTCAGCCATTCTCATCTATATACAGATAAGAAATGTCATCAGCTGTCAAAATTAAATCAAAAATCCTTCTGCGAAGTTACTTACCTGCTCACATTGCTCCTGTCTCTAATGATCTGCAAACAAACCCCTTGTTGTGAAGTTTCCTGTGTATGCGCATTCTTCTGAAACATGAACGTTTTACAATGGATCCCACTTTCATTAAAACTTTTAAAAAGTGTACTTTGTAATTTATAAAAGTTTCACATTTTAAATAATTGTTTTAATATTTTTTTGTTATGCTTTAAAGTACACTTTTTTAATTTCACTAACATAAAGCACATGTAACAAATAACACACAACTAGAAGTGACATTAAATTGTGTTTTAGTTTACCATAAATTTGTCACTATATATGGCAGGACAATTTAACCATATTGTGGCAAGTACCCAGAGTAAAGCTTCAGCGTCGCCCTGTAATTGCTTCCCCTCAGGCAATCAGCAGCCAGGTGTAGGCACTAATGGGCCACACCTGGATCGCGTTAAGGGGAGAGGATTTAAGCAGAGAAGGAGGAAGGAAGGGTGAGCGAGTTCTGAGCTGCTGCATGCTAACTGTGCTTACTCTTTTCTCTGCTCCCCTAGAATCCAGCGAAGGCTGAGCTCCGAACGCCAGAGACCTACCACCCTCTGCACGTCACGAATCCGGGAAGACAGTATTACTTTGTTGATTTATCACTCTTTTGTTTAATAAACACCCTTTGGGAACGTGTGCACTACAAAGCTGCCTATTTGTCCTCATTCGACCTGCCACAATATTTAAAGGACAATTCAAGTAATAGTTTCAATAGTACATTGTCTGGAGAAGAGGAATTGGTAAAATATTCAAACCCCCTTTTCCTAACCCTCACCATGTCTAACTGTTGATGCTTGACTTCAACTCTCAGTGTCCTGAAGGAAAACAGCAGTACAACAGGAAACTAGGAGTCACAAGACAAAGGTATTTTAATCCCTGTTTGCACTGTTTCTACTGTCTCACAGTACGACTAGAACAGACCACTACATACTGAATACTCACAACTTCAGAATCAGTAAATCTTTTAGTATGAAGGGGCTAGATGTAAGAATTTGTATCTCTTTTTTATTGCCAATGTGTTAACAGCTTGTAACGAAGCTTAAAAGAGACCTGACTTCCTAATTTGATTTTGATTTTTAATTATATTTCTATGTGAAGGAAATTAAAAAGGATGTGATGTTAACACACACTTCCGAGAGTCTCTCTTCTGTTCACTGACACGAGAAACGAATGCTTATCCAATGTTCAGGATAATGCAAGGAAAAGGGGTTTCTTCAAACTATACTCTCAAATACTCCAGTCTAAATACATAAACATATCCACATCTCTATGATGTACACCTTCTTTCTCACTGCTGTTATTTTTGTTGTGTGTTTATTTTATTGAGAAAAAAGTGCAAAGGCTGTATTGTATTGATTCTTTCCAACTTCTTTTTACTTTAAGCAAAGAACAAAAATACAATTTATATACCAGAATCTTGAATCATATTCATTGTATTTTATGTGTATACGAATACAAGCACACGCTTTAAGTCGTTGACTGCAGTTCACTTAATGGCTACCAGTGTTGTAATAACAAAGATCTCTGAAAACTCAATATTAATAAAAAGAACTCAAAAAATATATAATAATAATAATTTATTCAGTACATATTTGATTAATAAAAGGCATGTTAAAAATAAAGCTGGATCCTGTGTGTTGTTTTGAGGTGTTGTTCTTAGCCTAGGAATGTCAGCTAAGAGCAAAAACAGACACTGTCTGTGCTTAGAATGTAAAAATGGATATGAATTCAGCTAGTGTAAACATATGAAGATATAAGAGGCGATCCTGTCAGACTTTCCACTGACAGCCATAGCAAATTCACTCCAATCCAGCAGCTGTACCTGTGTTCAGGGCTTTCCTGTGTCTGCTAGAACACTTTATGCTTGAGGAGGAATTAGACTTGCATAAAACATTTGTCCCATATGGAAGTACTGCTGCTAGCGTAAAGTTTCAAGACTCAGGACTGCGACCTGCAATGGAATGTCTGTTGTTCTATGTGTCACTAAATTACAAAGGAAGTTCAAGCAAAGTACATTTTACTCATTACAGAAGAGATATCTCCCAGATTCAGGGACATGCAATAAAACTTATCAGAAGATCTTAAACATCTGCTAAATGAATGTGGAGTGGGCAAGACCTTTGCCATTAGAAGGAATTTGATCATTAAGGAGCTTGATCATTTAACATGCAACCTAAACAAATTAAAATAATTATATTGTGAAAAATAAACCCAATAACTGCATCTGAATTCAACTGCTGAAAATCATTGAAGTAGATATAGCATGTAAAATTCATGTTGTAAAATCCATGTAAAACCAGCATATTCATGTTGTTCTCAATCAAAACTGAGGTGGTGTAGCTGGTCCACCAGCACTCCCACGTCTCATGCTGATGATCAGCAAACCAGAAACTAGCATCCCATGCTAATCTCAGCATTCAAAACATACTTTATGCCAGTGACCAGCAATTCTGCCAAGCTTGTAAAATATGAAAAATTGGTGTTAGAATGTAACAGCCTTACACAGTCTGGTGGCTTACTTCTGGTGTATTTTTTCAACTAAAACGCTGTGTTCCAAATTTTTGGTAAGAAAACTGTGTTTGACCCAATTTGGGTTGATAATCATTTAAAATAAGTAACTCAACAGTGCTGGATTATGAGTGGGGATGTACATGAGAGGATGTCACATAATTTAAAGCAGTTCAATGTGTACCATTACCACTTCGCTGTACAGTATTTATAAAATAATGGCTAAGTTAAGAAAAACAGCCCACCAAGTTGGGATTAATAATGAAACAATGAAACAAGATAACCCATGATTACATTTACCCATGAATTAGAATGATTTAGTGTGAAAAGTCCTCTCTCCGCAATGCTTCAATTCTAAAGTTTACAAAAAACAGATCTTAGGACATCTCTTATAATGTCCTTCTCTCAGGTCTTAAATAGCACACACACAGCTTTAACAGACACATATATTATTGCATACACACATATACAGACACATATATTATGTATTTGATTGCTGTGTCATTTTGAGACTGCAAGGAAGTGTGCAAATGCACTGTCCTCAAAGCATTCTCAGAACATAATAAAGCACAGATGTTTTCCTGATAAGAATCTTCAAAAGAAAAACTCATCATATAATCTTTTCTATTCACTTAGGACAAATGAGGAAGGCTTTCCATATCAAAAGAAGAATCACATATTTATGTAAATTCTTAGAAAAAAAGGGACATCCATTCACAACTGCAGCCTATGTGTGCAGTAGACAGCAAGGCAGCACATTAGGTTTTGGAATAGAGCTGTCTAAAATAGACACAGTGTCTGTTTTTTTATACTACTGATAGTCTGGATCAGGACGGTTATGAATAATCTGTCTCACCTTCCCTTCAAGACGGGCAGTACCCCCTTGGCAGATACGGGTATTACGTGGCGGGAGGGTAAAAACGGGTGGCTCTTTGCTGGGGGAAGCTCTTTCCAGAGTCATAGTCGTCTTGGAGACATGAGATCCAGTAACAAAATGAACGTCACCCATCATTCTGCAAACACAAGAAGAACAGAACAGTTTTGAGTTTCATGTTAAGTTCATTTAGCTTGTTGAGCAAATATCTAATGTAAAATTCAAAAATAATTCCAAGCCTTGAAGTTTTTTGAATAAACACAAAAATGCATTATATATACACATTGAAATAAATAAATTATTTTTTCATGTTTGGCACACTTAAATGCTTCAGATCATCAAACAAATTTAAATATTAGTCAAAGATAACGCATGCAATTACAAAATGTAATTATTTAATGAAGATTTTTATTATTAAGGGAAAAATACTCCAAACCTACATGACCCTGTGTGAGAAAGTGATTCCCCCGTAAACCTAATAACTGGTTGGGCCGCCCTTAGTAGCAACAACTGCAATCAAGCATTTGTGAAAACTTGCAATGAGTCTTTTAAAGCTGTGGAGGAATTTTGGCCCTCTCATCTTTGCAGAATTGTTGTAATTCAGCCACATTAGAGAGTTTTCCAGCACAAACTGAATTTTTAAATTCAGGATTTTAAAGTCTCAATTGGATTTAGGTCAGGACTTTGACTTGGCCACTCCAAAGTCTTAATTTTGTTTTTCTTAAGTCATTCAGAGGTGGACTTTCTGGTGTGTTGTCCTTCTGCAGCACACAAGTTTGCTTCACCTTGAGGTCACGAACATTTGACATTCTCCTTCAGGAATTTGGTTCATGGAACATGGTTCCATTTATCACAGCAAGTCTTCCTGGTCCTGAAGCACCAAAACAGCCCCAAACCATCACACTATCACTATCATATTTTACTGTTGGAGTGATGTTCTTTTTCTGACATGCGGTGTTACTTGCCAGATGTAATAGGACACACACCTTCCAAAAGGTTAAACGTTTGTCTCGTCAGTCCATATTTTATCAAAGGTCTTGGGGATCATCAAGACATTTTTTGGCAAACATCAAGGTGTTGTTTTTGCTCAGCAGTGGTTTTCATCTTGGAACTCTGCCATGCAGGCCATTTTTGCCCAGTTTCTCATGAACATTGACCTGAACTGTCGCAAGTGAGGACTGCAATTCTTTGGATGTTGTTGTGGGGTGTTTTGTGACCTCTTGGATGAGTACTCACTGCGCTCTTAGGGTAATTTTGTTTGGCCGGCCACTCCTGGAAACCACTCCTCCTTCATCACTGTTCCATGTTTTCGGCATCTGTGGATAATGGCTCTCAATGTGGTTGGCTGGATTCCTTAAGCTTTATAAGCTTTTCCAGACTGATAGATTTCAATTATTTTCTTTCTCATTTGTTCCTGAATTCTTTGATCTTGGCATGATCTCTAGCTTTTGAAGATATTTTGGTTCTACTTCATTTTGTCAGGTAGGTCCATTTTAAGTGATTCCTTTATTGAGAACAGGTGCGGCTAGAGAAATTGAACTCAAGTGTGATAAACCACAGTTATGTTTTAACAGGCAAAACAAATTTAATATATATTTTCATTTTATTTTAGATTTATATATATTGTAACAAGGTGGCTCAAGGAGGAACAAGGAAGCAGCAAGATATTGCTCAGAGTCCACATTTAATAATAATAAACAAAAACAAAGCACTTTAATTAACAAAACAAAGAAGCATGCATGTGCATTAAACTGAACCTAAAACAAAACATTGAAAAATTAGCAGACCGGGATCACCAAGACAAGGAAACATAAACATTGCCAATTCAACAACCGACAAATACAAGAGAGATGCAAGAGTGATTTATAAACAAGGGAATTACAAGCACCTGGGAGACTAACGATCAGTGATTACATGACAGGTGCAGGGAGCCGATAGACAGGAAGTGACAAAGCAGACATAGACAGACAGGAACCAGTGTTACATATATACTGAACGGGTATACCTTAAAAACAAGTGGCCAGCAAGTGCATATATGTTTAAATGTTGTTAGAAAGTAAATATATATATATATAATATTTTTTAATAGCCCCAAATAGCCCCTGGATAGCCCCAAATGCAGCACATCGAAATGAGATTGACTATATCCTAGTCAACAAGCGGCAAATCTTGCAAGATGTCTCTGTCTTTGCGCCATTCAACACCGGCAGCGATCATCGCCTAATGAGCCGAAAACCACAGATCAGCTTCAGACCATGCTGACCGAGCTGGACATCAGAAGCTCGAGAATAGTCCTCAAAATGAATTGCATGAAAACCAAATAAATGTGATCAGATTACGTAGCAAGGGGCCAAATAGTGGTTAGAGACGATAAAATAGAGGAGGTGGAAGAATACGTTTACCTCGGGCAAGATGTAAATATGCGGCGAGACATGGAAAAGGAGATCTCGCAAATAATAAGGGCCGGATGGAAAGCGTTTAACTCCATCAAGGATGTGCTCAAAGAAATGCTGGATAAGACTACCCGCGCAAATCTTTTCAATAGTACAGTTTTGCCTGCAATGTTATACCCCAGCGAAACATGGGCCACCAAGAAAGAGAGAAGAGCAAAGTTGGCAACGGCTCAAAGAGCAATGGAGAGGTCTATGTTGGTAATATCACTGAGAGAGCATATCCGGAACGAGACAATCAGAGAGAAATCCGGCGTAAGGGACATCATCACGGAGTACAAAAATCAGAAGTTCAGATGGGCCGGACATGTCGCTCGGTTCACTGACAATAGGTGGAACTAGCGCAGTTGTCGAGTGGTATCCGCACGAGCAGAAGAGGCCACTCGGAAGGCCTCCAAAACGGTGGATTGATCAAATAAGGAAAACGTTTGGAGTAGCATGGATGAGGAAGGCGCGATCCAAAGAGAAATGGACAGCGTGCTGTGACCAGTGGAGTCAATTTGACTCCCGATAGTCTGGTCGGTCAAGGTGATCAAGGCGATATTTTTTAAATGTCTTCTTTCTTTGTGTGCAACATTTAATACACTTGCAGGCCACTTTTTATTCAGGTATACCTGCATGTTCAGCTGCTTGTTAACACAATTATTTAATCAGTCAATCACATGGCAGGAACTCAATGCACTTAGGCACGTGGGCTTGGTCAAGACAAACTGTTAAAATTCAGTATCAGAATGGAAAAGAAAGCTGATTTATTGTTGTTGTTTTTGTTGCTAGATGGGCTGGTATTTCAGAAGCTGTTACTCTACTGGGAATTTCACACACAACCATCTCAAGAGTTTTCAGATAATAATCTAAAAAAGGTCAAATATCTAGTGACCTGCAGTTCTGTGGGAGAAAATGCCTTGTTGACACCAAAGGTCAGAAGAGAATGATCAGACTGGTTTAATCTGATAAAAAACACTTGAAGACAACGAGTTCACTTCACTCAAAATGGTCTCCACAGACACCAGATCTCAATCCGATAGAGCAGCTATGGAATTTGGTAGAAAGGGAGATTTGTATTATGGATTTGCAGCTGACAAATCTGCAGCAAATAAGTGATGCTCTCATGTTAACATGAGACCTACACTAAATTCATGTTCACATAGAATTTAATTGCATATGTGTTTTCCTCTCCAGTGATGTGTATTGCTTAATTAATTAATAGGGGATATGTGGGTCCGAAATCTGACTCCCCCCTCCAGTGCATTCATTAATACGTGATTCCTTCAGGTATTCCTTCAATTGACCCTTAAAAACAAATAATTCAATACTTTCTCCTTGGAGAAAAGGTGTACAAGTACTTACAAGTGATTGCAGATGGGATAAGTGTTTGAGAAGCAAATTAAACAGTGATTTTATAATCTAAATGATGCTCTTCAATCAGCATTTACCCAAAAAAGATCAACATTTTGCTCTTGTGAGCATTGAGCAAAAACATATTTTCTGAAACGTCACATTTGACCTTTTGAGTTCAAGTGTAACCATATGGTATCCTAAATTCAGTGGACAGGGAAGACCATGACACATGTACTTGCATATTTTACACATACACACACACACAAAAACAGAGGTCAAACAGCAAGTGAAATCACAGTCCTTTCCTCTTAGGTCCTCGTGTTGAACGTCTTCCCAGCTGAACACATTTGCCAGTTGCAGTAATTGGTCAGCATGCAGAGACCATGCACTCTGACTTACACAAATTATGTTTTTACACTTGTGGCTTGAGTATATGACTTGAGTGACCACAGTGAGTGACTTGCATCCAAGTTCTGAAGACCAACTGAACCAAGACAATCTGAACTCTGATGGTCCACACCAAAAGCTCTAGTGGGAACGCACCGTGACTCAGTCACTATTCATCTGGACCTGCCAAGAGGATACTTTATATCTCAAATTAAAGGGCTCAAATGTGGTGTAATGCAGCATGAATGGAAGGCATGCTACTTTACCAGATAGATAAGTATATAGATGTTTGATGGGCCCTCCTTCTTTTGACTCTCTGTCCAGACTTTTTATCATTAAGTTTGTTTGCAGACTCCAGACGTATTTTAACATGGTTGTTTCGAGTAATGGCTTCTTTTGTACCAGTGTCACTGTCATGGGTCCGTGTGTGGCAAGAAGGCAAGGAATGATAATCCATAATGGCTTTTATTAAAGCAATAAACACAGACGAAGGTAACACATTAACAATAACCGACAACTAAGGAGTGCACAAGGAGGACTAAATATACCAACAGTGATTAACCAAAAGACCTACACCTGAGATGATTAGAGGTAATGGAACTGATGAGTGACGGTGAGTTATGGAACAGGGAACATGTGACAAAAACAAGGCAAAATAAGAGTCCGGAGTGACTGTGAACGTGACAGTCACATGCAGACTAGCGTTTTACTGAACTCGTGATACGGTCTACTCAGCTACAGTACTTTTTCAAAGTTTGTAGTAGTTTTTGAAAATAATTTACATAAACAAATGTCACTGTATGGCACAGACACTGTCCAAAATTCCTTAATTCCAGTGGTGGACAAAATAGTTAACAGAGTATTTTACTCTACATTTTTCAAATATCTGTACTTTGAGAAACAAGTACTATTATATCACTGCATTCCAATGCATTAAATCAAACCTTTTACTCCATTACATTTTATGAATACAAACCATTCAACCTTGTTATTTCAAGCTGAAGAAATCACCCCCTCTGAGCCATAGGCCAGGCGAGTTTATTTATACAGCACATTTCATACAAAATGGTAATTCAAAGTGCTTTACATAGAAGGAATTAAAATAATCAAAAGAAATAAACATAACAATTAAAGGTGAGAATCAAAAAATTATATTAAGAACATGTAAATAGTTTAGAATACAAGGAGAATGCATCATACTTCTTAGAAGTCTGAACCATTTTAGTCCCATCCCAGAAAGCCCACCTCAACTTTTTCAATGATCTTGCCTGTGAAAGGAAGATTGGAGATTGGCCTTTGGTTGCTCAAATACAGATTGCTCTTTTTCAAGAGGGGCTGAACGATTTCAGGGGGTAAGGAAACCGAGAAAAAAGTGAGGCATTTATCACTTCTTGGAGATCTTCTGCTAAACCGTTAAACACACTTTTGAAAAAGGAAATGGGGAGTGTGTCAAGGGCAGAGGTTTATGATTTAAGGTGCTCTGTAAGTTTTGCTATCATTTGCTTCGAAATCATAGTAGCTATGCTCTGAGGTTATGGTCCGATCTGTTTTACCGCAGCGCAACTCAGTGATGTGCTGATTGTCTTCGGAAGAAGGAGGCAAACAAACTGCTTGCTGTCTGAGAGAAGTTCATTGTCAATCTGACTTTGTTAGTCTCTCAACAATAGCAAAAAGAAAGCGTGTGTTATATATATATATTGCTGTTTATAAAATTTGAGGAGAAGGTCTGTCTAGCTTTGCCTAGCCCCACATTGAAAGCATGATAGCTGTCTTGGATATGGATATTATTTATTTTTTCAGATTGATTTCTGCATGATCTATGTGAATATAATACTTCCCAGCAATAGCAAAGCAGTCAAACTCTGAAGACATTGTTAATAACAGTTCTGTAAAGTCCTTCAATGCTGGACAGTATTTCAGAGGCCTGTAAATAATAAAATTGCATGGCGCACCTTTTAACACAAGACCCAGATATTCGAAAGACAAGCAATCACCAAATGACACTTGGATTGATAAACATCTTTAAATAGAGCAGCTCCACCTCCACTTCTCCTAACAGCTCTGCAGACTGTAGTAAAGTTGGGAGGGGCTTTTTCATTGAGAACCGCAGATCTCTTCTAGCCACGTTTCATTTAGAAACATAAAATCAAGGTTGTTTGTGGTTGTCATTGACTAGAAGTGATTTATTTTTAAGCAAGTGGATGTTTAAAAGTGCTAATTTTACCAGTATTACTTTTTGTCCCCACAGCAATCTTACTTTGGCATGTAATAGGCAGCAGATTAGATGAGTTTACCACATTGCTTCAGAACATCTCAGAATTTCTATCATGTAAGAACAAAAATAGATAAAGAAAGATGCAGGCAAACTGGGTTCCTACTTGTTCTGTAAACATTTGAGAAAGTTATGGTTGGCTCAAAATGTTTTAGACCCCATTTTCACCTGTATTTAGTGTTGTCCACTTGTGATCTGATCAACCAAAACATTTCTTAATACCGGGTGTGAACAGGACCCTTGTTGTATTAGGTCAGGGATGTCCAAGCCTGCTCCTGGAGGGCAAATGTCTTTCAGATTTTAGGTTCAACCTGCCACAAGCACATTAGCCTGGAAGTTTCTATTAATCCTAAAGACCCGTGAGTTTAATTAGGATTTGAGCTAAAATCTGTAAGCATGCTTTCCTGTATCTCAAACAGTAGAAAGTGGTGCTTGCAACACCAAGTTCATGGGTTCGATTCCCAGAGAAAGCAAGAACTGATTATAATGTCAGTGTGTTTCTTGAATGCAATGTAAGTCGCTTTGATAAAAGCATTCATGAACGTAATGAAAATGGCCCTTGTGTATTAGACAATCACGCTTGAATTGATCTAATACTTCTGATATACTTTTACACAACCAATTTCTCATTTTATGTGATAAGAAATGTGTAATTCCTGTGCCATAAGCCTCACCAAACAGTCCCACTCCATCCAGTTTTCAAACCGCTTGTACTGTAGGGTGACAGTAATGTTAAAGCCTATGCCAGCATCTCTGGCCATAAGCACAGAAACATTAAATTATTTCAGGCAGTTCCAAAAGAAAATTGGAATCAAAGAAGAAAACAAAAAATCCACACAAGCTTAAATTAGGGAATGGTTCCAAACAACCTCAAACAATGTCCAGGTGTCCCAGGGTGCACAGCTGGTTCAATGATCAAGAAGTGAGTTACTAAAACCACCCAAACACTCAATGCACTGACAAGACAGAGACCTGTGAAGGACCATTGGAGATAAGAAACACCACATGTCAACCAAACTGAGACTTTTAAATATTAATGAAAAGAAAGCATTGCATGCTGTAGCTTCTGTGGGCCATCGGCCTTGGGCTGCAGGATTATATGGCTGCCTTGTGTCTTGGCTGTCTAATAAAGCTGGTCAAATCAAGGGTAGCGCATCTTGATAGGCTCAAAAAAGTAGCTCTGAACATACTAGCTCTGGCATATTTTAAGATTCATCAGTGCAAGTTGCTTTCAGTTAAAACAGATCAAACATGCATTTTAGTCTGGGATTGGGCTTAAACCGTGTCTGTGAAACCGTAGATCTGCCGTACACTACCAGTGCACATTACTAGGCATGCTTCTTCTTTTTACAAGGCATACTTCTGTGAGTTTGATGTGTGCAGAATGACTTTAAAGTCTTGTACTATGTGATCCTCAGTTGTTTGGTGAGTGATGCACTTTTTTTCTCTCTCTGTAACCATAAGCAAGTGTAAAGTGTGAATTTCTAGTGTTCTAAAATCTGTTTATATCAAATGTTTACTTGCCCTTTATTTACATTTATGATTGCATTTAATAGCCTGTCCCCCCATCAATCTGTCCCCCCATCAATTAAGAGTCACTGCATACCAGCTGGTGCATACCTGTTGTCACAAAATACTTGATGCTATCTTAGATTGTGAATCTACAAATTGTGAATTTCTCATTATGCAAAAAACACACTGGTAAATTATAAGACCATTTATGGTGAGGTGTAAGTGTATGTGACGGTAAACATGCCATTCTTTAGAAATAATGGTGTATTATCAGCACAGCTGCAGTCAGGCGTATGTTTTTGTTTCTGGGTGTCTGTTAAAGCACTGATAACATGAACTTAGCCAAAGCTTTATCAGTTTACCACTACACAGTACATATTCCTGTGACTCTCACTGAGTGTGTGTGTTGAGCAGATGCTGTTTGAAATGGCTCCCAGTCAATAATGACCTGATTCAACAAACACACATTAATGATATTATCTGCAGTCTGTGAGGCCAGGACTTTCAGGACAGGATAGTGTTTTACAAAAAAATTTATGATTGAGGATCTAAAAACTTATATACAATAACATAGTAAATAATGTTGCCTACCTACTGGTGCTATATTTACTATATTCACTCTTTACCTGGTTAAAATTGTTTAAACTTGACTAAACTAGTTAAAACGTAATGCAAATGCAATGCAATTAACTCAATCCATCACGACAGCAGTGATTGGCTGATGTTGCCACAAGAACATTTCAAATGCAGCAGAAAAGTCTAGTTCAAGTCTAGATTCTAAGTCTATGAGACTTACAAAACCATTTGGTCACTGGGAAAACATATACTACAGCCCATTACAATAATTGTGCTTTGATTGTTATTATTGACTTGATATGTTTTGAATTGATACGTGTGTTTTGGTGCTTGGTCCAATTCAATGTTCAACAGTGTTTTTTCAAAAATCGTTTTCTGCAACTTTAAATATGTATTTTATTAAAGCATGATTAACGTGTGTCATTTCTACTTTGTCATTATGCCACATATTTGTATGCTTTTGTCATTAATTGAAAATATATTAACTATTCATAATATCAACAGTTAAGTTTAAATTATAATCTGGTGCTTTACGTGTGCTTTTGAAGTACACTACAAGAGCACAATTCAATACAAGTAAGCACACACACTTTTTGTACTGCGACATCAATAGAAAAGTTTCACATGAACAGTTTTGCACAATTTGATCTCTGACATCCACTCTAGGTTTATCAATTTGCTCTAAAGCTTGTTCAATCTATTCTAAATGTATTGTGCACCTGTACACCTCCTAGAGCTGTGTTCATACAAGGAAAACTATTCACACAGAGGTGTCTACTCATCCACACCACAGGTTAAAGACCTGAACTGAGTGAGATCACTGTGAAAGAATGAGAAAGCACACACATACCACAGTCCTACTCCTCTCTGTTACATATTCTCCCTGGATGCCACATACAGATACTCGGAAATCTCTTGGATCATTAACTAATTAGCTATTTCTCTAAAGAAAACTGTCATGAAGATGACCTCATGTGAAATTAAGTTCAAATCAATTCCAACAGCATGAAATTATTTTACTCAGAATTATGAATTATATCCTAAATCAGTGTTACACAAAAAGTAAATACCCACCCCAATCTTATAATAGCGAATTGTCTAGTGTCCTCGGGATCGTCAGTTTTGGCGATCAAATAGATTACATCATATTTGTCTATAGGTTGATTTACGATAAAGAGGGAGTTCATGGGTGACTTGATGACAGCAAGGTCTTCTGGTTCTTTGGCAGCAAAACAAGGTTAAATCATCACTCTTCCACACAGCCAAGTGTTTGACGGTAGGTTTGAGGTGTTTGTGGAGAGACATAGTGAATATAACTACTTCAGTCTGTTCTGATGACATTGTTCTACACATTTTGTCGCTTGTTATAGTTTAGTACTTTAGTACTTTAGTACACAAAGCAGAGCTGCCACAGAAGAGATCCTAGATACCTGTCCCATTCATACAGTCTTTTCTGGATTGGACATAGACTCATTTCTATGAAGTGAACTCTGTATGTGTTACAAAAATGGTGCGGTGTGAGATGCGGAGTGACTCTAAAGCAGCAGAATTCAGCAAACTTCACTTTATTCAAAAACCGAGAAACAAAAGACTTCAAAGAGAAAACAAACTGCACTCTCAGTGCAAACACGGAGAACCACGGAAGGAGAGAGGCATCCGCATATGAAACATTCATGTAGCAATGAACAGCGATCAAGCAAGACATGAGAACACAGGAGGGTATAAATAAACGGGGAAGATGGGAAACAGCTGACGAGACTTAACTAGGTAAGTGATTAGGCAAGGACAGATGCAGGAAGGACATGGAAGATACATAGAAGCGACCCGGATGTGAACAACGTGACAAGACTGTGACAGTATCAAATCTCAAAGTGGCTGTTAATGGAGGGACAGAAATCACTCATATTTCATGAAAAGATTATCATTTGTGTTCTGAAGGTGAACGAAAGTCTTACAAGTTTGGAATGACATGAGTAATTAATGACAGAATTTAAATTTTGGGCAAACTATCCCTTAAGGGTCGATTTCATTTAAAAAAAAAATAATTATGACCAAAGCTGCATTTATTTGATACAAAATAAATAAGATAAAGTACTATTTTGAAATATTATTACAATTTAAAATAACTGTTTTCTATTTCAATATATTTTAAAATATAATTTATTCCTGTTACCGCAATGGTGAAATTTCAGCATACTTTCTTCAGTTTTCAGTGGCTGTGTTTTCATCCAAAGTTGGGAATTTAAGTGCAAAATTGAAATGTTGCACAAAACATTTGCAAATGAATTTCAAGAGAATAAAGTCATCACTTCCTGGGAATTTCGTGCAAAATATCTGTAATATATGGAAGGGGAAGGAAGCCACTTTTTTCCTCCTTCATAAATGACTTGCGTTTCAGAGAGCACAGACGAAACACAATAAACCCTGTCATTTTAGTTTGCATTTGAGATATGTGTATATATATATATATATATATATATATATATATATATATATATATATATATATATATATACACACTACATTCACACAGCTCAAAAAACGCTTCATCATCATAGTATGACACCAAGTCAAAGAAACTCCAAGGATATTAATCTGTCCAATTAAGATGCAGAAGTGATTGTGAATCAGTTGCACCTACTTTGGTATGAAAGTGAAATGAAATAGATGCACTAGAGAGAAAACAGCAAGATAATCCCCAAACAGAGACTGCTTTTGCAGATGGTGGCCATAGACAGTTATTCTCTCCTTGTTCTTCCTGACTAATTTGTCTTTAGTTTTGTTAGGGATTTTGTCTCTGTCTGTATGTCTGACAGGGGCGCAGAAGGACAACAACCAGCAGGACCAGAATCTGCTCCTCTGAGTGAGCTGGCAGATTCATACAGCAGGAACTGGTGTGCATGTTTCTGACCAATCTGTCAGAAAGAGACTTCATTGAAGGCGGCATTAGGGCTTGACGTCCTCTAGTGGATCTTGCTCGCAGATCAGCACCAGCAGCTGGACTGGCATTTGCCTGAAAACACCACAATTCAAGTGCGCCATTGGCTCCCAGTTCTCTTCACAGATTAGAACATGTTCCCACTGAGCACATGTGACATATGGGAAAGAGTCTGGAGATGCCATGGGGAACATTATGCTCCGTAAAACCGTAGGACCTCTGGGACATTATGTATTGGAGCATCTGAATCCGCCGAGTAGTATCACAGACTGTCCAGGAGCTACTGTTGCCCTGATCCAGGTCTGACTCCATCCTTCATCTCATCAGGAGCCAGATGCTGTTATAAGTGCATACAGTGCATGTAAGTGCGTACATGTGGAGCTGAACACACGACTGACTGACATCATGAGCTGCTGTGGATTTGTGGACTTCAGCTCGGCCTTCAACACCATCATGCCTGATCTTCTTACAGCTAAACTGACCCAGCTCTCCTTGCCATCCTAAATCTGTCAGTGGATCACCAGCTTCCTGACAGACCGGCAACAGCAAGTGAGACTGGGGAAACTCACATCCAGGTCTCTCACTACCAGCATTGGCGCCCCCCAGGGGTGTGTTCTCTCCCCACTGCTCTTCTCCCTGTACACCAATGACTGCACTTCTAAAGACCCTTCTGTGAAGCTCCTGAAATTTGCAGACGTCACCACCGTCATCGGCCTCATCCGAATGATAGTCATTCAGGTTCCTGGGCACCACCATCTCTCAGGACCTGAAGTGGAACAATCACATTGACTCCATTGTAAAAAATGCCCAGCAGAGACTGTACTTCCTTCGTCAGCTGAGGAAGCTCAACCTCCCAAAGGAGCTGCTGATACAGTTCTACTCGGCCGTCATTGAGTCTGTTTTGTGCACCTCCATCACTGTCTGGTTTGGTTCAGCTACCAAATCTGACATCGGGAGACTACATCGCACAATCCGGACTGCAGAGAGGATTATTGGTGCTTCCCTGCCAGCCCTCCAGGACCTGTACTCTTCCAGAGTGAAAAAGAGAGCAGGTAAAATCATCACAGACTCTGCTCACCCTGGAAACACCCTGTTTGAACTGTTACCGTCAGGACGGCGACTCCGATCACTGGCCACTAGAACATCTCGGCACAGGAACAGTTTCTTTCCACAGGCTATTTCACTCTTGAACAGTTGAATTAATAAGAGATTAAATGCTGGGCAGAGCGCAGGGAAAGAAAAACAATGCAGACGGATGTTATGGCTGACATTCTGTCCTTACCTATTCCCTCTCCCACTCCATACAAAAAATCCCAGCATGTGACCACATGTACTGTGTATGTTATGTATTGTTATTGTTATTTGCTATGTAAACTCATGTTGTGTTGTATATGTGCACTGGAAGCTTCAACACCAAGAAAAATTCCTTGTGTGTGCAAGCACACTTGGCATTAAAGCTCTTTCTGATTCTGATTTCTTCTTCTGTGATGAACTTTATGCAAGTTGGATCACCCTGTAACTTTTGTTTTTTTACATTGATTTTCTGTCTGATTTTGAAACCCTCGATGATTTTTGTTGGTGATTTTGGTTTCCATTAACTGTTGTACCATAATTTAGTTTTTGTATATAAATAAAGATTTTCAAATTGAATGTTTCATCCATTGAGATCCAATTGTCATGCTGAGACTCACACAAAACAGGTAAGTAACAACAGGTTTATTTTTGACAGCAGGTCACGCAGCAGGAAGGCAATGAACAAGGCAGTAGATAACGACACGTGGATCACAGAGACGGTAATGCTTATCTGGGATGAGGGTTGTAGACGGTACTGGTTGGAGAACAGGCAGGATCACGGAGAGAATCTTTCACGGAGATCGACAGACGGTAAGGCGCGAAGGTTCAAGATAGCTCGTGGGGCACGAGTGAGTCCAGGTATCTCTGATGAGATCAGACACTGACTGAGGGTTGAGTGCAGGCTTTATGGTGCGTGATGATGAACAACAGGTGCTAGTACTCAGGTGATGCTGAACGTGTGGGCGGAGTGAAGGGGGAGCCTGGTGCCGGGGGTGTGGCATAGTCCGTTACAGTACCCCCCTCCCTACGGGCAGCTCCGGAGGACCGTAGAGGACGGCGACGAGGACGGCCTCGACCCCGAGGTGCCGGTCGGTCTGGGTGAGTAGCATGAAATTCTTGGGTAAGCGTGGGATCCAGGATGTCATCCCTGGTGATCCAGGACCGTTCCTCAGGGCCGAAATCCTCCCAGTCGACCAGGTATTGCAACTGACCGCCTCGTCGCCGGGAGTCCAAGATCTTGTTCACCCTATAGATGTTGAGGTCCTCCGGGTCTATGGGAGGAGGTGGTACTTCTTCGGCACCAGGCTCTGTGGAGGGAGACAAAAGGGGTTCAGTGTACGGTTTGAGCAGGGAGACATGAAATGAAGGTGAAATACGATACTGAGGTGGGAGCTGGAGCCGGTAGGTGACTTCGTTGATCTGCCTCATGATCTTGAAGGGACCTGCGTAACGGGGACTCAGCTTCCGGCAGGGCAGTCGCATCCGCATATCCCGGGTGGACAGCCAGACCATCTGGCCAGGGTGGTACTGCGGGGTGGGACCACGCCGGCGATCGGCCTGTAGTTTGTGTCTGCGAACTGCCCGCTGGAGGTGGACGTGGGCTGAGTCCCAGACCCTCTCGCTCTCCTGGAACCAATGGTGGACAGCTGGAACTTCCGTGGGCTCACCTGTCCAGGGGAAGAGAGGGGGTTGGTAGCCGAGATAACATTGGAAGGGAGTGAGGTGTGTGGATTCCTGCCTGAGGGAGTTTTGTGCATACTCGGCCCACGGAATATACCGGTTCCAGCTGTCTTGTTGGTGACCACAGTAGGCGCGTAGGTACCTCCCAATCTCTTGAATCTTGCGTTCAGTCTGGCCATTACTCTGGGGATGATAACCTGAGGTTAAACTGATGGAAACACCGAGGAGACTGAAGAACGCTTTCCAGACGTGGGATATGAACTGCGGTCCCCGATCTGACACAATGTCCTCGGGGATACCGAAGTGCCTAAATACGTGGTGGAACAAGGACTCCGCTGCTTCCATGGCCGTTGGCAGCCCCTTCAGTGGAATAAGTTTACAGGCCTTGGAAAACCGATCCACCACCACCAGGACGCAGGTGTTACCATCCGATGGTGGCAGATCGGTTATGAAGTCAACTCCGAGATGGGACCAGGGACGGTGAGGGATAGGAAGAGAGAGGAGTTTACCTTCAGGTAATCTTCGTGGAGTCCGGGAGGTGGCACAGACTGAACACCCTTTCACGTAACGAGACACGTCCTGCGCCATACTGGGCCACCAGTAGCGATCTTGGAGGAGCGAGAGGGTACGCTGGCTGCCTGGGTGTCCAGAGCCCAGAGAGGTGTGAGCTTGGTCCAGAAGGGTCAAGCGGAGACTGGCTGGTACGTAGGTCTTGCCTTCTGGACCCCCCGGCGGAGCGGGGTCATCGTGAGTTGCATCTGTGATGAGCTGGTCAATAGTCCACTGTATGGGACTCACCACGACGGCTGGAGGGAGAATGTGTTCGGGTTCTTGGGTGGTGGGTTCAGGGCAGAATTGATGAGATAGGGCATCGGCCTTGGTATTCTTGGATCAAGGATGGTAGGTAACAGAGAAATGGAAGCGAGTGAAGAACAGGGCCCACCGGGCTTGACGGGGATTGAGTCTCTTAGCAGTCTTGAGGTACTCCAGATTTCGATGGTCCGTGATGACTTGAAATGGGTGTTTCGCTCCCTCCAGCCAGTGCCTCCATTCCTCCAGGGCCAGTTTCATGGCGAGCAACTCACGATTACCGATGTCATAATTTTGCTCCGCCGGGGATAGCTTTTTGGAGAGATAGGCACACGGATGGAGATGAGGAGGCTTACCCTGCCGCTGCGAGAGAACGGCTCCTACCCCGGTACTTGACGCGTCGACCTCGACCACAAAGGGGAGTTCTGGATCCGGGTGAGCCAGGGTAGGAGCCGAACAAAAGGCTTTCTTGAGATCTTCGAAGGCCGTCTCAGCGGCTGTGTTCCAGGACAGAGACTTGGACCCCTTCCGTAGCAGTGCAGACAAGGGGGCGGCAAGGGTGCTGAAGTTGCGGATGAATCTTCTATAGAAGTTCGCGAATCCCAGAAACCGCTGGATGTCCTTGATGTTGGTGGGGGTCGGCCAAGTCTGCACTGCTCTCACTTTCCCCTGGTCCATCTTGACGCCGCTCTGGTCGATGATGTAACCGAGGAACTGGGTCCGGCTGCGGTGGAACTCGCACTTTTCCAGCTTTAGATATAGATGGTGTTCTCGTAATTTCTGGAGGACCTGCGTAACGTGGGCTTGGTGTTCTTCTGGAGAGGCCGAGTAGACTAGGATATCATCGATGTAGACTATTACAAAGCGATGTAGGAACTCTCGAAGAACCTCATTCATGAAACCTTGAAAGACGGCGGGGGCATTAGACAAACCAAAAGGCATCACTAAGTATTCATAATGTCCCGTGGGTGTGATGAAGGCCGTTTTCCACTCGTCCCCTTCTTTGATGCGAATGAGGTTATAGGCGCTACGCAGGTCCAACTTAGTGAAAAGGCGAGCTCCCCGCAGCTGTTCCAGAGCGGCGGGTACCAGGGGAAGTGGATAGCGGAATTTAATGGTTTGGGCATTCAGATGGCGGTAGTCGATACAGGGTCTCAAGCCTCCGTCCTTCTTGGCAACGAAGAAGAAACTGGCAGCGGCAGAGGAGGTAGATGGTCGGATGTAGTTCTGCTTGAGGGCCTCCTGTACGTACTCCTCCATGGCCTGGTGTTCCGGGATGGACAACGGGTAGACGCGTCCTTTGGGAAAAGTGGACCCAGGCAGCAGGTCTGTGGCACAGTCCCATGGCCGATGTGGTGGTAGTTGGGTTGCCATCCGAAGACTGAAGACATCCTGGAACGCCCGGTATTGTTCAGGGAGGTCAGTTGAGATGCCCGCTGATGGACTCTCGATGGTCGTTGCTGCCAGGGCAACCGGTGGTAGTAACTCGGGAGGGGAACTCTTCACTTGGGGTTTGGGTACTGCAGAGAGACAGTTAGAGAAACATTGGACGCTCCACCGTAATACTTCTCCTGACCTCCAACAGATTTCCGGGGAATGAATGGTGAGCCACGGGCGTCCCAGGATGAGGTCAACCGTAGAGCCCTCCAGCACCAGAAAGGAGATGTCTTCCCGATGGAGACAGCCCACACTGAGGGTTAGTTCTTCCGAGGCGTAGCGTATCGACTTGCATAGGCTCTGGTGCTGGAGGCTGGTGCTCCCCCGGACGAGACGGGAAATTCAACGGGGTCAGTGGGGCAGAACAGGCAGCTAGATTCTGTGAGACAAGGGTAGCGCGATATGAGGTTTTCAAGCCCCACATTCTCGCCATAGGTGACTAAGTGGGTGCGGATCTGCGGTGTCAAACCTTGGCGGAAGGCAGCTGCTAGGGCAGTTTCATTCCAGCCGCTAGTAGCCGCCAGAGTGCGGAATCTCAAAGTGTACTCATGTATGGTTTGCGACCCTTGTTGAATTCGTAGCAGTTGGTCATGCGACGAAAGAGACCCCGCAGATCGGCTGAACACTTCTCTGAAATGTGTCACGAAGTTTTCCAGGGATTGAAGAACGGGCCCGCCAGTCGACCAGATCGCTTCCGCCCATTGAAGAGCTTGTCCGGTGAGAAGAGATATCATGAAGGCGATCTTAGCTCGTTCTGACTTGAACTGGCGGGAATTCAACTCAAAGTAGAGGGAACATTGAAGTAGGAACCCGTTGCATTTCTCCGCCTCACCTGCGTAGGGCGCAGGTTTGGCCATGGGACTGGCTGAGGCAGATGCGGAAGTGGTTCCCTCTTGCAGTGCCAAGTGAATTGCTCGTGTGAGATCGGGAATGGTAACCGGGTTGAGTGATGGCTGTTC